>CM050888.1:170026169-171276169 GCA_027725995.1 Rhynchospora tenuis
GCTTTATGTTGTAACAGTCAATGTAGCCATGTGTATAGTCTATTGGTTGTAAGACTATGTGAAAAAAAGGGGTCCCATAGTCAGACATAAGCTTTACCAACAGCACTAAGCTTGTATAGGGCATAATTGAACTATCCATGGACTGTAATTAGTGCTATTTTGTCTAATTCAGAGCTGCAGGGAATCGGGCAGTATTTCTTTGCTTAATTTCTCCGTTTTACCCCTCTATTTCACAGTCAATTTCACCATCATTTTTCCTTGTAAATCTCTTTTTGTTCTTGGTGAACTGTTGCTGAACTTGCTCCTTATTTGAAGCTTATGTATTTTTTATGCCTATTAGGCATTGTATGATAAGCTGTGGCTTTATAACTGTATTCATTTCCTTAATCTGAGGTGTTTCAGCAATTCTTGTTATAAACAATCCTTCTTCAGCTTGAGGTAAGAACAACCTTGAGGGTACAATGGGTATTTGTACCTTTAAATCCCCAATTATGCTCTATATTCTTTTGTCTGTTCCTTTAATACCAGATTTGCCCTTGGCAAAAGAGGTGTCACGCATGGGACGAGCATTCTTCAATCACTTTCTGGTAGTTTGACTTGTACAGAGAAAGAAGTATGTAGGTATCTCATCCTACCATCCATCAATGATGTTATTGATGGTAATCTGTTATCAAGGGTGCAGATGTTGTTGCAATGTACATTGTACATATTTCGACCCCCCTTTGATCTCCTTTTGTTTGATGTGAGAGTGGGTCAGATCAGCAATTCCTTTTTTTTTTAAGCATCCAACGGCTAAGGAATGATGCACAGGTCACCTTTCTCGTGTCATATAGTACATGCACCAGGCACTCTTCAGACATAGCTTCTTTTTTTTCAGATAGTAGGCTGAGACCGAGGGAGAACAATGCTCTCCAGTTGCTTACTTCCTTCACTATCTTGCCACTGGATCCTTCCAGTCGGAAAAGAACCTTGGCTTTTTCCAATTCATGCATATGCGACCCATTTTGAATCATTTCCCAGTCATCCGAAGCTCCACAGGGTGCCTCTTTCTTATACATTTTGTCTATAACATTCAAGAGAACTAGCTTCACCGAATTCAGCGCCTCCGTCAATGGCGAGTAGTGACGACTACGCTTCTCATTAAATTAGTTAAAATTGGCCTTAAAACCCTCTTTTCCATGCCTCAGAGAAGCTTCTCAGGTCCATTGATACTTCATTCCTCCATTAATTTTGCTCAATGAGTTTTCCCAATTCACGACCCGGCCTTTAAATTCTTCGAATTTGGCAAATTGCAGGCTCAATGGATAGCCGTGTTTGGTCTTGCTGAAGTCGTGGTTACATTCTCCGCATAGTAGTTCGGTTAATTTGGGCTGAGGTGGTGTGCATCGACGGCGAGAAGTGCTTCCCTAGCCGCTCCGTCGGGTTACTTCTGTAAGTAACTGTCCTCTTCTCCCACTTTTCTTTTCTTTTTTCTTTTAACGGAAAAAACGAAGGGCCCACCGGAACAAACCAATAAAACTTCGACACGTGTCCAATCTATCGCTGACTTGATCGAGTCAGTCTGAGTACTGTTGAGCTCGCATATTAAGCGTTTCGACTCTGTCGACAGACAGACGCGCACGCGTCCGGATCGGTTGGGCCGGATCTGAGTGAATTTGAATTGGGCCTAATTTGATTAAACCAAGCGGGCCACTTTCGAGTATCTAATACAGGCCCAGTTTTAATTCCATTTAGTTAACACAATATACAAAGTTAATTTAGTACTAAGCCTAAATTAAATATGTACTCGTTTGGTCGTCCCGATGCAGAGTCATCTGTACTTAACGTCGTACTGAGCCTTGTCCATTTACCAGAATTTCATATCGCTTAATTTTTAAGCAATTTGACTGATATTGTCATGGTATAAGGATTTGGTTATGGAGTTTGGCATGTCCCTGCATAGCATATAACCATCACATAATCTTTGTCCCAGGTCTTCCACGATTAATTAATTAATCAATTATGTGGGCATCAATATGTTTCACATAATTTTAATTAATTAATAAACCGTTTAATGGATTTTGTTTCACCATATGCCATCTTCCATTTTTGCAAGTCTCCTTGCTGACATCTGGCATTTTGTTTTATGGCAAAATTTGGAGGCAAACAATAAGCTTTCTATACAATCTAGAATTTGATTCAGATCTTACATATTTAAAAAAAAAATTGATTATACATAGTAATTGAGCATATGATGTGTAAATAATGCATACTCCGAGCATCATTTGAGCATTTCAAATGATTCCGCATTGATTCTTAGTCATTTCATCACAATAATCTATATTTAACCTCTTTATGTAGTCTAAAATATGATTCAGATCTTACTTGTTCAAAATATTGGAATATGCATTGTAATTACGCAAATAATGCGCAAATAATGCGTATTCTAAGCTTCATTTGAGCATTTTAAGCGATTTTGCATTCATTCTTAGTCATTTGACCACAATAATCTATATTTAAGCTCTTTATGTACTCTAAAATATGATTCAGATCTTACTTATTCAAAAAATATTGAAATATACATAGTAATTACACAGATAATGTGCAAAATGCGTATTCTAAGCATCATTTGAGCATTTCAAGCGATTCTGCATTCATTCTTTGTCATTTGATCACAATAATCTATATTTAAGCACTCTGTGTGGTCTAGAATATGATCCAAATATTAGTTATTCAAAAAGTATTAGAATTGTTGTACTCAACTACTCTCGGTTTGTCGATTACAAAACAATATCATTTGGCATTTAACAATCTTCTTTGAGCCTTATAGGAATTTATAGGAAGAAGATGCAATTTATGAAGACTTGGATAAAAGATTATTGCAAATAAGATCAAGTCTTTAGGGAGCTTGTAGGCTAGTTTAGACTAGGATAGAATGTTTACTTTAGTCTTCAATTATCCTTGAAATGGTCTAGATAGCAGAAAAGCTCAAGATTCCAGCAAAATCCAGTTTTCTGGCTCAAGCGTTATATAACGCTTCATAGCATTGTATAATGCCTGAACACTGTTAGCAAAATCCAGTTTTCTGGTTCAAGCATTGTATAACGCTTCATAGCGTTGTATAACGCTTGAACACTGATTTTTAGCAAATGTCAGTTTTTTGGCTCAAACGTCGTGTAACGCTTTGTAGCGTTATATAACGCTTGATTCACTAACTCGGTTGTGTAGTATTCTGTCAAATGAAACGAACCAGTTTAGATGAGACGGACTGTTTCAGATTCGTGTTCAAATGAAACGAACCAGTTTAGATGCACCTGGACAGAATGTTGTGAACATCGCACCCTTTCATCAAAACACTGCCTTTGCATCTTCTAAGCGATTTGAACCCTCTATATATACTTTCTCTGTGATGGCAGAGGGTATGTGAGAGGCTTCTTTCAGTTCTAACCAAAGTTTAGACAAGAGAGAGAGAAGATAACGTGTTTCTAGAGGGAACGAGTCAAGGCCGACTAACTCCTGTCAAACACCATCAGTTGGGGTTGCAACATCGGCTTTGTAGCGATTCTCTCACTGCAGAACGTGGAGAAGATCAGAGACTAAGGAGACGCGCTTAGTTTGCGGGTTTCAAGTTCATCCGCTCAACACTCAATTTCAATCAGCGATGGCACGAGGTATTTTACGATTCTGGGTTATTTCCGCATTCTAGAATTGTTGTAGCACTTACAGGTTGAGGTTACGATAAGTAACGTTTGATAGATTTCTTTAATGTTTCCTCTTTTCTAAACGTTCTGTAGCGTCACATAACGCTTCCTTGGCTTTTGTTCCGTTGTATAACGCTTCATAGCGTTGTATAATGTTTCTGACAATCTTTTTGACCGTTGGACTTTTTCTGTCCCAAGCGTTGTATAACGCTATGAAACGTTATACAACGCTTCAGACACAGTTCAACGGAATTGTCGGATTTTGTTTTATTTAATGGCTATTTTCAAGCGTTGTATAACTTTTGAGGCTGTTTTTACTGGTAAACAGCTCCAGCCGAGATCTATTTATATCCACCCCTTGTTCTCTCTCTTCAGAGAACTTTGCCTTGCAAAATTAGACCAGAATAGAGCCTTTGAGCACAGGGACATTCTCCCACTTGAGCTTTTCATAGCTAGATCACTTTGAGAGATATTGTAGCCACTTGAGTGCTCCTCTTCCTTGAATAGCGAGGCCGTTGAGCCGCTTGAGCTAGGTCGTAGTGCCACCACCTTGTATAGGCCGTTGTGCCATTGTTGTAGGCCGTTCTGCCAATCGAGTTAGGCCTATCCACCTCAAGGTCCTTGTGACGAGGCGATTCGGTTCGAAATTGTAGTCCCGTTCTTATTGGAATTGAACGGAGGGCACCCGTTTGGTGGTTGCTAAACTCACGGAGACGTACGACTAAGGCTAGCTTTCCTCTAGCGGGTCGGACTGTACATAGTAATTAAGCATATAATGTGCAAATAATGCATATTCTGAGCATCATTTGAGTGTTTCATGCGATCTTTCATTCATTCAAAGTCATTCGATCACAATAATCTATTTATAAGCTCTTTATATAGTCGATATTATGATTAAGATCTTACTTATTAGAAAATATTACATTATGCAATCAAAATAAGCATTTAATTGCAAATAAAGCATTTTCTGTGTATCGTTTGGGAATTTCAAGCTACTCTTCATTCATTCTAAGTCATTTGATCACATTAGTCTATACTTAAACTCTTTATATAGTCTTTAATATGATTCAGATTATACATATTTAATATAATTCGATTATACATAGTACTTACGCATATAATGTGCAAATAATGCATATCATGAGCATCATTTAAGCATTTCAAGCGATTCTGCTACATTCTAAGTTATTTGATCACAATTGTCTATAGTTAAACACTTTATATAGTCTACTATATGATTTCGATATTACATATTAAAAATAATCGGATTATACAAAGTAATTAAGCATATAATGTGCTAATAATGCGTATTAAGAGCATAATTTGAGAATTTGAAGCAATTCTGCATTCATTCTGATTCATTTTTAACTATAATATATATATATATATATAAGCATTTTATCCAATCTTGATTATGATTCAGATCTTACATATGAAAATTACTTGATTATACATACAAATTAAGCATATAATGTGAAAATAATGCATATTCTAAGCATTATTGTGATATCCAGTATTTTAGAATTTGTATTTTTATATGTTCAATTATTTTGGCTGCTATATAAAGTTATTTTAAAATATTTTATGTTGAGTAAAAATTTTCTGTTATTTAATTTGGGTCTCAAACTTATTGAAATTATGCACAAATCTGAAATAGGAAGAACCAAGTTATTATGGAATAGTTGAGGGACTCTTTTGTAATGTGGCCTATTCCATTTAATTAAATCCCAACTACAGCCCCTCTCTTTCTTCTCTTCCATCCATTTCCTTCTCCACAGAATTTTCTCTCCTTGTCTTCAAGCTCAAACCCCACAAAGATCCACTTGAAAATAATAGAAAAAAAATTCAATAAACCATGGAAAAATCAGATTTAGAAAGAAGAAGGTGAAGAGAGTACATGCAAGCCAAGAAAATTCAGATTTGAGTACTATTTTGGTAAGATTTCGTTTTCCCCTAAATTATTTCAGTTTTCAACCAATTTCTGAAGTTTTATCTTAAATAGAGATTTCAAGTGAGATTTAATGTTGGATTTAGTTACATGCAAGGTGTTAATAACTACTTCTAGTATCTGAGTCGATTTTTGTAAAGTTTTGGTTGTGCATGCGATGAGTTTTGGCTTAAAAAGGTATTTCTGGGTTTTTGACAAAAATATAGTTTAAAAACAAGTATAGGACTGAATTTCTTGTTAATTTAAGTAAGTAGTACACTATAGTAGCTACATTTCGAGTTTGAGTTGATTTGGTGAAGTTTTAAGAGTTTTAGCTCTATGGGTTGTTTGAAAAACGAATTTCAGCTATAATCCCTTAATTGATTATTCTTTAGTTTGTTCAAATGAATTTCTGTTAATTCAAGGAGTTAAGTGATTAATTTTGGTGGTTAAACAATGCTTGAATTAACCCATTAAGTTATGTATTAGTGTGACGAAGACATGCAAATAATCCTCAAGTTTGGCCACAAGATTCTGTTCATATTCAACTTTTCGATTCTGAAATTCGGTCAGAATTGTTTATAATTCAGTCCGAATTGTAAACTCTGGAAATTTCAGCTTCTAGAATTCGGTCCGAATTCATTCTAATTCGGTTCGAATTGTTCCCTCTGAGAACAGATTTTCTTATGACCATAACTTTGTCGTTCGGAATCCGTTTTAAGTGATTCAAAGACCGTTGGATCTTGAAGAGCTTTACAACATCATAGGATCCTTTTGATACAATTTAAATCAGAAAAGTATGGTTCAAGCCTTGTAATTACTCGTGTCATGTTGTTTGTGTCTAAGTCATGATAAACCTTAACCCGACCACATATTTTGTCGTAATTTGGGATTGTATTTAGTCTTGGTTGCTTGTGTCTATTTGTTGCTTCTTTGATTTATTAAAGTAAGTACTTAGATATAAACTTTGTTTATTAGACTTGGATAAACGTATCGGTACCGATACAAATGGAGTACTACAATGCTTGTCTATACTTGATGTTATTTGATGCTTGCTTGCTTGTGAAGTGCTTTGCTTTCAGGTGTGGATGCACACAAACTCTTATTTACATCTTATGAACTTAACTATGGCATTTGCATCATGTTGAATTACTCATTCATTGCACGCATATTTGTATATGTATCTTATGTTGATAGCATTGTATTAAGGTTATACATGATGAATGGTTTCCGATTGAATGACTTCAAAAGGTTTGTGCTACATGTGTGATTGAATAGACATTGGTTGACTTGAGGACGGAGTCATGACCCGTTCCTTGAGCCCCGAGAGATAAGCGCTTATGATCGGTATTTTGACAATGTTCTCTCTTGTAGTACTGTTTGATATTCTGAATTGTCTGAATTGTTGTAATCTGAGTCTACGGACTATAAAGGCAGAGTCTACGGACTATAAAATCTGAGTCTACGGACTATAAAATCTGTGAATGAAGTCGTAATGATCAATAACCAGCCTTGTATAATATTGTCCAACTTGAGCCGATTTTGAAATGTCGTATTGTATTTGTGTTTCTTTTTGAAGGATGTAATTACCGTGCTCATAATGCATTACATGTGTTTGTATTAAAATGAATATGAAACTAATGATTATGCATGACGTTAACTAATTGTTTATATAGTTGTAATATTGTTTTAAACTCAGCCGGTAGTTAGTTCCTGATCATGTACCTTAGTGTTTGTGTGATTGGAACTGAATACCGCACTGAGATAATTTTATGATTATCTCATGCTCTGCTTTTGTTTGCATTGTTTCCACATTGGTTGTGGGTTCTAGGTTCTGGATCGAGTGGCGAGAAGATCGACATATTATAGGCCATTTGTTATTCTGGGTGTGAACCATGTAAATTGTGTAGCTTGTCCACTTAGACTTTGTCTTAAATTTTCATATAATGTTAATAATTCGTACTTCCACATTATTTGATATAAATTGGTAGAAATCTTTAATTTTAAATAGACTTGAATTGTAATATTTCACTGGATTAGATTAGGTAAGCCTTGCGGGTGTGCGGGTGGTAGCGTGCACTCGCGGCGGCTGTGGCATACCCAGTTTGGGGTGTCACAATCATTTGAACATTTCAAGCGATTCTGCATTTATTCTTAGTCATTTGATCACAATAATCTATATTTAATCTATTTACGCAGTCTAAAATATGATTCAGATCTTATTTATTAAAAATGTTGAAATATACATAGTAAATACGCATATAATGAGCAAATAATGCGTATTCTAAACATCATTTAAGCATTTCATGTGATTCTACAATGGTTGGATTATTAAGCTCTGTATGTAGTCTAAAATATGATTCAGATTTTACTTATTCAAAATGATTGGATTATACTTGCAATTACACAGATAATGTGCAAATAATGCATATTCTTAACATCATTTGAGCATTTCAAGCGATTTTGCATTCATTCTTAGTCATTTGATCTCAAAAATCTATATTTAAACTCTTTATGTAGTCTAAAATATGATTCAGATCTTACTAATTCAAAATTATTGGATTATACTTGCAATTACGCATATAATGTGAAAATAATGCATATTCTTGGCATCATTTGAGCATTTCAAGCGATTTTGCATTCATTCTTAGTCATTTGATCACAATAATCTGTATTTATGCTCTTTATGTAGTCTAAAACATAATTCCGATCTTACTTATTAAAAAATATTTGATTATATATTTTAATAAGGCATATAATGTGGAAATAGTTCATATTCTGAGCATCATTTGAGCATTTCAAGCTGTTATGCATTTATTCAGAGTCATTTAATCACAATTATCAATATTTAAGTTCTTTATACCGTCTAGAATATGAATCAGATATTATTTATTAGAAAATATTAGGTTCTACATAGTAATTACACATTTAATTTGCAAATAATGCATATTATGTGCATCATTTGAGCATTTCAAGCGTTTCTACATTAATTCTGAGTCATTTAATTATAATAATCTATATTTGAGCTGTTAATATAGTATAGAATATAATTCAAATCATACTTATTGAAAAAAATTAGAATATACAAAGTAATTACACATATAATGTGCAAATAATGCATATTATGAGATCATTGGAGGATTTCATGTATTTTCTGCATTTATTTTAAATCATTTGATCCCAATAAATTATATTTAATCTATCTATATTGTCTAGAATATGATTTAGATATTATTTATTAAAAATATTGGATTCTAC
Organism: Rhynchospora tenuis; assembly: GCA_027725995.1. Classification (NCBI taxonomy): domain Eukaryota; kingdom Viridiplantae; phylum Streptophyta; class Magnoliopsida; order Poales; family Cyperaceae; genus Rhynchospora; species Rhynchospora tenuis. Next base: position 170,035,035 of record CM050888.1, read on the forward strand.
AAAGTAGTTGCGCAGATAATGTGCAAATAATGCATGTTCTGATTATCATTTGAGGATTTCAAGTGATTCTGCATTCATTCTAAGTCATTTGCTCCCATTAATTTATATTTAAGCTATCAATAGGGCCTATAATATGATTCAAATCTTTTTTTTCAAAATGATTGTATTATACATTGTAATTACACATATAATATGCAAATAATATATATTCTTAGCATTATTTGAGCATTTCTATCGATTATGCATTAATTCATAGTCATTAGATCACAATAATATATATTTAGGCTCTTTATATAGTCTAGAATACGATTCAGATATTACTTATTCAAAATAATTGGATTAGACATATACCACTTACAGATATAATGTGCAAATAATGCATATTTTGAGCATCATTTGAGTATTTCAAATGATTTTGCATTCATTCGAAATCATTTGAATACAATAATCTACATTTAAGCTCTTTATACGGTCCATAATATGATTGAGATCTTACTTATTACAAAAATATTGCAATATACATTGAAAATACGCATATAAATTGCAAAAGTAATTTCTGTGCATCGTTTGGAAATATCAAGTGATTATGCATTCATTGTTAGTTATTTTACCACAATAATCTATATTCAAGCTCTTTTTACGGTCTAGAATAAAATTCAGATCTTACTTATTAAAATAATATTAGATTATACATAGTAATTACGCATATAATGTACAAATCATGCATATTCTTAGTATTATTTGAGCATTTCAAGCGATTCTGCATTCATTCTAAGTCACACACAATAGTCTATACTTAAAAACTTTTATATAGTCTAAATTATGATTCAGATTACACATATAATGTGCAAATAATGCATGTTATGAACATAATTTGAGAATTTCAAGCAATTCTGTATTCATTCGAAGTCTTTTTTTCACAATAATCTATATTTAAGCTCTCTGTAAGGTCTAGAATATAATTCATATCATACTTACCAAATAATTTTGGAATATTCAAAGTAATTACGCATATAATATGCAATTTATGTGCATATTATGTGCATCAGTTGAGCATTTCAAGCGATTATGCTTTCATCCAAAGTCATTTGATTACAAGAATCTACATTTAAGTTCTCTACACGGTCAGGAATATGATTCCAATCTTAATTATTAAAAAATAATGGATGATGCATAGTAATTACGCATATAATGTGCAAATTATGCATATTATGATCATCATTTGAGTATTTCAAGCGATTCTGTATTCATTCTAAGTTATTTGATTGCAATAATCTATATTTGAGCTTTATATACGGTTCATAATATAAATCAGATCTTACTTATAAAAATATTTGATTATACATAGTAATTAAAGCATATAATGTGCAAATAATGCATATTACGAGCATCATTTGAGAATTTCAAGCTATTCTTCATTCATTCTAAGTTATTTGATTACAATAATCTTTATACAAGCTCTCTATATAGTCTAGAATATGATCCAAATCTTACTTATTAAAAAATATTGAAATATACATAGTAAGCACACAAATAATGTGCAAATAGTGCATATTCTGAGAATCATTTGAGCATTTCAAGAGACTTTTCCTTCATTCTAAGTCATTTGAACACAATAATCTATATTTAAGCTGTCTATGCGGTTTAGAATATGATTTAGATGTTACTTATTATAAAATATTGTATTATACATAGTAAGAAAGCATATAATTTGCAAATAACTCATATTCTGAGCATCATTTAAGCATTTCAAGTGATTATATATTCATTCTAAGTCATTTGATCACAATAATCTATATTTAATCTCTCGATACATTCTAGAATATGATTCAGATTTTACTTATTACAAAATATTAGAATATGCATAGTAATCAATATTATAAATAAAAATGTGTGGGTGTTGGGATTCTTTGGTTAAATGTCATCCGACACTCCAAATATTGTGAAATAATTGTGAGATAACATTTTTCTGATTTATGTAATGTGATATTCTGTAACTATTTGTGTGTCGGGTATTATTACTCATAAAATTGACCCGATTCACTAGAGACAATAATTTGACAACACATTGTTTTGTTTCTTATTTTTGTGACCCCTTCCTATTTTCATTTATATCATGTCTCCATCTTTCTTTTGTGTTGCTCGGAGTCCCTCTCCAAATTAATTTCTCTTCATCGCTATTTTTAATTTTAATCTACAAAATATAAATCAAATTCATTCAATTGAAAATAAAAAAACATCAATTTTTTTACGATATATATATATATTTATTTATTTAAGTCACTTAAACGTATTACATTTCATGAATAACATCAACATAATATAAATCATATTATTTCAGATAACTATAAGTCTATAACTATATTTACACAAATATAATTTTTTCTTTAAATTCATCAAACTCTTTAAATTTAATCAAATCAAAGTATGTACAATAACTAAACTATATTTCTAAACATAAATATATATATATATATATATATATATCTTAACAATATATCCAAAAATGAACATAATTAAACTATAGAAACATAATAAAAATATTCTTATTATAGATATCTATATCGAGTGAAGCTCGATATATCCCTCTAGTTATGCATATAATGTGCAATAATGCATATTCTGATCGTCTGAGCTCTCAATGGGGTGTATAATATGATTCAGATTTTATTTTACTTATTCAAAATGATTGAATTGTACGTAATAATTATGCATATAATGTGTAAATAATGCATATATTCTGAATATCATTCTATTTTTAGCGATACTGCATTATTTCAAAATCATTCGATGACAATAATCTATATCTAAGTTCTTTATATAGTATAGAATATGATTCAAATATCATTTATTCAAAATAATTTGATTATACATAGGAATGCAAAATCAAAAGTACATTATTTGAATAATTGAACTAGTGAACTGACACAAATCAAGAAGGCTGTTAAAAAGCTTTTGCTATGTATAGTCACGAGCTGCCAACTGGGAAACAAAGAACAGAAAAATAAACTTGCTAGGTAGTCGAAGTCATAATTGCTTTCAGGAAGAGTGTAGCTTCTTTCAATGCCAGTTCAGCAATGGTCCCTGCTGGTTTTGAGAGGCCCCTGAAAGACTGTTGTTACGTTCAATCTGGATGAACCACAAAGCATAGCAGAAGATCGTGTGAAGCCTTATCTCCCTGATTCCAAAAAGATTAAAAACTTCAAGGAAAGTGTGAGTAGCACTAGTTATTTTTTTTATCTTTAAAAGTGTTGTTTTCTATTGTTCTTGATCAACACCTAGGTATTCTATGAGGTTTAACAATCCATAACCCCTGACTAGAAACCATGGTTCAGAAAATCGACCAAATCAGATCGGAATTGGCGGAGACGGATTCGATTATAGGTGGTTTGGAACGGAATCGGGTTAAGATCTCCAAGAACCGCCATTAATGGCGGTGCTCATTAGTGGATTGAGGAAAAGGGGTATGGGGAATGCAACAAAGGTGGTTAGGGGAGAGAGATACGTGTGGGAGGCCGTCAAACAGAGTAGGAAGACGGTGAAGTCCCCTCTGATGGCTTGTTCAGCGGCCACTTTCTTTTATTGAAAGGTCCCAACCGGAGCCTCCATTTCCGCATTTTTAAAAATTTGGACGGTCTAGATATTCTTAAATTGAAAAATAATTTTAAAAAATATATTTGGTAACAAAAACGATCCAAAATCGTAGAAAAATTATAAATTTTTTATTCTACGATTGTAACTGAGACATTAAGATGTTATAACCAATGTTTGCATATCAATTTTTTTAAAAAATATTAATCATAAAATTTATTTAAAAAAATATTAATCATAAAATTTATTTAAATTATTTTATGTTCTGAAAAGTTTTAGCATATCACAATAGCTTCCATAAGTATGTAATTGTTATGTTTTAATTGATTTTATACTTCCAATTATAACTTTTTTATCTTAAATTTGACAAAATACCTTTTTCCTAATTTCTTTTGTATTTTTCTAAATTTTAATCGCATAAATATGATTTTCATAAAAAAAATGACTTTCTGATCCGATTTACCTGGTTTTTTTTTCAATTCTTCCTATTTGACTCCTCGGACCAACAGTCCGATTCCGATTTTCAGAATTCTGCTAGAAACCATCCAACAACTGGATTAGTCAGTTTATTTAACCATGAATTATGAAACTATATATTATATATTTGTTCTGTCATTCAATTCTGGTTTAGTACATCCATAATTAGACGAACTTGTTTTCACTTTTTTCTTGGAAAACAAAAAGGTAAAGGACCTACTATACCAATTTTATTGCATTAAACCTAACAATTTTAGCCACAATTTGACAAAAGAAAAAAAAAAAAATCCTTTTCAACCAATATTGGTCAAGCTGTGAAATTGGGAATCTCCAATGTCGTGTCTAACAACAGGAAAACAACTTCAGTAACTGATTATGTAATCAGCAAATAGTAAAGCCACAATCCATCATAGCTGTTCATAGCCAAAGTCAACAATCAGCAAACCAGAGCTGACCCACACTTATTGCACGTAAAAAATGAACTAAACATGGCACAATATCTAACACATCCAACAAGTCAGGTTTGACCAAGCACCGATAAACTTCCTGCCTCTACTGTCCAACTTGGTACCACCCTACTCTTCTTCTGTGATTTGGACCAAAAGGGTACCACTCTATTCTGAATAATTATGTGGTAATCTTAACTAAAATTTAATGCGAAAAATGTTTATCAAACGTAAATTAAAAAGTTCGCACCATCTCTTCGATTGCACGGCCATGGTTTGCACCATCTGTTCACGCCCTTCTCAAAACTTGAACTCTCCCAAGAAAAACAAGTAACAAAAGATAAAAGAAGAATACCTATTCGTGAATTTCGTGTGAACTGTGAAGAGATGAAAAGAGTAAATAGAAAAGTTGGAAACGAGTTTTGGTGACACCGACAATTAAAGAATGAAGTAATTTCCATTTCTGGGAATCATGAAATGGAAGTGGAAAATTAGGATGCCGCCTGGAAACCGTATCCTCTACCCATCTCATTAAGATGGGTAGAGTGCCCATCCCTCTATCTCAACCGTCTGATTTAATCTCAACGGCTAAAAGGAGCTCCGTGAATTCTACCATTCCCGAAAAAAATTATTGGCCCGAAAAAATGAAGCGCCGAGATTAGATCGGACGGTCGTGATGAAATGGGCACTCTACCCATCTTAATAGAGATGGGTAGAGGATACTGGTCCGATGCGGCCTACCGTGTATCCATAATAGTAGGATCTGGTCTAACCACCTCTTCTTATTGCTTCATCTAATAAATGTTTACGATGATAGATCATGGCGCATGCCATGTAATAAATTAAAATTTTAACATGGGTACAACTTTTAGTTTTAACTCGTGTACTTGTCAGATCTGGTTCATATAATGCTCTCAATTTGGAAGGTTGGCTGCAAGGGATTAGGAGATCAACTTTTTTGTTTTTCGTATCAGTCTATCAGGTCTCTGTGTAGCTATCCTTCCTTTGGCCAAACATCTCCACCATAAAAGTTAAAATAACCAAACTCTATAAGTAGAGGAATACAGCTACAACTTGATTTTTATTTTCTAACATCAACCCATCAACAGCGATAATGTAATGATACACCAAAAAGTCATATCATATTAGAAAAAAATACAGGCCCTTACCTCCAAAAATATAATTTTCTTTAATAATGTATACTTGATGTAGGCACAAATTTTTGGAATTAAATCCATGATCAGGTGGTTGTTTGATTCAAATTTGAACGCCAAACGAACAAAAACGTGTATTTGTTTTGTAGGTATGAAGGATGTTCTTGCTTTGGAAAGGAAAAGCTCCATATGAATTAATTTTTATTATTTATTTATTTATTTAAATTCTCAGAGTAAGCTAAATATCTCTTGTGACAAAGTAACCGTACGTAGTTATATGCACTAATGAAGTAGATTAAACAGGAAATTGTTGTAATATACGTTTCTGGTGTTTTACCAAAAAAGTAGTGTGTGCATCTGGGGATATTTAATGTTTTGGTAAAATACATTTTCTATGTTCTTTTTACCTCAAGAATAATTTGTTTCCGGAATGGAACCAAGAAGACGTTCAATTGCTGAAATCCTATACATGATAATTGACAATGCATAATTTTTTTTTTTTTTCTAATTCCCCCGATCAACTGGATATAGCATTATGTTTAAATTTATTCCCATAATTACATTAGAACTAATGGTGGGTCTATTCACTATTTATCATTTTTGTTTTATTTTATTCTACTTTCAAGGTGTAGACGGTTGCATTCTTATATGATTTCAAAGTGGCATCTAGTTTCCGTGTGTGATGGTTCACTTTCACTGAGATGAAATCAACTGAACTGCAATTGTATTAAATCTGAGGTCTGTTCCGTGAAAGTTAAATTTTATTATCTAGTTCTTATTTTATTATTTAAGCGGGTAGTATTCAAGTTCTTCTCAGCTCTTACACGCAAAGACACCTGAAAACTTCAAAAATGTCTTCTCTGAAAAAGTGTGGGTAATTTGACCAATAATTTTCAGATCAGACAAAAATAGATTAATTGGTACCATTGGACCGTAACATAAACAAACTGATGCAATTGATCTTATCATCAGTTTTAATGACTCAATAATCAGCCACCAATTTTGATGAGCTAAACAAATGATGAACATTCATCGAATGAATCTACTCTCTGATGTTTAGACAATGGACCACATCATTCAAATTTTCAGATTGAATTGGTCAAGTGACATTGATACAGACCCAAACCTCTCTAGAATGTAATTTTGTTAAATATATATTTCAGGGCTGATAACTGCAATCACGCAATCAAATCTCATTTTGGATAAGTGCGCTCAACTTTCTCTTTCCGAAAATAGAAAACACTCTCTCACCCGTCCCCTCACCCTCTTTTACCCCCTGTGCACTTCACCCCTCTCATCGGCGCGCATTTTTGGCTCCGCCCCTTCTCCCCATGCGCCTCTCTCCCATCGCATCACCTCCTCGCGTCTCCTCTCCTTCCCGTCACCTCCCGTCGTGTCGCCCCTCCTTCCCGTCACCTCCCGTCCCGTCGCCCCTCCTTCCCGTCACCTCCCCTCGTGTCGCCACTCCTTCCCGTCACGTCCTGTCACATCACCCCTCCCTTCTCGTTACGTCACCTCCTCTCTTACATGCTCTGTTCTCACCCTTACAGTCATTATTTACTCCCTTATAGTTATTTCGTTACTCCCTTATAGTCATTTAGTTACTCCCAAAACTTAGCATAACCAGATCTAAAATGTGTGTTACTCCCTTATAGTCATTTAGTTACTCCCTAAGTTAAATTAAAATACTCCCATAAACTCATTATTTACTCCCTTCATAGTGTTTAATTACTCCCTAATAAAATTACACAAAGAGTTATTACCTACTCCCTGTACTATTTTAGTTACTCCCTTGTACTCGTTATCTACTCCCCTCATAGTGTTTATTTACTCCCTAATAAAGTTACACAAAAAGTTATTACTTACTCCCTCGTACTATTTTAGTTACTTCCCTGTTCACATTATTTACTCCCTTTATACAGTTTACTTACTCCCTATTATTATTTTAGTTACTCCCTTATACTAGTTATTTACTCCTTTCGTAATGTTTAATTATTCCCTGATCCCCTGTACTTGTTATTTTACTCTCTTGTAGTAGGAGAACCAGATCTGAAGAAAGGAGGAAAAAAAGGGAGAGAAGAAAGGAGAAAAGAAAAATTATCTCAGAGAAAATGAGAAGAAATGGTCAGAGAAAGAAGAAAGGGGAAATAAGAAAGGAGAAAGAGAAGGGAGAGATAGGAGAAGAGGAAGGAGATAACCCGGATGAGAGAAGAAATAGAGCGAGAGAGGAGAGTCGCGCGTCTCTGCGCGAAGGAAGAAAGGAGGGTTGGGCGTCCTTGCGGCGTGTGAGGGAGAGCAGTGAGGAGGTGCGCGGAGGAGGTGGTGCTGTAGAGGATGAGGAGAGTAGAGGCGGAGTAGAGGGAGGCGTGAGGGGAGGCGTGTGAGGGGAGGCGTGTGAGGGAGACTGGATCTGATTGAATGAGAGAGCACATGGGATCGGAGGGAAAGAATTTAAAATCACGCTGGGGTGAGGGGTGAGGGTGAGGGTGAGAGCGATAGCGCTCTGATTGCTTGATTGCTTAAGACTCTGATTGTCTTAAGCAATTCTCTATATATATTGGACATGCCGCTTGCCTTTTGTGTTATCTTTTTGCCAACAGCGTGCAAAATTGCATAAAGAGAGAGATAAGCACAAAGGTCCTAGAAAGGTGGGATAATCCCTTTACTTGATTAAAGTGAGAGCTTTTATGGCTTTATTGTTATTGCCTATAATTAACAGTAATTATCAAACTTCAGTAAGCGGTGTAGATTTTGGTGAACTCAAGTATTTCAAATTACAAAGTAGAGATATTGAGAGAAAAGGCATGGAACAAATTATGGGTCAAGGACTAAAAGTTAAGTTAGAACTTGGAAGGAGAATTTGGCAGAAGCCTTTAGCCATTATTGGAAAGCGAGACATGTAAGGGTGGATGCACATATTTTTATGCTATTTTATGATAATAAGAAAATTAAAAGTTATTTACAAGGCTATACGACGGTTAAAAAGATAATACATGTCGGGAAATGATACAACAGTGCATTGAATTAAAAATGTAACAGTTAGACAAGTGAACAAAAGCAGTAGAAGTTTAGGTATGTGGTTGTTTGGTGGTGCTTTTTTTAATTTCACTTTTAAGGACACTAGCCGCTAGGACCTAGTCTACCTAATTAATAAATGTGACCCGCTATAATTCAAAACAAAGTAAGTTAGAATCACATGACTGTACTAATATGAAATTGTATTATTTTTCACTCGTGACATGGCTTTTGATACCAGTACCATGCGCGTTCATTTTACCATATCTCAAAAATTACTAGTAATCACTCTCACAAATGAGATTTTTGTTTTGTACGTATCATTTCATTAGTGTAAGAAATATAAATAGAATGGACATGTAATGCATGCACAATTAAATAATCAATGAATGAATTACTATGTTTTTTAGATTACAATAATTAACAGCAAATTTATTCAAAATTAATTATTTACTTCTGCATATGCGTACCCGGTACCCTGAAATATTCAGAGCCAGTGTACCGGTTCTGCTGGAAATACAAAGAAGACAAAACCACAATGGACGCCAGTGGTTTTCTCCATGAGCTGTTAAAGTTTCGAAGATAAAAATTATACAGGTATCTCTTCAATAAACAAATAAATATATACAAGTATACTGTTACAGGTGACCACTACCAAAATTCAAATAGAAGAGGACAAAATTATACCTTTTGATTGGAAGAGGCATTTTGTTGAGTTGTCACGATCCAAAAGATACACTCGCCTTCTATGCAAAAAAGAAAATAAAAAATACACTAGCGCAAGAAAAAATAAAACACAAATAAGACAAACTTCATAACTTCTAAAATTTGTCTGGAAGCATAGGTTAAAAAACTTTGGACCACACTATGGCAAGTGTTTCAGCGCACAGTACTCTGCCCACTGTCTCATGCTTACTGGCATTATGCATTTTGTACCAAAAATTAAAGTTAAGTTCCCAAAAGATAAACAAGTTTAAATCTACCTAAACAATATACAATTGCAAAAATAAGGCCAAGCCTAGAAAATCATATAAAATTCAGTAGTATGATATAATAAGTAAAGAAAAAAAAACATAACATTTGTAAATAAAAAAAAAAGACAATATACCATATTAATTAATTAGCTACTAAATTGAACCTACATCCATACTATTATAAGTGACGCATCAGGATTGACATATCAGCAAGAGGTTTTCTAATATGGAACAAAAAGACAGCGGCAAAAAAATTAGAAAATCAACCCAAAATGGAAAATGCTTTACATCTCTGTTTTCTTTTCTTTTTTCTATACTTTGTAAATAATCAGAAAACACGGCAGCAAAGCACGCGGATCAAGCACTACAATCTCTTCCTTCCCAACCCGAACAGATTCAAACTCCGAATCCGCTCCAATTCCATCTTGAACCCGACCCGCTACAACGCGACAAACCAGCATAGCACGCTTTTCCATGTCCTTTACCTTGGCCACACTCTCATGCGCGCCACCACTTCCAGAGAAAGTTCGGATCCCCTTAACGGGCGCGTCAGACCCGTTATACCCAGCCAACCCAATTTTCACTTCCCCTCCAGCTGGACAGTGGAAGCACATCATTTCATTACCATCCGCAATGCATCTCGGGTCGGATCCTGCGGAGCGAGCCTTCACGGCCGCCCGATATTGCTCGAACTGAGCGAGTGCTTTTATCGGGTGGCGGATACGAAACACCCTCTCTATCTCGCCAGAGAAAGACGTGCCATCTTTGTCAGGCGACCAACTACAAATGAAGATGCGTTGCACGACGCCATGGGTGGGGTGGTCAGGAGGCAGCTCAACGAAGGAAGGAAGAGAAGCAGAGAGGAGAGGAGGTGGTGGGGAGGGAGGAACGGGCATGGTTTTGGGTCTTGGTTCGGGTTTCGGGTTAGTGGGTTTGGTTTTGGGGAAGGGAAAGATGGAGTCTTTGAGAGGTCGAGAGCGAGTACAGGAACGGGGAAGGCGGAGCTTGGAAAGAGAAGGTAATGGTTTGGGTTGGATGATGACGTCGTCGCTGACGCTACTCTTGCAATGGAGAGACCGGACCCATCCAGTCGGCATTGAAGCGGGAAGAGGAGGCGAGGAAGGTTGGAGAGAGAGGTGGTGGGAAAATGGTATAGGCGAAGGTAGGATGGTAAAATATTGGTGGGTGCATCTTGGCGTGATATATGGGTTGCAAAGAGAGTGTTTAAGAGGAGAAATTAATTAGTGGAAGAGATTTGCATTGTATCATAGCTGATAAGGAACAGCGATAAAGACACCACAAGAATTACACGAGAAAACTTGGACTGCCTGTTGTTTCTTTGATTCGTGCAAAGTCATTGATGTCTCATGATGGAATTTTTTTTTTATATATGTTTTTGGTTAAGTAAACAATGTAAACTATGGATTTAATATTTGAAATAGTTTATTGCCGCTGGTTTGCAGAGGTGATTTACTAGTTTGAATGCTGTATATTGTTTTCAAATGTGACATTTATAGTGAGAATAAGTGTGCCGTCACTAATTTAATTGTTCTTTAAATAAAATGTAGCAAAGTCTATAAGTTTGCCAGCTAGAGAGTTGTAACGGCGTAAGAATATTCAACATATATATATTCATATTATCATATAGAAAGTGACACATTTATTCAGTAAAATAATTTAGTAAATAGTCAATACTGTCCATGCGTATGCTATGATTCTATCATAATAAATTTGTTGAAAATTCATTTTATATGGTTGTTGATTGATTAATTAATTAGCTCGGATATTGGTTTGATTTGAAAAACATATGTTGTGAACAATACTTTTTAACTTATAATATGTTTTAGATTTATTAATAGTAAATTTAATTTGGTAGTGATAATAATTGTGCTAAATTTTGATTATTATAAAATCAATCATTCCCAACGTGTCATATGCAAACACACACGTACATTCGTACGAGATATAAAACTTTTTTTTATATAACTCTTGTCGTTTCATATAATTCTAACTTCAGAGCAAGCTACATTAAATATTAATCTTTTTTTTCGAATATCTAGCACGCAAGTTTAATGTTTGATTTGCGAGAAATAGTAGTGTCCAATATATTGGACGGATGCATCTAATACGATCATTTTTGTATTTTTAAATTTCAAACGATCGATCCAAACTGTTCAATATGTTCTTCATATTGAAAACTTATAAGAAACCAATTTTTACATTTTTTTAAATTTTCTTACTTATTTTTTGGTATTTTAGAAAATTCATGATATAAAAGTTTTGGATCGTCCAATAACAACGGTTCGGAAAAAAAAATGTAAAAATTGGTTTCTTATAAGTTTTCAATATGGATAATATATTGAACGGTTCAGATTGGTTATTTGAAATTTAAAAAATGTGAGAACGATCGTCTTGGATGGACACCATCCGTCCAATATATTGGACTCCAGCATTTATCTTGACTTTCATATTAAACTTACAACATGCTAATGATAATTTTTTTTTTTTGGAAAATGTTTTAAATGACTTAAAAAATATTATTAAATTGTCAAATTCTCCTTTTTTTCATAAAAAAATCACTTCAGTCATGTAACAATATAAAAAATGATCAAGTTATGTTATGAATAAAAGAAATGTATTACTGAAATTTTCGATAATCTTAGATTTTAGAAGATCGTCATTTAGGCTGCGACTAAATTTAAAGAAATGCATTCACCATTTAACTAATTGTTGGTGGCTGAGAGATATTTACTTGGCAGTATAAAATTGTTCCACTTTTTACAAGAGGGTCGTCTTTAATACACATTTAAGTTTGAACGACTAAATTCTGGTATATTTCGGATTTATTTATTATTATTATTATTTTTTTTGATAGTAATACGGGGAAGATTGGATCAAAAGGGGAAGTTTGAAGTAGCTTTAGCCAAGGCCTTTATTATTTTTTTATTTCATTAGTATTTGGTTTCTCTTCAGATTAAATCAGAAAAAAGCTGACATCTGTCTGGGACTGCTTGTCCGGTCTTGTTATGCATCATATAACATTTTTCAGAATATCTTCTTTATTTTTATTTATGATTAAATCATTCATAATGGTACAATCTGTCTGCCTGTCTTCTTGTTTATTTTCAAAATAGAACATTTGGGCCGTATAAAATTTCGTAACTCAGAAGATAATGATTATTAGGGGCGTATTTAGATGGAGGGCCTAACCACCTATGTTCCCAAAACAAATGAATTTACATGTGTATTATTGTATTATTCTATTTTAAAAAAATTTCTATAATTTGTTCTCTCTGATTAAATATAAACTAGATTTATTATTGCGTAATGAACATGACCACGTAATGCAAAATTGATATACTGCATCATATATATTGAGAAATGCTAGGGTCAAAACAATCTCAATGAACGATTCTGTCAAATCCGAACTTATCTTAAATTGGGGAGTTCAAATGATCAATACAAATTATTCAACGTGAACTTCATATTGAAATCTCCTTACTCACAAAATTAGTTATTTATCCTCCAATAACAATAATTTTTTTTAATAAAAAAAATAATAATTTAGAAAATATAAAATTTGGTCGACAAAAAAAAATTTTAATATGAAGAACACATTGAGCGGTTTTGATTGACCGTAACTATTTGAATTTTTGAACTAGAGATCTAATCGAACTTGATGGAGCGCTAATCAAATCGCTTTAAATTTTATCATTTCTTCACATATATTTATATTTTATATATATTTTTAAGATATAATTGTTGTCAAACTATCATGCATGTACGTAGCTTGACAAAGTAGATGTCAACAACCATCTTTATGTTGCAAGCTAAAAATTTGAAACCCTCATCTCATGCATGTACGGGATGATCTGTACTCCTAACAGTCTGTTTGGATTGAGGGGAATGGAAGGAAAATAGCACAAGGGAAGGAAAATCGTAAAATTACCCCGTTTGGATTTGCGATTTGCGGAAGAAAAAAATTAACCGATGGAAACATATTTCCTTCGTGATTTTAACTTCCTGTACTAAAATCTTACACCCCGATTCGGGGTGTAACACACGGAAAGAAAATCTCAGTCTCTTCGTCGGACATCGATGCCCTCAACATGTTTGTGCGATTTCCTCTTTCTTGACACAATTTATCTCAGCGCCAAAATCTTTTTCATCGATTTTGTCCTAATTTTGGCGCGATTTCTCTCGATGTCAAAATCTTTCACCGATCATAATAGCTATTTAATCAGCCGCAGCTCCTCCATCCTACTCGCTTAGCTTTCTGATTCTCGAAGGTATGCTTTGAGCTTCTAGATTTTTCTTTCTCATTAATCAGCGGCAACCATGTTTCTTTGTTCGAGAAAAGATTACTTTGAAGAAGGATTAAAGTGGGATCGTGGATGGTTACCAATTCCCCTATAACGAATTGTCTATTATGTGGAGTATTTTGGCAAACCATCATACCAGTGATTGATACTACTGGTAACCAATTACGGTGTTTTGGTATCAAACCCACAAACTTTTCATTGGGATATTGTATTTTTTTTTCAATTCCAATATAATAAGTCAAAACGAAACCAATAAAAAGGATATTTTATATGAATGTTTGAACCTTTTACACATTTATACACCCAAGTTCTTTTGTTTGAGGATAGATTAGCTTGAATTTATCATTTGCACTCCCACGTCAAGACTTTCAAGTTCTAATTTTTTACATATCATGAACTCTGCTTGAGGGTGTCTGGATGGCCTGATTAAGGTATGAATTTTGAAAACTGTAATGACTTTGTGTGTTTAGATATAAGTATCAATTAGTCCTCGCAGGAACTCTGCTTCACCTTTTTGCCACCACTTTCTCGAGAGTTCACAAGGAGACAACGGAGATGCCCCTTCTGGAAACGCATAATTCATTTTTCTCTATGAAAAATTTACGTTTTAATCCACTATCTTTACAAAAGGATAGGGCTAACGGGGACTTCTTTTTGCTCATTATTTTTTGTCTTGTTATCAATAGTTACAATAATTTTCGTGTCAGGTTTAATTTTATTTCTTTAGTTTGTATTTGAGACTTTTTTTGCTGCTTATTACTTAATTGATCATTTTCTTCTTTACTAGAAAACTTTTACAACTTATATGAGCATAATATATATTTTTCTCTTGATGCAACTTTGTACTGGTACCATTGTTGCAACATGCAGCTACGAGATGGGGTCACATTCCATTCTAAATTCCAACTCATTAATTTATTTCAAAACATGCTTACTGGTACAATTACAAACATGCTTACTGGTACAGTTACAAACATGCTTACTGGTACCATTGATTATGATTTCAGTTTTCTAACGCTGTACATAGATGGATGTGCATCCATCTATTCATTAATTTAATTTCCTTGAACAAATGTAATTTAATTTCACCTTTTGGTTTACGTAATAAGATTTTCGAATTTGGTCTAAACAAACTAAGGAGTCCAAGGTCAAAAAGGTCATTTATTTTTTAATTAGTCATATTTTACCTCTATTTAATTAGAACATCCAAACAGAGAAAAAGAAGGGAAGAAAATTTTTTTCTTTCCTTTCATTAATAAACCAAACAGATAGATGTAAATAAATTTCCATTCCATCCTTTTTCCATTCCCTTCCCTTTTATATTTTCTTTCCTTTCCATCCTTTTTCCAAAAACCAAACAGGCTGTAAATGTATTTTAGCCAACTCCATATACACACATATCGAACAGAATAACAACATGATATTATTTTCTATTATAACTTTCAAAATTACTAATTAAGTATGGAATGACATATTTCATAAGACTAGTCACATAAGCTACAAAATATATATTATTTTTTATATAGATATATATAAATACATGAAAATAAATCAAATATTGATTTGTGATTCGTCAAAAAGGGTTATTTTATATCTATAGGATGCTGATCGAAATCCTCTGCATCCGTAATTTCTATCAATATGAAATAATACTATTTTTGCATAAAGAAATGATATCATAGTTCTATTGTTTGATTGTAAATTTACATGCCAAGTAATTGAACCTCCTCATTTAGTTTGCATAACTGACGAAAGTAACTTAGTTTTTTTGCATTAGAACTCTTTCTAAAGGGAAATTTTAATCTGTTATGTTGTTCTTACAACCAATTCAAGTTTCTGTGCAGCTTGGAAGAATTGGCTTAAGTTTGTTGGTACAAGTTTTTAGGTCATGGAGGTTCAAATCTGGTTGTACTTGCTGACCTTTCTAATTTTCTTTTGCAAAAGTTTTGATATTTTTAGAAAGCATGTAGTCTAAATAACCTGCAAAACTTTGTTCAGTTGGTTTATGAATTAAGTTGCGGTGGCAATAGCAAACCAATATTAAAAAAACTAAAAAAAAAAGAGAGAAAGAACTAATGTACCAACCAACAAGAGAAAAATAGTAAACTATGTATCCGTTTTAGTTTAATTATAACCTCTCAGTAATATCATCTCCTATCATTTTCTATTTTATCAGTCCAACTATTTATAAGTAGGGTAGCTGCATGTAATTAATCAATCAATTCATTCAAACACAAAAAAGAAAAAATGGTTCGTTCGAGTTTTGCTCTTGTTCTATGCCTTACCTTGCTCATTGGGATGACTAGTACTATTGAGAGTAAGATTATATCTTACAACTTTCTTCATGCAATATCTAGCAGTACATGTACATATTGTGCACATTTTTTCTCCAAAGCAATAGAAGCAGTTGAATCTTGTTTGATTTTGTAGACGAAAAATAGTGCATATTCTATGCAACATTATTAAATTATATATTAATTAGCATCATCCCTGCTATATATGTGGCTATCACTTAAGAATTATAGCTCATATTTTTGTAATATATAATATGTGCAGGTAAGGGTAAACCTCCATATTGCTGCCAATCCTTCGGAACATGGGAAAACAATCGCCATAACAGTTGTATAAAAAATAATACAGCTGATAATTCTGCTTGCAACAGTTGGTGCTTGAAAGGATGTGAAAGAGGAGGAGAGTGCAAAACTGAAGGAATTCAAGTTTGTCATTGCCATTGCTAATTATTTTTTTTTGTCTTGAATTAATAAAATGCCATGATAACAATTGTTGTAATAAAGGTTGATGGTACATATCAATGCTTTGTTTTGATCGGCCAAATGTTGGATATTTAAACTCTCATTAACTACTATATTATGCTTATTTTGTTTTTAAGTTTTTAAAATTCTGTGATTCATATCAAGAAAAAAAATCTAGTTTTGATGCCACTTAACAAGCAATTATATATACTCTGCTGTACGCTAATTGAATCGCATCATTTAAAAAATGAAAGAAAAGAGTCAATTTTACTTTCAATGAGTACAAACAAAATTTAGAAAAAAATATTTGACACCAGTTAAAAATAAAATTGGTTCATACCTTCTTCGTCACTATCATTTGCTGTATTTTTTTTTTCCAGATCTAATATTAGTTTGGCTAGTCCTATTCAGACTAAGTTTTGTTCAACCATTAATTCGCTCACAAGAATAGTTCAAGGATCATACTATAAGTAAGATACACAAAAAAAAAAAAAAATCGAACCTATTCAACAATAAAAAGAACAGAAATTTCAAATTTACATATGTAGTTATCTTTCATAATGTAATTATAGCTGCATCATTAATAATCTTCTTCACAATTGCTGATGTCATGGTTATTGTCAACCTCACCGTTGATGAACGATTGGAGGGCCCAAAATAATTTCCTGGAGAAGAAAACAAATGGTACTATTCATATTGTATGAAATATATTTTTTCGCAAATAAGTTTTCATTTATTTGCTATATCTTCAAATTTCAGCTTCCTTATTGATAGTTTAATAATTTTTTTTTTATTTTATTCCAAATACGATCATATACCTTAGGACTTGAGTTGACAAAATGAAAGAGTTTAAGAAAATAAAACAATACAACTTTGTCCAATAGAATCACAGAATAAAAAGGAGTTTAAGAAAATAAAACAATGCAACCTTTTCCAATAGAATGTTGTACCACCTAACATACTTTAATAAAAAAAAAGTTTATTTTCCCAATCTTGTGCTCCTTTTACAAAATAGAAGTGTTTTTGCTGAATGTACTTATTAGTCATACTAATTAAATTATTAAAAAATTGGCACGTGTAGTTCGTATATTGTACTACATATTCATTTTGTGATCAAAGAGATCCCCGGAGGAGATTCTGCATCCATTCAAAGCAAACATATCACAAGCAGCTATTACAAGCCTATCCGGTATGAAGCAATTTCTCAAAAAAGAGAAGGGTAAACAACCACCCTACCAGTACCAGTCTACCAGATATACAAGCATGTCGGTACATATTTGTAAACATATACATTGTCCATGTGAAGCATAGTGATGACATTGCATGACATTTTTTTTTGGCATAAACATGATTGATAAACAGTCAAATATATATTCACATTGAGGTTCTCAAATAATTTCTAATTTATAAGTCTTTAATGAAATATTGGAACAAGCTCAAAACGTATAAATTTAATTGGCAATTGATCCATAAGCCCAAGTCGTTGCACGACCATTGACTTATCTAAAATTTCTCGAATTTGTTTATGATCCACCGCAACTTATATTAAAAAAAAAAAAATAGAAGTCAATGCTCAGTAACGAGTGGCTTAGATGCGACCTTAAAATGTTTTACAGAATCATTCATCTATAATTTTATAAAACTACATTAATTATTCTGGGCCTTTATTACTATAAGAACGGTTATACGCCCAATTTCAAAAGCCCAAATAATCAAAAGTAACATAAATCAAATCAAATCCCTTTCCAAACAAAGAAAACGAGCATCAGTTTCCTTCACGCCACACAAATGGCGAGACCAATCTCTACTCCGACAACAGCCATTCCACCACCACCGTCGTCAAGCTTTCTCCAGTCCTTCATTGCACTGGACACCTCCTTATCCCTCATTCTCCATACATTCTTCCAATTCATCCCTCGATTCCTTCTCAAATCACTGGAAATCTGTGGCGACGGTCGTCTCTTCTTCCCTGTCGCCATTTCCCTCCTATTCCTTCTCTCACCTTCTCTCCAGTCGCCTCATCCTTTCCTTCTCTCCCTCCTCGCCGGATCCCTATTGGATCTTCTCCTTGTTGGGCTCATTAAGCACCTGATTCGCCGCCCGCGACCCGTGTACAATAAATCAGACATGTCCATAGCTTTTGCTGTCGACCATTGGTCGTTTCCTAGTGGGCACTCTTCAAGAGTCTTCTTTGTGTCTCAATTTTTGTTTCTATCGATTGAGAATGTCAGAGAGATCTTGCAAGAGGAGCCATTGAGGAACTGGGTTAGTGGGTTTGGATTTGAGGAATTGGATTCTACGGAGCTGTTTCTTAAGGTGATCTTTGGATGGACAGTTGC
Source organism: Rhynchospora tenuis (assembly GCA_027725995.1). Classification (NCBI taxonomy): domain Eukaryota; kingdom Viridiplantae; phylum Streptophyta; class Magnoliopsida; order Poales; family Cyperaceae; genus Rhynchospora; species Rhynchospora tenuis. Next base: position 170,054,106 of record CM050888.1, read on the forward strand.
TACGTCAGTATCGAGGGTGTTGCTCGGGAGGCATTTTGTTGGTGATGTGGCAGCCGGCGCGTGCTTGGGGCTGTTTGAAGGTTGGGTCACGCATCGATTTATTTCTCAGCTGTTATCAGGTTTTGGTGAAATTAAGTTATTTTCGTCATGATTTTTTGTATTGTTGGGATATCAATTAATTTGGGTTGGTACATTGGTTCCAATTATTAACAAAAAAACAGAATCACTGGTGAATTGTTGTGATCTATACACAATAGAGCATGGTGACAGTAGGTTATGTGATGAATGAAATATGCTATTGGTAATTTTTTCACAAGTATGATTAATGTAACTGTAAATTGTTGGTAACAATCGACTTACATTTGCTGCTTCAAAGGAAACATAACCTTCTGGTTTTCTTAAAGCAATATAGGGGCTTCTTTTGTTAAATGCTTCTTCGATATGGAAAAAAATGAACTGTGAATTCTTTATTCTTTTAATTATTTTGCTTGCTTAATTATTTAGAATTAACCATAGTCTCGTTTAAGCGTTGCAATTGACTAGTGAGATCATCATCCTGGATTGATTCCCATAGAACATTTGTTTCACTTATCGAGCTAATTGAGAGAATTGCATTGGAAAATTACACATCTGATCTGACTCTTGAGCTGAATAAGTTTGATCTGAACTAATGACAAGATTCCAACATGCCTAACATATAAGCAATGGGTGGTTGGGGGGAGGGGTGTGATTGCGAATTATGAAGATTAATCAACAGGTGGCATTATTTTCAATTAATTACGGGTATAATCTTTCAGTTCAATAATTTGGGAAATTCCAGTAATAGTTTATAGTTCTCTAATTCTCTTAGATGGAGCTGGGTAACAGATCAAACATTAACTTGGCTAATGCCAGATGTACCAGTATGCTTTGATCCCTGCCCCACTCCAACTTAATCTGCAAACACCTTAATCTCGGTTGGTAAGATGGTCTCTGGTTTCTCTTTTATCTGGAAACTCAATTACCTAAGGTTAAAACTTCTGTTACTTCCTACATCATGATAGGACTTTGACACAATAAAACCTGTTAAAGAGGAAGACCAACTTCATGTGAGGTTCTTCACATGCCCTTTTGCCAAATCCTTTTGGAGTTGCCTTAAACACAATGCTTACTTGCTGGCACCTTCTTTGGGCATTGATGTCACTGATACCAGAGCCTGTTCCTTTACCGGATACAAAACTATTCACAGGTTGGAAATGTTCAGTATAACCTTTGCCACTGCCCGGTGGTTTCTTTGGGGTGAGCACAACGAATGGGTTTTAAGAGGAATGAGTAAAACAGTTTAAAAAGTCCTGGGAGACTCGATCATTGAGGATGCTTCAGCTTCAAAAATTATGCCATGAGCTTGGTTTTGGATCAAAGTAGAATCACTTTTGTTACATATCTTTTTCTGGTTGGTTGTGTTCAAGGTTTTTAGTTTTGGTTTGTCTTAGCACTGTCTAGCTGTGAATGTTTTAAAAAATTTAAACTGAGGAATTGTGGTTTGTAGTTTCCTACCAAGGCTTTCGAAAAAAAAAAAAAACCAGATAAAGTTTTATCTGAGAAGAATATAGAGTTTTGCTTAAAATACGTGCTAATGTGGCAGGCAACTTTAGATTTTTTTGAGAAAAAATAATTCAATCGACCCGTTCAATCTAAATGTACTTACCCTACCTTAAATGTGAACCGTAACAGTCTGCTCCAGAAGGAGAGAATAAAGGAATGGAACAGAGATCCTTCCATACTCCCTTCATGATTTCTGGGAAAATTTGTTCAACATTGCCCATGAGTCTCGATATGGATGCGCGTTAATCAATCTATGCGAAAATTCGTACGAGGGATAATATAGTCATTTGGTATCTTAGAATTGAGGTGGCAAATTTTATAACTTTCATAAACTATATTGCAGTGCATATTAGATGTAGGTCTTTTTGATTTGGTTGCTAATGACGAAGTTCTGGTTTTCAAAAGCAAAAGACTTGATATCACTGGACAACGTGCCTATTTATCTGTAATAGGGCGATTATCATTATATCTTATCATACGTTGCAACGACTTTTTAGAAGTCAAAACTTAATTATATATATAGATGCAATAGTTTTCTGGCGAGTTATGTTTTTTTTTTTTATTCCTCTAATATTTTTGGAGTATCAATTGATTAAATTAACATCGTTGAGGCATTCGTTTACAGTTTGGTGTCATGTTGATCTCTTATTTTGCTATTGCTTAATTTATTTCATTATAGGGTTCGATGGACCAAGATTCGTTAGAAATGTATGCAGTCGACCTTCCTTTATCTCTTTTGTTTATTATGTGAGTGGTTCTTTATGAAATTTAATTTAATTATTTCTTTTGTCTACGAGTTATGTGTTGGTTTCATATGATATTATACCTCCTGGCGAGAAGTGCTTGATGCGAGGTTCTTGCTACTGAAATTCCTTGTCAAGCAATTAGATCACGGGTAGGCCTGCATAACGTGGACAACGATCACGCAAATGACTTCTTCCGTTAATTGTTTCGTCCATTGTCACGAAACTTTTATATGTTGCGTCTTTCGTTTCGTCATTTGAACGAAAGGATTTTTTGTTGCGTAAACCGTTTTATTTATTTAAACGGTTAGAACGGTTTAACCGTTTAAATTTTTAAGCGTTTTTTTTTTTTTCATTTTGTAACACAGTCAATAACTCAATATTATTAAATAGTCTTGAACCAGTAATAAATATAACTAACTAAAGTTTACATCCAGAGCATAACAAACTAACTAAAGTCTTGAACCAATAATAAACAGACACAACTAACAAAAATCTACATCCAGAGCATAACAAACTATGCTCTAGGGAAAGGGCTTTTTGAGCTGCAACTGCAATTATGGGACGAGATACTATGCCATGCTGTGCCAGCAGCTCTTGCATTCTCCTTTGCCTGATCACTTCAAGCTCTAGATCATCTAGTTAGAAAAAAAAATTAGAAGTTTCTTATACAAACAAAAATAATGAGGTCATGAATAATCTTATTATATAGCTACTTAGTAAATGACAAAGCATAATAACATTAAATTTCTTTGGCATCAATAGGATGGAAACATGTTGTACCAGAATCTTCCGACTGTAATGTTATTCTCTTGTAATAAAGCACTTAACAGAGCATTATGAAAAGCCTTTTCAATTCCCAGTTCAGAAATTAAATTAAAGGAATGCAAAGGAAAATCTCTCTTAAAAAACCCAAATCAATAATTGTCAAAACAGCAGAAAATGTAAACAAAAGTGAGATTCGCTACTCCTTTTTGCTAATACAAGTATAGATTTTTTAACTATAGGAACTGGATAATGATTGCAGTTGCAGAAGCTTGTCTCCAAGTGAAAAACCCAAAAATACTGAAATAAAGAGAACAAAAAATCAATCAAGACCAATAAATCTAGATAAACAACAAAGACAATCAATGATTGAGATGAACCAGGACAACACTTGTGATATAAGTCAATCTCATCTCTCAGGCTCTCAGCCTCTGAGCTATCACTCGTCTCAAATGTAGCGGCCATAGAGCTTCAAGATTACAGAATCAGAAAACCAGGCAAGTGTCGCTGATAAAATAATCAATCGCAACCCTCAGCCGGCTCGGGAAAAGAAAGGGAAGCAAGGCGATGCTGTCGAGAAAAGAGATACAGATGGTCCGTGAAAGGGGGAGATGAGATCGTGTCGAGTAGATCGAACGAGGCACCCTCGAGTTCGGACTTGACGGAAAGAAGGCTCGGATCATGAGCGAGAGGAGATCGGGGCATGCGCAATAGGTAGATTGATTCATTGATGTGGGAGTGGGAGAGGCAGTCAGGCAGAATGCTAGGGATTTACATTTACTCGTTTTCTCCGCCTGGTTCTGTCTGTAATCATAATAATAACAGAGTTATAGAATCTTACGCGAAACAACGAAATAAACAGTTGAAACGAAACGAAACCGTACCATTCCGTTAATTGTTTCGTTAGATGGACGAAACTATATCTATTTGCACCAACCGTTTCATCCCTTACACGAAACCAGAGTTTTCTAACCGTTACCGTTTCGTTTTGCACGAAACGAAACGAAATACGGCTGAAACGGTTTTCGTTTGCAGCCCTAATCACGGGTTAACGCCAACAAAGAGAGCATTGCAATTTTATTATGCGTATATTGGAGGATTTTTATTTTACTTTCATTTAATATATCTAATGCTTAACTTCAAAAGCGCAAGTATGTTTGGCATGTCGGGTTTAGCGAATTTAGTGGGTTTAGTTGGATTCCCTCGAAAATCCCATCCCCTCACTATTCTATCTCGAAATTCCAAAAAATACCTCGAAAATCCCAAAAAGTACTAACCTGACACCACTAACTCTACTAACCTCATGCGTGCCAAACACACACGTGCACTATCAAAATGATTTGAGAAAGAAAATAAGTTGCAGAATGCATAAAAATAGCAATGCAATGCTAATTTTTTAAAAAATAAAAATTGATCGTGCGTTGTACTTTGTTATTACTTCGTTTTGTAACGTATGAATTATAAATTTTCAGTCCATTGAAATTCAACATTCTTCGCGCGATGTTATCGCTAGTTCTATATCAAAGAAATATGTTCCTTGTATACGCAATACATCCAATTCTTTGTACAGGTACTGACGAGGCATAATTATATTCATCCATATGAAAATTGCCACAATTTGAAACCAACTAGCGTTGTATACGCGCTTCGCGCGTGAGGTGTTATTGATGTCTGGCCAGTTAAGTTTGGAGGTGGGAAAGTGAAAAATAATACACGAAGGATGAACTTGATTAACATGATACATCTATCAATGAATATCATTTAAATTATGTAAATATTGATAGATAAATTAATATATTAAAATTCTAAAAAATATAAATTTATTTACGTAATTTTTGAAGACAATCCACAAAATTTAATACAAACAAATCTAGAAAAATCTTATAAACAACTAAACAAAAGTGGAAAGAAATGTATAAAAGAAAAACCTATATCACTTTGATTTCATATAATTTTTCTTGATTCATATAATATCATAAGAATATATTATTATAAGATAATTATAATTACTAATAGTCATATTTAAATATTTCAGGAAAAATGTTGTGTTAAAAATAATTTGTGTCTCGAAATAGAAAAAAAAATAAAATATTTACAATTTAGATGAAAAAAATTAGTATTTTGTTACGCGCTTCGCGCGTGATGTTTTGTTATGTTAATTAAGGAGGAGTAAAAAAATTAGATTGGTTTTCTTACGTATATAAAATTTTATAAATCAACAAATTTTGAAAAGGTTTAGAAACAATGAAAAACAAAATTATATTTATGAAACAATAGAATTGAGTAATCAGATTTAGAAATTTGACAAAAATATGTTAGAACTCTTTAACTATGAAATTTTATATTGCAGGGTATTTCATTTTTTTTTATGAAGGATATAAAATTTTATGGTCAATTGAATTAATAAATGTCCTCAAATAATTTTAAAAGCACCAACCATATTCCATATTTCATAAAATTATATGATTAAACTAAAAATAGCTCAATGGCACGATTGAATTGTTATAATCTTCATATCATTTATATAAAATTTCATACACTAATAAAGTTGTAAATATCTTAGAATAATTAAAAACCTAATGACATTTATGAAATTACGGAAATTCAATTTTTGTGAGATTCAAAAAATTATTTAAAATATTTATAGGTTTGTAACTTTAAAATTTTACATCAATTAATTGTTCATATATTTTTGAGCAAGTACATAAATTTTCATAGCCAAATGATTTATTCAAGGCCTCCAAACAATTTTAGAAACTTTTATGCATATCAAATTTTATGAGATTCATAAAATTATTTAAAATATTTTCTAAGTCTATAATTAAAAAAAATTATATCTTTAAATCCTATACATTTTTATGAGCACACACATAATTTTTCATAGTCAAATGAATTTTTAAATGTAGCTAAACAATTTAAAAACTAAACTATATTTAATCTGAAATTTTCTGAAATGGAGGTGTCCATTGTTTTTTCAAAATGGAGATATGACTTCATCCAAAGTTATAATGTACCCAACATTGTAGTATTGTTTGATTACGACAATTTTAAAAAGAGAACCATTTTATGGCACTTTGGAAGTGAATCGCAGCAAGAATTAGAATGAAAGAGGAGATAGATAATGGTATAGAATAAGAACCATCTAGAAAGGTCGCATGTTCGAAATCCGACTGGAGGTCTTTCATAGATATTTAATTTTAAAATAAGTTGGGAGACTTGACTACCAATTTATCTTAAAAAAAAAGGAATAAGAACCATCTAGCATGTTTCAGAAAATCAGCCTTGGACTCGTTCTTAGGAAACAAATTAGATGAATCAGATAAATCGGATGAATCAGATCAGAAAACTAGGACTTTTCGTGAAAAAAACATATATAATATCTTTTAAGATTTAGAAACAATATAGGAAAATTAGGAAAGAAATATTTTTTAAAATTAAGTTAAAAATTAAATATCAGAAGCATAAGATCAACTAAAATATGAAAATAATGTAATAATGGAAGAATGCGATCGTGATAATTCAATTTTTTAAAAAAAAAATTGTAATTTTGGAAGTTATTAAATTGAGATATCATAACTTATAATGAAATATGTTTCATAAGAAGTAATTTTATTTTTACAAAGATACATTTGTTAAACTATCTTAATATATCAGATAGGTTCGGAGAACAAAAAATTTAAAATTTTATTACGTCTTTGATTGGTTTTTGGATCACAAATCTTTTTACACTAAAATAATTAAAAATATGAAAAATCTAGACCGTCCAAACATAATAAACAGTCTGAACTGGACATATCCAGTCCAACCTTTCTTTTTCCAAAATGTCTTTCCCGCTTGAGGGAGAGCGCCCTGGGACTGCGATGGCAGGGATGTCCCGTGGAACGGATGACAGAAAGGAAATGCCCCTTTGACTTAGAAAATTTCTCGGAATTTCTTTATGATCCATCACAATTTATTTTTAAACATAAGAAGTCTTTTTTTTCTTAAGTCAATGTACAATGTAAATCAAAATCCCTTCGAAACAAAGAAAAGGCATCAGTTTCTTAGTTTCCCTCACGCCACACAAATGGCGACACCAATCTCCACTCCAACAACAGCCGGTCAGCCACCGTTGTCGAGCTTTCTCCAGTCCTTCATTGCACTGGACACCTCCTTATCCCTTCTCCTTCATACATTCTTCCAGTTCATCCCGCGATGCCTTCTCAAATCACTGGAAATCTGTGCCGACGATTTTTTCTACTTCGCTGTCGCCATTTCCCTTCTATTCCTTCTCTCACCTTCTCTCCAATCGCCTCATCCTTTCCTTCTCTCCCTCCTCGCCGGATCCCTATTAGATCTTCTCCTTGTCGGGCTTAGTAAGTACTTGATTCGCCGCCCACGACCTGTTTACAACAAATCAGACATGTCGATTGCTTTTGCTGTCGACCACTGGTCGTTTCCTAGCGGGCACTCTTCTAGAGTCTTCTTCGTGTCTCAATTTTTGTTTCTATCAATTGAGAATGTCAGAGAGCTCTTGCAAGACGAGCGATTGAGGAACTGGGTTAGCGGGTTTGGGTTTGAGGAATCGGATTCTACGGAGCTGTTTATGAAGGTGATCTTTGGATGGGCAGTTGTCACGTCAGTGTCAAGGGTGTTGCTCGGGAGGCATTTTGTTGGTGATGTGGCAGCCGGCGCATGCTTGGGGCTGTTTGAAGGTTGGGTCACCCATCGATTTATTTCTCAGCTGTTATCAGGTTTTGGTGAAATGAAGTTATTTTCGTCATGATTTTTGGGAGTGTTGGGATGTCAATTTATTTGAATTGGTACATTAGTTCCAATCATTCTCATGAAAAATAGAATTCACTCTTAATTATGTGATTGGTGGAACATTGTCTTGGTATATATTTTAGAAGTTTGATTATTGGAACTGTACATTGTTGGTAATACTGGACTTCTGACTTGCTGCTTCAAAGGCAACATCACTTTTTGGATTATTTTTGTATGGAAAAACAAAAACAAAACGTGAATTCTGTGTCTTTTTATTGGTTTGCTTAATTAGTTAGAATTAACTGTTTCTGTTGTTTAAGCTTAATAATTGACTAGTGAGACTCATCATTCTAGATAAATCTCCATAGAGTGTAAATGGACTTTACTTACCGAGTTTGTTGAGAGAAATTCCAGTAAATTCTCATTTGATAGAGTTGGGAGGAATGCGAACATTAACTTGGCTAATGCCTTATGTACCTGGTATCTGATACCTACCCTGTACCTACTTAATCTGCAAACCCTTAGAGGCTTACACTGGCCCCTGGAGGAAACATCTTATTGCGATGGGTAACAGATCATGCATTTTCAACAAGGGTACATAACACTTTTATCTCGGTTGATAAGATGATCTCTGGCTTCCCTTTAATTTGGAAACTCAAATTACAGCCCAAAAAGTCAAAATCTTCTGTTACTTCCTGCATGATAGGAAATTTAATTAAAGAAAACTTGTCAAAGAAGAAGATCAACTTAATGCAAGGTTGCCTCATGTGCTCTACTACTACTCTGAAAACCCCTGTTGACCTGTTCCCTTTTGCCAAATCCCTTTGGAGTTACCTCAACACAATGTTGGCCTATGGCACCTTCTTTAGGCATTGATGTTACTGACACCATAGTCTGTTCCTTTACCAGATACAAAATTACAGACAGGTCAGAATAGCTCAGTATGACCTTTGTCACTGCCCTGGTGGTCCTTTGGGGTGAGCACAACGAATGGGTTTGTAAACCAGTCGAACTCTCGAGAGATTCCATAATTGAGGATGCTGCTGCAACTTCATTAAGATACTGCGATGAGCTTGGTTTTGGATCAACGTTGCATCGACTTTGTTACATGTCTTCTTTATGGTTTGGTTGCATTCTTAATAGGTTAGCCTTTAGTTTTGGTTTGCCTTAGCACTCTCCAGCTGTCAGTCAAATGTCTTAAAAATTTAAACTGAGGATTTGAAGTTTGCAGTTTTCTACCAAGGCTATCGAGAAAAATAAAATCAGAAAAAGGATTTACTTGAGAAGAATATGGAGATCAATTGTAGAAAATTATTGAAACATTTTAGGGATAAATATGATGGTTGACAATACATGGTTCCATTATTTTTTTCTTATATGCGCACATATTGGAGGCATCTTTTGCAGTAATATAAACAAGGACAAAAAAAAAAAGAGAACTATTTCTTTTTAGTACCGAAATGAATTATTTGCTTATTAAGTGGAATTGTAGCATCACAAAAACTGATCGATAATAATATTTATTGATCGAAAATGTATATGCTTTGTAACTATAATTAACCTGACGTAGGACTAGTGGGGTGATGAATACTTGTAAGAATTTGCAGTATGATTTTTCTTTAATTTGTTGCATCTTTGGTAAGGTCTCTACGTGGGGATAACTGTATAAAAAAAAAAAGTCGGCACTGAGGGATTAGAAAAGATAAAAAAATAAAATAAGGATTAGAAAATTCTAACGTTGTGACATTTACGCAGTGAGGGATAATTTCTCTACATTTCCACAGTGATACTCCTTTAAATAATATAATAAGTAGACTAGTTCATAGACTCCAACCACATATAATAATTCAAACGACCCTAATGTGTTCTAGAATTCGTTGAGACTATAATAATATTTGATTGTCCAGTTGCGCGTGGGAGATTTAAAATAATGACATTTCGAAAAAAATGAATGTGGGAATCCATTTCATTTCCATGAAATTTCGCATTTTTTTTCAAATGCCTAAAAAAACATTCTTGAAGAAAATTAACATTCATTTTGAGATTTTTTTTTAACAAAAGAGAATGAAGAAAATTAGCATTCATTTTGAGAACAGTTGACACTTTCTTGAGATCTGAAACTATATGTAAATGGACCGTATTTTATTCATTTTATCTTGGAGTTTATAGGGGAACTTAAATTGTGCAAGGAAGGTAAGTGACCTAACAATCAAACGATTTCATATGAACTGTCTTCTTGTTTCAAACTTGTTTCTACTTGACCCATATTTGGGGTCTCAGTTTTCTATAGAGAGGCAATTGTCAGCTCCCAATATATAATTATTTTTTTATAGTCAGCTATAACAGTAGAAAGTTAAATTTTGTATTAAGAATATAAGCAAAGAGAATCCTAAAAATAAAAAAAGAAGAAAATCATACATACCAGCCTACATTAATATTTATCAACAATATATATGTTTTTTTCCTAGTCGTACGGAGAGCAACCTGTTAGGCGATTTTTTAGCGATCGTACGGATGGATAGCGAAGGGTGGCAAACAGTTCAACCTCGCCGTCGCTCAGGCCCACAACGTCCTTACCTTGCTTCCCCTCCCCAGCAAACTAAGCTCTACCAGCCCTACCCAGCTCGCCCCACTTTTGCTCAGGTAGTTGCCACTCCTCCCACGCCTGTTGTCCCTGTTACTCTCACTGTCTCTCCTCCTCCTCCTCGTTCTTCCACTGTCCCTGTTACTCTCACTGTCTCTCCTCCTCCTCCTCGTTCTTCCACTGTCCCTGTTGTCCCTGCCTCCTCATCTGTCCCACCTGAAACCACTCTCCCTAACTCTTCCTTGCATGCTTCCGCTGCACTTTCTAACCCACCTCTGTTGCCTCTACCGAGCCCAGCAGCCATGCTACCTGCTTCTGCACGGTCGGCACCTAGAGTCAACAGCGTAGCTAGGCCAGCCCGCCCTCCCATTCGCCATACCAGTAACACCGGCACCACTGTTACAGTACACTTCACCTTCATCTCTCCTCATAGCCCGACACCTCTCCACTTCCCTCCTTCTCCTGACTTTCCTGAGTGGAAGGGACGTTGTTTTCGTTGTTTTCAAACTGGCCATGTCATTGCAAAATGTACAAACTCCTTTGCTTGTGCGAAGTGCGGTGGCAACGGGCACACTTATTACAAGTGCAAAGAGAACATTGCTATCATTCCAAATCAGCTACACCGGCCTCCTAATCAACCAAGACAACTGCGAGTTGCTCCTGTGCAGCCTTTTATGGCCCCACGCGCTCTTCCTGTCAGTTCACCCCCTCCACACAGAGTTACGCCGCCTCAAGTCAGGCTTCGAGGGGAGCCTGACTTCCAGTATCTTATCGACGGCTCCTATCCTCTCCTTGATCCGGTTATGCCAAACGACTGTGAGCGACCTGAAGTAATATCTTGTTTCATCCCAAGAGACGAGGCTTACTTCGCAGAATTTGATAGGCTCTCTAAAGCAATCATCTTAAGTCTCCCTAGAGATTTTGATGTGAACTTATCTCTGGATCAGATTGCGGATAGAGTGGCAGCAACTGGCCTTGTCTCTGCTGCTGACTTATCCATCGCTGAACTACCGGGCCACAAATACTTAGTGATGCCACCACCAACTGTTAGCAACCTTGATCTATGCATGGCTTTCAGTGACAATTTTTGGGAATTAGGTTTCGATGTTCAGCTTTGGTCTCCACTGTTTGATAAACAAGTTATCATCCCTTCCTTTACCATTTGGCTTGATCTTGTTGGTGTCCCTCCAGAACTGTGGCTTGAAACAAACATTGTTAGAGCTGTTAGCTCCTTTGGTCTTTACCTAGGAACAATACAATCTGATCAAGTGCAGAACTTGGATATCTGGAGTGTGGCCGTTGCCACTACTGACCTCAAAAAGATACCTCGCTACATTGCGATGATCGCGGGAGGTACTGAAACAATAGTACGAGTTATACCTAGGAAATGGGTTCATCGTCCAATCTATGCAACTTCTGATCTCCCAACCCCTCCAAAATCAATTGTTAGACCCTCCGAACGACGCCGTTTACCTCCTACACCCACCCCATCTTCCTCTGCCTCTCTCAATTCGGACTCTAATTGGCTAATTGATGGTGAAAATCTTACTATCACACTTCCGGCTTTCAAAGAGATTCTACGTGGTGTCAATCTTGCACAAATTCCACCAGCCATGGTCGCGGCCATGGCCGGAGACATGGAGGCAGTGCGGCGGAATAATGCTGAGCAAAGGGCTGTCCATTTGGCACGTGGAAAGCAACCACTCACTACTGACGTCCCCAATCAACTGCATGACGTCACTACCTCCTCAAACTTCACACCAGGCATGCGAGTTGACAAGCGACCACGTGACATGGTGCAGGTAACAACTTTCTCTCCAATTCGTTCAAATCCTCTTGATTGTGATAGGGTACTAGGGACTGAATTGCTTTTTCCGGAAACTTTACCTCGGTCTTTGTCTATCACCATTTTAGAAACTGAGTTACTGTGTGTGCCTACTGTTCCCTATACGTTAGCACAAGAAAGTGAAGGGACCATTGTGCCTGTTGTCCAAGAATCCCATATAGAGACAATTATTTCCCAAATTGACCAAAACCCCATTACTGTTCCCCTCACGCATGCTTCACATGAAAACACTGCACCTACTACTTCTAGTTTGCAGTTAAAAACTTTGACCACTGGCAAAGCTTTTTTGAACTCCCAATTGGAATCTTTGCCCCCACTCCCACCTCACGACACTGCACCTTCTACTTCAAGTTTGCAATTAGCAACTTTGCCCACTGGCCAAGCTTTATTGAACCCTCTATTGGAATCTTTGCCCCCTCTCCCACCTCAAAAACTGCACAAAGGTAAGAATAAAAAGGTTCAACATGGTCCCCCACCTACCAGTACCTCTACGCCTATTGCTTCGGCAGAACCTTCTGACTTTTTTGATGTACCTCTCATGTATGTAGAAAGTTTGGTTTTAGCTGATTTAATAGGTATCCCTGCTTTTAATATTCCTAAATCTATTTTGGATCCTATCTTGGGCCAGGACACAAGCCACAACAAAAAACAAAGGATAGTAGCAAAAGATTCGGGTTTGGGCTTGGTAAACCAGGTTGGCACCAATGGTTTGCCTCGTGGATCTGTTAAAGCCCAGCGCGGGGCTGACGGGCCATCCACCTCCTCTATTTTCAAGCGTTTGGGCCCTGTTCGCATTGACCAGTATGCCGGCCCTGTTGGCGATTATGGACTCATCTTCGACCCAGCCACCTCTGATGAAGTGGCCTCGGACTCAAACTAATATGACAGCTATGTTGCTGCCTCCTTCTTGTTTAAGCTAGACGTCCACTGTGGTTTTAATGAATTTACAAACTTTTAAAAAGATTAAGATCCTTAGTTGGAATGTAAGAGGATTAGGTGATGCTGCGAAATGTTTAGTTGTTAGGGAAGGTATTCGTTCATCACGTTGTGATATTTTTTGTCTTCAAGAAACTAAACTTGATTGTATTAACTTTAACCATGCTTTTCTTTTTTCTCCTACTTATTTTCATTTTCCTTTGGTCACTTTAGATGCTGTTGGAACCAGAGGAGGGTGTTGTATTGCTTGGAAAAGATATTTTACCTTGCTCTCTTCTTGGGTAACATCTTATTCTTGCTCTGCCTTGCTGTGTGACACGAGAACTAATTCAATTTTTTTGGTAACTAACGTCTATGGCCCTCACCAAGATACGCAACGACGGTTTTTCTTTGAGCAGCTACGCTTCAATGCCTCCCTTGTGGATTGCCCATTTTTTCTTCTTGGAGATTTTAATGTCGTGCGCTGGATGGTCGATCGCTCTAACCCTTCACATAATTTCTCCATCATGGAAACTTTTAACGAGCTAATCTCTGATTTGCAATTAGTAGATATTCCTCTCAAAAATAGGCGCTTCACTTGGACTAACAAACAACCGTCCTCTACTCTTTCTAGGCTGGATCGTTTCTTTTTAACAACTCATTGGATATCTCATTTCCCGCTTATAACTCTGGAGCCTTTATCTATGGTTGTTTCGGATCACTGCCCCATCCTTCTCCATTGCAGGCATCTCCCTTCTAAACCTACCTCACTCCGTTTGGAGAAATTCTGGTTCAAATACCGACACTTTCAGTCTTTAACTGACCATCTCTGGTCACAAACTGATTCGTCTCTACCACCACTCCCTACGTTTTATTCTCGTTTGCATACTTTGCACGACCAGTCACGGAAATGGCATCGCACAAACTTCTCTTCGGCTGATGCCCAACTGCTTAATGCTAAATTTTTCATTTCCCTTTTCGACAAAGTAGAGGAGATCCGTCAATTAACTGCTTTGGAATTCTGTATAAGAATACAATTACGTGAGCGAGCCTATGAGTTGTCTAGGATAGCAGAAATTAAGTGGCAGCAACGCTCCAGTTGTAATTGGGTTAAACTTGGCGATCGCAACACGGCTTTCTTTCATTCTGTTACCTCCTCTCGAGCGGCAAAGAAGAAAATAACTGAATTACTTGTACAGGGCCTAACAATTCGTGATCCAAGTGCTATTCTTTCCTCTTTTACTGACTTCTATAAATCACTCTTAGGCACGGCTTCTGCTTCCCTCACCTTTCGCCCTGAAACTCTCTACTCCTCCAATGTTGACTTGCTTCCTTTAGAAGATCCTTTCTCATTAACTGAAATTAAAAGAGCAGTAATGTCTCTCTCCGATGGCAAGGCAAGTGGACCCGATGGTTTACCAAATGAGTTTGCAAAACTTCATTGGAATTCTCTTTCTAACAATCTTTTACAAATTTTTGAAGATTTCTATCACGGTTCTTTAAACTTATCAGATTTTAATCGAGCAAATATCATTTTGGTACCAAAGAAAGAACAGTCCCTTTGTCTTACTGATTTTCGTCCAATCAGTGTTATCTCTTATATACCAAAGCTCATCTCTAAGGTTCTCACTATCCGTCTACAAAAGGTGATACCAGATTTGATCTCCTCAAATCAGACGGGCTTCATCAAAAATCGTTTCATTGCTGAAAATTTTATTTCGGCTAGAGAAATGCTGCGTCATCTGATCTCCTCTAAGGAACCTGCGATTATGCTTAAATTAGATTTCGCGAAGGCTTTTGATACAGTAGATTGGAGTTATCTCTTCCTTCAGCTTTCAAGCCGAGGTTTCCCACAAAAATTCGTCTCCTGGGTTAAATTGATTGTTACAACAGCCTCCTCAACTATCCTTATTGATGGTATTCATAGCCCTGAGTTCAAGCATGAACGTGGCCTTCGTCAAGGCGACCCAATTTCACCCTACTTATTCATTCTTGCTGCTGATGTGTTGACCAAGATGTGTCAAGCAGCTGCAACATCTCTAAATGTCTCTCTCTCAACCAAATTACCCTTTCCTTTCCAAATCTTGCAATACGCGGACGACACTTTGATCTTTGCTACTGTTAAACAGTCTTCCTTACAAACCCTTGCTCTTGTTCTCAAGCTGTTTTCGCAGGTCTCTGGACTACAAATCAATATTGAAAAAAGCGCCTTTGTCCCCATAAATCTTACACCAACTGCTGTTGGTTTTGTGCAAAATACTTTAGGATTCATGCCTACAGAGTTGCCTATTTCTTACCTTGGAATGCCTCTCACGTCTTGCAGCCCTAGTAAAGCTTCTTTCATGCCATTGCTCGACAAGATTAAACGAAGATTAGACGGTTGGAAGGGCAGGTTACTTTCTAGGGCAGGAAGACTGCAACTGTGTAAATCTGTTATCTCTGCTATCCCCATCTACTTCATGTCTTGCTTTAAACTTCCCTCGTGGTTAATAAAATCCATTGATAAAGTCATGCGCTGTTTCCTCTGGTCTTCCGGTACTGATAATAAGAGAGGAATTTCGCTAATCAACTGGAATCTTGTGTGTATTTCTAAGGATTTTGGAGGGCTAGGAATTCCTGATTTAAAGCTCAAGAATGTAGCCATGCTGTTACGTTGGTGGTGGCGCCTCTATTCTGATGACATCTCTATTTGGAAACACACTGCCACTTTGATTTTCTCAAGAAGAGATCGCACCACTCCACCACTTCTTTGGGTCCAGCAAGGCTCCTTCTTTTGGCGCCACCTTATTTCAATTCGTTACATCTTTCAGTTCTCAACCTACTGGCAAATCGGAAATGGCTCGAGAGCCTTGCTCTGGTTCGATAATTGGGGCAATGGAAATTTTTGTTCCTTCTCAGATTTTAAGATCACCCAGTCACCTACTCACTACAACTACACTCTTGCACAGGCTTTGCACAATTTAAACTCTCTCTTTCAGCAACCCTACACACTACCTCAGTTCACTCTTCTGGATTCTATCGCCAGCATTACACTCACTGATTCTCCAGACTCCTTGCTCTGGAAGTGGAACTCAGGTGGACACTTCACTACGAACTCGGCATACAAAATGCTAGCAAATGCTGGAAAAGTAAACTGCCACTTTTTGTCAGTTTGGAATTTCAAGTTAACACCTTCTATTCAACTATTCATCTACCTCTGGTTTCGAAACCGACTGCTCACACAAGATCGTCTTTTAAGATGGCGCTACACTATTACTCCTGGATGTTCCCTCTGCAACGCAACTTTAACTGAAACTCCATTACACATCTTTTTTACTTGTAGTTTTGCGCAGGAACTTTGGCAGCAACTTCATCGTTTTACTGACATGCCGCTACCAGCAATACGCGATGATTGCTATTCAACTTTTCTAGAGACAATCAACCTCACAAATAGCAGCAGAAGAATGCAGGCCATTGTCTTTTTTTCCTGTGGAGCTTGGTGGCTGTGGAAAGAGAGGAATGCGAGGATCTTTAGAGGAGACAGAAGCCCGGCCAAGAAGATCGTTCATGAAGTTTTAATTCTTGCGAGAGATTGCCTTAGACACTGCTAATAGCGTTACTTTAGTTACAGCCTTAGTTTCTGTTTAGTTTCTGTTTTCTTCCTAGGTAGCTACTACCTAGTCTGTTCTAAAAAAAAAAAGAAGAAAATCTAACTAGGGTAATAAATACGAGTCTCCAATTGCATGCAAACTCACTTTAAACTCACAAACAGTCTGATTGTCTATTTTAGATAGATGGTCAAAATCATGTGTTGATTGAATTGTTGAATAATATTGTCTAACAATTCATTCTCAATTTCTGTTTTGCCCCTTTCTACCAAATATTCCCTTTATGTTTTGTATCGAAGATGTTGGAAGAAACGCCAAATTATTCGAGAAGCATTATTTTTAATACACGAGATAATTGATATTGTTAAAGTTCAAATTAATTAAATAAGTTTAGCTTTTATATAATTATTCTATATTATTATATTGGGGTCTCTTATTCCATTACTCAAGAAGATTCCCATGTCTTTATTTTCAAAAAGTTTTAAAAAAAATTGAAAAGTCAACCACACACAGGAAGATTGTGATTCTTGAAAATTATGGTAAGGTACTTTTGTAATTTGTTACGGCTCTTCTGAAATAAAACTTGACAACTTGTACCAATCTCATGCCACGTCAGCATTGATTCCTTTGGGGAGAAGCAGAAGTCCCATAGCATAGCATCCCAAGTTTAATTACTTTTGCTTGTGCTTATAGAAATGGGTAACATTACACGGTTTGGAGATATATTTGGAATCAGAAGGAGAAAATTATACAAAACCGATTCCTTTCTCGTTTCGTCGCCTTCCCTCCTATTCCCTTCCTTTACCTTTCTATCAGAAAATAACAAAAGGTTTTGTAGAGTCTTTTCGTACCATATTCGTAATTCAATTCCGATTTTTTACTTGGTTGGTGAGACCGACGATCGACGGAGACGATGAGTAATACACTTCTCAAGGTCCAGCCTTCGGAGCTTAAAATGCTATGTAAGTCGAGTTTCGCGCAATTTCTCTAGTTGGATCTGGAATTGAGATTTCTTTTTGTCCGGATCAGATTTAAGTGACGATAGGCTTAAATCTTGTTTTTTGGGTCCCTCTAATTTTGGTCAACTACCTGTTAACTAACGAGAAATGGTCTTAATTGGGGTTTTATCATCCGAATCTCTAATGTTTCTCGACCAAAAAAAAAAAAATATATCGAAAACGGTATGAGGAACTGAATTTGGGTTTAATTGGTTTAGTCCAAGTTTGTTTCTTTACAATTTCCAATGGGTTAAACATAATTGCCACTATAGTTGTTCGTGAACTGAATATCATTGTATTCTAATTGTTGCTGAACCAAATAGAAAATTTTTTTTAGATAAACGAACCAAATAGAATTGTACTTCTAATTGTTGCTGACTATCAGTTTGTTTGCTTGACATGTAATTTCCTACCTGAAAAGATGAGCTCAACAAACAGAACTCATGTTACATGCAATTGACCAACAAGACTGATAAGTATGTTGCCTTCAAGGTGATTTTTTCTATGAATATCGGTGAATAAGTTTTCTTTTTTTTAAAAAAAAAAAAATTATTACTAGATGAATTTCAGTACTATCAGGTTCAATTCAGACTTTTAGAGGTACCAATGTATTATCTTTTACAATTGAAAAAAGAAGTTATGTGTATAACATGATGGAAATTTAATGAACCTACTAAACTAGAAGAAGTGGTTCAGCATCCTAAAAAGATATTTTTAGGATTAGAATTACTTGTCAATGGATTAAGGTTGACGATCTCCGCACGTGCCATTAATATTCTTAAATATAGTGCATAATATTTTTATGAGTGTCCAAATCTCGATTTTTGAGCTCAAACAGCTGATCTAAGGCGCTTAATGTGATCTTCATATAGAAATCTTGTAAGAAACAAATTTTACAACCTTTAGAATTTTTTTCTCCGAATGTTTAGAATATCAATTGTTCTAACAATTGTGAATCATCCAATAAAATTAATTTTCTAAAAATCCAGAAAAATAGTAAAAAATTCTAAAAAAAAAAAAAAAATTAAATCTGAGATCAAGGGGTTTGAAGCGCACAAGTTGAGATTTGGATGTATTTGTCAAGCCCATCTGTGCTTTGCATTGTATTTTAGGCTTTCGGGATATAAGTTATATTTCATGCACATGAAATTTTTAAGGTTTCATGCATTTTTTTTGTTTTCCAGGCATCTAATTTTTTGAAAATTTGTGGTCTGTAATTAGTGGTCTTGGATAGATTAAGGAATGAGACCCAACTTGCCACGAAAAAAAAAAAAAGAATTGAAATATTCATAGATAAACTAGCATGTGTATGAACTGATCTATTGTCAAGTGTTTCTATTATTTTAATAACTGTTGTTGTTATGTTGTCTCGAATTGTTTCTCAAGAGCTCTAAAGAAGGAAGTATAATATTAGTGGTCTGGTACTGAGCAATAATTGGCCTGAGCTGATCAATATGCTAACATGGTTCATTAATGTTCATATAATCCTGACCATTTTGTATGCTCATTGTGTGCTATGTGTTAGGTTAAAACTACCAACCCAAAAAAATATTCGGTCCGCCCCAACACTGGTGTTGTCCAGCCAGGCAGTACATGCAATGTCACAGGTATGATTGATGTTCTCTATATATTACAAAACTATTCTATTATGGTTTGTGCTTCTTATATTTCTAAATTAATTTCTAGTGACAATGCTGGCGCCAAAGGAAATTCCTCAAGATTATCATTGCAAAGACAAGTTTCTGGTACAGAGTGTTGTTGTTGAAGAAGGAACTGCTTCCAAGGACATTGTTTCTGACATGGTAAATTCTGTCTTCTTTGTACATAAAACTGTGTTTTTGGCCAATTGTATATCTTCTTTTGTGATTATATATAACTGCTTGTGTTCTCAAGTATCACAGTGACAAGACATGTTCTGAGGTATTTTGAATAACACGAAATCATTGTAATAGCCTTGTGTCGGAAAATGTAGGTCTAAATTATCATATATTTATTTGTATTAACTCAAACAAAACATTTTTAGGAGCATTCCAACTATTTCCTACCTAGCATCTTAATTTGCTCCCCTTAGTTTTTAATTATTATAGCCTTTGAATAGGATCATTAGAGGCTGGAAGCCTGGAACATAATTTTCAGAAAACATTTTAAGATTTTCATTTTTTATCATGTTGAGGCAGTCAGAAGGTTTCGAGTAATATTTAAAGTACACACCTTTTCGTTTTGTTTACATAAATATTTGTTTTTTTATTTTCTTTTCTGATAAGTTTTTTATCTTCTGTGTAGTTTAACAAGGCACCAGAAAGGTTGTTGAGGAGTTCAAACTAAGGGTGGTTTACATACCGGCAAATCCGCCATCACCTGTACCAGAAGAGGGCGAAGAGGACCTGAGTCCTAGGTCATCTATTGCTGATGATGAAGCACATCGCAACTCATTGTTTGATGTTGCCTCGGTACATGCCTTTCTCCTTATTATTTGGATTTTTTGTTGCTAGGAAGTTCATACTTTTATCTGAAAAATTGACTTGTTTGTGTCTGCTTTTAGGGTTCAAAATCACATGAAGAAACATCCATACAAGAAGGCTCAGAGGTGATGTTTTCAAATCTTCTATACTATAGATACTAAGTATCTAAACTTCATTCAACAATGAATTAAACCTTCTATTTTTATACACGAAAACTAAATCAAATATGGGGTTTTTCTGATGTCTCAAAATACAAAATTACGAATTCGACTTTGAGAAATAAAATTGAAAATTGATAACGCTTAAGACCATACATTTAGGCTGTGCTCCAGATTCCTTGAGCAGAGGGGAGGGAAGATTAAGTTAGGTGACAAATAGACCAACCTATCTTCTCGTGTTTGATCACCTGCTCCACAACTGAGGTAAGAGGGAATAAGAGGGGTGATGAGGCGAGACAAGAGAGAGATCTCGATTGAGTTCACCCCCACATCATTACTCCCTTATTTTGGGGTGACAAGTATCTGGGCACCCCTAACCTCCCCATCCATCCTCTAATGTCTACTGAAATGTTCTGGAGCACAGCCTTAAGTCTGGCTGGCCAGTTGGGAGTAAAATGGTGGTTATACTTTTAAAGTCTGGCAGAGGATGAAGTTAAAATTCAGATTCGCATGCGACAATTCATTATGGCTGTAATTTCAATGTTTGGACTCCCAAGTTGAACTCCCAGCGAGACTTTCATACTCTGACCTTCCACGTTTTAAATTGTTTTGGCAATTTTCATTTGTTAAAAATCTTAATTCATGATTTTCATATTTTTCCCATATGAAATTACCAAAACCTGATGACAACTTGCACATGTTGTTGTGATGTGAAATTTTATTTGCTTAAATTTACCTGTGTAATTTAGTTAAGGTCAACATGACATGGAAATTTTACTGAGAAACATGGTACTTTTATATTGTACTTCTTTTAGAATTTTCCTTTTCTTTTGGTGCAACCAGGTTAAATCACTGATATCAAGGTTGACTGAAGAGAAAAGGCATGCCAATGAACAAAATCAGAAGCTGAAACAGCAAGTGGTACTGTCCCTTTTGTAAAATTAATGATTTTAAATTATACCCTTACTTCATGACAACTTTGTTTAATTTAAAATGTCGATACCCACAATTATTATTTTTTCACGCCCAAAAACCATTTGTGCAATTGTTGTTGTCTTCATTTTTTTGGGATTAATACGATGCTATATTTTCCTTTTTCCATTTTAGGATGTTATGACGAAACAATTGGGAAAAGGTAGATCAGGTTTATCAGTCACTACAGTAGTCATAATGTTTATATTGGCGATTCTTATTGGATATTTGGCGAAGAGATCTTAGTATGGCTTAGAATTTATTTATACTGTGTTTGCTTGTCACGATACGTAGAATATTCTTGTGGTATTACTTGTATGTTCATCCGGTTCTTTTGTACCATTCTTTTGCCATAAAATGTATCTTGTACTGGGATGGCTTGTTGGTTAATTTGTTATGAATCAAGAAATTGAAAAAAATAAAGATGTTATGATGATATTGTGTTTGTTATAGAAATGCTGGTTAAGATAAGCTTAGTTTTACTGTTTGTTTACATGTTAATATGTTCTGTTATTTTCTTTATTTCTTGTAAACTACATATCTGCGCACATTTAGAAAAGTTAATATCGTAAACTAAATATTAAATTCATTGTTTCATTTCCTAGAAAAAAAATTGATGTACTCGTAATTTGCACACTCTAGTGTGTTCCTTCACGCCACCGGAGAATTTGGCTTTATATTTAATATATCTATTAGCTAATTAAGATAAAAGAAACTCGCATTTTTATTCAGGTAAATTAAGGTGCATTAAATCGCAGGCCCAAGTTATCCAACCTGTCTTTTTCTTAATTTATAGAGCAATTTAACAACAACAATGATTACTTCAAGGACCTGTCAATATTATTATTATTTTTCATTGTTTTACCTTATTTTTTGCTTTAGAATAATTTGTTATAATCTGGAAAGATAACTAGGTTGAAAATCATAAATCATAAAATAAATAAATAAAGTGATAGGTACACAACAACCTATTAAAACATAATGAACAACCTACAACATAATTATAAGAAAACAGATCCAAAATGTCAAATAAAAAATTACTTCAAATCATGGCTATAATAAAAAATAAAATTAGCTCCACTAATCTCCCTTTCATCCACTGAACAACACTTTTTCCTCCATACAAAAATAATATTGAAGATAGAGATCCTAAGTTGGTACAAAGAGAACTTCATCTCCAAACCCTCCAAATACTTCTGAGATCAAGACAGTTGCCCCTGCTGCCACCACAACAACAGCCCCCACCAATGCGACTATTCTGACGAAAAAAGAGAAGTTTGAACGATGATATCCTTTCTTTTTCTCATCTCCTCCAATTTTTCCCTCATCAGATCTTTCCACTTCAGAAACCTTTGAATCCTCCTTAATTTCTGGTTTCAAACACTCAGTCTCTGGCCTGTCAATAAAGCCTTCTTCCTCTTCATCTTTTTCCATATCAGGCATGTGAATGCTTTCCTCCTCTTGATCTTTTTCCTTCTCAGGCATGTCTATGCCTTCCTCCTCTTCATCTTTTTCCTTTTCTTCTTCTTCGTTTACATCTTCTTCGTCTTCATCTTTGTCTTCGCTACTGAAGCAGGACCTGGTGCAAGAACACCCCGAGAAACTGCCAGGCACATCTTTCTTCAGAAATTCACCACCTTCCATCCAATCATGAAACGCAGTATCCAAACCATCCAACCTCTCTTCTAATTTTGCAAGATGAGATTGATCACTATCCTGCCGATGGCACTCCTTTTCAATTGATAAAAGGTTTTTCAGAAAGTCGACTCTCGCCTCAATCTCCTTCGGGAGCCTTTCTTGATCTCTAGGGTTTGTGGAATTGGCAGGAGGGAAGAAGAGATCAGCGAATTGCATCTCCAACTCGTGTAGTTTCTTCTCTATCACTCCGTGTGGCCTCTCCATGGATTGTGTTTCTTCACGCTTGTAACGTGTAAGTTTTTCTCTAAAGTGAGATAACAGATTTTGGGTTCGATTCTGATGAAAAGAAGCGAGTTTAATTTGTATATATTTTTATGGCAATTCTGTCGTTGCCAAAAGTCGCCACTCGTCTCTGGCGGTTACTAAATCAAGCTCTACTAAGATTGAACGAAGATTTGTTAGTACGGTTACTTCACTATAAATACCATGTGGCGTCCTCTGATAGAAAAAAATTATACAAAGATATCGTTTAAAGAAAAGGTATAGTTGAAGAATAGTTGTTTCGAATTTTCCATATGTACATGACTCGCTACAAATGATCATTGTACATCTGTCACAGAGGATACGGTGTGCTGTTTCTCCGACGTTATTCGAGAATAGTGGGCCAGTATATCTCAATTCGTTCCTCAATTTCTCAAAAGCGACGTGGTTTAGATCGTGTGCATTTCATGGAATCCAAGCTTAAATTACAAATATACTACTTACCATCCTAAACGGTGACATCCCGTGACATCCCACGGGCTCCGGGCTCTCCAGCCCAATAATACCTTTTATTTCATTATTTGCTGATGTCATCAGATACGGTTAGTTATTTTCAGATTCGAAAAAATATCTTTCTCTCTCTTTGACAGTTTCGAGTCTCTCTTTCTCTCTCTAGCGATTTGGAAGCGATTTCTTCCCTTTTCGCTCAGATGAAAATATTCTCCATGAAATTCTTCTCGCCTTGAGCTTGTCTTTCTCTCTCTAGCGATTTGGAAGCGATTTGGAAGCGATTTGTTCCCTTTTCGCTCAGATGAAAACATTCTCCATGAAATTCTTCTCGCCTTGAGCTTGTCTTTATGAGATGAGATCGAAATCTGCATGAAACGTGGTCTCCATCAAATTCTTCATCAAATCGCCTTATAGCACTTCGTCTCGGCTTTATATTACGTATTTGAGAGCAAATACATCGTTTCTTTTAGGTATTGACCTTTAACTTTTAGTCTATCTTGATCTTATAGCACTTTGTGTCGGCTTTATATTACGTATTTCAGTTCAGCTGTTTGAATTGTGGTTTTGTTGTGTTCAATTCTGGATCTGATTAAAATTCAACCTTTCTATTCTCGATTCTGTAAGGTACTGGTGTTAATTTTGTTTAAATTTTGGTTTGAAATTGTTAATACGCTCAGATCCGATCTAGTTATTCAAATTTATATGAAATTCAATTGTCTGATGTCAAAGCAATGATTTACCAGTTTAAAATCGTGAGGGGAGTATGTAAATACTCCTTAGGTACTGTTTATATTAGTTTGAGGGAGTACATCTTTGATTACGAGACCAAACCAGGTTTGAAATCACTTATATCATTTATAAGTAGGATCAATTTCAATTTTTTGAGAATTCTTGGTTGTGAGGGAGTAAATATAGAATAGCAGACCAGCAAGACATGGAATAAGTGATGATTTGATTTGAACATAGACTTTCTTATAAGGGAGTAAATATATGCCATAAAGGAGTATATGTGTATGCTAAAAGGGAGTTTATATAAAGGTGATGCATTATTACTCGGTTTTGTATGTGTCTAGCAAAAGGGAGTATGAAAATACTAGCTGTAATTCTAATATATTTTGACAATTGACCAGGGAGTTTTCTTACATCTATCTAATAATCTATAATTTTACTCGATGAAATCTCATTTTATTTTTTTCATTTTTAATTGTGATTATTTTCTGTTTTTGTTAATTTTCATTCATTTTTGTTGTAGGTGTACAGCAATTGTTTTCAACATGGCATTATCAGGTTATTCTAAAGATTTTATTTCAACTTATACTATTTGTTTAATGAATTATTAGTTATAAATCTTAGGTGATTATTTAATGTTAGTTCTTATATTATTTCAATATGGGATTATTTAATTGTAATACATGTGAAATGTGTCATTGCTAGCATCTTTCATTTTTTTGCTATTTGTGTAGTGAATGTATATTTATTTACGTATAATGGTGTACTTAATTATGTGCTGTGATAACTGCAAATATGTTGTTTCATATTTGGAAATATTATACAGAAAGTTAGCAGGAAGATAAATTTTACCTTTTTTTATTAATATGAGTTTATATAATTCTACATTCTGACAAATGAGTATTTGGTTCCATATACTTTTATATAGGTAATTATGTAATTGAACATTCTCAGATATGAGTGATTATTTTTATTTATTAAGTTTTTGTACATTTGTTCAATATATCTGGAATTATTATGCATTTCTTATCTGATGGTACGAATTAATGTAGTATATGTTGGAGTTATGTCCTAGAAGTCAATATTTAATGACTTATTTTCTTAGTTTATGTTAATGATGATATTTGATCATTTGTTCCTAGAGTTTATTATTGACAGATCATTCAGGTTGAGGATCTGAATTGTAGATCTCTGTGGATCATTCATTAGAATGACAATAATAAATCTAAATCGTCCATAATCTTGATAATTAACAAGGAACATTAATTATCATAAAAGATTAGTATGCAAGTTAAGTGATGATTAAGTTCTACAAATCATAGGTAAGGAGTTACCAACTTAATTGCATATGTGTATGTTATTGGAACATAGTACAGAACTTGACCCAGTGAAATAAACATATGGATTGTGTTATGTGTCATTGTTTATTTCATATCAGTTTGATTCTAAGTTTGAGATGTTCACCTTTTCCACATGAGGATAGGTTCAATAAATATCGTCTAACGTTGATTCCTGATAAAGGCTGCTATAAGGACTTTATTTATGTTCTCTTGAATTGTGCGGGGAAAAGTTGTTCATCAAGAAAACCGCATGTCCCTCATTAATATACTTGATGAGTGATGATATCTGTTTGGGCCCCTTGATGGAGTTGGATTGGTTGGCCAACATGTACAATCAACTCTAGATCAAGAAATGTATAATCTGCAAGAATGACACATTCCTATCTTGGATTATACAAAGATATCGTGTGACATAAGAATCAGACAAGGAAATACTAATATTTCTTATGCAGGATTGACATATTGTAGCAGTACATTATTTATGCGAATTGGGAATCATAACGTGTTGCTAGATACCGCTTATGATTATTGGAAATAAATAACGATTTATTTCCATGGCCAACATAGTATAAATCCTCAAAGGGTCACACAAATAGAGTTTTAGTCACACAGTGTATTATCTATTTATTCACAATAATGGGTATTGAGAAAATATGATAGTTTGACTAATTAATTATATACCGTTATGAACCGTTATAATTATTTGAGTCAAAAGGATCATATAGAAATAGATTAGTACATTATCTAATCCCAAAATAGTTATTAATGATTTAATAATTATTTTAGAGTCAACACATATTGATATAAATAGTTATATTAATTAATTGGGCCAGCATTTCATAGCAAATGAATAGTCCAATTAAAGAGCATTGAAAATGAGTTTTAATTAAATGAATTAAAGACCCAAATCAAATGGAGAAAAAGGCCCAAAAGCCCATGTAAATTTCAGCTAGGGTATGGATGGCAAACTTGTAAATAAGTCAAAGAGAGGATGGGAGTTGTTGGCTATATAAAGGGGTCCCCTTGGGAGCAAACCATAGCCTCCACCCATTTCTTCCTCACTTCTCTCTCTTGCGCCTCCATAGCTGAAAATTTCAGCTCCTTGCTCATGTGTTGAGCTTCATTTCCTCCACCAAATACATCTAATAGGATTAGTGCAAGGAGGAAACTAAAGGGATTAGACACTAGTCTTTGTTGCTAGCACAATAATTAGACTTAGTGACTAGTTCTCTTGGTGGACTCGAGGCCGGCGCCGCCATTGGAGGGGAGACGAAGTTGGAGAGCACCCCATCGACTCCCATGCCATGGATTCGAGCCTCATGAATGCGATTTCATGAGAGGTACAATTTCTCCTACTTTCTCTCTTGATTTGACGTGTGATTGCTTTAGCACTAGATCTCTTGATTTGCTTGTTGTTAATGGTGATTAATTAGTTGTAATTAATCTAAAATTAAAATATGAGCATTTCCTAACAGTATACATTGTTTCATATGTAGGATATGATTTGCTGACTGATTTTTATCACTCGATGTATGCCGAAGGTCGAGTTGCTGAACAGCAATTGTCTGTTGAATCTTCAGAAGAATCGAAGCAGTCGGTTCTTAATGTAGCTGCTGTTGCTTCAACTAAACAGCACTCGGTTCTTAATGTACCTGCTGCTGCTTCACCTGAACAACACTCAGTTCTTAATGTAGCTGCTGCTGCTTCAACTGGACAGCACTCGGTTCTTAATGTAGCTGCTGCTACTTCAACTGAACAGCACTCCATTCTTAATGTAGCTGCTGCTGCTTCAACTGAACAGCACTCGCTTCATAATGAAGCTACTGATTCAATCGGACATACTTTGTCTGCTGGAAATTCAGAAGTATCAGAGCACTCAATTCTCAATGAAGATAGCAGCGGTGACAGTGCCAACCAATTCTTTATTCCTGAAATTCGAATTGGGTTAGAATTTCCATCCAAGGAGGCAGCTTTCGAGTACTATAAGATGCACTCATATTTGAATGGGTTTGGTGTATACTCAAATGGTGGTTCCTCTGCAGATGGTAAGAAACAACGGGTGATATTCAGATGCCACAAGGCTCGTCCTTCTCGTGCTGGAAAAGTGAAACCTGTTCCTGAGAAAAAACAGGTTCAAGAGAAAACTAACTATCTAGCTAGTTTAACTGTTTCTTACAACATTTCCAAAGAAGTGTGGTTTATCTCCAGTTTTAACACGGAACATAACCACTTGCTCACCCCAGAGTTTTCTCATAAAATGAAGAGTCATAGATCCATTGAATTATATGTGAAGAAGCAGTTGGAAATTAATAAAAATGCTGGTCTGTCAGCAATTGCAAACATCAAGGTTGCTATGCAAATGGCTGGAGGAGTGGATGTGTGTCGTTTCATTGAACGAGATGCAAGAAATTATATTGGTAAACTAAGAAGATCTGGGCTGAAAAATGGTTATGCAGAGGCGATGATGGCCTTCTTTCGACAAGCTAAAGCAGATGATCCTGAATTCTATTATGCTTGCAAGTTTAGCCTAGAAAACCGTCTTGAGATTGTCTTCTGGGCCGATTCAGTTGCACGTGCAGCGTACAGATATTTTGGGGATGCGGTGTCATTTGATGCAACATATATCGTGAACAAGTGAGTTCTCAATTCTGCATTTTAATAAGACTGTCTTCAATTGCATGCAGTTATGGAGTATTTAAATTTGAGTATTGGAGTAGTAAATTCTGTTTGCACTATAGCAGTAAATACAATTTAGATCAGTAGAGTATAATTTTATTCAGTTGTGATTTGCACTATACCAGTATTTTGTTTTATTGGGTAATAACATTTTTTTCACTGTTATTTCATATTTAGGTACGATCTTCCTGTTGCGCCGATAGTTGGCATTAATCACCATTACCAGACTATTGTTTTTGGTTGCTCGATGATGACGACTGAGGATGGTGATTCGTATAAATGGATTCTGCAATCTTTCCTAGATTGTATGGGTGGCAAAGCACCTTCAGCAATTGTTACTGATCAATCACTAGCAATGAAGGTTGCAATTCAAAATGTATTACCAAATACAATTCACAGATATTTTATTTGGCATATAATGTCGAAATTAAGTGAGAAAATTGGCAATAACAAAGATAAAAAAGAGATTAAAAAGGGCATCCGTAGTGCTGTATGGGATTCAACAACGGAGGAGCAATTTGAGCGCAGATGGGAATATACTTTCACACAGTATTCTCTTCAAGGTAAAAGTTTTTTCTACTAATTGTTAAATTTGTAATTTTACTGGATGTACAATTTTAAATAAGAGAGTATATAAATTGCTGAAGGGATTATGTATGTACCTAAATAGGTTATTCAATGTCATTAATAATTTATGTTTCTACTTTTAATTTGTAGATAATGTCTGGCTTACTGACATGTTTGAGATTAGGGCAAAGTGGGTACCTGCTTACTTGAGCAAATATATACTTCAGTACATACTCGATTATCTTGCATTTATATACTTCAGTACATGAGATTAAATACTCCAATAGAGTAGGTTAAATACTCCCATACAGCATGTAGATTAAATACTCCACTATTGCGGATTATGTACTCACCAACATCAGATTAAATACTCCATCGCGTCAACACTGGTAATTTGCGCGTAAGGTGTGCAAACTCGAAAAAAAATGTTAATTATAAGTTAATTTAGTTAAATAAAAATCTTCAAGCAAACAAATAAATTTAAAGGATGGAAAAAAAATCAAATCAAAAATTTAATTCCCATTTTTAAAGCTAGAAGATGACATTATTCGAATCCGATCAATATCAATTTCGGCCGTTTACAAAATTTTTGAGGAATTATTTGATTGAGCAATTAGATTATATTATAAAATTTCCAAATGAATTATTTGCTTAAATATTTAGTTCATGCCATAAAAATTTCAATTATCTATTTTATAAAATTACTATGAGTATAAATTGTGTAAAAACTGATCGTTAAATCAATTTCTAAAATTCCTTTGATCTGGACCTTTAGATCGAGTTTAGAATTGTTTGATTTTTCTGAGCCGTCGGATCGTCTCTATTCATCTCTCCTTATCTCTCCCTTTCTTCTCTTTTCTGCCGACAGAAGCCCCCACCTGTCCCTTTTTCTCTTCTCCTCGCGATGCACCATTGGAGACGCCTCTGGCAATCTCCCTCGACCAATCCGCTTAACCCTCTCTCCCCTCTGTCCCCATCTCTTGCGACAGAAACTCCAGCTCACTCTCCTCTCTCCCCCGTGGCAAAAGCCTCTACCCCAATGTCCCTCCCTGTATCCAAACCACTCGACCAATCCGCTTTCTCTCTTCCCTTTTTCCCTCAACTAATCAGAGAAGCCCCGAGGCCCCTGGTTTTTCTTCTCTAGTTTCTCCAAGCCGAGTGATGGCTTGCCATTTGTCTCTCTCTCATGCATGACCTAAACCCTACCACCGCCCCTCTTACCTCCCACTGGCCTCCACCTCAGCAGCGCGTCCCCCATCCTCTCCATTCCATCCTCCTATATGTGTCATCCCTCTCCTCTCTCTACTCAGACCCGCTAGCACTTAAATAAGAACAGAAAAGAGAAAGGAAAAGGAGTAAGAGAGAGAGAGGTGGAAACTAGGCGACTGAAGAGGAAACGGTGGTGGTCGACGAGGCGAGGTGGTGGCGCTGACTACGGCGAGGCGGTGTGCTGGCTAAGCTGACCCCTCCTCTTCCCCTTTTGTTTCTCTCCACTTCTCAGTTTGGTAATTTCTTTCCCTTCATTCCTTTGATTCTGTGGCTTGCCTCTGTGTTTGATTGAGGCATTGCAATACTTGGATATAATCTGTGTGCTTGATTGAGGAAAAATAATGCTTAGTTTTGATATGTGATCTGTGATGCTTGGATGTTGTTTACATGCTTGTGATCTGATCTGTCCTCTTGACTGCCTTGAAACTGAATCGTATGCTTGTTGTTGGCTTAGGGTAATCTGATAAGAAGGCTTGTTTAGGCTAGTACATGTTCTGTTGATGCTATGATGATTATGTGCTTCTTTGAACTGTTCATTCAATTAGCTTAGAGTGATCCATGTTAGTTTCAAGTTATACTTCTGAAATCTGTGGTATTTGTGTGTTGTTGAGGATTTGAGTTGGGTGTTTAGGCTTATACTTTGGTTGGGAGGCCTATCTGTATGCTTATGTAGTGTAGTTTGCCTTTCTGGTACGGGTACAGGGCTGGTTCAGGCTCTGTACCAGTCTGGTACACGTTTAATATCTGTCCCAAGGCCTTGTTGTGAAGATTTATGTCGCCAGGGACCTTTCTGTAAACATTTTTGAACTGTTTTAGGATCTGCCTGAAATTATTTCTGTTATTAGGGTCTTTACTGTAATATGGTAGGTAAATAATTTAGATTCAGGGTCTTTTGTGTAAAATTCCTGTGTTACGGATCGGATCTGTATTTTCCTGGATCCGTACCCCTTTGTCTGTTGGGTTCTGTTCCTGTCGGGTTTAGACCCATTACCCGTGGGCCTTTTTCTTTTTCTGTTGGATCCGTGAGTTTTGGGCTTGGTTATTTCTACTGTGCGTGGCCCATTCTTTTTAACTGTTGGCTTGAGATTTATAAACCGAATATATTTGTTGGATTTTGAGAAATAAAACTAGAACTTGGAAAATAAAACTAGAACTATATGGTATTTGATGTATGATTTTGATGGCATGAATTAAATAGTTGGGATTTGGAAATAAAAGCTTTTGGCCGAGAAAATTAAACGAGACGGAGTCGGAAATAAAGTTGTTGGCTTTAAAATGGGAAATGATTAGATTGTCCGTGAAAATAATTTCAAAACAGATGCTACAATATAATCGGACACAGTATGATCCCAAAGCAAATTCAAATAAACTATGTTTTCTTATGTTGATTTGCATTTAAGTCTTTTGATTAAAACAACATTTATTTTATATAGATTATTGAAAGTATTTCATACTTGAGCAAAACACTATTAGGATTATAACTAAACTATTCAAATGATTTCCTAAATCAAATAAAATATGACACGTCTACAATCGTCATAGTTTGGACTTATAGGAATCGTCAAACACGACTCTCCACACATTGATTTTATAAACCAAACTTTAACAAAATATTTCTAAAATTGACAACATAACTTTTCTTCACAACTAGTTTCAAACGAAACTCCGTCAAATTATTTTTAGAAACTAATTAAATATAATAACATATTTTAATACCGAGTCCCTTTCAAAATAAATTAGGAGTTAAGTCAGTATAAGAACAAATAGCCAGAACCTGAATCCAAATTGAGGGATAATGAGTTTAATCGTTAGATTAGCTTTTAACGTGTAGTTTCGTTCATCAGGTACCAGGGAGATGATTACTACCCCGAGTACGAGGGTGGTGACGCAGGGCTGGACTCCATCGACCCTCCAGCAGAGTAGTCATTTCTACGCCCCTACTTTCCAGGTGTGGATGCCTTAGGTTTTGTTTATTCTGTAGTCTAGGATTACATCAATAATTAATTGTGTGCATATCATGTCATTTAACATTAAGTA
Source organism: Rhynchospora tenuis (assembly GCA_027725995.1). Classification (NCBI taxonomy): domain Eukaryota; kingdom Viridiplantae; phylum Streptophyta; class Magnoliopsida; order Poales; family Cyperaceae; genus Rhynchospora; species Rhynchospora tenuis. The sequence continues at coordinate 170,086,493 of CM050888.1, forward strand.
AACAGTTAAGTGCATGTCATTGATTAAAGATTAGTTTTGCATATATAGGATGTGCATTCATATTAATAAGGTGATAAATAAACTTAAAAGTGCCCTTAATCAACACTTGCATTGGTATGGATCAGGATAGTGAGACCGAGTGAGATAAGAGTGTTTTGCCTGGGGTTTCCATTATCGGGAGATTGCACCCAAGCTAAATGCCGGTGGTCTCCTTATGATAGCGATCGTGGGCAACGCGTTTCTGATGATCACTCAGCAGACCGACCGTCAGGCGGTACTGCGGTTACTTAATGGTTATTTGTATTGCACTATGGTATTATATTTCCTGTTGGACTTGACTTGGACCATGGGTATGTGCCATGATATCAGACTTCCTCTCGTCTCTCCACGTATTCAGTTTACGGGTACTGCGTATTACTGCTCACTCCCTTTGGCCCGGGTTTGAGATTGGAGCTTCCTATAGGGTCCAGACGAGCAGCTTCGGGCAACCAGGTTGATCTGTAGGCATGGTTCCTGTCATATTGGGATTTGTGAGATTGATTCTGGAATTATGTGACTTATGATTGGACCATTGAGTGAGGGTGCTTGATTCTCGTATCATTATATATTTATCCACCATATATTACTATATTATTATATATATCTTCTACTTCTCCAGATATTTTTCAGATTTTCTTTGGCATGTCATTACATATAGCGTAGTTCTTTTCATAACACTTAAGTACATATAGAAACTGCAAGTTAGGATTTTAAAAGTGTTTAAGTATGGTTTAGTTCTAACTAGATAATAACCAAGACATTGTTGGCTCACTCTATCACCACACTGAGTATTAATGTACTCATCCCACAATACTTTGATTTGTGGAGACAGGTTCAGGTTTGGCAGACGTAGTGGAGGAAGATTTAGCAGAAGACCAAGCCGAGCTGGAGTAGTCACCTTATTATTTATTGTTATTAGGATTTTGTTTGACTTTGGCTGGAAATTTTGATATGTAAATATTTACCGGCCCCTTTGATGTATGAACAAACTAATCCTCTAATATGTGAAATTATTTGTGATGTCTATCTGTGACACGGTTTTAGAGCCTTACGTGTGCACAATAGTGCGTGCATACGTGGCGGGACTGTCCTCCCCAGATTACGGCTTGGTTTGGGGTGTGACATAAGGTGACGTCAATTTAGTCTATGATGACTGTTTCAGCCTACAGATGACGTCATTTTAGTCCATGAAGAAGGTTTCAGCGTACAGATGACGTCAGCTGAGGCGCTATTCGCCTGTCGCGCGCAGAGCGAAGCGCCTAAGTCGCGAATGGGCCAGCCTGTTGTCGGGATGTCAGGATGTTAAATTATCGGGGATGTCGCATATCAGGACTGCTTAAATTAGATGCGCGTGCGCATGCAGTTCCGAAGTACCAACTCAAAAGGCCCAACAATGAAATAAGCTAAAATGTGAGCCCTTCATGTCAAGGCCCAAAACTTATTCTTCTGATGCAAGCACCGTAGTCTTCTGATACATATATTTCTGCATGAACGTTATTCTTTTCATTTTACTTGTTATAATCTCGAGTATAGGATTTTTCTCAGGTTTGTGCAAGCAGCGTTAGGTACTACTACTGCTTGTATGAATGCATTTTATTGTCCAGTAAAACGTTATCAAACTCAGTACGAATTTTTAAAATAGTTAAAACTATGAGAGTTATGATCATTCATAGTTAATTGAATCCGCAATATGCCTACGGGCTTTAACTGTTTTTTTTTTTAAAAAAAAAAAATTGAATCCGCAATAACTATGAGAGTTTCTTTAACAAATAGTTAATTAATTGAATAACATCGTGACTCCTCGAGATAAATATTACTGAACTTAAATAATAATCATTCATCTCAGTTCATGAATTTTTAAATGAATGATCTGCATTTAAATCCGGTTATAAAATTTAGTCCAAATCACAATTTTCCTTCATAATATGTGTTCATAAACATATCTGTTCAAAGAAGCTGATCAACAAATAAATCAACCTGGCAGAACCGAATAATATGCGCAGAGCTTCAACCCAAATACCATAAACGCTGCCAAAACATCATTGTGTAAAGTTAGCAAACACACTCAGGAGCCAGATCTATAATCTACTCATCTACCTGATGTATTGTTAAAAAAAAATTGAATATTAAATCTGGATCAGAATGTCCTATTCAAAATTTCATTACAAGTTATTTCTTATCTTCTTTTAACAAATGTAAAGTTGCAGCTGAAAATTATATGTTTGTTTGATTCCTCCAACAATTCTGCCAGACTAGACATGCTTCAAAATGGTAGCACAAAACTACAAGATCTGTATACCATATCTTCAAAGAAAGAATAGAAAACAGGAATACATTGCTTTCAAATCCGGTGCTTAGGGATTCGATACAATCATCAAGAAACTATTATAAATGCAAAATTTTATTCTTACAATCGTACCTGTGGAAAATAAGAATGTCAAATATACCCCTGTAGAAGTTAAATGAAATTTTTTTTTGTTGAAAAATATCATACTTTGTCTATAAATTAGATAAATTTGCAAAAATTTAATTTTTACTTTTGATGTATAAATGCGTATAAATAAGGAAATGAAAGAGCCTTTTATCATGATAATTAAAAAAGTAAAGAGAAATGTGGCATTTTTCCATCTTTAAGAGTATTATTAATTAAAGTTCTTGTGCACATGATTATTATTTTTTTAAGGGTTAGAAATGAAACTATTCTTATTTTACATCCAAGAGACACCTAGTGTTCACGAGAGTTAATGATATGGCCCTACCCACATTAGCCACCTAATCGTCTAATTCTCATTCACATGTGATTTTTAAAAAATATTGGCAAGTTGGACTGGAAATCAACCTTTGAATGATAGTAACAATCCGGATCCAAGAATGTACCCTTAGCACATTCACTGTGAATTGTAATGATGGATAAAATAAATATCTTGATTTGTGTAAAAGGAGACATTAATTGACAATAATTCATTGTAGTTTTGACTTTAAAATCAAAATTTAGCTAAAAATCCGTCATCTATTTAATGTACAAATCATATATATATGTATGCCTATAATAATGATGAGATTTAGAATGTTTGAGTTCATCAAATGACTTGAAAAGCTTAATGCATGGTCATTAACTCATTATTGCATTATTAAAAAAAATAGTTAAATTATATGATATCTGAGTATTAGCTAGCTATCTATATCTTTGATGATTTATGCATAAATTTATTTTCAAATTCTGAACTTACCATTTGTTGGATAGAAAAATAACTGTTAAGATTATCAAGATAAGAATTTGTCAAATGATGTATTCTTTATATTTTATTCGCAAAAATTATAGAACAAATTTCTTGAATTAACCCTCTACCTTTCAAAATACAGTTCTTAAGATTAAAAAGCATATCAGTATAATATCAAGTCATATTAGAGAAAATAAGAACAAGTCCATTGATATAACATGCATAGCGCATGATAAATTAAAATACATTAGAGTTGTGACAATTTATACTCATTATTATTAATTGTACAGTTGTAAATTCGTTTAGTTGATTAAAAAAATAAAAATTTAATCAATCTCTCATTTTTAGAAATTTCCTATTTATATTCTTAAAAAAAAAGAAACAAAAGGTTCAATACAATTATCCTCATATATAATTACAAATAATTAGAAAAAAACCTTAGACCTCAATATTCTCTTAATTAATTTCTAATAATTTAAACATATTGATTAATCCTAGTTTAGTTTGATTCCTATTGCTTCTATCCTAATGAGCTTGGCTCCACACGTATATCGAGTAAGAAGTATAACGAGTTAACGACCCCAAAAAAAAAAAAAAAAAAAAGGAACATTCGACAAGGCCCCTGAAATCTCAATTTTTAATCCGACCCGGTTGAAACCATTATAACAATTGCAAACGTTCTATTCGTTACCCCTCGAGGCTCGAGCCCTCCTATAAATACCCCATCCCGTGGAACCACAAAGCATCACAGAACACAAACCTTCTCTAGATCAAAATATCACTCACACACTCAAACCCTAGCTCCAATAGCAATGGCAACTAAATCCGCTGCCTCACTTGCTCTATTCCTCATGTTTAACCTTGTTTTCTTCACCTTCACCAATGCCTGTGGCAGCTATTGCCCAACCCCATCTGGCGGTGGCAGCAGTGGTGGTGGTGGTGGCAGCAGCAGCAGCAGCAGTGGCAAGTGCCCAACAGATGCTCTCAAATTCGGCGTGTGTGCTGATGTTTTGAGCATCATCAAGGGAGTGAAGATTGGCACTCCCCCTACCACCAAATGCTGCTCACTCCTGAAAGGACTCGTTAATCTTGAGGCTGCAGTTTGCCTCTGCACCGCTATCAAGGGCAATATCTTGGGCATCAACCTTAATTTGCCTATTGATCTTAGCCTCATCCTCAACTACTGTGGCAAGAGCACCCCTTCTGGCTTCAAGTGCGCTTAAATTAATCGTGAGTCGTGGATTGGGATCGAGTACTTGAATAAGGATTGGTTTGGTTCGATTTCATTATGTGATTGTTGTTTACTTGAGTGTGTTTGTTTTGCTGCAGTGTGAGGTTTGTATGGGTGGATATCTATTTTGTTTCAAGCATGTTAAGTTGATGGAGGAGTGTGTTTGCCATCAATATTGGACTTAATTAATTAATATTTCCTGTTCAGTCTTAATTATAACCATGATTTCATGTTTATTGTGCACTAAGTACAGTTGATATCTCATTATAATGTCCCAGTACTAAACCCTATTATTCTCAAATGTGGGTACCCACTACCCAGTGCCCACACGTGGGCTCAATTGATCCTGTTTGCTATTATATATAGGATCAATATATAAAATTCAGATTAATAATTAAGTTCGTTACTCGTTATTATATATTTTATATTAGTAGTATGAGAAAATCCATAAAAGCAAATGGATCGTAATATACAAAATAATGGTCTAGCTCGACAGGTCAATCAATTTGGTATGTATCAGCATTATTCTCATCCATGACATCACAATCATGCATGGATGTGCTAGTTATCTCGACAGGTCAAATCATTTTGGTATGTATCAGCATTATTTTTAGTATTATTTCAAGTGGTAAAACAATATTTGTTTTTAAGTAGAAATCGTAGAGAAGCAGAATTCAGTTTAGAGATTTCTTAATGTTATAAGTTGAAAGACTTGGCCTCCGATATATTAAACAGAACTTCATGACAGAAAGAATATCATTGAGAATTTTCATTTTGTATAGTTTGTTTTTTTATATGTTGCCGAGGAAAAAATGAGAATGCCCATGATTAAATTATTTACTTTTCAAGGAAAAAGCAACCCAGTTTACAACCATCATCATGAACAAGCAAGGAATTTGTGAATTCCCCTGAAAAGCAAGCGTTGACTCAAATTTTCTAACGCATTTTTTTTCTTTGCTAGAAATCATTTAGAATTTGAGATGATATACACTACAATTTCAGTACATGCGAAAACTAAGGTCAGAAAACATAGTTAAAAAAATGCAGAAAAAATAACCGTGTGTATCGTATAAATATTCAGAGAGAGTTGCATGCATGGATTATATAACAAAATCCCACATTATTTAGATGTAGGTGACATCAAATTACTAGTGTCAATATCAATATAATAATCAACAATGGATCTTATTTATATTTTTATAAGATGAAATATAATTTATTAATTTTTGTTAAAAAAATTAATATGTAATATTGAATTCATGTAAATCTATTATTTAATAAATAAATAAATAAATAAATAGAGAATATTTGCCTGTCATTTTACTTGCTGAATATGCCTCTGTATCCATTCCACATGGCAAGTGATCATATTTTCTGGGCTCTCGTGAACTAGTCTATAAAATCTTTCCTTTGGTAGATGTTTTGCCTCCCAGCAGAAGCAAGATGGGCCTTGGTTGTAGAAAGTTCCGATGCAAAAGACAAAACCAAGTACCTGGAAAGCAAGCGTATGGGCTTTCAAACGCTAACTAATAATCAATAATTGGAGTATGTTTATCTCAACAAAAAAAAGAAAAATAAATAAATAATTGGAGTATGTTTTGGTTCGTGGGACTACGCCAAATGATCTCCTGTTAATCAAGTGCTGCCATGTGTAAGCCCTTCTACCGCTGTTAATTTTATAGTCAATATGCTTGTAGATAATTTGTCCAATTCTGCATCCCTTCTGCTAACTTGTATAATATCATTCTATCCTGTCCAAAAGACGGAGGTTGTAGGTAACGGATAATTAAAATTAAGCGGAGTGCTCCTGTACGTGTAACAGCCCCATAGACAGACAAGTATGCATGGGTGCTAGATTATTAATTAGGCATATTGTTATAACTATAATAGAAATTAATTTACACACAGACACGTCATGGGTGTAGATTGTTAATTGTTAATTAGCCAAATTGTTAAAAACAATAGAAACTAATTTACGCACACATAGCTCTCAGTTGGCCCATTAGGTGTGAACTCAAGAAGGGATGCAAAGTCCTCAACGGCCAGGACAAATTTTGACACCAAATCTGCTTGATTTCATGGCCCTAATATATCTTCTAATTATTAAGTATTGATGTACTTGGTCTACTCTAGTCTCGTGATTAAGGATGGTTTATATTATAAATGAACTACAGAGGAGGGTTGTCCAAATAAAAATTATGCTTTGCTATTTTTAATTGTTATAAGTACTACGAGTCTACGACCCAGTTGAATAAAAAATCCTTGCACGGTCTCACAATATCCACCACACATCGTGCACTACTGTAATAGCCACTTTACCAACAAAGTATATAAATTAAGTTTGGTAAATTACCAACCCATCCGGGACGACTTGGTGTGACATTTTACATGTACCAGAGTACCACACTGACAAACTCCGAACAAAACCCAAGCGTATAATATTGATCCGACTGGAATCCAACGTCAATCAACAGTTCATTTGTCACGTACAACAATGGAGCTAGAACTAGCAAGATTGTTAATTTCTACCAAAGATGGCTAAAATGTCCCTAGCTATGTACCATGGTGTTCTTTTTAAAAAAAAAAAAATTATACATTTTTAAGCATATAATCTTTTTTCATTTGGAGTAAGAAAAAATTAAATTTTGTGTAAAGAAAATATTATCTAGTCCAAGAAGCGGATGCATGGCCGGACCATTTTTCTTTTCAAGTTTGGCGGAGTAGTGTGGTTTTTCTTTTTTCTAAAGAAATGTCAAAGTTTGAACATAACATATTTTACATTCTTAGTAGCATAATTATATAATATACTGTTTTTGCTCTGCTGGGTTAACAATCGATGGCTTAATATTAATGGGAGATTTGCCATTTAGCTTTGCTCTACTAATGTCCCCTGGGCCGAAATACTTGAAATAATGATCTCGGGCTATATATATATATGTTCTTCTTGTCATCAAGCTCGTTAGGCCGAATTATTACTGAAAAAAACTAAAAGCCCAAGGTTAATGTTCCTTACATTGTCCAAAACCCAACAAAGATAACTTGGATGTCAACCTAGAGTTTAAACTGTTCGGCCCATATAATTCGAGCTCGGTCTGCTAAAAAAGAAAAATAGAAAAAATAATTTCGAGGAAAAGGGCGAACCATTCAAATACGCAAAAAGAAAATGGAAATGATAACCGTCATCCAACCAAATGTCATCCACGCCATCCAAAAAATAAAGTGAACATACATACATACAAAATGAACATATGTAGTAAACAAAATGAACAGATATACCTATTGGATACTACTTTAGTATTGCTAACTGAATAGATACTAGATACTCTTGTTATAACTAACTGAAAACTTACGGATACACTACCACAAAAGAGAGTTTTTGTAACGGCTCATATGTGACGTTTTAATTGAAACCCGTCACAGATCACCTGGAGGAAGCACGAAAAAAAAAAGTTCATTTAATCTGTAACTTTTTTTACAAATTAAATGTTATAGATTTCCCGTCACCAAAAAAGAAAAAAACTGTCATACAATCTATGATGTTTTTTATAAAAAGAACGTTACAGAAAGATGGCTAATCTATGACGTTTTTTATATAAAAAACGTCACATAATTTTTTTTCTTTTCTATAACGTTTTTTATATAAAAAACGTTATAAATCTCGCAGATATTTTTTGTTTGAAATACGAGTACCTGATCCTCGATCTCTCTCTCGATTGTTTCAAAAATTTGTCCAATTCCAAAGCCCCTCACGCTCTCTCTAGCTCTCCGCAGCCAAATCCCTCACGTGCTTTCTTTCTTCATCACCAGCCTCTCTCAGCCATCGAGTTCCCTCTCCTCTTTCTTTTCCTCGCACCATGGCAGCACCCTCATCATCGACCTCTCCACTTCCTTTGCCTCACCCTCGGCTACTCTGCCTCCTCGCAAACTCTAGCACCGCCTCCTCACAAACCCTAACACCACCTTACCAAACCTTAGTCGACAGAGGTGGCGGTTGAGATGGCCGCGACAAGTCTCGGAAACCTCGAGGGACGCGTGCTCCGACGCACCACTGAAATCAAGAAAATCCTCGAAGCTGACGTGGCTAGCTGGGCTGGTTGCTGTGCAGGGGCGGAGCCAGGAATTATTTATTAGGGGGACAAATTATATAATTTTTGTAAAAACAAAAGAAAATACACATGAAAATTTAACATTTTTTGGAGCATAGAGGGGGACAATGCCCCCTTCAGCCCCCCATGTGGCTCCGCCCCTGTTGTTGTGTGTTGGTCGGAAGTTGGGTGAAGACTGGACGAAAACAAGGGAAAGGGTTGTTTGTGTTTCTCGAAGTCAATGATGGTTGATGTTATACAAATCTTCAGGTTTGGTTATGAATTGAATTTGTTTTGTTGGTTTAATTGAATCAGTAATCAGTTCAAGAGGTGAACTGCCATCCACCACTGCCATCCATCACCCTTTTACAACCTAATAGCTGCTGGGAGATGGAAACGCATCAATTGTGATACCATCGATTCTGTTGTCGTGATGCCCGTAAGGCGCTCGATGAAATTCCTAGCTAGCCTTACTTTGTTCTAGAACTTCAACACTGCCTCCTATTTCCATAAACCCCTCTGGGTATAGCTATCAATTCTAAATTATGGTCTATGTGTCCTAGAGTGCTCCCTACAAATATAATCTTTTCTAAACCGCCATGTCCAGTTTTACATATCACATCTTTGATGATGGGTTTATAAGAATCTAGCAGCAATAACCTAATAGTTAGATATTCATATAATAGGAACACACATGTTTAGTTTTAGGTTTTGTGTGCGTATTCTTTTTATCCTTATCTTCTGTATTTTTATTTTTCTCTTTTCTTTCTAAAACCTTGTATCTTTAATATAATGTAGTGTCTGGTCGATTTGCTTCAAAACCTTAAACTTCAGGAAGATTCAGCAGAGGGAGCAATAAGGTATTCACAAAGACAGTTTACATTATTTTCAATACTAAAATATGATATATTAATTAAATAAATAAATACCTTGCAAGCTGCTATATCATCTGGTTGTTTTGATTCGGTTGTTTTGGTTATGAAATTGATACTTAGCTCTTGAGAGAGGTAGCACAAACTGCTATATCATTTGGTTTGATATAGTATGCTTTCCTCCATGTAATTGTTCTTTTGGATTCAATAGATTATTGATTGTGGGAATTTTTTATCCTGCTACTCTAATTTGTGAATTGTTGTTGCTTTTGTGCCTAATTGGTGATTGGATTGCAAATGTTAGTGTTTCAAATAATGTTTATGTTGTTACATTGATGGGAATTATGACTTATTAGAGGCGTCTTTCAAAAATTAAAATTTTAAGTTTACATGCTGTTTATAAGAAAGCATTGATCCAATGCTTCAGAATTTCATTCTTCTTTCTTAATCTGTTTTCATTTGGTACATTGGCAGGTTGCTCTTGACAGTGTAAAGTGCAATTAGGGATGACACAATCAATTTGAGGATGCCAAAGTATTAGTTAAATTGATTATATAGAAGATTGTGTTATAAATATAGATCATTTTTTTGTAAATGAAATGGTAGATTGTTATTTGAAGTTTAGTATAAATTGGTATTGAATTGTTAATATCATGTGGATTATATTAGTTTTGTTTATTTCATATGAGTACTTGTGATTGTTTGTTTGTTTGATATTGTGACATGTGCATATATAATATATATGGGTATACGGCTAAAGGGTGCAAACTGTAACGTGTAATAAAAATATTATTATTTTAAGGGACCAATATGTAACGTTTAATATATCAATATGTAACATTTAATAAATATATTATTATTTTAATACATCAATCTATAACGTTTTTTACGAAGAAAACGTTATAGAAATGTCCAGAAAAATTCATTATAAAAAGTTTATCACGTGAACTATGACGTTTATTTCAAAAAAAATGTTACAGAACCCTTCCATATGTGACCTTTTTTTCGGTAATAAACGTCACAGATTTCCCTTTCTATAACGTTTTATTTTATATTAAACGTCACGAAAGCTCAATTATCTATGACGTTTTTTCCAATCTGTAACAGGGTCTACTGCAACTTTTGGATAAACGTCATAAATCCAATTTAATGAACGTTGCAGAAGGGAAAATGTGGCGTAGTGATATTAGACATTTCCTTACTAAAACAAACTAAACATTTATGGAGTATGAAGCACACATAAAAGATGGAGATGGAGAAGAACAAAACTAAAAAGAGGGAGGTAGGGGAGGGAGGGAGGGAGGGAGGGATGCGAGAGCGCTAACGAGAGGGAGGAGCAGGAGGGAGATGAGACACGGAGGAATGGAGGGACAAATCAAGAATAAAGAAAAATTTGGATGACATGGATGACAAGAAGCAATTACCATAAACAAAGCAGGGTGAAAATAGGAAAGAGAGAAAAGAAGATAAGCAAGCAAAGAAAGCACTCTGATGTCACACCCTTATAATTTGAAACTCTTGAATTATACGCATTAAATGGACTTCTATAACCGGTTTTGTAAACTTGCATGCAAATCACAATGCTGTTAAGTACAAGTCTTCTGTAATCTTTAAAAGGTATTCTGACAAATACAAATGCGAGTTGTGACCACCGTCATTTAATAAGATACTAACCCCGGAGAATGGTTACCCCAAATTGCATTTACTTATCTCTACCGTGCCAGTACGCACTTTTGATAAAATTGTTGTCATACATCATACATGTCATGTCACCAGCCCCACAAACGGCAGACCTATCCTGTGAGGAGTTGTTGCTATCGTAGTATCGATCGTTCTCAAAAGAAAAGCAAAAAAGAAAAAATTAATAAATAATAATAAAAAAAAATAACAAAAAGAAAAAGAGATGTTAGGTGCCAGCGCAGCATTGTTTCTGTTTCTCTGATATGAATATTGTCTGAACGCTGGGTGGCTTTCTATTAATAGAAAGTGATAATGATGCTCTCTCTACTTATTTCAAAATAACAAAAATAAAAATAATAGACAAAAGAGAGATGTTGATGTATCTCTTGTACCAGGGCAGACAGAGAGCAACAATGGTCGACACAGTAAGCTTCTACATAAACCTCCAAAACCCTAATTTGTCTTCCCCCTTTACAGCCAGCTAAAACCCTCTTTTCCTACCTCGTCAGTCCACATACCACATGGCCTTCTTCTCAACTGCAGTGATGATTATTTGTGGCAAAGATGTGATTCTCGATTATTTTTTGGATGGGTTAGGAATAGGGTATGAATAGCATAAATTTAGGGAAAAATACTATTCATAGGAATTGTGGGAATTGGTTATTCCGGGAATTGGAAATGTTGTTTGGATGGTGAGTTTAGGAATAACGTTGGGAAGTGTGAAAAGTAGAGAGAAAAGTGTTATTGGGAAGAGTGTTATTGAAAATTGTGTTAGGAATAGAATTGGCTATTCCAAAACTGTTTGGATGAAAAATTGGGGAATGGAATTGCCGATTCCGGGAATTGGCCAATTCTCATGCATCCCAAACGACACCTTAGTAACTATACACACATGAGTTTGTCAAAAAAAAGATGATTCAATATTATATATGGTGGCAAATCATTTGGTAGTGTTCTGAAATACTAGCTAGTCTGAAAGCAAAATGAAGAATATATACATGCATTAAGATAATATGCGGTCGTATATATTAAAGTTCTGATAATTTGCAAAGTCAATATATCGATCAGAGGAAAGTTTTCACTATTACCTACGGGTAGTTTATAATTTTTTTTAAAAAAAAATTAGTCCACATTTTTATTAATATATATTTTTTCTTAACTACAATATTTAATATTCTAGTATGCCACTTACATATTACTCATCATGTGCATCATGCTGATAAGCAAATCATTTCGTTAAGAGATTTATTTTTCCAGGTAAATCAACTTTGTGCCCCTTCGAATAAATGAATAAATTTGAAAGGGAAGAATTAATTACTTCCAGTTTACCTGACGAGAGCTCAGGATGAAAATACTGTAAAATAAGTTTGTATTCTGTTTTAGTAATTTTATTGAACGAACAAAAGCAATCCCCGTGGATGAGAGAAAAGAATTACTGTTGATATATATGTAAATTATTCATGGAAATACCATATTTTTGCTTGGAAATAATCTGATTATAAGCAAGGATCCCGAACCAGCTTTTCTTCCTAGGAAAAAGGCGTTTGTAAATAATAAGTGTGATTAGCTGAGTGTTAGTTAGAGATATATATGTCTGAAGCAAACTCTCATTGTAACTGATTGATGAGTTGAATAAAATTCATTTTCCTTGTTCTATTCAATTAATTATCTTATACCTCCAATGCTAATAGCGCAAACATTTGTACCAGAGCTCACTGCTCATAACTTCGTAGCAAATCTGTTTCCTCAATTATCCTGTCTTCTTTTTTTTGGAAACAAGTGGGGAGCGCCCACCACCCTTCATTTTATTGAAGAGCAACCAACGAATTATCCTGTCTTCTTAATTTTATCACCAATAATTTCATCTCTATCTCTTTCATTAGCAAAGAAAATGAACGAGCATATCATCAGTGCCTTTCACTAGATCGAACAAAAGATCTCCAAATGTCATAGACGAAGCTTACTATATAGTCCTAAAACTAATTAATTAACAATTTCTTTTCCCTATAAATACCCCCATTCCGTCCCCAATATCTTCCATCTAAACCAGTAGTAACAACTCAAACCCTAATACCTCCTCCAAAAGAAATGGCATCCAAAGCCTCATTTGCTATTGCGCTCTTCCTCTCCTTTAACCTCATATTTTCCCTTGCCAGTGCATGCGGGTCATGCCCGACTCCTAGGCCTGGAACTCCTAGACCTGGAAGGCCCACACCTGGAAGTGGAACACCCATTCCTGGTTTTCCTACACCTGGAAGTGGAACTCCCATTCCTGGTACCCCTACACCTGGAAGTGGAACACCGACACCTGGAACCGGAACACCTACACCTGGAACTGGAACACCAACAACCCCAACAACGCCAGGTAGCCCAAGCACCCCTTCAACAGGAAGATGTCCCATTGATGCTTTAAAATTGGGTGTCTGTGCAAATGTGCTCAATGGTCTCATCAACATAGTGCTCGGGACACCGCCTAGACAGCCTTGCTGCAGTCTGATTAATGGTCTTGTGGATCTTGAGGCAGCGATATGTCTTTGCATAGCTCTCAGGGCGAATGTACTAGGCATAAACCTCAATGTCCCCATCGATCTTAGCTTGCTCATCAACTACTGTGGCAGGAGGGTGCCTTCTGGCTTTCAATGCCCGTAACTGCGTATATTAGTGCGTGCATGGTGAAATGCCTGCAGCATAAAAAAAAATATTTTAACTAGTGTCTGTGTTGGTTGTTATTGTTTAAGTCTTGTGTGCTGCTGAAAGTAGAGGACACATTCAATGTTTAAGAGTCGATGGGTTCTGGACACTAGAAATTTGTGCTTTAAATTGTTAATTAAGAGTGTTTTGTTGTTTCTTTTTTTTTTTTTTTTTTTCTTGTGCCCCACCGTTTTTTTTTATCGTGGTTACTGGTTAATGTCTAGTAAGTTGTCAAGAGAAATCTAATTTCTAGTAGTCTATATACTTTCATGTATTATATATGTTGTGGAGCAATTATGAATTATATATCCTCCTTTTCCTCTTCTATGAGCAGAACACTTTTTGTTTAACAAAAAAAAAATGAGATATCTAAATTAATACCTCTAGTTGGTGTATATATTAATATATGAATAACAATTATTTTTATTGTTTGTTGCTTCCTAGTTCGCCGAAATGGAATTTCTAAAAGAATATAAATAAAACATAAAAGCATTGAGAGGCTTTGGCTCTGGACTAGCTGTATATATGTACATATACGTACCCTGTATATATTGGCAGTTTGGCACAAAGCAGGTAATTATTAGTTAATTTGTTACTAATAATAAGAGCTAACTATATTGAAATACGAAGGTATATATTTTTTTTCTTTTAGCCAAAACTGTATTTTTGCACATCGATCAAGTCATATTTTTTTTTTACTGAATTCTCTAAACGACCTAATAAATCGAAGTTCAAAGCATATGTAATCCTTAATTAATTAATTTTCTATATATAAATAACCAGTACTTAATTACTATAAAGCAATAAATTAAGCAAACATTTCTTTGACAGTTAAGTTCAAGATTGGAACTCCAAATTCTATTTTAAAGTATCCACAATTATAATGAGTAATTACCCCCCATCTATATATAATTTGGTTCAAGCAAAAGTCAGGGAAACAAAAGCATTTAATTAACTGCTAAGTTAATTAACTACTGCCTTTATAAGTATATATTTATGTCAGTAATACAGATCATTTTCCGAGAAAGTAGACTAATTAACCTTTTCCTGTGTTTTATATATCTCAAATTCTCAATTGATGGACTATATTTCGTCTGCGAGTTTTACTTATATTTTCAAAATAGATCGAATGCATGGTTCTTTAGCTCATGATGACTGATGGGCTTTGTGTTTAAGAAGGCATATCAAATATCTAGAGAAAAGAATTCTAATATTAACGGTGCATGCTTTCACTATTAGCTCTTATGAAAAATTGATTTGATGATCAAAAGATTCTTTGCTGAGTAATATTTTAGATAATAAATTGCCTTAAAATTTTTTGAAGATTTATGCGTCTTGTGACTAATAAAAAGACTCGCTATAGATAATTGCATCAAATTAAATGGCCAAGGGGGATCTTAGTAAACACAGTATATGGTATACAGGAGCAGTCAATTTATTATAATTTCCTATTTTGCCCCTATGTATCAAATTTGGAAAGAGGAACTTTGGAGAGATTTTCATCGATCTATACACTATATGATCCATATAATCGACGTATTGTTTTACCTTTTTTTTAAACTATAATTCGTTTTTTTTTTTTTCTCTCTCTCTTTAATACCCATAACATCATCTTTTTATTTGGTTTCATTTTTTTTCTTTTTGTTTTAAAAAGTTAGCAATTAGTAAGAACATACATGGCTTTAATATTATGAGAAAAATTAAATAAGATCTGTTGCGAATGTTCTTTTTATAACTTAGAACAACACTCTTGTCGTTCCTACATATATTATCGAAAGTGTTGCTTTTTGAAATAATAAATTAAAGAAAAGAATTATTAATTTAGTAACAAACTATCAGCCGCCTTACAAATAATGGGATAATATTGTTGTCTTAATTAAAGACCCCTCGTTTTATTGAAATACGTCAGTAGTTATAATAGCAGCTTGAGTAATTTAATTAACAATAGATCTAGTATATCTTGCCAAAAAAAAAAAAATGTAGACTAGTTGTACCCACCTCGGACAAAATAATAGAGCATGTGGTCTTCTCAAAAAGAAAATAATAAAGCATGGTTTGTTACTGATATGACCCATTAAAGCATCAATAATCACTTGAAACTTGCTTTTGAAAGTTGAAACAAAACTATCAGACATTTTTCTTCCATATAACAAGACAATAAAATGTTGTCTGACTAGTGTCGCTAGGTAGGCCAGGTATACGGTTAAAGTCAGACTAATAATTAATTTACGTCGAGAAAAGATATTTGTTGGGATGACCATATATAGTACTGCTGCACTGATGAAGTGATGAAGCGAATTATTGTGCTGGAAAAGAAACATGCATAAAGCAGATTCGATTCGGACTATTATTAATTTTTATCTGGATTCTTTCTTAGAGCCTAATTAACTAATATTCATTACAAGTAAAGGAGAGAAATCACATTAATTATGTACCAGATTTTTTTTCCCTGTCTGAACTTAATAAATAATTAGCAATGTTATAATATCATTTTTCTAAAATATACTGGAATTATTTTTGAAATTTAAATTTATTTGTTTGAAATCAATATTAATTTGAACGTGATGTAAAATTTTCACATGCTGGCATTCGGATATGTGTTTGTTGAGGTTTAGGTTGTGCTCCAGAATAAAAGAGTGAGAGGGAAAGATGGGACGAGAAGGTCAGGGGCGGAGCCAGGATTTCAACTTAGGGGGGGCGAAAATTTCTATTAGGTAGACTAAAATTTGAAAGTTAAAAAATGTAATAAATTGATAAAAAAAATAATGTTTTCTCATTTTTATAGTAGTAAATTTTCTAAACATGAATTGTATCAAATACAATAAATAAGTAATTTTTTCTTAAAAAATAATAAGTAAGGATTTTTCATATTTGAGTAATGTTATATTTTTTATTTTTCATCTTCTAAATTTGCTCTAAAGGAAAATTATAATTAAACTAGTTTGAACAAACAATAAACTTAACTAGATTGTATTTGAACTCTTTTATTAGGGGTGCAATATGTTATGTATTGATAAAATTTAGCATATAATTGAAAAGCTCTTCATATAAAGTTAAAATCTTGGGGGGAGCCAGGCCCCCCTTTGCCCCCCTACTGGCTCCGCCACTGGAGAAGGTGAGATTATGAGACTCACTCCAAGATCAGATATGATTTTTTTTTTGTTTGTTCATATTTTCGCTGTACTTTCTCCTCGTCATCCTTTTTCTCGATCGCTTCGCCAATTTCAAAAATTGTAAACTTTGCTCAGTAAAGTCTGGTCATCTTCTTCTTCTTCTCTCGTCTCCCCTCCTTTCTCCTTTGCTATTTGAGTTGTGGAGCTGCACAGTCTTGCTATCTAAATATATCACCAGGCAAATACATTCAAATGCATATAACTTAAAATTTTTTATTTTTAGATAATTACTAGATAGAGGCTATCTAGCTAAGTACAAGAAAACGCATAACTTCAAATTTTAAATATATTAATTCTTCTTATCTTTTTTATTTTGTGAGAACCTGATTTTGGTCTAATGCTCTCTGGATTATTCGGGAAACAAGAACATTAATTTACTACTATTATCTCCATTTTTTTGGAAAAAAAAAAATGCATTTTGAGTGAAAGATTATATAGCGGATCGAAATCTGACTTAGAGATCCTCTACATATATTTAATTTAAAAAATAAGTTGAACCAATTTGTTTTAAAAAATATTTTTTTTATTTTTTTAAAAAAATATTTTTTTATAGGAGATGATTAAATTAGTTTCCATATGCGTTTGAAGTGTGAACACTAAGATGGTCGTTATTGCCTTTCTTACTCCCGTTTCCTTCTTTTCGTGTGATTCACCTTTCGTTGCTGGAGCCGATTTTAGTTTTTAAGTAACTGACATATGCCACGAGCCAAGGCAACCACACATTTCTTTTCACGGGACATATACTATCATCATGCTATTTTGGGAGGAGATTCTTGTTCTTTCGAATATAATAATCTGAATTTATTGAAATAAAATTGGTTCGAACAAAATATAATTAGTAAATAAATTTACAGTTATATATTTATTGATTTATTTATTTATATTTCGTGTGATTAAAATGTCATTTAAAAAATTCATAGCGGGCAGTTAGATGTAAACTGTTGAAATATTAAATACACACTATATTTATTACTAGACATGGCAGTCACAGCTTCGCTGCACTATATTTTTTTAGATTGAAGAATAATTCAATCTATTTCATCAAACTTGCCGAAATTTTTGATGAAAAATATAAAAAAATATGCAGTAAAAAACTTGTCAAAATTTATAGATAAAAATTTGTAAATTCAAAATTAGTAGTTTCTTCCATAGAAAGTTATATTCACATGTGAAAATTCTTTTTAATTTAAATTGTGCTTTACAGTACGCGACTGTCAAAATTATTGAGTCAAATAATCATATGGCTATAAATAAAATAATCTATCTTAATTTTCTTTCCAATAACAGTAATGATGTGGGCTTCATCTCCTCTCTCTAGTAATTTACACAACTATTTGCAGCAACATATGTTGTCTGAATAAATTCGGATCGTTTAAATCTTTCCCTTATTTATGACTTCTGGGTAACCCATGTAAGTTGGGGACATATATCCACCAAACACCATATATTTATTGATCATTTAATATAGATTCGTCCGATTTATATAAAACCCTCCAAATGCTGCATTTTCTTTTTGGCATTATGGGTTTGGACAGCAAACTTTTTTTTTTTCTTTCTCCGGCTGTAAAATGCTGAAATTTGTCACTAGATCAAGATAGACGACGTCGACTAAATTCACGACTTGTGAGCGACTGTCTTGATCGGTGTCTCGCATAAAAACCCTGAACATCGTATTTATATATATCCATGGTAAAGAGAAGGGGTAATAAAATGATAAGTCTTTTATAAAAATATATTTAATTATATATTACATTTTATCACAAGAAATTAATAAAGAAATTACAAAGATTTTGTCATAAATATATAAGGCTACATTATATTATTCCTATTTTAATTTAATTAATATATTTTGACAATAAAAAATAACAACAAATCTCCCACCCTACATTATGAAAATGTGAATTTCACTATAATATCATTTTTATTTTTTATTTTTTTCAACAAAAAATTGGGGAAAAAATTAGAGTTGACATGTCAACAGGAAATGGGCTACTCTTGTTCTGAAAAAAACACATATTATATCAAAATTTTCATCAACCCAACATAACGACATGACACAATTTTAGAAACAGATTAAAGCATGCGCTCAGTATATATCACGACATAGCATGGCGCAAACAAATGAAAAAACACCGATAGATCAGCTACCATGTCACATGCATGCAAGTTGATGATAGCAGGTTCAACTAATTAATGCAAGTTCTGTCTAGTTTCCTTGGAAGTTTCTTTTAAATGGGAGCGAGATAAGCGCGTGTGTGGTCTACTGGTCTTATGAGCCTTTATATCACAATCTGGAAATTCAGCATCTTTTGTCTTTTTGATGTTTCGTCCTTCTTTTTTTTTTTATAGATAAGCTTGGTATAGCGGCTACCAAGAGGTGGTACATCAGTACACGAAAATAAAAATAAAATTCAACCTAAGGAAAAAAAACGACAAGAAAAAAGATAATCGGCCGTATTGCTTCCACAGTCATACCAATTCCTCCGTTTGCATACCACTAGTCATACGTCACACACCGACCAGCCGAATAGGCCGCGCAACTTCAACCACCAGCCGCACATCTTCTCACGCATTGCCCGGACTGGCTGTACCTTGTTTCCCAACCTTGGGCACTAGCCACACCCCTTTGCTCACCGGCCACTCTGTTTGCCCCGACAGCACATTTTAGCGCCCCCGACAGCGCCTTCTTGCTAACCGACCGCTTCTCGTGGTCCAGCCGCACATCCTGTGCCCCGGCAGCACCTCTTCATGCCCCGGCAGCACCTCTTCATGCTCCGGCACCACCTCCTTGCACCCCGGCAGCACCTCAGCGCTCATCGGCAGCTCCTCGTGCCCCAGACGCACATCCCGTGTCCCGGCAACACCTCCTCACACTTCAGCCGCACGCCCATGGCCGCACCATACATATCTCAGCCCACTACAGCACCTCAATCGCATACCACCTCGGCAAAACTGTTTCCGCCGGCCGACCACTTAGATCTGTCTCAAAACAAGAAAGAAGAAAGAAAAGAGTAGACAAAATAGTAGAGGAGAAGAGGATAAGGCGGGGGAGACCGGCGGCAGCGGCCTCCCCGCCTAGGGTTTTTCAGAGATGCGACTCCCAAAATCGCTTTTTTTTCGCCTAGGGTTTCCCCGTCAATGTGTATTTATGTTTCGTCCTTCTTACCTGAAGCTCTACATTATTCTTAGAAAAATAAATTAATTTTTGGGTATTTCCAAATGGTTGAATCACATGATGATGAGGTAGATACTATAGATACAATAAAATTGTATATTCATCTTATAATTATAAATTCCATGAGCAGTGAGTACTGATAGTTTTGGTGCTAAAATTGGATAATTATAGAAAATAATAATGTGCAAATAAAGATTTTAAATGTGAGGAGAAAACACATTAATTTATTCCATGTTGGGGCCATTAAAATAATCTATTTTAATTAGCAAAAAATCTCAAAAGCTAAATCTTAGAATTAAGTTTATATTTCCAACGAGAACCAGCTGTTGATCTAGTGGCAATGCATCTTTAAGTGAAAGGTCACATATTCGAAATCCGGTTGGGAGGTCTTTTCATAGACATTTATTTAAAAATACAGTTGGGAGGCTTGACCCCAATTTATCTTTAAAAAAAAAGTTTATATTTCCAACAAATTAAATCAAATGGACGACCTGATGACAGTAATTACCAGCTATATTATACTATTAATTATTAAGCTTTTTATGAGCTGTATTATTAAATTAATTCCTTATTACTGACGTCTCCATCGTTTTCGAAATTAACTACCGGTGTCTGGGTCTATGGGAGACATTGATCTCTCATTTCGAAATTACATAAGCACATGACATACGACCGTACAAAACTTGTATGATTAGGGGCTATTCTGCAGAGATAGAATAGAAAAGAGACGACTTGTGGTGCGATAGCTGCTGACTGAAGTAAAATTAAATGAAATTAAGGAATCTGATGGAAGTTGTTCCAGTTGACTTTAAGGGCTTGCTCCAAAAGGGATTAATGGAGGAGGATGAAGGAGAAGGTTAACTGACCAGATCCTGCCCAAGGGATTAATGGAGGAGGGTGAAGGAGAAGGTTAACTGACCAGATCCTGCGCAAGCCAGTTAACCTGCTCTAGAATCTAAAATTTGAAAGAAAACCAAAGAGAATGAGGAGTACTGAAGGTGAACCCCTCTATGAAAATGTGAAGAAAATAGTAAACTGTTATACTCCCAAATTTGGGGTATATCCCTTTTCTCTTCCCATCCCATCCCTTCTCTTTCCCCCGGGGATGATATACACCATCTAAGGTTTTCCCATCCAAACCATCCAACAGGCCTGGACAGGCCAAAATGGGCTTCAGCCATAATTTTTCGCGTGCTGACATCATCAAAACAGCGTGATGACGTCATCAATTTTTTTTACGTGATGACATCATCAACTTTTTTTCAAAAAAAAAATTTCAAATTTTTTTTTACGCACTGACGTCATCAAATGGACGGATTTTTGTGTTCAGTTAGATGCATCAAGGGATGGGTTAAACTTATTATGTGTTCAATTAGTTGCATCTTAAAATCAAATTTTCATATTTTTTTGTTCAGTTAAACACGTGAAGGGATGAACTTAAAGTTGTATTTGTTCAGCTAGTTGCATCTTAAAATTGAATTTTCGCATTTTTGTGTTCAGTTTAACCCGTTAAGTGATGAATTTAAAGCTTTATGTGTTCAGTTAGTTGTAACAAAATTTTAATTTTGTAGTTTTTTGTGCTCGATTAAACACGTTAAGGAATTAATTTAACGTGTTTATGTATTCACTTAGTTATATTTGGTGTTCAGTTAAAGTCGCGTCAATTCCAGAATTAATTTAAAACCCCACGTATTTTGATATCTCATGTAAACAATATGTTCCCTTATACAAACAATGCTATCCCTTGTACAAACAAGATGAAATTTGAAAGTCATACATAATGAAACAAGATGATCTCTTAGAGATACTAACTCAACACATATGAAGACTAACTAATCCATTAGAAAAACTAAATTACTAATAACAAATTACATATTATGATCTGAATAAATGAAGAACTACTATTGGGATGAGAAAATTGCTAGTCGTCTTGGTGCATTCGTTGGTAGGAACATCGCTATACTACCGATACAAGCTGAAATCAAATCTTTTGGTAAGTAAATTTCATTATACCTGCGAGTAGTAAAAAGAATAGTTAGACCTCTTAATTTCAACTAGAGTTACTTCATGACAAGTATCAATTCCTAACAACATAATTTACTTCATGCCTCCAATCAAATTATCAATCAATTTGAAAAGTAAAATCGAATCGCTCTCAAAGCCCTTCAAATTTAAACTCGATAAAACTTCAAATCATCATAATTGAACACGTGTCCAGCAATTTGACCGTAAATTCGAGCACCAAAAGAAAAATGAGAGAAACAACAATAACCAG
Source organism: Rhynchospora tenuis (assembly GCA_027725995.1). Lineage (NCBI taxonomy): Eukaryota > Viridiplantae > Streptophyta > Magnoliopsida > Poales > Cyperaceae > Rhynchospora > Rhynchospora tenuis. Next base: position 170,108,935 of record CM050888.1, read on the forward strand.
ATTCAATTGCAAAACATGTCTTAAACAATGAGAAAAACGATTGATAATGATTATTAAAGATACTTCACGGTTGCATAATGGTACTTCACGGGTTTATAAAGATATTGATTCTGCTTTTGATTGACTATGATGTAAGGCAGTTTGTATTTTTTTTTTCGTTTTCAATATTTGAAAATGTTGCACAGTGGAGTATGTACTGGCAAAAGGATCTATGCCTACAAATTTAACGGGTTCTAATTTTTTCTTTATATTTCCAATGCATTTTATAAAGCCATCATGTATATTAGCCATATGCAGGTGAAGCAGAAGCGAGGTAGCAAAATGGTACTTCATTGTGGATCAAAATGGTTCGAATAAACAAAAAAATGGGATTATCAAGATAAATAGAAAACTATCAGCATACCCTGCAAAAGGAGGGTTTATAAAATGTTGAGAATCAGCACCGAAGTGCAAATAAAAGAATGGGCCCATCAAAAGGCCCAAATAGTGAACAATCTAGATTTACCTTGAATATTAGTACCGACTTTGAAGCTTAGGGAAATTTCTAGTATTGTTTAGTATAATCATGCATGTATAAAGTAGCTAGTGTACATTCTAGAGGTCTCTTATAACCGACATGTAGAGGCTATAAATATGAGATGCATATGTGTGCCAAATGTACCAAAAGAGAGAGTACCAAGCAAAGAGAATAAAGAGTGTAACTTGTACTCCTTCAAGTTAGTAATAAAAGAAAGTTAGAGTTAGATCAATCCTCTCAGTTAATCCCATAGCTCCAGATAGATACGAGATAATACTCAACAATTGGTATCAGAGCCACCACGTTCAGTCAGACACAGACGTAGAAGGAGTAGCTACATTAGTGAAGACCGAAGCAGTCTATGGCTTCAAGTTTGAGCGCAAACATGTCGCAGTCAATGGTCTCCATATTCACCGGAGAGAACTATGACATATGGAGGATCAAGATGCAGACGTTGCTACGATCTCAAGGATTGTGGGATATCGTAGAGAATGGCTACACCGAGTATGCTGAACCGACGACACAACAGAAGAAACAGATGGCAGAAGACACAATGAAGGACGCCAAAGCATTGTTCCTGATCCAACAAGGTGTTGCCGAGAACTTGTTCTCGCGTATCATTGGTGCGAAGAAGGCGAAGGAAGCATGGGAAGTCTTGCGAGAGGAGTTTCAAGGATCTGCAAAGATAATTGCCATGAAGCTGCAGATCTTGAGAAAGCAATTTCATAATTTGCAAATGAAGGAGTCAGAGAAGATAAAGGATTATTTCACAAGAGTAATCGAGATCGTCAATCAGATGAGAGCATATGGCGAAGGTATGTCAGATCAAAGAGTTGTTGAAAAGATCTTAATTAGTCTGCCAGAGAAATACGAGCATATCGTCGCAGCGATTGAGGAGTCGAAAGATTTATCAACTCTTTCGATTCAACAATTGATGAGCTCGTTGGAGTCACATGAAGAAAGGAGGCTACAACGTGGAACGAACTCGAACTCGACGAATCCGAACTCGGTTGAAACTGCACTGCAGACAAGGTTCAAACTCCACCAAGCTCACAATAAAGAAGATTCAGGTACACACAATTCAAAATTATGGTGCGACGTATGCAAGATGTCAAACCATGATACGTCAAGATGCTGGCGGAAGAAAAGGTGCAACAAATGCAAAAAGATCGGCCATGTAGCTCGAAAGTGTAGAAGTAAAAATGTTGATCGAGCAAACTTCATTGAAGAGGAGGACGAATACGAAGAAAGTATCTTCTATGCGTGCCATTCTGCGATTGAAGAGAGAGATGACATGTGATACCTTGATAGCGGCTGCACAAACCACATGACCGGCAATTGTGAACTCTTCAGAGATATTGACACATCATATAAACCAGAGGTACACATGGGAAATGGTGCTTTAGTTAAAGCAAAAGGAAAAAGAAGTATTGCCATCAAAACCAAGTTAGGCCCGGAACTTATTCGAGATGTGCTATATGTACCGGACTTGAAGTAAAATTTGCTGAGTGTGGGGTAGTTAGTGCAAAATGGATATGCGATCCATTTTGAAAATGGAGGTTGCAAAATAATAGACAAGAAAAATAAAAATATGGTGATAGCAAGGATTTCTATGGAAAGATCTAAAAACTTCCAGTTAAGGTTTAGTTATGCTCCACAACCACCAGTAGAAGAAGAAGCACAATTTGCGTTAAGGGCCAAGTAATCAACGATCCCGACAAAGTCAAGAAGATGGCAAGTGATAAAGAGAAGAGCATACATAAAGGGGGAGCTCGACAACAAAGTACGTGCAAAACATCTCATCGAAGAAGCATAGTGTGCTACAATTGTGGAAGACGAGGTCATTATGCACGAGAATGTTGGCACAAGAAAGTCGTTAAAGATAAGACACCAGTCGTAAATGGCACAGTGAAACAACAAGAAGTGCATTCGAAATTCAAGACGAACAGTTAGTCGACAAGAAGATTATATCCAAGAAGTCTGCAACATTGGTAAATCAAGAGAAGATGGAGTCGGTGCTGAGGGGGAGTATTGAGAATCAGCACCGAAGTACAAATAAAAGAATGGGCCCATCAAAAGGTTCAAATAGTGAACAATCTAGATTTACCTTGAATATTAGTACCGACTTTGAAGCTTAGGGAAATTTCTAGTATTGTTTAGTATAATCATGCATGTATAAAGTAGCTAGTGTACATTCTAGAGGTCTCTTATAACCGACATGTAGAGGCTATAAATATGAGATGCATATGTGTGCCAAATGTACCAAAAGAGAGAGTACCAAGTAAAGAGAATAAAGAGTGTAACTTGTACTCTTTCAAGTTAGTAATAAAAGAAAGTTAGAGTTAGATCAATCCTCTCAGTTAATCCCATAGCTCCAGATAGATACGAGATAATACTCAACATAAAATTCATTCATAAAAAAAAAAATGAGAAAATGAGAAATCATACCTTGAAAGACAGAAAGAGGAGGAGAAGCAGCGATATACATCAGGTGATCGAGAGGGAGATGTCTTGGGAATCGAGAAGGAGAAGGTCGTCGGCCTCGTCAAGAGGGGTAGCGGAGTACAGAGATTGATCGACGGCGATTGGCGCAACACGTCCTTCGAGCGAGTCGGAGAGGAATCGGCTGAGCAACTGGAGAGGCGCCGAGATCCAAGTTTCCGTCTCTCTCTGGCTTCTCTCGTTGCGGCTAGGTTTGAAGAGAGGGAAGTTTCGAGTATCTATGGAGATGGGCCAGTCGCTGGGCCTGGAGCCAGTCTAGTAGAGACCTGGCGCTGGTCCATGAATGGTGTGGATGGGAAAATGAAGGATGGAGAGTACCAATTCTGTCTTTCCTCGCTAGATTCTGGAGCACAGCCTAAAACTGTTCGTTACAAAACTGCCATTTAACTCCTGAGCCCCCACTTAAATCTGGCCCATTACACAAACTTCGTATAGTAGGATTCTAATCATGGGCCTCTTATCCAAGCGAGCTTAGTTAAACCACAACAGTGCTATTTTCAAACTCAAATATGGATAAAAAAAATTGCAAAAATGGCGCACACACACACACACACACAAAAATTAACTTTTTTTTTTTTGAATGTCACTCTTGCAATCAATTATTCAGTGCTGACGCCTGGTTCATTTCAGATGGAGGACATTGCAAATACAAATTCTTGGATTAAGAATTAAAATTGAAACCAATGTAGCAAAATTGAATTAAATTTTAGGTATTGATTAAAAATCCATTCTACATATTGCCCACGATTCCAGCGGCGTATAACTTTACTTTTGTCATTCCTATAGCTCAATTAGAGGAAAACGCCACAGAGTTATTCAGGTGATAATCGATATATGAAGTTGTAAATTGTAACAATATTTTTTAGACAAGCTTGACAATGGCCGTCAAGAGACGAAGTTGTAACAATGTTAGAAGATAATTTTCTTGTTGGAAAGGGGAGAGGTTTCTTGAGTACGATATTTTAGTACATTCCAGCCACATGTGCGTAATTAATCTTAATTAACTAAACGATTATATAAATCACAGTGGAAATTTTGTATAACAGCCCTCAATTTGGGGTTTAGGGTTTTGGATATTGGATCAAGGAATGGTGTGTCTGTCTTTTGTGGAACACTATTTCCGTTTCCCTAGCAATTCCTCAATTTTAATTTTTCAGCGTTTTCAAATTTAACTAGAAATGTCATCATCCTATTGGAGAAGAACTTCGGTTGCAAGCTTGCAGCTATCAAATATACATTAGGAGTAAGCCTTCTAAATATGCATTATATACAAGTTCCAATTTCCGTTCAAGAATATCCTATCCCACAAAATGAGATGAATATCCTGAGAATTTGACACTCTTTTCCACATCAAATTTATTATATATGGATTAATTCAAAGCAATTTATCTGATTATGTATAATTGTAATTGTCAGTTAAAAGTTCGTTTTACTTTTTGCATTTGTTCAGGCCGTGCAGAGTTCTTGTACTGTCTATTTATGCCTAATAAAATGTTTAATAATGTTAAGCAAGCATTCTTGAAGGGGGTAAAAAAGACAAAAAAAAAACAAAGAAAAGATTTCAGCACCAAGTGACACTAGTCATCCTCATAACTGTTCCAAGCACATACACGATCATATCTCTAAATTAGATTTAATTGGAACATGAATAAGCATCAAATAACATCTATCTATAAAACTAGGTTTCAATGGGCCAATGAACAACCTACAAGCCTGCATCTGGTACTTAAACAAAATAAAAGATCCTCAAAATATCAAAGAGTGACATTATGACTTGCTTAATTCAGTGCAATATGTGAAACTGCAGAACATCTGCAACCGCTAACTAGAACATTTATATATTACGTACGTTCAGATAATCCATACTACATGGCATTAATTTTCACATAATAAGTTCATAAAATTCGGGATAAGACATACAATTAGGGTTTGAATTTGATAATCAAACTGCTAACTCACAAGAAAAATATCAAACACAAGCACCAAATCACCGATATGGAAATGAAACTGAAATTCTTGATCTCTTGATTGCGAGGAAGTTCCCTCCAGAGTACAGATTATATACATACATATCAAGTGCTCATGTAATTGGAAATACAAACACAAGATACAATCTTCTGACTTTAAGAAAATGTCTTTGGATAAGCATAAGAGCTCAATAAGCATAAATTCAGCCTCCAAACAAGTGCAATTTTTCTCATTCCGATAAGCCTAATATGGGTTTGGTGCAAAACTCTACCTGTTGTTAACTGATGGAGCAAGCTGTGCACTTGGATAATCCATTTCTACAAAGCTTGCACTGGCCATGTTCTTATTAGGGTTTATTTGTTCTTCATTTAACTTGTTTTCGGCAACCAAAGAACGCACTTTCTTCTGGGACCTCACCTATGAAACAAGAAAGACGCGCACAATTTTTCCAATTAGACGACAATTTTTTCTGTTTAAAGATTTTCATATCCTCACAGGAGTTGCTCATAGTTATTTATCTAGTCAATTTATATATAGTTAGTTACTGATCAAATGCACGCATGCATGCACTCAGTCCAAAGTCTCCGCACCCCATTTTGAAATCTAAAGTCAAGCTTAGTGAACTTTATTCCCTGAGCCTGATAAGTCAGTTTATTCAGGGATAAGCATAAACATTTAATGCATAGCTAGGTCTAGTCACTCTTCAGGGTCAAAAAATAACGGACGTCCTTTATTTACTCCACTATTTAATGCATATACACTCGAATTAATTGTATCATAAATGAGTTTGCAAACACAGATGAGAAGTTTACCTTATTTCGTTTCCTCTGTGTCAAACCATGATCACGACAACAACATGCTAAAGCCATGCTTCCTGCAAATTCAAATCCGACTATAGTAAGACTAAGAACAGTGAGTGGATATATATGCATTCGGTGTATCTAGTTTCTTCCCTTTTTTTTTTTTAAAGTACAGGGATCAACTTACATGCATGTGTTTTCCTTAATTTATTGCATAAGCTTAAGGACAGAATCAAATGTTCGGAAGAAGATTTATCTAAAGGACAAGGTGATAACATAAATGACAGAAGTTGAGCAAAAGAGAAGAAACTGAAAAGGGCAGTCATAGACCAAATTAAATATTAGAACTAGCTCATTTGATTATTTATATAATAAAAACTAAAACATAATATATAAAACAAGACGTGTAATAATATGCAAATAAGTTTGTTTCATATTTTGTGATCAAACTCTCCAACTAGAACGTGTAACTTATGTCAAGAGAATTTGTCTCTAAGACTCTAATTAAAGAGGATAACAATGAGCTGTAATTGTGTGATGGAGTGTGTTCTCCATTCTGCATAATCAAGATGAAAACCTGAATTCTCTGATATTCCGTATGACGGCCTACTCCTCAAAATTACAACAGTTTTTGGTCTCTGAAAACAATTTGGGGGGCTTGGTTTTCTAATCTCATCTTCCATCTTATGATTCTTGTAAGTTCTTGAAATCTCAGCTGTTGTTGGGGCTTGATAAATCTTTTCTGTCGTGGCATCTTTAATTGGGCTCAAAGGATACTTCATCTTCACCGCATCCTAAACAAATGCAAGGGATTATATATGTAGTTGAAAAAAACTTGCAATATAGAAAAGTTGCAGAAACGAGAAATACTATACATGCAATTGCAAATATCAACATGGAAAATTTTCTATAATGGGAGATAAGCATTGGAGATTTGGATAGGCTATGCCGAGCAAAATTCGCGTGGATTTTAACTGGTAAGTTGAAAAATGGTTTTAAGCATTATATGTGGTTTCATGTTATTTATGGGTACTTAAATTTATTTTACGAGCATTCAAGAAATTGTACAAAATTTAGCCTTACATGTTTCTAGCAAGATAAAAATTCGGTATACTTGGCAGCCGCTGTCAAGAGTTTCTAAAACAAGATAGTAATTCGGTATGCTACTTTGTAAAAATTTCTTTTTTTTAATAAACTTATCCGTTACGGCACTTCCCCAATCAGCCTTCAAAAAATATTTCATATTTCTAACAAGAGAACTAGGTAGTTTCGACTTACCTTCCTTGAGTGAGAAAACGTTGTATGCAAACTACGCCCTTCGCAAATGGTAATAGCAAGAGACAAATAAAGAAGTATAATAACAGAAGACATGGTGGCACTACTAGGTTGCACCCTTTTCATCAAGTCACACCATCGATTTGTATTGCATTAGCAGCACAAAAAGAGATGCAAAAAGAAAGAATAGGAGAGTAGTGCTAAAGACGCAGCAAACTTTTTAATTTCTCTGGAGGCCCTATCCAAGGGAAGGGGATAGAAAAGGGAATTGGTGGGGATGTGCTGTGAGTACTTGAAATTTTAAGAAAGTGATAGGTTTCGAGGAGAAGAGACAAAGATGTTACTTCTGAGAAGCATTTTTGTAGCCTTTCTGTCTCATGCTGTAATCTCGGGGAGGATTTTTTTTAAATAAAGGACATTAAGTTTTTGAAATTTCAAGTTTTTGCTAGGTAGCCTCTAATGTATATGTCAAATCGTTTTTTTTTAATCCATTCTGTTTTACTCTGTCAAAAGTACCTTTCAATCTATCAAATAGAAGAAATTGTTCGAATTTTTTTGAACATTAAGTTTACTAAATCACTAAATCTAACTCTACAAGTTTGCTTGACTGTTATGTCTTTCATAGTAAAGAGTAATTAGAAGCTAAAAGAATGGAAAAGGGGTACAAATCAGATCTATTTTGCCAAGATAGATTATCTAAAAAAAAATTGAATTTTACACATTGATGAGAAATCCTCTAGTCGAATTTCGTACCCGCGCGCGATTTATATATTCTTAAGTGGCTAAAATTAGTATTGAGACAAGTAGATATTTTCATCATTTAACTCGGAATTTACAGTTACTTGCTTTATGGTGTCATTTCTGATTGCTTTATTGTAAATTATTCAACTCAATTAAATGTAGTTCTCATAGTATTAATTGTTATATATAGAATAGAATACCACTCAGTGTGTATTGAGTTTCAGATTATAATTATATCTTAAAGATAGCGATGATGGAAATGCATTGAATTTTTACATTATAACTAGAGCACATAATAAAAATTTAAGATAAAAAAAAACATAAAATTAGAACTTTTGAATAGGTAGCAATTGGGTGTTCTAATATACTTTTCCCTCCGAAAGAAAAAGAACTATGAGAAGTACAATTAGTTGTGCACCTAATACAATTAAATTTCAATAAACAAACTTTTGGCAGTCATACAAATGAATCACTGTTATAAAGATATTATGTTTAGAGAAATGTGCAAGATGGAGGAAGACAAAAGCAACGCCTCGCCAAAAATGAACTTCTTGCACGCGCAACAACGATTTGGAAACGCTATTACCGCTAAAAAGCATAGTAAATGAAGAAGAATTAGTTAAAAAGTACTATTTAAATAAAGAACAATCCCCAAGGAGTAGCTATGCAGCATCCCTTCAACCACGCATAATTGTCCGATCTTTCACCTTTGTACAATGCACAACCCATGCATGAATGAATGCCTATGCGACAAATCTGAGGTAATGTTTGTGTTTATAATATGCATTCTATGCCGTGTAGCTCAATCTAATATTTCATGTGTCCGAAATAGGCAGCGAAGTTACTCGTCATACTTGGTTAAAATAATCATCGCCACAGGAAAAACCAGGCAGCAACTTACAGGCCACGAATGAATGTTGGGTCCACCTTAGAGGTACCCGAGTGGCTCTCATGTGCCCCCTTTGACTCTTTAAATTAATTATATGACTTGTCGATTTCATTTAAATTAATTACTTGAACTTCTTGATTGAATTTTTAAAAGTTTAAAATTTCAAAGTTATCTTTTTCCATGACAAGTTGGTTTGACATATAAAGTGGCTAGTCAAAACTTGTTGGGCCATATAGAACTGAAAGATCTAGCTTTTGCAGAAGTGAAAATTTTTGGTTAGCTAGAGTCAGATGTTTCGGTAATTACTTGGTTGTATAAAGTTGTATGAAGAAAAACGGCGAAAATGGAATGTACGCTGACAACGCAATAGGAAAGGGTGAAGTCGAGAAGATAAGAATTCAGTTCGCACAATTTCATCTTGTTCAAAGCGCATTTCGAAAACAATAAAATTTCATGTCGAATGTTTGATCAGCAATTGCAATAATTAACGACGAACTCAACTCAATTATCCATGTATAAAGTTTAATCAGTAAAATTCATTCCAAAATCAACTTATCTCCTTATCGTTGCTTCCGATCAAAGCCCAAAAGAAATATACTTTTATTAGACAGAAATATGGCTGTTTCTAGTGCAGTGCATGAGGTCAGGGATATTGCTACTTGTTGACCAAAGAACAATGAAATTACCAATAATAACATGCTGCGCATTGTTTTCTTCTTTAGAACAGGTAAATTGGATATTTTGAGGTGTTACTATCCAGATATTTTTGTTAACTAAACGGTGACAATAGAGGAAATGCCGAGACAAGATCTTGCACTCAAAAAGACAAACATACCAATCCTTGATCCAATATCCAGATTAGTTTAACTCAAATGGTTTTTGTTGTGGGAAGCTGCGGTGTATTGGGGTTAGCAATTTCCAATGTAAAAATTGAAATCATCGATGATCACTACAAAGGGACACCTCGTTTAATTAACTACATTTAACAACAAATGGCTTGAAAGCACTTAGAAATTGTGAAGTTTTCATGCCAAGTTTCAAGTCAACCTCTCCACCTCCCAGCCAAAAATAATCTTCTTCTAACTTTGTAATTGCTTCATCTATTATCACCTGAGATGAAATTTATAGCATATATTAACGTTATTAATTACCTTAAGATCTGGAAAGGAGAAACAACAGAAGGATAGTATAAAAATGAAAATTACCGGAATGTCTGTCTGCATCCCAATGCAAGTGACTGCATTGTGTATGAATCCAGTGAGTTCCAGTGATTCATCTTCGGGAGCTAGTCTCACTGACACCATGCAATGTACAATCAATATACTAATTTGGCCAAACTTCAAAAGTTGAGCATGTATTACACTTAACTAATTTGGCCAAACATGTGTTATGCATGTTTATTAAATTTTTCACTTAGAATTGACATTGGGCATGAGCATAACTTTTTCTTTAAGCTTATTAAAAGTGACAATTCAAACAGTAATGAATTCTGTATGATTACGGGAATGGCACAGTGGATTCAAATGCCTAATTATGTAACATGGTCAGGCTGGCAGTACAGGGTTATGTCGGAGGTAGAAAGGTAGTGGAACTCCGCTCAAACATGGAGCTTCTCAGTTGCTGCAAGATGGCACCTGATACAAAAGATTCTGCACCAATCTTTGCCCTTGACTATAGTTTTACCATGGTTTCATTTGTACTTCGGCCACGCTAGTACTAAATTGATATGCTGCACTTACTGGTACTGATTGTTGCAGAAGTTATACCCAAATTAATCGTTATAGATGTATTAAAAAGATGTTGTATGACTTACTATTGAATCGCTTCTTCGGTACTTTCTTGTCATTTAGGGCATAAAGGAAATTTTTGATACTTTCTGCATTAAGCCTAGCCATATACTATACAAAATCACAAGACAACATATGAGAAATTTTTTCAAAAAGAGAAAGCTATAACACAGTCCAGGATGCTATAGTTATAAGTTACCTGAACCACAACAACATAGTATTTCGAATTTTTGGGGTTGCTGCAGTCTGTAATATCTTCAGAAGCCTGGGTATTGACCTGAGAGGAAAGCCAATAAATATTTTAATAACTGTCAAATTCCAATTATATGGAAGAAAAACTTGCACACACATGAGGATGGAAGTGCAAAAGGTGCCGCCATAATTGCACCTGAACAAGTAGACACACGAAATGAAACTGAAGATTGCAATACACTGATAAACAAAGAAACCCTAATTTTCTCCTAAATATTATTCCTCAGAAAGAAAGAATTTTAGCTGTTCAATAAAATGACAAAGAAAGAACTGATTCAAAAAATGCATTACCATGACAATGCTCTTGCACAGCTGCTCAACACGGGAGGCGCTGAGTATCTGTCGCCTGTTTTCAAGGCTCCGATCATAGTAATCAGAGGGTACACGTTTCCAGGCAAAGTCATTGACACCTTTGGAAAGAAGGATCTTTGAGAGTCGGGTCTCCGTAGACTCAGCGGCAACCTCTTCGCCTCCCTTGGATGTTGAGATGGAGGAGGCTGCGAGGCGCTCGAGTCGAGCAATTCGATGGAGAAGTTGTGTTTGCTTTGCTTCCAAATCTGCAAGCGTCATGGTCGACACCTAGATGCTTCAGACACCAAGGATCAGTGTCAAGGGATAGTTAAGGAAAAAAATAAGTAAATTAAGATTTAGAGTTGAAGTTGACTTTGCTTACCTTTAGCATGCAATATAAAAATTATGTATAATTGAAAAATATTTTGTCCAAGAAATCATAATAAAATGTCAAAATTACTTACACGACAGTACAGTTGATTTAAAGAGGAATATAACTTAGCACCTTGCTGCCAACGAGAAAATCTTCTTTTATTTATGACTAATTTTGTTTACCATAATAAACACTTCGCCTTGTATTTTACAGAAATTAATGATAATATATATATTTTGCCTTGTGTTTTACTGAAAGTAGTGATAATATATATTCCAACCAATATACTTCATCTTAAAGTAATTTACTGAAGTACTACAAAATTTTTAATATTTCCCTAATTTCACAGTGGTTTATGCTTAGTAGTCTGGTTAGTTGGCCTAAATCCAAATCAATTCCAGACGTAAGGGTCTGTTTAACAAACATAAATTTCATATGCTGACACCACCCTGAGTCGAACTTCTAACAATGATAAACACACATACACATGAACCATATGCATATGGAAAATCATTACACAAGTCATATCACACAATCACATCTCAAATCACATTCACATATATGCCAATATCCAAAGATTTTTATTTCAATTAAACCCACATTTACAAATTTTATGGGGGAAAAAGTCATGTGCAGTAATCTATTTTATAAAAACAATGCAACAAACTTTAATAAGATTTTCATATCAAAACAATTTCTCATAATCATTTCAGAATACAATTCAAATGCAAGGCCTTTACTAAGAAACTGCACAAAATATATTCAGAATTTTAACTAAAATCAGGATTTCAAAGATAGAATTTCACGCTACGTGCAATCCTAACTTATTATAATCATAAAGAAACTCTCGAGTAAAAAACCCGCACATGTTATGAGGAAGCAAAGCTAAAGTTATTGATTCTCTACTGCTACAGATGGACCCTACTGGTTTTGTCCTTCTGAACTGGTACCAGTACCAGTACCCAAATTCATTAAATTTGATTGTTAACCCCCACCTAAACCTTTATTCTAAAATTTATATTAATAAATTTATCAAAACACAAATTGGCTAAATACATTCATCAGAACAGGTGAGTACTCTTTTCCCTCGGTCCAGGATGGTGATATCAGGAACTCAACCGAACCAACAAATAAGAAAGTAGCAACTAGATAGAACCAGACGCAAATAAGGCTACTGCCAGGAAAAGAAATAGAGTGTCGAGAAATCATACCACACACGAACACAAGGAAATCGATACTAGTCTCCTTCTCTCTCTCTCTCTCTCTCTCTCTCTCTCTCACGCGGGTCAAAGAGGAGATGAAGAGATCCTGGTGTGCGGCGGTCTAAAGTCTAATTAAACTCTTAAGTGGTGGTTTCATGCATATTAATAGAACTCACGATGTTCTGCCAATTGGGCCTAAAATGGATGACATACAAAAATACAAATTAGGAGCGATTTTAGAGAATTTTTGGATGTTCACAAAGATTCTGACTTTCTGAAATAAAAGTTTATTTTTGGAGAATTAGCTAAGTATGTATGTAGATGTGATAAGACGCGGGTTATTATTTTTTTTTTTTATCTGTTTATTATGGCATTCACCTCTTATTGTTATACTACTACTAGAAATGATTTCGTAAACTTCTTCCAAAGGAAAATTCTATTAATAAAGAAAAATAATCAATGTTCAAAATAAAAAGCAGTTTCTATAGAAAAAAATTTACACCTGGAATCACAAAAGAAATTATTTTGCCTTAGTAGACACATCAAACATTATTTTAAAAGATTAAAAAATAGCTTTATGCCAGTATAATTTTGTCAATTTGGAAAATGGGATTTTTATTTCTAATTAGAAATATGTTGCTTTAAATTCACTTAGTTTTATATCATTACTTCCTTTCAAAACATAACTAATTAAAGATATGCCATTCCAAAATCTTTCATATTTATTAAAAATAACCAAGTACCCTCATGGAATTTAATCATTAAGAAAATAAAAAAAAAATTAGATCCATGACACCCAAAACTATCAAATTTTAAAAAAAATAATTTAAAAATTGAAAAAGTTTAAAATTTTATAAAAGTTTAATTTTGAAAATTGAAATTTTATAAAAGTTAAAATTTTGAAATTTTTTAAATTTAAAATGTCCAAAATTTCAAATTTTTCATGGCATAAAAAATTATTTCTTTTATGATGACATATTTTCTAATTTATAATGTTTGATATTGGCATATTTAAAAAAGACAAAATTATCATATTAATTGGCGATGATACAAAACTAATTTTTTCTTATTTTGTAGTGGTATAAAATAATTTATTACTTAGTGATGACATATCTCAAACCTCAAAATTGTTATAGTGGCATTTACCTAAATTGCCCTTTTTTTAAAATAAGAAGAGAAATATGAAACATAGGAGCCATGACCATGAGCCATCAGATCTTGATGGACAGTTGAGGACGTGGGTTTTGTAGCATAGCTGCCATTAATTGTCAAATTTTCCTACGTGTGATTTATGCCACAAATTGTTTGTCGATTACTTATATTTTATTTCCTAATTGTTTATGAATCAATCGCTCTTAACATTTAATATGAACTTGCTTCATAGTAATTTATTGTATTTCAGTTTGATTGTTTCCTTAATTAGTTAGTCTAACTATTGCGGACACACAACTAGAAACAAATTGCATATTCAAAAAAAAATTTTATAACAATTTCTATGTACTTGTTTTTTTTTTTTTTGAATCTTCACTTTGTAATGGTTTTTGCTTTGTATTATTAATTAAATGGAAATGTATGTATAAATAACAACAAATGATATCTACAAACACTCAATTTATTTATTTATTTTTTTTTTTTAGAAATTGTTGACAGAAAGTGTAAAACTGTATCTGCTACAGTTGTAGTTATGAATATATGCAATCGTAAATTTCAACGTGGTCAAAGTCTTAATATTAAATCATAAATTATGATTAGGTGACTTTGTTTAACAGGTATATGTTGAGCAGGTATAACTGTTGGTATTCTACATTTAAAAGTTTTGGTATGTCTAAGTAGTACTAGTACAAGTATTGTACCAGTAATTCAGTATTGTTTAAGGTTAATTATCAGTTCAGTTAATGTGCTTTGAAGTTTAAACTCGTTTCAGCTATAAATTGTGGTATATTCGTATAGTATATATGATAATTGTTTCAACAAATACACACACACACACACACAAAGTTTGCAATTTAGTTCAAGTGTACCTCTTTCGTAGATTACTATCAGGTAATTAAACGAGCTCGACGTAAACAACTAGTAATATTAATAATTATAAGTACATTAATATTGTTATTATAATTAATTAAAATATAATTATAAATCATTTTGTCAAGAGGTCAGCGTGTTAGGACTTAGGAGACGTTGAAAAAGTAGAGCAACCATCTCTGAAGGGATAGAGAAATTTCCATGAGATATTATCTACTCCTAAAAGGATTAATGTATTCCTTCATAAGAAAGACCAAAAAAAAATTTGTGAATATCAGTGCGCCATGTCCGATAAAGCGCGTGCAGTGTAACTCGTGTGGTGTGCCGCCGCTCTGGTCGGCTTGCTCGGGTGAGTTGGGTCCGTTGTCTCTACGGCGTCTCTCCTCCTAATTCTTATAAAATAAAATGTAAGTGTCAAAAAATTAGATCTCCCTTCAACTTCAATGTTTCCACTGCTCTCGCTAATTGGTCGCTGCAAGCGGTGCAGAGAACGGTACAAACTACAAACTGGTCTATAAATTAATATATAGTCTAGATCAATTTTTCTATATAAAAAAAAAAACTATTTATATAGTATAGAATCCTGATCACTGGAGATTCTTTTTTTCTTAAGCCCCCATTTATTTTTTTTAAAAAAAAAGTAACACTAATGTAGTAATATCTTCTATTTAATTTATCAGATACCATACCATACATAAAACTGAATTCATGCATTTAGCATTTGTGACAGAATGCATACACTTAAACGCATGTGATCAAATCCGTTCCCTCAAAAAAAAAATAATAATAATAAAAATAAAAAATAAAAAAAATATGCTCAGAACACATACGTGCTAACTTAAATTGGGATTGAACTTAATATTTAGTCGGGGTAGGAATGATTGGGATCAGTATCCTATGCTAATCCTTTTAAGATGAGCATGGTGCCAACCTTCGATCTAAAATTTTCAATTTAATCTTGACAGTTAAATTTTTTTCGGGCTTATCAATCTAATATTATTCACAGGGCACTCATCATTGATCGAACGGTTCGGATCGAAGGTTGGCACCATGCTCATCTTTTATTGATATTGACTTTTGTGTAAGTATGATAGCTAAACATTTGGGATACTTGTACCGACTAGTACCAGGTTCATCTTTTTGTCTATCAAGGTACTTGTATTTTTTTTTATATATAGTTTTTTAATTTCTAGTAACGGAAATCGGTAGTAAGTCCTCTTTTCTCAAAAGAAAAAAAAGAAAAAAAAATGTATATCAACCATATAATTATTAAATAATTTAAAATATATAATATTAGTATTATTTAAAAAAAAAAAGAATATTGGATACGTAAATGAAAATAATAATTACGTAAACCTTTAAAGCTCTAAAAGAGGCATAAAATGGATCTTTACAATTCAATAACTCTTATGCACGATATTGTATCAAATTATTTCTGAATAAGACAATGTGTATTTAGTAATAGAACCCCATTTCATGTTCGGGTAAATAATAAATTACTCCTAACATTATAGTTTTATAATCTGAAATTTTCGTTGTCTCGAGAATAAATGATAAATTTTATATTGATTTAGCTCAGTATTCTTGTATTTTCTTTCAGCTTACGATAGAGAAGAGAGGTACATAAACGGAGAGCATAGAATGAGAAGTTGAAAAGGAGACAAAACAAGGTGCGATGTAATAAAGGAGCGCTGAAGGGATACATCATACAACACAGAAACTCAGAGAGCTTTAATATGATTACTTGTCGAACAAAAGAGTTTCCTACTTAATAAACATGTGAACTGTTTTTTGTCAAGTCATTTTCGCTGTACGCACTTCAGTGTTTTCTCAAACAAAATAATGTTCATGAGTAACAAAATTCAGGGTGCCGTAGGCCTGACACACCGGGAACACCTTAGATGGAAAATTTGGTTCAACTTTTTTTTTTGAAAACAAGTGGAGGTTTCTCCACCACTCTTCATTGCTGAAAAGTAAAGCTTACAAGTATCCCTACTGTTTATTCGGTTATTCCTCCCATCAGAGATAAATCCTAAAAAAACCTAAAATAGTTTGGCACTGGTACCATTTATCTTATCAATACCAGTACACCTGAAATCATCTACCCAATACAAACAATACCCTAATTCTGAAAGACAAACAAAACATACAACCCAATAAAACAATACCATATCCAAAAATTCAGAAATTGCAAACTCAATTGAACAAAAATAAAATAAAATGTAATTTGGTTCAACTTTCACATATTCACACTTGGAGCTTTTAATTTTCATATATTTTCCACATTATATGTAATATGAAGTACCCTGCTTTAGCCACTACAGTAAATAGAAATTCTATTACATCAGAAAATGTCCCCACAAACATGTGTTAGACACTTAAGACTTTGAATTTAAGCCAACATACAGTACATGAAACAGATGGCCAAGTCATAATACAAAATTTTATAAATAAAGACAAGTAGTACATCAAAAATAGAAATATGTAAAATTGTCATGGTTGGACTAGTTAGACAGTGCAAGCTATTTGTATAGTCATGTTTACCTCAACTTGCGGTTAATTTTACAGTCGAGTTTTATATACAAGTAACTCGAGAAATATTAGAAAGTAAGTGCTAAAGAGTTGATGATGCAACCTTAAGAAAACAAAGAAAGTACTTACATGTATGTTTCAGAACACAACAAGCAAGCAAACAAAAACATAGAGAAGGAACGTTATTAGAAGTTGAATCAAGTTCCTCAGGGTAACATAATCTCATTTACTGACCCTTCCCTCTATCATATGCATGTTATCTACAAATATTTTCTTCTATATATTACTTTAAACAAAAGACAAAAAAAAAAAAAAAAAAAAAAAAAAAAAAAAAAATCATAGTACAAAGATGTTACCAGAATACTCTTGTATTACTGCACCAAAAGATTATTCACAGTGATGTTGATGTTGTTCGTTCTTAGTAAATCCTAGCCAAAAAAAAAAAAACAAAACAACATTATATGCCTTAAAATCCCATTGCTTAACCAAAGGTAAACAATGATGATAAAAATGTATTATGGGATTCTCGCTTCAAAAAATGTATTATACTTTGATTAAAACAAATCAGCATATCACAAATTCTAGTTAACACAAGATCAAACATCACCTTGTTTAGTCTGTGTTGAATTAAGGTTGTAGATTATGAGATGAGACTCATTTTTACCTGAATAATTAACTCATCCGGGATGTGAGGCAGGACCTCTCTAACCCTGGCAACCATAGGAAGGATCTCTGATTGACTCCTCCTATTTAACAAAGCTGGGTTGCTTCTGGACCTCAATCCAGGGGCATTTGGGTCATATCTCAAAGTAGAACTTGAAGCAGAAGGTTCACCATTGCTATGTGGAAAGCCTTCACTTGATGATGCAAGATGTCGCATCATCATCTGAACCCCACTTATACCTAAAGGTCCAAAAGGATTACCAGATGATGAGCTGGCGTTGGCTGCGGTAGGATTTGACCAAGGTGGCACCCACCCAGGATCAAGACCAACTCCTCTGCAATACATAGTATGAGAAACGAAAGGAAAAATTACTAAGAAAAAGATCTGTAGGACCATTCCATTATCTCAACATACAGAGAGAATTTAAAACTAAAAATTAGGGAGATCTACCTCCAAACCCCATCAGGATGATTTGGTTGCTGAACAGAAGGAAAAATGCCACCTGGCAATGCTGCACCAGTTGTGGCTTCTTGTCTAGTTGAGTTGGCACCCATTTGAGGATTCACCCCATTGAGAGGCCTCCGACAGGTGGGGCAAGAATATCCTTCTGTAAAGCCTTGATCCATCCTGAAAATGTGGACACCATGTTCATTGATTCAGGAAATGCATACGAAAGAACAAATATATATATATATATATATATTTAACAAACAGATTAACAAAAAATTAACAGTACCAAGATCTTAAACATCCAAGATGAAAAAGGTGGTTGCAAGGAAGCTTCTTAGCCCGAGACATCGGTCCCTTTTAACATAAAAATCCAGGTTTACTATCTTAGACTGTGACTGCAAGATTTTAGAAACAGATTCAAACCCTGAAAAAATAATTACCCGGCAGATAGCACATTCATCATTGAATGCACAGATTTCTTCATAAGAAGCGTCAGATAGGGACCCATCAAGTGACCTCAGTGCTCTGGAAAGCTTGACATATGCCTTGATTCTCTTGACAATTGCACTTAGTAGAGCCTGATTTATGTCAAAAGCAATATTAAAAAATCTTTTGCATTTTTGCTATATGCAATAGACCGGAAAGAAAAGGCTTAAAATACACACCCCTTTCAACTTTTCAGGTCTTGCACCTGATGTTACGAATACATATTAACAACCCTCAAGTATAAACTACGAACTTTTCAAGCCAAATAAGTTGAATAACATGCCTTGCCCAAGATACTCTTAGCTCTCACATAACTTTCCTTACAATCGTCCCATTCTTTTACACTAAGGGTGATTAGCAAGACTTTGAAAAACTTAAGGGAGTTACAATATTAAATAGTATGGTTTGAAGTGCAACAATTGAAAAGCTGAAGGGGGTTATGTGGAATTAAGTGAAAAGGAAGTCAAAATATCTTTCTAATACTGACACGCATGTTCATGATAAGGAAGGCATCAACCAAATGAAAAGACATGCCGCGGAGGTAACATATAATTAAGTAATGACCTAATCCCATAGCAAAAGCTGCAATGTCTAACAGAAAGCCACAGTTTCTGACAAGAAAACTCCTCCATTCATAGACAGAACCTGAAACAGATATCTCCACCATATTACTAAAACATGATTTTTACAATAAAAATTTTCTCTGGAACATAAGAAACCTTCAGAACAAGCAAACTGGCACAAGGAGTCTTTGTTTTACCAAATATTCTTTCTTCTTTTTTTTTTTTTGGAAACCAAACATTCTTGTTAATAAAAAGAGAGAGATTAACACATGAATATCAATGTACCTTTTGACAACCAATCATTGATCCCTTGGTTGCTTGCCTTACACCCGAACACTTTCAAAAAGGAAACTAAAATGCCTCCTGGTCCCTTTGTTAGAACTGCAATAATAGATCGCTGCTTAATTTTCCTTTCTCAATTTTTGATAGATTCATAAAGAAAATTTCTTACCAGAAAGTCTTTTACATATTCTATGGAGATCAAAGCAGTCATCACCCCGGTCCATTAAGTGCTGCCGCCAGATTTCAAATAACTGAAATCCATAAACCATAATAGCCTGCAGAATACAAAGTATAAGATAAAATGTATAATACTGCTTGAAATAAATTGGCTTATTGTACGCAATAATTTCATCTCTGCAATTTACTCGACTCTGACTAGGGTCACTCTAGCTGTCTAGCAGCACTGTTACCAATATGAACACTAGCTTTGAATTTCTTACCAGTTCTATTTTTGTGGGCTTGTATCCAATTTCTTGTTTGCTTGAGGTTTTTTTGTCGATCATTTTTGTTGTTTGAAAATGCTGATTCATTTGTTACGTACTAGATAAGCTAAATGTTATACTACTGAATTTACTTCCAAGTTAGAATACCCAGACTAAATTTACCTGTAGTGTCTCACAGGCAATACTGAAGGGTTCAAAAAGTAACAGCAGAAATAAGCTAGAACTATACGTTTTGAAGATCCTTGAACAAAGGTTTATCCTGTAACATAAGTTTATTATGGCAAAAAAAAAGTACAAATTATCTGAATATCCTTAATACCAATTTGAATGACATGTTTTATAATAAAAACGAATAAATTATCATAAATTGCAAATTAGCCTTGTATAGTGCCTACTCAAGAAAAGAAGCAAAAATCTTATAATACACAGCAAATATTGGTATTCAAAACCAAGCTGAGGGTCTAAATATCTCCTCAAGTCATTCAATGAGACGCTACATATATGAAAAAGAAACAAAAAAGGGCAAATTGTTCCAATTGGTGTAGTAGTGTAACCCAGACTAAATTTCTTGCAAACTTCTGCAGTAAAATGTGCTCAAATTATACCAGGAAATATTACCATAGAAGATCAGCACCTAAAACCAAGGATAAAGCTGAATAAACACGCAGATACTTCAATGGTGTCACACTAGGAGAAGCATTTAATCTTTCAAGTCGATCTCTTGCCAGTGACTCAAAAATCTACAGATAAAAAATCAAAAGTCATATAGATAATTTTAAAATAAAGAAAAAGCATCAAAAGTTTGAAAATTTTTCATTTTCTAACAGCTTTTGATACCTTCAAGGAGCAAACTATTATAAGCCACGATGACCACAAGAAGATTTGTGAAGCATTTGATGGCACTACCAATGGAAGTGGAGCACCCTGCAAGTTAGTTAAATGTATTTACAAACTAATTTTTCAGGGATAGCAAGTTTTTAAGCAACTAGTTGCTCGCTACTGTCCTAAATGAGTTGAAATTGTCACAGTCAGCAGACAAAGGGAAGAAAATGGTGTAAATAACCCTGTTTTGGTTCAATCTGAGAAGGTATGAGCTACCTTGTATGAAAAAGTAGAAGAAAGAGTCTATACAGGTTCTTTTTGTTGTTTGTTTAAGAAAGACAAGCAGGACAACTGGGTCAATTTCAACTAGTGTCGCATCTTGTCTTTTTCTTCATTTTAGCTAATAGTAATTGAACAGTTGAAAGTGCTAGGAAAGTAATCTCCTTTGTGAGTTGTGACCAGCTATGTCAATGGCTGTAAACCTCGTACAACTTGGTTTAAGCAACAATTGGAAGATACTATATATTTCTTGTCTCCGCATTTTTTGTTCTTATTGTTTTTTTGTGAAACTAATGAACAAAGGTACAGACAAATATCTGCTGAATTTTGATTGCAGTTTCAGTTCCCAGAACGAGGCATAAAACTTCAAACTCCAAACTATATAAAAAGTCCATTATTTTTGTAAAGTTGGCTCATTACCATGTTTTGGTTGAAACAAACAATCTTCTTGCTTTCAAATTTCATCATACTCTAGGTAACCCTGAAGAGAAGAATGGTTGGAAAGTTCCTGACAAGTTCTAAGTTTCTATACTGTTCTAATTTTCCTATCTTTTAAATCATTTGAAGATTTTGGTTTTCAAATTCCATCATATCAGTAGCAATGGACCAGGTTTTTCATATTATCTTCTCAGACTTTCGGCCTTTGCACCTTCGCCTAATAGTTTCAGCTGATATTTTGAAATGTACCCAGCAGTAAGCCTAACTAGTCCTGATTCATTAAGTATTTATTGGACAGTTCACTAGCTGTAAATCAACGCAAGTTTCATCCCAAAAAGAAATATTAAATTATGTTGGTCTCCATTACATTTATGCCTTATTTTAAGAGCAGGTAGTTCCTAAAGGTATGTTGATACTGAATTTTTACGATGCAAATAATGAATAAACAACCTTGTAAATTAAATAGTTGACAGTTCGCTCCAGAACTTTTCTGGTCTCTGATTCATATAGCTTCTGGAAAAATATAGTCTGCAACAATGAAAAAAAAAAAGATTATATCAGGATATTTTGAAGCTCCTTTTGAGATGACAGAGCTCAGACGACGAACACTACTATACAAAACTAAAAAAACAGAAAAGCACCAAATGGGCAAATTATATAACTATATTGAATAAATAAGTCAGAGTATCTCTTATCTCTATTATCAGTTTAAGGTCAAAATTAGATTTACCAAGCAGCTAAAAAGAACCAAAAGCTTACCTTGAGGCAAAGAAGAACCAGCAAGACAACATTAAGTGCAAAATTAACCATAAAAAATATGGTAACATTGGATTGTAATAGAATTCCGATCCAATCCTTGTCAAGTAGCAACCCATCAGACTTGATCCGATCAAGGTACGAGCTTGACCACCACAACCACCCGACGAAGCTCAGAGTCGTCGACACGACGGAACAATAGAGATAATTCACCTCCATCATGGGCAGCTAGCTAAAGTTAACCAAAGTCACTCCATCCCCATTGGTAATAGTTTAAACCAGATTAGGTGAGAGGTATTAAGCGAGAGAAATGTCAAATTGACTCCAAATCGGCACCGATCGGTGGATAAAGAACACGCAAGGGATATAATAAAATCTAAAGAAGGTTCGTAGATGCCGTGTCTGTACCAGGGTTTTGGATTCTATCCCTTATTCTCTCTTTCTCTTTCTCTCTCTCTCTACCTCTGTACCCTTCGTGGGTGCTAATGTAAGGTAGAGAAAGTTATGCTGCCAAAGGAAGACAAGAGAGATTAAGAGAGATTTAGTAGGATATTTGTGTAACGAGTAACGTACAGAAATGGCCCTATATTTATGTCAATCATGTGCTCTTTATCATTAAAATATTCAATTTATACCAAAAATACATTCTTTGCTTCCGAAAGTTAGAACAATTATTTGTCGGGAAATATTAAACTAATATAGTTGTCCATAATATAAAAAAATCAACTAAATCAATACTAATATCAATGTCCGTAAATATAATTATGAAAACATAAATTCTAAATTTTTATATAATATTTTAATTTAATTGGCTAGAATAGTAGAACTAATTTATTTTTTTTTTAAGAAAGAAGGAGGTCTTTGCCGTCTATTTTTTCAGAAATTAAAAGTGCATGCAGAGTTTGAATCCTAGATCTCTTTGAGGCCAATCTAATATTCTTATCACTGAGCCACTAGGTCACATGCAGTAGAACTAATTTGTTATAAATTTAAAATTTTAAAATCCAAATAATGTTTTTGAAACTTTAAAATTATAGTATAATAATTTGACAGGAAAATTTCTATACTTGTATCAATTAATAGAAATGCATTTTTGCCTCCAACTAATTTGATTGCCGTACAAATAAATACATTCTTTCAAAACTCAGTGACCCGCTACAGACGGCTATTCAGAAATCTCAACAATAACAAAAAAATAAAAAAGGTCGAGCTCGATAAGCTTTAGCTATCGACAAGTCGGAGGAGACCATATCTGATCGGATCTTGTACAATGCATCAAAACTCTAAACACTTGGCGCCAGAGGCGACTTCATCGAATGATTAATGAACACTGGATTAACACCAGATTAGCACTGGAGGAAGTATGCGTTCAATGGCAGCCTTGAATGCAGAGGATCAGCTTCAGATGCGTGCCCATTACGTGTCATACAACAGGCAAAGTTCAGTCAAAATTTAATAATTTATCGTTTGCAGTTTGTCAAAAATACATTAAAATATCTTCTCAACTCGTGGAGTAATATGCTCTCCGTTTTAGACATTATGCAAGATACTCTTAATGGAGTCAAAGAAAAATTTTCATCGCAGCATACTTTTGACTATTTGGGTAATATTTTTTTTATATCAATTCAATTTCATTAAAATATGAATTCATATATGTATTGTTGTATATTTACATGCATTCTATTCAAATTTTTTCCATTTTTTTGTCACCTTTAAGTTGCTCTATGCATTATTATGGAAAAATCAGCCATATACCCTCCAAATCTTAAAGATTAGGAGGGTATATAGCTAATTGAAAAGGATTTGGAGGGTATATGACTGATTTTTCCTAATATTTATAGTACAACAAAGTAGTTACTATTCCGTAATGACAAGGAAACATCATCTGTACAAGATTCTAGTAACTAATCAAAGCTAATTGATTAATCCAACCTCAACTGTTGTAGACCAATATGCATAATTCTTTCAGTTTTGCCCTTGTCCTAAACAGCGCCAAGTTTGAGCTGTATGCAACAAGGCGTTGTGCAGCCGTGCAGCCCAAATTGCGAGCACCGGTTTTAAATTTCTTCAAACAATCGTTTTCAAAGTGAATATAAATAGATTACTTAAGGCCCACTTGAACGCAATACTGTGCAATTGACACTTATCGGAAACTTTGTATATGTATCTGCTAATTAATTTATTCATTATGGGTGTAATTGGATTACATAGTAATAAAATTATAATTATTAATCGGAATAAAATTTTTTATTCTAGTAACTTTTTTGTATTAATTATGCTATTTTTAAGTGGTTCTCCATCAGGAATAAGTTTTTAATCCAAATGCGTTTGATCATTTTTCATTTTGTATTAAAATTTTATTCCAACCAACTTTTAATTCGGATTAAAAAATAACCAAACCCACCCGTATTAAAAAAAATTCCGGATTGAGAACCACTTAGAAATAAAATTCTCAATTAAAAAAATTAATTCTCCACCGTCTAGAAATAATATTTTTTTTATTCTAAATAACTAATTCTAATGTTATTCTCAAGCAATCCAAAAACACCCCAAAACCGATAACTATGAAAATGTGTAGTCCCCTAAGAAATAATGTCTTAATTTGAGAAACAACTTTTGATCTAGTTGCACAGGACAACGCACATTAAATAGAGACTTGTGTTCAAAATTCCAGTTGAAAATTATAAATTCAAAACTAAGTTACAAAACTCTTAACCCATGTTATTTTAAAAAAAAAAACAAAAAGAAAATTATGCCCCAACTTCCCATGTCTAGAGAAGAATCTGGAGACTGGAGAGGACGGATTTTTAGATGCTGCTGACTGTTGAGCTATCAAAGTTTCTTTTCCCCTATGATAAATAAAAAAGGAAAAAGGAAAAACAAAACTTCCTTTGCGCCGTTCCAGCAGACAGCGATCATTTTATATAGCATACTAATGTAGGTTAGTAGGATATGATTAAATTATGTAATCGTAAGTTGCTGCCATCCAACCGTATCTGTTAAGCTAATTAAAACAGATTAATCGTTTGATAGTACGGCAATATTGACATCGAAGTCAAAGCAAGTTGAAATATGGAAATTGCCATGTAATGCAGATTAACTAAAGACTAGGAAATTACCAGCGTGAAATAATGAATAAACACCAATTGAAAGTGAAAATGCTCCAAGTCGCCATCAAATTTGGGATTATGATTAGCAAAACTTTCCCTTAGTGACCAAGTAGCATTCAAAAATGCATTATTAAATATATACTTGGTGTTTAATTTAGTGGTTACAAGTAACGTTTATTTTGTGAGAGATACAAGTTCAAATTCAGTTAAAAGATATATCTATATATAATTGGAAGACTTAATCATCATCATTCTTATTAAAAGATATTATCCTAAAATTTCATTTGCATATTTTATTAACGAAACTTTTGACTTGTCAAAGTCACACATCCGCTCTCGTTGAAAAAGTCAATCGGGGTGCTAATGTCATGTCATGTGCTGGTTCCTTTCAGCAAACCATATATCTGCATCGGTAGGTTCCTCGTCAACATTCAATTAGGTTTGTTCATCCTTCCAATTTTTTTTTTCCCTTAGAAGACAACAAAACGAAGTTGTCTTATTATGTTAGCCGAAAGTAGAGACTTCACATAATAATATCATAAATCCAAGGTCGGTTGGCTGTGTCCTTGACTACTTGGACAAAATCGTGTGATCTGCAAAACTAAAGGACGATTGGACGAATACGATTGCCAATTATTTCTTATTACAGCCCAATTGAAGAATCAAAGTACAAAGGACACTAAAGCCCAAGTTAGTAAATTTAATGGGCCGTCTTTGAACTTAGCATAGTTTCACACATGAGAATTACAGAACCCGAAAAAATTATAACTAACCTTAATTAATTAAGGAATTTTAAAATAATCCAATTCTAATAAAAAATATAAAAATAACCTCGCAGTATCCTATACTAATTCTGCTTAGTATCGAAATCCGAAATTCCGATACAAGCTAGTATCGGAATCCCAGAATCCGATACTAGCTAGTATCGGATTTTGAGAATCCGATACTAACAATCCAAACTTTTACTCGGCAAATTTTGTTTTATTCATCTGACAAATTTTATTTTATTCATCTGACATAGACATAATGGCTAAGATCGGATTTTCAAAATCCGATCTTAGACCATCAATAAAATGTGAGCTTGTATGAGTTAGTTGTACCAAATAAATGTGATAAAAAAAATACCAAAGTTGACTTATTTTACAATCTTGCACCAAATCAATATGATAAAAAAATTATTTGTTAGCGTTGTATGAGTTAGTGAAAAATTAATACTACCCTTTGGTGCATGAAAGGAGTATGAGAGTTAACCATGATTTTTTTATAATAAGAAATGGAGATTAAATTAGTGCATATGTACCCTTTTCATTTAATAAATTATAAAATATTTAACACATTTAATAAAATTTTGACAAAGAATGTAGATGAATTGATTCCATAAATTACATGCCTCTCTTTTTTTAAAAATAAATTACATGAGAATATGAACTGAGAACTTTTGATGAAATACAAGTTTTTTAGACCGTATTATGACTATAAATGCATATTATTATTTTTATATAAAATCTCTAATTTACTGTTGTGACGATGATATCGGCATGACAGTAACTGTGTAATACACAACGGAAATTGATATCTTACAAGATAATTTTCCAAGCTAGGGAGCGTTGTATGAGTTAGTGAAAATTATTTGTGAGTGTTGTATGGTTGAAATTATCGAAATCGTAGTGCACTTGAAATATTGCAATATTGAGTGTTATATAAATTTCAAACTGAACAGTAGTACTTCTCGTCACAATTTCCCACACGATGCTAGTCATTTTTTTGCTTCGTTATATGTTTTTTCTATAATTTTAAGAAATGTTAACTTAACAATCGAAGTAATCATTTTCTAACTGGTAGATAGATAATTTGCGGTAACATCTTTTGATTAATATAGCTTGCTGATTGTTTTTTTTTCTTTTTTCAACTTCTAAAGCCATAAGCTTTCTTCTCATCTAGCAAAAGATGCCCTCAATATGTGGGTAAATAAGTAAATAAAATATTGATATTATTTTTGTTTCATATATAACTTTGCATGTTATAGGCAATAAAGATATGATAAAATCAATAATTTATTAGTCTTTTCTTTTAAATAAATAGCTAATTTGGTAGTAACTTAATTTTTTTTAATAACAAATCTTGACCTTTTAATCTGAAATTAAGATCTAGACCACTGATTAGATCAAATTACACAAATCAATGCTGCATAATAGATATAACAATTATTTACACCCTTGTATATGACATGTTTACTTCTTTTATCTGAAATGTTTACTCTTTTTTTAGGTGTTTTTATAAATAGTAAAAATTAGAAATTTTTTTTTTGAAATTTTATATCATACATATAGCAGTTCGGATTGCGGCAGAGCCGCAATTAAGAAATTTAGTTTCTTTATAAAAAAAAAACAGTGTAATTTTCAGAGAAAGAGAGAAATGAAATCTTGATTTTTTTCATTATTGATTTCTATCAGAGATATTTCTGGAAATAATGAAATTTAAATTATAAACATTGTAACAAAAACTTAAATGGAATGATGACCAATTATGACTAATTAACCTACAAATACAATCCAGCTTTAGAAAGAAAACAGAAAGAATTAAAACTATGGCAACGTTATCATTATTTATAACAATTTAATTGCTGCAAAATTAATTGGGTGTATCTAAAACAAAATTAATTCTATTTTATTTTAGATTAGAATAGATGATCTTGTAATGATGACAGAAGTATTTAATTAATTTAAACGGCCAACTTATAAATAAGAAATGAATGGCTTTTATGTGGTCCAGATTCACAAATTAATTATAACAATATTTTCCTGTAGTTAATAATTTTAGCAAGTAATTATTTCACAAAATAAATTATGTATCATCACATTTATGGCATGTGGTAAATTTTTTTGGAGATGAACACTCGCGGTTTTTTATATCTATATTTGATATAATTCATTAATACTTTATATATTTTAAAATACCATTAACTTTACATTGATAAAATTGATATCTTACAAGATATTTTTCACTGACTCATACAACGCTCACAAATAATTTTTTTATCATATTGATTCGGTGCAAGATTGTAAAATAAGTCAACTTTGGTATTTTTTTTTATCACATTGATTTGGTACAACTAACTCATACAAGCTCACATTTTATTGATGGGCTAAGATCGGATTTTCAAAATCCGATCTTAGCAATTATGTATAAAACAAAATTTGCTGAGTAAAAATTTGGAATTGTTAGTATCGGATTCTGGGATTCCGATACTAGCTTGTATCGGAATTTCGGATTCCGATACAGAATTAGTATCGGTATTTTTATATTTTTTATTAAAATTGGATTATTTTAAAATTCCTTAATTAATTATGGTTAGTTATAATTTTTTCGGTTACAGAACAGACTGAGAGTCTGAGATGATTATTAATTATCTAATTTGAAACGATACGAAAAATATAATAGAAGAAAACTCCAAGGATCAAAGTTGATGGATCACTAGAAAGATTAGTTTTAAGTTATGATGAGGCCACGGCCCTAGGGATCTGCTCCAGAACCAAAAATCGGAGGGGATGGAATGGAAGGGAAGGTGAAGTTGAACCCTTACCCTGCTCCAGAATTTAATAGATATAAAAGTAATGGAAAGATTTTACTCCATTTTCATTGAATTTTGTCCCCCCAGATTTGGGGTGTAAGAGTTTCCATTACTCTCTCCACCTTACCTTTCCGTTCCCTTCCTTTAATATGAAAATCTGGAACACAGCCCAGGAGTCACCAAAAAAATATACCTTGATAACCTAAAAGTAATGTTTTAATCAGCAGACAAATTATTTACAGTTCACTGACTTCTGTTTCGAGATTGACATAAAACAATTGTGGCGTCTGACAACAAACCCGCTCTCCAAAAAAGTTAAAACCATAGAAACCTGTGCAAATCAGAATTACTTTTTACTGTACTGCCATTCCTAATCATTTTAAAAACATTACTTAGAGAAGTCCTCCAATTTCTGAACAATGCAAATGCAAACAAAAAAAAAAGTATTGCAACTAGCAAACTTCCAAGACAACAATAGTGCAGCGACCCTTGTATCCCATTGACTGATTTACATTTTGAAGCTCTTATATAGTGCTATTCTACTAGACAAAATTAACCCATTAAGTACTTTCTCGAATAAGCCTCTTACTGAATGAAAACAGAAAAGAAAACATGCATTAATTTACTTCGCATATGGCAAGTCGGTCCTTCAAATTTGACCTTTGAGAGTAGGTATGATCATGATCACATAAAGTATTAACCATGCTGGTGCTTTTGCTTTCAAGATAACACATATACTAATACTTAAGATTTATCAATGAAAAAATAATATAGGGGATTAGATCGTGTTGTTTTTCTATCCCATCAGTCACATGGGTTCAAGTCTAAACTATTTGGCATGTGGCTAATATGTCCAAAAGCTCCCTTCTTACAACCATATTTTGGCACCAAAACCATCCCTTATTAGTTCGCTAACTTGACCTTTGTCTGATTGTTGCCAATTGTGCATTGTCAATGCATGGGCAGGGAACAACCGAGCAGTTTGGCAGTTGGCATTCTATGAAAAAGACTAAACTAGCTCCATTGTTCTATTCTTGTTTTGCTCGCTATCTGGTTTACCAGTTTGGTAATTGTCTGGATTTTATAAATTACTTAGCTTAAAATATATAACCTGTCCAGTCTTATGGGTGTTTGTAGGAGATTGTTTTAAAAGTGTTTCTTTATTGTTGGGAGTACATCTTCGCAGAAGATGTAAATCAACATGATGCGATTAGTATGTCAAGGGATACACGCCGCTATATTTAAGTATTCATGATGAAGATTTTTGTTCCCTACGTCTAACTTTTAAAATCATATTGAAGTTTGTAAAGTACCCAGAGGTTTCCTTTGGAACCGATTTTGATTTTTTTCAAGTTTCAGGTCTCATCCGACAGCTCCCATACTGCATCCTCTATTCCTCTCCTCTTTGTTGGTGCACATGCTTCCAGGACGGCAATGTACAAAAACAAAATTAAGAGAGGAAAAAAAGGAGGGCAATGAAAGAAAGGTGGGCTTGGGTTTGAAATGTGGGCTTTCTGGCCTTTCCCTGGCATTTTAAAGGTAAAAAACAAGGTCAATGACCTGTCCTTCTCGCGCCTGAGCACCTGACCCGCTTGACCGGTTCAGTACATCTCGTGGTTCACAACTGAATGGAAGTAGATGGTCATGTGAAGAAGCTATCATTTGTCTTGATCAATATGTAACAAATCAAATCTAAAGATCACTCGGCAAAACAACCAAAAAAAAAGGGGAAAAAAACAAACGAGTTTTTTTTTTTTTTTTTTTTGCATACTTGAACAAATTTTAAAAGAACTTTCATGTATCCTACTAAGGACATTTAACAGTCTATTACTTGTTTATATAAAAATATATTTACTGAATCATTTTGATTTATACAGGAAACAAAACTTTTAACCCACAAATTAATCAAATAACAAATATTATGTAACTAAAGAAGACTAAGAATTAAAGTCAATCCTCACTAGGAAAAATCGATAGAAAGAAGGCCAGCTTAAGCAAAGGAACGCGCAGGAAGCGTATTGCTCTTAGTTATAGAGAAAAAACAGACTAAGAATGAAACGGAGCGTCTTAGAATTCTAGAATGCAAGAAAAAATTATTTTTTTTTTCTGAAAAAAAATGATGAGATACCAGAAAACATCCAAAAGAAGAAAGAGAGATGTGTTGTTTAAAATTTAAAGTGAACTTAGTTGTTACAAGGTAAATTTTGTTAAATATTAAATTTATTTGTATAGGTTGAAATTCAAACTGTTTTTTTTTTATTATGGACGATTGTGATTGATCAGATCAGTGCTCAAGCCCAATTGAAAATTTTAGTCTATCATACAACATCCCTAAGATAAATCTAAAAAATGAACGAATAAGTCGAAAACAACAAAGATGTATCAATTGTTTCACAATATCACATATTAAATAAATTTACATTATAAAATTTTCGAGTAAGGTGTTGAAAGTTTTTCAAATTTATCTTTGGTTTTAGTTTGCAAATTGTCTTCTATCAGCTTTCAATCATTCAAAGCTTGATTAAATTAAACATAAAACTTTAGTATAGTTGTTTCTATTATCAACTATTATTTCTCTCTATAATCCTATATATAATAATTTGGTACATGATTAATTTTTATATTGAAGAAACGTTTACTTCGTTATTAGAGACTCATTTAGGTAGCAAAACTGTAAAAGGTACTTCAAAATAGTAGTACTGGATAGGGCTATTGACGCACGAATGTTAGTTCAATCATCTGCCACTGACGATCTCCATTAAAAGGAATGGACATCCTAAATCGTACATAACTGCAACAACCACTAAGAAATCGCCACGTTATCTGCAGGAGTCCTGTCTGCTGTCTGAGATGGGACATCTGATCAACGCTTAACATGTACCAATGAAGAACAGTAAACAGCCCAGTCAATCCATTCAATGGCAATAGTAGACTGTAGTACAGCATCGGCCAATCTCTTGAAATGACTAAATTACCCCTTTCCGTACCATTTACCAGACTTTATGGTATGGCCCCACTAATGAGCGGTCATTCACCCCTTCATTTCCACTGCGTTTTCCACCGTACTTTTCTTAAGAAGCATTTTCTTTACCCACACTAGATAATTCTATTTTCCTACAAAAAAAAAAAAATTCTATTAGTACTTTCATCTCATTGTTAATATTATTTATCACCGTACCTTTGTTATTATTATATTTTAAAAAAAGAGAGTGGCTTTTTTTTTTTTTTTTTTGAAATAATGCCAGTAGGCTCGAGAGTGCTTTTCATTGTCTGGTGCAGTTGGGTTTCCAATTGCTCGGGGATTTTTGGTTGAGTTAAAAATATTTCCACTATTGTATCCAGTTTAATTCAATCTCCCTTATCTTCTCAATTGGCTTTCTCAGATCATTAGTTAGAATCTCCTAATTTTTGACAGCGGTCATTAAGTATTTCTAGAAAATGTAACTTAAGAAAATACGGCACTAATTACAAAAGTCGACAATTAAAATATTATTTTAATTATTAACTAACTAATATAGCAATTTTAACTAACTTCAAAAGATCAAGGGATACATGTAATTAAGAAGGGTCAACTTCAAAAGATCAAGGTGAAGAATTTAAAGGTTAAAATGAATTAAATATAACAGCTCAAAGGCCAAATTCTAAAGGCTTTTAATTAGAGTATTAGTTGCAAAGAGAATTCTTTTTCTTTTATCATAAATTAAGGGTCAAATAGCCCAACTCATTTCAAATTAAATATCATGAACTAAAAAAGTAAAAACGATTAATTTGCCTCTTACCAAAAAATTGTCTCTAAGCCAATCTAATTGAGGATGTCTTTAAGGTACGAGAGCTCGGAACTTTCTTTCACTGAATCAAAGACGGCTATTTAAATGATTTATAAATTGTAAAACTTCTATGTACATTGTAAAGCTGAGAGAGATGCTAAAATAAAAATGATTTATAAATGAAAAAAAAAATATAGGTATGCTAATTGATAAAGCTTTTTTTTTCACTGGAATTGGAAGCTATGTTGTTTTGGGGAGAAAAGGCGGTGCTATCTATTATTTATGTATACTATAATAATCATGATGGTCCAACATGGGATGAAAAGTGGGGTCAAGGCTAAATGGCATTCCTTGGGACCACGTGATGAACAGATCAATATGGCCATCAACAATTTTTTTTTTCCTTCAAAAGAAAAACAATGTTTCTATAATCCAATTAATTTTTTTGTAACGAAATATTACAACCTTCTTGTTAGAATTAGTGACGCAGAGAGCCGAGCGAGACAGCACTTTTGATTTGATTAGAGAGAGAGAGAGAGAGAGAGAGAGAGAGAGCGCTTAAACTTAAACACACTCGTCTCCTCCAAGTCTAGTCGCCTCCCCACCAATCTTTCTCATAAATAAAACCAGTAGTAACAGAGAGAGAAACAAAAAGCAGAAGCCTACAAAACAAGCAAACCCCAAACAAAGCCAGATCTCTTCTCCACTCAAACAAACCAAACCAAAGCTTCCTGTTTACATACTTTACTTTCCCATTCTCTCTTCTTCCTGTCTAACTCAAAACTGCATGACTTCCTATTAGATGAAGGGGATACCCATTCCCTTCACCACTGCTCAGGGGAAGGGGGCCTCATACACTGCCTCTTTACACCAAGGCCACCACAAAGGCGCTCCTTTTCGGGCCTCCGAGCCGACTTCTGTCTTGGACCATACAAGAAGCCCTAGTTGGAGCCCCCCCAACTCCTCCACTTCTACACTGGATGACGTGGCGGCTGTCTCTGACTCCACCATAGCCGAACCTGGCGGAGCACCCAAGAAGGAAGACTCATGGGTTTCTCAAGACCTCCCCCCCATTCCTGCCGGTCTTGGCGCCAGTTTTGCGGATACCGGCTCTGTTGAGAAATGTGATGACTGGGATGCCATGCTGGGGGAGCATGGCGGTATCGGTACAGGTAATGTTACCCCGGCCTCACAAGACCACACCTTTCTACACTGGATCATGGGGGATGTAGACAATTGTAATAATTTGGTTCAGAACCGGTCTCCGCAGCATATTTTAACGGGCCATGCAGACTTTCCTGGTGCTGGTGGCAGTTTCGGCCTCGTTGATCCTCCGTCATTTGCTTTTGAGCCACTTGGCAGTTCTGATAGTGGGACCAGTACAAAGGTTTCGCCGAGCCCCCTGCTGTCACCTGATCAGGTACCTGTCCATGTACCTCCTTCTCTCCCTTTAGGAATGTTCTTCCAAGAAGAAACCAAGCCAGTATCAGCACCATTTTTCCGCCAGCCTGCTCTTCTCCAGGCACAAAACCCGGTACCAAACACTTCATTCTTTGTACCGTTGACTCCATTTGACCAAACCTCCCTCCTTTCTCCACCAGCCAAGCGCCATCATTTGATCCCAGGTTCAACAGACCATGTCAGCGCAGGTACCGTTACTGTCCCTGACCTTATACGTAATCAGCTACCATCCATTACCCAATTCCAGCCAAGATCAGCCAAGCTGAAACCTGATCATGAACAGGCTACAGCCATGCTTGCCACTCAGAACCAACAACTGCTAGACAGCTTATTCGAGGTGGCACGAATGGTAGAAACCGGTACCAACATAGCCGGTGCGCGCGGGATATTGGCGCGGCTCAATCAACACCTCTCCTCCCCAATTGGTACCAAACCCCTTCTACGCTCAGCCTTTTATTTCAAGGAGGCACTTCAACTTGCGCTCTCAAACCCTCACTACACACCACAACCTGCCACACCATTTGACATAGTTCTCAAGCTTAGTGCTTATAAGGCCTTTTCTGAGTGTTCTCCAGTTCTCCAGTTCGCCAATTTCACATGCACTCAAGCTTTGTTGGAAGAACTTGCAGGTGCAACACGAATTCATGTGATAGATTTTGATATAGGGGTCGGAGGGCACTGGGCCTCTTTCATGCAAGAGTTAGCACAGAGGCACTGCATTGGGGGATCATCTAGTGCCATTGCCGTCCCAGCACTAAAGCTCACTGCTTTTGTTTCTGCAGCCTTACACCACCCGTTGGAGCTCCACCTTACACGGGATAACCTCTGTCAATTTGCAGCCGACATTGGGGTGCCATTTGAATTTAATGTGCTAAATCTTGATTCTTTTGACCCATCTGATATCCAATCTGTGGGTCATGATGAAGCAGTGGCAGTGAACCTTCCTGTTGGTCCCACCCATGGCCATTCTCTTCCTAACCTTCTACATCTAGTGAAACAACTTGCGCCTAAAATTGTTGTGTCAATTGACCATGGGTTTGATCGGAATGGTAGTGATCTTAACTTTGCACAGCACTTTTTACACACTTTCCAGTCATGCATGTTTCTACTCGATTCCATTGATTCTACTGGTACTAATATGGATCTTGCTAACAAGATTGAACGGTACATCGTGCAACCTAAGGTTGAAGCTGCTGTGCTCAGGCGGTACCGTACTTCTGGTGAAAGGACAGTTCCATGGCGCACTCTATTCGCTAGTGCAGGGTTTATGCCTGTGTCATTCAGTAATTTCACGGAAACACAGGCTGAGTGCATATTGAAGAGAGTCCAAGTGAGAGGATTTCATGTGGAGAAGAGACAAAGTGCTATTGCGCTGTATTGGCAACAAGGTGAGCTCGTGTCAGTGTCAACTTGGCGGTGCTGAGACTGGAAACTGAATTAGCAAACCTCCGACCCCGACCAACTGCACAGGCATGTTTATGTTTATTTCTAGATAATATTTAAAGATCTAACTAATTAGTGGCAGTTAATGAATTAAGTTGGGGTGTTTAATGATGCAACTTGTAATTTAGGGTCCCTGTTGATCGGCTGAACTACTTTTTTTTCTTTTTCTTTTTTGGTTAAATCTCTACTCAGATATTATGCAACTGATTTCTAGTATATTGTTTTGGAGTAGAGGATGTTGATAATTGACATTGGAAGCCTGGTATTAAGTATTAGCATTTCATTTTTGTTCTCTCCTTATTCTTTAATTAATTCACAAGTGTGGTTATATTATCTTTGTGTTAGCTTGTGTGAGAATTGTGGGTTTTTAATTGCAAATAATGACAAATTGTGATCCTAATGTTTTCTATGATTTGTCATTTTTATACAAATATAATTGATTGGTTGCAACATTTAGATATTTAACACCATGTGTGTTTCAAATTACTAAACACTTGACACCTGTAGTTGGACATGGACAGCATAAAGATTGCACTAAATTGGTTGACTTTTCTTTAACAATAGTAAGGAGTATGCCAGTGCTACAAGTTGGTTCTGTTCAATGAGTGCCAATTGTCTCCCATCAAAAGTATGTAAACATGTACATGTGAATATGTGATATACACTAATGCTATAGTAGTTCTGGTACTGCGAAGTTGTGGATATCTGTTGTCAGTACCGGTTAAAAGAGGTTACTTGTGGATATCTCAAAATTTTAATGTTTCTTTTCCAATCTTCAATATATAACCTTAATAGCTTTAGACCATACCAGCAATGTTAAATAGCAGGCGGTTGCTGTCTTACTGATTTTGGTTATTTGTGAATCTCCTCTGAGCAATCTGGTCAGCCAGGAATAACTGGATCTTAAATAAAAATAAGATCAGTCCACAAGGTATTGTTATCAGAGTTACTCTCCTAAATGATCAAATGCTTGCTGACTAAGCAGCTCAAGAAGCTCCTCCTACAAACTGCTGTAATATCAATACCACCATCTACTCAAATGGAGCATGGAACTTTGGAAGTTGTGGATGGGGTTTTCTCATTTTGGAGGGTTATTTTATTTAAAATGTTTGCCTGTGATGATATGAACTCCCCAAACCCATTGTGAATAGATTATAATTGTGGTACCACGTTGCGAGCAAGCTTGCATCAGATTCTACAGCGACCGTCGGATATGGTGGACTCCCTAAACAATTTCAATAGAGAGAGATGGGAGGTAATGGATTTGCGGATATACTGAATAAAAAGTCTTACATTATTATGTTCAGGCATATCTGAAGATGTTTTTAAGTTACCCATGCATCGCAAGGAAGATTGCACTGGATTCCAATTCCAAACGTTCAAGTCCCCTTGAGAATATGTTTTCCCTAAACAAATGTGGCATAGGACTCCTTTTTAGACATCTGCATATTCCTTCTTTAGTTCCTGTTATTAGGTGTTCAGCACGGTATCCTTATTAGCTCTTAGTTCATTCTCCTACTGTGCTACTCCTCTCTGCTTTAGGATCATCATGTCATTTTTAATGCTTACTCTTGTTTTAATCTAATATGGTACCTGCAACTGCGAGTGATTCACCCCAAAAAAAAAAAAAAAAAAAAAAAAAAAAAAAAAACGTTGGATTTTTCTGCTTTTTAAGTATTAGGGAAAAAATATTATTACGTTTTGACATTGAGTCTTTGACAAGTAGTCGCAATATGTGGCTTCGTGGTCCTGAAATTAAAAGTTTTATTACCATTGCTTTTGGCATCTATCCAAGGCTTGCTTTAGCATAGTTGTCTATGTCTATTGCTATCTTTGTTGTATTGCCATTACATTGTCTGGTTTAGGTTGTTGTGCTTTATTTAAAATTTTTAGCTTGAATTTCTTGATTTATTGTTACCACGTTGTGATATCTTGCTGTCGGCTTTCCTTGATGGTAAAGGCCCTAAAGGGCAAGCACTAGAAATGGTTCCATCACATTTATCTTCAACGTCTTTTCTCTGTTGTTTTTTATATTTACTTGTTTGGTTTCAAAATTATCATTAGGTTCACTAGATAGCCACTGTCTAGTTTATCCAAAAAAAAAAAATTATCATTAGGTTTTCTGAGCTACCTTTGTGTGTACATGTCAATTTTATTTAGGAATCTGAATGAAAAAGTAGCGAAAAGAGGAAAACACCATGTCAATATCTTACAAGTCAATTGTTTCTTCCTTGTATTCCTGTTTCATGATTATATATATTGTCTCATTGTTACTAATACATTGAACCTTCCTCTTTCTTTAATGTTGGATGTACAGTATATATTAATATTATAAACATGTGTACACTCTTACATCCTTTCTAAGAACAGACCAATAAACTACCAGATTACGCAATCAAGCAGCCACCGTCAAATCATTACACGCCACCTGCTTGTGGGCTCCGAATTAATACCTTTCTCAGGTCTACAGGCTTTATTACATTTTTTTTTTCTTTAATAGCTAAAAACTGCAGTGGACAGACCTAGTTGAAAAACTACCTTTCCCTTTTGTACAATATTAACGGAGAAAGATGTAACCAAAGAAAAAAAGAAAAAAGAGTATAAGAATTTTTTTTTTTTTCCCTTTTTTAAGACTTAAGAGCAATGACTCAGAACTCAACCGGACTTGGGCATCTTATCTAAATCAACTCATTGACTCAAGTCCGAACTGATCCGAACTTAACTAAACAAAATCGAACCTATAACCTGCCCAAAGCATGTTACTGATCTGCTTGACTGAGAAAAGTAATTCGAAAAAACTCAATTTCAATTTAAAACCAACTTTATTTGAATAGAGCAAACCCGAATGGTTCAAAACTTCAAAAATTTCTATTTGAAATTATTCACAAAAACCCAATTCATGCTATCTGATTACCATCTCCACTAGCTAATGCAACATTTGAATGATAAAATTCTCAGCTTGAAAGGGTTACAAGTGCAAAGTGTTCCTATTATAAGACCTAAGGTACAATTGATGTGACTGAGCTAATCCTCTCGATTATTATATTACTAATTGCCAGGAAGAACTCACATCAGACAGTGCTATTTGTTTACTAACTTATATAAAGGTCTAGTTTGGAGCTTTTTTTTAGAGTTGATCCTCACATGGTATGTGTCTCTTTGTGCATGTTATTAGGTATTGTTGCTCATTCTTGCTTTCATGACCTGTTGTCCTTTTATTTCTTACAACCCTTTTGTTTAATCCTTAGCTTGTAAGATAGCTATTTTAAAAATATAGCTCACAAGCAAATGATGGATTACAAAATTCAAAGCTCCATGTTGCAGGTCGGATAGAGGTTTCTTTATCCTTTCCTCTCTTGAATTAAAAATTGATCCTAAGATTAATGAACTCAAGTTATGTTATGTCACCCAAATTGTACCACTGTTGAGAGCTAATCGCGTCAATGTAGCAAGATTCAAACAATATCTTCCGTTTATTCAAACCAGATTCATATCTCCAATGTATAGTACATATAAATTTAATGTCCATAAAGCTATTTTAGCAATTAATTATTCTATTTAAATCTGTTACTGAAGATCTACAATTCTCACTAGTCGCTGCCATTTTTTTTTCTTTTTGTCAACTAAAATCTGTAAGCATAGCAATTGAAGGAGTTTGAGCACATACCACAGAACTTCTGCAGACTGTATTCAACAAAATGTTCCTATACATGCTTAATTTATATAACTTCTTTAAATATTACTCGTGGAAGCGAAATCTTCTTGTAAAAGTAAAGAAAAAGCTTGCAGAGCTAGTTTCTTCCAATATAGGGAAAGCACAATGACCTCAAGTACATCTAAAAAGTGAAATTAATTTTTTTTTTCATTCCTCCAAATCAATGAAAAGTTTTTCTGGATATTTTAATTCCTTGTTCGATGCACAAAGATCGTCCGAGGAACCATTTGCCAGCAAGTAACTAGAAAACGATAAGGAATGTTCTCTATACAAAATAAATAGAACCAAATTGACAAAAGGTTTTAAACAAAAATTTAAGTCATAAATTGAATTTCCTGTTTGGACCAAAAAATGTGGCTGAACTTTAAAATCGGGCTACAAAATCAGTTTTCACAATTTAACCCTTTAACTTCTCTTTTTTATTTTTCCCTGACGTCATTCATTTTACCAAAAGCCAAAAGGAAAAGCATTGAAGAAAGGAACTGACAGTGATCTCCAGCCAAATCCTTTAGAAATGGTCCGGTCAAAAGCCGACGACATCCAGATATGTCCAAGCCCAGTATAAACAAAACCTAATAAAATTCAAAATCTGTTTTTTCTTTTTTCAAAATAATGAAGCTTCTTATTTATCCATAGTACTAAAAGGAAAACTATAATAAAAGAAATTATATGTTTGCACTATAATACATCTGTAATTGGTAAGAATCAACTACTAATGGATAATATGATAATGAGAAAGGTTCCGCTACCAACATTTTGGTTGCCCCCAAATGCTAACATTTTGCTATTTAGTTATTTTTTCAAATTTTAAAATTCAAACGTTCAATGCAAACCGTTGATCTTATTTAGTTTACCGAGCGATGCGTTTTCATATAAATTTTGTAAATTTTGGAGTTTATTTGATGCTCGATCAAGAGATAGAAAAACAAACGAACCTTGTTAATTATGATATATTCATTTGATCGAGCATCAAATAAACTCCAAAATTTGCAAAACTTATATGAAAACGCATCGTTCGTTAAACTAAATAAGATCAACAGTTTGCATTTAACGTTTGAATTTTAAAATTTAAAAAAGTAAATAAATAGCAAAATGTTGGCATTTGGGGGCAACCAAAATGTTGGTAGCAGAACCTTAATTTATGTTTCTTAAGTTAAGTCAAACAATATTCGAAACAAACACATATATTTATATATAGGTGTTAATAAAACGAAAACATAGTTGCCAATGTTGGTAAAAGTGGAGGACATAGAATAAACTGATGGGCGATGGAATGGCAAATGAAATTTCAGAGATTTCAATAGAGATAAATTAAGTCTATGAAACTTTGCTAAACAAACTAAAATACAATACAGTTATAATATTTATTTCTATTTTACTATGGCCGAATACTGGCTAATTAATGATAAATAAGTTTCAAATTTTCATTCTTTTTTATATGCATGGTATAATATTATACCGATCATCTATGATGATCAACGATATATCAAAATATAAATTTAGTAATGCCAAACCCACAAATACATTTATATATACGAGTAAACTGATCTATGAACTCTTTTGTAATAATATGACGCAGAAAAAAATATGTTTAACCATGCTACTAACCAGTCAACTTTTCTCTCACCCTTTCAGGGCGATTATGTCTGCGCGTTGAGCCGACGCTTCTTTCCTGTTCCACACAATTTCCCACCATAACGCGAATAAAAATGAAAAAAAGAGCCCACGGAAGGAAATCAGGCGGGCCCCAGCTTGGGTCCCATAGTTTTCGTTTTGTCCTTACTTCTCAAAGTAGACAGCTCTCCTCTTCTGATATCTAATATCTTCCACCATTCAATTAATGTGGTTCTATTTCCATATCATATCATGCTATTGCTACATCTATCTACTAATCTATCTTTGCCCCTTTAGCCCCAACTTTTGGACTATTTATTTACTTGTTAATGCCTGAAAATGTAGTTGCAATTTTTCAGTGGATTTGTGGGGTTCTAGCTAGTTAAGAGTCCGGCTCTTCAAAGGCTCTATCTTATGTAAATCTTTTATGGCTTTTTCTCTTTCGAAAGGATTTATCACAAACATGAAAGCCAACAAAATGGATTGAATGGAAGAACTAAGTACCTTCCAAATCAGGGGATTTACATCGATTTCACACATAAATCTTTTCCCCCTCTTTTTGTAATCGGTGGCTTTTCATCAACAGAATAATAGTCATCCCAAATAAACAACAAATAAGTCTTTTTCATACTTTCAATATTTCTATTTTCTCTTCCTCTAATACTAAAAAGTTTCATAATCTAATTTAACGAGAAGATTATTTGAAGGACTATAGTTGTGCATGCTTTTTCTTGTTTGTTTCTTCTCCTTAGTCATTGTCATTACTTAGCTTTATCTGGTCAATGCTGGCCGTATGATCGATTATCCTCTCTCCCAAGAAGAAAATCGTACTTGCTTTCCAAATTCACTAGAAATTTACCACAAATGGAGGTGTTTTGTCTGAGGACGTATTACTTTGTCTGGCAGTTAAATTGTTCATGATTAGGCGCTGTGTTGGGTATGATGCAAGTATACATATGTGATATATTATTTTTGTGTTGAATGACACATTGTGTGGAAGACCATGCTTTTTATATCACATTTGAAATATTTCGAGTGTAATTTCATGAAAATTTAATTTTACAATTGTTAAAATTATCAAGTTAATATATTATCAATATACCTTAATCGCCCATGTTCTTTACCACCAGATTATGCTTTAGTTAGTTATGATCATGCATTGTTTTCTTCTCTTTTCGAAGTTTACCACCAGATAAGCCAAAGTTTATTTAATAAAGGACTTTCCTTTTTCATTAAGTGATGCGTTTACATTCTTTTTTTTAGAATCATAATTAGGTCATCAAGCACATGAGTGACACCTGCATAAGTTAATTGACCCACGCCTTCATAAATTAATTGACCCATCACCAAAAAAAAAAATAAAAAATAAAAAAGGAAGAAGAAGAATTAAGACCAGTGGCTCCACTATGTAGGTACTGCTAAAGCTGTAGACAAATAAATGCTGAATGGCACGAATCTCCTTCGGCCTCCATTGGTTCTGCCATTTAACATCTAAACTGCTAACTTAAATATGCTTATATGCTTATTATATTTGATAAGTCGTCTTTTATTATTATATTTTTAAGAAAGAGAGAGGTCTTTTCTCTTTTCCATCCAACTTAATGCGGGATTTGAACCTTTGATTTATTGGAGTCAGCCTAGTGCTCTTACTATATTGAGCCGCTAAGTCACATATATGCTTGATAAGTCGACTTAAGTTAAAATGAAGCAATTTAAAGTTTAATTACGAGAAATACCAACGTGTAGAGTTGTTTTAACAAAATAAAACATTAAGAAAATTAGAAATTTTTGCACTGCGCGCATATGTTAAAGCACGTATAGAGCTGTTTAGACCATCTAAAGCACTCCTATTATGACACCTTTTAAATATTCAAATCATCACTAAAACACTTAGCAAATGGAGGTGAATCATTACACTCAGTATAACTGTAATCTTATAAGATCAATACAAAGAAGTAGAAAATCTATCACCATCGATCCCTCCTAGGTCCGTCATTATTGAACCTATCAACAGTCAACTGTGGCTTTGCCTAAAGGATGGTGTAAAACACTTTCAAAAAAAATTAAAAGAAGATGGTTTTAGAAACAAACCCAACAGCAGAGGGAATGAAAATGAAAATATATACTGCAAAAACAATTCTTGTGATGTGCCATTGGATCATGTATCATGTTAACAATCTTTCAAATTTCAGGGACTTGTATGAAATTTGTCTCTTTCCCTGTCCCCGGTGAAAAATAATTTAACTCCTATGAAGTGACAACTGACAAGGTTGCAAGTATACCAGGCATATATGATATAGGCCTTCCAAAATAGGCCATGCAAATTAGGCCCACTTAATAACATTTCCAAAAGGGGTAGTTGAACTTTTTTCTTTCTCCTTTTACATGCTCAGAGAATCATATTTTTCTTAATATTTTTTCTATAGACAGTAATAATAAGGGAGAATTCCGTACCATACAGATTATAGAACCTTTATAGAGTTCCTCCGTTTATTTATGTGTGCTTTTGCTACTTTGAAATAATTTATAAGTTCTGCTGAAAAAAAAAATGTATGCTACTAATAATGCTAAAGAGGTAATATCAGATCAAAATGCAAATGCCAATCGAAACAAGGTCGCAGTAATCTTCTCTTTTAAAATAATTTAATTTTTCAAGAAAACAAAATATTGTTGACAATCTATTACATAATATTTAGTAGTTCATTGAGCAGAAAAGAATATGTCATCCAGCAGTATTCAGCTGACGATTGAAGTTCTCAATTAAAACACAGATCAAGTAAAGTTCTAATCTGAATAAAAGCACTGATCTTATTCTCTTCTTTGCTTCCTCAAAAAGAATAAACAAATAAGAAAGAGTAATATTTGTGCAGAGGAAATTAAAGAACTGGGAAAGGGAGAAAAGAAGAAAACCAACTGGTAGACAGAATCTATCTGAAGTCAATCTTTTGGCCTGTCATACAAGATGCAAAAATGATGAGGCCTTTATTTCTATGGAAGACGTGATTTGGCTAGTTAGGTGATTTGCATGAACAATTACAAATTATTTACTGCAAAAGTTGATTTTTCCCCTTTTCCTTTTGTTCTTTTTAATGCAAACGTGCAAAACATTATTCTCACACGACTTATGATTTCACATCTAAAAGAATCAGAACGTTTTCATAATTATAACTTTAGACTAGTGACATTTAATTAAGCGAGTGTTATTCCTTAACATAACCAAATCACGTCACTAATGAGCATTCAGAATAAATAACAAAAGGAACCTTGGAAAGTACAGGAAGCTTATTTCAACCGTCCAAATTTGACAAGGTTATGATAATTTAGCAATAAAAGGTCGGAATATATCTAATATAAAGACATTAAGTAATGTGTTCCACCTTCTATATTGCTATCTAGCAGGGCATCTAACAAGTGAAAGTAAAAGAGGAGATGCTTGCTCTCTTACAGGAGAAGACTCTCAGTTGGACAATATTAGTTTTTCTGTTAA
Organism: Rhynchospora tenuis; assembly: GCA_027725995.1. Lineage (NCBI taxonomy): Eukaryota > Viridiplantae > Streptophyta > Magnoliopsida > Poales > Cyperaceae > Rhynchospora > Rhynchospora tenuis. The sequence goes on from CM050888.1 coordinate 170,153,437, forward strand.
GCATCCAGCTCAGCAACTTTTAGAAAGCAGCCTGAGACATGATAAATGGAAGCTTAAGGAAATAATGAACAAATCTCTGTAGTCATAACTCATACGTTAGCATATGCAACGAAAATAGAAAAAATTGCCGACGAACATATTATTGTAAAGATAAATTAAAGGTATCGTTGGAAACCATATGCAAATTCTAGGCTTTGACTCGAAAATTTACATAATGAATATGCCGCCCCCCCCCAAAAAAAAAAAAAAAACACACGCACACACACACCCCAACAACTTATACATGAAAAATTGAAAACATGAGCCAGAAAGAACAAGAGGAATTAAAAGAAGTTGAATTATTCCCACAGATAAGTGCAAGATGATGAAATACATTACCAGAGAAAAAAAATTAAGATGCTGAACTATTATTCGCGTTGCTAAGACTTTAAAGAAGAGCCGTATTATTATGTCATGAACTATTGATATAATTAAGGGTTCTGGGGGCTTTCTGTGTCATGAAACTAGAAATAAAAGAATCTGTAACCACTCTCTCATTCTCTATTTTTTTTTTTTATGTATTTTCTGTAAGATTATTTGGAAACAATCTATTTTTGTGTGGGCAAATTCTGCTTGGTTTCCAAGTCAATTAAGATATGGTAATATGCTAAACGTGGCTGTAAATAAAAGCGAGATTTTGTGCATGGATGTGTTGCCTTTTGTAGGTGGTCATATTTAGAAACAAATCTATATTGATGATGGACCAATATGGAATTGTTTGAGTGCCAAGAAGTCCTTGGTACTATATATACGGGGTTGGTCCCCAAGGGACAAGACAACAATGAGCACTGCTGTATACATGCGTTGATAGCAGCATCTCTGCCTCTCTTTCTAATACTTCCATCAATTAGAGAGAGATAGTGCTTTGCTTTAGGCGTAAGGCATCAAAGGGCGTGTCTTGATCCTTTGGAAGGCTTCCTCCCAACCTTGGTGGTGCTCTTTCGACACTAAGGACTTCAGTAATCGACTAGACGTGCTCAACATTAAGACTCAGGTCATAGCGATGGAATTAGGTATGCTTCCGCTTATGATTATGTTTATTTGGTGTTTTGGAACAACACGTTCCAACTACTAGTTCTGCGAGTTTTCAGTTTTTATGGGTTGCTTATTTGACTTGCTAGAAATGTTATTCTCTTTGGCTTTAAAGCAAACCCATCAAGTGGTATCAGAGCCACTCGTCGTGAGCCAGTAGATTTACACAAAGTTTTGGATCTTGTTTGAATTGATTTGGTGATTGGTGAAAAAAAAAATATGATTATGATTTTGCTAATCAAGATATTATGCATAGTTTTTTTTTTTTTCAAGTTTTTTTTGGAAACTAGCATGATTTGATAATAACAATTGGAATATTGTTAATTAAGAAACTTTTTTTTGGTAACTATTGTTTCTTAAGTTTAGATTTGGATTGTTTTTTGGTAATTAGCATTATATGGCAATTGAACTTTCCAAAATTTTGAATTTATTTCAAGCTTAACTTTTATTTTTTTTTATGATATATTATTTGTATACATATATATAATTAAGTTAAGTTTTGAATAAAGTTTAAATCTGACCTATTAAATTGGATGATTTAGAATTAGAGTAGATTATCAGATTAGGAGAGAAATTTTTAGGATTTCTCGACTTAAGAATAAGACGATTTCTTCTACTATATCTACGGTCCATTAACGATTTGTTTCACTCCGAAACGATCGTTCCACTTCAGTTTTGGTTGCAAACTTTTAGGTTATGACCAGAATCGAGTTGTGGGCTCGCTAGATGCCATAGCGACCTGCTAGGTAAAATTTGTATGGTTTTATTAGGAACTGACCAAAAATTTGGTTTAACAATCCTCTTATATGGTTTGTACAAGTTTTGTACAGTTCGTTTTTGTTCAGTTTTCTCTCTTCTTCTTATCTCTGCCGTGGTTTTCATTAGTAAGAGCTGTAAGCGTTGGATTACACCATGTTGTCATGAGGACAAGTTCTGTCGCAGAAAATAAGGTCGGCGCCTAAGTGTCCATATGACCCTGACCTTTTCTGGGAATCTTGCCTGGATGTGGTGTAATTTCAATGGCTGCTGGCTGAAGAGGAAACCATCGCTTTCTTTTCTTCCCTTAATGTAATGCATACTAGTTTGTATGGTTACATATCTCTATGGTTCTCCTTCTGGTCTCTTTAGGTAGTTTGTTACTTACCAAAACAAACTACATAAGGTTTAGTAGTCTATATAAGTATTATATGGTCTATTGTTTTTGTATGTATACCTTAAGGTTTTGCAACCGGGTCTTAAATCTAAGTCATCCTAGGTCAGTATTTGGTTAGACTTTTCATATTAAGATTGATGTGCATAATGAAAAGTCTAAGTTTAGGTATACTTTAAGTCCTATATAAAGGTATTTGAGTTGTATTTAAGCATTGAACCAGCTATAATGTCATCCCGCCAAAGTGGGCTCTCACATTAATGGTTGTCTCAAGTGCCCAAATACAAGTGTATTAAGGTGCATGTAACTTTTAAATCATGGATCGGCCCAAAGGAAGGACATGATTTAAAGGGCTACATGTACAATGTTTTGGTAGTATCAAAGGGGTAATGATTATAAGGTTTTACGTGTAATCAATTAATCGGCCCAAAGGAAGATTATTTGATTGACATGTTCTTAATCGTTACATTTGGCACTACACCTAGTCAATTGAAGTTTGCTCGGAGACTCCAAAGAGCACTTGCAAATGAATAAAGACTAGTAGATGGGATTTGGACCTTTATATTATGATTTATTGCTATACAATTTAAGATTAATGTAAGTGCATATATTAAATATCAAGCATCTTTAACATTCCAACTTAAAATTTAAAATCTCTCAATTTGATATGATCTTGACCATGTATTAAGGACTGATAATCCCATTGAGGTCAAAAACACATGTTTCTTATGATCATTCTTGAGAGAATTAAGGGACATTGTTTCTAATTTCATTAAGGCTAAAAGATTCATGTGAGGAATTATTGTTTTGCATGAATGAGATAGTAATCAATTGAAATCTGTCAGGAGACTCCAAAGAGCACTTATAGATGGATAGTGGTTACATTTGTGTATTTCATGGCAAAACGTTTAATTCCCTCAATATGGTTAAGAATTCTTGGAGAAAATTTAGAAAATGTATCTGCTAAGAAGAAGTAGGTATTTGAAGTCTGTAAGGAGACTCCAAAGAGCACTTACAGTTGGACAATAGTTACATTTAGACATTCATTGCAGAAACACTTTAGGTATCTAAATAAATATAAAATCAACATAAGGGAGTACATTTGGATATATTATGTTTATGCTTCAAAATTATAAGCACTAAAATATATCGCAAGATAATAAGGTTATTTAGTGCTTATTTTTCTTCCTATTTGGTTCAAGATGAGTTATATAACCATCATTAATCTCAACTTGCGTATGGTGAAGGAAGAAAATAAAATTGAAGATAATACATATGATACTCAGGTTGATTTTGAATCCAAGCATATAAGAAAATTAGAAACATAAAATTTAAGAATAAAACTGCAATTTTGAATCATAAAAGAATCCCAATAAAGTTAAGGCTCAAAACCTGATTGAAAAGTCAGAATCTGAGGGGTATTTCTTCTATGAAAATAAGATCATTTAAGAAAATATTATACTTGGGGTACCAAGAATAATATTGTGCTCCTTGCTAAAGTCTATGCATAAGTTGTTTTTATAGATAGTGGATTGATTCGGATGAAACTTCCCACATTTGTATTTCTAGGATTTCCTATGATTGTTTTAAGTCAAATTGATGTTGAAAGATACATTCATATAGCGGTGACAACAAGACAATCAATTTTGGAAGCTATAATGTCCATATTTTGTTATTTAGTAATGGATCATATTTGGACATACATGAGATATTTATAATTTCATTTTAATAAAATTTCAACTCTATCTCAAATCAACAAATAAGAATTTATTTGTTCATTTAAGAATAGAAATTTGGTTTTGTCTCATGGTCCAAAATCAGATAGATTCATTTCTTCTTCAGTTTATAACAATCTTATATGGAAATAATAGCTTATATATAAGGAAAATCTATAAAAGATACTAAAGTTTTATGCATAAAATTGATAATTTATGAATACTTTGGTACAAAAGATTAAGTTATATCTCTAAAGGAGATAATATTTTTTTGTGCAAAGTTAAAAAAGTTCTCACGAATAGCAGTTTGTATTCTATATCAACTAAAGGCAACTATTATAAAACTCATATAATATGTAGACTGGAATGTCCATAATATTATATTTGAGATATCTAACAAAACTCGGCATAAGCCACATGAGTAGTTGGATGAAAGGATAATTAGTTGTTTTTGTTAATTATGCCAAAAGATCCAGGAATATCAAAATTATTATATCCCACAATTTAAGATTGAGTTTTTAGAGACAAATAAAGATAAGTTCTTCGAGGATGTTTTGGTTGTGGGGGGAGATATGACACATCGGGATATTATCTTCAAATAAGAAACTAAGAACACTGACCTTCAAACGGACCGCGACAGGACTGAAACAGACCGTTTGATCATAGATACAGTGTCCAGGGTTGATCCTAAAAATGATAATGATCCTTTGTGGACTCAAACGGATCGTTTGATTCAGGAAACAGATCATGTTCTAGATCCTATGGACTTAGACTCTGGAAATAATTAAGTTGAAGATAACAGTGTCATTGAACAACTACAACCACCTCAAGAACTCGTGCTTGCAAGATCTATAAGGGAGAAAAGACAAACAATATCGGATGATTATGTTGTCTATCTTCATGAACATGAGTTTGAAACTCATAAAAGTGGATTGATGCCATATGAATTTCATGTGTGACAATGATATTTGAGACTTAGTAACATTGCCATGAGGTAAGAAACTCATTGGTTGCAAATGGACTTTTAATACCAAAAGGGATTCTAAAGGCAATGTGAAAAGTCATAAGGTACATCTTGTCACTGAGAACTTCACCTGAAAGGAATGAATTTACCATAAAGAGACTTTCCTTCTAATTTTACTGAAAGACTCTTTTAGGTTAATCATGGCACTTGTAGCATAATTTTGGATCTCGAGTTTCATCAAATAGATGTTAAGACTGTATTCTTCAATGGAGACATTGATGAAATAAGGTGCAACCATCCCATTTTGAATCGGATGATACAAATAAGATGGTTGTAAATTTATATCTATTTATGAACTCAAAATAGGCGTCTCAACAGTGATATTACAAATTTCATCAAGTGATTATCTCATTTGGTTTCGAGATAAACTTGGTTATCGTCACGAGAATTTAGATAAAGCTCCGAGTCCAAATCAGAGGATCACATACGGTGAACCACTCAATGGATGATTGTATATATCACAGGTTCAGTGGGAGTAATATTTTGCATTATGATGATTTACTACTTGAAATTGATATTATCATGTGTACTAGGCCTCATGGTTCTTGGGCCTTTTAACAAATGATAAACATCAATTAGGCTCTCAAGTAGTATTATAAGATAAAAATGCAAACTACTGGATATTATGTGATTGAGGTATATTTATATTTTGTTTTTAGTATACCCCATATATGTTGATTAAGTAAAGTTGGAAATAAAAGTGCTTCTTATGATTCAGTTATAAGGAATTTGATCTAAGTTCGTATACATGTGAATACTGTATACATAATAAAGATGCAAAGTCAATATCTACATGAGTGTAGAATTATGGAATGCAGTCAAATTTAGTTATTTGATACAATTATGCACTTACAGTTCGGATGTCAAAAATAGGTTGAGGTCTTTTTTGGTGTTCTGACTTCGATTTCAGTGAATGTCATGATAACATCCTAAAAATAATTCCATTTTATGAAGAATGTTAAACGGATGTGTATTAACATCTCTCGCAATGGAAATAAAGTTTATAGTATATTATAAGCATTCAAATTTAGGAGTATGACTATGAATTTTGTCACTAGGCTGCACATAATGGATGTTGTTTAACATCACTATGGATATATTGTGACAATAATCATATACTCCAACAACAGAAACTTCAATAAGTTAAAGCACATAAAACTTTAAGTTTCTGGTTGTAAATAAAAGAGTCCAGAATGATTTAATGTCAATCTAGCACATTAGAACAAAACTCCATAATTGCAGATCTGCTCATAAAAACTTGAAACACCCAATTTGGTTATAGAAGCATGTTGCTCCTGTGGGTGCTAATTCAAGTTGAGGGTTTAAGACTTGAGTGGGAGTTTGTGTTCAGTGGGAGTGCATGATTGGACATATATTCAGTTTTCAGTTTATTAAGCATGTGAATAATTTCTGCAGAAATGATTCAGTTTTTTGGCTTTCAGTTCTCATTCTGACTCTAAATTAAGTTGACCTCACTTCAGTTTTGGGTGACCAATAAAAGTTGGAAATAGACACGTGACAGTCACACCTGCGTGTATTTTCCACACCACTTACACACATCTAAATTCAATGTCATTCATTTATGATGGTATTGTGATCATTGTGGGTTTAGTTGCGACGGCTTTACAGGATTAGAAGCCTGTAATGGCTATAATGTAACGAAAGCTTCAATGGTCTTTTATCGTTGTGAATGATGGACGGAATTTGGGGCACAAAATTTATTACCATGAAAATATGAGCTCATTAAGTTTAGGACTTTGGATAACACTAAGCATAATAGCCCAAGTGGGAGATTGTAAGATTATTTGGAAACAATCTATTTTTGTGTGGGCAAATTCTGCTTGGTTTCCAAGTCAATTAAGATATGGTAATATGCTAAACGTGGCTGTAAATAAAAGCGAGATTTTGTGCATGGATGTGTTGCCTTTTGTAGGTGGTCATATTTAGAAACAAATCTATATTGATGATGGACCAATATGGAATTGTTTGAGTGCCAAGAAGTCCTTGGTACTATATATACGGGGTTGGTCCCCAAGGGACAAGACAACAATGAGCACTGCTGTATACATGCGTTGATAGCAGCATCTCTGCCTCTCTTTCTAATACTTCCATCAATTAGAGAGAGATAGTGCTTTGCTTTAGGCGTAAGGCATCAAAGGGCGTGTCTTGATCCTTTGGAAGGCTTCCTCCCAACCTTGGTGGTGCTCTTTCGACACTAAGGACTTCAGTAATCGACTAGACGTGCTCAACATTAAGACTCAGGTCATAGCGATGGAATTAGGTATGCTTCCGCTTATGATTATGTTTATTTGGTGTTTTGGAACAACACGTTCCAACTACTAGTTCTGCGAGTTTTCAGTTTTTATGGGTTGCTTATTTGACTTGCTAGAAATGTTATTCTCTTTGGCTTTAAAGCAAACCCATCATTTTCTTTTCCTTGAAAATCACATCGGCCGTCTTTATTAAAACTCTCCTGGATTTGGGCTGGACTTAGTCGCAGTTAGAACCTGTGATGCACAAAAGTATTTTCAGGTATTTACCTACAGAAGGTAAGGCTCTTTATTGCTCAGACCAAAACTCAAAGCCCAGCCATGTTCACTTCTTTTGTTTCAAATGGATATCCAAATATCCATAACCTTTCGGAGGCATTTTTCCAGCTGCAAAGTAATTCTTACCAATTTCTACTTAACAGATTTAAAGCCCAATAATAAGGTGACCCTCTTTATACTTTCCTTAAAACAGAACACAAAGAGGCCTCACCGCCTCAGAATAAACTATTAATCTAGTCCTCTTGCATTTTTTTGCTATATGAAGTACATGAACACAACATAACGAATCAATAAAAGTTTAATATGACTTTTTTTGTTCTGTTCTTTTTCACTCTGATTCAAAAAGCTCACAAAACTTACAAACTCATGGGACACCAGAGTAATCTCAGCCTCTTAATTGGGCAATTGAAGAGAATCATATACATGAAGGATTTGATCTTCTTTATTGAAGAAACTACAAATCTAATATTACTAACCCACAAACTTCAATCCACATCTATACCTATAGTGCAACACAGAAGCTCCATCTAATTTTACAAGCAGAACCATATGACAAATCTGGAGCGCCATCTATCTCGAAAGCAGAGTGTACGACCTCGGCACTAAAACTAGAGGGCCGGACACTTGATTTGTCAAACCAACTATAAACAATGAACTGATGATAATTTATATAATCCTATGGCTCAACCATGGCTGAAATGGGTAATTCACTAGCCAGGCCCTTCTTTCTAGCCTCAATTTTAGCCGATATCTCGGCCATCACAAGCCTCGATAGGAGCAAGCCCGCAATAAGTGCAGCTCCCATTAACATGGTGAAAACAGCACTCCAGCTCGAAGATGAAATATATCCTGTCAGCAGCGGCCCCACTGCTGCACCCACTGACCCTGTACCATCAATAATTGCGGTGACTGTTGCAAGAGCCCGTGAATTCCCATTCAACGAGCTATGTGTCCCTAGATCAGCTGACACAGCTGTGGTTATCAGTGCATAGGGACCATTGACCAACATACCAGTGATAAACATGAGTGCTATGTTCCAGTTTAGGGAGATTCCACCATAAGATCGGTAGCAGAAGAGTGCTGGGATGGCACAATACATAAATGTGGCTGCTGTCACAGCTCGGGCCTCAATACGGTCAGAGATGTGGCCTGCAAGGATCCCGCCAACAACCCCACCCACATCAAACAGGGTTGATAGCGTGCCAGCTGTCGAGTCGGATAGATACTCCCCATCAATGGCTGCAAAATTGGAAATAAAAAATTAATTATAATATTTACATCATTTCCTCCTTTCTCTTGTCAGAAGTAATGCTGCATCTCCTATACTGAAGGTCAGGGTAAATGCAATGAAACCTCGTTTGTCTTACCAGAATAAGTTTTTGGAACAACTACTATTGGTTATTGGTTAATATGGTAGGTATTTTCAAAGTTATATTGGAATTTAAATTGATATTTATTATTATGTGGGCATAATGGTAAGTTCTTAAATCCAAGAATGCACCAAAAGGACAACTACATACTGAAATATATAAACTAGAAAGCATTAGATCAACAAACCTGTATGGCTGATGTAGAAAGGAAGCCAGTAGAGGAATGTATAAGCAACAAGCTTGGAGAAGAACAGGCAAAGAGCAAATGGGGCCACACCTGGAATCTTCCAAGCCTGAATAAACCCAACAGCTTTCTCCTCACTGCTTTCCCCTCTTTCTAGCAAAGGCTCTGATAAACCATTTTTCTCCTCAGATTCAGAATCATCCGTCTCTTTTACACCAACAGTGTCAGGGCTAACAGGCAAAAAGAAGAATACCACCAACCCAATAACAGCTATAATTGCACCCGGTGCTACAAACGACCAGCCCCAACCGTATCTTAGAAGGGCTGCTGCAACTAGTGAACCTGTTATATTCCCGATGGATGTATGGGCATTCCAAATACCCATTATTAGACCCCTTTTGCTTTTACCGAACCAATTGCCCACCACAGCCACAACTGATGGCCAACCGGTGGACTGAAATAAACCGGCTATCATTTGAATACACAAAAAGTAATAAAAGCTGTGGATGTTAAGCCAGTAGGCTGCTCCAAAAAAAGCTGTGAAAACACCAGTACCAACCATACCGATTGTAAGGAGATTTCTCAAGTCAACCCGGTCCCCTAGATGACCCGCAAAGTACATACCAAGTGCATAAATTGAGAGGAATGCAACATCGATATCTCCTAACATGGCGGTCCCATCGGCCGTATCAAATGGAGCCCACCCATTCTTGCTACCAGGTTTTTGTCCGGCGATTTTGAGATACAAGGAATTGGACCAGTGTGTCACACCCGCACTTGTTTTATTTGGGTCAAGAACACTCTTCACTATGCTTGTGGTCTTTCGTGTGGCATGATAGCTTGCGTATGCAAAAAAGGTTAGAACGAGTACAGTTGCTTGGTATGATTTGAAAGAGAGCGGGGCTCCCCTGATTCGTTCAAGCATACGAAATCCGAGTGGTTTCGCATGTTTGGCCTTGCAGGTATTTTCCTGTTCTGAATTACCCATGTAGATTATCGCCTAATCGGTCACAATCTGAAAACAAGAAAATCAATTGGTCAGTACTAATTAACTTTAACTGATCAAACATTAAGATGAAAGCTAATTGCATATGTCAAAGGAAAAAAAAAAATGATTCTTTTGGGACCTACCAGTACATCTTTCAAGGTCTAAATTATGCAGTTGGATTTGTCATTGTCAAATTAGAATGCATATTTATTACTCAAGCACAGTTGCTTGCTTTTTAATACGCACTTGAAAAGATTGTCCTATTTGACATCTTCCTGTGATGACGGTGAATGCACATACTTGAAATAATAACCATTAAAGAAAGGACACATCGTTTTAGTTTGGTTGTAAGACAATATAAGCACTCAAATATTATATTACATGTACCCACGGGAATTGAGAAGAAGAAAAAGATACGTGACATCATTTGGCTTTGATCCTGAACTACCCATTAACTCAAAATCACAAGAGAAGAAAAACATGAAATCTTAAGTTACATAAAACTCAACAGAGAATAATCCAAATTTGATAGCTTAAGGAACAAAAAGAAGATAAGGAAAGATATTGTAACTTACAATTAAGCAGAGGGAGATGTCTCAAAGTTCAATATTTGCAATAACCAAACTCAGGTTATCACCTATGAACCAGATAAGAAAACTAGAAGTCTCTCTTGCTGGATAGTTCAGACATGAGACGCATATATGTAACAACCCAATCTAGTAAATTCTCTCTATTTCACTTTCAAATATACACGAAAGTCAATAGGAGTAGACGTCATAAACCAACAATAAGTCAAGGTATCTCTACTTCATCACACACCCATGCACACCCAGAAACAGAACAAAACAGAAAGGAAGATAAAACAGAAAGACCCAGAAAGTGTACTTTGGACGGTTATCAAAACAGAACAAAGAGAGAAGCTTAAGCAGAGCCCAATGATGTATTGATGTCGAATCCAAAGAGAAAAACACGTAAGTAGTAGTAGAAGTAATGAGGTGTACCTGATAGAGAAATAGAGAATTAATCAGGAACTCAATTGCTTGCTTAGTAATTCCCTGATCTGCACGGAAACACTAATAGAAGAAACGGAAGCGGATGGCTTGTAACTTGTAAGCAAGAGGCTTATGACGCGCTCCAATTTATGGGAATATTTTATTATGGGAGAGGTCGAGGCTGACGCAACTGGACGCGACGAGCGTTCATTGAAAGGAGGCATGGGAATGGATCATGGATGGGAATTTACATGAGAGCCCCTGTCGCTGTTGAAGACGGGGTCAAGAGGTAGCGCCTTTTCTGGAGAAAGTGGTTGGTTGTGGGGTTGCTGTTTGCTGTTTTTGCGGTACGCTGCTTCCCCGTGAGATTACTTCCCTTGCTCGCTTCGCTTTGCGTGCTGCTGCATTCCACGTTGCTTCTGCCATTTTTTATTATTTAGTTAAGTATTGTTTAATTTCTGCCATTATGCTGTACACTTACTATTGGTGTTATTAATACACAGATTTTTAATATTGAATGATTTAAAAAATTTGCGATCCGAATGAGTAGCTTGGAGTATAAAATTCATAATTCGGATGGCAGGCAAAGCATGGATAACGCATGACATTTTAATAATCATCTCCTAATTATAATAATAAGGGAAATTCTGCAGTCAGGTCAAAATTGCATTTTTTATCAATTATGCGAGTCTGCCATAGGGTGAGATTGGACCCGAACGGACCGGACGGCAGCATTGCCCTAATAATAACAATAATAATAATTATTATTATTACTTCTACTATTATTATAGGATCATATTTAATAAAAAATATCTTTTATTAGTTTTTGTAGGTTGCATTTGATACCAATTTAATTTATTGATAAAAATTTTTTCGTAAGCGATGTGAAATTGTCTCTTGACTTTTTTTTTTTAAATTAATCAGATGAGATAAGACTTATTGCTTGTATGTCTTATTTAGAAAGTTGAAAAAGTGAAGGGATAAAGAGAAGAAGTCTATTATATGGGGTAAGACTCACATATAATTTAGTGATAATTTTTTTTAGGAGGTAGTGAAAATAATAATTTCTTGACTTTTATTTTTTTAAATTGCTCAGATGGTATAAGATTTATTTTTTGTATGTCTTATCTTAGTTGAAAAAGTAAACGGACAAAAAGAAGAAGTTTATCATATGGGATAAGACCCAAAAATAATATAGATTATATAACCATTCTCGAAAATTACTATATACTTACTCTATTTCACTTTCAAAATAATTTTGATAGATTGATGATAAAACTTATTCTTTTTATCTTAATAGTTATTCTCATAATTAAACCTGCTCTTTTAATGCTTTCTACATTGTCCCTCTACCACAAAAACAGAAGGATATATTGGCACCAATTGGTAAAACGATTGTCAAGACTTTAAAGTAAAATTGAAGATAACTCTTTTTATAGTCTGCATGGCTACGTATAAAATTTAATGCAATTTAACATTTATTTTAAAAAATATCTAAATAAAATCGTACTCTTTTTTTTTTAATCAAAGTCCGTAGCACTCAACCCTATGCACAGACGCATACAAATTCATATCGCCGCAGCGAGATTCAAATTTCAAACCCAGATTTTCTCGTAGTGAGACTCATGCTTGAGTCATTTGAATTCGTAACTCTTGAGCTCATTTGAATTCGATTTATAAAAACCTCGGTTAAAACTAGAGTCAAAAGAACTTGAGTTGGCAGAATTTGAGTTGAACAACTCAATTAACTAACTCGAATTAGAATTTAGTTCAACTTGGCTCGTCAACTCGTAAGCTGACTCGTGACATAATAATTTTTAATTTTAAATAGAATTATGATTTATGAGTACTAAAAATTCATATAATAACACAAAATTTTTAATTGTATATTTTATTTTAGATAGTTATAAACATAATATTGAGTTTCAAGATATATTTTGCTTCAAATTAAATCAATACAAAAAATAAAATTGACAATAATTTTTATTGTTTATAGTATTGTATATATTAATTAGTTTAAATATTGAAATAATATATGAATTAAAAAAAATGAAAGATAATTGCGTATATCAAGCTAGCTCGTTACTCGCAAATCAACTCAAGTTGAAGACAAGTTAAATTTAAACTAGCTTAAATAACTTGAAAGTATTTCTAACTTGACTCGAGCCAACTCAAGTTACAACAGAATCGAGTTTGAGATGTTTCTAACTCGTTCGAATTTGACTCGTATGCGGCTGCTTATGCATATACCAATTGGACTAGAACAGCGGAGGCAATCAAAAGGAGAATGAGAAAGTAACAAGTTCAAAAAAATTGTACTCTGAATTTGTCATCGCAACAACAAATATTCCAATAAAATTGTACATGAAAGTTGTTATGGAAACAATATCTATTGACAACATAATAGTGGGAACTAAAAAAAAAATGAGAGCGTAATAAGTTAATTTTTCTTACTAGACAGCCTCTATCTAGCATCTCCAAAAAAAAAAAAAAAAAAATCCTTTTAAAATAGTGGTGTTTCATGAACTTTTCATTTTGTTTATTTGAATCAAGGACTAAATAGTACTAGTTTAAATTAGATTATCACCACATATTAAGACAACTTCAGATGGTGCGAAAGGGCTCAAAACGTTGACTCAAAATGAAAAACTTGGTTGAATCATTTGCATATAATTTAAATTAAAATGAGTATTTTTTTTTAAAAAAAAAATTCAATCGTATGATACTTGATCCAATCGGAACCGAATCAACTTTTATAATCTGAACTTAAACATATGACTTAGAACCAAACCCAGCTTTGTCTAATAACCTGACAAGTATGATTCAACCCACTTTTGCTTCCAATTTAACTTAAGAATTTATAAACCCTACTCAATATTCTAATAGGTTTCCTGTAAAGCAACTTGAACCCTAGATACCCAAAACTACGGCAGTTCAAGCTTATGATAAATTTAATGACCTGATTATTGTGATGATCGGGACTTGAATGTTAAATTTAAATCAGCCCGATTTCAAACTACCAAGTACCAATAACTCAAAAATAACTCAGCACACTTTGGTTGAACCCTCCAACTAATATCAGTAAGACAATGATGGTCATATTGGAGGGAAAAAATTAATTGCCTGTTTAGGGTTTAGAACCTTAAAAATAAATAAATAAAGATTGCGTGCTTTGTAATAAGCAATGAAACTTGTATTGCATTTAATTAATGTCATACTAACATACGATCAACGGATGACTTCAAATATAGATTTTAGGTCAATCAAGCCTATTTCTTTTCGTAATTGTCATAAATATAATGTACCTAAAAAATGATACATAATATACTGTGTAGGTATTTTGGTGTTTTAGAAAAACTATTATTTAGTAGGTACGACATGTAGCATATCTATAAATCAACAGAAAAAATAGATGGCCATGTAAAAAAACTCTATGATGATCAAACATATAAAGGTAGGAACTTTAAACTAGTCCAAAAATTAAATTTTGTTTTGAAATAGTCTTTTTCTACATGCTTTAATGCCTGTTGAACCGGGTGCATTTTGAATTTCACGTGTGATACCGCGGCTGTTCAACAATATGCCCCAATTTCAAAGAAAATAGAGCTTTCATATAAGCCTTTTAATTCACCTCTTCAATTTTAAGACTTCTCGTCTAAAGATAAAAGAAAGTTTCTTACCTCCTTTTGCTTTTGCCTTTTCTTCACCTCTTCTCAGCTGCCGACTCATGAGCCCACTTCTGAAATTCCAACAAAGGCGTCTCGGGAAAGAAAATAACTTGACCTCTCACGCGCGGTGCTCCTTCGTTTGTTTCTGATTTCTAATTTCTCAATTCTCACGGGTGGTGCTCTCACACGATCCGCATGTAATGTCATGTTTGTAAATTTGACAAACAGAAAAGGACTAAATTGTACATATCCAAGACAAGCATCAACCTTGGTTAGAATATTCCTAGGAATGATGCTTTTGAACCATGCGGATATTCCTTTGATGCGCCCCCAATTGGGACCCCGCCATCTCAGTTAGCTGATTCAATTAGCAATTTAGCATGCACGCTCATCCAAGTTCTGAACTGGGACCCATTGTGGCATGGCCCATGAAAGATCTGGAAAATAAACCAATTATATATATGCCACGTTGATTACGAGAAATGCCACGTACGTAAAAAAATGGCCTTTCAGAACTGGAAAGGGAAACCAATAATTTTTTTAATAATTAATTCCCAATTAATTGTTGCTATTCAAGGTATTTTTTTGTTTTTTTAAACCCTAGGTCATTTTCATTAACTAAAATAAGCAGTTATATTACGACGTAAATTAGAAGAAGGTGAATAATAAAATATAAATACCTAATCCTACCGACAACTGCCGCCCATGTCCGTGCGCTACACCAATTATTAATTAACAGCACAAATTGAGATTGCTAATTGGTCCTGTGCAGCTCCCATAGTCCCATGGCATGCCTGGACCGCATGGCAGATCAATACTGTTGAAATGCAGATCAGATAAGAGGCCACCCTGTCTACCGTGCTCATCGCATGAACTAGGATGAAACGGATAATAGCACCGCCATAAACCACCGTGTCACAGCCAAGTGAAACTTATCGATTGATTTTTTTTTTTTATGGATAAACTTATCTAAATTCAATTCGGCCTCCGTGTAGAGAAACTTTTATATTTTTATTTTTTGAGTTCAGATCTTAATACGAAGCTAAGAGATAATTTTTCTTATTTATTTATGTAGACATATTAGACATATTAAAACCAGTAGTAAATTTTAATAATATTATTAATAACAACAGTAAACGATTTTTTTTTTATAAATAATGAATTTTGTTATTACTGATGTTATATTATTACCGTAATATATTAAAAAATATTATATAAACATATTAATAATATCAACAATAATGACGACGATAAGAAGGACAACCATAATATATTCTTGTTGTTGTTGTTGTTGATGAATGCATAACACATGTATTAGAAAAGAAATAATTAACTATAGAACGATTAGAAAATAAATGACATCTTTGTTGTAATAAAAGATGGAAGAAAATTGAATTTTCTTTTGAAACCTTTTTTTTCTATATAAGAGTCAAAAGAAAATATTTTAACTAATTTTGTCACATTTTACTCAATTACACTTGTATTTGATAATTTTCATTTGGAAATGCTTTTATTATTTCCAAAAGAAAATTAGTGTAGTGCCTTAGTTAACTGTCTTGGTCGTCAGACTACACCTGATAATCTGGACCTGAAATCAGGTTATATTTGGTCCCCTCAGAAAGGTGCAATTCTTGGAAACGCAATATCTAAATCTTCAAAATGCACCTGCATTCATGCCTTCATGGCTATTAGCTAAACTGTTGTCATCCTCAACTCGTTCGTATCTCAAGGCCCAATTTTGGCAGCGCCTCGCTTTCGGACTATTCTTTCCAAAATTTATTCTTTGGTCAAAAGTGTTACGGAGTCGGTGATATGTCTGCCAGGCATACTTGTGGCCAAGTGTTTTGTTATTCCCAAACAAAAACTTTGTCCTTGTGGTGAATTGTTTGTATGTGTTAATTTCTTGTCACACTGTAAAAGGAAGCGTCCTTATCCACTGTTACTTTACCTATTATCCACTGTTATGTTACCCCAAAAGGTAGTGCCTGCTGTTTAAATTTCGACCATCCGATTTAAATGCATGAATTATATCATCTAACATCATCTAATAAACAATTATTTAAATTTTATCAGTCTATTTCAAATCGTACGGCTCAAACGAAAAAGAAAAAGAGAACCTAGTTAGTTTTTACGACTAGAGTAACAATGGAAATGAAAGCATTGAAAAGGAACTAATTCATATATCCAGCTGTATACGATTTCTACCATGGTCTTTAATTTTTTATTTTTTATTAAATGATTATGGTATCATCTTTTCCAAATGTTGTTGAAACACCATCTCCAGTTTACACACCATAAAGTTGCAATTGGACGCGAATTTAAATTGAGCTAACGGAGTGCAATGCCTCTCATTTTTGTGTCCTATTAAATTGGCTGAGTTTAAAAGTACATTTTGGCACCTATAAAACAACTATCCTGATTTTCAAACATATTCTGAACCATAAAATATACATGTTCCAAACTTAGTTTCCCTTTTTAAAGAAGGTCACTTGTCCTAGAATTCATTACAGGACAATTTTTCTAATTCTGGTCAAGTTCAAAAGATTGTGGTCTCTTTGATGTAAAGTGCGCTAGTCATACCTCTAGGTTACGTCCTCCAACTCAATGATCAAAGGCAGGGGCGGAGGGAATAGGGTGGCGGGGCTGGGCAATGTCCCCCCCGTCATTTGAAAATTTTGCAATTTATTAGTTGTAATGTTAGTCTAATTCAACAATATGGAAGTGGCAGCCCCCCCAATCATTTAAACGGGTCTCAAAGTATAAAAGCCCAAGTGTTCAATTTAGTGTAAATATAACAGCCCAAGTTCAATTCTATATCTGTTCTCTTTGGATGATAGCATATCGTGAGACCTCAGAAAAATAATTCGTAAAGAAAATATAATTGCCGCCTCCTTGGCGAACCATCTCAAATTTCCTTTCCCCTCCTTCGCTAATCCTAAGAAATTGCCGCCTCTCCTTCACTCTCTCGTGTGCAGTTTCGTTCCTTCTTAGCGAGGTCTCTCTCTTCCGCTCTTTGCTGCCTTATCTCAACGATGTCCAGCCTCACATCACATCTCAAGTACCACTGTACCAAGATGTTGAATTAGTTTTAAGTTGTTTTTTTAGGCTTATATGAGCTACTTTCACATCTCAAGTACAACTCCTATGAATTTTTATGTTAGTTATGCTGTACGGGCCGCCAATTAGATAGGCTGTACCAGTCCATGTTAGAGCTTGAGGGCGCACTGTCAAAAAAAAAAAATTATGCCCCCCCAATCCTGAGATCCTGGCTCCGCCCCTGATCAAAGGAGAGGTATGTAAACCCCGCGTGAAAACCATATTCTGAGAAAGGCACTTTCCTTGACAAAATAAAATATAAGAAACACAAAGAAAGGCGCAGAAAAGAGGAAGAGCAAGGGAAAAGCGATAAGGGCAACAATGACTATAGCGGGAGGGTAGGAAATAGAAAAAAAAAAAAAAAAAAGGTGGTGGGAAAGAGAAAGAAAAGAGAAAACAGGGGAATTATGAAACCGATTTCTAAAAAAAATCGAACAAAATAGACGAAATCAAGAGACGAGAGCATTCCCTATTGGTGATATTATATTTATACCAATACTTTAATGTTTATTTGACTTTTAAAAATTAATGAAAGAATGTTCAGGGGCAAAGACCCAACTCTTTATTGAGTTCAGCTAATAATTGCATTTATTGTTCGGATGCAATGCAACACTGGGAACAACTCTGCAAAACCTTAAACTGGGCAGACTGTTAGGTCTTGTCTCGTCTAGTTCCAACTCACAGCAATCAACAGTCTAGCCTGATACGAATGGAGTTCTTTTGCGTCAAAACAAGAGCATATACAACTAGCGGACGGTGCAGAGAGAATTCGAGATGAGATAAAGGCAGGAACACAGACGAAATAGTGATGACTGGAAGTTTAGCTGATGGAGAACAAGACCACAGAGTCAGATAACGACTAAGCATGAAAACTAGCACTGTACCAAACATTATGTGTACATATACAAAGGCATAATATGGGGTAAAAAACAAGAAGCTATGACAAAAAGACCTACAAAACTGATCTTCTATCTATCAAAGAACAAAATTATACTACCAAGGAGATGAAGGCCTGGTCATCTGTCCTGTATCAACTGGGGACAACATTTAGCCGCACACAGAATGCACCCTTTTACGTCTTTCTGCCCACAAGCGCTGAATATTTTCAAAACTTGAGAGTACCTTTTCAGTACTTTATCTACAAGATAAGGTGTTCCTATTTTCATGACTTGAGCAATCCATCACCTTCCCAGCCAAGTCTTAGCATCTGATCTACAACTTTCAGGGTCAACTGTAAAGTGGCCAACATATAAAAGCTCAGCCAAAGCAAAAAAAAAAAAAAAAAGCTCATTTTGGATTTTTGGACGTGAAGTGCAGAAGACTTACTGCAGGGTCTGTGTACACTATAAGCTGTTTATCGGCAGTTGAAATAATGAGGTTAGTGTTCTCTTTGTTCAAAGTGATTGCTGTCACATCTTGCCCCTCTTCTAATGGCAACCAATGGAACACCTGACATTTAAACTACATTAGCAAAATGCACAGAAACTAACCACAAAGTTAAATACAAATTTTATTGATTTGGCAGCTTTCCATAATCTGTATACCTTCAGCTCGTGTAAATCAATGAGGCAAATAGAAGGAACAGGTACAGACACATAGCTCTCACGCAAACCTCCTCCATTGGAACCCTTAAGGTTCTTAACCTGTAAATGTCTATCCTCCAGATCAGTTGCACAGGTACCAATTAATGCAAACTCACCATCACTTGACATCTCTATACAATTGATCGACCCGGCAAAAGGAGATAGTACTGTACTTGCAATTGGGATCCCATTTACAGTGAATGTTGATAGTCTTTTCTCACTTTCACTCCATATCAACACAACTCCCTGACAAGAGATTCGTACCATGCTTGGCTCCTTCACCTCCAACTTTCTCATCAGGCGGCCTCTCCTTATTGAATGCAAAAGAACACCTGATTCCCTCGAACAGGAGGTGATGATACCCAATTCAGGACTAACTGCGCATGAGAGAATTTCCCCTAGATGCCCTCTTAACACGTGCATGGGTCCCTCCAGCCGACGCCTTCGGTTGGGGTCAATACTGGTGCTATTTGATCCATTAGAGACAGATAATGGGCTACTTGGGGTGCTTGATGTGGTGGAGGCATCTGATGACATCTTGCTGGAATGGGTAGCTCGGTGCACCCGCCACAGTATGACCGTTGTGTCACGAGACCCTGTTACTAGGTAGGTGCTGTCAGGGGACAAAGACAGACAAGTCACAGGGGCGAAATGGGCTGATGCTGTCTCCATTGTCTTTGCTCCCTCTGTGGAAATTAACTTGACAGAATTATCTGCATGGCCTCCTGAATTTGCCCCCAAAAAAAAAAAAAAAAATTAACAGACAAGTTATACAGAAAGAAAATATTTTGAACAACTACAGACATCTGTTGATCTCTAATTAAAAGACAGTGTAACCTAACTAGCCTAAGTAGGTCACATATGACATCAATTCCATCCTGTTCACGCCAACACATCATATTTATATATGGGGTTAGCTCAAAGAAACACAAATTGCTAGTTGCATCAATAAAGGTGTACCAACTTATATCCGGAGTAGTACAATATGTAAACATCTACCTGTAATAATCTCTTTGTCGGAGGTAATAGCAACAACTGCTGAACTACTGATGGCAGGAGCAGAGAAGGCAATAGCCCGAGGGAACTGCCACTCTTCAGTTGCAGTTGCAGTGCTCCCTTTGAACATGCGCATCAGTGCGCCGCTGGTTGAGTTGGAGGCAGATTTCCCATGATGGAAAAGGAAAGGAGTGCCCAGGCCATCAGGAGTGTTTGGTTGCCACCTATGCAATGCCACATTGGCTGCTGGGACATTTGTATCTACTACCACAATTGAGTCACTAAAGGCTGACATGGCTGAGGCAGGTGTGTTGCACCGCTCTGGATTGGGGATTGGGTAGGGTTTGATTTCATCTGGATTTCTGAATATAGTCTGCAATGCAGAAATAAAGAGTTAGGACAATGTTAATGCTCCAATAAAGCCACCATAGGAATGGGGCAGATAAAGTCAATCCAAGATAACAATGATAGCATATGAAAATGTTAAAGAATTCTAACACCAAAATAGTAGTACCTGTAGGTGCAATACTTCAGACAATGGTTTTCTTTTCATATGTGGGACTGTCAGCAGCTGAGAAGGTGTTTGCCCAAAATAAGCAATCTGGTCTTGTGTAGCCCGCCTTTGTACCTTGTTTACATTTTGAAACAAATATAACCAGTCCTTCAATGCAAAAAAAATATTCATCCAATGAACCAACTTCTGTAATTCTTACCGGATCAATAATTTTATCAATGTCAACTGTCCCCTCGTATGTTATGTAGAAAAACACATTATCTGCCATCACAGCCTCTTTACCTCTCTGTTTATATCTGAAACCACAGACAGCAAAGAATCACAAATTTAATATGATTCTAAAAATATACACCAATAGGAAAGGTAAAGCACTCAATAAAATTTAACTTACCCAAATATAAGGTCAATCCATTCATGCAAATGAGAAGACACATGCTCACTCTCAAGAGCTGTGCGATGTTTGTGGATAAAATCAACAGGATTCTCAGCCCATGGTGGCAATTTGACTGAATCTGAAACAAATTAGCAGGTTTTTATATGCCTACATAAGTTGGTAAAAGAAGGAATGCAGTAAGAATGCAGTGGGCCTGACACTAGGTACGACGCACAAGCAGGCATACCTAGCTTCCCTCCTTGTTGAGTTGTACCAAAGTCGATGGAATTCACATTCATAAATGCTTCAGGCAGGTAGAACATCTCCGGTACCTGGAAATAATAATATAACGCAGCAAAAGTTGCAACGCTTGTTGTCAGTACTAATGTACAGAAAAGGAATGTGCAAGGGCAACTCAGTAACTTGCAATTGTTGTATGTGAAACATACCAGTTCTTTCACGTCACTCATCTCCTCTAGGACACTCTTCCATGTACCGCTTAAATCAAAGAACATACGATCAGCATGATCAAATTTACCACCTTGAAGCTGAATAGCAAGAGTTGTGAAAGGTTCGACTCTAAGGAGATAATACAGCACCTGTAACATAAAATGTGTTATCAATCAAACACAAACACAACTGATACGTTAGCAGAAAATATCCACCAACTTAAATATTCCCCATATTTGAACCTAAAATATTTTCCGATTTAAAATTTAAAGCATAGTTGGCAGACTGGTAA
Organism: Rhynchospora tenuis; assembly: GCA_027725995.1. Taxonomy (NCBI): domain Eukaryota; kingdom Viridiplantae; phylum Streptophyta; class Magnoliopsida; order Poales; family Cyperaceae; genus Rhynchospora; species Rhynchospora tenuis. The sequence continues at coordinate 170,175,452 of CM050888.1, forward strand.
TTCTCAAAAAGACAATATGAAGGATTCTTTCCTTTACCCCTAACTTAATTAGATGAATGTCTCTTTGCCAAAATGGATATTAGCATCACCGCTGAAAGGAACCATAACACCTTGGTCCATATTTTGACAAGTTGAATGCATTTTCTATTGATCAAGCAAAATACATAATTTATTGATTATGAAAAATTGATTACCGTTCCAGCACTGGAGTAGTGTGAACCATAGTGAAACTTTGGAATCACAGGATCATCAAAACTAGCATATCTTTCTTGAAACTTCTTTAGTCTTTCAGGATTTAATGCACCAACCGGCTGCATAAACATATATAATACAGTCATTTTGCAACACAAAAATTGAGAAAAGGGGCAGAATAACAAAAATAGCAGAGATAATTAACCTTTGAAAGGTCTCTGTATGTAGCTGGATCCCCTAGATTCAATGTTCTTGATTCATAGTCTGCTAATATCCATGGGAAAACAGGATACTACAAAAGCAGGAAATTAAAGTTCAACTAATAAGCCAAAAGATAAGCGGGACTAAATCCCAAGTCTTAACACTTCTTAAATATTTGCATAATAACCTGTGTTATGTCGTTGTAACTACGGCCAGCAAGAGTATTCAACTCCATCAGATACTCAAAGTTGCTAATCTGTACGAATAATAAAAATAGTATTAGTTACAATTACAATTACGAGATTTGTGAAAACAAAATTGATTGAGAAGTCTTTTTACCTCCCATCTGGACCAGCGCTCCATCAGTTGAGTTCTTTTAAGTATTTGTTCAGGCCTCTAAAAAAGAAAGAAGAAATTCAATAACTGTAAGCTTTTGATGGTGCACATAGACAAATCTATAAATTTATGCCTCATTACCTGCGTAGCCAGGAAGATATCATTCAAATGAGGAGGCCGAGATTGCACAATTGCCTTGTAAGCACTTTTACGAGCTTCTATATTCTATAAAAAAAAGACGACAAATCATTTTGTATAACATCCAGAGGGGATATTGGAAAAAAGAACATTAACATAACTACAGCTTAGGGTCTACAATTTACCCCAAAATCGAAGAAGAAGTTTGACCGGTCCACCATAAACAATTCCAAGGCACTCCTTCGCAGCAAATATCTGTGGAAACCCCGCAAATTAGAGAATTGGAACAGATGAATTCAGAAAAACTAAAATCGGCACTTTTAAGTACCAGTTAGAGGCCTTCAAAATAGTAACACACTTGAATCTTGAAGAATCGTGATTCACCAATTATCCGGAATGAATTGGCAAGAACTAAGCATAATTAGCACATCAAATAGTACCTTCGGCTCAATATCTGGCGAAGAGAAGAGATCAACCAGCTTCGATCTTTCTCTTGATCACCATCTTTACTATGAGCAGAGACTCCATCAGTGTCGCCCGCACTATCATCAACTATAAAGTTTATCCTCTTTGATGTTATCTGAAATCAAAGTCATAAAATTTAGAAAGATTCTCACATTAAATGGTAGCAATTGCAAGTCAATTTCTCAGATTACAAGAGATGTAAACTCACCTGGAAGGTCCCTCGAACAACCTTCAATGGCCTCACAATCAAGGCAGGGAGTTCCACAATAACTCTCTCATCAGCATCGGTGGGCACATAGCCAGGTGGGGCAGCCACAGCTGACTGGACCAAATTGGGGTCAGTACTAGCACCTGAACTTCTTTGTTCATTGAGTACCTTCGTGGCTTGATCTGTCCCCGATGTGTTCTTCTGTTGGATATTCTCTGAGCTATTTTGGATGCTCTCTGATTCTATTTGTTCGCTCTCTTCATTTCTTTCGTCTAATGACATGGCATCAGCCATTATGATAGAAGCAGTTGAAGGAAGTTCAGTGCTCGAGGTTATGAGCTTCTTTTCTTCATAGTCTGCGGCTGCACCCAAATGGTCCGTTCCCTTGTGGTTCCTCTTCATAAATCTTCTCATTCGGGATGAACTTTCTGTGAAGTCTAACTTCCACAATATCTGTCATGAAGCCAACATAAGGAAGAACCACTATTAACAAAAAACAAAGAATTGTTACCCATATAACCTGAAACTCTAATTCCAGTTGTATGTCTCCTTCTTCCAGTAATGAGTAAACATATCATAGAAGAACTCACAAGGCAACAACAGTTCAAGTTCTCTACTATGGGTACAAACATTATATCAAGGAGTAAATTGGATTCCAGTACGAAGAAGTTAATGCGAAAATTTCATGGATATTTAGAGTAGAGAAATTTTATGGCATATGCGTGGGACAAAATAAAATTATAAATATTCAAGTTTTGCAATGAAAAGGATAGAAAAAAAACAATGCATACACGTATAGGAGAGCATAGAAATTCTCCAAAAGGCCCATAGAGTCTATCCATCTCTGCCAGGCAGTGGAGGAGGTTCCGCCAAGCTCGGCTACCAGTGGACACATGGTGCCGATGCAAAACATCAGTTTGTACTCGCCTTTCCATCTGCATAAACAAATAGTTTAAAAATAGAATCTGACAAAATTTTGTCTCTGCCCCTGCTCAAGAACTCAAGCTCTTACCTCAACCCGTTGCATGTTTCTCATCAAGGCAAAGCTTGCAACAAGGACAGCCACATACTTGTATGAAACAGCAGAGAGATCTCTTCCAGATACAGACTTTGCATCGGATGACTCAAGACACTCAGTCCAAGCTGCACCCATGGCTTCAGAAATATTCCATCTCTTAGCTCTCTCCATATCCGTTGCACTCCTCCTCTGTGCTGATGTGGCCATAGCCACAGCACTAAGGCCCCTTCCTGAGCCAATCTTGGCATTCCTTTCGAGATCCCGTGCAGCAGCCAGTGCAGCAGCCTTGGCAGCCGCTTTGTCCTTTGGTGCAGGACTCGGTTTGGTTGTAGTTTCTGGACTCTTCTGAAAACTTGAGAAAGTGTATAGCCTGGCTGATCTTCGGTCAAGCACTGACGTGTCACGACGATTTAGGGTGCTCTTTGCTGGTGGCAGGGTCTCCCCACCAGCAGCACCAGCTGCAATCATTGCTAATGCCATAGCAGCTGGTGGTGATGCAAAAGCAGCAGCCCATCCAGGGGATATCATTAGAAGAGCAGCCTGAGTTCGGAAAAAGTTGATTACTTGTTGAATTAGGAAAGAGATAGGTTGAAGGTAGACAGTTTGAACAGCTTATAACAAAAGTTAATAGGGTTGAAGCCCCAGAATTTTGTAACGTGCATAGGCATTATTTGAGTTAAACAGTCCCTAGAGTCTTTATTGCCAAAAAGCATCATGTTGAGACCTAAACTAGGTATTCACTAAAAAGCTAAATGCAAACTAGTACTTCACAACCAGCTCACAATTTTTGTTCATTGCATTCATGTCAAAAGGAGTACCAATTAATCATTAGGAAATCAGTAAAGAGAATCTCTGAACAACTACTCAACCATTGTTATCTTTCAAATGCTTTATCTATTTTAGATTATGCCCCACCAGTCAATTATCTAGTTCATGGCTGACATGACATGCTGTATAAGTAATCACCTCTACTGGGAGTGAATCTGCTGCTAAGGCGCGGTCATCAACAATTAGAGGATTTTGTCCATCTGAGGATGTAAGCTCATGAATACCAGCTAGAAGTGGCCTCCAACGCCGCAATATGGCCACAAAAGGCGGCACTATAGATGCAATATACTGCTTCCGTAGAGGCTTTTTCTCCCTTCCTACTGCATGCCATATCTGTAACATAGGTTCAGGAAAATGTCACTTTCATTTAACTTCACAATTTCATTAAGTGTATAAAACAAATATCTAGATGGTCAGACATCAAACTCAACAAACCTCAGAATAAAGAACACAACAAGCAACTAGCACTCTTTGCCTCTTTGATTCAGTGATCGGCATGTTTAGAATAGGTCCCAGCACACTGTTACAGGAGAATGTCATCAGCCAAACAAAAAAAAGGATGGATAAAAAATGCATTAAGGCCAAATCAAAGCATTTCATTTATTATTATCTTTTTGTGAGTTATAATCAAGGTTTTTTCAGACCACGTCACTGTACAAAACAGCAACGAGAAAATACTGTTCATGTTGAGACAGAAATCGCATGCCATATTTAAATCTCAATCCAGAGATCCAACCAAAACAAGTCATATTTTTCAAATACTGGTGAACAAGATGCAAAACCAAATATCTCTCTCTCACCTCCAAATAAGTGCTGACCGAGGTCTTCTGGAGGCCATACGGTTATTACCATCAAAAGATATGGAAGATGTCGAAGTTGAATATCCTGTTCCTTCTAAAGCATCATCTTTCACTCCACTCAGGCTCCTCATGAACATTTCATCATCCCCGTTATCCTCCTCTCTCATAGAAACAAGCACCATCCTTAGCATGCACAAGAAAGGCTGATCACTATCCAACAGCTGGTAAAGTGCTGCCATGATGCCCATTCCAGTACCAGACCCACCTCCAATACCCAGCCCCCCTCCTAACCCTGAGTCATCTAACAGAAGCGCCTGAAGCACCGTAATCGACTTCTTTATTAAAGGAAGTTCGATCCAGTTGCCATTTTGATCTTTTTCTACAATAGAATTCCATGCATCAAAGCCACTCCCACCTCCGCCAAGGATGGAGGACTTTGGGGGAAGACCGACACCATACCAGAGACGGCTCCGGTACTTCCAACCCTCAGCGAGGTCAGCTACACAGCTCCCATAGGAAACAAAAGCGTGACGGACAGACTCATATGGCTCGGCTGCAGCAGCAGCTGTCAGCCGCTCCATCACTGCAGCCGAGATTTGGCCATTTGCATCAGCCATTGATGTAAGAACCTATGTTTAATGCATGGAAGGAAAATCCTATGTAAGAATTATAGAAAGATAGGAATGAACTGTGTTTCTAAGGGCTAGCACAACATTACACTACCATTTAAAGAATAGATTAAAAGAACATTCATTGCAAGTGCAAGTAAATTAAAAAAAAAAAAATATGTTCTTTATAATCAAGTTAATTTATTCTAATGCAGTTCATCCCCTTACAAGGTCTTTTAAGTAATGTGCATGTATATTCTAATCAGAATAATGATATCTGCATGCCGGACCAGAGATATTACAATATTCTAGCTTCAAAAAGAATGACCTTGAATGGTGCAACCCTACATAACCATGAGAATGAAACATGCTAACCAAAAAAACCACAACCATTTTTTGGGAAAGCCAAAAGTAATCATGCAAATGTGATATCCAACTAAGTTGCAAAAGGGGGACTACCTCATGCATTGCATGCTCTTGAGTAGAAATTAAAATAACATTCAAAAGCATGAACAGAAGTATACAAAAGGCTTGGGCTACTAAGCAAATAAATAGATTTAATCAATCAATTGCACCACTACATCCTTCTCTATTAATGCCTACCTGCAAACATTCGATCTACTCTAAGGGTGTATACAGGGAAGAGAATAATCCTTACATTGCGAGTTTAGTTAATCATGGTTTGTCGAGTGCATTTGGCAAAATAAAAATATATTAATAAAGTTTTTTCCCCAAAAGACGTACATCCAGAGGTAGACCACTGGCTTCACTGGAAAGAGACGAGCGCAGAGATTCACTACCAGATTTGCTGAGTGAATTGGAACGAGATGAGGTTGCTGACCTAGGGGTTCCACCACCCTCGAGTGATTGGGGGATGCAGTACAGTTGACCTTGCAACCTCAGATGATCCTCCACAAGCATGAGAATCACCACCGCATTCTCAGCCAAAGCAACTGAGAGGTGAGCTGCATATTCAGCTTCAACCTTGGATTCTTGAGGCGATAAACCTTCAGCAGCTACACCAGCAGCAGCAGCCGCTATTGCTTGAGTCTGTTGCATGTTTGATACTTAAATTATTCTAACATGCAAATATCAAGGCCAAAAAATGGATGAAAATCTTGGTACTAGGTTTTGGTATTTTACAGATAGTACTATACCAGAATGGATAATCTTTCTTAACATCAGTTATTCTTTGGATCCTACAGTATAAAGTCTACGGTACATTTTTTTTGTCAGCTAATTTTATACTGCAAAAGGGAATAAAATGCCAAACCAATAATCAGTACCAGTGATTACCAGTACTGCTCTACCGGTTGTGCTATTCTTGAATGACAAGTTTTCACCAATGGGAATTTTATGTTGGCAAGAATTGGAAGGTTTTAGGTCTAGTCGTACCTGGACTTGAAGCTCCCTAGCAGAAAAATCAAGTAACCCACCCAACAACCTCCTTTTGAAGATAGGTAACGACTCCTCTCGCCTTCATTCATAAACTAAAGATAATCAGCACAAAAGTTGCCCAAGCGGTAAGAACTAGGACCAATAATGCCACAATGTTATCATCGTGCCTCCAGAATTATAAACATACTTGTACAAGTGATAAGTACAGCAAGGTGTGTATTAAGATCAAGAACTCAGAAGGTTAGGTGCAGCCACCATTGCCAATCAGTACAAGGGTACAAGATCCATTGATCAATAAAGCAATATATCGTTCGTTATCATCCAGTGGGGTCAAACAAGGAACAAAACTAGAAAGCATAAAAATTCTGACAGGTACTTGAAAACATCCATATCTAGAAACTGCTCAATTACTCAAGAAATTATAAGAACAGGTTGATTGAATTCGGAGTACTTCTGCGAGAAAAATGTTCAGCATTTTTGGTTCTCAGTACCTGATTCTGTGATCACCAGTACTAGAGCCTCCCACCATTGACAGCCATTCTGCACAGTGAATTGTCGCCTCCACATCCTAAGAAAACATCACAAGTTTTCTAAAATTTAGTGGATGTTATTATGAGCCTAAAGACGACAGATAATCAGAGCACCCAAAAGTTTGCAAAACCCTAAAGAAGGTGCTAGAAGCTTACCTTCCAACCATCCTTCTGCCGCATTGAATGCTCTAAGATTATAATAAGAAAATTGTGAATGAGGTCCTCTATCTCATGAATGCTGACACCATTTGACTCCTTGCTATCACCCATCTGCATTTCATGTGAATGTTAAGCCTACTTGCCCCATTACAATCAACATTATTATTTCAGTTGATGTGCTATAGAGAAATGCAAGTACCTCATAATTAGATATTAAAACCTCTAAAATCCACTCTGGCCATTCTGCCATGGATGTTAGACAACTTCTGTTTTCTGGATGACTGCAAGCCAATAGCAACAGATCCTGAAATACACACACAAGAAATGTTAGCTTCCAATATTCAACAGAACATTGGTCACTACTTGTCTACCTTTATACAAACTTCTAGTTTTAAGATTAGCATGATAGCATCGCATGTTATAACCATAAACATAATTTACAACATAGCCCCATGAACTAGATATATCCCCATATTACTTGGACACCAATGACAGTTCTATTCAATTTTACCAACTTAGACACTGAATATAAAAAAAAAAAAAAAAAAAAAAAAAAAAAAAAAAACGATTACACATGCCCCGAAAATGTGAGCATCACAGCATGCAAACCAAACTCGCCATAACCTTGGATGCAAATTAAATTTGCAAAGTAAAGTCTCAGCCCAAGTCTAGTCTAGATTGAGTCAAATTGGTTAATTAATGGCATAAAACTAAGTCAAAATTGGATCGAGTTCTCACCAGATAAGGTACAATTAGAAGAACTACAATTGTGCTAGATTTTATGCCATCTTTAAAAAAAAATTGAGCTAGGTTTGATGCCTATCAGTTACCAAAATTAGATTTACATATGTAGGAGTCAAGTTCTTCAAGTTAGTTACCAAGTGTTATCTAATATAATTTGTTTGATTTCATTATGTTAAATTCAAACATATTAGTTGTTATTGTCTTTCTTTCTAAGTTTTGTTTATTTAACAATTCAATATTATTTGTACAAGTAGATATTATGAATTAAAAGAACTGAGTCTCTCTCCCTGGGAAATCATTAGTGGCCCATCTCTTTCTTCTCTCTTTGCTATCTCTGGCACTACCCACCCTCTGTATCTTGCTAAATCGTAACCCTAGCCACCTCTAAACCACGTTGCATAGAGACTTAACCAAGTTTTTAGAACAAGTTATCTTTGATTATTACAGGTCACTAGCCTATTGAAGCTTTAGATAGTCTGTTATCAGTACAGAGGAAAAGTTACCTGTATAGCACGAGCCTGAAAAGACCTGGAAGTATAGGGAAGTGCCCGGAGGAGGACCAGTAACAGTGGAATGTGCTCAAACCGGTGACCCGAGTCATACAGGTTCACATTATCTTCAGTAGTAGATATATTGATCTGCATAAAGTTCAGTTTTTAAATCCTAGAATAAAAGACCAATCATGTTTGGAGGCAAAAGCAGCATGAACTAGGTTGGCAACAATAACATCAACTCAAGTCAGGTTCATTTTTCTTAACTAAAAAGCATACATTCTTTGATATATGTTATTATAGATTCAATCAGCAATAATATTATTTCAACTCTTGAATGGTGATTGTAGGTTTTTTAAAGAAAATAACAAGAGAATAATTGTGTGCAATGAGAAGTATTAAATACCGCAGCAGCAATCAAGGCCATATACACATTGCTAGTCATGAGTCGCCTAGGAGCAGACTCTAAGGCCTTCTGCAAAGCAAAGAGCAGCAATGCCACCTTATCTTCAAACATACTACTTCCATCTTCAGGAACAACAGAGGTAATAATGCTACTTTGTGCGACTGGAGGCATAACATTAATTGCAAGTTTCAGATGACCCGATGTAACAAGTGCACCAAAAATGTGAATTATTCCAATCAGTATTCCATCACCATCATCAATGTTGTACATGTTATTCCTGACATTATCAGCAGTAATTGAGAAGCTAATCCCACCCAAATTCTTTATAAGTTGACTCTCTGGTGTGGAAAAAGCTCTTTCAATACTTGTGCTCACTGGAGCCATATATTCAGAACTTCTGCCATCTTCAGGTGAATCTGGTACTGCATCAGCATCTTTAGAATTTGATTCGACTTTAGAGTCTGGTGCTGTATTATTATCTTTAGAATCTGATTCAACTTTACAGTCTGATGTCGCATCATCTTTAGGTTCTGATGTTGCACTTGGTATGCTATTGCCATCATGTACTGAAGAACTTTCTGAAATATTGCTGTCACCAGCCTTAGACTCTCGCTGTAAGAGAACAAGAAGAGCCTCTACCCCGCCACCTGAGATAAAAGCTTGAGCAAACATGTTGGCCCTCGATGTGTTGGGCTGGGCAACCAGCCTGTAGATAAGGTGCAACACTCTAGCAACCTGAGAACAGTAATTAATGCAGGACATATAAGATGAAGTCACCAATTCAACTGTTAAGCTTTTCAATTGTTATAATATCACTTGATAATATACATATCCATCATGCAAAGGTCTTCAAGAAAAAAACAATGAAGAAAAAAGGAACAGAAAAGGTTTCAAAAGATTCAATTAAGAAACAAAAGGGAGAAACAAGTTCTATAACTAGCTTGTGGCCATAAATGACCGAGAAGGTAGGTGCTGGTCATAATGAGCATTTGTTACCTCTAGACAATACAGAAAACTATGCACTTCCATCTTTTTTTGGTTTAAGAAACAGGGTCAAGGACAATTTCTTTGCATTAACAAACAGCTCTGAGCACATAAATGCAGCAAACAAGATAGAAACCACTAAATATCGGATCAACATGTTACTCCATCTTGGTATCCTAACTAAATAAATATCCAAAATAACACAAACTGGTAGCTGGCTTGCACTGAGCATTTCCAAATTTAAAAACCAAAAAAAGGAAGGAACCTGATTAGGCTGAGGGCAGTCAACAATAAATCCTATTAAACAACGCACATCATCGGAAGCCAGATCAGGAGCTCCTGCTCCTATCAACAGCTCAATAACCACCAATAGTTCATCAACCAGAGAGTTCAATTCACCCAATGGTCTGGGGACACCACAATCGACCGAATCAGCCTCCCTGACCACCCAATAACACTTCCTACAACCATCAAGAAGCATTTGTAAAGCATTGGCATCCCTCAAACAAGCTGCTTCGGTAAAAACCATGTCTGCAAGTGAAGAAAGAAGCTTCTTTTGTAAGCCATAATTGCAGGTGCTCCACATCTTTAGATCCAGCAAAAGCGTGCTAAACATCTCCACTTTTACCCTGTGATTGGTTTTTTGAGACTGGCATAGGGACACTATTCCTGCAACGATCTCTTCATCAGTCAACCCATTTCTTTTTGTGAAGTCCAGTTTGGAAAGAGTCTCTAGCAGATAGAGTAAGATTCTAGACAGAAGAGAAGGAGCTTGTGTCTTGCAGAGCTCTTGAGCGTTTGCAGGGTATTTCATAGCCAATGAGATAACTCGAAATATAGGGGCAGAGAGAGATGCAGTAGCCAGAGATAAGGGCAGGTCACTTGGCATAGGTTCAAGAGTATCTGTTTTAACATTGCTTACTGCAAGAGGAAGCAAGGCCATTGGACCACCATGAGATAGGGCCCACAAAGATTCAGAGGCACGGATTCGTGATGCTATATGGACTTGCCCAAGGACCTCAGCAGGCCTTCTTTGAACACCTTAAATCAAGCGAAAAGAGAGACGAATTTAAAATTATAACTATGAAACCACAAGTCAGGACTTGGAAGTCTGGAACTAAAATTTGTATAGAATATCACATGTACAGTTCTTTCAATGCACACAACAAAATATTAGAGTCATATTTACAATATTATAAGAAGAGAATAACACATATTAATAGACATATGTAATTGGTTTTTCTTTATTCTTTTTTTTGTAATAGCTACAAAAACTACAAAAGGGTGGTTACAAGAACATATGAATATAAGATGGCGGGATAAAAAGAAAAAAGAGACTGGACATTTAACTTTAGTTAATTAACTACAGGTGGGGCTTTTAAAAAGAAAGAAATAAAGAGACGGACTAACCTGCTGCACCAGAAGGTGAAGCATCAGGACAGAACCGGCCACTGAGCAGACTGGGATGATACAAAAGGTGCAAGAAGCCTGCAATATCTTGATTCAAAGCCGCACTATCCTCTGCCTTGTTCTTCACAAAATCATGTGTTGCTGACCAAGGCAAACCTGCACCATTTCCAAAAGTAGGCAGTGTATCACCACTCCTGGATGCCAGCCTGGCCATTTTCTCGGGTCCAATTGGTTCCTTGAATATATAAATGGGTCCCATCTCAGCAAACAAGGGGCACTGCCTTCGCCTCCTCTGGAGCCCTGCAATGGTCGGTGGTGGGTTTGTCCCAATACAACAGAAGGCCAACGGCTTTGAGATTCGTGGAAACTCGAATGGACGGCTCTCATGGAGGTTTCCATCTACATATAATCTCAATTCACTCTCTGCCTTACCTAGTAAGCCCTGCTTGCTGGTGTGTTCCAACCCAATGAAGTACCAACACTGGGGCTTGAAGGCATATGTGAAATGCAGAGATGCCTTCTTTCCCTTGCTACTTGCAGTCTCTACAACTAAAAACTGGCCATGGAAGTAAGCCTCCACACCTAGGTTATCTGAAGAGAGGAAGCTAAATAGTCTTGGCATGTGAGTGGTCCCCTCTCCTGCAAGTGCACTTGCTGCTGCTGCAGCCGACATAGGTGAAGACTTTCCAGATCTGGCAGCTGCTGCAGCTGCAATTGCTGCTGCTGCAGTTGCAGTGTTTAGAGTGTCAGAGAATGATTCAATGTAAATCCAAGTGGCAAAACCATACCCATTCGAAAACGGCCACCTGCTATCCCCTGGACCCAACAACCCAGAACTCTCGCCATCAAATTCAAAAGTGACTGCTGGGCCCCTTGTCTCCTTGCTACCCATGGCCTTCTCCAATGCCACCATCAATGGCGTAGCCCAGTTTGTGGTTAGAGTCTTCTTTATAAGCCTGAGCCAAGAATGCAAGTCATTGACATTGACAGAATGCCCAGCCAAGACCTGAACGCACTGGCATAAAGCAGTACCATCCCAAGAATCCCTCTCGGGCAATTCAACAAACACCTTCTCTGCCGATCTAAGAAAAACACCCAACAACCCCGAGGCTGAGCACATGGCACGGTTCCTGGTACAAGCCTTTAAAACTGTCAACAATCCTCTAACCAACCTACTCCTAGGAGACATGTAACTAACCGAATCGCCTTCCCAAGGAAGCCAAGGAATCAGTTCAGCTGCCACCACAGCTGCCCGCGAGTTTGAAATCACACTTGGTGGATTGCCTAAACCATCAGAATTACTACTACCTCCACCAATTTCATCTAAACCTTCAACTCCTCCCATGGTGGCAAGAAGCACATCCACCACTGACCTTGACACGTCACTTCCACCTACTGACACCATATTCCTCAACTGGTCTAGACTCTCAGTTTTTCCCATAATGGCTGAATCTACCTGGTGCACCAGTTCAAGTGGTACATCAGGCATGGCGGGCTTTGACCTCGGTTGCGGGGACTCCATAGGGGACGTGTAAGAATCAACACTAGCTGTAGGAGAGGAGGTTTTAATGCGGCTCACACCTGGAACGTCGAGATCTGACGTAGCAAAGTTGGAACCGTCAGATGCCGCATCGAGGCCAGGAGAACGGGTACCTACATCGTCTGAAAGAGGAGAGAGAACGGAGGTGGATTGATCAGGGTGTGAATGGTCGTTTAGATCGCGCAAGCAAACAGGCTCAAAGAGGTCTTCCTCCGCCAAAGAGGAACTGGTGGGGCTATCTCCAATGTCGTGAGGTTCGTCTTCCATTGTATATATCTATCTATTCATTAAAAATAAAAATAAAAATAATAAAAAAAAATTAGAAGGAGTCAACGAAAGAGATGTCGAAGAGGCATTGTGCGATTGGTGCGGGGGTGAAAAAGTAAAAGATTAAAAGGTGTAGATCTGAGAGTGTGAAATGAGATTGAGCGCTTGCCTTGCTCAAACGAAGCGAAGCATGGAAGGAGAAGGCGAAAGAAGAGAAGGGAAAGGGAGGAAGAGGGAAGCACAGGAGGCCGATTTGGTCGGTGTTTATTGGTTTTGGTACACCAGGAATGAAATGGGAATGCGGGAACTCGGATTCGATTTGGTTAATGTGGTTTTTCTTTTTCTTTTCACCGATTTTGACTGTCTTAACTCTGACAAATGCGTTTTGATAGTAAAAAAATGGCGTTATTTTTTTTTTTTTACATTTAGTGTGTTTGAGAAATAGTATTTGAGAATTTACCAAAATTTATTAATTCTAATGGTATTTAAAAAAATATAGATTTTATTTGAATAGACGGAGAAAGTGACAGAAATATTGTTTGAATTGTATGATTTGAAATAATATTAGGTTGAATTGTTTTTTCTTATCACTTCTACTAAATATTATATTATTATAACAACTTGAACTTTTAATATTACTTTTGAAAAATACTAAAAAGATTTTAAATTATCTCTAGGCAAAGATAATGATATTGTTTTTCAGCTAATGTTATTTATCCATCCGAACATAATATTTTGAAATAATAAGCCATTGAGCCGGATAAGAAAATATACAGAGTTGGGTTTGGTGTAAAACTGGATCTATGTATAGCAGTATAGGCCATAGGGTGTTAGGAAAGTGTGGTTGTTGTGTACATAGGGTGGTTGGAAAGGTGATCTATGTTCACAAAAAAGCCGAAGTTTAATTATCAGTAAATTGAGAAATAACATAGTTTAAAATTTTGTTTATGGTACATAGATTTCATCAGCATAAAACTTACATAACAGAATAATGTGATTAGGGATCACAAGTTATAAAGACTGCAGACCTCCAGTCCAGATCGAATTTTTTATTATTTTATTAACTAAAGTCCAGATCCGTTGTTTATACCTGTATTATGACCGTATGATCTGTTCGGTAAATAAAGCCGGGCCCGCTCGTTGTCATAATCGATTATCGAGTTGGTTCACTTCAGTCAGTGGCAGTATCCGCTTGTTTTGTTTTTTTAATTATTTTAACAACAGAAACACTTTTGAATATGGTTGCGGACCTACTAGTAATGAATTGATCTAATAATTTTAATTGTCACAAAATATAATTTCAATTTTAAAATCTATTTTATATGTTATAAACATAAAAATAAAGATATTTCATTGTAGTTTCCATTTTTTTTTTTTTTAGAAAACTAGTCTTTTCGGTCTAATAATTAAAAACCATGCTTCTCTAGTTACAGCACATTGGAATCTTGACTGAACAATATCTTGTGAATATTAATTGTTGGGAGATTTTTATTGTCATTTTTCATCTCAAAAATTTTACTTGTGAAACTACTTAAAATCTATTAATATAATGATATTTGATAAAATATCGAATAACACTCAAAATTTTATATAGTTTGTTACCAGACGGAGCGAGAAAGTATCACATGATGGATAAAAAATATCAAAATGAAACATAATGCTACAAATTTCAATTATTTTGAAGCATAGTTCCATTTTACAATTCTTTTCAAAAAAATCATAATATATGTTGAGTTATATTTAGTATTGTGTTTATTTAGTATGTTATGTTATTTATAGAAGTATAGGGACCTATTTGTAAAAGAACAATTATCGTTTAATATAAAAAGGGAGCCTCTGTACACAGAGGTCATAATCCCTAGTTAACCTAAATCTCTCTAAAGTTTACATGCTATCAGAGCCATGCAAGAAGAACTTCAGGCGTTGAAGAAAAATGACACATGGGAGTTGGTGCCTCTACCAGCTGGAAAGCGTGCTGTCGGATGCAGATGGGTGTACAATGTCAAGCAAATTCCAGAAGGCAAGGTTGATAGGTACAAGGCCCGATTGGTTGCAAAAGGATGCAGTCAGACTTATGGCATCGACTATGATGAGACCTTTGCACTGATTGCAAAAATGAGCACTGTGAGGATGTTGGTGTCGTGTGCTGCCAACTGCAATTGGCCACTACACCAGTTGGATGTCAAGAATGCTTTCTTGCATGGAAATCTCCAAGAAGAAGTGTACATGGAGATTCCACCTGGATTTGCTACTCTACAATCGGCTGGAAAGGTTTGCAAGTTGAAAAAGTCATTGTATGGGCTGAAGCAATCTCCGAGAGCATGGTTTGATAGGTTCAGACTTGTAGTCTGTGGCATGGGGTACAAGCAATGCAATGGAGATCATACTATATTTTACAGGCACTTGAAAGGTCGTATCACCATTTTGGCTATCTATGTTGATGATATTGTGATCACTGGTGATGACACTGAGGAGATTATGCGGCTCAAGGGAAATCTTGGAAAGGAATTTGAGGTCAAGGATTTGGGACAATTGAAATACTTTCTTGGGATTGAAATTGCTAGGTCAAGGACGGGCATAGTGCTTTCTCAGCGAAAGTATGCATTGGATCTTCTATCAGAGACAGGAATGCTAGTTTGTAGAGTTGCTCCAACTCCTATCGAGCCGAATCTGAAGTTGTGTGCTGAGGGAGGTGACTTGGTGGATAAAGAGCAGTACCAAAGGCTAGTTGGTCGGCTTATTTATCTATGTCACACGAGACCTGATATTTCTCATGCAGTGAGTGTGGTGAGTAGATACATGCATGATCCTAGAGAACAACATTTGGATGTTATTCGCAGAATTCTCAGATATATCAAGGGGAGTCCTGAAAAAGGACTGTGGTTCAAGAATCATGGACATCTGAGAGTTGAAGGCTATTGTGATGCCGAATGGGCAGGTTGTTTGGATGATCGCAAATCCATCACAGGATATTGTGTATTTTTTGGAGGCAATCTTGTGTCTTGGAGGAGCAAGAAACAAGATGTGGTGGCCAGATCTACAGCTGAGGCCGAGTACAGGGCTATGACACTCAGCCTATGTGAGTTGATGTGGATGAAAAATCTCCTATCTGAACTGCGCGTGTTTCGAGGAGAGTCCTTACAACTTCGGTGTGACAATAAGTCAGCAATCAATATTGCAAACAATCCGGTTCAGCATGATCGCACCAAGCATGTGGAGATCGATCGTTTCTTCATCAAGGAACAACTGAATAATGGAGTGCTGACTTTGAACTATGTGAAATCGGAAGAACAATTGGCTGATTGTCTAACCAAGGGTTTGGGTTGCAAGCAATTTGAAAGTTCTTGTAACAAAATGGGGATGATTGATATATATCGCGCATCTTGAGGGGGAGTGTTGAGTTATATTTAGTATTGTGTTTATTTAGTATGTTATGTTATTTATAGAAGTATAGGGACCTATTTGTAAAAGAACAATGATCGTTTAATATAAAAAGAGAGCATCTGTACACAGAGGTCATAATCCCTAGTTAACCTAAATCTCTCTAAAGTTTACAATATATATTTTAAAATTTGGTTGTGCCAAGGGTAAAGTGCCTCCCCTTTCACAAGTGTGGGTGTGGCTTCGTCACCTTAAACAGCCAATCTAGAAGCGCAATGACATATATATATCTTTAGAAATTTTTACTTAAAATTTGAAATTTTATCAAAAATTTAATTCTAATAAATTCCTATCCATTAAAGATTAATGACTTCACAGTCTGCTTGCTCCTTTTCCCTCTAAATTTCCTATACTACTTCTGTTTTTCTGTGTAGCTAAATAGAGCTTAAGAATAACAACTCTCCCGTAAATTATTAATTTAGAGTATGTCATAGGTCATAATACAAAAAGCAATAATTAAGACTAAGAGGGTACAAATATTATAGTCGTAATAAAAGTAGGGATTTGGAAAGGGGTGACGACTGGGACAAGGCGAGAAGCCGGTGTGAGTGTGACCCAAAAAACTTTTTAAAACCTACGCATGTGAGCTAGATCTCTAGGCTTTCTTGTTATTTTTAATTGAAGAACCTATTACGAATTAAAGATTATAGTTTCTGTAAGATTTATTAAAATTATAGCCTTATAAATTAACATAGGTTCCAGGTGGCATCATAGATATTTTTCGGAGTAACTTGAAATTCCAAAAGGTATTCAAATCTCTTTAGACCGATATCAGATATCTTAATTGTCTAGAGGAGAATAGCCTTGCTAATTTAATTGTAATTTATTGTACAAATTCTGAGAGTGCCACATGCAGAAAGTAGGCATCTTATTCGTTCATTTCTCTGTAGAATAAAAAATAAAGTTACAAAATTAAAGAAGAGAACATGAATAGGATAACTAATGGCTGTCTCACGTTGAACTCATTCAAGAAAAATAAGCAAATAAAATAAAGCGCCAAATTATCAACACACACTTCTCTTTCTTTAATTTTGAATTAGTATGGCAAAAGAGACAACTTAATTACTGATATCATTAAAAAAAATTAAGATACAGTTTACAAAATAGGAGACGAAGAAAATAACAAAAAAATGGGAAAAAAATAAGAAAAAGAGAAGAACTAGAATGAAAAGCACACAACAAGAATTTTAGGCTTCGTCAGGATTGTCAAATTAAGAGAGCTCTAAATCTTCAAAAGTGGCTTCCGGTGTCCCTTTCACAATCTAGTCGCACTTGTACTTCTAAAGGTCCAAAAGAAAAATTACATATTGTAATACTGACATGCATATCTTGTCCAATAAATTTAATAAATAAATTAATCAACGACTAACAGGTTCAGACTGAATCGTGCCCATCAAATATACATAAATTATTTTCATCAGAATGCCCGGGCTTTGATAATATCAAAGCTCATCTCACTCGGATCAGTTGCTTGTAACTCAACTTGGATGCCATCGAGCTCTCTTCTGAAGCGATCCTTCGAGCTGGCGTAGAGCATTTTGCTCCTTATTCTGGAACCATCAGGAGACCTGAACAGAACAACAATTTCCAAAGAACTTATCCATCATAATAAGTAGTTTCTAAAAGTTTGTTTTACTAGCAAAATATATTGAATTGGAGGTTTGTTGTTGTCACATGCATCTTAATCGATAGTCCCATGAACCACAAATTTATTGCTAATTAAGTTACCAAAGCAATTATCAACAGTAAGCCATATAAAAGAATCTTCCTGCAAAGTTTAACTAAACTTTTGTTATGTTTTTACTGAATTCCAAGTCATATACAAATTGAATGCCTCCAGAAGTTCTTCAAACTATAAAAACGAAGGAAAATATTATAATGGGCACATTAATATGGATTCCCAGTAATCAGTTTGAAGAGCCAATAAAATACTAACGGATATTAATTACCAGGAGATGAAGAAGATTTTGCTCTTCTGGCAGTTCTCATCAGTGACAAAGTCAAAGTCGAAGACAGCGTAACGGCATTCATTGGGCGGAAGGGAATTGGTGAAGTCATCATAGGTCTCTGCAGGCTCCCCCAATTTCTCCACTGTCACCTGCTGTATCTTCTCATCGATCTTGAAGACTATGAATCTGTAGTTCCTCTTCGCCTTCAGCTCCTGGAACTTCAGCTTGCAATCGTCATGCACTGCCATTCCCGACGCTGAATTCGCCTTTTTGGGAAAAAAAAAATCAGAGAAGCAATTTTAGTTCATTAAAACGATGGATTGTGTAACCGCGTGTCAAGTTAATATTCCTATATGATGTAAATTGGGTGACCCATCTGCTGAGGTCTTTGCATATATAATGTGAAAGCATCGATCATATTATCATTGAATTGAAGTCAGTCAGAAGTCAGAACCAATGAACAGATTGTAGTTACAAGCACATGATAGGAAATAAACTTAAGAGGTACATGCTTAAAATAAACAACTTGTTTCCCGGAGAAATCAAGATGTAGACTTTTAAGCTGGAGGAAATTCTGATTATGATAAACAACGTCATGTTATACGGATTGTTTTCATAATGTACAATTAAAAGTGATAAGTAATATTATAAAGGAGACCTAAAACAGATGTAATTCAAGATACGATTTGCATAATATACGCGCTTGATACCATGAACGCATCTCATATTTCATTAACCCAAATATGGCTTATGGATAAAAATAGATAAGCAGATCCCACCAGACCCTTTTTTATTTTTTATTTTTTCATTATTCTTCCGGTTTCTAATACCAAAAATAAGAAAGATCAAGTGTGATGTTCAATTGTTCATTGATCTTCAAGACAAACTACAAGCAATAGATATTGCTCCAAAACGATGATCAAAATCGGAAAATCATAAAAAACCAACAATTCACAATTAGCAATATAGTAATAGGAGATAACTCTGATCATCAACATTTTCAACATACATTTTTGGTCCAATCCTATCATGGATAACCAATTTGAATTAAACAAGTCCAAGGTATATGTATAATAACTAACCATGGTTTATTCTCGATGGAGTTATGATCGGAAGTGGCTGCAGGAGAAAGGAGAAACAAAGAAAGAAGAGGGAGAGAATAGTTTGAAGAAATAAGGAGGTAGTTTTGTAGTGAAAGAAGAAACTAGTACATAGAGACGTGGGATTGAGATAAATTGACGGAGCGAATAAAGGTAGAATAGGGGTTATGTTTCACGCCACGTCCCAAATGCCAGACAACTTTGACCCATTGGTTAAGTTCATAATCTATTTGTGGCGGGTGCATACGCTAATACAATGTGCATTTTCTGGTACATTTCTAAATGCAGCATGATAATATTGTTGGTACATGTTATTTGTTCTAATCAGCAATAACCCGTCTTTGAATCTGTCACAAAGGATCAGGGATTAGTGATATGCCAAATATAGCAAAACTTGACGTGCTCTCAACCGTCCGTCCATCATTAGTACAATTCATGATTATAATTTTAAGTTAGGTACAGAAAGAAGTCAGGATGCCAAAACATAAGGTGTAGGTTGTGATATAATGTTTTTGAGAGATGAAATTGTGTTTTGTGCTTGTGGAATTGAATTATATTGGTCTAATAAGCGGATTTGTTCAATTAATTGAACTAGAACTAGATATTTATCGTTGTAAATCTGAGAGAACCAATGGTCAATTGCGCTATATTTAAGCTGTTGAAAATTTTAACACGTTTCTCGATTAGGTCCTTGAAATTTTTTACGTTTCCCATTCCGATGTGTTGTAATTCGGTGTCGACAAGTCTCAAAAGACGTTACATAAGTCAAATGAACACCCTCTCCTCTCTAAACATTTTGTCGTAATAAAAGAAAATCAGCTCTTTTCAAGGCACCGCTGCCCTAAAAACTTGTCAGCATGTTGCCTGGCCATCTAGAATATAAGATATCTGTTACTCTGTATCTAAACCAGGAGAGTACATTGATGTTCTTTGATTTAGGTTAGAGACAAATTAAGAGGGAGAACAATAAAAAAAATGACCTTGCTTTTAACAAGGTACGTTATAATGACAAATTAAGCATGCTCAACTGCATCACACGAGAAACATTAGTAGCATATTAATAAACTCAAAATTGAATGCTCATTCCTCTATTAAGAAGTTTGAGAAAAATACAATTACATTTAACCAAAAAAATTGACAACTTTTGGACCCTGCTTAGCCTTCTTTGATTTCGAACTATTGTCCTTCTCATGCTTACCAGTGACCCCTGATTTTAAGTTGGACTTCCCTGATGCTTTATCATTTTTCACTTCCTCCTGTGGGATGAAATCATCATCCAGATCATCTCCACCACGACGAGAAGTTGGATCATTCTGCTGTCTTACATCAAGCATTCCTGTTCACATATTATGAAAGGACAGTGAAAAACTACAATGAATTATTTTGATCTTTTCCTTGCTTTGTGTCAAAACAGTATGTTCACTTGCTGCATATCGCTTTCTGGAATTCTTTGTTAGCGCAGAATACATATTGCAAAGCAGTAACTCCTTGCATATTTATGCAGTAAAGCAAGGCATATTATACTGGAAAAGTTCTTTCTGGCACTGGGTCATCTTCAATCTATTGCTTCTAAGCAGTTGCATATTCAAGCTAAAAAAAGACATCAAAAAACATGAACCAGGATTACCTGTGTCTTGGTCTATCAGGGAATTTGCAAAATCTCCATCACGTCTGTTTGGACAATGTTTGGCCAAGTGAGTGACTCCACCACATACTTTACAACAACCACCCTGTAAAGATTGTAAAGATGTTAACACAGCATAACTAATTACTACATAAGCCTTGATTTATTCATAGCATACTACGTTGACAAATATTAGAATACCTTTGGATATATGCCATGTTCATTCTTGGGACAATCCTTGCTCAGGTGCCCCGTCTCTTTACAGATAAAACAGCTTGCAAATTTTGTACCACCTGCAAACAGACCATTGCATTTTTAGCCTAGAAAATTAATCTATCTCAATTAATTTGAGGTAATATACTTCAATATAAGTAATTCAATTGTTTTCTAATATGAATAGTGAAATTCTTAATAATACATCCCGAATCTAACAATTTGACAAATACAAAAAGAAAGCAAAAGAGAGTAAATACCGCTTTCAAGTGGCTTAGGACACTTGGAAAGAGTGTGCCCGGTTTCTCCACAATTATAACAGAATTTCTTGTCACTATTTTCACTTTTCTCTGAGCAATTCTTCACGCTGTGTCCCCTCTTTCTACAAAACAAGCAAATCTACAAACCCAAAAAAAAAAAAATAAATAAAACAAGGCACACAAATAATCAATACCACTAGCATAATCACAACAAAAAACCCAAAAAAAACCAAACAAATTTAAACCCAAACAAACCTTATTTCTCTCCCACTGCGCCTTCTCAGGACAGTGTTTAGCGATGTGCTCCTTCGACTTACAAATGAAGCAGCTCTCGCCTGGTCGCATACCGGGCACGCGAAGCGGATGCTTCCTATGAGACCCACCGCCGCTCTTCTTCGATGATTTTGCATCTCCTTTGCTTTTCTTGAACTTGTTCTTTTTCTTTTTAACTTTCGTCGGATCAGAGGGTTGAGATGGCTCTGGTTTAGGGAAGAGATCTGGGTTCGCCTCCTTGAATTTTTTCCTGGCGAGCCTTTGTCTCTGACTCACCATTTTTTTTACTACTTTGGAAGTTTGGACTCGCAAAACCCTAAACCACTGGTAGCGTTGCAGAAGCTCTGGCAGCTTGCGGATTGGTAGGGTTGTTACCGGGTCGGGTCAAGTCGGGATCAAACCTGATATAAGATCCGAAATGAAGGGTAGGTATAAACGGGCTACAGCCTACAGGCCCATTTAGTATGAACATTAGATCTGCACATTATGGGCCTGTTAGTTTTTTCAGTACCCTGCTGGACATGTTCTAGGTCGCGACTCGCGACTGTAAATTTCACTTCTGCTGTTGTGTATTTTATTCGTATTTTAAATTCAAATTACATATTAATATTTAATGCTATTTACATTCGAAATATAAAGTAAGTTCATTGATATGCAGTTGATTCTGTTAGATTGTAAAAGTGAACTCTCATGATGGAAAAACAAAAGCTAAGTACGTGGGGCTTATCATGGTTCATAACGAAAAGAAGCTTTAGTAAAACTTAAAATTAAGATCTTTACAGAAGATCTTTTTTTTTTTTAATTCAATCCCGTAGGATTAGCAATAAGTCTTGAGTATGAGCATCATGTCTTGTAATGGAAAAAACGAGGGGATATTATTATGTCACATAGTGGAAACAATTATGGCTTATCACATTATGGACTTCACCAACTCGTAGAGATTTTGGTGGATTCTAGTTTCAGTCAAGTTTAGTCATCAAGTAATGCAGAGCAGACAAAGCTTCTAAACTGAAAATCAAACCAAAAAAATATAGCATGAGATAATCAATACAGATTTGGTACAGTACAATCTAGTGCTATGGTCCTCAAAAAAATGAATACAAGAAGGAATTTACTTGCATCAAGTTTCAAAAACTAATAAGCTAGGTGTACTGTACCAATACAGGCAACTGGCTGAAGCCTGCACTGGCCAACGAATTATTCTGCTATGGAGCATTGTGTCATCTCCCAAAAGAGTCCCAAAGGGCAGCAAGATCTACATTGCCACCAGATACTATAATTGCTACCTTATTACTCTCCTGCCATGCTGCAGTTTGCTTGAACTGATCCGAAAGAACAGCAGCTAAACCTATGGCTCCGCTAGGCTCCACCGCCACCTTTAGAATCTCATAGCACATTTGCATGGCTTTTATGATCTCCTCATCACTTACTGTGATGATATCGTCCACCAAATCACGAACCACTGGCCTGGGAAAATTGAAATTGATCTTTTGAAACAGTAATATTGTGCCAATACAAAGTGAATTTAACTATTTTAGAATATCAATTTACACGATGGGTTGCCAAATAGTTAAAATTTGTTATTCTTTCACTATGAATCTCCTTTTGTAGTATTTTTACTACATTATGTGTTTAAAGGTCATATGCTTTGAGAAGTAAACTAATCAGTAAGGCATAAATAGACAGCACACATTATAGCTCAATTAAGAGGCAAATATGTTACCATGTTTTATCTCCAAGAAAAGCACGAAGGCCATCAGCAATGGTGTTAGTCTCAGGTAGAGTAACAATTCTTCCAGCTACCTTCGATTGGGCAGCATCATCAGCTCCTTTTGGTTCTGCTGCCAAAATATGTATGGATGGGTTGATGGCCTTGGCAGCTAAAGTAATACCAGAAATCAGACCACCACCTGTGGTTCAAAGTTCAAACCAAAAATTTGAATGAATGGAGTAGCAGCTAACACTTGAATCGGTTTCATACATATCATAAGTGTACACATTACACCTATAAATGTCAGCACAAAAATCATACCTAATTAAGCCTCTCAACTCATTTGTTAAAAGAACACTTGCAATTATCAAATAGAAAAACATTAGAGAAATGATGGCCAGTTTGATCATCTGATCTGTATAATATAAAAGTAAAAGGAGGGCTGTGGACAACAATTTTCAAATTTTAGAGTTGTACAAATAAGAGTGACGAAAGGCTTAGTTGATAGTCAGGTGCGACCCATTCCATCCAAAACTGACTCAATGGGTTAATAGTCAGGTGCAGGTCAGAAAACATTCAGACCAGTAGCCAGTCGACCTATTTTTGATTGACTTCCATTTTTGTTTTCTTATTTTTATTAATATAAATAACCAGGCAAACAGCCATGCTCGTATTAAAACATTAAGAGATGCAAACACTACATAAGGCATAATAGCTAACTAAAACCAATAGAACTCAGCCATTTTGCAACCATCTTTACTTCCTACCCTCAAGTAGGCACTAGACTAAAGATGTGCCCATTTCTTAGCTATTTTTACAAAATAATCAATAAAACTAAAATCTAGAATATATATAATTTACCAGGCTGTAATAAAAAGAAAGCAACCTGATCCAATTACCAACCATAGGTATACATCATACTTTTACATTTTCTAGGACTAGACCTAATTGATCCTTTTAGAATAACTAGAAGAAACAAGACAATAATGTAATGCAATTTGCATACTGGAGTATGAACTGATGCAACAGCAACAGGTGCACAGAGGGCACAGTAAAGTATTGTAATAAAAGGGTACTGTGGGTAAAGATGTTCATGAAAACAAGATTAAAAAAAAAAAAAAAAAAGAGGATAAGGGTGGAGAATATCTAAAAGTTTGGTATTACAAACCGCTAATTGGTACAATAATAGTGTCAATTTCTGGGACTTGCTCCAATAGCTCTAGTGATATTGTACCCTGACCACTGAAAAAGAAGAAAAAGAAAAGGAAAACTCAAACTTAGTGAACCGAAATGAAAAGCAAAAATCATGGTGAAACTAGAGTTCTATAATTGAACTTTCGGAGATAGGATGTAAGTATAAACCTTATAATCCGGCCATCATTGAATGGATGAATCAGAACAGCTCCAGTATCTTCTTGAACCTTCCTTGCCACTGTCTCTCTTGATTGGATTGTGACTTCACTCCAAATAACTTGGCCACTATATCTCTTGACATTTTCGACTTTACATTTTGGTGCATTTTTTGGAATAACAATATAAGCAGGGATTCCACGCAACTTTGCAGCCAGTGACACGGCTGCAGCATGGTTTCCACTTCAAAAGAATATTCATAATCAGCACGGTTTAAATTCGATACAGATGAAGAACAGTGCTCTATCAAGTTATTTGTTAAAATGATCAAATGTGGTTTTCTTTTAAAGTGAAAGTCTGAGAAACTGATGCCTTTAGTTTTTCCACTACAGTGATTAAGAATAAAAAGGGATAAATTAATAGAAATAAGCAGTTGACCATTAGAGAGATAACTTTTACGCATGAAAATGAATGATTAATCGATTACTGGTTAAATTGGTAATTATTTATTAAATTAAAACATGTATTATAATGAAGTCTGAGAATTTGGGTATGTTTCATTTTTATGTTATACACCCTTCAAAGAGAGAGAAAAAACAAACCTGCTATGAGTTACAACCCCTTTGGAAGCTTCCGAATCATCAAGTGAAAATATAGCATTGGATGCTCCCCTAATTTTGAAAGCTCCTCTAGAAAAAGTAACAAAGACCATATAAAAATCACAAGCCACAAAAAGATATACAACAGAAGCTTAGTAGCACTGTACAAAATTACAACCTCTCTCACCCCTTCTGGAAGCACTCACACTTGAAAAACAGCTGCTTCCCAGCTAGAGAATCAAGTGTTGTAGATAAGAGAACAGGCGTTCTATGAATGAAAGGCTCAATTCGAACTTGAGCTTCCTTGATTGACTCGATATCAGCAGCATATTTCTGGCATCGTGGGGCATTCGTTCCATCCATTTAATGCCTAAAAGCACTGGCATAGTATAAGTGTAAATCCTAAAATAATTAAGTAATTTCACTAAATTACAACTTTACAAGTAAGGTTAATATAGAAATTCAAAGAGACTCTTCTCTAGTTATCTTCACTCCATTAACCCGACTGAAAGTAAACACTAAACAGTCATTTGCAGCAGTAGAAACTAATTACTGTAAAGCTTAAAAAAAGAATAAAAAGAAAAAGAAAAGAAAGGCCAATTACCTCCTCTTTTCACAGAAGTCGCTGAAGCGCCTTGATTTAACGATTTGCGCCAAAACCTACTACTACAAGGCGGAGAAAGCTAGAAAAAGGTGGATAATTTAGGATTTAGTACTTACTTATACGATAGGCCCACAATTGCGTCCAAGGAGGCCCTCTTGATAGGTTTGAACACTCTATGGGCTATTTTCAGAATTTCAGGACCATTTAAGCCCTAACAATTTTACCGCTATTTTCTCTAGTTTACTTTGTTCGTCACTCTTTTTCCTCCTCCCATTTTAAAGGGGGATAATATAAAATAATAAATACTAAAATGTTTGGAACGTCCAACAAGAATAATTTATTTTCTCTATGCAAAAGAATATATTATAAAACATTGAGCGGTTAGACTCGGCTGTTGGATTCTAAAAAATTGAAATATAAAGCTATGGAGCATTGACTGATGGACGCTTTGCATGATACATAGATTTGTTAATTGATCTTGTCATCTTGAGAGCCGAAGTTGTTCAATTGCATGAAATGCCCGCCATATTATATATGACATATGAGCCCGGCTTTTTAACTAACTAATCATGCGCCAACGGACCCTTGGGTAGAAAATGAGTCATACTTCGGCCAGACCAACTTACTGGCCGAAGTATGGACATGAACATCATCATGCACATATTTTCTGGTCTTTGCCTTTTGGAAAGGTACTTTATAGCACCGTGACATAGGCAGTGACATCACATCAACATAGACCATAATATTAACATACTTAGTCATAGTTGCATGAGAAAAATAATGACTATTTTTACATTCCAACATACATTTTCAAAAGAAAGTACCAGACGCAACTTAGATTACTAATAATATTAAATAAAATAGAATTTAAGGGAATTAATTAGCAAGAATCGGTGAGATGTACGTGCAAGGATCATTCCTGAACGTATATGCAGTTAAAAAGTTAACGTAATTACGGTTACTTTTGAAATTATCGTACAAGTAATATATATGCAGATGTCTCTACGAACTAATAACACGGCAGCATTAATGCATTATGTTCCTAGTACCTAGTCGTAAGTCTATCCCAACTTTTGATGAAACTAAATTCCCATTTGATTATTGTATTATATTAATATTATTCCATTGGCTTTGGTTATTGACTTACAAAATACATGACGCACGAGAAAATGATAGACATGTTCTCCGGGGTTGACTATCATGAAGGTTGATCTCTTTAAAAATTAAATCTAACAAGAGAATGGAAAACTTATTTGCTTTTCTAATATCATGTTAGGAGTAGTGTTGGCAATGACCCTTATTTTGCTCATTATTTTTTTTTTGTGCTTATACAATTGTAATTGAGTTGATTTACCGCAAGAAAAAACGTAATATATTTTATTGGGAAAATAAAATAAGATGAATATTTCTTAAAAAAATAAAAATAATAAATAAGAATGAGGGATGAGGATGAATTTTAATATATAGTTAACTTGACAATATTAACAATACTTTTTCAAATCAAGTTGAAAAAATAATTATAGATATATTATTATTAATTATTTCAATTTTTTTATTTGTGTATCAATTTATTCAAATTGAAAGTCATTTTTTACTCAATAAATATCATAAAATTGGATTGTTGCAAACTTTATCTTTTTGTTGATAATTGGTAATACTGACATAAATTTTCGTCATTGTCCAAGATCATGATATTTGATACTGAACTAGATTAATTGCATTCTAGATGTCCTATTTGAAAATAAAATTTTTATTTTGTTGATACTTAAAATCTTCAAATTAATTCATTATCAAAATTAACGTAGTGTCCAATACATGATCATTGACCGCGTCATTCTATTATATATAGGAAATGGTTCAAATCTCGTGGGCACAAAAAAGAAATTTATTGTAAAACTACACCGAATGATGTATAAAACCTACCTAACGGAAAAATCATTATAAATCAAACCACTAATAAATTATTTACGATAAGATTGATAGCCTTGAGATTTGACTTTTTCCTATATGATCATTGATCTGTAGCTTAATTCATCGTACAATTGCCACATTGTTGCGCAAAAAATAAGGACTTCCTTTTTGATTGGAGGGTGGACATCATATGTTTGCATATTTAATTTAACGTTCTTCCTTGTAAAGACTGGAACCTCAGTCACAACAAAAATTAAAATACAATTCCCCGATGAAGCCGCCCTAGGTTGCTTGCTTTGTCAAATAATTTATACTTGTGGACGTTTTCTCTGTTAGTTTAGTCGCTCCATATATAATTAATTTAGCACCACCTAGCTAGTTTGGTGGTGCCTACTTATTGTCCAGCTAGCGTCTAATGCAACTTCTACTTCCAAATCCAACGGCTGCTGATGGTATTCAGTTAGCCGCCTTTAGCCCAGATCGGCTCATGAGCATACTTAAAGCTAGTTTGGCTTGTTTGAAGAAATTTTGCTTATTTTCTCCCACCTGACAATTTCGTCTAGCAAGATAGCCAACATTTTAAAATGCAATAAATATAAAGGTTGATTATCTACAGATCCAGTGAAGTTAAACTTCAACTTTACATATATATTTTTCTAATATACCGGTAATTATTTGATGTTATTTTTTTCAAAAAATAATAAATAAAAAACACCTGTTTTGGCACATCTATATTACAAAAGTTAAAGAATTGATTTTGCTATGCATATATTCTATTCAGATTAGCAATTATTAACATGAGGTTGACACTTTTCTATCTATTGTGGGTAGTATTTAAATTTGTTCAAAACTATACTCAGATTTGGATGATTTAAATTTAATGATCCTTCTTGTTCTTGGGCCCTAGTTGGTGATTTGCATGATTATTCAATATCATTCAAATATAATGCCCATTAGAAATTACGAAAATTAGTTCTAAAATAGTTTTATTTAAATAAAAGTTTGTAGAAACAACCATCACTAATAATAATAATAATAATAATAATAATAAGGCAAATTCTGCCATGCAGTCAAATACACTCGCTAATTTGATTACTCAGCCCGAAAAAATGATTTGAATCGGGCTTAATCTGTCCGCATGGCAGAGTCTCCCTAATAATAATAATAATAATAATAATAATAATAATAATAATAATAATAATAATAATAATAATAATAATAATAATAGTTTTATTTAAGTATTTTTCGGATTTTTAAAAATTGTTGTTTTTGAACGGTACATAATTAATTAGATTAGCGATTTTCTAAAATTCCAAAAAAATACTTCAAAATTTCGAAAAATTATAAAATTTGGTCTGCAAGGAGATTTCAATATAGAGATCATATTAGACAGTTAGGATCGGTCATTTCGAATCAGATCTAATAGTTTTGATCGCAACTCACGGAAGGCTCCGTGAATTGCAACTCACCATAGAAAAACTCCACTTTATATTGTCTACAATAGAATCAGAAGCAAATTTATTGTAAATTATTTAATTATACATAGAAAATATGCATAAAAAGTGCAAAGAAAGCATATTCTGAGCAATATTTGAGTAGTTTAAGTGATTCTGCACTCATTATATGTCATTTGATTACAATAATATGTATTCCATCTATTTATGTTGTAGAATATAATTCAGAGCTTACTCATTATAAAATATTTAGTTATACATATAAAATATACATAAAATAAGCAAATAAAGCTTATTCTGAGCAACATTTGAGCATTTTAAGCGATTCTGCACTCATTCTAAATCATCTGCTCAAAATAATCTATATTTAAACAATTTATATTGTGTACAATATAATTCAAGCATATTTATTATAAAATATTTAATTATACATTAGAAAATATGCACAAAATGAACAAATAAAGCATATTCTAGGAAATATTTGAGCATTTTAAGTGATTCTGCACTCATTATAAGTCATCTAATCATTTATAATCTATATTCGAACACTTGATATTGTCTACAATATAATTCAGGCCATACTTATTGTAAATTATTTATTTATGCGTGGAAAATATGCATAAAAGGAGCAAATAAAGCATATTATGGTTAATATTTGAGCATTTTAAGCGATTCTACACTCATTGTAAATCATCTGATCATAATAATCTATGTTTAAACACTATCTGTTGTCTAAAATATAATTCAAAGCATATTTATTATAAATATTTAATTATACATAGAAGATATGCATAAAATTAGCAAATAAAGCATATTTTAGGCAATATTTGAGCATTTTAAGCGATTCTGCACTCATTCTAAGTCATCTGATCACTATAATCTATATTGAAACACTTTATATTGTCTATTATGTAATTAAGAGCATATTTATTGTAAATTATTTATTTATACATAGAAAATATGCCTAAAATGAGCAAATAAAGCATATTCTGGGCAATATTTGAGCATTTTAACCGATTCTGCACTCATTCCAACTCATCTGATCACTATAATTGAGAGCATATTTGGAACACTTTATATTGTCTATTATGTAATTCAGAG
This sequence comes from Rhynchospora tenuis, assembly GCA_027725995.1. Classification (NCBI taxonomy): domain Eukaryota; kingdom Viridiplantae; phylum Streptophyta; class Magnoliopsida; order Poales; family Cyperaceae; genus Rhynchospora; species Rhynchospora tenuis. The sequence goes on from CM050888.1 coordinate 170,205,765, forward strand.
CATATTTGGAACACTTTATATTGTCTATTATGTAATTAAGAGCATATTTATTGTAAATTATTTATTTATACATAGAAAATATGCATAAAATGAGCAAATAAAGCATATTCTGGACAATATTTGAGCATTTTAAGCGATTGTCCACTCATTCTAAGGCATCAGATCTTTATAATGTAAATTCGAGCACTTTATATTGTCTACAATATAATTCAGAGCATATTTATTGTAAATTATTTATTTATTCGTGGAAAATATGCATAAAAGAAAACAAAGCATATTCTGGTTAATATTTAAGCATTTTAAGCGATTGTACACTCATTCTAAATCATCTGATCACAATAATCTATATGTAAACACTTTATATTGTCTACAATATAATTCATGGTATATTTTTTACAAAATATTTAATTATCCATAGAAAATATGCATAAAATGTGCAAATAAAACATATTCTGGGCAATATTTGATCATTTTAAGCGATTCTGCACTCATAAGTCATCTGATCACTATAATCTATATTGGAACACTTTATATCGTCTGCAATAAAAGTCAGAGCATATTTATTGTAATTTATTTATTTATACATAGAAAATATGCATAAATTGAGCAAGTCAAGCATATTCTGTGCAATATTTTAGCATTTTAATCGATTCTTCACTCATTCTAACTCATCTGATCATTATAATCTATATGTAAACCCTTTAAATTGTCTACAATAAAATTCAGAGCATATTTATTGTAAATTATTTATTTATACAAAGAAAATATGCATAAATTGAGCAAATAAACTATATTCTGGTTATTATTTGAGCATTTTAAGCGATTCTACACTCATTTTAAATCATCTGATCACAATTCTCAATATTTAATCACTTTCTATTGTCTAAAATATTATTCAGTGCTTGTTTATTATAAAATATTTAAATATACATAGAAAAATATGCATAAAATTAGCAAATAAAGCATACTCTGGTTAATATTTGAGCATTTTAAGCGATTCTACACGCATTCTAAATCATCTGATCACAATTCTTTATATTTAAACACTTTGTACTGTCTACAATATTATTCTGAGCATATTTATCATAAAATATTTAATTAAACCTAGAAAATATGCATAAAATAAGCAAATATAGGATATTTGGGGCAATATTTGAGCATTCTAGGCGATTCTGCACTCATTCTAAGTCATCTGATCACTATAATCTATATTTGAACTCTTTATATTGTGTCCAATATAATACAGAGCATATTTATTGCAAATTATTTTTTTTATGCGTTGAAAATATGCATAAAATGAGCAAATAAAGCACATTCTGGGCAATATTTGAGCATTGTAATCGATTCTGCACTCATTCTACCTCATCTGATCGTTATAATCTATATGAAAACACTTTAAATTGTCTACAATATAATTCAGAGCATATTTATTGTAAATTATTTATTTATAAATAGAAAATATATATAAAATGAGCAAATATAGCATATTCCGGTTAATATTTGAGCATTTTTAGCTATTATGCACTCATTCTAAATCATCTGATCACAACAGTCTATATTTAAACACTTTTTATGGTCTACAATAAAATTCAGAACATATTTATTATATATTATTTATTTGTACATAGAAAATATACATAAAATGAGCAAATAAAGCATATTCCGGTTAATATTTAAGCAATTTAAGCGATTATGTACCCATTCTAAGTCATCTGATTACTATAGTCTATATTTGAACACTTTCTATGGTCTACAATATAATTCAGAGCATATTTATTGTAAATTATTTAATTATACATAGAAAATTTGCATAAAATGAGCAAATAAAGCATATTTTGAGCAATATTTGAGTAGTTTAAGTGATTCTGCACTAATTATTTGTCGTTTGATTACAAGAATCTGTATTTTATCTATTTATGTTGTCTAGAATATAATTCAGAGCTTGCTCATTATAAAATATTTAGTTATACATATAAAATATACATAAGATAAGAAAATAATGCTTATTTTGAGCAATTTTTGAGCATTTTAATCGATTTTTCACTCATTCTAAATCAAATGAACACAATAATCTATATTTAAAAAATTTATATAGTCTAAAATATAATTCAGAGCATATTTATTATGAAATATTTATTGATACAATGAAAATATGCATAAAATGAGCACATAAAGCATATTCGTGAAATATTTGAGCATTTTAAGCAATTTTGCTCTCATTCTATGTCATCTGATCATTATAAAATATATTCGAACACTTTATATTGTCTACAATATAATTCAGAGCGTATTTATTGTAATTATGCGTGAAAAATATGCATAAAATGAGCAAATAAAGCATACTCTGGTTAATATTTGAGCATTATTACAGATTCTACACTCATTCTAAATCATCTGATCACAATTGTCAATATTTAAACACTTTCTACCATCTACAATATTATTCTGAGCATATTTATTATAAAATATTTAATAATACATAGAAAAAATGCATAAAATGAGCAAATATAGCATATTCTAGGCAATATTTGATCATTTTAAGCTATTCTGAACTCATTCTAAGTCATCTGATCACTATAATCCATATTTGAACACTTTATATTTTCTATCATATTTATTTGTACATAGAAAATATGCATAAAATGAGAAATAAAGCATATTCTGGAATTATTTGAGCATTTTAAGAAATTCTGCACTTATTCTAACTCATCTGACAACTATAATCAATATGTAAGCACTTTATATTGTCTAAAATATAATTCAGAGAATATTTATTATGAAATATTTAATTATAAATACAAAATATGCATAAAATGAGCCAATAAAGTATATTCTGGGAGAAATTTGAGCATTTTAAGCGATTCTGCACTCATTCTAAGTCATCTGATCACTGTAATATATTTTTGAATACTTTATATTGTCTACAATATAATTCAGAGCATATTTAGTACAAAATATTTAATAATACATAATAAATATGCATAAAATGAGCAAATAAAGCATATTCTAGGCAATATTTGATCATTTTAAGTGATTCTGCACTCATTCCAAGTCATCTGATCACTATAATATATATTTGAACACTTTTTACTGTCTACAATATAATTCAGATCATATTTATTATAAATTATTTATTTGTATATAGAAAATATGCATAAAATGAGAAAATAAAGCATATTCTGGGCAATATTATGAGCATTTTAAGCTATTCCGCACTCATTCTATCTCATCTGATCACTATAATCAATATGTAAACACTTTATATTGTCTACCATATTATTCAAAGAATATTTATTGTAAATTATTTATTTAAACATAGGAAATATGCATAAAAAGAGAAAATAAAGAATATATTGGTTAATATTAGAGCATTTTAAGCGATTCTACACTCATTCTAAATCATCTGATCACAATAATCTATATTTAAACACTTTATTTTGTCTAAAATATAATTCAGAGCTTTTTTATTATAAAATATTTAATTATACAAAGAAAATATGCACAAAATTAGAAAATAAAGCATATTCTGAGACATATTTGAGCATTTTAAGCGATTCTGCACTCATTCTAAATCAAATGATCACAATAATCTATATTTAAAAACTTTATATTGTCTACAATATAATTCAGAGCATATTTTTTTATAAATTATTTAATTGTACATGGAAAATATGCATAAAATGAACAAATAAAGCATATTCTGAGCAATATTTGAGTAGTTTTAGAGATCCTGCACTCATTATATGTCATTTGATTACAATAATCTATATTTCATCTATTTATGTTGTCTTGAATATAATTTAGAGCTTACTCATTATAAAATATTTAGTTATACATATGAAGCATACATAATATAAGCAAATAAAGCTTATTCTGAGCAATATTTGAGCATTTTAAGCGATTCTGCACTCATTCTAAATCAAATGATCACAATAATCTATTTTAAAACATTTTATATTGTCTACAATATAATTCGGAACAAATTTTTTATAAAATATTTAATTATACTTTGAAAATATGCATAAAATAAGATCATAAGGCATATTCTGGGCAATATTTGAGCATTTTAAGCGATTGTTCACTCATTCTTAGGCATCTGATCTTTATAATGTAAATTCGAACACTTTATATTGTCTACAATATAATTCAGAGCATATTTATTGTAAATTATTTATTTATTCGTGGAAAATATGCATAAAAGAAAAAAAAAGCATATTCTGGTTAATATTTAAGCATTTTAAGCGATTCTACACTCATTCTAAATCATCTGATCACAATAATCTATATTTAAACACTTTATATTGTCTATAATATAATTCAGGGCATATTTATTACAAAATATTTAATTATCAATAGAAAATATGCGTAAAATGTGCAAATAAAGCTTATTCTGGGCAATATTTGATCATTTTAAGCTATTCTGCACTCATTCTAAGTCATGTGATCACTATAATCTATATTGGAATACTTCATATTGTCTGCAATATAATTCAGAGCATATTTATTGTAAATTATTTATTTATACACAGAAAATATTTTAGCATTTTAATCGATTCTGCATAAAATAAGCAAATCAAGCATATTCTGGGCAATAATTTAGCATTTTAATCGATTCTGCATTCATTCTAACTCATCTGATCATTATAATCTATATGTAATCCTTTAAATTGTCTACAATAAAATTCAGAGCATATTTATTGTAAATTATTTATTTATACTTACAAAATATGCATAACATGAGCAAATAAAGCATATTCTGGCTATTGTTTGAGCATTTTTAGCGATTCTACACTCATTCTAAATCATCTGATGACAATATTCTTTATTTAAGCATTTTCTATAGTTTACAATAATATTCAAAGCATATTTATTGTGTATTATTGATTTATACACAGAAAAATATGCATAAAATGAGCAAATAAAGCATACTCCGGGCAATATTTGAGTATTTTAAACGATTATACTCATTCTAAGTCATCTGATCACTAAAATCTATATTGGAACACTTTCTACTGTCTACAATATTATTCTGAGCATATTTATTATAAAATATTTAATTATACATAGAAAATATGCATAAAATGAGCAAATAAAGCATACTCTGGTTAATATTTGAGCATTTTAAGCGATTCTACACTCATTCTAAATCATCTGATCAATATAGTCTATATTTAAACACTTTAAATTGTCTATAATATAATTCAGAGCATATTTATTATAAAATCTTTAATTATACACAGAAAATATGCATAAAATGAGCCAATAAAGCATATTCTTTGCAATATTTGAGCATTTTAAGCGATTCTGCATGCATTCTAACTCATTTGATCACTATAATCTATATTTGAACACTTTACATTGTCTACAATATAATTCAGAGCTTTTTTATTGTAAATTATTTAAATATACATAGAAGATATGCATAAAAGGAGCAAATAAGGCATATTCAGAGCAATATATGAGTAGTTTCAGTGATTCTTCACTCATTATATGTCAGTTTATTACAATAACCTATATTTCATCTATTTATGTTGTGAATATAATTCAGAGCTTATTAATAATTGAACATTTAGTTATACATATAAAATATACATAAAATAAGCAAATAAAGCATATTCTGAGTAATATTTGAGCATTTCATGCGATTCTGCACTCATTCTAAATAATCTGATCGCAATAATCTATATTTAAACAATTTATATTGACTACAATATAATTCAGAGAATATTTATTATAAAATATTCAATAAGACATGGAAAAAATGTATAAAATGAGCAAATAAAGCATAGTCTGGGCAATATTTGAGCATTTTAAGCGATGCTGCACTCTTCTAATTCATCTGATCACTACAAAATATATTTGAACACTTTATATTGTCTATAATATAATTCAGAGCATATTTATTGTAAATTATTTTTTTATACATAGAAAATATGCATACAATGAGCAAATAATGCATATTTTTTTTAATATTTGAGCATTTTAAGCGATTCTACACTCATTCTAAATCGTCTGATCACAATAGTCTATATTTAAACACTTTGTATTGTCTACAATGAAATTCAGAACTTATTTATTATATATTATTTATTTATACATAGAAAATATGCATAAAATGAGCAAATAAAGCATATGCCGGGCAATATTTAAGCATTTTAAGCGATTATGTACTCATTCTAAGTCATCTTATCACTAAAATCAATATTTGAGCACTTTATATTATCTACAATATAATTCAGAGCATATATATTGTAAATTATTTATTTATTTATTTATGCGTGGAAAATATGCATCGAAGCAAATAAAGCATATTCTGGTTAATATTTGAGCATGTTAAGTGATTCTAAACTCATTCTAAATCATCTGATCTAAATCTTCTATATTTAAACATTTTATATTGTCTACAATATAATTCAGAGCATATTTATTATAAATAGAAAATTTGCATAAAATGAGCAAATAAAGCATATTCTGAGCAACATTTGAGTAGTTTAAGCGATTCTTCCCTCATTATATGTCATTTGATTACAATAATCTATATTTCATCTATTTATGTTGTCTAGAATATAATTCAGAGCTTACTCATTAGAAAATATTTAGTTATACATATAAAACATACATAAAATAAGAAAACAAAGCTTATTCTGAACAATATTTGAGCATTTTAAGCAATTCTGCACTCATTCTAAATCAAATGATCACAATTATCTATATGTAAACACTTTATATTGTCTACAATATAATTCAGAGTATATTATTGTAAATTATTAAATCATACAAAGAAAATATGCATTAAAATGAGCAAACAAAGCATATTCTGAGCAATAATTGTGTAGTTTAAGCGATTCTGCAGTCATTAAATGTCATTTGATTACAATAATCTATGTTTCATTTATTTATGCTGTCTAGAATATAATTCAGACCTTGCTCATTATAAAATATTTAGTTATACATATAAAATATGCATGAAATAAGCAAATAATGCTTATTCTGAGACATATTTAAGCATTTTAAGCGATTCTAGACTCATTCCAAATCAAATGATCACAATAATATATATTTAAAAACTTTATATTGTCTACAATATAATTCAGAGCATATTTTTCATAAATTATTTAATTATACATGGAAAATATGCATAAAATGAACAAATAAAGCATATTCTGAGCAATATGTGAGTAGTTTTAGAGATCCTGCACTCATTATATGTCATTTGATTACAATAATTTATATTTCATCTATTTATGTTGTCTTGAATATAATTTAGAGCTTACTCATTTGGAAATATTTAATATACATATAAAGCATACATAATATAAGCAAATAAAGCTTATTCTAAACAATATATGAGCATTTTAATCGATTCTGCACTCATTCTAAATCAAATGATCACAATAATCTATATTTATATTGTCTACAATATAATTTGGAGCAAATGTATTATAAAATATTTAATTATACTTTGAAAATATGCATAAAATAAGATTATAAAGCATATTCTGTGCAATATTTGAGCATTTTATGCTATTGTGCACTCATTCTAAGGCATCTGATCATTATAATGTAAATTCGACCACTTTACATTGTCTACAACATAATTCACAGCACATTATTGTAAATTATTTATTTATTCGTGGAAAATATGCATAAGAATACAAAGCATATTCTGGTTAATATTTAAGCATTTTAAGCGATTCTACACTCATTCTACATCATCTGATAACAATAACCTATATTTAAACACTTTATATTGTCTATAATATAATTCAGGGCATATTTATTACAAAATATTTAATTATCCATAGAAATATGCATAAAATGTGCAAATAAAGCATATTCCGTGCAATATTTGATCATTTGAAGGGATTCTGCACTCATTCTAAGTCATCTGATCACTATAATCTATATTGGAACACTTTATATTGTCTGCAATATAATTCAGAGCATATTTATTGTAAATTATTTATTTATACATAGAAAATATGCATAAAATGAGCAAATAAAGCATATTCTGGTTATGATTTGAGCATTTTAAGCAATTCTACACTCATTCTAAATCATCTGATCACAATAGTCTATATTTAAACACTTTATATTGTCTCCAATATAATTAAGAGAATATTTATTATAAAATATTTAATTATACATGGAAAATATGCATAAAATGAGCAAATAAAGCATATTCTGGGCAATATTTGAGCATTTTAAGAGATTATACACTCATTCTAAATCATCTGATCAAAATAATCTATATTTAAACACTTTGTCTACAATATAATGCAGAGCATATTTATTATAAAATATTTAATTTAAAATGGATAATATGCATAAAATAAGCAAATAAAGCATATTCTGGGCAATATTTGAGCATTTTATGTGATTCTGCGCTCATTCTAATTCATCTGATCACTATAATCTATATTTGAACACTTTATATTGTCTACAATATAATTCAGAGCATATTTATTGTAAATTATTTAATTATACATAGAAAATATGCATAAAATGAGCAAATAAAGCATTTTCTGGTTAAAATTTGAGCATTTTAAGCGATTCTACACTCATTCTAAATCATTTGATCAAAATAATCTATATTTAAACCCTTTATTTCATCTAATATATAATTCAGGGCATATTTATTATAAAATATTTAATTATAAACTAAAATATGCAAAAAAAATGAGCAAATAAAGCATATTCTGGGCAATATTTGAGCATTTTAAGCGATTCTGCACTCATTCTAAGTCAACTTATCACTGTAATCTATATTTGAACAATTTATATTGTCTACAATATAATTTGGAGCAAATTTATTGTAAAATATATAATTATACTTTGAAAATATGCATAAAATGAGTATATAAAGCATATTCTTGGCAATAGTTAAGCTTTTTAAGCGATTCTGCACTCATTCTAAGTTATCTGATCATTATAATGTAAATTCAAACACTGTATATTGTCTACTATATAATTGAGAGCATATTTATTGTTAATTATTTATTTATGCATGGAAAATATGCATAAAAGCAAACAAAGCATATTCTGGTTCATATTTAAGCATTTTAAGAGATTCTACACTCATTCTAAATCATCTGATCACAATAATCTATATTTAAACACTTTATATTGTCTGCAATATAATTCAGAGCATATTTATTATAAAATATTTAATTATACATAGAAAATATGCATAAAATGAGCAAATAAAGCATATTCTGAGCAATACTTGAGCATTTTCAGCTATTCTGCACTCATTCTAAGTCATATTATCACTATAATCTATATTTGAACAATTTATATTGTCTACAATATAATTCGGAGCAAATTTATTATAAAATATTTAATTATACTTTGAAAATACGCATAAAATGAGTACATAAATATTCTTGACAATAGTTGAGTATTTTAAGCAATTCTGCACTCATTCTAAGTCATCTGATCATTATAATGTAAATTCGAACACTGTATATTGTCTATAATATAATTCAGAGCATATTTATTGTTAATTATTTATTTATGAGTGGAAAATATGCATAGAAGCAAACAAAGAATATTCTGGTTAATATTTAAGCATTTTAAGCGATTCTACACTCATTCTAAATCATCTGATCACAATAATCTATATTTAAACACTTTATATTGTCTACAATATAATTCAGAGCATATTTATTACAAAATATTTAATTATACATAGAAAATATGCATAAAATGAGCAAATAAAGCATATTCTGGGCAATATTTGAGCATATTAAGCGATTCTGCACTCATTCTAAGTCATCTTATCACTATAATCTATATTTGAACAATTTATATTGTCTACAATATAATTCGGAGCAAATTTATTATAAAATATTTAATTATACTTTGAAAATACGCATAAAATGAGCACATAAAGCATATTCTTGGCAATAATTGAGCATTTTAAGCAATTCTGCACTCATTCTAAGTCATCTGATCATTATAATGTAAATTCGAACACTGTATATTGTTGACAATATAATTCAGAGCATATTTATTGTTAATTATTTATTTATGCGTGGAAAATATGCATAAAAGCAAACAAAGAATATTCTGGTTACTATTTAAGCATTTTAAGCGATTCTACACTCATTTTATATCATCTTATCACAATAATCTATATTTAAACACTTTATATGGTCTGCAATATAATTCAGAGCATATTTATTACAAAATATTTAATTATACATAGAAAATATGCATAAAATGAGCAAATAAAGCATATTCTGGGTAATATTTGATCATTGTAAGCAATTCTGCAATCATTCTAAGTCATCTGATCACTATAATATATATTGGAACACTTTATATTATTTGCAACATAATTCAGAACATATTTATTGTAAATTATTTATTTATACATAAAAAATATGCATAAAATGAGCAAATAAAGCATATTCTGGACAATATTTGAGCATTTTAATCGATTCTGCACTCATTCTAACTCATCCGATCACTATAGTCTATACTAGAGGGGCTATCTGACGCCGTTCGGATTGGGAGACTAGAGAAACCAGCGAGCGCAACGATACATTCACTCAAAGAGTAACAGTCAGCTCTCAAGAGGAAGAAACAGAGATAAACTCAGAAATTCGTATTCATTCAATAATCTTCTTATTACATTCTGATTTTCAGCTTAAATAACAATCTAACACAATTAAAAGCCACTACTCATTAATATATCATCTCAACTACTTTTTCTATTACCAAAACACATTTATAACCTCCTAGAAGACCACAAAACACAGCACAAAACACAACAACAAATTATTAACTTAATTTTGACTAATTAAAACTCAAAATAACTCCCAACTAACTAATTAATAGCCATGTCTGTTCTTTGAATGGATGACATGTATCTTTTGTTGATTCTGCAAGTGACATGGCAACCGGATCGGTGTCATACGCTTCTGCTGCGCTGAAACTCGTCCTCGAGTTTAGCTATTCTTCTTATTGTGATCTTTGTAAACCTCATGAAAATAGAATAACTAAACAAACACCAAAATGTCTTCAAAATTAATCTAAAGGGTCAAACAATTAAAACTCAAACTGGGCTCACTACATTCCCGTTGCGATTTCTCAATTTTTTTCTCCATGAGATCACCACATTCCCGCTGCAATTTCTCAAAGTTCTTCTCCATGCAAACAACAAGAACATTTTCCACTCACATATCATGCACCATAACAGATAAGAAACCAGAATCAAGTGGTGTAATCCACAAAATGGTAATCTCGCACTTAACTCTGCTATTTGATCAAAAACAACACAAAACTTAGTATTGCAACTGATCAAAAATGAGAAATACCTTGCATTTGCTAGCATAGGGCTCGGTTGCAAGAATGGATCGCTATATTCTGAACTCGTGATCTCAATATGAGTGAGATGCAATGTTTCCAGCTCAAACAATGAAGTACTCTTCAAGTTTGAACTCTTTGCAAAGGCAGTAGGAGAAGTTGGAGCTTGCGATAAATCATCAAATAGTTCTTCATCAAAGATTGCAGGATTATCAAAAGGATCCACTTTTGTATTGGTTTCACCCATCACAATAAACGCATCATCCTCATCATCAGGATACTTATCAAAGATCGGTGGAGAATCAAATGATACATATTCACACACAACACTTTCAGAAATTTCAAAGACATTATCAATTCTAACCTGAATGCTTTTAGCTATGGCCCATTGGAAACAAGTGCTCCTTTGGGTATAGTGTTGATGCCGAGCCGCTTCAGCGCAAGACACCAAAGTTGATTTGTTGTCGTTGAAGTGGTTGCTTTCTTCATCTTTACCACAATAATCTGAGTCAGCTGAAACACGATTCAATGTATCGCATTTTGTTCCAGAGACTTGCACATGTTCAAAATGGTTGCTTCTCTGCTGGAGGTGAGGTGGAAAAGAAACATTGTCGCTTGATATGAATTGTTATCGATGGTGATAAGAAAAGTCGATGTAGCTCGATAAATCGTGCCTCGGTCGGCGATCTCGATTCACATGAGTGTTACTTGTGGAAGAACCGTGCCTCGGTCGGCGATCTCGATTCTCACAAGTTGTGTTTCTCGAAGAATCATGCCTCGGTTGGCGGTCTTGGCTTCGATTAGCCTCCAATTGCGTAACACGCTCATGGAGTTGTTGTACAAGCTGTCTCAGCTCTCGCATCTTCGTAACGCACTGGTCTTCGCCTCCATGGTGGATGTTTTGCTGTCTACAACGAGCAGCCATCAAACCTGAAGAAGCTCTGATACCAAATGACGCCGTTCGGATTGGGATGATTAGAGAAACCAGCAAGCGTACTGATACATCATTCGAAGAGGAGTAAGAACTCAACCCAACAGTGGATAAAAGAGGAGATAAACTCAACCCAAGAGTAAAATTCGTAATAATTCAATAATCTTCATATTACATTCTGATTTTCAGCTTAAATAACAATCTAACACAATTAAAAACTACTGCTCATTAATACTTCATCTCAACTACTTTTTCTAATACCAAAACACATTTATAACCTCCTAGAAGACCACAAAAGACAACAAAATACCATAACAGATTAATAACACAATTTTGACTAATAAAGACTCAAAATAACTCACAACTAACTTATTAAATGCCTTGACTGTTCTTTGAATAGATGATACAACTCTTTTGCTGATTTTACATCTGACATGGCATCTTGATCGGTGTCATACGCTTCTGCTGCGCTGAAACTCGTCCTCGAGTTTAGCTATTCTTCTTATTGTGATCTTTGTGAATTTCTTGAAAATAGAACAACTAAATCAGCACCAAAAGAATTGCACGAAGAGGTCTTGGTTGTCAATTTGTCATGTTTAAGGAATTTACTAACGCAAACAATTAAAAACTCAAATTGGGCTCACCACATTCCCGCTGTTCTCAAAAATTCTTCTCCATGTGAACAACAAGAACATTTTCCACTCACATATCATGCACCATAACAGATAAGAAACCAGAATCAAGTGGTGTAATCCACAAAACGGTAATCTCACACTTAACTCTGCTATTTGATCAAAAACAACACAAAACTTAGTATTGGAACTGATCAAAAATGAGAATACCTTGCATTTGCTAGCATAGGGCTCGGTTGCAAGAATGGATCGCTATATTCTGAACTCGTGATCTCAATATGAGTTAGATGCAATGTTTCCAGCTCAAACAATGAAGTACTCTTCAAGTTTGAACTCTTTGCAAAGGCAGTAGGAGAAGTTGGAGCTTGCGATAAATCATCAAATAGTTCTTCATCAAAGATTGCAGGATTATCAAAAGGATGATTGTAATTAGATAAATGATGATTGTAATTTGGCATAGTTATAAAAATTAAATATGTTATCATTTTATAAATGCTGATTGTAATTAGATTGTTATGTTTATAATTAATTTGAAGTGTAAGAGCTGGTAGGGTTGAAATAATAAATTATATCTCCATATGTTGAAATGTTTTATACTGACGATATAATTTTTGTGAAGTAATTCGACAATAAGAGAGGAATGCGATGGAAAAATATTAGAAACGTAAAATTAAATTCGAGCTAAAATGAAGAACGATTGAAACGTACATTGGTGATACCATAAAAATTTTAAATATAAATATAAATTTCTACTGAAAATATTAATCATCAAACATGTCGGCAACAGGATCGTATTCATCATCAGGATAATAACTTTGGCCATCAATATGAAATTCAGCAAATATATACTGTCATCATGGATGAATGGAGGAATTGGGTACCTAAAAAAAATTGATGGAAAAGAATTGTGAAGATATCTAAAATTGCAAAAGAACACAGTAGTAAAAAAAACAAGATTTATATCATTATGAAAAAATTAACAATTAGTAGTCTACCTAGGCATTTGAATTACTTTTCTTGACTTTTTCTAAACTATCACAAATAAAAAATGTTGTTCCATCATTTCTCATAGAAGCAACTAAAAGAGAGAGAAGCTAAAATAAACTATGTGATAAAAATGACGCAGTATAATCAAAATGGATATTAATAATGCAACATAAAAGGAACACAATTCTAAGCAACACATATTACAACACAATAAGTAACACATAAAAAATTAACATAAATGTGAAGGAACGGACCAAATTAAGTCAGAGCAGAAAAATTAAAGGTCTTGATGGAGTGTCGCACTAATACTAACTAAAACAGGAACCGACACTCTCACATTTTTATTTATATTATTGATTATTGATATGTTTACCATCATTTTATTTTGGGGTGAAAGAGCGGTTATCGAAATAGTGGGTTGCAAAACACCTCTCAAGTCTTAACTAGGAATGTTGGATCGATCTGTATTGGAGGTATATCCTTGCCTACGGGCATATATAATAATAACAAAACTAAAAGAAAAAAAAAAATCTGTCAGCTCAATTTTTTGGTGTTCATTACCGAAAAATAAATAAATATTTGTCAATCCAGCTTACGGCGGGCGCACCAAAGATTACGTGCAACACTTAACAATCAAGCCCAATTATTTAAAAGCCTGATCTGCAGTCAACGTTAACACCCCGAGGTAATACCCAATAGGCCAACACCTTTTCCCTGTCGTATTTCCCAATCCAGCTTCAGTAATCAGTATAGAGACGAAAATTTAAGCGTGGTTCATGCGCTTAACCTTGCTTTAAGATTCGTTCCCGTGACGTGCCCGATGGTCATCCGCCGCTTGACCTCACCTCATGTCTCCATCTCGACCGTCTACCGCCTTTACCCTTTCTACCTTATAAAAACTCAATTCAAACCTTCTCCCCTTTTCCCTCTAACCAAATTAAAATTGACATTAATTGTCCGATCAAATCAGCTCAATTCAGAGAGGAAAAAAAGAGAGGAGGGGCTGGAAATAGAAAAGGAGATTTGATCATGTCTAGTCGAGGCTTTCTTCTAACGTGCTTCCGAAGCGATGGTGGAGCTTCGACAAGCCGTGTGTTGTCGCCCCGGCCGAGATATCCTTCTATGCCCAAGTATCCGAGGGATGTGGCCCCAAATGGTGCTGACGTGGAGGCGTTGCTGGAGGAGCCCGGTCAGAAGGTGGCGGTGTTTTCTGTGGTCGGGATGACGTGCACTGCATGTGCTGGGTCGGTCGAGAAGGCTGTCAAACGGCTTCCAGGGATACATGATGCGGCCATTGATGTGCTCAATAATCGTGCACAAGTTATCTTCTATCCTGCCTTTGTTTCAGTAAGTTTAGTTTTTTACCACATAAAGTACTTCTATGTGCAATTTTTCTTTTTCTTTTTTTTTTAAAAAAAAATAATAAGCTAGGTGATCAAGCATCTAATCTTACGCTTCGACGTGAAAAAGTTGAGAGAAGACCTGGCATATCATGATCCTATCACTAGAACAAGCAATTATGATCAGAATGACTTAACCTTGCTGCTATGCAAGGAAATATATGATGAGTTACTCTGTCATCCGTAACAAAATTGAAACCAAATGCATAAAGTATGTGTTGATGTAGAGAAGATCTGCCTGTTTGTATTGTAAATAATTCCAGCTTAATTGTTTCCCCGGGTCTTTGCATGTTATAGTACAGTTTTATTGTGCAAGTTCACTTTAAATTCCAAAATCATTCCAATGATATACTTTTCCATTTAATTAGTTCGTTTTGCGAGTGTTTTCAATTTATTTTTTTATTATCTCATAAAATATATCTTATGGAACAGCAATTTTTCATAATCATCGAAGTCGGAAATTTTTTTTTTCTAAGTACATAAATAATGGGAAAAACAGAGAGCCATGAACAGAGAGTCTTGCTATTGTCGATATGCTTACATCATAAAAGACCTAAAGATAATAACAAAAATATAAACTTATGGATAGATACAGATAAGTTCTAGTTTTGGCAATTGGCTACTTAAGAAAGGCTTCTTTCAATAAATATGCTTATCACCAAACTTGGAGGGCTGCAGTGGATGATTGCATTAATTAGTGGATTCTAATGATTTCAAATTTGTATTTCCCATGTTGGTTGTTTCTTTCATTTTTCTTGTAGCCATGCTATGAATGCTAGTCGTTTTCTCTTAATTTAATTGGAAACAGAAAGCATATAATTATTGATCATAGGGGGAATTTCATTTATGGCTCTGATTTATGAACATCTTTTATTTTTATAATTACTTGAAACCTCATAAGCATCTTTATGTGTCCTAACTCCTAAATTGATTTGCTAAAAGCATGATAAATGTTGTGTACTGTTATTAAGTGAATGACTAATTCCTCAAGGATTTTAAGATATTTGCTGCATATGTGGCAAATTAGAACAAGACAGTACTTATTTTAATTCCCAGCTTGCTTTCATCCTTGAGTAACTAGACTGACTGAATCACAGTATTGTAAGAATTCATAACATTAATACAAAAGGGCATGGGAACCCTCAGGAGATATAAGGGCTAATCCTCGTGTGTTTTGAAGGCTTGCCTGTTAGTTAGGAAGTCATTTTCATTTGTTAATTTAATATTGAGGCCTGTCGTTTTTTTACATTTAAAAGTTCTTCTTTTTTAAGTCGTATATAATGTCATTTTTTGATGATTTAAAGCCATACACATGTAGTTAAGTGGTCTAGTCATGAAGTTGACTTATGTTAGGCTTTGAAGAAGTTTTTAGGTCTGTAAGTCTTCAATCAACCACACATCTTTCCATTGTTGTATCAAAGTGAATCAGAAAAAATCCATGATCACTTCAAATGTAAATTGGATAGCTGTGCACGTCTGATTAATAAGACATAGTTAGTACCAATTTGAATTTTATCATACTCCGATTCTGAGAAAGATAAAAAGGAAAATACATATATATAAATAGGAAACATGCTACATTGCATGTATACCCCTACAAGACCTAAAAATGCCTAATAAACCTTGCTGTTCTTGTTTAAATTTAATCTAATACTTCTTATTACAAGCTGAGACAAACACTTATGGACAACTTAATGACAGGAGGAACAAATTAGGGAGACTATAGAGGACGTTGGATTTGGAGCCACCCTATTCCAAGATGAGCTCCAAGAAAAGTCAATTTTAACATGCAGACTCCACATAAAAGGCATGAGTTGCACCTCATGTTCGATGACGATTGAATCTGCTTTACAATCTGTACCAGGTGTAAAAAAGGCTGTTGTTGCTCTAGCAACTGAAGAAGCTGAAATTCGCTATGAGCCGAAAACCATCACTGCTGCCCAAATCATGAATGCAATAGAAGAAACTGGCTTTGAAGCCACACTTATTTCAACTGGTGAGGATATAAATCGAATCCATCTCAAAATAGATGGAGTCCTTGATGAAAAATTGGCTGATGTGGTGAAAACCTCACTAGAAGCACTTCCAGGAGTAGAGGATGCAGCAGTTGACATTAAGCTTCAGAAAATTACTCTGTCATATAAAACTGATCAGACGGGTCCAAGAAATTTTATAGAGGTCATCGAATCTGTTGGAGCGGGTCGAATAAGTGCATCTATTTTTCCTGAGGAACAAGGAAGGGAAATGAATAGGGGAAATGAAATTAAGCAGTATTTCCATTCTTTCTTATGGAGTCTGGTTTTCACCATTCCTGTGTTTCTAACTTCCATGGTTTTTATGTACATTCCTTGGGCCAAGAGAGGGCTTGATAAAACAGTGGTCAATATGTTGACAATCGGGGAGCTCTTGAGATGGATCTTATCCACTCCTGTCCAGTTCATTATAGGGCGAAGGTTTTACATCGGTTCTTATAAGGCATTGAAACATGGATCAGCTAACATGGATGTGTTAATTGCATTGGGAACAAATACGGCATATTTCTACTCAGTTTACTCTGTAATTAGAGCGGCAACAACAGAAGACTACATGGGAACTGATTTTTTTGAGACAAGTTCGATGCTCATTTCCTTCATTCTCCTAGGGAAGTTCCTTGAGGTATTGGCTAAAGGTAAAACTTCAGAAGCCATTGCAAAGCTTATGGACCTTGCACCTGATACTGCTACACTTTTGACATATGACAGTGATGGAAACGTGGTTAAAGAGAGAGAGATTGATAGTCGGTTGATACAGAAAAATGATGTGATAAAAGTAATGCCAGGAGGGAAGGTGGCTTCTGATGGGTTTGTTATATGGGGCCAAAGCCATGTAAATGAAAGCATGATAACGGGTGAGTCCATACCTGTTGCAAAGAGGAAGGGAGACAATGTGATAGGGGGCACAGTTAATGAGAATGGTGTGTTGCATGTAAGAGTGACCCATGTTGGGTCAGAGAGTGCCTTGTCACAGATTGTCGGTTTGGTTGAATCAGCACAGATGGCAAAGGCTCCAGTGCAGAAGTTCGCTGATCGCATTTCCAAGGTCTTTGTCCCGCTGGTGAGTTTAAGCCCTATCATAGTTTTATACTATTGTTGGAAACAAAGTTTTTTTTCATAACATTTTGGTTGAAACTCTTGCATTTTTTCAAATTCAGGTCATTGCTCTTGCCTTGACAACATGGCTTGCATGGTTTTTAGCTGGGAAATTCAATGGGTACCCCAAATCATGGATTCCATCTTCAATGGATAGTTTTCAGCTGGCACTTCAATTTGGCATATCTGTTATGGTAATAGCTTGTCCATGTGCTCTTGGCCTAGCAACTCCAACAGCTGTCATGGTTGCAACTGGAGTTGGTGCGTCTCAAGGTGTGCTGATAAAGGGAGGTCAGGCATTGGAGAGTGCACATAAGGTAATTTATTGCATAGGTGATGCTTTTATCTCTATACATTTTGTAAAGCTTTCTTAGGGCTGATGCAACTTGCTTTGGTAATCTTCCTTCTAGGTGAATTGCATTGTCTTTGATAAGACAGGGACACTAACAACAGGGAAACCTGTTGTTGTTCGAACTAAGCTTTTAAAAACTATGGCCTTGCCAGATTTCTATGAAGTCGTGGCAGCTGCTGAGGTAATTTCTTATCTGGATTATATTTTACATGACTTGACACTACCACTGTGCTTTCTAGCATCTCATTAACACTAGCTTGTATCTTTGTCCTTCCTGGAAGGTAAATAGTGAGCATCCACTTGCAAAAGCCATTGTTCAATATGCAAAAAATTTCAGAGGGGATGAAGAACATCATGCTTGGCCTGAGGCACAAGATTTCCTTTCTGTCACTGGCCGAGGTGTCAAGGCCACTGTAAGAAACGTAAATGTGATAGTAGGCAACAAAACCTTGATGATAGAGTCAGGAGTGGCTATCTCAGATGAGGCATCTGAAATTCTCATGGAGTCAGAGCAAATGGCACAGACTGGAATTATTGTTGCAATAAATCAAGAGGTTGTTGGGATAATAGGCATATCAGACCCACTGAAGCCTGGGGCCCAGGAGGTGATATCCCTTCTTAGGTCAATGAAGGTGGAGAGTATTATGGTAACTGGGGATAATTGGGGTACCGCAAAGGCTATAGCAAGGGAAGTGGGAATTGAAAATGTTGTTGCAGAGTCAAAACCAGAGGGGAAAGCTGAAAAAGTGAAAGAGCTTCAGGTATACAAACAATCTTTTTCATAAGATCTGTTAAGAAAAGAAAACCAGCAACGAACATTTAGATCTAGTTTGTTGTCTAAATTTACTTCAAAAAAAATGTTAATAGAGTTGTGTTTTCATGATAAGTTTGTGTTAAACCAGCAATGAACATTAGAGCATTTCATAAGATCTGAAAATATCGTAAGTTGTGTTTTCATGATAAGTTTGTGAATCTTCAGGTAACTTTTTCTTTTTTAGAAAGAATTTGTAAACTCGCTCTGAAATTTTCTAATAATATGTTATAAACTTGCATTTAGTCCTATTTGCAATCAATTTTCTGAAGTCTTGTAAAATCACTTTTGACAGATTGGTAGTTTGCACAGACAGTGCTAAATAAAAAAAAAAAAAAAAAAATTTGTTTTACAAAATACAAGTTGCAAAGTTTTTGCAGGACATGCAAACTAACCGTTGGGCCAAAGACTTTTTTTCAAATAATATTTAGCAAAGCTGCAAAAGCATCATATTTCTATGCAATCAACTGAATAGTTTTCTTTTGGTTATAATATTTTAGCTGCAAGGCAAGGTTGTGGCAATGGTAGGAGATGGAATCAACGATTCGCCGGCACTTGTTTCAGCCGATGTTGGGATGGCCATCGGTGCAGGTACAGACATAGCAATTGAAGCAGCTGACATAGTCCTTATGAAAAGTAATTTAGAGGATGTGATAACTGCAATAGATCTCTCCAGAAAGACTTTCTTTCGCATTCGTATGAACTATGTGTGGGCCCTTGGTTACAACATTATTGGCATACCAGTAGCAGCAGGAGCACTCTTCCCTTTCACAAGGTTCAGGTTGCCACCGTGGCTTGCTGGTGCTGCCATGGCTGCATCCTCAGTGAGCGTCGTCTGTTGTTCCTTGTTGCTTAGGTATTACAGGAGGCCCAAAAAGCTGGATATGCTACAATGTAGTGAAGTCAGGGTTGATTAGCTTTTGGATAGTTGTGTGTAGTAATTATGAAGATTGCTGGTGTGTGAAAGCTGTCTATAAGTGGCATGAGTTCAGGTATCTGATATGTAGTACTTTTTATATATACGAAATTTTAAAGGGTGTACATATTTTATGCATTTACTGGTCTGCGTCTTTCTTTTTTTTCTTTTTTTTTTGGGTTAATAATATAGCATAGCGGTTGGTAGGGGTGGAAAAAAAAATCGTAACTCATGAATTACTCGAACTCGCTTCGAAAAAAATTCAGATATAACTCGATTTAACAGAAATCGAGTTGCCACAACTCGAGTTAGAAGCAACTCGAAATGAAACGAGGCGATTTCGAGTTGGATCCAACTCGATCGGCACTAACTCAAGTAATCAGTATAGCCCAAAAAAATAATCCCGACTCGGATACATCAAAGTGTAGCGGCCTAAAAATTACTCCCAAACATTTCCACTTATATACCAATATACTATATAATAATATCTCAAGATAAGTTTAATTTTGGTGTCTTTTATGATGAATAATAAGCAAAGTACTAGTGTACTACATAGTAATATATTAGTTTTGCATAATAGCTAAATCCAATTTCGAGTAGAAATGTCGAGTCACGAGTTGATTTCGAATAAGTTGTCACGAGTTGATTTCGAATAAGTCAAGTGAACTAAAAAATGTGTCACGATCAACTCGCGAGTTAACTCAAAATGTAATGACTTGATTTCGAATTGATACTAACTCGATCATAGCTCGACTCGAAACCACCCCTAACGGTTGGGATCGCTGCAAATTCCTTCATAATTTTTCTTATTTATATGCGGCACGACGCCTCGGCCTCATAACCCTTGCTATTGGGTTCAAGCCCAAGCACAACTAATCATGATTATCTTCCCTTCTAATAATTCGAAAGTTGGTTTTTACTCTACATAGTGATTAAGATTACTTAATAATTTACAAATTTGGAATTTCTTCAATGGGCAAAAAAAAAAAAAAAAAAAAAAAAAAAAAAAAAAAAAAAAAAAACACTATGGTGCTTTACAATTACCTCTGCTTTCCTCAGGGTTACCCATCTCCTATTCTCGGTGGAACACGCTATAATGTAAATATCTACAATATATCACAGCAAGTAAAATTAGAGACAGATACGCGCTTTGTACCAGTGTTAAAAGAAAAACAAAATAAAATAAGAAGACGTCAGATTGAACAGAAATCTAGATATTGGAGATTGAGTGGGTAAATGAGTAAGTATATAATACTAGCTAGAGATTCAGAAAAAGATCTGTATCTTGAGAATTAAGTTTCTGTTACAATCTCTAAAAAGTGTTACATGCAGCGAGTAATTAACTAATTGTGTAATTGATTAGACTCATATTACCTGCCACAAAATAATCCAACTAATTTAAGAACAAAGAAATCTTTCTTTTTCTTAGAAAAGAGAACAAATTAATTTAGTTCTATAACTAATTAGTGATGGTATGTCGCCCAACTGGTTGTTGACAAAAGTTAAATTTGTTGATCCGTTGCATCTCCCTGTGAAGTCACACTACATATCAACTCTTAAATCATACTACTTAACCTCTTTATCTTTGCTCTTTTAAGTAATTAACTAATCCAGCTCTCCTTTTCAGTAGGTGACTCTCCTATCCACCCCCAACGAAAGCCCCCAAAAGATTATCAGTTTTTCTGCTCTGGGTTAGATAGTTGACCTCATGGCTGCGATGACCTACTGGGCCCCAGTCCCAGAGTTCAATCATATGTTAAAATTCGATTTGGTGGCCAGAAATCATAAATCTAACAGAAAGTGATGTTAGATAATTTTATGAAAGTAACCCCCTATTTAACGTCTCAGTCCCAGCCTCTTATACCCGCTTCTCACTCATACATTCAGTTTTCCTCTTCAAGTTTTAAAACTGATCCACACCCAATTAATCATTCCTCCTCTTTCCGAGTAATTAAAATATGTAACCTGTATTTACTTTTCTTATATTTCTGAGTAAAGAGATGGCACGTTCAGAGCAGGCACGCTATGTCCGATCATTTTCAGCCATGTCTGCATCTCAGTCCACCGACTTCATGCTTAAAGAAACTGCACCAAGGCTTGGAGGTGGTTTCATTGGCTCAGACAAACTCGGTGCTTATGATCTCGTGGAGAAGATGAGTTACTTATACGTGCGTGTTGTAAAAGCACGTGAACTGCCAGGTCTGGGTCTAGGCGGGGGCATCGACCCATATGTAGAGCTGCGGCTGGGTAACTACAAGGGAACAACACGGCATTTTGAGAAGAACCACGGCCCTGAGTGGAATGAGGTGTTTGCATTCTCCAGAGAGCGCATCCAGGCCTCACATTTGGAGGTCTGGCTTGGCTCAAAAGGTCGTGTGGAGGAAGAACGTGTTGCTTATTCGCGTTTTGATTTGACGGAGATCCCCACACGTGTTCCACCAGATAGCCCATTGGCACCGGAGTGGTACCGCCTTGTAGACAGGGAGGGAAAGCGAATTAGCGGTGAGCTAATGCTGGCAGTCTGGCATGGGACGCAGGCTGATGAGTGCTTCCCCAGTGCCATTCATGCTGAGGAAGCTCACACTGTGGATGCTAGAATAAACACACTTATCAAAGGCAAGGTATACCCCTCTCCCCGACTATGGTACAGTCGGTTACAAGTTTTCAGTGCACAAGATATCTATGCTACCAATAGGTCCCCACATGGGCAAGTGTTTGTCAAGGCAAGGGTTGGCAACCAATTGCTCAAGACAAAGGTATGCCGGTCCACAACACTTAATTATGAATGGAATGAGCATCTTGTGTTTGTATGTGCCGAGCCATTTGAAGAACTACTTGAAATATCAGTTGAAGAACAAATTGAGGTCAACAAACACAAGGTGATTGGTCACTGCCATCTCCCTCTAAGGGAGTGCCCCAGACGAACCTCTCATGACCATATCATCAAGCCAAGCTGGTATGACCTCAAGAGGGGGGAAGAGATAAAAGAAGAAAAGTTCTCTGCCAAGATCAACCTTTGTGTTATTCATGAGGGTGGATACCATGTGATGTCAGAGTCGACACACTACAGCAGCGACTTGCGGCCATCATCCAAAGACCTTTGGAGACCACCTATTGGGCTGCTTGAGCTTGGTGTTCTTAGAGCTGAGGGACTTGCACCAATGAGGTACATACTTGGCACGGTTGATTTAAATATAAATCTGGCAATTGATCTTTGCCAATGCAGTATATTATTCACTGATTTCTCTACTTTGGACTGAATTATGGTACGTCTTTAGCGGTCTGTCTGGTGTGTGTTAGGAAATTATTACACCTAATAAGGGGTCTAAGCTGTTTTCAACAGAATTGAGTTATCTTACCAATTAATTATTACCATAAAATTAAAGACCCATTTAGTCAATGGTCAATATCTCTGCAAAAGTTTGTACATAATTAATAAGTTGTTACGGCAAAAGTAATACAATAGCCTCATGAGCATGCTAAGCTAATACTTAATTTTCTTGAACGTGCTCAATAATATTTGAAACTCACTTATGTTAAGCAATCAAATTAATTGCTCCAAAGCTTTTGATTTTTGTTTTAAAGGTAGAATTGAAAAAAAAAATTATTCGTTGAAAACAAATGTCATCGCACATATTAATTGCAGATCCAAGGATAATAAGGGAACATGCGACGCCTACTGTGTTGCCAAATACGGAGATAAGTGGTGCCGAACCCGCACAATTATCGACAATCTGAGCCCACGGTTTAATGAACAATACACATGGGACGTCCATGACCATTCCACCGTCATCACAATCTGTGTATACCACAACTGCCTCATAGAAAAGGGAGCCAAAGATTTGCTAATTGGCAAGGTCCGCATCCGGTTATCAACACTTGAGACAGACAGGATCTACACCCATGCCTACCCACTAATCTCACTGCACCATTCTGGTGTAAAGAAGATGGGAGAACTCCACCTGGCAGTCCGATTTTCGTCCACTTCATGGTCCAACTTGCTATACAGCTATGCAAAGCCTCATCTACCAACTATGCATTACATACAACCAATTAATCTGGTTCACCAAGAGTACCTCCGAGAAAGGGCAATGGAGATAGTGGCCCACAGAATGAGCCGCATGGAGCCACCATTACGCAGAGAGGTGGTCGAGGAGATGTGCGACATGAGGGCCCACTTGTGGAGCATGCGCCGGAGCAGGGCCAATTTCTACCGACTCATCACTGTCCTTTCAGGTTGCTTCAGGATAGTGACTTGGATCAACGATATCTGCTGTTGGAAAAACCCAGTAACTACCTCACTAGTGCATATCTTGTATGCAATGCTTGTTGCATTCCCTAACCTTATCCTACCGACATGCTTTCTCTACATGTTCTTAATCTGCCTATGGAACTTTCGGTTCCGGCCACGGTATCCCCCGCACATGAATACCAAAATCTCCTTTGCCGAGACGATTCACCATGATGAACTGGCAGAGGAGTTTGATTCATTTCCAACCAGTCAGAGCCCGGAAATAGTGAAGATGAGGTATGACAGGCTGAGGAGTCTGGCCGGTAGGATACAAACAATCGTCGGGGATTTCGCAACACATGGTGAGAGAATCCATTCGCTCTTCACATGGAGGGACCCCCGAGCAACTGCAATGTTCCTTTGCTGGTGCCTATGCACAGCGGTTGTCACGTATACGGCACCGTTTCAGCTCGTGATGCTTTGTCTCGGGTTCTACATGATGAGACACCCGAGGCTGAGATATAGAATGCCATCACCAGTTATGAACTACTTCCGACGTCTACCTTCAAAGACAGATTGTCTGATATAGACAAAAGTCAAAAACATTGTAGCTTAATAATTTGCCGTAAATGTTGTTATAGCTAGTAGGTAATTATCTGTATTTTTTTTCTATGGATGTTGTTAATATGGTTAAAAATGTATTTTCATGTGAGCGAATTATTTATAAATGGTGATTATGATTTAAAGCCATCTGAGAGATTAGTGTACAAATCTAGATGTATTTAACAAACTGTTATTGCGAGTGTACAACTCTAGATGATCTAAATGATGATTAGAAGGGAATATTCTATATGAGGATTCACAACCGAAGAATTTGAGATGCTCAGAAATATAAATTGATTGATAAAACAAGTGGAGTAAGAGCAGGATTCCATTTATACCTACTAAAAGGGTATCAGACTGTGTAACCGTGCCAGAATACTAACCAGGGTATCAGACCTATGTTGCCAGAACACTAACCAATGGAAAGGTTACCGAAGCAGAAAAGACACCGGTAGTGCACATGCCTAATGGATCCAGCAGACAGCACAAAGACCAAAACCTGAACCAGTTTTATTGGATACATTGATCCGGAAGGGAGTGAACTCTGGAATGTATACCACCAAGGAAGGACACAAATGGTTGACCAAAGCACAGTACTCTCATCAACATGATCAAATTCAGACACAATCAGATTTCTATTGGGAGAAAGTTTGGATAGCCAATAAAATATTATACCTTGGGTTAAAGTTTTCAACTGGAAAGACCTCAATGAAGCACTCCCCACTGCCAGAGCTATGCACAAAAGAATATTGTCAATTCCTTCTTTTGCCCTTTCTCAAGACTGGTGCGGTTCACTTAGTATTTGGCATTATGAACTGCCTATTAATTTCAAAGAGGCATTCAAATTCCTGATGGATAGCCTGAATACCCAACAATTCAGCATCCCTTGCAATAAAATATGGTTGATTTGGAAAAAAAAAAAAAAAAAAAAAAAAAAAAGGAGGAGAAAATCATAATCTTCATTCTGTACTGACCAAGGCCAAGGCTTTAACAATTAACAGTTCCCAACTTAGCACTCCAGTTAAGAAGAACAAACAACTTAATAACCGTGAATTAAAAAAAAAAAAAATCACTTTTCTTGTAGATGCTCCTTGGGATCAGACTGGTCGACAGCCGCAAACTCAACACACAAATAACTAATAAAACATACCAAGGGAGAGGGAGAAAACATACCTGACTGGAGGGCAGCTGATACAGTTGATTCAATCGGCGCGTAATCTGGCAAACGAAATTCGGAGAACAGGAACCCAATTCCATGGTTATCCGACGGCGGACAATTGGAAAGAACGAAGGTGGAGTTTAAAAACATGATTAATTTGGAGAGAATGCTTCAGAGGAACTCGTAAAATCAAATGAGAAGCAAAGGACAGGCTGATATCTATATCTATCTGGTGATTTTTTGTTAATTATCATTATCAATATATAAACTTAGCACAGTGACTCGCGCGGATTTTCGGTGGCCACTCGGCTGGAATTTCTATGGGACATGATTTTTTGTCTGGATTTTCTGTTCCAGCTTCCGTATAATATTTCAATAGTATTCTCAATTTTATGATATTTTTTATATGGTGTTCTGAATTTCGTAAAAAAATTATATGCGTGATGTTCATTGTATAGATATCAATCTTGACTACACGGTTGCTCATTTCATTAGAAAACTATTTAACAACATATTTGTATAGAAATGAATCGCGCAATGCGCGAAATTAGCACTAGTTTATGTTAACATATACCTCTTTGACTCTTGTGGTCTCTTTGCAATCAGAACCTTGAACTTATCAGTCATTAAAGTTTACCAACGGGTTTAAACTAATAAAAATATAAATAAAATAAAAATACATTACCGTGGTTCGCTGACAGTCGGTCAAAAGTCGAACTTAACTAATATTTCATTAAAACATATGAATCTTGCTTTTGTTTGATTATAAATATTTTATATCAATATCAGATTAATCTCTTACAGTTTTATTACTTCTTTTTTTTTTCAATATTTTTATATAATCATATTTCTACAGTTCATCTTTTGAATTTGTAGCAAAATAAGTCTAATGTTGAATATATGCGCCTCATGTTGAGTGACTTAATTTTGCATACTATATATTACTTTAGTATTTAATTTAATAAATTTGAAAACCAGTTAAACTTGATGAAGATGCGTTTGGAGTAGGGTCTTATACAACTTCGAGCGAGTCTAAGACAGCTCTAATTCGCCTCCGCTGTAACTCAAGTTGGTTTGAAATCGAGTCAAAAACATTTTTGAGCTTTTAAGCAAGTTCAAACTCCGCTCGTCTCCAACTCAAGTTACCTTGTGAGTCATAAGCCACCATGAAAATGAGCAAATGTCCATCAAAATTTTATTTATTTAATTTATATATTTACTTCAACATTATTATTATATACAATATTATAAAGAGAATTTCTATCATGAATCATTGTGCATAGAGGGTTTCGTGCACTGTGATCGTTTTGATCAGTGATTTTACCAATTGACAAATCTAAATTAATCAATCCAATCTATATATTGAAATATCATAGCAAATAAATTTTACAATTTTCGAAGTTTTTTTACTATTTTTTTGAATTTTTTAAAGCTTGTCATTTTTTGCTACCAATTACTGGTAGAATATTCCAAAAAAAAGGCAAGCTTTAAAAAAAATGAAAAAATAGTAAAAGACTTTTAAAAAATGTAAAATTTTGTTTGCTATGAGATTTTCATATATAGATTTAATTGGTTAATTTAGATTTATCAATTTGTAAATTCATCGATCAAAACGATCAGTGCACGGAACTCTCTATGCACTATAGTTCACAATAGAAATTCTCATATTATGAACAACAAAATTGTTGTCAATTATTTTTTTTATTGGTTTGAAGTAAAATATGTCTTGATATTCAAGCTGCCCCATGTTACAATTATCTAAAATAAAAATATATAAGAAGAAAAATACTTCTAATTAATTTATAATTTTTTAATAGTCATAAGTAATGTTGATAATACTATCTTAAATAGAAATTTATCATGTTACGAGTTGGCTCATGAATTTCGAGTCGAGTTTAGTTCAACTCAAAATCGACTCTTCAGCCACATGAGTTTTGTTGGATCGAGTTGTAATTGAGTGTTATTTTAGTCGAGTTCAAATAAACGAGTGACGAATTTTCTGCTCATTCTAAAATGTGAAAAATTTATTAGATGGTAAGCTAACCGATCAATTTATGGCATTTGACAGCGCGGTATGAATAGTACGATCACGATCACTCTACTCCTACTGGCTTATCATTTAAGAAAAAAAAAGAAACTAGTGCGATCAGTAGATTAGCTTCGTTATTTTTTACTATCTTCGAAACTAAAATAAATAGTCAAATATGTATTATAGAATTATTCGGATGATAAGGTTGAAGTTCAAAGCATAATTTGTACATCACATATTAACAAATATTTATTTGAGAAATTAAAAAAACGAATTAAAAAAATTTAAGACAACTATAAAGCCATTAAAATATTTTTTGACTTGGCCAAAATATACAATATTATCAATAGTATTTTTTTTTAACTTAAACTAAAGCGTTGAGAATATTCAATTATTCATTCTGAGATACATAAGATAGTTCGTTTAGAAAATTCATTAAAAAGTACGTGAGCATTGATTTGATGCTGATGTCGATATGTCCGTCTTAATCATAAAAATCTCGCATACCAAATAACGGAGCAGGAGCATCTAAACCCATTATTAAGTATAAATGTACAATCACTGGTTAGAAATCAATAACCAATAAAAAAAATGCTATTTCTCCTTGAACGGTTCTGTGCCCAAATTGCATTTTCTCAGCTTGCAGCCTTCCAACGTAAGCAACGTGTCGCACTGTGCGGTCTCCACGCGGAGCACCTTCTCGTCTCTCACTATTCACACCGTCGGTAACTAGATCCAAATGCAATCAATCTACAATTTCTCCTCTTCGACGAAGCTATCCGATCCGATCCGATTCCGATCTCTTTATAAAACCATCATCCTATGCTCTCTTCTATCGTCCCCAAAAACCCCAACCTCTGTAGGCATTTCGTCAAACACCTCTCGTGCTACCCCACCAAGAGTTTTTTAATCCCCACTTATTCCTCACGCAACTCCACGTGTCTCTCACGTGGGCTGATTCCTGCTATTGGTACTACTTCACGGGCGATTCCCCCTTGTTGGTCAGTGAGATCAGCTTCCATGGCGAGCCAGTCCACGACTTCTGTTCATGATTTCACTGTCAAGGTTTGTTCCCTTTGTTGAAATTTATGTTAGAGTTCAATTTATTTTGTTGGGGGAGCTGGGTTTGGTTCTCCGCATGGTTCTATGGCGATCTGAGGGAATTTGCACGTTGCTCGGAAGTTGTATTTTATATCAATTTAATCTACCAGAAATTTGTGAAGCCTTCGACAATTAATTACTTTTGTGTTCTTACAATTACGCTGAAAAAAAAAATCAATTTTGTGTACCAATTAATTTCCTTGATTTTTGTGGGCTGATAATATCTCTGGTATTTTGTAACCAGGATGCCAAGGGTGATGATGTTGATCTAAGCATATACAAGGGAAAGGTTTTGCTAATTGTCAACGTTGCTTCCCAGTGGTACGGAATTGATTCTGATTTTAAATTTTTTTTTGCATTGCTAATTGTATTGTTATTTAGGTACCCAAGTTTTATGAAATTTAGATATTAGTTCTCAAACTTACAAAAAGAAAATCACGTAGAAATGATCGGCTGTGCCTTTGTTTTGAGAAATTCTGGGACCATTTGTGCCAAATAAAAGTTGAGATAGACTTTGTTCTTCTTCAGAAGTTTAAAATTGATGTAATTTTTTAAAGTTCACAACCAATTCGGTACAAATAAATTTCGACAACTAAATTGATGCTTTCAGAGAAGTGTTATCCTAATGTATGTATGTACATAAATTTGTATTTACTCTTGGTTTAGTTTTATCCTAATATTCTGGATTTGACTCCTAGACTAATATTCTGGATTTGACTCTCATTTAAGGTTTCACTGTGCAATTGGAACTTTTGGGAGGGTACAAGTGATAATTTGACTTGTTTTCAAATTTATATGTTGAAGTTAGAATCTGATAGATCAAAGTGGTTAAAAGGAAATGGTGCCCTTTTTTGGTTGGTTTGGAGTGAGTGGGGAGTGGGGACCATTTTGTTAGCTTCGAGTGTCCAATAAATCTGCATGTAATTTGTTTCTTCTTTTTCTTCTTCTTTATTTGTTTTGTATTATCAAGTTGTTACTGATTTTTGTACAACTGTTTGCTCCTTTTTCTTACAGTGGATTGACCAACTCTAACTACACAGAGCTGAGCCAACTATATGAGAAGTACAAGGACCAAGGTAGATGGTGTTACCTTTACTCTATTTTAGTAGGCTTTCCTATGTCTTAAATATTCTTTTTACTTGCTCCATTGCTATATATGTGATGTGTAGTTTATGCCCTTCAGTAAGGAAACATATTTAGAATGCAGCTCATATCCTTCAGTGAAAAAAACTAAAAACCCTACAACTCTTTCTGGCTTCTTGTATCATTTGATGTGAGAAGTATATGAACTTTTTCACGCAATTTGTTTTAATCTAATCGTATGAATATTGCAGGTTTTGAGATTCTCGCTTTCCCATGCAATCAGTTTGGTGGAGAAGAACCAGGAACCAATGAAGAGATTATGCAATTTGCTTGCACTCGCTTCAAGGCTGAGTACCCTATCTTTGACAAGGTGACCTTCTAGTAATGTTTGTTTCTTCACAAATCACAAAAGACCACCAGTTCAAAGATTGTAATAATTATTGTTAAATATTTATGTACCTGTCTCAAATTGTAATTTAAAGCTAAATTAAAGAATGAATGATCTATACAAAGAAATTTGTGTGGTCCCTCTGAAAATGGGATGCGAACAGGATAAGACATATCATGGTTCTAAAGTTAGTGAGCTTTTTCTCATTTAATTTTCAGGTTGATGTAAACGGTGATAATGCTGCACCAATTTACAAATTTCTCAAGTCCAGCAAAGGGGGTCTCTTTGGAGACAGCATCAAGTGGAACTTCTCCAAGTTCTTGGTTGATAAGGAGGGGCGTGTGGTAGACCGCTATGCTCCAACCACCTCTCCTCTCAGCATTGAGGCAAGTAGCTTATAACAAATAACATATTGGGAAGTATCTCGACATATCACAATGCCTATTAACACATTCAATTATTGTTATCTTTGTTGATTTTGCAGAAGGACGTCAAAAAGTTGCTTGGGGTTGCCTAATAACCTCCTTGGAGTCTGATGGCAGGAGACACCTTGCTGTCCTCTTTATGTGGACTTTTAATTAAGCATGTATAAACGCTTTCTGATAGTTTCTAATTATGTTAATACTTATTAGTCTATTGTAAAGCTGATGTGTTTTGGCATGTTTCTGTTTTAATCCTGGTTCTGTTGCTATGTTTCTTTATTATTATGTTTATTTATGCTGACGTCTGGTGTGGCTCCTGTCCTGAAGTGGTGACGAAGGGTTTCAAAGAGAGTTGGGATCAATGTCACATTGGGTGAAGGCCCACATTGCTTTAACATGACCATCTACATGGGTCTTTAAGGATATGCCGATTCCCAACATGGCGGGGGCTCATGATTTCATACATCTCCCTAGTATATCCTGGATTCCTGGTGCATCATCTGTGCAGGCGTGTAATTGAAGCCATTCTATTTGTGGTGTTTCGGTTTGTGATGGCGCTGTTTATGTCTGTCAATTCCATAATTAGCCAGATTTTGTGCAGGAAGTGAGAAATTGTGTCGCACAATTTCAATTTCCATAAGATTTTAGATTTTAAAGACCGAGTATTATCGTTTTGGTAGATACCTATGAGTGCCGAAGTTCCATACATTTGTTAGCTCAGCAATCAATTCAACCAACCATTGGCTTGAGAATAAGGCTTTGTTGGTGGATGTGTTGTGTTATTATCCGTGTTCACCTTTAATAATTTTAATCTATCTTCTTTAATGAAGTATTGAATGACAAATTAATTTTTCTATCCATATGTTTGATCTTGTGGTGTCAATGAACTCCTTGATCAAATATTTACTTTGTTGGCTTTAGCAACAACCATCACTTCTGATTAGATGCTTGAATCAGCTGTTTGCTAATTTTTTGAACCTTTTCAAACTAACAGCACATCCATTCATACTAAATACATATCCAAATTACAACCTTTTATCATCATAATAGGTTGCAAAACTCGCATCGGTGTAGCCTTCTACAAAGAGTTCTCGTTTCTCTCCATACACAAGAAATTTATCCTTAGTTCTATTATGATACTTAAGAATATTCTTGACTACACTCCAATGTGCAGAACCTGCATGGACTTAATGACGACTTGTCATATTTAGAGCATACATGACATCAGATCGTGTACACACCATAGCATACATGATAGAACCAATTGCAGAAGCATATTCTTCATGATTTTAATGTCTTTACGTGTCACAACACGTGGAGACTTGCTAAGTGTTACACCTTGACTCATTGGTACATTTCCTTTCTTGAAATTTTGCATGTCGAATCGTTTCAACATTTTGCCAATGTATGTACATTGACTAAAACCAATTAGTCTACGTGACCTATCTCTACATACCTTGATTCCTAAGATATATTGGGCTTCACCCAAGTCTTTTATTGAGAAAATCTCTTTCAATGAAGTTTTGTTTGCTCCATTAAGAGAACAAAGTTACCTATCAATAGTATGTCATCGACATACATAACAAAAAAATATATATAGCTCCCATTGACCATCTTGTATGTACAAGGTTATACAACTCCCACTGACCATCTTGTATAGACAAGGAACTTCCTTACTTTGAATAAAACCAAGGCGTTTAACCTCTTCATCAAAGCGTTTATTCCAACTCCTCAATGCTTGCTTCAGTCCATAAATAAACCTTTGAAGTTTGCATACTATACTGCCATTATTTGGATCTTCAAAACCTAGAGGTTGTACCATGTACACATCCTTTTCCAAATTTCCATTAAGGAATGTTGTTTTGACATCCATTTGTCATATTTCATAATCATAAAATACGACAATGGCTAGTAATATCCGAATTGACCTAAACATTGCAACAGACGAGAAAGTTTCGTCATAATCAATCCCTTGAACTTGACTAAACTCTTTCGCTACAAGTCTTGCCTTGTATGTTGTCATGTTTCCATCCATGTCCATCTTCCTCTTGAAAATCTATTTGTTTTGAACAGCTTTCTTTCCTTGAGGAAGGTCTACCAAGAACCATACTTGGTTATCATACATGGATTTCATTTCAGATTTCATGGCTTCATGCCATGATTTTGAGTCTTCTCTTTTCATTGCTTCTTCAAAGGTCTTTGGATCATCCGTATCTATTACCAAGATCTCATGAAGCCCTAGATATATATCAGGTTTCTTTCTAGATCTTGTTGACCTTCTTAGTTCTTGTGGCTCTTCATGCTCATTTTGAGTATCTTGAACCTCTTGCACAATTTCTTGTGGAATTAGTTCAATACTCGATTGAACACTATGTGGTGATGCGTGAACCTCTTCCTCAATAGGCTGAGAAACTTGTACACTAATGTGTTTGACCCAAAAATATTATGCCAAATTGCATGAGTTAAATAACCTGTTTTATAACAAATAAATTCAAGAAAGCTCAAAAATCCACGAAAAATACCAAACAAACTCCAAAAATTCCCAAAAAATACCCAAAAATGTTGGAGTTATGTCCTAGAAGCCAATCATTCTGGCTACTTCTATGGTTTATGTTATTGATGATATTTTATCATTTATTCCTTGATTTATTTATTGATAGATCATTCAGGTTGAGGATCTGAATTGTAGATCTCTATAACTCATTTGTTCATAAATGACAATAATAAATCTAAATATGTCCATAATCTTGATAATTAACAAGGAACATTAATTATCAAATAAGATTAGTATGCAAGTTAAGCGATGATTAAGTTCTACAAATCATAGGTAAGGAGTTACCAACTTAATTGCATATGTATATGTTGTAGAACATAGTACAGGACTTGACCCAATGAAATAAACATTTGGATTGTGTTGAGTGTCATTGTTTATTTCATATCAGTTTGATTCTAAGTTTGAGATGCTCACCTTTTCCACATGAGGATAGGTTCAATAAATATCGTCTAATGTTGATTCCTGATAAAGGCTGCTATAAGGACTTTATTTATGTTCTCTTGAATTGTGCGGGGAAAAGTTGTTCATCAAGAAAACCGTATGTCCCTCATTAATATACTTAATGAGTGATGATATCTGTTTGGGCCCCTTGATGGAGTTTGGATTGTTTGGCCAACTTGTACAATCAACTCTAGATCAAGAAATGTATAATCTGCAAGAATGACACATTCCTATCTTGGATTATACAAAGATATCATGTGACATAAGAATCAGACAAGGAAATACTAATATTTCTTATGCAGGATTGAGATATTGTAACGGTACATTATTTATGCGAATTGGGAATCATAACGTGTTGCTAGATACCGCTTATGATTATTGGAAATAAATAGTGATTTATTCTCCATGGCCAACATAGCATAAATCCTCAAAGGGTCACACAAATAGAGCTTTAACCATATAGTGCATTATTTATTTATTCACAACAATGAGTATTGTGAAAATATGATAAGTTGATTAATTAATTGTGTACTGTTGTGAACCGTTATAATTAATTAAGTCAAAGAGATCATATAGAAATAAGTTAATGCATATGCTAATCCTTAAATAATTATCAAGATATTGATAATTAATTTTGTTCAACACGAATTGATTAGAGTAATTAATTTAAGCTAACGGGCCGTTATTTAATTGGTAAATAAAAGGTCCAACTTGAGAGCAATTAATTGGGCCACTAATTAATTGAATTAGAGGAACAATTAAATAATTATAAAGCCCATCTAGGCCCATTTATGGCCAGCCATGTGGATGGCATGGTTGTAATTTGGTGCAACTTGTTGGGAGAGTGGTTGGTCTATAAAAGGGGACCATTTGGGGTGAGAAACCCTAGCCTCCACCTACCTCTTTCTCCCTCTTCCTATTTGGACGAAAATAGAAGAGAAAAATCTCAATTTTTCTCTCTTCTTCTTGCTCTCTCTTCCTCATTTATCAATAGGGTTCATGTGTTGAACATAGATCCAATAATTAAATAGTTAGTTAATTGGAGAAAAACAAGGATTAGCTTCTCTCTTCCTCTTGCTAGCACAAGGGTTGAAGAGATTGGTTAATCCTCTTGGTGGACTCGAGGTTGGAGCCGACTAAAGAGGAGAAACGAAGAAGGAGAGCACCCCACCGACTCCTACGCATTGGATCTAAACCTCCTTGATACGATTTAAGGAGAGGTAATGATTCAATCCTTTCTCATGACGTGTGATTGCTTTAGCACTAGATCTTGTGATTTGCTTGTTCTTAATGGGATTAATTAGTTGTAATTAGTCTAAAATTAAAATATGAGCATTTCCTAACAGTGGCATCAGAGCTATGGTCGTGCTTAAGGTTTTTTACACTTAATTAGTTGAGAAATTCGTAATTAATTAAGTTAATTAGTGATGTGCATGCTTGCTGGCCCTGGAAAGGCTGTTTTCTGTCTTGTTGCTTGTTTTTCGTGGTGTAAAGCTCTCTGAAATTTTTTCCTTCTTATAGGAGGTTGTAGATCTTTGAGTTGTGGTTGTTTTTCCACTGGAATCATTGAAATTCGATGTAAAATGAATTTTTAGTGATTTAAACGGTAACGGTGCGCAGATCTGTCATTCTGCTGCACAGTTCTGTTGTTGTGGTTGGTAACAAATAAGTTTGTATACAAAGTACCTGTAACTTTTAGATAGGATTAATCTAGACTTGATTCTCTTTCTGGATATGTAAATTTTGTTGCATATTTCGGATCTTATGTGGGCGTTCAAGGATGAAAAGTGATGAAGTTGTCAGATCTGGTTTTTCGAACAAACCGATTGTTTTGAAAAACTGTACTTATTGAGAAACTTTTATGGAAAAGTGTTGAAATGGAAATGTTCTCCTTTAAGTCTGGAATCTGTGGAAATTAATTTCATAGATTTTCATTGAGATTTGATACCTCAACCGAGTGAAACCTTTTTGGTCGACGGTCTGTTCCAGAACAGGATACCTTGCTTAAATGCTTGTTATCTTGTTGATCTTGAATATAACTTGTGGATTTTCTTTTCATGGACTGATAGCCTATTGTATGTAGTATTTTTCTATGTAAATTGTTTGCTGGAAAAATATCAAGGGGATGATCATACAGACCAAAAGGTTGAGACCAATAACAGAATTTTCTCTAACGGTGCTTCGCGCACAATCTGAGGATTTGTCTTTTTTGGTTCTCCCTGATGGTAACTGATCTCTCCTTGAGATTTTTACAGGTAACCACAATCTTTGTAAGGAGTTCTCTGGATTTGTCTTTTTCGGGACCCGAATTTCGTATTTTAATTAGTTAAAATAGTTTCTAATTAATCATTTTGTTGAAAGGTTAATTAGAAGACTCCTTAAATACCCTCCTTTCTGTTTTGATGGTTGGATTTAATTTAAAAGGGCTTAAACAATTAGTTGTTAAGGTTAAGCCTTCTTTGCATTTGAAAAACTTGAGCAACAAGTATGCACAAAGATTCTAATTAATGAAATTAATTAAGGAACAAGTGAATCATGTATATTGTATATGTGCTAACTTTGTTTTGTAGGAGGATGTGGGTTTGATATGGCTCAAGATGTCAATGCCTTGTGTGTTGTAATATATTGTGAATGCATGTGATTGCTTGTAAAGTGGCCTAAGGTGCCTTGATCATTAATTGGTTAATTTTGATGTAACTTGTGAGGCTTGCATGCCCCTAAGGCCTAGGCGGGGTTTTAGGAATTTTATCACATGTATTTATTTCCCTTAAATATTAGATAGGATCTTAGTATTTAGTGGGAGGGCTTGATTAGATTAGTCTCGTTACATGGAGATGCGACGAAGATTAATGCAAGCGGGAGCCATACAAACCCACGACTATGTTTGAGATGTGCATGATTATGTGATTGTTTGAGAATGCCTTGAATTGTGATAGGTAGGTATGGGTGTATGCTTACACGACCACCAATCAAGAGTCACATAATTTGTTTTGTCCCAATTACGATTAAGTTAAATCATCCTCCTTCTCTCTATCCCCTTCACGTCAATTGCCAATCATGGCGCGGTCCGCCATAGCGGACGTCATGGTTGTCAAGCTTGATAGTCGGGGTACAAATGCAAAGATTTGTTAGGAGCAAATAGAGAGAAGTTGCTTATCGATGATTCCAACAAGTTTTCTTGGACATCGGGATGAAGTTCGCGTAGCGAACCAAGAATCATAAAGTTGTATGATTGGTTAAGAGAACCTACCTCGTCTAGTCATTTTGGATGTCGTGCCATAGCAGGTCCATTTTGACGAAAATGGGGATCTTGGAATCCATTACATTTAGGGACATTAATTTAATGTAGTGGAAGTTTTACTTTATGGAAGTTAAAACAAAAGCATAAACTAAATGACCTTAAATTTTGATATTGTTGTAGATGTCTTCCTCGTCTTTTACGCTACGTTCTCTTCTTGAAAAGGAGAAACTTGCCTTCAATGGTGCCAATTTTTTGGATTGGCACCGCAACCTTAGGCTTGCCCTTAGGTTTGAGAAGAAGGAGTATCTCTTGACCACTCCAATTTCTGCTCCCCCTGCGAGCACTGCTCCTGAAAAGGAACAGCAAGACTATGACAAGCACTTGGCGGACGACATTGAGATGTCGGTCTTGATTGTTGCGGTCATGGACAATGAGCTCCAAAAGGAGTACATTGATAGTGGTCTTGGAGTGTTTGAAATCATCTCTCGTCTCTCAAGAACATTTAAGACCAAAGCTCGTACCGAAAGGGGCAAACTCATCAAGGCCGTCGCCAACACTCGTTTGGCGGAGGGTCATGAAGTTGGCCCACACGTCATGAGGATGGCGGGGTTGTTTCGGCAGCTTGAAAGCCTTGACACGCCCTTCCCACCGGAGGCTGTCCAGGACTTTATTCTCAACTCTCTTCCTCAGAGTTACTCGGGGTTCGTTGTGAACTACCGCATGAATGGCATGGATAAAAGTTTGGAGGATCTCCAAAACATGCTCATGGAAACCGAGGAGAGTCTCAAGAAAGAGAAAGGGTCTAAGGATGTTCTTGCTGTGAATGACAAGGGAAGGAAGATCAAGAAGAAAGGCCGAAGAAACAAGAGAGGCAAAGGCCCGGTGACGCCCCAAGGCTCGTCCAAGGGTGCTCCCGTGGGTTCAAGGAAGAAGAAGAACCCGGCCACTTCCGATACCGTGTGCTACTATTGTAGCGACAAGGGCCATTGGAAGAGGAACTGTCCCAAGTACCTTGCTGATAAGAAGGCTGGAACCGTCCGTCCTTCTACTTCAGGTATATTTGTCATTGAAACCCTTCTCGCTACCTCAAGCAATGACTGGATATTTGATACTGGTTCATGTGCTCACATTTGTCGAAATGTGCAGGCACTAAAGAGTAGGAGGCGACTTGAGAAAGGCGAAGTTCAACTCCGCGTCGGTAACGGCACGTGCATCTCCGCTATGGCCGTTGGGAACGTGAAATTATCTTTGCCTTCGGGTTTTGTGTTGGAACTCAAGGATGTTTATGTAGTTCCATGTATCACTCGAAACATTATCTCTATCTCATGTTTGGACTTGGATGGTTTTGATGTTGTAATAAAGAACAAGTGTTTGACTTTGTTTCGTGATGAAGTTCGTTATTGTGTTGCGCATTTATCGAATGGTCTTTATATGCTTGATAGTAATGAACTTGTTTTGAGTGTTGAGAATGACAATAGGAAACGTAAGATTTCTCATGAGAATGCAACTTTGATGTGGCATTGCCGCTTAGGTCACATCAATGAGAAACGCATCAAGAGATTGCAAACCATTGGTCTCTTGGATCAATTCGCTTTCGAGCCAATTGACATATGCGAGTCTTGTTTGATGGGAAAGATGACCAAAGCGCCTTTTCCCAACAAAGGGATAAGGGCAAGTGGCTTATTGGACCTTGTACATACCGATGTATGTGGACCTATGAGTATTTGCGCACGTGGTGGTTATTCATACTTCATCACTTTCACCGATGATCATAGTAGATACGGGTATATCTACTTGATGCGGCACAAGTCCGAATCCTTTGACAAGTTCAAAGAATTCAAGAGTGAAGTTGAAAACCAACTTGGTCGAAAGATCAAAGTCTTACGTTCCGATCGTGGAGGAGAGTACTTGAGTCATGAGTTTGGTGATTATCTAAAGGAGTGTGGAATAGTTCCACAACTCACTCCGCCGGGAACACCACAATGGAATGGTGTATCCGAAAGGAGGAATCGAACTTTGCTAGACATGGTTCGATCGATGATGAGCCAAACCGATTTGCCTAAATCGTTTTGGGGCTATGCATTAGAGACCGCAGCTTTTACACTAAACCGTGTTCCATCTAAGTCCGTTGAGAAAACACCCTATGAACTTTGGTTTGGTCGGAAACCAAGTATGACGTTTCTCAAGATTTGGGGTTGTGAAGCTCATGTGAAGAAACTAATGAGCGACAAACTTGGACCCAAAACGGACAAGTGTTATTTCGTAGGATACCCTAAGGAAACGAAGGGATACTACTTCTACAACCGCAACGAGAACAAGATAGTTGTTGCTCGTACCGGTGTGTTCTTGGAGAAGGAGTTTCTCGCAAGAAGAAGTAGTGGGAGTAATGTAGTCATTGAAGAAATTCATGAACTACCACAAGACATGCCTCAAGTAGGTAATGTAGTTATTCCCAATGAGGTTCCGAATGAGGTTGTAGCCGAACCCGTTCCACAAGCCGTTGTGGAAGAGGTTCAAGAGAATGCTCCCTCAAATGAGGACTCGAACATATCGCGAGTCGATTATGTTCAAGAAACTCAAAGTTTCGAGGATCAAGAACCAACTCCACAAGCCGTTGTGGAACAAATTCAAGAACCTCAAGAACCTCAAGCACCTATTCTACGAAGGTCTACAAGGGAAAGTCGTCCACCCGAAAGGTACTTGGGTTTGCACGATGTCCTCGTCATTGCGAATGACGAACCTTTGACCATTGATGACATGATGAAGAAATCCGACTCCAAGGAATGGCTCAAAGCCATGGAATCCGAAATGCAATCCATGTATGACAACAAGGTTTGGACCTTGGTTGACCTTCCCAACGGAGTAAAACCCGTTGAGAACAAATGGATCTTTAAAAGAAAGGTCGACATGGATGGCAACTTGACCATTTACAAGGCACGACTTGTTGCAAAAGGTTACAAGCAAATTCATGGTATTGACTATGAAGAAACCTTCTCGCCCGTCGTCATGTTCAAGTCAATTCGGATCTTGTTAGCAATTGTCGCATTTTATGACTATGAGATATGGCAAATGGATGTCAAAACTGCCTTCCTAAATGGAAATTTGGAAGAGGATGTGTACATGACACAACCCGAGTGTTTTGTGGATCCTAAGAATGCTAACAAGGTATGCAAGCTTCAAAGGTCCATTTATGGATTGAAGCAAGCATCGAGGAGTTGGAACAAGCGCTTTGATGAAGAGGTCAAGAAGTTGAACTTCATTCAAAGCGAAAAGGAACCTTGTGTTTACAAGAGGATTAGTGGGAGCGTGGTCGTATTTCTTGTTCTTTATGTTGATGATATACTCTTGATCGGGAATGATATTCCAGAATTGAATGATGTCAAGGATTCATTGAAGAAGGTGTTCTCAATGAAAGACTTGGGCGAAGCCGCCTACATCCTAGGAATCAAAATCTATAGAGATAGATCTAGGAGGTTGTTAGGCTTGAGCCAAGATGCATATATTGGCAAGGTGTTGGAAAAACACAAAATGGCTAGTTCCAAGAAGGGTTACTTGCCTATGTCACATGGCATATTCTTGAGTAAGACTCAATGTCCGACGGAAGATGCAGATAGGAAATTCATGAACAAGTTTCAATATCCATCTGTGGTCGGATCAATCATGTATGCCATGCTATGCACTCGCCCCGATGTGGCACATCCGATTAGTGTGACTAGTCGATACCAAGCTAACCCTGGTATGCCACACTGGACCGCAGTCAAGAATATCCTCAAGTATTTGAAGAGAACACAAGATAGCATCCTCGTGTACGGTGGAGACCAAGAGCTCGTTGTAAGTGGTTACACCGATGCTAGTTTCCAAACCGATCGAGATGATGCTAAGTCACAGTCCGGCTATGTATTCCTGCTCAATGGTGGTGCCGTAAGTTGGAAAAGTTCCAAGCAAGAAACTACGGCCGATTCCGTCACCGAAGCGGAATACTTAGCGGCTGGTGAAGCAGCGAAAGAAGGCGTTTGGATCAAGGAGTTCTTGACCGAGCTGGAGGTGGTTCCAAGCATCTCAAGTCCAGTGGATCTCTACTGCGACAACACAAGAGCCATAGCTCAGTCCAAAGAACCTAGGTCTCACCAAAAGACCAAGCACATTCTACGACGATTCCATCTTATCTTTCAGTTTGTGAATGACGGGTGGATCAAGGTCAAGAAGGTGGACGGTGCCGCGAACACAGCGGATCCTCTGACAAAGCCTTTGTCTCGAGCCGCACATGAGTTGCATGTTGCATCCATGGGGATTAGGCGTATGCCTGAGTGGCTTTGAGTTGT
Source organism: Rhynchospora tenuis (assembly GCA_027725995.1). Lineage (NCBI taxonomy): Eukaryota > Viridiplantae > Streptophyta > Magnoliopsida > Poales > Cyperaceae > Rhynchospora > Rhynchospora tenuis. The sequence goes on from CM050888.1 coordinate 170,247,809, forward strand.
ATCTTTTACTTTGAGGCTTTAGTATGAGACATGTATATTTTGGATATTACATTGAGTACTATGCACTTGCTAGAAGTCATTGTTGATTGACTCTAGGCCAAGTGGGAGATTGTTGGAGTTATGTCCTAGAAGCCAATCATTCTGGCTACTTCTATGGTTTATGTTATTGATGATATTTTATCATTTGTTCCTTGATTTATTTATTGATAGATCATTCAGGTTGAGGATCTGAATTGTAGATCTCTATAACTCATTTGTTCATAAATGACAATAATAAATCTAAATATGTCCATAATCTTGATAATTAACAAGGAACATTAATTATCAAATAAGATTAGTATGCAAGTTAAGCGATGATTAAGTTCTACAAATCATAGGTAAGGAGTTACCAACTTAATTGCATATGTATATGTTGTAGAACATAGTACAGGACTTGACCCAATGAAATAAACATTTGGATTGTGTTGAGTGTCATTGTTTATTTCATATCAGTTTGATTCTAAGTTTGAGATGCTCACCTTTTCCACATGAGGATAGGTTCAATAAATATCGTCTAACGTTGATTCCTGATAAAGGCTGCTATAAGGACTTTATTTATGTTCTCTTGAATTGTGCGGGGAAAAGTTGTTCATCAAGAAAACCGTATGTCCCTCATTAATATACTTAATGAGTGATGATATCTGTTTGGGCCCCTTGATGGAGTTTGGATTGTTTGGCCAACTTGTACAATCAACTCTAGATCAAGAAATGTATAATCTGCAAGAATGACACATTCCTATTTTGGATTATACAAAGATATCATGTGACATAAGAATCAGACAAGGAAATACTAATATTTCTTATGCAGGATTGAGATATTGTAACGGTACATTATTTATGCGAATTGGGAATCATAACGTGTTGCTAGATACCGCTTATGATTATTGGAAATAAATAGTGATTTATTCTCCATGGCCAACATAGCATAAATCCTCAAAGGGTCACACAAATAGAGCTTTAACCATATAGTGCATTATTTATTTATTCACAACAATGAGTATTGTGAAAATATGATAAGTTGATTAATTAATTGTGTACTGTTGCGAACCGTTATAATTAATTAAGTCAAAGAGATCATATAGAAATAAGTTAATGCATATGCTAATCCTTAAATAATTATCAAGATATTGATAATTAATTTTGTTCAACACGAATTGATTAGAGTAATTAATTTAAGCTAACGGGCCGTTATTTAATTGGTAAATAAAAGGTCCAACTTGAGAGCAATTAATTGGGCCACTAATTAATTGAATTAGAGGAACAATTAAATAATTATAAAGCCCATCTAGGCCCATTTATGGCCAGCCATGTGGATGGCATGGTTGTAATTTGGTGCAACTTGTTGGGAGAGTGGTTGGTCTATAAAAGGGGACCATTTGGGGTGAGAAACCCTAGCCTCCACCTACCTCTTTCTCCCTCTTCCTATTTGGACGAAAATAGAAGAGAAAAATCTCAATTTTTCTCTCTTCTTCTTGCTCTCTCTTCCTCATTTATCAATAGGGTTCATGTGTTGAACATAGATCCAATAATTAAATAGTTAGTTAATTGGAGAAAAACAAGGATTAGCTTCTCTCTTCCTCTTGCTAGCACAAGGGTTGAAGAGATTGGTTAATCCTCTTGGTGGACTCGAGGTTGGAGCCGACTAAAGAGGAGAAACGAAGAAGGAGAGCACCCCACCGACTCCTACGCATTGGATCTAAACCTCCTTGATACGATTTAAGGAGAGGTAATGATTCAATCCTTTCTCATGACGTGTGATTGCTTTAGCACTAGATCTTGTGATTTGCTTGTTCTTAATGGGATTAATTAGTTGTAATTAGTCTAAAATTAAAATATGAGCATTTCCTAACAAAAAATCCCCCATGAATTATGATGAATTATCATGGTTCTAAAACCCAAAAATTATCTACAGAAACCCAAAAATTCACAAAGAAACTCCTAAATTCCACAAAATTTCCAAAATAAATCCATAAAGAATTTCACAAATATTTTTAAACCAAAAAATCTCTTATATTTTTCTGAACTTCGCCATTAAATTTCGTGCAAAAATACCCTTAGGAAGGCGATAAAATGAATTATTTTTGCTTGGAAACAAAATAAATGATTTATTTAAATGAAGTTGGTGAGAAATTCCAAGAAAAATCCAGAACTTGGGCGCGTCCAACCCATTGCAGCGGATCCAGAGGAGGGAGAATGTCGCTGTTTCTTTTAAAATTTACGCGCCGTTGCTACAACTTGGGTACACCTGTTTAATGAGCCGATAGCGAGGAAATTTTCTGTCTCTCACTGGTGCACGAAGAACCAAGTTTACCTACCTTCCTCTCTCATGTTAAACAGAGACGATGGACCCCACTTGTCAGCTCCATCTTCTCTCTCAGTAAAAACAGAAAGGTTTGGAGTAAACCGCGCGAGGCCGGTGAAATTGGGGGAAATGGCGACGTGGCCCTTCTCCAAACCAGATAGTTCAAAACCATGGGCTTCCCAGCCTGGTTTTGGCAAGCCGAAACCTTAGGAGCAGCCTCAGCTGAGCCATCGGATTGAAATCAACAAGCCACGATCTAGCTGCGCCAAAACCAGGGCTTTGGTTCAAGCCCTAATTCTCGTCCTATATAAACCAAAAAATTAGAGACAGCAAAAAAGAAGAGAGCCACCAGAAGTCGAGGCTAGGTTTAGATTATCAATATATTGTTCGATTAGGCTAAGTAGAGCTCGAGTTGTAAGAGGCATTAGGTCGAGCAGTTGTAAAGAAGAGAGAAGTGAAGGTAAAAGGATGAGTTCCAATCTGTAATTGCGCTTGTATCAATGAAAGAAATTGGTTTTAAGTATAAAATCTATGGGTTCTTGTTTGTCTTCCCCTATTTCAGTCACCAAGCAGTGGTGGATCTGACTTACAAAGTCACAGCTCCCATGAGCCATGGTCTGAAGCGCAGCATCAGCCATGGCCATAGGGAAGCTCAGAGGAAGGTGCTTTATGGAGTTTTAGAGCTTGACTCCTTGCTTCATGGAGTATCCTAGTGCTGCATGGCAAAGCAATCGTGGCTTCCATGAGAGACTTTGGAGCTTGGCTCAACTCTCTCATGTGAATGCCTCAAATTGACATGGTGTGGGTCCAGAGCGCAGCACTGGCCCATCCATGCTCAATAGACCATAAAAAAAATGGCAGAAATTGAGTAATAAGCAAATATATCGCATAGATATTATACACTGTTTCAAATGCTTTACTTATGTGTATTAAGACCCCTGTAAATAGTTTTCCTTGCAATTGAGCAACTCAAACACGAAATTCTCAAAAACAGAAGCTTAATTACTCTAAATAAAAATCTGGAAATTGAGGAAAACATAAAAATACTTGCTTTAAATTTCTGTACCAATTTGAACCCTTAAAACACATCAAGTCAACCTAAATTAGGCATCAAATTCAACTCATTTACTGTGAATCGACTTACACGCAAAACTGAAAGTTGAACAAATGTACAAAATTGCACCTCTTCTGCCCTTATGGCTCTCCCACCAAACTATGACGACTCAAAGCAAATTGAAAGCATAAAATTCATATCATTAATCTCTTGAATCGGTTTAAATGCTCACTGGCACAAGAAGCTACTTCCTGAGGGCCCCACCAGTCGAGTCAGATCAGACCAAATCTGAGTTGAGGTGTCTCAGTCGAAATCCCGTACTCCCAAGCCTCTCCCAGTTCAATTGATATAACCAATGTCCTTTAAGAATCCTCACAAGCATTATAAACCTCACCCTGGCACAGGTTTCCCTAGCACAAATTGATCCCATAAATCGCTTCTCCTCTCTCTTACGATTCAAACGCATCTATGCTCGACGAAAATGGTGGCCGGAGGCGCCGTAGGTTGGCTGTCGAAGAAGGAGGGGCTTATCTCCAAAAATACCATCGTCGTCGGAGGGAGAAGACGAATTCGATTTTCGCAGATTTTCTGTGGCTACTTTGGTGTAGCAGCTCACACCATTCGCTACACGAAACTCAGAGCGAAGTCAGCGCCAACGATTCGGTCAATGCACAATCAGCCTGTTTTGCTGACGTGGACCAATCAGGATTTTCCAAATAATCAGAAATTTTAATAATCCATTAAAAATAGTATGAAACTCAGAAAAATACAAATAAAATATCCATAAAATCTTAAAAATCTGTAGAATCTAGATTTACTGATATTTTTATATGAAATTATGTCAATTTGTGTCTCTTTTGTATTTTCAAAGTATTTTCTCTTAAAAATAAGTTTGATAAATTGCTAAAAACTTCAAAAATTCACCAAAATTAGTAGGAATCTCAGAAAAATCTAAATTAAATATCAAAAAACTTCTAAAAATCTAAATAAATCAAATCCAACATTATTTTCATATGATATTTTGCCAAAATAAATAGTTCCTTATTTTTGAAGTATTTTTCTTATAAAAATCTAATTTTATAAATTCTAGAAAAATGGTCAAAATACTCTAATAAATTTTCCAAATAATTCTATCACTTTCTTATCAAGTATAATCGAATTTAAACATAAATTGGTATTATCTAGCTTTTATAAGATAAAAAAATAGTTATAATAAACCATAAATAAATAATCAAATAATAAATAATATCATTATAAATATTAAATAATAAATAAATCCCAATATGATAAGTAAATAAATAATAAATAAATTTTAAGCAATAAAGAGTAAATGATTAAATACTAAATGAACAAGTTATTAAAAATAAGTCTTAAATTGTAAATAATAAATGTTATAAATAATAAGTAGCTTAATAATCATAAATGAACAAATAAATAATAAATAAATTTTAAAATAATAAGTAAAAACAAATAAATGTTAAATAAATCATAAATACTAAATATATAAATCATAAAATAAATAATAAACACATGGTAAACAAATGATTCAATAAATGAAGGAATGAATAGTAATAAATAAATAAATAAATTAATAAACAACATAAAATATAATTAGATAAATCACATTAAATGAGACTAAATCAAATTAACCCAAGTTAAACTCAAATCAAGTATAATTTAAATGAAATAAATCAATCTAAATCAAATCAAAACAAATTAAGCTAAGCTAAATCAAAATTAAATCAAATCAAATTAAATTAAATTAAGTTGAATTTAAATCAAAGCAAAACAAATTGAACCAAAACAAATCAAGTCAAGTTCAAATCAAATTCAAATCAAAGTAAAAGAAATCAGTTTCAAGATCAAGTTTCTCCTACAAGAAGACCTGTCATGGTCCCAGGAGCCAACCTTTACAAGAAGGCCATGAAAGGCCCCGAAGGTTGTGAAATTTTGTATCTCGTGTTCCTATAAGAAGGCCTCCCGTTGCCCCAGGAACCAACTCTCAAAAGAAGGCCTCCCGTTGCCCCGAGAGTTGAGAGATTTCACCTCTCTCAGATTGAATTGTGAGCGTTTCATTTGAGATTGAGGACCGTTCCGACAAGAAGACCTGTCATGGTCCCAGGAACCAACTCTCACAAGAAGACCGTGAAAGGTCCCGAGAGTTGCAAACTCTGTTCCTACAAGAAGACCCGTCGTGGTCCCAGGAACTAACTCTCACAAGAAGACCGTGAAAGGTCCCGAGAGTTATAAAACTCCGTTCCTACAAGAAGACCTGTCATGGTCCCAGGAACCAACTCTTACAAGAAGGCCATCAAAGACCCAAAGAGTTGTAAAATTTCTCTTCCAATCAGAATCAAATCATAAATCAAATCAAAATTTAAAACCCCTAATAAAGAAAATTTCAAATAAATAATTTTGAATGGTTTTAGTTTAAATCTTGTTAGATATTTCGAATAAATAGTCTTAGATATTCTTGGTTATTTTAGTTAAATGGTTTTAGATGTACTTAGATATGCTCAATTGGGCCCCGTCAATTAGGTCTGGTGCCATCAATTGAATCCGGTCTAAGCCCAAAAAAAAACAAACCACTTGTACCCTCAATTGTGCCCCGTCAAATTAGGTTGGGTGCCATCAATTGAGCCTTGTCAAAACCAAAAGAAATAAATTACTCGTTAAATACCAAAAGTCATTTAAATAACGATTTTCTAGCCTATTACATTTAATTTCTCAAATCTCTTAATCAGAGGTTCTCGTGGGAAATCACGGGGTAATTAACAATAGAGGCTTGCGCCTATTGGAAAGAAAGAATCCACAAATTAATAAACCCTCATGAGAATGGATTCTAGTCGATGTTTCTCTAGTCGTTAAGAGGCATTAATACTTGAATCCAGGCTCGTGAGGGGTGAATCTAAGACTTGTTCTCGTTCTTGAGGAAACCCTATCATTCTTCGAGAAATGACGAAAAAGTCCAACATAATGCTCTCACTAGCCGTCGGAACTATAGTTGGGTTATTTCAATCTACATGGGTGTCATCCATGACCTGATCGAGGTCTTGTAATATTTTTTGAGTTTCCTCAAGCGTTACACTACTCCCATTATTTTTTATTCTTTCGAGAAACTCTTTCTCTAAGAAAATTGCACCTCTTTCAACTAATATTGTATTTGTTGACTTGTGCCAAAAGTAGTATCCTTTTGTTTCTTTCGGATAACCTATAAAGAAGCATTTTTCCGTTTGGGGTTCTAGTTTGATTGACATCAATCGTTTAATGTAAGCCTCACATCCCCAAATCTTTAGAAAAGACAATTCAGGAGTTTTTCCTTGTCCACAACTCGTATGGAGTTTTCTCGACAGATTTAGATGGAACAATATTCAGTGTGTAAGCCGCAGTTAGCAATGCATGTCCCAAAAAATAAAGAGGCAATTCTGTTTGGCACATCATTGATCGAACCATATCAATCAATGTTATGTTTCTCCTATCAGATACACCATTCCACTGAGGTGTTCCTGGTGGAGTCAATTGTGGTATGATACCACACTCTTTCAGATATGTACCAAATTCATTACTCAAGTATTCTCCTCCAAGATCAGTTCGTAAAATCTTAATTCTCTTATTAAGTTGATTTTCGACTTCATTTTTTAATTCTTTGAACTTGTCAAAAGATTCACTCTTGTTCTTCATTAGATAAACATAGCCAAAACGACTATAGTCATCTAGGAACGTAATGAAGTACCTAAAACCATCTCGTGCACTTGTTCTCATTGGACCACATACATCAGAATGTATCAATTCCAACAAGTCTTTGCCCTTGAACCTTTCTTCTTGAAAGGTTTCTTAGTCATTTTACCAACTAAACAAGATTCACATGTCTCTATTGCATCGCAATCCATGAGACCAAGAAGATTACTATCTTGTAATTTCTTAATGCGTTTCTCGTTTATATGACCAAGACGATAGTGCCATAAGAGAGTATTATTTTCATGAGATACTCTGAGTCTTTTGTTATATACATTTAGAACATGTTTATCATTCACTTCTAGCAAATATAAATCATCATGAACAGTAGCATTTGCATAGAAAATTCCATCTTTTGCAATACTCATACACGAGTTTGAAATAGTAAATACATAACCATCTTTGTCCAAACACGACACAGATATAATGTTCTTACATATACACGGAACATAATAAACATTATTCAAATTAATTATTAAACCACTAGATAAATGAAGATTTATTGAGTCAATGGCATTACCGAGATACTAACGCCATTGCCCACCTTCAAAGTGACTTCTCCTCTCTTGAGATGTCTTCTATGCATTAGTGCCTTCATATTTACACAAATATGAGCACACGATCTAGTATCAGTTACTCAATCGTGAATAGATGTGATTAAATTAATTTCAATAACATAGATACCTTTTGGAACCTTGGGACGCTTCCGCTCTATTTTGCCCGAGTCTAAGTCAGCCTTGTACTTTGGACAATTCGCCTTGAAATGTCCTTACTCATGACAATAATAGCACTCGGTTTGCGTAGTTAACGAGTTTTGATTGTCGCCTTTGGAGGTGCTCACCTGAGCTTCTCCTTTCCCCTTGTTCCCTTTAGGCATCTTATTTTTTTCCTTTTTCTTTTGAACATTCTTGCTATTCTATGATTGCAAAAACATATTGAAATGAAGTTCCATTATCTTTTTTGGAGTATTGTTTATGAACTTTCGAGTAAGTTTAATTACTATACTTGCCAACATGAGACCTTGAACATCCAATTCATTTTGCAATACATTTCACGCCTCATCAGAGAGTTCCGTACTTAGTAATGGTGCATCATACTCCAATACATTTACAAGAACCTCCTATCTGATGATAAGTTGGAGTTTTACTTTCTAATCAAGAAAATTAGAATTGTCATTTTTCCAATAAGCACTTTTCAAGTTATGGATTGGATAAGTATGTTATTTGTCATTCTATAGAAATAAAATTAAAGGTTTTTATGTTAATGTTTATGTAAAATTTCATACTACATATTTAAATTTGTCCATTATGCAGTATATTCAAGATCCTATCATAAATAAAGCGAACTCATCTGAATTATAAAATCAAGGTAAGTAATCTTTTACTAATCATAATCTTTTAGAAAAACTTTTGCAATCGTTTGCAATTTTCTAAACTTTATGACTCTTGTTGTTTATTAAGAAACTTTTCTTATTAAACGATTTTCCCGAGACTTCAAGCCTAGATCTTGACTTCCCTTTAAGCAAACTTATTTTATTGGTCAATATGTTTGGCTAATTATCTCCATAAAATAAATGTACCAAATGCCTCATATTTAATCCATTTATCAATGGCTTGATAATATATCCTAACACATTCCACGATTTCTAAAGATTAAAAATTACACTCATGCATCTTAATAATCTTTAGCTTAAAGTGGATAAAATAAGAAGGAAAAATACTTAATTTTTCGTTGGACAATGCAAATGTGACTATAGTTTGGTAAGTCATGTTTCCATACACCCATACCTATCCTAACATATCATTCACATATAATCATAAAGCACATAACATAAAACAATCACAAAACATTTGCGAGTTTGTGTGCCTCTTGTGCTTCTCTTCATCCACCGCTTTGTCTTCTTGCACCATTGGATGAAAAATTGCATAAAAATAAATATGTTGCCCCAAACTTTATTATGAATCCTTTTAAGAATAAAATTTGCTAAGTGCAAGTATTAGGAACACATCTCATTCTCACAATGCATATGATGTAAAAATAAATAAAGACATCCTATACATAAATTGCCTTTTGTGCCTAATTAATAAACGCTTATTAAACTTGCTTACAATCAAACATACACATCACATAAAATTTACATCACACAAGGCATTGGAATGAGACATACAAACTCAGTTCCCTGCAAAACAAAATTATAATAGAAATTGCATACCGATGCACTATTTTGTACCTTTTAATTTATTTCCATTTCTGAAGTAATTGCGGTTCTCTAAATCATTTAAATTCCTAAAATGATTTATAATTCTCTGTTACAATTTGCACCATAGTCTGAAAAATAATCTTTTAATCATTTAAAAGAAAATACAAAACCGTTATTGTCCTTGTCACGGAAAATACAATTTGCACCATTGTCCTTGCCTTCATGACAAAATTCTATAAAACTTTTGTATAGGAAAGTTTTATTATTTCAAAACTAGAATTAAATATCTAAATTTAGAAACTAGTTTCATCAAAATATATTAATCCATTTAAGAGAAAACGTTATTTTGATTTCAACAAAAACTGCTACTGCTGCTGAAAAATTCCAGCAGCTCACAATTTTCTTTATTTTTGTTTAACCTCATAGATCTGTCCAAAAACCTTGATCTATATAATTATGCTATTCTAAACTTCTTTCACTATAGTAAAAATTTCAGAAAATACAAAAATAATCAACCAATAATCTGATGACAATATTGCAAAACATGTAACAAAAATTCAACAGGAATTTTTAGAACCGCAAAACAAAAGAACAAAATTACATAATAAAATAGTCCAATTAGCGATAATAAAGAACCTGGCTCTGATACCAATTGAAGGATTTCATGATGCGAATCGGGTAATTTTAAAATTTTATTAACCGATAACATCTATGATCGTTCTTATTATTGCTAACTTTCTTTTAATTTATTTGCATCACAATCACATATATTCTTATATAAGAAGGATTGTTGAACCATACCTATGGTCTCTAACGAAGCTTTATTCCTTTTCGGTTCACCTTGAATCCGAAACAAGAACAACAGTTGAATCCGTGCTAGCGAACTCACTGTCAACACCTAGCTCCGTCGCCCATATCTTAATCGATTGCTTAATTGATAGAATATTTTAACAAATATCTAGAAGAAGAGAAGAACAAAGCTTCAACACATGAAGACTTGTCTTCTCAATTTTTCTCATCAGTTTTTACACAAAAACATCTGAATAAAACCTCTCGAATTCATATAGCATTTAAAGCCACTAATCAGAAATTAAAACAGCACATTAATTTCTGACATTGCAGCACTAAAACCTTGATAACTCTCTGTAGAAAACTCCAAACGTCCTGAAACTTGGACCATTGGATTCTACACTTCAAGGGCTATAATTTTCATATATCATTTTCCCAAAATGGTTATCGTTTGCTATACTAATTTTCTTTTTAAAGTTGGTTCAAATTCTGACCCAAATTTAAAGCCTTCTTTCTCTCTTCATTTGTTAAAATAATTGGGCTTGGGCTTTAAATAAATTTATACATTTCATAATAATATTCGTATATTATTATAATATGTGAAACTTATATTATCCTCATAATATACACATATTAATAAATTTATTCTTTGCTAGTTAATCACGTCACGTGATATAATTTTCTATTTGTACTTTATTTCATGCAACATGAAACTTTGTACATAGAAAATATATTTCTTGTTTCTAATTCAGTTGGTGTGACCTATGTTGAGGATCCATATTATGTTGGCAATGGAATAAATATTTTATTCCATAAACTGTAAGCGGCACTCTAGCATACATTACAACTACCCAAATAATATAGATGTTTAGCAAATCCTTTTACGAAACACGATCCTTCTAGTAATGTTATTAACATTACTTGTGTCTATTCCTTGCCATATGATATTATGATTAATTATACAAAGTAGGGATGTGTCATCTTCGTATTATAATCTTTTCGTGGTCTCCAATAAGTTGAATTATATAATTATAACTGCACTTCAGTTATATTGAATCCGTTTATAATCTCACTTTACCAAGGGGCCCATTATAATATCATTCCTCAATTAATGAGTGGCAATTAGCTATTGACATATATATTTTCCTCCTACACAAGTTACATACAAAGAACTATTATTTTTATCACCACTTGCTTCAAATGGTTTTTAATAATAATTACGTTGCATATCCCTTGTGTGAAAAATATATCATATCAATCTTAGAATTAATGACACGATAAAAATATTAATGACACAAACACAATCCATATAATATTTTTATCAATTAGGTCTGTTCAATATATGAAACTTTTCATATACTCGTGTTATTAAATGATAATCCTTTATCAACGTTTACAGAACTACAACGTACTTTTAATCAACACGACAGTCTTATATGGAATATTAGTGTTCCTGCTAATATCCAAGACCTGTGAATATTTTAGAGTTATATATTTATTTAATTTAGAATTCTGCGGTTCAAGACCAAGAGCATCTTCTTGAATACTTCTAAATATGAATATAAACTCATGGTACAAAATGTAATAACATCCAATTCATAAATATAACATATAAAAGTAATCATCATAAGATAACTTTTAGAACACAATTCCAACATCAAGTTGGTTTGAAATCGAGTCAAAAATATTTTTGAGCTTTTAAGCAAGTTCAAACTCGGCTCGTCTCCAACTCAAGTTACCTTGTGATTCATAAGCCACCATGAAAATGAGCAAATGTCCATCAAAATTTTATTTATTTAATTTATATATTTACTTCAACATTATTATTATATACAATATTATAAAGAGAATTTCTATTATGAATCATTGTGCATAGAGGGTTTCGTGCACTGTGATCGTTTTAATCAGTGATTTTACCAATTGACAAATCTAAATTAATCAATCCAATCTATATATTGAAATATCATAGCAAATAAATTTTACAATTTTCGAAGTTTTTTTACTAATTTTTTGAATTTTTAAAATCTTGTCATTTTTTGCTACCACTTACTGGTAGAATATTCCAAAAAAAAGGCAAGCTTTAAAAAAGTGAAAAAAATAGTAAAAAAACTTTTAAAAAAATATAAAATTTTGTTTGCTATGAGATTTCAATATATAGATTCAATTGATTAATTTAGATTTATCAATTTGTAAATTCATCGATCAAAACGATCAGTGCACAGAACTCTCTATGCACTATAGTTCACAATAGAAATTCTCATATTATGAACAATAAAATTGTTGTCAATTATTTTTTTTATTGGTTTGAAGTAAAATATGTCTTTATATTCAAGCTGCCCCATGTTACAATTATCTAAAATAAAAATATATAAGAAGAAAAAATACTTCTAATTAATTTATAATTTTTTAATAGTCATAAGTAATGTTGATAATACTATCTTAAATAGAAATTTATCATGTCACAAGTTGGCTCATGAATTTCGAGTCAAGTTTAGTTCAACTCAAAATCGACTCTTCAGCCACATGAGTTTTGTTGGATCGAGTTGTAATTGAGTGTTATTTTAGTCGAGTTCAAATAGACGAGTGACGAATTTTCTGCTCATTCTAAAATGTGAAAAATTTATTAGATGGTAAGCTAACCGATCAATTTATGGCATTTCACAGCGCGGTATGAATAGTACGATCACGATCACTCTACTCCTACTGGCTTATCATTTAGAAAAAAAAAAAGAAACTAGTGCGATCAGTAGATTAGCTTCGTTATTTTTTACTATCTTCGAAACTAAAATAAATAGTCAAATATGTATTATAGAATTATTCGGATGATAAGGTTGAAGTTCAAAGCATAATTTGTACATCACATATTAACAAATATTTATTTGAGAAATTAAAAAAACGAATTAAAAAAATTTAAGACAACTATAAAGCCATTAAAATAATTTTTGACTTGGCCAAAATATACAATATTATTAATAGTATTTTTTTAACTTAAACTAAAGCGTTTAGAATATTCAATTATTCATTCTGAGATACATAAGAAAGTTCGTTGAGAAAATTCATTAAAAAGTACGTGAGCAATGATTTGATGCTGATGTCGATATGTCCGTCTTAATCATAAAAGGCTCGCATACCAAATAACGGAGCAGGAGCATCTAAACCCATTATTAAGTATAAATGTACAATCACTGGTTAGAAATCAATAACCAATAAAAAAAATGCTATTTCTCCTTGAACGGTTCTGTGCCCAAATTGCATTTTCTCAGCTTGCAGCCTTCCAACGTAAGCAACGTGTCGCACTGTGCGGTCTCCACGCGGAGCACCTTCTCGTCTCTCACTATTCACACCGTCGGTAACTAGATCCAAATGCAATCAATCTACAATTTCTCCTCTTCGACGAAGCTATCCGATCCGATCCGATTCCGATCTCTTTATAAAACCATCATCCTATGCTCTCTTCTATCGTCCCCAAAAACCCCAACCTCTGTAGGCATTTCGTCAAACACCTCTCGTGCTACCCCACCAAGAGTTTTTTAATCCCCACTTATTCCTCACGCAACTCCACGTGTCTCTCACGTGGGCTGATTCCTGCTATTGGTACTACTTCACGGGCGATTCCCCCTTGTTGGTCAGTGAGATCAGCTTCCATGGCGAGCCAGTCCACGACTTCTGTTCATGATTTCACTGTCAAGGTTTGTTCCCTTTGTTGAAATTTATGTTAGAGTTCAATTTATTTTGTTGGGGGAGCTGGGTTTGGTTCTCCGCATGGTTCTATGGCGATCTGAGGGAATTTGCACGTTGCTCGGAAGTTGTATTTTATATCAATTTAATCTACCAGAAATTTGTGAAGCCTTCGACAATTAATTACTTTTGTGTTCTTACAATTACGCTGAAAAAAAAAATCAATTTTGTGTACCAATTAATTTCCTTGATTTTTGTGGGCTGATAATATCTCTGGTATTTTGTAACCAGGATGCCAAGGGTGATGATGTTGATCTAAGCATATACAAGGGAAAGGCTTTGCTAATTGTCAACGTTGCTTCCCAGTGGTACGGAATTGATTCTGATTTTAAATTTTTTTTTGCATTGCTAATTGTATTGTTATTTAGGTACCCAAGTTTTATGAAATTTAGATATTAGTTCTCAAACTTACAAAAAGAAAATCATGTAGAAATGATCGGCTGTGCCTTTCGTTTTGAGAAATTCTCGGACCATTTGTGCCAAATAAAAGTTGAGATAGACTTTGTTCTTCTTCAGAAGTTTAAAATTGATGTAATTTTTGAAAGTTCACAACCAATTCGGTACAAATAAATTTCGACAACTAAATTGATGCTTTCAGAGAAGTGTTATCCTAATGTATGTATGTACATAAATTTGTATTTACTCTTGGTTTAGTTTTATCCTAATATTCTGGATTTGACTCCTAGACTCTAATGTTCTGGATTTGACTCTCATTTAAGGTTTCACTGTGCAATTGGAACTTTTGGGAGGGTACAAGTGATAATTTGACTTGTTTTTCAAATTTATATGTTGAAGTTAGAATCTGATAGATCAAAGTGGTTAAAAGGAAATGGTGCCTTTTTTTTGGTTGGTTTGGAGTGAGCGGGGAGTGGGGAGTGGGGACCATTTTGTTAGCTTCGAGTGTCCAATAAATCTGCATGTAATTTGTTTCTTCTTTTTCTTCTGCTTTATTTGTTTTGTATTATCAAGTTGTTGCTGATTTTTGTACAACTGTTTGCTCCTTTTTCTTACAGTGGATTGACCAACTCTAACTACACAGAGCTGAGCCAACTATATGAGAAGTACAAGGACCAAGGTAGATGGTGTTACCTTTACTCTATTTTAGTAGGCTTTCCTATGTTTTAAAAATTCTTTTTACTTGCTCCATTGCTATATATGTGATGTGTAGTTTATGCCCTTCAGTAAGGAAATATATTTAGAATGCAGCTCATATCCTTCAGTGAAAAAAACTAAAAACCATACAACTCTTTCTGGCTTCTTGTATCATTTGATGTGAGAAGTATATGAACTTTTTCACTCAATTTGTTTTAATCTAATCGTATGAATATTGCAGGTTTTGAGATTCTCGCTTTCCCATGCAATCAGTTTGGTGGACAAGAACCAGGAACCAATGAAGAGATTATGCAATTTGCTTGCACTCGCTTCAAGGCTGAGTACCCTATCTTTGACAAGGTGACCTTCTAGTAATGTTTGTTTCTTCACAAATCACAAGAGACCACCAGTTCAAATATTGTAATAATTATTGTTAAATATTTATGTACCTGTCTCAAATTGCAATTTAAAGCTAAATTAAAGAATGAATGATCTATACAAAGAAATTTTTGTGGTCCCTCTGAAAATGGGATGCGAACAGGATAAGACATATTATGGTTCTAAAGTTAGTGAGCTTTTTCTCATTTAATTTTCAGGTTGATGTAAACGGTGATAATGCTGCACCAATTTACAAATTTCTCAAGTCCAGCAAAGGGGGTCTCTTTGGAGACAGCATCAAGTGGAACTTCTCCAAGTTCTTGGTTGATAAGGAGGGGCGTGTGGTAGACCGCTATGCTCCAACCACCTCTCCTCTCAGCATTGAGGCAAGTAGCTTATAACAAATAACATATTGGGAAGTATCTCGACATATCACAATGCCTATTAACACATTCAATTATTGTTGTCTTTGTTGATTTTGCAGAAGGACGTCAAGAAGTTGCTTGGGGTTGCCTAATAACCTCCTTGGAGTCTGATGGCAGGAGACACCTTGCTTTATTTTATCTTATCTTTTAGTTTGTTTTGAATAAGAAGCTGTCCTCTTTATGTGGACTTTTAATTAAGCATGTATAAACGCTTTCTGATGGTTTCTAATTATGTTAATACTTATTAGTCTATTGTAAAGCTGATGTGTTTTGGCATGTTTCTGTTTTTAATCCTCGTTCTGTTGCTATGTTTCTTTATTATTATGTTTATTTATGCTGACGTCTGGTGTGGTTCCTGTCCTGAAGCGGTGACGAAGTGTTTCAAAGAGAGTTGGGATCAATGTCACATTGGGTGAAGGCCCACATTGCTTTAACATGACCATCTACATGGGTCTTTAAGGATATGCCGATTCCCGACATGGCGGGGGCTCATGATTTCATACGTCTCCAGAGTATATCATGGATTCCTGGTGCATCATCTGTGCAGGCGTGTAATTGAAGCCATTCTATTTGTGGTGTTTCGGTTTGTGATGGCGCTGTTTATGTCTGTCAATTCCATAATTAGCCAGATTTTGTGCAGGAAGTGAGAAATTGTGTCGCACAATTTCAATTTCCATAAGATTTTAGATTTTAAAGACCTCTAAGACCGAGTATTATCATTTTGGTAGATACCTATGAGTGCCTAAGTTCCATACATTTGTTAGCTCAACAATCAATTTAACCAATACATGAGTGGCATTCACAATTTCCTGTGAACACATTATACTATATACAAGGCTGAATACCCCGTTTCTTTAAAATTCACGCCTATGAACAGTGCCATTTTTCTTTTTCCAATTGAATTATCCGGATCCTTGATTGAAAATCGCACGGATGAAGTTTGTCGGCAGTAGAACGGTGGTTGCTTTCGATTTACGTTGGACCGGGTGTGCTGGAGTAAATGTGGACCGGTATTTAATTCGGCTTCTTTTTTTGGTATTGAGACCGTAGTTCATGACATTAAATGGTGTTCCATTTTTCTCCGATTCAGTCTGGCCTGCCTTCTCTCTTACCATTTCCACCGAGCTTTTCTTTTTTTATTTTTCTTCCCATACTCATTCTCTTCTTTGCGGTGGAGCAACTGAGATCACATGGCAGTTCTTCCCCGTCGACGATGAGGTCGCGCCGCCCGGGCTTAGTGGCTCGGCGTCGAGTACCGTTGTCCCGTCACCAAACAGGTCGTCGCATCACTACCACATAGGAAGAGAAGGCGGGGCCCACGCTCCAGGAGTTCTCAGTACCGGGGTGTCACCTTCTACCGCCGTACCGGTCGATGGTTAGTTGATTCTGCTCTTTTACTTTTCTCACATTTGTTGTTTCCTTTTCATCCGTTTTTACCTTGAATTGCTGCTTTTCTTTGCCGTCTATTCGAAGAACTCGCCGCTGCTCTTTGCTGTTGAATCGCTTCGACCTCCGGTTTACCTCAACATTTTGGTCGGAATGAGAAGATAGAGAGAGAGAAGGGAGAGGGAGATAGGGTGATGGTGGGATCCATCTCTCCTTCCAGTAGAGAGAAGAAAGGAGATGACATTCCATCTCTTCACGGATCCTTCTCGATTTCTCTCTCACCTTTCTCAACCAAGCCGAAGTAGAAAAAAAAAATCGACATTGCGAAATTGGAGAGGGGCTCGAGTAAAATATCAGTGCGATTAAATTGGTAAAACAACTCAAGTAAAATATCCAAATTACTTGTCAAGTAAAATATCCAAATAAATTGGAAGCAAAATTAATTTAAATCTTTGATTGTTTGACGCAGAGAGGTGCTATGACCACAAAAGAGGTGGGAAAGAGGGTTAGGCATATATGAGAAAGAGCACTCACTTGATTCGTTAGGAATTGGATCTGGATCTTGATTCATAGCCCAGCCCGCCTTATTCCCTGCCGTTCATCCCAAATTCGGTTTAGAAAATTGAGGTGCAGTTAATTTTTTACCTCCTTGACACTCGACCAGGTATGCTAATTTCTTCATTTTTAATTCATTTGATAATTTATATTGATATTACCATATGATTTAAAGGGAAGTGACCTGTTGTAATAATAAAGCATAGCCAATTTTTTTTTTTCTATTTTCTACTTCATATAGTGCCACCGGTACTTCTTCTAGTCTGCCAGCTTGTCAGAGAAATTGACCGTCTCACCTAATTCGACAGATCCGGGATGGCAGTACGAGGACAAGAAAGGGCCAAACATAGTTATTTATCACATATGCGGGACGAAAACATCTGGAGGCATAAGTCGGTTCAAGAAGTACATTGCACATGTCAAAAGGGATGTCACTCCATGCCCAAATTCAACTTAAGAGGATCATCAAGAGAGCATCTCAAAGCGTCTGAAAGGAAGAAATCAAAGAAGGCTGCAGGATATGGTAATTTTCATCTTTTATCTTACAAAAGTTTACTAAATGGTGCGAATAACACCTAATATATGTTATATTTTGAAATCAGTGTCTTTACAGTTTAAGATATTTGTGAATTGTGAGTGAATCCAATTATTCAATTGATCTGCTTGATTAAATAAGTGTGAAACTGCCCCTTATATTAGTGATGGTTATGACCTCAAATAATAGCTCCTTAGATAATGCCTTCCCTAATAGCTGAGCCTGAGTATACATTTGAACGGCTCAAATAATGAATTTAAAGTTCAAAATAACTGTTTTGACGATGGTCGAAATGTTGGATGGCTACAGTTGTACGTAAAACTGAAATAGACAAATGCATATTTTATAATTGTTGGATTATAATTATGTGTTCTAAGCTAATTAAGTGTTCTTTTTCCGATCCATTTATCTGGGCCGCTGATATGGGTGTGTACGGCTGGATTTGGAGATGGGAGAGAGTGTTCGGTCCGTCTGTCCGCATATTTACCCCTTCTTCCACCGATACCGCTGCATCCCTGCCTCTCTATCGATTGCTCCTGGTGTGTGCGCCGTCTGTCTTCCCTCTCTCTCCGCGGTCTTTTCTCCTCGGTTAATTGCCTCAATTCTTGCCGGCACTTACACGGACCTGTTTTTGTTAGTTTTGTCCGTACTGCTTTCGCAATTCGTGCTGGTTTTTCGTGCTTACCGTTTGGCTGTGATACTTCTCTCCTCTCCGTTTGTATGGTTAGTGTTGATTTTTTTCTTTCCTCTGCAATTTTTTTTGTTCTTTATCTGTGTTCGGTTTCAATTTACTTGCTTGTCTCAGGTACTGGCGTTCTTCCTTCGTCTTTAGTTTTGTTAATTTTCTTTTTAATTGGAAATAGGAATTGCGATTATATTGTAATATTTTTTTTCTTATGTTCCTTCCTTTGTTATTTTTTCGAATTTTCTTGACTTTGATTTTTCTATTGCGTAGTTAAAAATATGTTTAGATGAATAGATCTGTCTCGCATAGATGGATAGATCTGAAATTTGTGATGGGCTACATGTCTTGCTATTTTTTTCCCCCTTTTCTTTCTACCGATTTCTGAGTGTATGCGGGGCAGATCTGTTCGAGATTATGTTTGTTCTTTTTTTTTTTCTTTAAGTTCAGGGTTAACAAAAATAAATTTATGATTGGATTTTTTTTTTTCCTTATATCCTTCCTTTTTTTCCCCGGACTTATATCAAATTGATTTTTCTTGTAGAAATCATAAAAGAAAAGGAAGAGAGGAGTCTTGATTATGGTGGTGAGTACCGTGGATTAATACATGCTAAGGTTTGTTTACTAGCTTTGTAATAATATTTTCAGTGTTAATACTAAGATGATGATAAATCTGTGCTCGTATTTACAGGGATGTTCATCAAGTGACTAAGGTTTGTTGATGTTTATCAAGTGACTAAGGTTTGTTGATGTTTATCCTCCAATACTGGAAAAAATAAAAGTTATCGCTTTTGGTTTTGTATCCATAATTTCAAGGATTCTGTCTTATATTTATTTTAATTTTAGTAATTTATTGTTTGTTGTACAACGATTATAATAGTAGCTTATTGTTAATTGCATTAAGCGATTGGTTGCTTAAATTTTGGTTTTATTTTGCTGTAGCGAGCATTAAATCCTTGATTGGATAATTATGCTGACTGTTAATGAGATATATTTATAATAATATTTAATCAGATTTCTTATTTTCTGTTGTGCATAACGGAATAAATAGATGGTGAGAGGTTTTATGTTCTCTGTTGATATTTCTTTTGATTTTGACCAAGCATTTTTTTTTTATCATGTTTCTAAAAGTAAAATTTAATTTGAACATGGATATATCTGTTTGACTGTTATAAGTTGGTTATGCAGTTTATGGAATATATTACGAGAGCTGTGGCAGATCATTAAGTAAACTATACTGTATTTCGAGGTCCGATCATATCGTCTTTGATTGCTCAAATCATTTAGAAGTGTTGCTGGTATGATTTATTTTCTTTTTTTTTTCCTTTACTGTTTTGAAGTTCTTTTGGTCTGTTAATATCAATATGTCAATATGGCATAGGGTCCTGGCCATTAAACTGGGTTGCTTTTCTTCTGATATGTATTATTTTCGCATCTGTTCCTTTGTTCAGGTCTGTTTTTATCAATTTATTTGTTATTATGTTACACTGTTTTTGTTTTTTTTTTTTTCTTTTTTTTTATTGAGGGCTAACAAATACTGGCGAATGCCTCTGTTTTTTCATTTTTTTTTACTTTTTGCCAGTTTTGACAGTCTTTTAGTAAATTTCTAATATATACTATGAAGTGGATAGACAAAATTGTACAACTTCTGCTGGGATGTGTATCAGTGTAGTTTTTATGTGAATCGGATTTTTAATTCCTGTGTTTACTATTTAAGATTTAAATTTAATAGAAAAAAAAATACAAATAAAGTAGTCTTGCACTGTAAATATCAGCTACATGTTCAGAGTACTAATTTGTAACATATGCAATTTATTTAGGCGTTTAAATACTACATGAATAGTTGTATCGTATGAGAGGCGGAGACAGTTGTAAAGCAATGTAAGCCTGGTACAACATATAATTATTATTTAGTTGGATTGGATATAATATGTATACAGAATAATACACAGGAGTTGTGTACTCACTATAAAATGCTGATATACCATCTGTTTTAGCAGCATTGAGTGGTCATCTCCAAAGTCAAATTGTAAACAGGATAATATTTCTATGGTTGCTTATGGGTGTTACTTGAGTAATGGTGTTGTTTAGGTCGGAATGAAACCCTAAACTAAATTATTTTGTTTTTTCAAATTTTGTATCGGATTTGGATCTCAAATCAGTTTTGTTATTTTTTATGAAAGTTGACTATGTATATTGTGTATTCGATTGTACTGTTTGTATATGAAAATTCTATATAGGTTTGTTTTGTATGTTCTTGGTCATGTTCTGTTTATGATTTTTTTATTAAATTGATTCGTTACTTTTCTACGCTGATGATGCTAGAGTTATGGCAATACAGGAGAGGAGGAGATAAGAGTAGTATAAAAATAGGAGGTTTTGCGTTCAGCTGGTCTAAACGAATTACTATTTTGCTTTTCATTGTGAAACTGTGGGACATTGAGCTATGTAAGATTGGTTTGTTATTTGTGTCTTCAATATTAAATTATAACTTTCAAACAAATATTCAAGATAACAGATATTATACTTTTGATTTGTTATCTGGTATTTCGGAGATTAGACTGTATAAGCTACTGTTGTTTCTTCTCTTATTCTTACTTTTGTTAGTTTGCTGATGTTTATTTCAGTTTTCAACATGCTATATTTATATAAGCATTCAAATTTAGTGTTCATTTGTTAATCGCTAATGATTTAACTCAACATAATTTTCCATTTGCTTTACAGGGATATTTAAAAATACTACAATATAATTTAGATACATTCTTAATTGCTTTTATTAATGGAATACAGAATTTTCGAATTAAATCATGTATTTGTTTTATATCATAATTATTTTATACTGTGCTTTATATTAATGGTACGTCGTCACAACATACATTGGATGTTCGTTCTAATCAATATTATAATGAATACACTACATACGTCATACTGTAAATATATAATTAACGAATACATAATTTAGAAAGTATATATATTTAACGAGTGTTAAAACAATGCACTACTACAACAATAATATATATATGTGTCGTCCATTCCGTTTGATACTATTCACCGTTCATTTTTAAACGACGAGATAATAAATGCTTTTGCAACACGCGTGTCAACACATGTTTTCGTTTCTGTCGATTGACACTCTCAATTCCTGTGCTATTTTTTTTCCTGTGCTTTCCACCTGACGTGTGTTCATGCATTCTATTTTTCTTGAACCAAAAACTGTGAATAGCTTAACCGCTATGTGTAAATTTTATTCTGCAATAATTCATCTATTTTAGAGATTATTATCAACATTTTTTCTTCCTTTGTTGTTTCATCGATTATTCTTTCCTTACAAAATGATACAATAAAAAAAAATACGAGGACCATCTTCATAAGACAAGTATTTGTTCTGTATTATAATTTTTTTTATATTGTATCTCATATTAATGACACGTCGTCACAACACATGGTGGATGTTCGTTTTAAGTATTTTTTTTTAATGAGTGCGCTATGTATGTCGCATTGTATATGTATAATAAACGAATACATCGTTAAAAAAATATGTATATTTAACAGATTAAAAGGACACGCATTTCTATAACAATTATATATATACGTGTCATCAATTTCGTTTGTCAATGTCCACCGTTAATTTTTTGAGCAGTGAAGCGATAGATGTTTTTACAACACGTATATCAATGCACGTCCGTAACTATACTAATTTTTATTCTATACTTTCCATCCAACACGTGTTCATGCATTCTATTTTTTTTTTGTTTTACTACAACACGTATTTTCATTTCTGTCGATCGACACTCGTCAATTCCTGCACTATTGTTTTTTCCGTGCTTTCTACCCAACACGTGTTCATGCGTTCTATTTTTTTGAACTAAAATGCATGAATAGCTTAATTGGTATATGTAAATTTTATTTTGCAATAATTCTGTTATTTTTAAAATTATTATCAACGTTTTCTTCCTTCGTTGTTTTATCGATTATTCTTTCCTTACAAAATTATAAAAAAAAAAAACGCGGGCTATCTTTATAAAACAAGTATTCGCTCTGTATTATATTCTTTTATATTGTGTGTTATATTAATGATACGACATCACAACACATAGTGGATGTTTATCTTAAATATTTTTTTATGAGTACGCTATGTATGCCGTATTGTATATGTATAATAAACGAATACATTATTCAAAAAATATGTATATTTAGCATATGTTAAAACGACACGGATTTCTATAACAACTATATATATATGTGTCGTCGGTTTTGTTTGTTAATATTCACCGTTCATTTTTCAAGCGGTGAAGCAATAAATGCTTTTGCAACACGCATATCGGTGCATGTCCTCATTTCAGTAAACTGACAGTACCCGTCAATTGCTATACTAATTTTTTTTCTATACTTTCCATCCGACACGTGTTCATGCATTCAATTTTTCTTCTTTTTTTTTAACTACAAAACATAAACAACTTAACCGCTTTATGCGAATTTTATTTTGTAATAATACAACTGTTTTTTTTTTCAATTATTGTCGTTTTTTTAAATTGTTTTATCAATTTTTACTTCCTTCCAGAATAGTACAATAAAAAAATTTACGCAGTCCATCTTTATAGTGGAGGCCATTTTTTAATGAATGTTATAATTTGAACATCGATCTGTCTTCATAATATAATGCCACCTGTTCGTCTTCTATCGCTTCACGATTTATGTACGAATCGCACGAATCGCAGTGTACATTAACTTATTGTATTAATAATCTGAATATTTCTATAAATACTTCTTTTGTGCTTATAACTACAATTAAACAATTCCAATTCACGCGTCGCGGCGAAGCCGCGAAAACAAGCTTACTAGTTAGAAAAGATGAATATCACCTACGAAAAAGAAAGGTAACATTCTGACAAAAGACAACCATTCTACTGCATCTGAAGTAACGACTAAACCAGCTCAAATTAGGCCCAACTCAACCTTTAGTTAGTAGACTAACAAAATCTAAACATGTTAAGCAATCTACAATCGTCACATAGGATATAACATAGATATTAACAAAATTCTGCACAAATCAATTGATTTTTACCCCCTGGTCAAGTCAATGTTGGGGCGGCCAGATTGAATTTCCGTCTCTCCAGAGGACCACACCAGGGTTGATGCATTGTGATCAGAGAGAGCTGAAGATTGTGGAGTGCTGAAGTGATTTTCTATATGGTTTACAAATTCAAAACCTGGTTGACCTGTTTCGATGCTCTCTTTAGTTTTGTCCTTTGCCATTGCTCCTGAATACATAAAGCTACCAACAATAACCTAAAAAAGCGGTTATACACAATTAGTCCTGACTTTGCAAACAAGCAACTTGAGAAAAAAATGAAAAAGCTAAATTTTATCGGGTTGTTCCCATGCCGGTTGATTAATTCTACTGT
The DNA here is from genome assembly GCA_027725995.1 of Rhynchospora tenuis. NCBI lineage: Eukaryota > Viridiplantae > Streptophyta > Magnoliopsida > Poales > Cyperaceae > Rhynchospora > Rhynchospora tenuis. The sequence continues at coordinate 170,272,124 of CM050888.1, forward strand.
AGGAGGCAAGATAGTACAGTACAGTACAGCAGATTGTGCTCTGCCTTGCTGTTTATAGGAAACCTTACCTGTATAGGTGATGCAGCTATTAGTGCTCCACCTACATTACCACCAAACACGCGCCCATCAGGACTAGATAGAGAGATGCATAGGCCTCCTGTTCTGCGACGGGCTCCATTGTCAGTGTCAATTATCATGTACGATCCAGATAAGCTGAGAATTTCGAAACAACCCTACACATCAGTGATGTTACAAAGTTAATTCCATATATCTAATCATAAATAAAACCAGTAGAATAAATGCTAATAGACATAACTAACCTCGTAAGTGACAGTACCGCCAGATGGTGAATTCTGACAAAGTGTAACGGTAGAAACGGCACCATTTGCAGAGAGAATACAAACAGCTCTGGGGCCATGTTGTGAAAATGACATGACTTTTGAAGAAATGTCCTGCAAGTAGATGCCGAGTCATTGAATAGAATATGCATATCAGAACAAAAGGCTCGTACAAGATAGATGACATGTGGAAAAAACTAAACCTCTCCAATAGCTATTCTGACTGCATGTGGAGTAAAACCCATACCAGCTGAACCAGAGAGCCACTCACCTACAAGAAAAAGGCATACATATATGTATGATTTGTATAGAAAAATAAATTATGTACTCTTTTAGGGAAGGAATAACTTGCAAATATGACAGCATATAGCTGTACAATAAGCGTCCTGCATTGGTTGTAAAATCTGTTGATTAGATCAGGAACCAGGTATAAGAACTGGAACAAACATAAGGGAAAATTGCCCATTTAGTTTACATTTTCGAGATTACAGAAATAATCCATGCAGAAGAATGCTTCTTTGGCATAACTTTTCCATATTTGGTTTTTCGGCCAAGAGCCTAGTACTTTTTGATGCCTCTGTGAAACTCAATTAATTTATTTTCACCCCAACAGGGTTTGGACCTCTGATCTCACCTTTGTAAGAATTAGTCTAGTTGCAAATGATTTGTTCCTAATCAACTCTGTTTATAGTCTTATTCTCATTTGTGTCAATTAACTTGCCCGTCTAAAAGGTAAGAAAGAATAAACTTAGATTTCCTGTGATTGTACAAACATACCCAATAACAGACTGGAAAAAATAAAGAATTGACAAATATCAGCAGAACGTTGAATAGAGTAAGGTCAAGACTCTTAGAAGCAAAGCAACTAGAAGCATTTGATAGGGAAAAAAACTCATCAAGATTAGGCCCAAAGTTTATTCGTGTTACTTCAAATTTCCTTTTTCTAATAAAAATGCTTTTATTATGTGGTATAAGCTTTAAAATTAGAGAAGGTATGACAAAACAAGTTGACTAATAAATTAAATTAGCCATCACATTGGTAGTTTTGTTCTTAATTCCATCACAAACAAATCTACCAAATAATATAGCAACTTAAAAAAGTTATATATCTGAAGAGAGGTCAACAAAATTTCTCCTCTCTACTGTACAATAATCAAAGAATTAACAAATGTCGAAGAGAAATAAATAATGCAAATATGTAAAAGATTATACTAATTGATATGAAAACCCACCAAGCTGTTGTAACTGCTGTTTAGTCCCAGTGCCAGGCGGCCTTCCTCTCCTCTTTGTTGAGCCACCAGATGCGCCGAGTTGTGTTGTCTGAGGCGCTGATGGGAGGCCTACATGCGCTTCAGGGTCATACTTCTTGGGCCTTCCTCTCTTCTTCTTCACAGGTTCTGTCCCAATGGGACCAGAATCAGTACTAACTGGTACATCTTGTGTTTGTACCAGTATAGGATGGGACCCAGAATGAAAAAAATACTGATGTGACTCAGCTCTGGCATGGTTCATGGAGGATTGCATGAGAAAGCTGGAACCCGGGGTCGGGACTGACTGAAGTGGTACCGCTGGTGTATGTGAACTGGTACCAGCATTCGGTTGTCCTCCAAAGTCTGTCTGATTATAGTAGAAAGAAGATGGGCACGACATTGGCATGTTTTCGTGACTATCCATCGTATCTTGAATAAAGTTGTAAGCCGAGGGTATCTAGCAAAAGTCCAAAACCCTACAAAAACCCATAAATTTGTACCAGGAGAGAAGCGAGATATGACTATGCTAGTGCGCTATAGGTTAATAGGGTGGCAGGAAAAGGTAAGAGATGAATGGGAAAAGGTGCGAGTTAAGGTTATAAGTTATAATAACTCAGCATAAAGAGACTAGCTTTTTTCCCAGTCAACATCTATCATAAATGTGGGTTAATGTGAGATAGTTGCGACTTGCGATTTGCGATTTGCGAACGAATCCAAAGATTTCCTTGAATGGACAATGGCAAACTTTGCGCTCAAGTTACATACATTAATTAAAAAAGCATTTAATAAGAAAAACCCTGAGATTGCCCTCAAAAAAGAAAAAATCTATAGTTTAGTTACGGCGTTAAAGCCATTAAAGTTGAGATCAGGAGGGAACAGAGGCATAAAAGGGGACTTTTTTCTAAAAGGACTAAATTTTCTTTTTTAACATCGTGAAGGACAATGCACTTAAAAATTTTTCCAAAAGGGCCTAACTATGAGCATTATAAAGATAATACCGTACTTGAATTGAATTATCTGTCGGATTTGGAAGTGAATTTGACGTCGATTGTGGATTTCGAATCGAGGAAGAAGACGTTGTGCATGAATTAAGAGTTCATTTATAATACTCATGAGATCTTTTGGAAAATTTTTTGAACTCATGGTCCTATACGATATTAGAAAAGAAATTTGAGCCCTTTGGAAAAAAAGTCCCATAAAAGGTGAGAGGCGCGATCGTACATTTTTGAGGGAGTACATTCATGTAATTTGGTGGGACGGATCGTCTGAACTGTTGGATGAGGATCGTGCGGATGAGAAAGGGGAAGGAAGAAGCTAAGGAGCCTCGGGAGGCTTGGAATGATATCTCTGGACGTCGTCCAGAGTGCCCATCGGGTAAAATAAAAATTCAAACCTATTCGGGTAAAATAAAAATTTAAACAAATTTACCCCCAAATCCGCAGCACATTGTACTACCAATTATTAGGTGATCTTATTTTAATTTTATTTAGAAGTGAACCAATGTTAATTTGTAATAGACTTAATTACAGTGCAATGTACACAAAACTGTACATGACCTCATATGAGAGCATCTTTCAGGCATTGCGTAAGGTGGTGCTAGCAACCATTTGTCTACCAGAGTGAGAGATGATGGGACATTCGAGACAGCTGGAGTCTGAATGGAGCTCGCTTGTGATTTGCCAAACAGTACAGGATCATCAGGTTTGACCAGTCAAACTATGAGTTGGGCTCCGAATTTTCTGTTTCGGTTTCTGGGGTGTTTCCTGTTTCAGGATTACTGACGGACGGGCTCCACGTGGTCATTGAGTCATTGTTACGCTGTGGAACCCAAACGTTGGTGTTTCTGAGTTCTGACTCGTCGAAAATGTTTGAAACAGGTCATGTGTTCGCAGGAAATTGATTTCGCACACTGCGAAATTACAGTATAATATTTTTAGTTAATTAAAAATATTGTTAAGAGAAATCATGATTATGTAAATATTTTAATGACTTAATTTTAGTTTATGTTATTGATGATATTAGATCATTTGTTCATTGACTTATTATTGACAGATCATTCAAGTTGAAGATCTAAATTGTAGATCTCTGTGAATCATTCATAAGGATGACAATAATATCTCTAAAGAATCCATAATTTTGATAATCAACAAAGAACATTAATTATCATAAAAAAATTAGTGGACAAATTGCATGTTGTAAACTTGTAATATTAAATATAATTTTTTAAAGAGAAAAAGTAACCTTTTTATAAAATGGGTGCTGCAGATGACAATGTATGCAAGTGCTAAGATGGAGGGAGGGGTTCGGGGGGGGGGGGGGGCAACTTCTTAGCACATTAATTCATTAAGATAAAACGTCCACGTGTTGACAAATTATTGGTTGGAAACTAAGGTAGGTATCACCAGTAACAAGCCAGCAGTAATAGTGCGATGAATAGTTTAACTTGGCAAGTTGGATTATTCCGTCTAGTGATTTGATTCTATTTCGTCAACTAATAAATGATTCTTATTTCGAATCACGGAAAGAGTATTTATTTTTTAATTTTTTATAACAAAATCGTTAGTTTTAAAAACTAACCTTTTTTTAAAAAAAAATTATTTAACCTGGCGGGGTCCTGAGTTGGAATTTCGAACTGGTTATCCAGTGGGGTACTGTAGAAATTGCAGCCTTCGTCTGCAATATGTCGGTTTTGATTGGGTTTAGGACCCATACCTAGAGCAGGTGACTTGGGACAATTTAGCCAATTACCCAAAATAAATAGCAATGAATCTTAAAAAGGATAGTGGTGTTGCTACAATACATCCGCTGCTTGACCATCTTTGCCATTTAGGTCTCAAATCTCAATAAGCCCGTGGGTTATTATATACTCACACAACTACATAAATAGATGATCATTTACAGCAGAATTCCTAATTATTTCTCTTCTAGCCATTGTGTTCAATCATGGTTATAACTGGAAAACACGTAATTAGTTTCAACTGATGACTAAACAAGCCAATGATATATATCTGAAGATGAACTTAATAAACGATCCTCCACTGCAGGAATATAAAGAAGAAATTAACAAAAAATGTTGAAATTAAATACAATATTCTCACACTTTTTTTTTTTTTATTTCAATTCAAATGTGAAATGCAATAGCAAAAAAAAAAAAAAAAAAACAGAACACTGACCTTACATATGGATAAAATAAAATAAAATCACAACAGAGGACATCAACAAAAAGTAAAAAATAAAAAATAAAAACAAACCAAAGAATAACAATGAAAGAAAGACCAGATGGCTCCACTGCTAGTTAACGGACCTATACATGGAGAGATCCAACATTCAAATTCACCGGACAACCATAAAAAATAATAATAATTATAAAATAAATAAGAGCAAAAAATAGTACTCGATCAATGTTTTTCCCCCCATTTAGCAGGCATCACAATTGCACACTAAATCAGAAAAGCATTATCTTTACGGTCTTGTAATATGTGCAACGAACGAAAGCAACTCAATATTGGAAGAGCCACCGTCGGCTGCTGCCTGCATAACATCCTCTCCTAATTTCTTTGCGCGCAGTTTGATCTCCTTTCCACTATCATAAACCATCACCTTTTTTATAGCCTCCTCTATCTTCCCTGCCAACAAAATCTCTTTCCGACTGTCCCAATCTCTAACAATTACACCAACCTTCAGATAATCACAGACAAGGACAGCATTCCATGGCTGGTCAGAGTGCATTGGCCATGCCAGTATCGGCAATCCCTTACTAATAGACTCCATGCAAGAGTTCCACCCACAGTGGCTCATGAAAGCTCCAGTTGCTTTATGCGCCAAAATCTCTAATTGAGGGGCCCAATCTCTAATTACTATGCCCCTACCCTCAATGTTTTCCATAAAGCCTGAAGGCAAATTATTATGCTGATAATTTTTCTTCTCAGATGAACCATCAGCCCTGTCGGCTTCTCTCAACACCCAAATAAACCTTTGGCCACTTTTTAAGAGTCCAATCGCTAACTGTTCAGTTTGTTTATCAGACAAACTTGTGATACTTCCAAAAGAAATATAAAGCACTGACTGCGAAGGTTGGTTATCAAGCCATTCCAAAGACCAGTGCCTCTGACCATTTGTTGTTTCAGAAGTTGTAGGATTTAATGGCCCAATTGCAAAATTCCTCTTTCCGATAAAATCTGGTTGTTGTGCTAAAAATTCAATAAATTCGCCTTCAATTAGTCGACATGTGTTCAGGAGTATGCCAGAGTATTTGATTCCACTCATTTTGTAGTGTCGAATCACCAGTGCTAAGAAATCTTCTGTTATGCAACCATCCAGTGACGGGATGCTTAGTCCGTGCGACTGCAGTAGATCTCCAGCAGGACCAACATTACCAAGAAATACCAAATCTTGTGATATTGGTACACACTGAAAACAGTATGACTCTGCATTTGGGAAAGCTGCAGCTTCCCTTGCTGCAAAGGATACAAACCGGTCGAATATGACCACGATACGGCGCGAGGTGGCTGAGAGGGAATGCAAAAGAGACGCTATATGGGGTTTTGCCTGTAAAATAATTAATGAATGTACCTTAAGAGTTTAGAGGTTCTTTAGCACATTGGAGGTGTTATGAAGTTAATATATCTTTACACAAATAAGTAATTATATCATGATGGACATTTTTTTATAATAAAAATTTTCACATGAATGTCAATCGTAAGTCTAATTCTTTCTGATGCATCATACGATATCTTAACAGTTTGATTGAAAAGTGGCAAATTCAATCTAGATAGCCCTATCTAGTTTTTCTAAAAAAGAAAGAAAAGTCGTAGGTTCAAAATCCGACTGTGACCTTTATGGATATTATTTTGAAAAATAAGTTTTGGTTTTACCAGCAATTTATTTAAAAAATATCTTAACAATATATTCAAACTAAAAATAATAAAATTATAAATAAGTTATCTTGAGAAAGGATGTGTATTAAAATTTTGTTAGTTTGATGACACTCATCATTAAAACTCAAAACCTTTTAAAAAATTTAATTGCAGAAAGAAGGTTAAACCACTGTTAATTGATATACTAGTGTTTAAATATGATGAACAAATTTACAGTTTATTATTTTTTTTGGAATATGATTGATTTTTTTTTTTTTCAAAATACAAACTGGGATGTACGCTAGAAGTAATCGACTTTTTAAATGCTTAAAAAATTAATGTTGTCGTCAACACATCCATAAATACAAATGTTTAACAAAATATTATATTCTATATATAATGAATCCTTAATGAGAAGAGCCTCTCCTATAGTTGTTTAGAATTTTGTCATTCTCCTTTAGAATTAAACTTGCCGTGTTATTTTTATAAAATTTAACTTAAACAGACTGTATGCTATATAAACAATACTCTGCTTCTGGAATTAACCAATTATTCGATCATATAGGTAAATAATATACCAGCTCGGACGCTTCAAACAGAGGCTGGAGATGTGTCGGGAAGGAGACGGTTGAGTTAGGATCTGGCGGGGGGCAGGAGAATGAAGGCATGGGTAACTTGTGGAAATGGAGGTTGTCGAGAGCAGATTTAGGCCGACCCTGAAGTCGCGACTTGGCTTGCTGAATGTGTGGCTCGAAGGCTGCATAGTGCACTGTCAAGCCATGAGCAGAGAGGGTGAGAGCGAGGTGGAGGAGTTGGTTTAGATGCCCTTGGGCAGGGAATGGCACCATTACTACGCTTACATTAGTTTTGATTGCTTCCATTTTTTTTTCAAAAAGAAGTTGTACAAAAGTACAGTGAGAAAGATGGGCTTGTGTAGTTGTGTTGATGCACTGTAATTAGCATTTACATATATAGTCCTGTCAGTCCACGGCTTTGGAAAACAATGGTTGGAGCCCGGCAACTTTTGGGCTTTGAGAATTGAGAAAAATTCCCGCACGTGGTACAAAAAGTATGCTACATTACTTAATTTCTCTTTTTTAAAACAGAGAAGACAGAGTCATATTAAATTTGACCTTTGTTTTGCTTAGAATAATCTTTGACTTCCGTAGTGTATAGCCCAGATTTTTAAATCTTAGTTCGCAGTTCGCCGCAGTGAGATTCTGGAAAATACAAAAAGAAACTAAACATGTAGCAGCTGGCACGAAAGCCATTTGAATAGCAATTTTCTGTTGTTGAAATATATATTTTAATATGATCTAATTAAACTATTATGATATCACACGTACTAAAATATGTGTCGAATTCTTGGTACATTAAATAAAACTTCAACACATTGAAAAGTTTTGATAAAACTTCCACGCATTGAAAATTTAGCTGGTTGGAATATATTCTAATTCATACAAGTTATATATATAGATGCTAATTATTATAAAAAATGATAAATGACAAAAAGGATGTATATATAATTAATGTATACGTATAAATTTGGCTCATCAAATTAAATTTATCTATCTTCTGTTAAGATTTCAACATTAGACTAAAAGCTGTTATTATTACTTATTAGTATATAAATCAATTTGCATTTATAGTGGCTGTAGTTGTACACCATAAAAAAAATTTAAAAAAAAGCTGAAAATGTGTATTGATAAGCTTTTAATTCTTGCAGTTCTTATATATATTGATACTTTGAAATTGATTTTTTTTTAGACAACAAAGTTTTGAAATTAGATGGATTAAGTATCATGAAGAATGATCTACTTTATCTGTAAATTCTTAAATATCAAGTCCGTTTACCACTTCGAAAATGAACTTTTTAGGGATAATTGATTCATGAGATGTGAAAAAAAAATCCCATCTAAACTTGTGATTAATCATAAAAATTATATCAATACAAATAAATTAGAAATATATTTTAGAATTCAGTTACATTATAAATTTAAAAAAAAAAGAGTTTAATAATATCGATTCTGGACTAGAAGATAAAGGAGCTGGAAATTCTACTTTTATAGCAAACATAATATTCGACCCCTTGATACACATAATCATCCACATTTGACGTAAAAAGATTGGAAATTATACTTTTCCACTGGGTTAGAATGAATTACCGGCGGAGATTCTACTTTTCCACGTGAAAAAAATCTCATCTAATTCATAATGACGTATACGGAGCTGAAAATTCTACTTCTCCACTGGGTTAGAACTTAGAAGGAATTATCGGCGGAGCTTGGCCCGGCCTCAGCATTTGAAGTTCTATGGCCTGAGACAAAAAGATTTTGACGTACTTTTTGTTTGCTACACCCTGCAGAAAAGGTAGAATTTTTTTCATAGGGATATGACATAAAAAAGATTTTGACGTATTACCTTTATTGAATTCAACCAATAAAAAATCTCATCCAATAAAAAATCTCATTTAATTAATTTGGTCATATTACCTTTATTGAATTTTAATTTATAAACTCTATTTTATTTTTATTTATTGGCCTATCATTATGAATTAGCGAAATTATTCGAGCAGATACATCATAGGGATGTACACTTGACTTCTCTTAGCAAAAGATTGCACCACCAATTCATCTGTCCTTTTATTGGCATTAATTACAAATTGACAATAAATTTATTTTCTTCTAGCTCTCAACCAATCAACAAAAAAAAAAAAAAAAAAAATCAACCCAATAATGCAATTAATTGGTCAAACTCACCAGCCAAATTAATTTCATTAAATATATTTCAACATTTGTATTGATCTCATACTTCCAAAAAAGAAAATGACGAAATTTGATTATTCTATTAGCTAGATAGTGGGATTCTCTTAGCAAGAAGGCAATGGTGGAAAGAAAAGCAGATTTATTAAGCTCTATAATCTTGTAACATGATGAATAAATGCAAGCAACTCAGTATTGGCAGCAGCGCCACCATCAGCTGCCTCCTGCCTAACGGTATCTCTAAGTTCCTTTGCACGCCGTCTGATTTTCTCCCCACTATCATAAACCATCACCTTTTTTATAGTCACCTCTATCTCCCCGGCCGACAAAATTTCTTTCCGGCGGTCCCAATCTCTAACAATTACTCCAACCTTAAGATAATCAGAGACAAGAATAGAATTCCATGGCTGGTCAGAGTGCATCGGCCATGCCAGAATCGGCACTCCCATGCTAATAGACTCTATACAAGAATTCCATCCACAATGGCTCATGAAACCTGCAATTGCTTTATGCGCCAAAATCTCTAATTGTGGCGCCCAATCTTCGATTATTAAGCCCTTACCCTTGACTTTTTCCATGAAGCCAGAAGGCAATTTATTTTTCTGATCAATTTCCTTCTTGGAAAAGACATCGCCACGGTCGGCTTCTCTCAACACCCAAACAAACCGCTGGTCACTGTTCAACAACCCGATTGCTAACTGTTCAATTTGATCATCAGAAATTGATGAATTACTGCCTAAAGATATGTAAAGAACTGAACTGGCCGGTTGCTTGTCAAGCCAATCCAAGCACTGATGCCGTGGCTCGTGTGTTTCCATAATATTGGTCGGATTTAGAGGGCCTATAGGAAATAATTTCTTTCCGATAAAATTAGGCTGTTGCATAAATAAGTCAAAGAATTCACCTTCGATTGAACGACAAGAATTTGTTAGCAGGCCGGACTCCGGCCTGCATTTGGCCAGAACTCTAGTAACAAGTGCTCGAAATTCTTTTGAGCAGCAATCCTCCCATGACGGGATCCTTACTCCGAGTGATTCTAGTTGGGCCTTGGCCGGACTTTCTTCAGCGAAGCCAGCTACATCACTCGAAATCGGTGTGGTCCAGAAGGTGTATGGCTCAGCATTTGGGAGAACAGCAGCTTCTCTTGCTGCAAATGAGGACATCGGTTCAGATATGACCACGACACGACGTGAAGTGGCAGATAGGGCATGTAAAAGATTGGCCACATGGGGTTCAACATCTTCGAATGCATCGAACAAGGGCTGGAGATGAGAAGGGAAGAAGATTGATGAATTGGGTTTTGGTGCAGGGGAGGCATATGAAGGGATAGGAAGCTCATAAAAATGGAGGGAATCTATCACAGAGGCTGGCCATCCCTCTAGGCGAGACCTGGCTTGGCGGATGTGGGTTGCAGTAGCCGCATAATGCACGGCCAATCCATGACTTGCGAGCCGGATGGAGAGGTGGAGAAATTGGTTCAGGTGACCTTGCGCGGGATAAGGCACCACCACTATGCTTATATCTGCTTTGCTTGCCTCCATCTTTCTTCCCAAGTAAGGCACAGCGAAAGCAAGTAGTTTATTTGCTGAAAAACGAGCAGAAGGGAAAGCTATATAAGTATATATTCACTTGAAGATATAATTTGTACTGACAAATTACTTGTCAATGGGTTTAAGGCCGTTATATCAACTCGTGCGAAATTGGTAGGCGATCAAAATGGTGGCGGAGATATGGAGAAAGCTCGGTGTTTATTGAGGAAGGTGATGGTGTATGACTCATCTTTGATCCAACGGAGGCATTATATAGCACATAGCTTGAATAATTTTGCGCGAACCATAGCTATAGGGAGTGAGATTCAGAGGGGTTTCCTTTAAAAAAAAAAATTAAATAAATAAGTTGGTTTGAAACCAACGATCTTATGTTTATTTGCTTTTGCACACTCACGAGTCAATATGTAATGAACAATTACAATGTTTTGGCAATATTTATAGGATTAATTGGTTTCATGCCATTGTGAAAAATAGTTAATTAGAGATATGTCATTGTTAGATTGCTAATTAGATTTATGCCATTGTCAAATTATGTAAATTAGATATATGCCATTATCTTATTCCTGAAAAGATTAAATTCTAAAAATGACATCCTGAAATCTCTCTTAATTTTTTAAAATTCCCAAACTACCCTTTAAATATAACCTAAAATTTACGGCGAAAAAAAACGAAAATATGCAAACAGAAATAAAATATACGGGAATACACCTTGGCCGACTGGTCATCAAATGTTTGGTCTCGTCAGAAAATTTTTATCCAGTTTACCAAACCTTATAATTTTTTGGTTTTTAATTCTTGTGAATTGCATGTGTGTAAAAGTAAGTGACTCATCCTTATTTCGTTGAAAAGGATAAGAAAAAAAAAAGACGCCAAGTAGGTAACCAATTAATCTGACAAACCTTAGGTACCAATTGGATACAAACACGGACCAAGTTCCTGAAAAAATTTATAAATTACTTAGCTTTTAATAATGATATTTGTTTTCTATTTTTTTTTTGGCTAGCGCAATTGTTGATTTAGATGAAAATATTGCAAGTCAGTCTAATGTCATGGAAGCTAGAGGAGAGGAGTGTGTAGAGGATTCAAATTTTTGTAATGGCATAAAACTAATTTGTCATTTAGTGATGGCATTTTTCTAATTTCAAATTTTTGTACTGGCATAAAACTAATTTGTAATTTAGGATGACATTTTTCTAATTTCAAATTTTTGTAGTGGCATATTTAAAAGGGTAAAATTGGCAAATCAAATTTTCGGTGGCTAAAAATTAATTTTTACTATTTTGTAATGGCATAAAACTAATTTATCATTTAGTGATGGCATTTTACTAATTATCCTTTGAGAGGTTTTTTTTTTTTTAAAGCTGAACAACGAAAGGACAAGGCTAAAGCGCATTTTTCTGAAACTACTATGATAAAATAACGGCTTTTCAATATTAAAGAGAATGCTAATTAAACTTATTGATACTTGTACCTCCAGATTATTAAATTTATACAAAACCCTCGACTGTGACATTTGACCTCCGAAAAATGTATACAAAGATATTGCTACTCTTTTTGAGATTCCCCTGATTCAAATAGATGTCAATCGTAATCTTAATTAGCCCCTTAGCGATACTGGTTGATATATACCAGTGGGTTACTAAAATTGTTAGTAAAAATTAATAATGGTCAGTGTTTTTCACTCTCCGATTGAAACAAAAGTAATAAGGAAACCCGAGTACGCCTATAATCTATTTAGACTGTTCTGCATTTTTCAGGTAAAAAATAACTTTTTTGAAAGAAAAAAAAAGGTCATGAGTTTTACTGGAAGCTTCTTTGTTAAAGAGTAAGTTACCGTTACTTAGCAAATCTCAAACAAACTGTATTCGAAAATAATAATAATTTCTTTTCCTATTAAATATAAAAAATGTGCAGATACTATCAGTATTAAACAACAATACTTTGAATTTATTTTAATAGTTTTTTCGTCATAAAGATATATTTGAAGTGAATTATCACGTAGTTGAAGTAGCTAGTATCATATTAATTATAATTATTTGCCAGAAAGGTCTGAGTTGTGATAAACCTTAAGGTGCGGCGCAATATCCAATGGACCCAATCAGAAATAAATACAAACGTTTACGTGTGGCGTGTACTGCGCGGGCTATCGTTTTTAATTTATTTTAGGTTTAAAATTTAATAGTGCTGTTGCAAGTCTCGATCAGATAGCAGTAGCTTAATCACTACAACAATTATGACCAATAAGCATATTGAAGATGAACCTCTCTTATGAATTGATGACTAGAATTAAAAAGGAGAAAAAACTAACTGGTCAATCAAATTTTAAATCAGAGATTGTAACTAACACAAGTTAAAAGAAAAATTAAAAACTATTAGTTCTTCGAAGAGGTTGATAGGTTTCTACAACTTGAACAACCGTCCCTTCAATTTCTGATCTGACCCAGCTTTGATCTCTAAGCACGGTTGCAATATGATATGGCTCATGTTCAATGCTTCCTAATGTATCTTCATTCCCCATATCATAAGAATCCCGAGGCTTTACACCAATGGCAGTAAACCAACCTGAACGTGCCTGATTTTCGTGCACAATAATCATAGTACCAGGCTCCAAGTTCCAAACATGACTTGGAAGTGTCCTTCCCCGCTTGGATTTATTTCCCTGCTCGTCTTTATTTCACAACAAAACTATATCAATATGTTGAGAAAGCACTGCATCATAACATATCAACATAGAGAGTAATATTATCTAATCAATTGGTCTAATCATCATTCATTCAAATTAAAGTAAAGCAATTAATGCTTATCGTCCAGTCAAGATGCTACTGTTTCTAATACACAGATATGCTTGGTCACAGATGTAAATGTCGTGATGGATAAGTTAATTCTAACCAACACAATTATTGACCTATATCAAGAATTCATATTCAAAAACTAAAGAAATTTAGACAAAAGCATCCAACACTATAATTCATATTCTTATAAATTGAAAGATAAAAGGAACAAAATATACCTTGGAGAATAACCTCAACACCTTTTTCTGAAGGTAATTCAGATTCCATAGTGAGAGGCAAATTTGCTTCAGAATGAGAATCCACCTATACTTGTTGCGTGTGTATGTACTAAGCTCTTGTTGAGAGATAGTTTTCATTGCTACATGTACTATACTTCTTTTTCCTACCCATTGATCCTAGTCATTGTATAGATTGAATTAGGAAAATTTAAACTATAATTGGAAAGTATTAATCAAAATGTACTGAATAAATTATTAAGTCACAATATTGTACTGAATTAGTGGAATAAGTATTTTTGCTGAATTATTCCACTAATTCACGTTGATCAAAAACAGTACTTAAAATACATAATAAAAATGTACTGAATGTTAATAATAATAAAAAAAACAGAGTTAAAAAATAAAAGAGACGAGGTGAAAAGGGTAAAGATTTAAAGAGGTACAAGGTGCTCAATACCTGTCAATGAAAAGAGAATTGAAAGGAAGGCAAAAAGTTTTGATTTTTCTTTTGTGCTTGTCTCCTGGTCAAGCTGACTCACAAGAGCAAGCGCGATTTGATTTTTATTGCCTGAAGCTTTTGTATTCTTTTTTTCTCTCTCTGTCTCTCTAAGATATCTCTAGTAGTCTTATGGTAATAGAAAATACAAAGACAAGTTAATATTGCATTGAGTCATTGAGGAAGGTTGTTTTACAACAATGCATGTTCCACCATGGATATTGCATTGACTCATTTAAATATCATTTTTCAAAAATATAAAGATAAATACATAGCTTAGCGTGTACATTAAGCAAAGAGCAGTAAAAACTAATAATTCCTCTGAACCACATTTGCAATTCCTTCTACTGGTGCATCTTGAAACAACATATTAATTTCCCAAGTTATATATGCATATATATTAATTATTAATATATCAATCATGCATGCATGATCCATTGAAGATTTTCCATATTTGCAAAGATTTGCTTTCAGACTTGTGAATGTGTTATCGAAGGAACGAATGGTAAGACCAACAACAGTACTTAAAAAAACAGTGCTAAAAAATGAATGGTAAGTACTATAGTGTAATATAGTTATACCAATAATAGTATTACTAATAGTGACAATAGCCTCATACAACATTGAATTTAAATAGTAATTGTAGTGTGATATTGTGGTAATTGCTTTATTAAAATTGAAACAGTTAGTGATACAGAGAAAAAATTATTACAAAACTACCAAATGAATTATTAAGTCACGTAAATACATAATCAAAATGTACTGTTGTTGATTTAGCAATATTACTGAATCAATGCTGCGCCTGATCACTGCTCTCCTAGATGGTTCCAACTAAATCATGTTCGGATTCAGAAATCAATGGAACCTACAGTACAATCTCTATTCAACTATTCCTCTATTCAGATTCTACAATTGAACTTGTTGAAAAAAGAGAGGCGATCTGAGTTACCAGTACTTACCTTGACAAAAAAGAGAGGTGATCCGAATTCGAGAGACGCGATTCTGAGGGAAAGAGGGAAATAAAGAAAATGTGGAGGAATCAGAGAGAGAGAGAGACAGAGCACTCCGAGCCTCAGTCTCAGTCGCGATTGAACCAGCAGTCTCATCGAAAAATTGGTAAGGGTTTAAGACTTTAAGCGCTCGGCCTTGAGAGAGACGGTTTTATTTCTTTCCGAAATTCTATGTTCGTTTTTCAGGTGTGATACACCATCCACCATTTTCCCATCCATCGGACCTCAGCCTCATTTTTTCGCGCGCTGATGTCAACGAAAATTTTTCAGAATTTTTTCAAAAATTTCTGGATGCTGACGTCATCAAATGTACTGGTTTATTTGCTCAGTTAGATGCCATAAGGGTTGAATTAAAAGTCGTAAGTGTTCAGTTAGTTGCATTTAAAAATGGAATTTTCATATTTTTGTGTTCAGTTTAATATGGCAAAGGTTGAACTAAAAGTTTTATTTGTTCAATTAGTTGCATCTAAAAATGAAATTTTCGTATTTTTGTGTTCAGTTTAATACGACAAAGGTTGAACTAAAAGTTTTATTTGTTCAGTTAGTTGCATCTGAAAATGAAATTTTTCGTATTTTTGTGTTCAGTTTAATACAGTAAAGGCTGAACTACAAGTTTATTTGTTCAGTTAGTTACAGCAGAAATTTGATTTCGTATTTAACATTTATAATATACAAAGTGAACACATATAACAATATAGTTAACATTTACAATAAACAAAGTGAACACATTCAATATTCAATATACAAACTGAACAATTCTACTGATAATAGCATCCATTACAAATGATTCTCTATTCCAATACATAAATTAATACATAACAAATGCAGTAAATTACATCCAATTATTACAAATCGATTGCAAACTCGAAACTCATCTTCAATCGATTGTAAATTACTTTCAAATTCAGGGAAATTATCTCCATAGTTTCTTCAAATCATCTCTACTCAAAGACCCCAAAACATATATGTCGCTTATTAAACCGTCAAGCATGCTGTCAATATAACATTTAAATTTGGATTCACCTATAAACAGTGGAAGAACTATCAAACTTGAAAATGAACAAAAGATACATTTAACAGCTTGGACCAAATTTAATTCAACTTCTGAAACATTTAAAGAAAATAAAAGTATCAATGAACACAGTACGGTATTGAATTGACTTGGTCTGATACTTTTCTCCCTCTAGCTTAATCTTGCACATAAGTTAAATTAAGCACAAATGAAAGTATAAAACACATACAAAAAGGAAAAACATAAACAAAACACAGAGGAAGTGCTCGTACTAGATGCAAGACTGCGATTCATTCATAAGCAATTTAGAAGAAATTAAATCAAATGAAAACAGTGAAAAAAAATGCATACCAGAAAGAGCTATGGTAGCAAGTCTTTCGGATGTCTTCATCCCTCCAAAGCTGTATTATCCATTCAAAATTCGAGAGTTAGCAAAAACTATAGAAACGCGACCTTTCAGATCGAAGTGGAAACCATGAAAAACAGATCGACCGAAGAAGAAAAAGAGAGAGAAGAAGTTAAGATTAAGAAGAGATGAATCTGAAACCTGATTGTAATCGGGGAGGAAGCGGAGAGGCGCCCAGATCTAAGTTTTCGTCTCTCTCACGTTGTGGCTAGGGTTGAGGTTGAGAGAGAAAGGTTTCGGAGTATATAGAGGTGGGCCAGTCGCTAGCCCAATTGTTGGTCCAGTAAAAGCCTATAGATATGATGGATGGAAAAAGAGGGGATGGCAGTAACCAATTACCGTTTGTTTTCAAACAAAATGTGTGTTTCGGAAGTCATAAATGTTTCGGAAGTCACATATTGATATTGGCCCAGTTGGTTTGAGTGGGCTTCTGGGCTTCGGAGCAAAATTTTTTATAATATGCATGGTTTTGAAAGTATATCTATATGGACTCCTGTTGGTTTACCATATGAAAATTCAATGAATGTCTAAATTTACATACTTCAATCATGAATGGCTAAATATATAACATGGGAAAAAAAAATTTGGTGCTGTATTTCCTACCGTTTGAGAATAGAAAGTAATCAAAGTATAAGCATAAGATTTTGGCGCCAAATATTTAACTGGGAGATTAAGAAACCAAAATTAAATTTAAATACTTATTTTTTTGCTAGAGTAGAATCTAGCCATAACACTAGTATTATTTTATTATAATTACACAAGAAAAGTCTGTCAAGAAAAATCTAGCTAGCAATAGAACAAATATTATTTTATTACAATTACACAAGAAAAGTGTATCAAACAATACAACAAGGTACTACATAAATGAAAAAATCTAGCTTATGACCATTTTATTCTTATAGTGAATTTTTATCAAGGTTTTTCTTTTCTTTTTCCTTCCATTCTCCATGGCAACCGCCGTTGAGATTTTCCAAAATAAAATTGCAATTCGTGGCTTTCCCAAAATGTGATTGTATACTTAGCCGTTTGGAGCTTGGATTTGTAAATAAAACTGCAATTCGTGGCATTCCCAAAATCAATTCGAATCTAGTTCGCGATAATATATATATCTATATATATATATATATATATATATATATATATATATATATATATATATATATATATATATATATATATATATATATATATATATATATATATATATATATATATATATATATATATATATATATATATATATATATATATATATATAGAGTTTGGCTATGGTGAGTTGCAACTCACAGCCCATCTGGTGAGTCGCAATCTGGACCCTACGATTCGTTTCAAGATTCGTGCAAAAAGATAGCGCTGATGAGCTTAAAAATTTTCCGTCCGTTTGAGATTTTGCTCCATTCCGTCTCTTTCCTCTTAACTGGTGACTCTCTCTCTCTTCGAAATCGAAAGAAATCGAGACAGAAGTGAAACTCTGCGCCTCCTAGCTTGAGAGTGGATCGGAGCAATCGTTGCGCCTCCTCCACAAATCCAAGAAATAGAGACGGGATCGGAAAGCTTGAGAGTGGATCAGAGAGCTTGAGAGAAGGCATCTGTCCCAAACCCTAGAAAGTATAGCGAGCATCTCTGCAGTCAGCGACTTCAATTTTTTGCAACCTGAGCAAGTTCCCTCCCTCCCTCCCCCTCTCTCTCTCTCTCTCTCTTCCTCTCTTCTTGAGGAGAATTTGTAATCCTGTTTTTTTTCAAGTTGTTTTAAGCTAATATTTTCTCCACAGCACCGTCGTCCTAGATAAAAAAAATGGATAATTCGGAAATTACAAGATTATTTTTTTGCACAACTTATGCATTCCAATCTCGGGTTTGGGTCCTGACAAAAGCGAAAATTGTTTTTGCTTGCTTCCTCAAATAAAATTAAATGTAAAAATAAAAAAATATTTTTGCTTCGTGAATTAATTTTGCAATTGGTTGACACATAAGTTATGTAAATTGTCTCCAAAAAGTACAGGTATGTTATTTCAAATTTCATGTGACACATAAGCTGATATTTTTCTTATTTTCAACAGTGAATATGTCAACTTCTGGGTCAAAGAGCTTGAACATTTGGGTGATTGTGATCCTTACGTCGGAGTCGAAGAGCTTGTTTAAGGCCCTTGGAATCAAATAAAACCAGTGAAGGCCAAATTTCTGTTTTTCTATTGTTTTATGTTAGTTTCTAATAGATTGTAATGGATGAATGTTGTTGAACTTCTAATGGATGCTTATTTGAAGAAGGCTCAGGAGTTATTTCAATACTATGTAGTTGTTGTTGTTGGTTATTTCAATACCTTTGTCTTTGTATTGATATTGGTTCTGTACATGTTGCTGAGGATGCATCAGTACTAAAGGTTTATCAGAATTTTTTTTTTATAATGGTACTCTGGTAAAGTATATGAATATGAATTGTTATGAAGTAGCTATATAGTTGTCATTTTCTGAATTAAACTGTTAGCATAAAGTGCCAAATATGAAACGTAAAGGGCTCTTTTGGTATTCAATTATGATCAGGTTGGATGACAGTGCTATTTGGTTGGTATAGTAAGGTGGAGAATGGGTACCGGTGGGAGT
Source organism: Rhynchospora tenuis (assembly GCA_027725995.1). Taxonomy (NCBI): domain Eukaryota; kingdom Viridiplantae; phylum Streptophyta; class Magnoliopsida; order Poales; family Cyperaceae; genus Rhynchospora; species Rhynchospora tenuis. The sequence goes on from CM050888.1 coordinate 170,291,415, forward strand.
TTGGTAGGAGATGGATTTTTTTTCTCATGTTAATACATTTCGGCTCGGGTAAATGGTTTGGTACCGGTTTGTTTATGAGGTCAGTTATAGGAAAGTGTTTGGTACCGGTTTGTTTATGAGGTCACTTATAGGAAAGTACAGTACAGGTGACTCATACTGTCATATATGCCATGCGCCAAATTTATGACCAATATATTAAATGAAGCTAATATTCATACAAAGATGCATCGAATAAATAGCAAACATAACCCAGATGGCAGAAACATAAAATTTGATTACCGACCAGTCACATAAGTATCAATTGATGTCCCTGGATAAGAAATAACATGGTACAGACATAATCTTAAAGAATTAACAACCATTACCATACTTAATTGCAACAAAAGAAATGCAAGCAACAGACGTCAGCATTACAAAAATGCATGATATTAGAAAAACTAACATTCATTACAATCCATTACAAGCTTACATCCATTACAGTCCACATGGTACCTGAAGTATAACTAAAACTAAAAAGCACATAATTGCTTAGCTTCATACTTAGACACGTTCAGCCATGACATATAACAAAAATAAAGAAATACAACTCATCATGGAAATTCATATTGAACCAACCAGTAACAAGATCTTGTTCCAACCAGTAACAAGATGCAAAGAATTATATCAAAATTTCATGACTAAGGATTACAATATATTCATCCATAACTAACATCCATTACAATCCAGAACTAACATCCATTCACCCATTACAATCCATTAGAAGCTAACATCAATTACAATCGACATGGTACTTAAACATGGCATTTTTTCCCCCTCGCAAGTCGGCAAATTAACCCTTGATTGATACTCCTGAGTCTTCTTCTCCTATTCAAAATCCTTAAAGTGACTAAGAAGCCCATTAGTTATTGCCTTTGCTTGGTCTTCGACGGGTGCATCATACCAAACAAAGAATCCACAACCTCTTGACATCTACAAGAATTAACAAATCATAAATAATTCAATTTGAAAAATTCTTACATTAAAATGAAAATAGTGAAAAAGTACCTCATAAAATCTTCATCCAAAAAATCTTCGGCCATGATATAATTTGTCCACGCTATTTTCAAAACCAGGCAATAAAATATGTGCTGTTGTGTGCACTTATTATGCTATAAATCAGGCTATATGATTAAGAAGTAACAACTAAATTGTCCTTCACAATTTGACATTCCTGGAGCAAAATTAAAACTGCCTTTTAAAGAGCCCAAGAGTGTGCATGAGTTTGTCCCTTCCCCAACCAAAATCAAACAAGGAATTGGATAGGAAGCTAAGTATCCAGGCGACCTGTTTACTGAGTCGACCTTTTTTCAAACAACAATCACGAAAAAAATGGAGTTATGAAACTAATTGGATAGGAAGCTACAATATTTATCGTATATGTCCACACAATTTTTCAATTTCTCAAATGGTAGTGCACAACTTGAACCTTTTCGGAAATAAACCCATGATTTTAAAAAGTATTTCACAATTTTCGAAATATAAATTTCCAATTTTAGAAAAGATGAGCATAATTAAAAAGAGGTAACCAAACACGATAATAACTAAGCACGATTTGAAAAAAAAAATTAGAAAACAAACAGACCATCTGATAGCATTTGAACTAAGAGAGGGAGTGCTGAGAGAGAACCTGTGAGAGGGAGGCAGCAACGAATAGAGAGAGAGGTCGCCACCAAGAGGGAGTGCTGAAACAGTTGATGCTGAGGTGAGAACCAGTTCGCGCTGAGAGGTGAGAGGAGGCAACAGTCGAGAGGAGAGAGAGAAGTCGTGCTCTCTGATCCGCTCCGATCCGCTTCGATCTAACTCTCTTCTCCGATCTCCTTTCTCGTTTTTTTCTAGGGTTTGAGGAGGCGCAGGCCTCTTTGGTTCAATTTCGATTTTTGTCGAAGAGAGAGAGAGAGTCTTGAGTAGAGAGGAAAAGAGACGGAAACGGAGCAAAATCCAGACGGACGGAAATTTTGAACTCAATCAGCGCTCCTGTTTTTGCACGAATCTTAACGCGGATCCTATGGCCTGGATCGCGACTCACCAAAGAGGTGAGAGTTGCAACTCACCATAGCCAAACTCTATATATATATATATATTAAAAATCGAATCAAACACCATACATTCATGCTAAAATATAGCTACTAGCGTGTAATGGTTCTACTGGGGGTAAAAATTCGATGAACGTGAATGTAACTAGCTCTGATAAGTTATTTTATACTATTTCTTATATATATATTTGAAGGTATACTCTATTTCTCTATTTCTTAATCTTGTCCAACTAAAGACACCCTTAAGAGTATTAGACTTTAAATTAAATCGAAATAGTTCGATATGAGAACATGCATGTTATTCAATGTTGTTTCTGATTTGAAGTATCTAGTTCTACAAGAAATAGCATACATTTTTTATTTGATTATTAAAGTTCTTCAAATTTTATTATAAGATCAACAAAATATTGGCGTTTCCAAATAATAACTAATAAGCATAACAATATGTCATTCCTTCGACGTATTCAAGCCTTTCTTAATATACCTGGGTTGTGAAAACATCGATTAGGCCTTGTGTAGAAAAATAATTTAAAGAGGGAATACAAAAGAGTGAGAGACAAGATGAATAATTGTCATGTGTGCACCTACATCAGTGAATAGTATTTGCCTATTATCAACTCTATACTATATTAATTAAACTTAATTAATTTGAATTCAACAGTTTGTTAGATCTACTGGCAACTCAAGTTGCAGTGCAAGTTGAAGATCACAACTTGCAGATTAAGTAGAACCTCTCATAAAGCTTTCTCCGAACTATACTTGAGGGAGAGCGTCTCCAGCAGCCAATTAAGGTGTTTTCTCCAATGAGTTGATCATTTGGTAGTCTCCAGTGAATGTTATTTAAACAGTAAAGCACAAAAATTTCACTCGGGCTTTTTCATTTAAGCAGAAAACCAGTTTGGCCTTCAGGAAATGTAAAAATGTATCAATTAAGATGATCGACTTTCAGAAACATCAAACTAGGCTGGGTGGAATTTAGATGCAATGGCAAGAAGGGTGCTTCAAATTGGTTCTCACTGAAGGCGGCAGTTGCTCTGTTTTATCAATTTGCTTTTGCTATGCAATAAAAGTCTTCTTTTATCGTCTTTTTCAATTCATACAAACTCACTAATAATGAAGCTTTGCTGATACCAAATTCAATGATGTAATTAATATATATTGGTTAGTAATAATTCGATCATCAGCCATCTAATTTTAACAAATGTATCTTGAGAGAGGAAATTCCGAAATTGCCTTTCACTTCATAAAATAAGAAACTAAATTTTACATCTCATGCTTACACTCCCTTATTTTAATTTTAATTTTAATTTTTAAATTTTTTTTTAGAAACGAAATTGTTTTTAAACTAGGTTTTTCACGATTTTTTTTTTTTTTGAAATGAGTGGTTTTTTTTTTTAGATATAGAACTTGATAGAGGCTATCAAGCAACCAAAAAGAAAGAAAAATAAAAGGAAACTAAAAACTGAAACCAGCTAACAGTACTTCCTAAACTGAGCCTGCTGAGAGACTATCCAATCCCAGAGTGAATCAACATTCCTCGTCTGTTGCCTGAACACTCGATTGTTACGCTCCAACCAAATTGCCCATAGCGTTGTGAGAATAACAATAGCTGTGACATTGATATGATTTGCATTGCTGGTAAAGATAACTTGCTGCCAAATGGAATGTAAGTTTTCAAAAGTTGGGGTCGAAATGAGTGGGTTTTGACCCACCACTTTCCATTACTGAAAACCAAGTTTTACAAAAATTAAAATGCGGAACAATCAAACACTACAAGAATTCGGCACTGGTACCAGTGCCCCCATTATTATCTCCAGCCCTCTAACCCTTGGCTCCAAAATAAAATCCAAACTGAACCAACTAAGCAAAATGATACAAAGGTTTTTCACGAATTGGATCAGACATCCTCCTAGGATCTCGTAATGTGGTTAATAAATGAAAGCAACTCAGTATTAGAAGAACCGCCATCCCCGGCAGCACGCCTGGCAGCCTCTCCTAACTCACTTGCACGCCTTCTGATTTCCTGTCCTTTATCATAAATCATCACCTCTTTTATAGCCTTCTCTATCTCAGCTGCTGGCAAGATCTCTTTTCGACGGTTCCAATCTCTAACAATTACCCCAACCTTCAGATAATCACAGAGAAGGACAGCGTTCCATGGTTGGTCAGAGTGCATTGGCCATGCCAATGTTGGCACTCCCATGCTAATAGACTCCATGCAAGAGTTCCACCCACAATGGCTCATGAAAGCCCCAGTTGCTCTATGCGCCAGAATCTCTAACTGAGGCACCCAATCTCCTATAATTGTGCCTTTATCCTCAATTTTTTCCATGAAACCGGCAGGCAATTTATTTTGCAGTCTATTTTCTCCCTCGGCAATGAAGTCACCACGGTCAGCTTCCCTCAACACCCAAACAAACCTTTGCTCACTATTCAATAGCCCGATTGCTAACTGTTCAATCTGATCATCAGAAATAGATGAATTGGTGCCAAATGACACATAAAGAACTGAACCGGGAGGTTGTCTGTCAAGCCAGTCCAAGCAATGATGCCTTGGCCCAGTTGTTTCTGTTATGACTGTTGGATTTAGTGGACCAAGGGCAAACAATTTCTTACCAATAAGATCGGGCTGCTGCATAAAAAAATCGAGGAAATCACCTTCAATCAAATGACAAGTGTTTATGAGTAGACCGGACTCCGGTCTGCTTTGACATTGTGCAACATGTGCAAGGAATTCTTCAGGCATACAATCCTTTGGTGAGGGCGTGTTAAGGCCAAGTGATCTTATTAGAGCTCCAGCTGGACTATCTTGGCGTTGCCATGCCAAACCACTTGAAGGCGGGGTACACCGAAAAGTGTATGGCTCACCATTGGGAAGTGCAGCAGCTTCTGTTGCTGCGAAGGAAACCAACAAGTCTGATATGACCACAACACGACGTGAATTGGCTGACAAGGACCGTAGAAGATTGGCCAGATGAGGTTGCACATGCTTGAATGCTTGGAACATGGGCAGGAGATGAGACGGGAAGAAGAGGGATGAATCAGGGTTTGGAGCAGGGGAGGCATATGGAGGGATAGGGAGCTCATGGAAATGGAGGGAACTTATTGAGGAGGCTGGCCAACCCTCTAGACGAGATCGGGCTTGGTGAATTTGGATTGCCGGTGCTGCGTAGTACACGGTCAAAGCATGACTAGAGAGCAGGATTGAAAGGTGTAGAAGCTGGTTCAAGTGACCTTGCGTGGGTAAAGGCACCACCACGATGCTTATATTAGCTTTGCTCGCCTCCATCTTTCTTCCCAAGTTAGGCATAGCAAAAACAAGCAGTTTATATGATGAAAAACTAAACAGAAGGGATACTATTTAGTTGAATATATAATTTGCACTGACAAATTTGTCAATGGGTTGAACGCCGTTATGTCAATTCGTGACAAATTGGGAGGCGATCAAAACGGTGGCGAAGATATGAAGAAAGATAGTTATTATTGAGGAAGGTGATGGTATGGCTCATCTTTGCTCCAAGGGAGGCATTATATATATAGCACATAGCTTGAATAATTTTGCGTCGACAAAGGGAGTGAGATTCAGAGGGTCATTTGTATTTTGGAGAACAAATTTACACTTTTACTCTCCAAACTTTTTTTTTTTCATTGGAATTTCTCTTTGTTCGATATACTATACAAAGTTATTTTGGTTTACACTCAAGAGTCAATATATAGTGAACAAATATAATGTTTGGCAATGTTAATATATCCTCTGGGAGGTTGTTTAGAAAAAAAATGAAAAAACTATCTATCTGGACAATTAATGAATGACATGGCTAAAGCGAATTTTTTATGAATCCACTATGATAAAATAACGACTTTTCAAGAATAAAAAATTCTTATTAAATTTATTGATAATTATAACCCCTGATTATTAAATTTATACAAAACACTCAACTGTGACAGTTGACCACCAAACATGTTAAAGATATTGCTACTCTTTTTGAAATTTCCCGGATTTCTAATCGATGTCAATCGTTAATCTTAATTAGCCCCTCAGCGATACTGGTTGAGGTTGATACAGAGGAGGTAATCAGATATAACTAGCGGGTTACTAAAATTGTTAGTAAAAAAAAATTATAATGGTCAGTGTTTTTGACTCTCCGATTGAAATGAAAGTTAGGAAACATACCTATAATCTATTTAGACTGTTTTGCATTTTTCATGGTAAAATATTTTTCTTTTTTGAAAAAAAAATAGGTCATATGAGTTTTACTGGCTTAATTGGTAGCTTCTTTGCTAATATCTCAAACAAATGTATTCGAAAATAATAAGAATTTCTTTTTCCTTTTGAATATAAAAATGCAGATATTAGCTATATATATCAAGAGGAAGGCTCCGCTGCAAACATTTTGGTTGCCCCCAAATACCAACATTTTACTATTAAGTTATTTTTTTCAAATTTTAAAATTGAAACGTTAAATTCAAACCGTTGATCTTATTTAGTTTAACGAGCGATGCGTTTCCATATAAGTTTTGTAAATTTTTGAGTTTATTTGATACTCGATCAAGAGATAGAAATACAAACGAACCTTGTTAACTATGATGGATTCGTTCTAATACGTTAATGTTTTAGTCTTTGATCGAGTATCAAATAAAGTCCAAAATTTGCAAAACTTATATGAAAACACATCGCTCGTTAAATTAAATAAGATCAACTGTTTGGATTTGACGTTTGAATTTTAAAATTTGAAAAATTAGCTAAATAGCAAAATGTTGGCATTTGATGCAACAAAAATATTGGTAGCGGGACCTTCCTCATATCTCAGTATTAAACAACACATACTTTGCAAACTATTTTAATATTTTTTTTGCCAGAAAGATATATCTGAAGTGAATTATTACGTAGTTGAAGTAATATCATATTATAATTATTTGCCAGAGAGATTGATTTGTGAGAATCCTTTACGTGCGCCGCAATATCCCAATGGACCCAATCAGAAATGAATGCAAATATTTAGGTCCGATGTGTACTGCAAGTTACCGTTTTCAAATTTATTTAATTTCAGGTTTGATATTTAATAATACTGTTGGCAGTCTCGATCAGATAGCAGTAGCGTAATTTTTTTTTTTTAAAGGTAAGATGGGATCAAATCAAATATTCCAACCCATTTCAGCACCAGACGTAATTTTTTTAAGTTTTGTTTTCCTTCCTTTCTCCATGTCAAATTGCCAATCGCAGTTTAATTAGATTTTCCAAAATTAATGAATGCAAAAGTTATTGGATGCCTAATGAAATACTTCCATATAAGTTCCATTAAAAACTAGAGACATGATTGGTATACATTTCGTTCGGAGCTAGGACTTGTATATAAAATGTGCAATTCGTGGCTTTCTCCAAAATCAATTCGAATCTAGTTCACGTTAATATATTTTTAAAATCGAATTTGCATCATACAAATAAACAGCTACAGGTATATATAATGGTTCAACTGGTGGTAAAAATTAGAGAAATATTAGTATAACTAGCTCTTATCCTATTAAGGTTTTAAAATATGTTATGAAATACTCTTTCTATGCAAGAAAGTTGGAACTTGTAGGAATGTAAACAGTTTTCTCACCATGTCTTAAGAATTATGGTTCAAATTACACCATGTATTTATAAAAAAGAATAAAAGAAAATGCTCTTTCCCTAAGTAGCGCAAAAGGAAAATAAATAAAATAAAAAATTAAACTTGTTATAATATCATAATTCGAGTTTAAATTCCAACTCAAAAAGTTTAGAGCAAGGTTTGAAGAATAAACTTTTTTGGATGCCACAATTTCATATTTTATCAATATTTAAAATTTATAAAATTCAAACAATGAATCCAAATCATTGATCTTGTTCAATTTAACGAGTGATGCATTTCCATGTAAAATTTATAAAATTTGGAGTAGGTCTGATACTCGATCGAGTGAAGTGATGAACGTATTAGAATTAATATGTCATAATTAATCAAATTCATTCATTTGTTGACCATTAGATCAAGTATCAACCCGTCTCCAAATTTTATAAAACTTATATATAAACACATCGCTTGTTAAATTAAACAAAATAAACAATTTGGTTCAGCATTTGAATTTTAAAAATTTTAAATATTGATAAAATATAAAATTGTGGGCTTGTGGCAACTTGTGGCACAAAAAGTGGTGGCACTGGTGTGGAATGATAAACTCCTATGATTCTTATCATTTCTCTGTAAAGAAAATGTTATTTTAACTATATTGATTTCCGCTAATTATTTTTTTGGTCCAGGCGCCAACTTTAAAATGATATGCCCTCTCTTCTTTCGTATTTATCTTCGGATCGAACTTCAATCAATGTTTCATTATAAGTTATGACTTATGACCACTGTACCTAGTCTTAATTTACAATATAAGTGATGCCCCTAGTGGGTTGTTGGAATAGTACAATCTCAGATTGAAACAAATAAGTTAGGAAGACGTAGCTATTAAGGTTTTCTAACATAATTGAAATTAAATTTTCCTATCATATAAAAATATGCATAGTACTGATACTAAATGTCACGGGTTTCCAGAAGTACTTTAACTGTTTTTTTTTGTCAGTAAGTAAGACTTAAGTGAATTATATACGAGCAGTAGAAAGAATCAAAAGTTAGCAGTAAGTAATAAGAGATACCAATATGAGAAATGATCAAATGCAAGAATAATTCGGTGTTATTAATCTTCTTGCATTCAGGTTCCTATAGACATTTGAGGCATATGATTGAAATACCTTTTATTTTGTTATTTTGGTCGAAGATGCGTAGCAATGTTTGACCAGAATGCTCTGTCTGTGATAAATGCAGAGCAATCGCTGGATTCCATCGATCATTGATTTGGTCACATGTATCTTCGCCCGCTGGTTTTCTTTTGCTATTTTGGTCTACTTGCATACAGGTTCTGTTTTGTATATATGCGCGATGTCCCAATTTGAGATTGTGTTCCAAATACATACACCAGTTTCAAGCTTTTAGTATTCTTAGTGATAGGGCTCAGAGTCACTGCCGAGGCACGTTCACACGACAACCGAACTCGAAAGCTTTCACCTCGCTCCGCTTGATAAAAGCTTGGGGGCAGGTGATAGGGCCGCTAGTAACCCATTTACTAGGCCCATTGCCGGCCTGCCCCGACAAGCTCAAGAGATGAGGCCCATAGTCATTGTTGGGGCATGTTCACACGACAACCGAACTCGAAAGCTTTCACCTCGCTCCGCTTGATAAAAGCTTGGGGGCAGGTGATAGGGCCGCCAGTAACCCATTTATTTACTAGGCCCATTGCCAGCCTGCCCCAACAAGCTTGGTGGATCGGTAAAGTACTGTTAAGCCCAAGAAGGCCCAGATCAAGTAAGGGGAGAGCAGACGCTATCTTCCAAATTAACAGGGACCCTCGGCAGGGGACAACAGTTAGGCCATACTGGCGCCAGGGTCAGCTCAGCAGACAATCGTACCGGCCTCTGACAGAATGGATGCCTCTAGAAGATCCTCCGAACTAGTATAAATAGGCCGCTATAGGACTAAAAGGGGGTCGGCTCTTTGGGCATTTCTCACTATGGTTTATCTGTTTTGGTGTTTAAGAGAGATGTAAATCCATTTGAGAATATTAATAAAGAGTTTGATATTTGATCTTGATCATACTGTTGTTACTTCACTTGCTTTAAGCCCGCTACCATACTTGGTAGTAACAACCACCGTGGGGCTCACCTTAAGCAAGGAAGAGTAGCTGATGCCAGATCGCGGGAAGAGTTTAGAACCCAGACGGCTCTCGTTCGACTTTTTCATGGCAGGAGATTCACCTAATCACCAAGCGCAAACCTCTGCACAAGGCGAGCGCACTCCTCTCGGGATGCCTCCGGACCTCTTAGTGGAGGAGATCCCGCAAGAGACCGCTTCAGCGGTACCAAATCCGCCGTTCACTCCGACGAACCTGGCGGGCTGTCAATCCGCTCCCCCCGGGTACTCCCAGCCGGTCTATACCCCTCAGACTGCGGGACCGTCGGAAGCGAATGCCGTCAACTCGAGCGCCCTTAATGGCCTCGCTTCGTCGGGAGTCACACCGACCGTTCTTGTCGGACCGACCCCGTCGGGAACCACGCCGATCCTTACGGGCGGACCAACTTCGGCAGGTTTCCAACCGCCTCCAGCAAGACCACCCTCCTCATGTATGCATGCGGGATCGATGCAGCCCGGTCTCGCGGCACCACCTCCCTTGATTGGACCAGGAATGCCTCATGCCTGGCCCGCTGTATCCGCGCCAGCGGACCCCTACCGGCAGATGTGGGACTAGCATAAGCTTCAGTCGTGGGGACAGTTTTTATCCTTATCCTCGCCCATGCTAGGAAACAATGCTGCTACGGTACCAGCTCACTTCATGCAACAGCCTGGCGAGCGTCAGCCGGCACAGCAAGTGTACATGGCCCCGTCTAGGTCGGGACCTCGACCGCCCCTTTATGAAGGCAACTTGGGCGGCATTAGGGGGGAACATTATCAAGGAACCCCCTCATTCTTCCCTAATCCACAGGGTCACGCGATCCCGCATGAAGAATATGTTCCGCCATTCGTGGGAGGCGGAATACCGTCTGGGGCTCCCTTTATCCAGGCACAAGACCGAATCCGCTCACCCAGTCACCATAGCACAGGAAGCGTCACTCATTCCCCTCGGAGGAGGGGGAACGATGATATACCTGGTTCGGGGTGACGAGGACAATGTTCCCCGGCAAGGGGAGTCTTCCCAAATCATTTCTACCATCACCCGATAAACATTAATGGTTTCAGTAATCTCCCCAAGTTCTCTACAAAGACCCTGCAATGCCCGAAGGAATTCTTGTCCAGTTTCAAGGCTAGAATCTCTCTATCTACCTTGGACAGAAGCATTTGGTGTCGAGTTTTTCCCACATGCCTGGAGGAGTCGGCATGGAAGTGGTTCTCAGAATTACCTTTCAATTCAGTAAGGGACTTTGCTGATCTAGAGAATAAATTCCTGCAGAGATTCCCAAGTATTCGGGCGCCTGCCAAAAGATCAATAGATCTGATGAGCCTTAAACAGGGTGAGCGGAAATCAACAAGGAAGTTTCTCAACCGGTTCGCGGAGGAGGCGAATCAAACCATTGATTACAACGACGGAATCATTCTAGCAGCTGTAAGGCAAGGGTTAAGGCAAGGAAGTGCCTTGCGCTGGAGAGCTGTAGAAGAAGACTTCAGGACGTTTGCAGAATTTAGAACTGCTGCGGAGAAAACTTTGCAAGCTGAGGAAGATGCAGCAGTGGCGGGAAAACCTGCCAGTCGAGGAGTGTCACGAAAAAGCCCTGATCGACCTCGGCGTTATCCCCGGCCCGCTTCTCCCTCTAATAGGCGAAGTACGCCCCCGTCCTCTCGCCGAGATACTCCTCCTCGTCCCTATCGGCGGGGTCGCTCTTTTAACAAGTATAAAGGCGTGGTAGCTCAGCCTCGATTTCCTCCCACGGGAGAGGATTATAAGCAAGGGTATACTAATTATCATGTCTTCTCGGTTTCAACTGACTCGTTGCTGCAGGTCGTTCAGGATGACCCGGAGTTCAGGCGACCCGAGCCCCTTTCTAGGGAAGAAACTAACCGGGGTGACAGAAACAAGTACTGCAGATATCATAATGGATATGGCCATGCCACGTCCGAATGCATTAAGTTGAGAGATGAGATTGAAAGGATGATTAGAAACACTAAGGTGCTTGAGAGATACTTGGAAACCCCACAGTGGAATAATGGAGAAAGGGGCAATAGAGGGGGTAGGCAAGGAAACAATTCTGGACGCCGTATGAGAGACCGGGACAGGCAAGCAGAGCGTCCGCGACAAGGAACCCCTCCGAATGCCGACCAAGGTAATCCTCGACCTTCCCCGGCACCCGTCTTGTATATAGCGGGAGGACCTGCCGCAGGGGGGGATTCAGAAAGGGCCAGAAGGAGATACGCTTACCCCAAGAACCTAGACAACCCATCAAGGATGGAAGTCTTCCAGATCGGGGAAAGCAACTCTGTGGCAAACACGCGTATCACCTTTGGGCCGGAGGATTACGCAGGAGTCCACTTGCCTCATGATGACGCTATTGTGGTAATGTTACGCATAAATGGCACGCGAGTTGGCAGAATCTTGATCGACACGGGTAGTTCTGCCGATGTCATTTACTATGAAACCTTAAAAAAGTTGCATTTGCAAGATCATCCTCTCAAACCTATGGCTACACCACTCACAGGTTTCACGGGCGATCAGCTTATGCCCTTAGGGGTTATAGATCTGCTAGTTGTTTTCGGAGAATCGCCAAGGGATGTGGTGTCCCGAGTCAGTTTCGTAGTTGTAAACACTCCTTCTCCTTACAACATTATCCTGGGTAGGAGGGCTCTGAATGACATCGGTGCCATAGCCTCTACACCCCATTTAAAGGTCAAATTTCCCACTCGGAGCGGAGTGGGGACACTGCGAGGTGAGCAGCAAGTAGCCAGAACATGCTATCAAGCGTCCGTTCCGAAGCATGTGGCTCAAATCGAGCGTGCTAGTGAACAAACAGGGTCTTATGACTCGGCGGAGAACATCTTGCTTCATAACCCCGCTGGACCTACAGGCGGTCCCGCGGAAGATACTGAAGAGTTTGATCTGGGAGACGGCAAGATCACCAAGATTGGGACTGTGCTACCCGGGGAAGACCGAGAATTGGTCAAGGCATGTCTCTTGCGGAACCGCGATATTTTCGCTTGCGAAGGTGAGGCAATGCCTGGGATAGACAGGGAGGTAGCCGAACACCAAATAGTTACTAAGCCTGGTATGAGACCGATCACCCAAAAGAAGAGAAAACAAAGTCGAGAGAAGAGAAGGGCAATTAAAGCGGAAGTGGAGAAGCTGCTCAAAACTGGGGCCATAAGAGAAGTCAAGTATCCTCAGTGGTTGGCTAACCCGGTGCTGGTGACTAAATCCAATGGACAATGGAGGATGTGCATAGATTACACCGATCTAAACAAGGCTTGCCCCAAGACACCATTCCCCTTACCTAGCATCGATGCCATGATCGATTCCACAGCCGGCTTTAAGTACCTCAGTTTCATGGATGCTTACTCCGGTTATAATCAAATAAGGATGAGTCAGGAAGATGAAGAGAAAACCTCCTTCGTCACTGAAGAGGGATTGTATTGCTACAGGGTCATGCCTTTCGGCCTCAAGAACGCAGGAGCGGAATACCAGAAAATGGTTTCTAAGGTCTTCAAGGAAGAGTTGGGAGAGATAATGGAGGCATACATTGATGACATGGTCGTCAAGAGTGGCACTGGTTCCGACCATGTCACCCATTTGGAAAGGGTCTTTGCCAAAATGAGAGAGGTAGGAATGCGGCTCAATCCTAAAAAGAGCTTCTTCTGCTTGTCTAGCGGGAAGTTCTTAGGGTTCATCATCTCCGAGCGCGGTATTGAAGCCCATCCCGATAAATGCCAAGCGGTGATAAATCTCAAGTCACCTAGTTCCATCAAGGAGGTGCAGGACCTCACCGGCAGGATAGCAGCGCTCAGCAGGTTCATCTCGCAGTCCGCTATGCTATGCAAGCCTTTCTTTGACCTCATCAAAAAGAAGATGCAAGGGTTCGAGTGGGGACCAGAGTGCCAGGAAGCCTTTGGAAAGATCAAAGAATATCTCTCCACCCCGCCCATAATCAGCAGGCCCATAAATGGTGAGCCACTATATTTATACATAGCCACCAATGAGGAGGCTATCAGCACGGCTCTGGTCAGAGAAGAAGAAGGCGTACAAAAACCGGTGTATTTTGTATCCAGAGTATTGAGGGATGCCGAGACCAGGTACCCAACGATTGAGAAGAATGCGTTTGCAATTGTGGTAACTACTAGGAAGTTGCGTCCTTACTTTCAAGCTCACCCCATTCGTGTGGTGACCACTATGCCACTCCGCAAGGCGTTAGGACAATTCAACGTCGCCGGAAGACTGCTCAAGTGGGCCATTGAATTATCAGAATTCGACATCACCTATTTGTCCAGAACGGCTTACAAAAGTCAGGCTTTGGCAGATTTCATTGTCCAAGGGACCAGTGGAGATTTTACCCCTGTAGAGTCGGTATGGGAGGTATACGTGGATGGAGCGTCATCCGACAAGGGCACCGGTTTAGGTGTGGAAATAATCAGCCTGGATGGGGATAGATTCAAGTACGCTTTGCGGGTGAACTTTAACCCATCCCATAATGTGGTCGAGTACGAGGCTTTCATCGCGGGGTTACAATTGGTTGCGGCTACCGGGGCCAAGAGCATTAAGATCCGGTCCGACTCCCAACTGGTAGTGAATCAGGTGCTCAAAGAATACAAAACTCAAGACGAAACGCTGATCAAGTACCTGAGAAAGGTGGAACAGCTCATCGGCGATTTCGATAAAGTCCTCGTTGAGCATATCCCCAGGGGAGAGAATGAAACCGCGGATGCTCTGTCCAAACTAGCCAAGAGCGAGTTGGACAAGGAGCGTTCCATAATAGTCTTGGAAATCCCCTCGCCCAGCATTCAGTTACTCGAGATGGTTGTCTTTCAGACACGCCATGAGGAAGAGTGGTACTCACCAATTTGGATGTACTTAACCAAAGGGATTCTCCCACGAGACAGGAACTTGGCGAGGAAGATCAAGAGATGGTCTTTGAAATTCACAATAGTTGAAGAGGAGCTATGCAAAAAGGGATACCACCACCCCTGGTTGATTTGTGTCGGAAGGGCCAAGGCTGATGAACTTTTGAAGGAAACCCATCGAGGTATTTGTGGCAGCCATCAAGGACCCCGCACCTTGGGAAAAAGAATCATGCGCCAAGGATATTACTGGCCATCTTTGAGAAGGGACGCGGAAGAGTTGGTAAGAAGATGCGCGCAGTGCCAATTTCATGCAAGAATTAGTCACATACCGCCTAACCACTTAAAGCCAATCACAAGCCCCTGGCCTTTTGACATTTGGGGAATGGATATACTCGGCCCTTTTCCTCAAGCGAGAGGGAACCTCAAGTTCATTGTGGTCGCAGTGGAATACTTCACTAAGTGGATCGAGGCCAAGGCTTTGTCCCTGATTACTTCCCAGAAGATCACAGATTTTCTGGAACACCAAATAGTGTATAGGTATGGGATTCCAAATGCCATCATTACTGACAATGGGCGTCAGTTTACCAGAGCACCCTTCAAGAATTATTGCCGCGGACTGGGTATTGACGTTAATTTCGCATCTGTGTGCCACCCGAAATTCAACGGATTGGCGGAAGTCTCCAACAGAACCATCCTAGAAGGATTGAAGAAGAAAATAGAAGGAACCAAAAACACTTGGCCTGAGTATCTCAGCGAGGTGGTATGGGCCTATAACACCACCCCGCGATCGGCCACTGAAAGGTCACCCTATGCCCTGGTTTATGGGATGGAAGCTGTCATCCCTATGGAAATTGTCCACCCGACGCTCCGCACCATCAACTATTCCACCCAGCGAAATGCCGAGCGCAGGATGGAGGAGCTCGAGGTGATTCACGAACTCAGGGAGGAAGCTTCCGCTCGGCAGGCAGAATATCAAAGGAAGATGCGGAGGGCCTTTGACAAAAAGATGGCTCCGCGACATTTCCAGCCTGGTGATTTAGTGCTGAGAAAGGCAGCGGCAGCAGGCAAGCACATTGGCAAGATGGATCCCGTCTGGGATGGCCCTTTTGAGATTGTGAAGTCGGCCGGGGGAAGAGCATTCTATTTGAAGGATGCACAAGGCAAGACGTTAGCGAACTCATGGAATGCGTTGGATCTGCGCAAGTTCTACCCGTGACGTTCTTCACAAAGTTTGCATCACTGTGAATACCATTGTATCTTTCCTTTTTGCAGCATTGTCTATACTTTCAATCAAGGCTGTGATCTAGTAGGCGGCCACAAGCACTGAGCTTGTTTAAGATGTTTCTGTAAGAAACGTGGCTAAGTAATGATGAATGAAGTTTGAAAAGCTTAATCAGAAATGTTGATGCAATTGAGGAAAGGAAGCTTAATAGCTCCTTTATTAAATTTATAGTACCTACACCAAGGGAAGTCATGAATCCTAGTACCTACACCAAGGGAAAGGTTGGATTCAGAGTCCGAGTACCTACACCAAGGGAAGGGTCGGATTCACTATTTAGTACCTACACCAAGAGAAGTCATGAATCCTAGTACCTACACCAAGGGAAAGGTTGGATTCAGAGTCCGAGTACCTACACCAAGGGAAGGGTCGGATTCACTATTTAGTACCTACACCAAGGGAAGTCATGAATCCTAGTACCTACACCAAGGGAAAGGTTGGATTCAGAGTCCGAGTACCTACACCAAGGGAAGGGTCGGATTCACTATTTAGTACCTACACCAAGGGAAGTCATGAATCCTAGTACCTACACCAAGGGAAAGGTTGGATTCAGAGTCCGAGTACCTACACCAAGGGAAGGGTCAGATTCACTATTTAGTACCTACACCAAGGGAAGTCATGAATCCTAGTACCTACACCAAGGGAAAGGTTGGATTCAGAGTCCGAGTACCTACACCAAGGGAAGGGTCGGATTCAGTATTTAATAACTGCATCAAGGGAAAGGTCGGATTCACCACCCACACTAAGGGAGGTCATGAATCCTAGTACTTACACCCAGGGAGGGGTCGGGCTATCACGCCCGATCAAAAGGGTGTGACCCTCACAAAAATCGCATGCTTACTCACAAGACAGGCGTGAGCGGTATTTGTTTAAAAAGCCCGAGGAGCAGAAAGGAAAAGTATTCATGATAAATAATCTCGAAACTTCAAAAGAAAGTGGACCTCTGAAGAAAGAAAACAGAGACATCATTAATGCATTATGACAACTATCAATCGCACTATTGCGAATTCGAGATAAAAGACAATCTCGTAGAATAACTGAGTAATTAATTAATTAACAAAAAGATCTAATTTACCCCGAAAGTGACAGACTCGCCGTAGGCAAGTCAAAAGCTCTTCTATGAGGTCACTGATCCAGATTTTGACTGTCAGGCTGAACAGTGAAGCGGACCAGTCCGGTCCCCGGTTAAGAGTCTGGATAATATCCAGTACCCTACCCGGCCAACTTTCGGCGTGCTCGGCTACGCGACATCAAGGGCGTCATAGTAAATATGAAACGCCCGAGAATGAACCCCAAGAATGATCTCACACATGAGGATAAGTTCCTTCCAATCCAACGACTGAATGGAAGGAACACCACTGACGCCAAGAGATGGCTGATCGGTACATGCCGTACCGCTGGGCTAAATCCGTAGATGTTGTCTCGCTGTTTTGGCTAGAGAAAGAGATTAATGCACTCATAAAGTTCTATGAATAAATTCAAAGATTTTTATTTTCAATTAAACTTGAGCGATGTTATCGTCAGCGCTTAGCGCTATTATGCATACCGAGGCGCGTCGCGCCTGAGGCAGCGGATTTAGTATCGAAGCACGTCGCGCTCGTTGCAAGAAAAGTAAAGCGAAACACATTATATTGCAAAGCTTTCTTCTTAACTTGGTTTTGATACAACAAAATTTCTTAAAAAAAAAAAAAAAAAAAAAAAAGAAGGAGGAGGGGGAAGAGAACTAAGAGTTCACTGAGGGTTCCCCATCAGTCCCTTCGCTGTTGCTCGACTCAGTCCCCCCGCTACTGCTCGACCCAGACGAAGCGTCCGCCAGTAGCTGGGCCCTCCTCGCTTCTACAAGCTCGCTGCTATAGGACTCCACAGGCTCGCTAAGTAAGGCCTGCAGAAAGTTATCTTCATGTTCCTCCCCTTCAACAGCATACCACACGGGGAGACGCTCCAAGTGAAGAGACCCAACTGGTCCTCCACGGAAAAAAGTGAGAGATAGCGGGATGGCTTCCCTGTCGGGAACGGCCACCTGAGCTCGCGCCCATCGCCCCTCGACACCGGCCCGGGTGGCAGGGTCAACTGCCACATGAAGGCCGAAGGGGAAGAGACCTCGGGCGGCGAATCCTGTCAGCCAGCCCACTGGGGGTCCCACTGCACGCACCCAATATTTTACCAGCGGGATTGGAGGAAGGTCGTTCCACAACCGGCGGGATTGGAGAAGAGTTTTGTGGCTGCTAACTGTGGAGGCCATGAAAATATATGGCCCCGCTCTGACATGTGCGAGCTCTAAAGCTCGAGTTTCCCATCCGGGAGGTCCCCAAATTTGAAACCGCCTGGAGCACATTTTCTTAACTTCCCAACGGAAGTTCGGTTTCTCAAGCAGAAGGGCGGCTTCAACGTCTACAGTCGTAAGGGGATCGGGATGATAAAGCACGACCCCGAGGTAGGAATGCTTCTCAGCTTCGGCGTCGGCTGAGGAAGGAAGAGGATAGTGAGGAGCGAAGGCCATTGTAGTAGTAAAGTAAATAGACGATCAGAAAGGGAAGTTAGGATATTGCAAAGTGCCAGCCATATTTATAGGCACCAAAAGACGCGATCAAAGGACAGAGACAGAAGTTAAGGCACCCCCTCATAATGAAGCGGTGGGTACGGAACCCAAAACGTCGCTTCACAATTGTAAGTGGGGTATGAAGTCCAAGGCATCTCTTGATGAAACGACGGGTACAGGAAACGAGGCGTCGTTTCATGATGAGAGATACAAGACCCAAGACACCTCCATGGGAATCCGCCTGACGTAGCGAAATAGGCGAGGTCATCAACTGCGGGCTAACGCCAGGTGGCTCTCTTTCACGTGATAATCGATACCTTTTTGAGTCGGGGGCCCAGGTGATAAACTGGACAAAAGACACCAGAATGAAATCTTATCAAAAATCAGTCAAAGGCTGCAGGTTCTCTGACAACCATGAACCGTGCATAACACGAAAAGTGAAGATCACTTATTGTCAGGGAGTGCTTTCCAAGGAAATCCCGGAAAACCCGGGTACTTGGGATGCAAAGAGACATGACATTTAATGTCCAAATTAAATGAATTCTAAAGTTAGGAGGCGTTTCCCAGCTATAAATACCCCCCTAACCCCACATCTCAAAGATCATCCCAGAAACAATCTCTCCTTCCTCTTTAAATATATTAAGCGCTTGAAAGCCTTCGTGGCAGAGAAAACAAAGGGCGCAAAGATGAAGAAAAAGAAAAGGAAAGAAGAAAGAAGTAGGAGGAATCAAAGCAAGGCAGTCTCGTACGATAACTGATAGGGGGCAGACAGTCCCGTAGGATAACTAACATCTAGTTGTCAGTCAACCTCGAGGACCGTTACCCCCGAATGGTCCGGCGTGCAAATGTTTGGTCGGCAGTCCGGAAGTGTCCCATCAAACGGCATGGACATGTGGACAAAAGCCCGACCATACAGACAGGCCGTGAGAAGTTCTGTCAAACGCCGCGACCATTCAAGAGTCTGTACACGACTGGGCAAGCCCGCGTGGACAGACATGAGGGGATTCCGACGGGATTGTATACATGGAATCCTCTTATAAGGGGCCGAAGCGGTCCCCTCCCCGGAGAAGTCATTTAATGTCAAACCGCTCACACCGCCAATGGGACAAGGCAGTGACAAGACCTGCTGATCCCGATAACAAGACAGCGGCGAGACCGACTGATCCCGACAACAAGCCAGTGGCAAGACCTGCTGATCCCGATAACAAGACAACTTCAAGATAAACAAGAAGACCTAGCGACCGTTAAGCGTTCTGTAAAAACAAGTATGGTAGCGGGCTTAAAGCAAGTGAAGTAACAACAGTATGATCAAGATCAAATATCAAACTCTTTATTAATATTCTCAAATGGATTTACATCTCTCTTAAACACCAAAACAGATAAACCATAGTGAGAAATGCCCAAAGAGCCGACCCCCTTTTAGTCCTATAGCGGCCTATTTATACTAGTTCGGAGGATCTTCTAGAGGCATCCATTCTGTCAGAGGCCGGTACGATTGTCTGCTGAGCTGACCCTGGCGCCAGTATGGCCTAACTGTTGTCCCCTGCCGAGGGTCCCTGTTAATTTGGAAGATAGCGTCTGCTCTCCCCTTACTTGATCTGGGCCTTCTTGGGCTTAACAGTACTTTACCGATCCACCAAGCTTGTTGGGGCAGGCTGGCAATGGGCCTAGTAAATAAATGGGTTACTGGCTGCCCTATCACCTGCCCCCAAGCTTTTATCAAGCGGAGCGAGGTGAAAGCTTTCGAGTTCGGTTGTCGTGTGAACATGCCCCAACAATGACTATGGGCCTCATCTCTTGAGCTTGTCGGGGCAGGCCGGCAATGGGCCTAGTAAATGGGTTACTAGCGGTCCTATCACCTTCCCCCAAGCTTTTATCAAGCGGAGCGAGGTGAAAGCTTTCGAGTTCGGTTGTCGTGTGAACGTGCCTCGGCAGTGACTCTGAGCCCTATCACCTGCCCCCCAAGCTTTTATCGAGCGGGGCGAAGTGAAAGCTTTTAAGTCAAGCATAGACAGGCCTCGTGCGAATTGCAGAGCACTCTATACACTTCGTGACACGTGCTGCATGTTTCGGGATTCCCCCAAGTCAAACGATGCCTCCGAAGAGTCGCGTACTTAGGTCACGTTTTGGCGGGAAAGACGAACCGTCACACTGTAGATCTTTTATGATTATTCTGCCTCGATTTCTCCCCCTCCTTCTTTATAAAGTCTCCAGACCTTCTATCTCTTTCTTCATCTTTCCTTTTTTAAGCCATCTTACGATCCTCTTTTCTTCGAGAAGTGTTTCTTCCTTCTTCCTGCCAACTTACAGTGCTTGCCGCTCCTCCCCGTGCCGTCTACTCCCTTGGTGAGTACTTTCTTTTTCCTCTCCCAACTGTTCTTCTAGACGTTTTATTTGATTCTTTGCTTTGACTTCCTTTTTGATGGAAATGAACTTTGTAGCCATGGCTTCCTCGTCCGATCCCGCTCGACACAAAGGTCAGGAGGTTCCTCTTGGGCTAGTGCCGCCTGGGGCCAAGTCCCCTACAACCGAGGGCATCAGCGGGGTCCCTGCGATACCCCAGGCCCCCCGTACTGAAACCCCCACTGGTGCGGGGTCCAGCAGAAAGCGGGCTAAAGTTCTGGCCCATAAAGATAAAGCCACAGAGAAGGCAAATGAACCATTGAAGAAGTCTACCAAAGAGCGAGTCACCCCTCTGGTGAAGGTCAAGCAGCTTCGCAGTCGAGGTTGGGGGGAGAGCTGCGCTGAGACCGACTTCACAGAAAAGATGACTCGGCCTTCTGGCGTTAAAATTGTGGTGTCTGCAAAGGATAACAATCCTACTGACACTGCAAGGGGCATATGCCTTTTTGGACGGACCGTACGATGTGGACTGCTCACTCCCTTCAGCGACTTCCAGGCCGCATTTCTCAAATTCGCACGGATCCCGCCGGGTCAATTGCATCCCGGTGCTTGGTGCTGCATAAACAGTTTCGACCTCCTCATGCGCCCCGATCAACTGAAGTCGCTGGGCCTTCCTCCTCGTCCCGCTAGTCTAGCATTGCTGGGTCATTACTTTGACTTTTTTGGGACCCTGGACTACTGCAACCTGAGGATGAAGTCGCCCAACATCTTTCACCGTCCCAGCAAGATCTCCGACTGGCACAGACAGTTTGTCTTTGCTTCTATGGAAATCTGTACCAAATTCGGCATTCCGTCGGAATGGAATGCTGAGTATGCAGGGAAATGGGCGAAACTTCAACTCCCTCGCCCGAGTGATCGGGCCGACAAAGATTTTGTGAAGGCCCTAGATGCTAAATTGATCGCCGAAGGCCCTATCACCATGGCCTTTGATGGGAAATCCCTTGACCCTTATCCCCTGATTTTCAAAAAGGTTGAAAAAATCGAGGAGGAGGAAGAAGGTGAAGAAGAGGAGGTTGGCTCTTCTCGCCGCAAGCAAAAAGTTCCTGCCTCTAAAGGGCGTTCTGCAGTAGGTGAGAATAGTTCAGAATTTCTTTCATCCCGGCCTTACGCGCCCGGTATGGGGAAGCCTCCTGCTTCCGTTGTTTTTAATACTCTCTCCCTCTGTGGATTGCTAGGTAAAACCGATGATAGGTCGGGGTCGGATTCAGATGAGCCGGCATTTGCTCTTGGCCGGAAAAAGAAAGGCGCTTCTCGAAAGCGGGCTCGCTCCCCTGCGTCCGGGGAGGAATTTGTGAGTGTTGAGGATGACCCTGCCCGTGATGGCGAGCGGGATAGGATTCGCTTGGCCCGTATTGCCAAACGGGTGGATGCACAAACTCCCCCCGACCAGGTTCCTCCCAGCGGCTGCCCCCCTTTGCCTGAGCCTCATCCTGCCCGCTTGGGATCTACGCTTGAATTTTTTCTCCTTGGAGCCACCGCGTCTAACGACTGGCGGTCCGCTCAGATCCAGGAAGTGAAAGGGCAAAAGGATACCTTCCTGGCCTACGTCCCGGGTTACAATGCCGTCATGGCGGGGTCGGCCGACCGCCTTGATCATCAGCGGTATGCCGCCGGGATAAACAAAATATCCATCCCGCGGGCTACTGAGCTCGAGTGTGCCGGCATGGATGTGGAAGATGGTCTCGCCCTCATAAGCGAGCATGCTCAGCGGGTTGGTAACCTAGCCTCCTACACCTTGGCTCAGTATATTGACCTTCGTCATAAGGTCGATCAGATGACCATGGCCACTGCCGCGCACAATACCCATTTGCGGGAGGAGATGAGTAAGAACAAAGCCCCCCTTCTCATTATGGAGAGCGCCCCCAACAAAGTGGTTGAGGAGTTTTTGTCAAAACTCGCTCCTGAGCAACTTCCTTCTCCTCTTAAGGAAAAATATGAAGGGTTCGTTGAAGCCGTCGCCTCCCTTTCCTCTCGTTGTGAGCAGGCTGGTGAGGAAATTCTAAAGGCCAAAGGGGATACGATGATCCAGGAGAGTGCTTCCCAAGCCTTCCAGCGGTATTTTCTCAACACCCGGGACAAAATAGTCCTTTTGGAAGACGAGGTGGATAAGAGCAAAAGGGCTCTAGATTCTGCTCGGTCTGAGCTTCTGCAGACCAGCGCGGCTTATGACAAGATGCGAGGTGAGATGAGCGGGCTCTCCCTCGACAAACTTAAGCTGGAAGCTCAGGTAGGCGAACTCAACCGCAAGGTGGAAAACCTGTCGACTGAGGCAGCCAAGCGCACTGACCAGCTGGCTAAGCTGAAAAAAGAGCTAGAGTCGCAGGCCACCCAGACTGAGGCCGCAAGGAGGGATCGGGACAACTGCCTAGTGGCCATTGAAGAAGAAAAAAGGAGAGTATCGGAGTTGGAGGCTGCCTTGGCTCGCGAGAGAGAACAAAATTCTCAGCTCAAGAGTCAAGTGAATATGTTAATGGAAAATTCTCCTGGCATTGAAGAAAACCGCCCCCTTTCTTCTTCAGAAGTTGCCAGGATCAGCAATGATGCCATCGTGAATTTCCTGAATTCCGAGGGCTGTGTTCCTACCATTGCTTATCGCTTGGCTGGCCGCCTCCGCTCCACCCTGAAGGAGCAGGCTAACTACCTGAGGCATTTCTTTCCTTTCACTCTGGCCAGCATCGGATTGGGTGGCAAGACGCCCCCCGAGTTGAAACCCAAGGACTGGAGTGGATATCGTTGGGATCCCGTTGCGGAGATCATGTACGACCCGACGGGCAACGCTTTCGTCGACATGCCAAATCTCTTTGAAGAACACGACCATCCCGAGTTCGCCTACCCGCCAGACCAGTGGCCTGACCATATTGACCGGCCCGAGCTTCCTGAGGCGGAGGAAGAAGAGGAAGAAGAAGAAGAAGAAGGAGCAGAAGAGTAATTTGCTTGTTTATTTCTTGTAATCTTTTGCTGTCTGTTTGTGTTGATGACGCTGTTTAAAAACTTTTGTTCTATTGACGAAGTGGCGCATTAACTGACATATTCCCTTGCCTTGCCGATTGAAATTTAGTTTTGCTGATTAATTGTTTTTCTTGCGATTGAGCGATGCTCGAAGTTTTTCTTGCGATTGAGCGATGCTCGAAATTTTTATTTCCGCGCATGCTCGCGCACTTGGAGTCTTGATGCTTCCGTAAGTGCAACTTTAATTTTCGCGCGAGTTAAAGTAACGCGGACCAAGCGTCGCTTGGTCGCTGGTTTGAACTCGCTTGACTAGAGTTTATTCTGTCCGACTTAATCAAATTAATCAAATGCTGTTCAAAAACAGGAAGAAGAAAGAAACTTAAGCTTTTGCTGAGAAAGTAACTGTTTACAAGAACCAACTTGTACAAACATTTCATTCTTCATCATTCTTCTAATACACCACTATCTTAGGCGTCTTCATCATCATTTTTTTTTTTTTTTTTTTTACAGAACGCTTAACGGTCGCTAGGTCTTCTTGTTTATCTTGAAGTTGTCTTGTTATCGGGATCAGCAGGTCTTGCCACTGGCTTGTTGTCGGGATCAGTCGGTCTCGCCGCTGTCTTGTTATCGGGATCAGCAGGTCTTGTCACTGCCTTGTCCCATTGGCGGTGTGAGCGGTTTGACATTAAATGACTTCTCCGGGGAGGGGACCGCTTCGGCCCCTTATAAGAGGATTCCATGTATACAATCCCGTCGGGATCCCCTCATGTCTGTCCACCCGGGCTTGCCCAGTCGTGTATAGACTCTTGAATGGTAGAGGCGTTTGACAGAACTTCTCACGGCCTGTCTGTATGGTCGGGCTTTTGTCCACATGTCCATGCCGTTTGATGGGACACTTCCGGACTGCCGACCAAACATTTGCACGCCGGACCATTCGGGGGTAACGGTCCTCGAGGTTGACTGACAACTAGATGTCAGTTATCCTACGGGACTGTCTGCCCCCTATCAGTTATCGTACGAGACTGCCTTGCTTTGATTCCTCCTACTTCTTTCTTCTTTCCTTTTCTTTTTCTTCATCTTTGCGCCCTTTGTTTTCTCTGCCACGAAGGCTTTCAAGCGCTTAATATATTTAAAGAGGAAGGAGAGATTGTTTCTGGGATGATCTTTGAGATGTGGGGTTAGGGGGGTATTTATAGCTGGAAAACGCCTCCTAACTTTAGAATTCATTTAATTTGGACATTAAATGTCATGTCTCTTTGCATCCCAAGTACCCGGGTTTTCCGGGATTTTCTTGGAAAGCACTCCCTGACAATAAGTGATCTTCACTTTTCGTGTTATGCACGGTTCATGGTTGTCAGAGAACCTGCAGCCTTTGACTGATTTTTGATAAGATTTCATTCTGGTGTCTTTTGTCCAGTTTATCACCTGGGCCCCCGACTCAAAAAGGTATCGATTATCACGTGAAAGAGAGCCACCTGGCGTTAGCCCGCAGTTGATGACCTCGCCTATTTCGCTACGTCAGGCGGATTCCCATGGAGGTGTCTTGGGTCTTGTATCTCTCATCATGAAACGACGCCTCGTTTCCTGTACCCGTCGTTTCATCAAGAGATGCCTTGGACTTCGTACCCCACTTACGATTGTGAAGCGACGTTTTGGGTTCCGTACCCACCGCTTCATTATGAGGGGGTGCCTTAACTTCTGTCTCTGTCCTTTGATCGCGTCTTTTGGTGCCTATAAATATGGCTGACACTTTGCAATATCCTAACTTCCCTTTCTGATCGTCTATTTACTTTACTACTACAATGGCCTTCGCTCCTCACTATCCTCTTCCTTCCTCAGCCGACGCCGAAGCTGAGAAGCATTCCTACCTCGGGGTCGTGCTTTATCATCCCGATCCCCTTACGACTGTAGACGTTGAAGCCGCCCTTTTGCTTGAGAAACCGAACTTCCGTTGGGAAGTTAAGAAAATGTGCTCCAGGCGGTTTCAAGTTTGGGGACCTCCCGGATGGGAAACTCGAGCTTTAGAGCTCGCACATGTCAGAGCGGGGCCATATATTTTCATGGCCTCCACAGTTAGCAGCCACAAAACTCTTCTCCAATCCCGCCGGTTGTGGAACGACCTTCCTCCAATCCCGCTGGTAAAATATTGGGTGCGTGCAGTGGGACCCCCAGTGGGCTGGCTGACAGGATTCGCCGCCCGAGGTCTCTTCCCCTTCGGCCTTCATGTGGCAGTTGACCCTGCCACCCGGGCCGGTGTCGAGGGGCGATGGGCGCGAGCTCAGGTGGCCGTTCCCGACAGGGAAGCCATCCCGCTATCTCTCACTTTTTTCCGTGGAGGACCAGTTGGGTCTCTTCACTTGGAGCGTCTCCCCGTGTGGTATGCTGTTGAAGGGGAGGAACATGAAGATAACTTTCTGCAGGCCTTACTTAGCGAGCCTGTGGAGTCCTATAGCAGCGAGCTTGTAGAAGCGAGGCGGGCCCAGCTACTGGCGGACGCTTCGTCTGGGTCGAGCAGTAGCGGGGGGACTGAGTCGAGCAACAGCGAAGGGACTGATGGGGAACCCTCAGTGAACTCTTAGTTCTCTTCCCCCTCCTCCTTTTTTTTTTTTTTTTTTTTTTTTTAAGAAATTTTGTTGTATCAAAACCAAGTTAAGAAGAAAGCTTTGCAGTATAATGTGTTTCGCTTTACTTTTCTTGCAACGAGCGCGACGCGCTTCGATACTAAATGCGCTGCCTCAGGCGCGACGCGCCTCGGTATGCATAATAGCGCTAAGCGCTGACGATAACATCGCTCAAGTTTAATTGAAAATAAAAATCTTTGAATTTATTCATAGAACTTTATGAGTGCATTAATCTCTTTCTCTAAACAAAACAGCGAGACAACATCTACGGATTTAGCCCAGCGGTACGGCATGTACCGATCAGCCATCTCTTGGCGTCAGTGGTGTTCCTTCCATTCAGTCGTTGGATTGGAAGGAACTTATCCTCATGTGTGAGATCATTCTTGGGGTTCATCCTCGGGCGTTCCTTCCTGGCACTCTGGTCCCCACTCGAACCCTTGCGTCTTCTTTTTGATGAGGTCAAAGAAAGGCTTGCATAGCATAGCGGACTGCGAGATGAACCTGCTGAGCGCTGCTATCCTGCCGGTGAGGCCCTGCACCTCCTTGATGGAACTAGGTGACTTGAGATTTATCACCGCTTGGCATTTATCGGGATGGGCTTCAATACCGCGCTCGGAGATGATGAACCCTAAGAACTTCCCGCTAGACAAGCAGAAGAAGCTCTTTTTAGGATTGAGCCGCATTCCTACCTGTCTTATTTTGGCAAAGACCCTTTCCAAATGGGTGACATGGTCGGAACCAGTGCCACTCTTGACGACCATGTCATCAATGTATGCCTCCATTATCTCTCCCAACTCTTCCTTGAAGACCTTAGAAACCATTTTCTGGTATTCCGCTCCTGCGTTCTTGAGGCCGAAAGGCATGACCCTGTAGCAATACAATCCCTCTTCAGTGACGAAGGAGGTTTTCTCTTCATCTTCCTGACTCATCCTTATTTGATTATAACCGGAGTAAGCATCCATGAAACTGAGGTACTTAAAGCCGGCTGTGGAATCGATCATGGCATCGATGCTAGGTAAGGGAAATGGTGTCTTGGGGCAAGCCTTGTTTAGATCGGTGTAATCTATGCACATCCTCCATTGTCCATTGGATTTAGTCACCAGCACCGGGTTAGCCAACCACTGAGGATACTTGACTTCTCTTATGGCCCCAGTTTTGAGCAGCTTCTCCACTTCCGCTTTAATTGCCCTTCTCTTCTCTCGACTTTGTTTTCTCTTCTTTTGGGTGATCGGTCTCATACCAGGCTTAGTAACTATTTGGTGTTCGGCTACCTCCCTGTCTATCCCAGGCATTGCCTCACCTTCGCAAGCGAAAATATCGCGGTTCCGCAAGAGACATGCCTTGACCAATTCTCGGTCTTCCCCGGGTAGCACAGTCACAATCTTGGTGATCTTGCCGTCTCCCAGATCAAACTCTTCAGTATCTTCCGCGGGACCGCCTGTAGGTCCAGCGGGGTTATGAAGCAAGATGTTCTCCGCCGAGTCATAAGACCCTGTTTGTTCACTAGCACGCTCGATTTGAGCCACATGCTTCGGAACGGACGCTTGATAGCATGTTCTGGCTACTTGCTGCTCACCTCGCAGTGTCCCCACTCCGCTCCGAGTGGGAAATTTGACCTTTAAATGGGGTGTAGAGGCTATGGCACCGATGTCATTCAGAGCCCTCCTACCCAGGATAATGTTGTAAGGAGAAGGAGTGTTTACAACTACGAAACTGACTCGGGACACCACATCCCTTGGCGATTCTCCGAAAACAACTGGCAGATCTATAACCCCTAAGGGCATAAGCTGATCGCCCGTGAAACCTGTGAGTGGTGTAGCCATAGGTTTGAGAGGATGATCTTGCAAATGCAACTTTTTTAAGGTTTCATAGTAAATGACATCGGCAGAACTACCCGTGTCGATCAGAATTCTGCCAACTCGCGTGCCATTTATGCGTAACATTACCACAATAGCGTCATCATGAGGCAAGTGGACTCCTGCGTAATCCTCCGGCTCAAAGGTGATACGCGTGTTTGCCACAGAGTTGCTTTCCCCGATCTGGAAGACTTCCATCCTTGATGGGTTGTCTAGGTTCTTGGGGTAAGCGTATCTCCTTCTGGCCCTTTCTGAATCCCCCCCTGCGGCAGGTCCTCCCGCTATATACAAGACGGGTGCCGGGGAAGGTCGAGGATTACCTTGGTCGGCATTCGGAGGGGTTCCTTGTCGCGGACGCTCTGCTTGCCTGTCCCGGTCTCGCATACGGCGTCCAGAATTGTTTCCTTGCCTACCCCCTCTATTGCCCCTTTCTCCATTATTCCACTGTGGGGTTTCCAAGTATCTCTCAAGCACCTTAGTGTTTCTAATCATCCTTTCAATCTCATCTCTCAACTTAATGCATTCGGACGTGGCATGGCCATATCCATTATGATATCTGCAGTACTTGTTTCTGTCACCCCGGTTAGTTTCTTCCCTAGAAAGGGGCTCGGGTCGCCTGAACTCCGGGTCATCCTGAACGACCTGCAGCAACGAGTCAGTTGAAACCGAGAAGACATGATAATTAGTATACCCTTGCTTATAATCCTCTCCCGTGGGAGGAAATCGAGGCTGAGCTACCACGCCTTTATACTTGTTAAAAGAGCGACCCCGCCGATAGGGACGAGGAGGAGTATCTCGGCGAGAGGACGGGGGCGTACTTCGCCTATTAGAGGGAGAAGCGGGCCGGGGATAACGCCGAGGTCGATCAGGGCTTTTTCGTGACACTCCTCGACTGGCAGGTTTTCCCGCCACTGCTGCATCTTCCTCAGCTTGCAAAGTTTTCTCCGCAGCAGTTCTAAATTCTGCAAACGTCCTGAAGTCTTCTTCTACAGCTCTCCAGCGCAAGGCACTTCCTTGCCTTAACCCTTGCCTTACAGCTGCTAGAATGATTCCGTCGTTGTAATCAATGGTTTGATTCGCCTCCTCCGCGAACCGGTTGAGAAACTTCCTTGTTGATTCCCGCTCACCCTGTTTAAGGCTCATCAGATCTATTGATCTTTTGGCAGGCGCCCGAATACTTGGGAATCTCTGCAGGAATTTATTCTCTAGATCGGCAAAGTCCCTTACTGAATTGAAAGGTAATTCTGAGAACCACTTCCATGCCGACTCCTCCAGGCATGTGGGAAAAACTCGACACCAAATGCTTCTGTCCAAGGTAGATAGAGAGATTCTAGCCTTGAAACTGGACAAGAATTCCTTCGGGCATTGCAGGGTCTTTGTAGAGAACTTGGGGAGATTACTGAAACCATTAATGTTTATCGGGTGATGGTAGAAATGATTTGGGAAGACTCCCCTTGCCGGGGAACATTGTCCTCGTCGTCCCGAACCAGGTATATCATCGTTCCCCCTCCTCCGAGGGGAATGAGTGACGCTTCCTGTGCTATGGTGACTGGGTGAGCGGATTCGGTCTTGTGCCTGGATAAAGGGAGCCCCAGACGGTATTCCGCCTCCCACGAATGGCGGAACATATTCTTCATGCGGGATCGCGTGACCCTGTGGATTAGGGAAGAATGAGGGGGTTCCTTGATAATGTTCCCCCCTAATGCCGCCCAAGTTGCCTTCATAAAGGGGCGGTCGAGGTCCCGACCTAGACGGTGCCATGTACACTTGCTGTGCCGGCTGACGCTCGCCAGGCTGTTGCATGAAGTGAGCTGGTACCGTAGCAGCATTGTTTCCTAGCATGGGCGAGGATAAGGATAAAAACTGTCCCCACGACTGAAGCATATGCTGGTCCCACATCTGCCGGTAGGGGTCCGCTGGCGCGGATACAGCGGGCCAGGCAGGAGGCATTCCTGGTCCAATCAAGGGAGGTGGTGCCGCGAGACCGGGCTGCATCGATCCCGCATGCATACATGAGGAGGGTGGTCTTGCTGGAGGCGGTTGGAAACCCGCCGAAGTTGGTCCGCCCGTAAGGATCGGCGTGGTTCCCGACGGGGTCGGTCCGACAAGAACGGTCGGTGTGACTCCCGACGAAGCGAGGCCATTAAGGGCGCTCGAGTTGACGGCATTCGCTCCCGACGGTCCCGCAGTCTGAGGGGTATAGACCGGCTGGGAGTACCCGGGGGGAGCGGATTGACAGCCCGCCAGGTTCGTCGGAGTGAACGGCGGATTTGGTACCGCTGAAGCGGTCTCTTGCGGGATCTCCTCCACTAAGAGGTCCGGAGGCATCCCGAGAGGAGTGCGCTCGCCTTGTGCAGAGGTTTGCGCTTGGTGATTAGGTGAATCTCCTGCCATGAAAAAGTCGAACGAGAGCCGTCTGGGTTCTAAACTCTTCCCGCGATCTGGCATCAGCTACTCTTCCTTGCTTAAGGTGAGCCCCACGGTGGTTGTTACTACCAAGTATGGTAGCGGGCTTAAAGCAAGTGAAGTAACAACAGTATGATCAAGATCAAATATCAAACTCTTTATTAATATTCTCAAATGGATTTACATCTCTCTTAAACACCAAAACAGATAAACCCTAGTGAGAAATGCCCAAAGAGCCGACCCCCTTTTAGTCCTATAGCGGCCTATTTATACTAGTTCGGAGGATCTTCTAGAGGCATCCATTCTGTCAGAGGCCGGTACGATTGTCTGCTGAGCTGACCCTGGCGCCAGTATGGCCTAACTGTTGTCCCCTGCCGAGGGTCCCTGTTAATTTGGAAGATAGCGTCTGCTCTCCCCTTACTTGATCTGGGCCTTCTTGGGCTTAACAGTACTTTACCGATCCACCAAGCTTGTTGGGGCAGGCTGGCAATGGGCCTAGTAAATAAATGGGTTACTGGCGGCCCTATCAATAATAGTATTTTTTAATATTTCGGTACCCAAACGTCACTCAATACTTTTCCCAAGTTCTGAAAACTTCAATAGAGCTTGGGCCTTTTCGTTTAATCAGGGGAAATCAGTTTGGGCCTTTTGATAAATTAATCAATTAGGGTCATTACTCATAAGCTATTTAAAAACATCAAACTAGGCTAACTAGCTAAGGGTGGAATTTAGATGAATTGGCCTAAAAGGTCTTTCGAATTGGAACTAAATGCGGAAAGTAGCTCTATTATTAAACTGTTTTAATCATGTACAAGTCTTCTTTGATTTCCTTTCTGGTTAACTACCCGCTCACAGTTAAGGTTACTATTTACTACTTGCCTCACAGCTGAAACAATATTTAAGCATGTAATATGACACTGTGTCTCACCTCATCAGCCATTAATTTATCAAAAAAGTATCAGAAGAGGAAATTGCTTTTCACTGCAGGAAAGAAATAAAACTTATTTTTTAAATTGAATCAGACATCATTCTATGATCTAGTAATATGATTAATAAATGCAAGCAATTCGGGATTAGAAGAGCCACCATCACCAACTGCCTGCCTGACAGCCTCTTTTAATTCGCGTGCACGCCGTTTGATTTCCTCCCCTTTATCATAAACCATCACTTCTTTAACAGCCTTCTCTATCTCCACTGCCAGCAAGACCTCTTTTCGACGGCTCCAATCTCTGACAACAACGCCAACCTTTAGATAACTCGAAAGGAGCACTGCATTCCATGGCTGGTCAGAGTGCATCGGCCATGCCAGCATTGGTACTCCCATGCTAATAGACTCGATGCAAGAGTTCCACCCACAATGGCTCATGAAAGCTGCAGTTGCTTGATGTGCCAAAATCTCTAACTGAGGTGCCCAATCTCCGATTATTATGCCTTTACCCTCAATTTTTTCAATGAAATCAGGGGGCAATTTATTTTGTCGATCTCTTTCTCCCTCGGCAATTACATCACCACGGTCAGCTTCCCGCAGCACCCAAAGAAACCTCTGATCACTATTCAGCAATCCCATTGCTAACTGTTCAATTTGCTCATCAGAGATAGATGAATTGCTGCCAAACGATATATAAAGAACTGAACCAGAAGGTTGTCTGTCAAGCCAATCCAAGCAACGATGCCTTGGCCCAGCTGTTTCTGTTATAACTATTGGATTAAGTGGACCTATGGCAAATAATTTCTTTCCGATAAGATCTGGTTGTTGCATAAATATATCAAGGAAATCACCTTCAATCAAACGACAAGTGTTTATAAGCACACCGGATTCCGGCGTGCTTTTGCTTCGTGCAACAATTGCACTAAATTCCTCTGTCACGCGATCTTCCTTTGAGGGTGTCTTAAGGCCCAATGCTTTTAGTAGGTTTCCAACTGGACCATCTTCACCTTGCCATGCTAAAGCACCTGAAGGCGGTGTACACCGAAAAGTGTAGGGCTCACCGTTGGGAAGTGCAGCAGCTTCTGTTGCTGCAAATGAAACTAAAAAGTCTGATATGACCACCACTCGGCGTGAAGTGGCAGATAAGGAGTGTAGAAGATTGGCCAGATGAGGTTGTACATGCTTAAATTCGTCAAACAAGGGCTGGAGATGAGATGGGAAGAAAATGGACGAGTTGGGGTTTGGTGCAGGGGAGGTATATGGGGGAATGGGGAGTTCATGAAAATGGAGAGAGCTTGTCGCGGAGGTAGGCCAGCCCTGTAAACGAGAACGGGTTTGATGGATGTGGGTTCTGGGGGCTGCATAGTACACGGTTAAACCGTGACTAGA
Source organism: Rhynchospora tenuis (assembly GCA_027725995.1). NCBI lineage: Eukaryota > Viridiplantae > Streptophyta > Magnoliopsida > Poales > Cyperaceae > Rhynchospora > Rhynchospora tenuis. Next base: position 170,324,456 of record CM050888.1, read on the forward strand.
GAGCATGATTGAAAAGTGGAGAAGCTGGTTCAGGTGACCTTGTGCCGGGAAAGGCACTACAACTATGCTTACATTAGCTTTACTAGCCTCCATCTCTCTTCCCAATTAGTAATTTGTTTGGTGAAAAACGAACAGAAGGGACGCTATTTATTTGAAGATACTTGCAGTAGCAAATTCAAACTTGCCTATGGAAGACCAACAGCTATGTTAATAAAAAAGATAACTTGTCAAGATACAACAAAAAGGAAAAATGCAAACTGAATTTATTGATAACCACTAATTATGTTGAATTATTGAATATATATGTACATTAAGTTCTTTTATTTTCTCTTAGTTTTTTCTCTGATTGTACTGAAATCTTCGGTTCAATGAAATTGTAGGCAGAGACTCTCGTCTCCCTACCAAAAAAAAAAAAATAAATAAATAAAAATAATATATTGAATATATAAAACCAGTGAGTGACATTGCCCACTGAATTTGTTTCAAATTACCACAAGTGGGTCAAATGTTATTATTTTCAACTGTTAGCCTTTATTTATACACACAAGTGGTTTCCTAGTGAGTTGTTGGACTTGTTTTAGCAATTTGCCAATGTGGTTCGCCCTCTGATTGAGACTGACAGTCAGGAACAAGTGTCTATATATTCTCAGAAATATGCTGAGAAATTCGATTTCCCTTATAAACAGTATGCCCATCTGGAGGCAGGGAATATCCACCTCAAGGAAGCTACTCCAAATACGATATATTGGTACTATTATCTAGGGAGGAGATTGCAAAGCAAGATGTATTTTGCGTTTTTATACGGAGTTGTACATAACCAGCTCCTATAATGAAACAGGTAGCCAATGACAACTTTTCTCCAAACAAATACAATTATCTATATATATTCAGTCTGTTTTGCATTTTATACATATAGTAAGGTCATGTGGTTTTTAGTTATTAAAAGTTTATTTTCTAAACGACAAGCCCCATGATTTTACGTTTAATAATTAGAAGTTAATTAAGTTTAAAATATGCAGACATACTTTCAATGTGTTTGTCATAACTATCAAAAGGTAGTTTAAGAATAGAATATTAAAGATTGTTGAACTTCAGGAGATGCCAAATAACAAAATCATTTTTGTTGCTCTGAAAATAGATTTTAATTGAAAGTGGTGATATAAAAAAGAATGAAACTTATATAGTTGAAAAAAAATCTGCGCTAAGCAGCATTACTGGCACCTTCTTTCTTCTCCTGCAAATTTAAAGCAACATCCAATCTATTTAAATGACATAAATTTGATGTAAATGACAAAAGAAAAAGTAACTGAGCCAGAATAAACCCCTATAGCGAGGATCTCACCAGCGCTATAGGCCCTATAGTGCAGATTTGACCCCGCTATAAGGACAGAGTATAGTGTGCATCTGATCCACGCGATACCATGGTTCTAATAAGAAAATAATAAACCATCCTTCTTTTTAAAATTTTTTAATATAAAATTGTTCTTATTAAAAAATCAGTATTTTTTTTACGATTGAATTACACATCATTCTAGGATCTAGTAATATGATTAATAAATGCAAGCAACTCAGTATTAGAAGTGCCACCATCAGCAACTGCCTGCCTGACAGCCTCTCCTAACTCACTTGCACGCTGTTTGATTTCCTCTCCTTTATTATAAACCATCACTTCTTTAATAGCCTTCTCAATCTCTGCTGCCGGCAAAATCTCTTTTCGACGGCTCCAGTCTCTAACAATCACGCCAACCTTTAGATAATCTGAAAGGAGCACTGCATTCCATGGCTGGTCAGAGTGCATCGGCCATGCCAGCATTGGTTTTCCCATGCTAATAGACTCAATGCAAGAGTTCCACCCACAATGGCTCATGAAAGCTGCAGTTGCTTTATGCGCCAAAATCTCTAACTGAGGTGCCCAATCTCCAATTATTGTGCCTTTACCCTCAATTTTTTCAATGAAATCAGGGGGTAATTTATTTTGTAAATCTTTTTCTCCCTCAGCAATTATGTCACCACGGTCAGCTTCCCGCAACACCCAAACAAACCTCTGATCACTATTCAACAATCCAATTGCTAACTGTTCAATCTGCTCATCAGAAATAGATGAATTGCTGCCGAACGATATATAAAGAACTGAACAGGGAGGTTGTCTGTCAAGCCAATCCAAGCAAGGATGCCTCGGCCCAGTTGTTTCTGTTATAACTGTTGGATTTAGTGGACCTATGGCAAACAATTTCTTTCCAATAAGATCTGGCTGTTGCATAAACAAATCAAGGAAATCACCTTCGATCAAACGGCAAGTGTTTATAAGCAGACCGGACTCCGGCATGCTTTTGCTTCGTCCAACAATTGCACGAAATTCTTCTGTTATGCAATCTTCCTTTGAGGGTGTTTTAAGGCCGAATGACTTTATTATGTTTCCAGCTGGGCCATCTTCACCTTCCCATCCTAATGCACTTGAAGGCGGTGTACACCGAAAAGTGTAGGGCTCGCCGTTGGGAAGTGCAGCAGCTTCTGTTGCTGCAAATGAAACCAAAAAGTCTGATATGACCACAACTCGGTGTGAAGCGGCAGATAAGGAGTGTAGAAGACTAGCCAGATGAGGCCGTACATGCTTAAATTCTTCAAACAAGGGCTGGAGGTGAGACGGGAAGAAAATGGACGAGTTGGGGTTTGGTGCAGGGGAGGTATATGGGGGGATGGGGAGTTCATGGAAATGGAGGGTGCTTGTCACAGAGGCAGGCCAGCCTTGTAAACGAGACCGGGCTTGATGGATGTGAGTTCTGGGGGCCGCATAGTACACGGTTAAACCGTGACTAGAGAGCATTATTGAAAGGTGGAGAAGCTGGTTCAGGTGACCTTGTGCCGGGAAAGGCACCACAACTATGCTTACATCAGCTTTACTTGACTCCATCTTTCTTTCCAATTAGTAGTTTTGTTTGGTGAAAAGCGAACAGAAGGGATGCTATTTACTTATTTTGTTGAAGATACTCGCAGTAGCAAATTCAAACTTGTATATATATGAGATCCACTGCTACGTATATAAGACAACTTGTCAAGATACAAAAAAATAAGTAAATAAATAAAATAAAATAAAATAAATGCAAAGTGAATTTATTGATGACCACTAATTATGTTGAATTATTGAATATATAAAACCAGTGAGTGCTATCGCCGACTAAAAATTTGTTTCAAATTCCCTCTCTTCTTTCATACTAGCTTCGAAATTGGTCAAATGTTATAATTTTCAACTGATAGCTTTTATTTTATTATTTTATATACACAAGTGCTTCCCTATTGGGTTGTTGGACTTGTTTTAGCAATTTGTAATGGTCAATGTGGTTCGCTCTCAGATTAAGACTGACAGTCAGGAGCAAGTATCGATATATTCTCATAAATATGCTGAGAAATTCAACCTTACAAACAGCTTGCCTCGAGGCGGGGAATATCCACCTCAAGTAAGCTGCTCCAATAAGAGACCAAAGACCTACAATTAGTATTATCTAGGGAGGAGATTGTGATAGCCTGATGTATTTTGTTTTTTTATACAGACTTGTACACAACCAGTTTCTATAATGGAACAGGTGGCCAAGGACAACTTTTCTATAATGATACACAAGTAAGTACCTTTCGTTGGTTGTTTTCGTAAGAGCTGCGCAGCAATGCTTGACCCGGATCCTCTGTCCTGGACTTTTCAATTGATCTTTGTCCCCATGGGAAAAGGTGAATGGGGTAATGAACCAGTAAAATTAGAGGATCCCTGTCTCTGCGCGATGTCCCAGTTGATTACCCCAGAGCGTAAAATTGGAGGTGAATGGAGTAACGGAGCAGCAAAAGGAGGTCAGGGTTATTATGTTTTTTGAAAAATCTGCTGGACGAGAGAGAGATGATCACTGTCTTATGTCCTTTCCCATGGGAAGGTTATACACTTATAGCTGCTCTTTGAAGCCGACCTTAAATAGTTCAGAGGTCGGCTGTATTTTTTACGGGATGTTTTTTGAAAAAATCCGTCAATAATTGTCGTGTGGTTATTATTTATAACATGTGGTCTGTGGTGTGGTGTTAAAAAAAAAAGGAAAAAAAAAAACATGTGGGTGTTACAGGCTGTCGTGATCATATTCCAGAGATGACAAGAATAGCAGTTAGATTCTCTCATAAAAAAAATAAATAAAAAAAAGAGAGAGGCATGCGGATCAACTGGTGCTGCCAGAAATTTATATTTAATGCGTACATTAAATTCATAATAATTAAGTTATTACATTAAATTAATAATTTTTAAATTATTACATTAAATTCAAATAAAGTTAAGACTCCATTGTACATCTATACTCTACAAATTCATTTTTTAAAACGTAAAATAAAAATAATACATGGGGTTCAATAATTAAACTTTTCGAAATTTGCTTAAATATTTACGGGTTTCAAATAGGTAGATTTATATAACTTAAGTATTTATCTCTAATAAAAAAAATTAAAAAGAATAAGTAATATTGACACTCATTTATTAAATGTGATTCTTTTTTTTAAAAAAAAAATGTGCGGGAGGAATGTAGATGTAGTCATTCAATGTGGTTAAACTTATCTTTTTTTGGAATTGGTATAAAAAGCGTAATTGATTGGTTCGCCAAGGGTCCATTCGTTTGTTGTTTAAGGCCTGGATTACTTGTTTTATGCAACTTATGTCTGGGCCTGTAATGTTCCAACTTTCTATAAAAGTATACAAATCAAAACAATGAAGACCCACGGGCCACAATCATTCCCCTAGAGAGAGAATTGAAAGTTGCTCTTATTAAAGAATGTTAATCTCACATGAAATTGGTTCACTCGTTCTTTCACTCCACACGATTCTATTTTGTCATTCTTAAATAAATTTGAGAAAAAAAAATTAAGTTTGCAAAAATCAAAAACAAAAAAGAAAAGTATGAGTAATTGCAGTAGTGATCCATCCAGAGAAGGCCCAAAATTAGTGAGTGGGTTTCACTTTGGGCCAGGTATTTTTAATAGAAGAGGATGAAGAAAACAGTAAAGAGCTCGAGTGCTCGACTCGAGCAAATAGCAACTGGAAACAATTCGACAGGTGGCTCATTTGGATTCGATCAAGTTCTACAAAGAAGCTGTGACTCAAGAAGATTCAAGGAATCCTGACGTGAGTTGAAGACGATTTTTTTTTTAGATTACATTGACAGCTAGAAAAAAAAACAGAAAAGAAAAAAAAAAAAAAAAAAGTAAAGCTCCATGACTCTTCTCAGCAGCTCTTGTACGTAGGAACCGGTACCAGTAACACCTAAGAACAACTATTCCGTATCAGTTTCGCCTCTAGAGCTATCCAATGAAGCAAATCCCCTACCGATCTACGAGAATCTCTGAAGATGCGATTGAAGCGCTCCAACCACAGTGCATACATAGCAGTCACCAAAATAGAAACCTGAAAAGCGTTCAGGCTGGTGCTCTTAAAGAGTAAGAGCAAAGCCTCCTTGGTGGAGTAGGAGGATGGCACTAATAACTTAGTACAAACGAAGCGGTGCGCTGTCTAAGTAGATAATTAACACATTTGGAATAGATCAGATAGGTCAAGTATTGGGGCTAGTTGTATAACTAGTAAGATAAAAAGTTTTTTGTACGGGTTGATTAGTAAAAGCAAAATTTATTGAAAATAACTTCTGGATGAGATGATGGAGAGGATGCAATTTGTAATTGGATACTATTCTACCAGATCTATATGGAAATGGATACTATTCTATAAATTCCACATTACCCTCCACAAAAAAAAAAAAAGCCTGATTAGAAATTAATGGTTTATATTATCTTCTGGTCGTCAGATATCTTTACAAGTACTCCGCATTCAAGCTTTTCTTATTCTTAGTAATGCAATTTGTTGGTCAATTTGAATAGAGCGGAATCAATTGTTTTAAAGATAAAAGAATTCAAGAAGCATAATATCACTTGGCGCTCAAATGATTGCATTAGCGGTATGGACAGGTGCTGCGCCGGATGATAGGTACTAAGTTACCAACCTTTGTTCAAAATGATGCTAGCTGATTTCAGTAGATTACTTCCTACATATTCCCAGCAAACAGGACCTAAAGAAAGGTCTTCAGATATAAATCGAAAGAGGAAATGATGTTGAAAGTAACTACACAATTTTCTTCATGCACTTGAATGGATTAATAGTTCTTCCTCAAAAATCTCAATTTCTTCCATAATTTATCGCAAAGTACCATTTAATTTTTTAGTCTATATTTATTTAAATTCTTTACTAATTATCTTATTTATTTATCAATAATAACAATGTCAGTGACAACGAACATGACGGTGATAATAACAATAATAATAGTTCATGGTAATGTAATGCTTCAAATTATATTCTTATCCAATTAGCTTACAAGGTCTTTTCGGTGCTCACTGAAATTTCTTCTCATAGATAAACATGTCATTAAATTTATCAGCTTTGGTCGAAAGTTCAAATTTAAAGCTAAGTTTATAATTCTGATTGTTAAGTCTTAAGATAAGATGTCCCCGTCAACAAAGAAAGTTTCTATATATCTGAAAATAAAAACTCAAGAAAAAGTAGTTAACATTATCTGAAATATAGCTTTTATTTAATTAATCTGTTTAGGAAATTTAAAAGGCATTTAATTTGTAGCAGACAAAAAAATATTAGTGACTAATTGTTGATTTAAGATTAACGACTATTTTTAAAAAAATTACCCTAGTTCATTAAATATATTTGACAATAGCATCGGATTCCAATGACATTCAAGCAATTATTGGGGTTTTTTTTCTTCCAAACCGACACATGGCTTCAATAATTAAGCGGTTTAGAAGCATATGCTATGGGGCCCTCATATTACGACCCACACAGTTAAGCCCCAGTTGTAGAATTATTCCTCATCCTTTCCTTAATTAGGTCCAAACATCCTGTGAATAATTACAGAATTCAGATCGCATGTTCAAATTTTCACATGACCGTAAGCTGGTTAAATTTTTGACACGGTTTTAATAATATAATTATATCTTTATTTAATTGCCTGCCAAGCTAGATTACAGCCTATGCCAGTGAGAGCTAAGCTTCATGCTATCCTTGGTCAATCTTCAGATCAAGATTTGCAAATACTAATTGGATTTTTTAAATGGTAATTGACCAAGAACCATAACAGTAGGATATAGCAATTTTGCTCAAGCATAATTCAGTGCTACCAAATTAATTTGCTCCCTACTTGAAACTGAAATAATAATGGAGATCTATTCAATAAATAATCCAACAAAATCCTAATAGTATGCTCCCAAGTTTGATGATCACTCAAGTCAACCTTTGTCACCCTTCAAAAATTTATTGGTAATAACTTCATAATTGCACCTCCCAAAGTACATTGGTATTTCTGCAAATTGATAACGATTAATTTCTGTTCAACCCACCATCCCCTCCAACCCCTTATTTTCCGTGGGAATTAATAGTATATGCAATTAAGTTCCCAACCAAATATTATGGTACATCCAATCAATTTGCCTACATCATAAAGTGGATGCATTGCATAAGAGATATTAAAGAAAGGGTGATGAAGTTTGCATATCAAATAAAAAATTAAGGAAAAGAAAAGAATAAGAGAAATGACAAATATGAGAGGCTAGTCAAAATCGGATAGGAGACTATCCAACAACCCATATGTATAGAGAATGATATATTGTTGCATCTCGCCTCAGTTTGTCAGCTTGTCGCCTTTCGTCTCCAGCTCACCCCTTCTCTCTCGTTGTATAGTCTCCTTCAATTTGTTCTGTTATTTTGTGGCAATGCAATATGTAGGCCTTTGTACTATCTTAAACACTTATTAAATTTCGAAATTTCCCCAAATAAATGAAATCCACTGTTACTTGTAACTGGCTTGGAAAGTATAAAAAAATTACGAAAATAATAAATGCAAAGTTTTAGTCCATGCCAACTTGTTTTTCCAAGCTTGGTTATTATACTTGGGAGATGTATATACAACGTTACAATTAAAAATCACGCTCCACAATCCCAAGCTTGGTTTTTTTTTTGAGAAAAGCACTCTTAAAGAGCGCCTGCATTCTATTACAGTATGCAAAACAGTCTTACAATAAGTCACACAGGAAGTGACTTTAGCTAAAAAAGTAAACATTAAAACCAGAACTAACATTTTTAAAACCCTGTCTACAACAAAATAAACTGCACCAGAAACTACAAACAAAGGAAGCTAGAAGACCAAATTAACCCAACAAATCTTCATCTTCAGCTTCCTCTTCTGCTTCATTTCTGGTTGGCTGAAAATGCTGCTCCAGACCTGTTTTCTTGCCTGTCCAAAAATAGAATAGACTTAAGATTGCAATATACATGCTCGATGTATTAATATCCCCTATATCCCTTGCAATCTGAAAAGTGTGTTTATTTCGAAAATCCCAAAGTTCCCACATAAAAGCAGCTAGCAACGTTTTGAAATACCATTGATGTTCTTTTTGAATAGAGCATCCATACTGCCACAAGCTGTTGATATTATCCAAATTTATAACCAGACCCTTCTGATTAAACAAATTAAAAGTTGCCCAAAAGTTAAACACTACTGGACAAAAGAGAAATAAGTGATTAATAGATTCTGGTTGGCCACATAAACAACACTCGTTTACACCTGGCCAACCTCTAATCTGTAAATTGTCTTTTGTTAGAATTTTCCCTTCAAAAACTAGCCATAAAAATAATTTAACCTTTAAAGGAATCTTTAAAGGCCAGACTGTATCTTTCTTATTAAAACTAACCCCTCCCGAGCAAAGAAAAGTATACATTGACTTGACAGTGTATATCCCAGAACTAGTCCATCTCCAAATAATATCATCTACTTGATTATTAAAAGAGAAACCCCTTAAAAATTCTAAAAGTATATCTTTTTCGGCCCTAATTCTATTTGTAACTCCTCTCTTTAGAAAGAAGTTACAATTCCCTCCTCCCCAAATTTTGGCTACTGAGATTTGTTGTTTTTTTGTTTTGCCATAGGTTTCTTCAAATTCCCTGGCCAAGATCCCCTTTCCTGACCAATTATCCCACCAAAAATTAGTATTTTCCCCATTATTAACCTGTTTAACAGTACTTGTTCTAAAAATCCCTTCTAAGGATTTCACCTGTTTCCAAAAAGGTGAAAAAGCAGAGACCACTCTATTATCATATTTAAACTTAATTAGTTCCTTCCAAATCCCTTGATCCTTGGGGTTGTAATATTTCCACAGCCATTTACACATTAAGGCCTTATTCATCAATCCTAAATCTAAAATCCCCCACCCCCCTTCTGCTTTTGGTCTACAAATTCTCCCCCAATTCACCAAATTATATTTTTTAGTGGACCCATTATTCAATCTACCCCACAGAAAATCTTTTCTCAACTTATCAATTTTTTTAATAACCCATTTTGGTAGTAAATGAAAAGACATGAGATATAAAGGAATAGAAGAGATAGCAGAATTTAAAAGAACCAATCTACCCCCTAAAGATAACAAATTTTGCTTCCAGCCAGCTAACTTTTTGTTGATTTTAAGAATTAAGTTATTCCAATCCACATTAGTAGGCTTTTTCCAATGTAAAGGTGAACCTAAGTATTTAATTGGAAGAGTTCCTATTTTATACCTTAACGTATCAGCTAAAGACTTTGCTAACTGTTGAGAAATATTCAAAGGCACTAGTTCACTTTTGGCAAAGTTAACTTTCAGCCCAGAAATTGATTCAAAAGATTTCAAAATCCAGTGAACTTTCTCTATCATAGTCTGATTAGCTTTAATGAACAAAAGTGTGTCATCTGCATATTGCAAATGACTCACTTTCTGCCCATTAGATAAAATTGGCCCCAAACCACTTAAGTGCCCATTATTATACCCAAGTTTAATCATTTTAGAGAGCCCTTCAGCTGCTAAAATAAAAAGATAAGGAGACCAAGGGTCTCCTTGTCTAAGTCCTTTAGTACAATGGAAGAAATTCCCTTGTTCTCCATTTATTAGAACATAAGCCATCCCCCCTCTTAATAATTTGGTCATCCAACTCACCCATTTGTTTGAAAAACCCCTCTGTCTAAAGGTCCTAAAAAGATAGTCCCAACTAATGTTATCAAAAGCTTTTTCAAAGTCCAACTTGAGGAGAACCCCTTCCTCTTTATTCTTGATAACCCAATGAAGTACTTCATGAGCTGCTACAACCCCATCAAGGATAAACCTCCCCTTGAGGAAAGCACTTTGTTGAGAATCTACTATTCTGTTAAGTACTGGAGCTAACCTAGTAGCCAAAACTTTGGTAAAAATTTTATAACTACAATTTAGCAAACCAATTGGCCTAAAATCAGTTACTTTACAGGCCTCTTCAACTTTAGGAAACAAACAAATTACTGCTCTATGAAAAGCAGCAATTTCTAAATCATTAACATAGAAAGAATTAAACAGAGCTAAAATATCCCCCTTAATAATTTGCCAAAAATGTTGATAAAAGCTCATGGATAGGCCATCAGGGCCAGGGGCTTTATCAGCATTCAAAGAGGAAATTGCATCAAATACCTCTTTTTCAGAAAAAGGAGAAGTAAGAATTGCATTCTCCTCCTCAGAACATTTTTCTGTATCTAACCAAATATCATTCTCTAAAAACCCTCTGACTGAGCTATTCTCTTTAAAGAGATTCTTATAATAGTCGTTAATGTGATTATGAATGACACCCTGATCCCTTGTTTCTATCCCATTAATGATTAAATGAGAAATCACATTTTTAGCCCTCCTAATTGAAGCAGATCTATGAAAAAATCTGGTATTGGCATCCCCCTCTAATAACCATTTAACCTTAGCCCTTTGTCTCCACCTGACCTCTTCCACATGATATATCTCTGCTAGTTCTTTCTTGTATTTAAATAAATTAGCCCAATCACTATCTACCAAATTCCTATTTTCACCCAGATCCTCCAATCTTTTAATACTCTCTAGGAGTTTTTCCTTATCAATCTGACTACTTCTCTTAATATTGTAACTCCATCCCCTAAGCTTTCTTCTAATGTAAGAAGTTTTCTGTTTCCAACTTTTTCCCAAGTTAGTATCCAAACTAAACTGCTCCCACCAATTTGACATTAAGTCATTTAAATCAGGTTGCTCTAACCAAGATTTTTCAAAATGAAACCTATGTAAAGAAGGAAGTACAGTTTCTCCAGACCCTAGAGAAATTGGGCAATGATCAGAAAACACTTTTACATAGCTAGTAGAAAGTGTATCAGGAAACAAATCCATCCAATTATTGTTAACAAAAAATCTATCCAAACAGGCCCTTTGAGTACTTGATCCCCCCCTAGCCCAAGTGAATCTTCTACCACTACATTTTAAATCATGCATATCATGATTATTGATCCAATTATTAAAAGCCCTCATATTCCTGAGATTGAAAGACACCCCATTCTTCTCTGTTCTTTGTCTAATAATATTGAAATCCCCCCCTATAGCCCAATTACCAATATATTTAATACTAAGATTATCTAATTCAGTCCAAAATAAATGCCTCTGATTCTCCACAGTTGGTCCATACACTGTTGTGTAAGTCCAAATGTTTTTATCTAACTTATCCTCTACAGTTACACTAATTGAGAAACTCCCCAGATCCCAATTTAAAATTCTAAACTTATCTGCATTAACCCCAAGCAAAATCCCCCCTGCTGTACCTATAGCAGGTAGCCAATTCCAATTGAAATTGCCCCCCAACATATTTAAAGTTCTTTTAAAAAAATTCTCCTTTTTAGTCTCCTATATTCCCACCAAATCAAACTTCCCATTTCTAATGAAATCTGCTAAAAACCTTCTTTTTTCTGGGCTACCCAGTCCTCTAGCATTCCAGGAGAGTATTAACATAAAGAAACTAAATTATTCCCAATTTCCACTAAAGCTGCCTCAGCAAGCAACTTTAAACTATCAGCAAAACTAATTAATTTTTCTAAATCTGTATTCCTAAGATTAGAGATAAACTGTAATCTATCCAACTCAGTATTACCTACTGAAATTCCCAAATCCCCAATCAAATCACTAATTTGATAATCAGATAAAGAGTGAGTGGGGAAAAAAATAGAAGTACAGTTCAAAGACTTACCCAGTGCCATTGCTCTCTTATCCTCCTTAGATGGCATTGCCTTGCAGTATTGCCTGATGCTAGGCCTTGGTAAACCAGCTGTCTGCAGTGGAGCTACTTCTAGTGGCTCTCCAGTATCAGCATTGTCCCCTGTCTTGGTGATTATATAAGGGAGATGTAACGTGTGTTTATAGTTACCGGTGTACTCTATAACCAAATTAAGTTCATGTGGCTAGGTGCTCTCACTCACAACATTCAAAAAATATATATCTCAATCACAAAATTAGTCCGTACCAAAATTTATAGAAGATATCCAGCTTCTGACCGCGGCATGAAATTTATAAATTTCATTTTGTTCAAATTAACAATAATCTTGTAATCTTTTATTTATTTGTTTTTTTTAGAGACCCCAGTTTACTTGTAACGGTAGAGATCTTGTTTTTGAGTTGTACATTATGGTTACAAAAATGTTTTTTTTTTTTTAACCTAACTTCCATAAACCTAAGAACTTTTAGAAACAGTATTTTCTATAGCACCAATTTGAAAAAATCCACTTTTCCAATATATTACACCCATCCATTTCATCCTATACAAGCATATTTCCAACTTCCAAGACATCAATTGAAGTAACATTCCCACGATGCTATCTTTTTTAAAAAATAATCGTGGATTATTATTGTTAATTTTTATTTGTAAGATAAGATTAGATGACATCTAAATCAATAATATTCTTATTATTTTGATAAGTTAGCAAAAATGATTTCGATATTGGTACTTCAAAAAAATATACGAGGATATTGCAAAGACATATCCCTTACAGTTGTTCCATGAGTTCGGACCGCTTGTACGCTCTATTTCTTTTTTTAATAAATAACCTCTGATATTTCCACAGAAATAAATTATTTACCACCATCCAATTTTTCTAGTGACTTAGTGACGTGGACACAAATTGCCACATAAGCACGAACCTTTTTTTGCCAGACCATCACATGTATATTTTTGCCCTCTCCATCGCTAGACGAGACTCTTTAAATATTTTCCCAATAAATAAAAAAAAAATCAACATCATTTGTTTGCCACATCATTAAATATATATTTTTTAATAATTAGGTGTAAGATACCACTACCGATTGAAATATTATAAGGCACATGAAAGTTTCCAGATCCAAAATTCCAATTAATTTTTCTTAGCGCTTAATATTCAGCTTAAGATTAAACAATGTCATTAAATTCAGAATAATGGGGGAAGGAACTCTTCATTCTGTCGTCTTCCAGGGGGAAAGGGACAAATATTATATTGCAATAAAGTAAATAAAATCATAAAAAGTAAGAGGCAAAGAAGAACTAATATTTATTTCTTTCCTTTTAAAGGGAAAATTTTTGATATGGTAAAAAAAATACGTGTTTTAAATTATGTGGAAATTTGTGTTTTTTTCGAGGAGTAATTAACGTTTATATCAGAAATAAAGAGGTCAGTTATTTAAATGTAAAATGTAAGGAGCGCTTGAATCCTAGATACATGTAGCCATGTAGGGAGATTTTTATATATTTTGTTTACAAAAATATTCAATCGCATTACTAATCTCCCGGTTGGACAAAAATATAGGAAAACTTTGCACTTGACTTGAAATATAGTCTTATGTGGATAAAGCAAAGTTTATTGCTTATTCGCACTATCAAAATCATAGAACTTCGTCAAAATACGATACTAAATCTAATGAATTTATAATTTGTAAAAAGTAATAATTTTATTGAACGGAAGCTGCTTGTGAAAATAAAAGAGGAAAGAATGATAAATAGTTGACTCATGCTTTTCTCCTCATTTGGACGGCTCATGTATTTTCATGCTTATCTCTTCATTAAATTACATGTTCATAATATGTCTAAGGATGATATAATTTTTTTTTTTTTTTTATGTTTCTTTGCATGAGTTTTCTTATGGTTCCTAGTATTATTAGTAAATTGTGCATTTATTAGTGTTTAAACAAGTTACTTGTGCACAAAATGTATTAAAAATGTATGATTTTTTTTTTAGAAAATTTCTCGTTTTAAAGTTTAATATTTTCTTCATATATAATAAATCTGACAATCTAATTGCATTAAGAATGCTCTTCTGTAATGTAACGTCTTTACTTATTTATTTTATTTATTTATTTATTTATTATTTGAGTACAATATCGCAATTGATCATTAAATGTCTTTAAACCTTAGCTCAGTAAGCAATTTTAGTAACTTCATTGAATGTTTCTTTTTCGGTGGGATCCTAATTAATCAGCATATATTATGCAAGCCTAACTACAATCGATCTTGAACCTGCAATCCACAACATGCTCACATGAAGGTTAACCCTCTTAATTAACTATTGTTTACTTGCATCCAACTCATCGCTCTCTCTCTCCCCAAAGAAATATCTCTGCACGTTCTATACATAACCCTTCACCTTCCTCTCAAACTGCTTGCCTCCTGCCTCCTGTCTCTCTCCATTCACCCTCTCCAAACAAAAGAAACAAAAAAAAAAAAAAAAAAAAAAAATCTACAAAATGAGAGAGATCTTGCATGTACAAGCCGGGCAATGCGGCAACCAGATCGGAGGAAAGTTCTGGGAGGTAATGTGCGAGGAGCACGGCATCGATGCCAGGGGCAATTATGTCGGTACCTCACCCATGCAATTGGAGAGGGTGAATGTGTATTACAATGAGGCAAGTGGAGGCCGTTACGTGCCTAGGGCAGTGCTAGTGGATCTCGAGCCCGGCACTATGGATGCGCTTAAGACTGGACCGGTGGGCCAGATCTTTCGGCCTGATAACTTTGTTTTCGGTCAGAATGGTGCCGGAAATAACTGGGCAAAGGGACACTACACCGAGGGAGCAGAGTTGGTCGACTCCGTGCTCGATGTCGTCAGGAAGGAGGCTGAGAACTGTGATTGTCTCCAAGGTACACAGATTCAGATTTAATTATATGGTGTTATTTTAGTTGCATGATTAAGCAAGTGTATTTTCCGGAAAACTGGCATTTGGTCATAATTTAGCCTTATAATAATAATATTAACTATAAGTGCGGTAATTTAGTACCGGTTACTTACATCTGACCTTGAATAAATGATATACTTAGGTAGGAGTAGGGACCCAGTTGATATCTTGACAGAGAATCTTTTTTGTCATCAATCAATAAAAGCTGTAGAAAAATATGACATGCGTGCCCCAAAAGTCATTGCTGTTTTATTTCAGCAAGAAGCAAATTGATTGTATTAGATGATAATTTTGTTTGGAAAGAAGTGTTAGATAATAATTAGGTGGAAACTAAAGCACAGAAAAGCCGTAAAAAGTCAAAGATAGTTACTGTTTTTGTCTGTATCTGTGATAGCAAAAGAGGCCAGCAGGTAGACAGTGACCCGGATCCATATCATTATATTTTATCTCTTGAAGCATGGATCCAGATCTTTTTACTACCTTCCGTGTACAAGACAAACTGTATAGATCTGCCAGTCTGGTACCAACAATATACCAATCTACCAACCATAACAAAATTGATTATAAAAATGGAAATATATCAATATGGCTACATATAAATTAGAAACATTATTCCATGTGAGTGAATAAAATGCTCTTGCTGGTATATGTCATCCGTGAGTCCGTGACCAGATCTGATGTCGGCTCGATCTAACCAACAATAATGATAATCGTCCTTTTTTTTTTCCTAAGAAATAATGACAAAATCATCAAAATAATTGATTACTGGTTCTCAAAAGTTTTCAACAATCAAATTTAATTACATGTTTTCTCAACTTAATTATGTCGAAATATGTATATATTCCATCATATTTTTCTAATTAAATTGTTGCAAATGTCATCGGCACTATTTAGGCTTAAACAATCAGATTTATAACTCAAACCCCTCTATAAAACAGAAGTTGACCAAAATGAATTGATGCAGGATTTCAGGTATGCCACTCACTGGGAGGTGGGACCGGCTCAGGGATGGGAACACTGTTGATTTCAAAGATAAGGGAGGAGTACCCCGATCGGATGATGATGACCTTCTCGGTGTTCCCTTCGCCAAAGGTATCTGACACAGTGGTGGAGCCGTACAATGCGACACTGTCGGTGCACCAGCTGGTGGAGAATGCCGACGAATGCATGGTGCTTGACAACGAGGCTCTCTATGACATCTGCTTCCGCACTCTCAAGCTCACCAATCCAACTTGTATGAATAATTTTAAATTAAATTTTATTAATTATGTTAAAATTTATGCCGAATATTGTTTTACATAGTCGCACAGTCCCACTTGCATGCTGCCTGAAAGGGTGAAAGAGTGGTGTCTTTGTCCGTGATATAAGTAACATATTGGGCCGCTATCACTAAATAATTCCTACCCTTTTATATAGCTGCTGACCGCATATTCTTGTTCTTTTTTAATTGTTATACGTGCATGACATGTTTGTCAAACACTATATCATGTGAGTCGTGCATCGAGTTAAACAAGTATACATAACATAAATTATTTTCTGCATTTGTTTTATTTGCTCTTTTGCTTGTTACACTACGTGCACAACAATATGTTTTGTTAAAAATATCCAGGGGGTCGTGCTTCTGATAAGAATAAATTGGTGTACATAACATTAGTTTAAGTGTATAAATTAAAATTTAGCAATTGCAAAAAACTTACAAAAGTAGTCAGCACAATAAAATATGTAGTCAGAACAGTATTATAACTACTGAATTGATTTTCGCAGTTGGTGATCTCAACCACCTGATCTCAGCAACAATGAGCGGAGTAACATGCTGCCTCCGCTTCCCCGGGCAATTGAACTCTGACCTCCGCAAACTTGCTGTGAATCTAATCCCCTTCCCTCGTCTCCACTTCTTCATGGTCGGTTTCAGCCCGCTCACCTCCCGTGGATCCCAGCAATACCGCTCCCTCTCCATTGCTGAATTGACCCAACAAATGTGGGATTCCAAGAACATGATGTGTGCTGCCGATCCACGCCACGGCCGTTACCTTACTGCCTCTGCCATGTTCCGTGGCAAAATGAGCACAAAGGAAGTGGATGAGCAGATGATTTCTGTGCAGAACAAGAATTCCTCTTACTTTGTGGAGTGGATTCCAAACAATGTTAAATCTAGCGTCTGTGATGTGCCACCAACCGGTCTGTCCATGTCAGCCACTTTCATTGGAAATTCTACATCCATCCAGGAGATGTTCCGCCGTGTCTCTGACCAGTTTACTCTCATGTTCCGCCGCAAGGCTTTCCTCCATTGGTAAGTTGACTATCCGCAAACATATCCTAATTAAATAATAATAATTGAATTCTTACTCAATAGTCAAATTGCCTAATGTGGCATAGTAAGTGTTCAGCAAGAATTACTTACCATTTGTGAACTTTGGTTACCGTATTATTAATAATGTAAATTCACAATTCAAATTTTTCTGAGTTGAGTTTTTGTACTCAAAACCACAAAAAATGATTTATATAACTACAGATATCCTTAATTGGCCAATTTGAATCACTCGTTAAGTTTACATTTTATACTGGTACTAAATTGGGGGAATATCAGGTACACTGGTGAAGGAATGGACGAGATGGAGTTCACCGAGGCTGAGAGCAACATGAATGACCTTGTCTCAGAGTACCAACAGTACCAAGACGCAGTTGCTGATGTAGGAGATGAGGAGGAATACTATGAAGAGGAGGAGGAAGCTGAGGAAAATTAGGCCTTCACAATATGAGCTACTTTGTTCGTGTTAAATTTGTTATTTCTTTCTCTGCGCATATAAGTTATCCTTTATTTAATTCTTTCACTCGTTCTATAGTGCAATTGTTCTCAGTGGCGTCATGGATCGTTGTTTGTGTAATATTATCATGCAACACAACTTGCTATGTTCTACAATTGATTCCCTGAAAGTTTTTATTTTTAATTATTATTAGCTCTGTGAAAATAATCTACTGCTCAATTTTGTCGTAAATAATCCTGTATTTTTTCCCCCTGAGAATGTAGAACATAAATCTATTGTACCGTATATCCCCCCACCCCATCTCCACCCCCCCCCCCCCCCCCCCCCCCCCCCCCACCCCACCCCCTTTAGGGTCTGCTCCGGATCATTAAAGGAGAGGAACGGTAAGCGAGGCCCTCCAAATCGGGGATATAGCTCTTGAGTAAACGTTTCACAATTTTCTTTCTATCAACATCTTTATCGGTTCCTTTCCCTCCTGTCTCTTTCTTCCTGGACTCGCTCGGTCAGCCCACCTTTTTCTTTCGCTACCTTCCTTTTCCTTCCGTCCAAAACACAATCCTAGAGCACAGCCTTAAAGGATACATCAAGGCCTATTTGATAACAGGGTCACTGAGAATGTACCAATTCATTTCAAAAATCATTTGAGATATTTGATGCTGCTGAATGAGGTAAATCCTAAATTAAAAGAAGACAGCGAAGCACACCAACTTAATTGCTCCATAATTTACAACCAACGAGAATTCATGAGCACAGCACTAGAAAGATAAGAAAAGTAAGGTTTGAGAATTAAAAATTGACAATCTAAAATGCAAAGAGATAAAAAAGGAAAAAAAATTAATTAATATGCTTTCATGCAAAAAATGAAGATTAGGGTGAGGCACTTGTTCTATATTTTTGTTGAAAAAAATTATGCAAGTATTTTTTTTTTTTCTTTTTGAAGAATGAGGGAGTTTCTCGTGATCTATTTTTTTTAAAATAATTATAAAGGTGCATGTGGAACTTGAAGCCAACTTAATGCTATTACCACTAAGCTATTAAGTCACATGATAAATACGTTTGTGATTCATAAATATTTATAAGATTAGATCCCACTTAAAATTTTGTTCCTCATGCTATATGCTGCCGTGTCTTAATGAAGATGTACCTTGGATCTTTCCTCTAGGAACAAGGACAGTATCATTAACCCTAATATAAAAAGTAAGATTTTCAAAATGCAATTCTCTCACTGTATTACTATCCTCCTATGTGTAAGAAAATTCTTAGTATGTAAGGTACTGTATATGGTTCTATGTTTTTGTGAGTTGTGAGATCTGTATTGTTGAGGGTCACATGCGGTGACCGTATTGTAATTTGTAGACGATTCAATAGAACTAGTTAGCTTGTTGTCGCGGCTTCGCCGCGACGTGTGACCTAGTTAGTATTGTTTACACTTAGGTCGTTTTGTGATGGTCGCATGAGGTGATTAATATTATTTTCAAGTTTATTCGGGACGATACTTATTTTTCACATGTTTGTGCAAGATCATGATGATTTTTTTTTTTATATGTGACTAACGAAAAAAAAAATAGTCAAAGTAGAATGTAAAGTGTTTTGTGCATGTAAGTTGCATATACATGTATTTATTGTATATTTCTTGTAATTAAAGATCAAATGTGATATTAAGCAAATAATCATGTGAGCTTTCGCCGCGATGCCTAGCCTGATTCGTCGTTTGGATAAATTAGATGATTAGTGTTCCCTTCACGTGGCTTGATTCGTCATGGTTACATCAGTCGATTAGTGTTATTTACGAGTTTAAATGGGATAATCACTTTTTTTTTGGGTAACAGATCAAGAATAAAAGAAAGAAGAAACTAAATGCAAAGGCTCGCGTGATTACTTTTACATCAAATGATTAGTATTGTTTACAAGTTTAGTTGGGATGATTACAAATGCAAGAGCTTCGTTTAATTACAACATGCGTGATTGTTCATAGTAGTCGAAATAATATTTTTTTCACTGTTTATTTTATTTTAAAAAAAGATAACTGGCTAAATATGGTGAACACGTCGATAGTGGTTGCATTTACTATGTTTGTCATTTTAGCATAAGAGGTGATGAGCCAAAAATTCGATGGTAATAGGGTGCTTGTCGTCGCAGCTTCACCACGACACTTATCCCGATTTGTCGATTGGGTAGACGTGTGATATTGTCTTTTAAATCGTCATATCTGGTTTGACTAAACTTGTAAATTCATTAAATTAATTTATGGATTTAAAAGTGCTACCTTTGATTATAAACCGGTAAAAACCTAATAGTAATAAAGGCATATTGGTTATTAAGTGGGGGCTATCTTTTATTTTTTTTTTCTAGCCAAGTAAACCAATTAACTATCTTTCATTGTTGGTTGTATTTTCTTTAACAAAAAAAAAATATGAATTAAATTTAACTATCCCAAGATTTACACTTCTTTGTTTTGTGACCATTGTGTTGTCATTTCCTGGTATGTGTGGCTCATGTTCTTTTCTCTTTGTCTCTGAGTTAATTGAGGACCGAATTTATTTGTGGGGATATTGAAATTCTAGTTTGCACTGAGCTAATGACGAGATTATTTGCTTATTACTCTTTGGTAAACCATCGGTTGATTAATATATAAAGCATTTCATAAAACAATTACAGGTCGAGATTATCAAGTTATGATCTAAACAAAAGATCTAAAATAATTTTAATTTATTTTTCTTTAGAATTCTTAAAAAGGAGGATTGCGTTTCATTTTATAATATAAAATGTTTTGCCTTCTTATTTTTCATGCTGGGCTGTAATGAATATCAGTGAAAGAGATAGTTTTAATTTTGTGCGCTTGCCAAGAATTAATTTCTACTTTATGAGACGACTGTATTGTCTGATTAGATTTACTTTTTTGTTTTGTTTTGTTTAGTTATTTGGTGACTGTCTAAGTAAATTTGATAAGAGTTTTATTACTAGATGTTGGTATGAAATAAATGTAAAAATTTATTGCTAGATTGTATTGTCTAATCGCTTTCGTTAAACTTGCCAAAAATTCTAGATAAAAATTTGCAAGTTCAAATATAATATTTCTTTCCATAAAAAGTTGAAGAAGGGTAATAATTATAATATATGATTTTATTTTATAATTTGTAAATATTTAATTATTTTTTTTGGCTCGAAGAGAATAAAATTATATGTTGTACATGTATTATATTATATATTTAATTTATGTAGGAATTAAAATTTTTATAATGAATTGTATAATATAGTAACAAATCATAAGGATATAAATTTAGAATTGAAAACATATTTATATATATATATATATATATATATATATATATATATATATATATATATATATATATATATTCTAATTTAATTAAAGAAAACAATCTCATTTCTACTCTCATATGCAACGAAAAAAACATCTCATATTGGAAAATAATATACTTATGAAGATATTTTGTTTGAATTTTTCTAATAAACTTTCTATAAACATTTCCTAACAATCACCGATTCACCTTTCATATATATTAATAAGCTGTAAATGCATGAAGAAAAATAGTTGTAATCAAGAGGATGAGGCTCATCAAAGAAATTGGCCCATGAAAAAATTTAGTTTGGAGGGAGCTTATTGGATTGGATCCATTTGCCAACTCAAATCCAATAACCCATCCCCCCATCTCTCTTCTCTCTCTCACGTAACCACCCACCCAGGAAGAAAATGAAAGAAGAAAGAAAAAAAAAAAAAAGTCGCAACCTCTCGGCCTCCACCTCCCTCTTAGGCGCCACCTCTCCTCTCCACCGAATCGACGGATCGAGGGTTCGTTGGAAAGTTCTCGCCGCCCTCTTTCTATTGGTACTCTTTGATCCAACCATCTCTCTCTTTCGACCTAGAAAATTCGTCGAAGTTCGACGGCCATCACCAAAAACTCGACTTTCTCGGCCTTTGCTCTCTGCCGCTGCTCTCTCCTCGACTCCAGAACACCTCTAACACGCGGCACCGCACTCAATTCGGCCTCGACTTCGATATACGACTCGGTTTGATTTCTTGTCACTTTTTTTGAGATTTATCGATTTTCTTGGAGCGCACTTTCTCTCCCTCTCCGTTTTTGTCTCGCGCAGGGGAGGAAGCAAGGACGGAACGACAGGAGGTGCGGCGGCGGAGGAGAAATGAAAGGAGAGACGCCGCGAGGTTGCGCCCGGAGAAAGAGATGACCGGATGGAGCGCACCATGTCTCTCTCTCCGTTGCTGCTTCGTGAAGAAAAGGAGACCACAGAAGTACACGTGCGCAGATCCAGCCGTTCGAACCAAACCAACGCCTCAGATAATTCTCCGAAAAAAGAGAAACGGCACTGTTCATAGGCGCGAAAATTAAAGCTCCCCAACTTTAGTAAGTTATAATAAAGGGAGCAGTTTGTTTCAATCACTCCTGATTATAAATTAACCTTGAATTGTCAAATCGCAATCATAGGACGTACTGTCTTAATGTCTTATTCAACCCCTCTGCGCATATCCTATTAACTAATAAGTAATATCTCTGAACGATCATATTACAGACGAAATTTCGGGGAAATGCCATAGGACTTGCTGTCTTATACATACATCCGTTAATTAGGCATATCATAATAATATTAATTTGTTAGCCCACACTAAACAGACATGGGTCCATAGCTCAGTGGTAGAGCATTTGACTGCAGATCAAGAGGTCACCGGTTCGAACCCGGTTGGGCCCTTTTTTGTGTTTTTGCTTTTTCTGATTTTCCTCGTCTGCCGTAGTGTATTTTAATTTTTTTTTTTAAAAAAAATAAGAGGAAAAAAAAATACATTAACCCATACTATCACTATAGCTACTCTTTATAAATGCATGGATCTATGAGTATACCAACCTCTAGATCTAACATATGCCCGCCTTCTTTATTGTTGATCAATTTGATCTCTGACCGAATGTTAATCGATAATCGAAATGATATTAAGTTTTAGTTTTACATCTAAAATGAAAAAGTACATTGATTAGAATAATAATTATTTTTCAATTTCAAAAATAGAGCATAGACGAAAAACTCTCTTCACCTATAATTTTTCAAATATTTTATTTATATTTTTATTAAATCATGTTTTCCATGTAGATATGCTAATTTTAATTATTATTGAAGTGTAAATATTTTTAAAATTTTATTTTCCCATGCATTGGGTGGGTTTAATGTGATAAAAAATTTCTAATCCATATCTGACTACTTATAAAAGTACCAATTTGAGGGATGTAAAAGAAAGACCAAAATGCGTAAATATTTAGACTATTTAAATTATTATAAAGATTTTGAATTGTTGATCATTTAAATCTGATTTGATAAATGGCTAGATGTGAATCATCATATAAGTTTATTGACTTTTCATCTTAAATGAGAATAACATTATCACTTGACTGCAATATCTTTTCCATAGTGAATTATTAGAAATAGATAGCAGGTGAAGCAATATCAGAGGAGATAAAAAGACAAGTCTGGTCACAGAGGTATTAATTACTATGTTTTCTCTGTGTTGAGGTGAATGATATATATATTTTGTTTAATAAATTTTTAGTAAATCATATCATTTGATATTTTAATTTATTGTTAAATTATCATTCATTATTGATCAATAACGAAATGATGATGATAATACATGTATAATAAAAATAATAAAATTTCTTAAAACAAGATATATTGAAATAAAAAAAAAAAAAACAGATTTTGGTCGATTCAACGGAGAGGAAAGAAAAAGCTGCAATGCAGCAGCTACAGAAGTTTGAGTTTTAATTAAATAATAATATAATAATAGTTATAAATTTTAAAACCATTAAATAAAAAAATTGCTACAGAGATAAAATAATGATAATAATAATAATAATCATAATTTTTATAATATTTTTTAGTGGTGCTGACATTTATTATAATAATTAATGAGTTATATTTATTTTAGATGAGAATAATCCAATGTATTTCGTTAAACTTGCCAAAATGTCTGATGTAAAATATAAAAAATCTATCGTACATACTTAACAAAAATTCTAAATAAAAATTTTTAAGTTCAAATTTAATAATTTCTGCAATAGAAAGTCGCCATATAAACTTGACATAAATTTTGCTACCCAAATTTTTTTTGCAAAAGTAACTTCTAAATTATAAGAATTATAAGAACGGTAATTAAGAAGGATAAACTACTGGCATAAATTCATATCGATCAATCAGCGAAAATTAGAGGGCTTGGAACATAACTCATAGGAGGGAATATGAGGAATAAGATTTTTAATTAATACTATAGATTAAGTATGGACTATCTTAGATTTCTAAATATATTTAATTCTTAAATTAAATATTGATTGGTACGATTATTTTTAATATATTTCACCAAAAAAGAAAAAAATAATATTTTTTAATTATAAAAAATACAGTCATATTTTTAATTAATAGTATAGATTAGGTTTTTAATAATAGTATAGATTAGACATGAACTACCTTAGATTTCTAAATATATTTAATTCTTAAATTAAATAATGATTGGACAAATATTTTTAATATATTTAACAAAAAGAGAAAATTATTTTTAATTATAGAAAATGCAAAAAAAAACTATTTTCAACTATAATAAAAAAATAAAAAGCTGCCACGGAATTTAATATATACTATAGATGATCAAGTGAGTTACTCCACCCTTACTCTACCAAACACAACCTTAAGAAACAAAAAAAGTAATAATAATAAATAAAAAGAAAATTTTTAAAATTTTATTAAAATACTAACTAATTATATTGTAGAATATATTTGTTTAATTTTCTATTTTATATAAACGTTATATGCAACTTGACTCCAACTTCCGAATTCTCTCTAGGACTTCTTTCCTTTTAAATCGAGCCGAGGAGGAGCAGAAGAACAACGATAGCTTCGTGGTTCATTAATAACAAACACGTTTGATGTCTCTCCCAAGTCCCAAACTGAACATCAAATAATGATTTCTCAATTATAAAAGATACATCAAAATGTAAGGATAACATATTTTGCATTATCCAGACTATGGCAGCGCGAGACGACACTGTCACAGACTCAAACAGTCCACAGTCCACTGCGCTTGCTCGCTGCTCGGTCCTTTGTCATTCCGACGCCTCATCCCATCTCTCTTCGGTCCTATTGCCATTTTCCACTTTCCAGACAGGATAATTAGATCAAGCAATTGCATCGAGATTTGCGCGGACCCCATGTGGCACTGGACAGTCTCTGTGACTTTATATTGCGCTGGCACGCCTCTTCTCCATTTCTTTCCGCAAAAATCATTTATTTCTCCCCGCTTTATTAGAAAAGCCAGGCGATCGGGGAAAAGCGCCATTGTTAGAGCGATGCTTTCTTCTCCACCTCCTCCTCCTTCTGGCGAAACCAATAGTGGCAAGAAGAAGGCGTTTGAGTTCAGCGAGAAGGACTTCCTCGCCTCACTCATGCCGAAGAAGGAGATTGGCGCTGATCGCTTCCTCGAGTCGAATCCCACCTTTGATGGACGGGGTGTGCTGATTGCAATCTTCGGTACTGAATTTGTTATTGTATTTGTTACTATTTTCTTATATTTTAGTAGGATTTCTTAGTTTTGTACTAAATGATAAGTTATGCTTTGACTTGGTGAAGAAGGCTAGCTACTCTCTTATAAACTAAAAAAATCACGAACGTTAGTCGCCAAGCGCTTGTGTCAAACCTGTTCAATTGAACGATCGGTAAATTGTATAGGGAGGATATATCTACCACTGATAGCCTTTACAGTATCCACTAGTGATGAGAATATGGTTCAGTTTATGAAAGTAGCTGCTTTGGTTTAGTTCAGTGATGATGTAAAATTTGGGAAACTTCTAACTGTCCTTGCTGGTCGAAGCCCTCTGCCTACAGGAAAGGATAAACATAGACACATAGTAGTGACACAGGGACAAAAGAGTTATTTCTTGTTGTGTCTAGAGTAATTTTTTTTTCCCGTATTAGTCCCTCATAGTTTCCTGTTTGAAACTTTGGATATATGCTACTGGTCAGCTAATTGGATGTCTGGACAGGCATACATAGAGCTTTTAATTCAAAATTTTACTGGGTCTTAGTTAACAGTTAGTGATTCTTACATTTTCTTTTGTAGATTCTGGTGTTGACCCAGCTGCTGCTGGCTTGCAAGAGACGTCAGATGGAAAACCTAAGATCCTTGATGTATTGGACTGGTAGCTAACTGTGCAATTAGAGACTTTTCGTATTTGATGCTTAATGTCTGCAGTTTATTCATGCAATTTTACGATGCAGCACTGGTAGCGGTGATGTTGACACTTCCAAAGTTGTCAAGGCTGATGACGAGGGTTGTATTGTAGGAGCATCAGGTTTGACATTATTCCTTCATTTGTTTACCTCCACTATTTATCCCTTACAACACGAGAAAACTTGCTCTGGCTATGCTGTTATCCTCGATGAATTCTAAGAACCTAGATTTTTATTTTTTGATAAAGACATATGGTTAAGCTGATCAATTTCATCTTCTCTGCCAATGCTCTGTGCCAAACCTCTGGAACCACTGGTTGCGAGCTAAATTGATAGCATTAATCTCTAGAACCCTTGTTGTCTATTTCTTTTTGGGTAGTTATTTACTTTTTAATACATTTTTTTGATAGTTTATTCAGTAATTTGGTTGCTTGGGTTCCTTTCCATGAGGATGAAATATCATTAATGTTCATGCTGGTGGAGAATTGGGTGCCACATCTTGATAAATATTCTTTTATCTACAGGAACAAAGTTGCTTTTAAATCCATCATGGAAGAATCCTTCTCAGGAGTGGCATGTGGGGTCCAAATTAGTATATGAACTATTTACTGATAGTCTTACTTCCCGTTTGAAGGTATAGCATTCTGTTAGTATTGTCTCAATAAATGACAATGATTAACCTTTCCTAAGACGATATACATTTTGATAAATTGAGTACAGAAAGAAAGAAAGAAAAAATGGGATGAGGAGAATCAGGAAGCAATCGCAGAGGCTTTGAAGGAACTCAATGAATTTGACAAGGCTCGTCTTTCTTTAGTTTTTGGTTTTTTAGTTTTTTTTATTTTTGAAACTTCCTATACATTAAACTTACATCTTAACCCATCTAGAAATTCATTGAGAATCTCAATTGTTGTCCATAAACTATACCTTGTGCTAGCATCAAAATACACAAATTGTTGTCCATAAACTATACCTTGTGCTGGTTATGGTGATTTAAGGCTCTTGATGGTGGCCAAAATACACAAATGTTTAGTAATGCATGGACCAAGGAAAGTAAATTAGTAAGCATTATCGTCTTGCAGAAGCATGGAAAAGACGAAGATGTAAAGTCAAAGAGGGCACTTGAGGATCTTCAAAATAAGCTTGATTTTCTTAGAAATCAAGCAGAAGTAAGTTCTCTGTGCTGTTCTGAACTTTCCTTGTACGAAGTTCATTGTAAGTCAACAAGTATTAATTTTACAATTTTGCTTAAGAGCTATGATGACAGGGGACCAGTTATTGATGTTGTTGTCTGGAATGATGGTGTGGTATGGAGAGTTGCTGTTGATACACAGAGCCTGGAGGATAGCCCAGACAAGGGAAAGCTAGCTGATTTTACTCCTTTAACAAACTATAGGTGCATACTTCGTTATCATCGAGTCATGAGATGTATTACTTATTTATTAACTGGAAAACATTTCTGTTATTTTAAATGTTCTGAGAGCAAGTTCATGGTACTATACATGGCAATACTACAGCTCCACATATAGAGATATTGTAGAAATTTAAATTTTGCATTTTTTTTAAGATTATCTTCAACTTTTCTTGGATGGGAAGAAAGATGTTGGTTTTAAAATTTTGGACCATCCAACATGATTGGACTTTTTCGTATTGAAAAATAGTGAAAGAAACTTAAAAAATGTAAAATATGGTTTGCTTCAAGATTTCAATATGTAGATGGAATTGAGTGGTCTGGATCGACTGTCTGATCTCAAAAAATCGAGATATAAAGCTCTGCACAGCACTATAGACTAACTCGTGTTGTAATATTTTCTTTTTAACTATGATCTTGCAATACCCAAGTTCTGCTACGGCCAAATATTGTTAATTTCGTACTAGCGGCACCTTTTGTTTGGATTTTTGCAATTTGACCAATAACAACATGTGGCAGGTTAGAGAGAAAGTACGGCATATTTAGCAAATTAGATGCTTGCTCCTTTGTCACTAATGTCTATGATGAGGGGAATGTAGTAAGCATAGTAACAGATTGTTCACCTCATGCTACCCATGTTGCGGGTATTACTGCTGCCTACCATCCCGAAGTATGCAAAATACTACATTTTGAATCTGGCTTATTATTTTTGTTGATCTTGCTTTTGCAGCATTCTTTGTATTGGATTTTATTTTTTTCAAACTGATGGATTTTCCATGTAGGAGCCTTTGCTGAATGGGGTTGCACCGGGGGCCCAGTTGATTTCATGTAAGATAGGGGACTCCCGTCTTGGTTCGATGGAGACGGGGACTGGTTTAACAAGAGCATTGATAGCTGTTGTTGAGGTGCATTCATGTCATTCCTTCATACATTGGAATTAAGTTTTTGAGCTTTTCCTAAGTGAAAATTAGCTCTTCCTAGACATTTTACTTTGAAAAAGTATTCCTTTTGTAACAACAAAGAGGCTAGCAAAGTACCTATATGATATGAGGGAGTTTCAGACTGTTTTCTGATCAGCTCTTTTGATACGAGCTAAGTGTTTCTAATTTTCAGCACAAATGCGACCTTATCAACATGAGCTATGGGGAATCTACTCTTCTTCCTGATTATGGCCGCTTTATTGACCTGGCTAGTGAGGTTGGTGTCTTCACACTTGTGCTTTATTACAACATTTCTTCTGTTTCTGTTGCCTTTGTTGGTGGTTAAATAGAATTAAAAATTCTTTTTTTTGGTGCAGGTAGTAGACAAACACCGCGTTATATTTGTCAGTAGTGCTGGAAACAATGGGCCTGCATTAACGACTGTTGGTGCGCCTGGTGGGACAAGTACAAGCATTATTGGAGTTGGTGCATATGTTTCGCCTGCCATGGCTGCTGGGGCTCACTCTGTGGTTGAACCACCTTCTGATGGATTAGAGTATACATGGTCAGCTCATTTTAGCTGCTGATTTCTAGTGTGTATGTATATGCATGTGTGTGTGTTTTTACTTATGCTATAAGTAGTTACAAATGTGATGTTCGGTATAGTTGTTCTGCATGAAATTCATACTAGGATTACTTTGTTGACTGGTACAAACACTTACAGGTTTAGTTCTACCAAACTCTGGTGCCAAATCGAGACCCCAACTTATTCTATTTGCTAAATCATAACAAATTACAATTGTGGATGGTACCACCTTATGGTGGGATTGAGATTTTCTGATATCAAGTGGGAAGGTGGTGATGACGCAGTACTTAGTATTATGAGTTTCTTTATCTATCTTAAAGTACATATTGTGCTCATGGCACGGAGCGCGCTAATCAGATCTGGATTTTTCCTGGTTGTAGGTTGTTTTATTTGTTTATATAATAATTGAATAATGTGCTCTATTTCTGTATGGATTTTTCACTATGTGACTTTTCTTTCATTTAATGAATTTGTTGTTAGCTTTCCATCATCCAACCTTAAAGGACAAAGGAATAATTTCAATGATTCAAGTCTAACATTAACAGGCTGGCTCCTGGTGCCTAATTTCAAGACAAAATCAAATAAATTCCGATTTGAATTTGTTTTTCTGTAATGTATAGAAAATATTTGGTTACAGTATCAGTTTTATAAGTCAAGATTGTTGCAGGTCTAGCCGGGGCCCTACTGCAGATGGCGATCTCGGTGTCTCAATTAGCGCACCTGGTGGGGCTGTGGCCCCAGTCCCAACATGGACACTGCAGAAGCGCCAACTCATGAACGGTACATCGATGGCGTCTCCTTGCGCTTGTGGTGGCATAGCTCTCCTTGTTAGCGCAATGAAGGTTTGCATTTAAGAACAATACTTAAAACTCATAAACTTCATTTTTCTGGTTCTTTTTATTGGTTAAAATAATTTTTTTACTATGTATTTTGAAAATTTTACTTTATTATAAATTGCTGGATAGTATATACTTTATAGCATAACATTTAACTTTTTTCAGGCTGAAGGCATTGAGGTGAGCCCCTACAGTGTACGAAAAGCAGTAGAGAACTCGGCCATTTCTATAAGTGATGTGCCTGAAGAAACACTTACTTCAGGGCAGGGTTTGTTGCAAGTTGATAGGTCTGTCTACATATTATGATTTCTTTTATATCTGGAAAAATCCTACTTTTGGAGTGCTTGGGTTCTGTAATGTTATATGAAGCACTTAAAATTTCTATTTTCTTGGATGCAGTGCTTACAAATACATTCAACAGGCTAGGGATCTCCCCCCTATCTCATATCAAGTTAGCATAACTCAAGTCGGAAAGACGAGTTAGTGACACATATGTCTTTTCTTTTGTTAACTTGTCTTCTTCAAGTTGATATATTGACCTGACCCAAACTGAGCTAAATGAATCAGCTCCAACAAGTCTTCCCTATTCACCAAAAAAAAATTTAAATAAAATAGCCTAAGCTGTGCTGGTGCAGCTGATAAGGCACAAAAACTCTCTACGGAGAGTTAGGGGTTCGAGCCCCACAAAGGGGACGCGGGGTCTTTGTGGGGTTGCGTGGGATAGGCTACGGGCTTTAAATCAAAGAATAAAAATTAAAAGTAAAATGAGGACTTGTTTAGCTATTTCATGTTGGCCACTGTGGGCAATTACTTGTTAAAACTAAGTGGCATGTTTTGCAGCACCTACGATACGTGGAATATATCTAAGAGAGTACAGTGCTTGTCTACAAAGCAGTGAGGTTGGGAAATATCTCTACTGAATTATTTCACGATAACCAATTTAACAAAATACAAGGTCATCTAGTTGATGTGTTTCTCTTCCGGGTACAATACAAGTCACAAGCAAACAATCTACCAAGATGTATCAATAGTGATCAATTTTATTTTTCTTGAAGATGTATTATTTCTTAGGAACTTGATGGTGACTCCAATTCGTGTAGAGCTTGTTTAATAGAAAATTAAATTTCAACGTGGGCCTTGAAATATTAAGACTGGCATAAATGAAGGCAGGCTGACAAAGAACTTTAGATATGAGCTTATTTCAAACAATTTAAAACTGAACAAATGCTACTACTACAGGAATGTCACCTTTTTTGTGTTTTTTGGTTATGGGTAGAAACATCTACTGACCTGTTCTATTTGCTGAAAGTTGAAGTACAGAATTGCTTCTCTCATAAGCTAAATTACTTATTGTTCTCCCCTTTTTAAATTTGCAGTGGACTGTTCAAGTTCAGCCAAAGTTTCATGAAGGGGCTAGTAATTTAGACCTATTGGTTCCGTTTGAGGAGTGTATTCAACTTCAATCAAGTGATGAATCAGTTGTACAAGTTCCTGAGTACCTCTTACTGATAAACAACGGACGTACATTCAAGTAAATCCTCATTTGAGCCTTTTTGCTTATTTTCCTTTTATGCACTTTAGGATCACATCAGTTCCTTGTTAAGTCTATTAAGGTACATGCTGGTCAGGTCAGTTGTGGTCTATGTGGCATGCATTTGACTACAAGTTCCGTATCTGATAAATATAAATACAAAGATGCACTTTTATATAAAGTCTACAGTATTTTCATTTTATATGTTTATTTTATTACTTTTTTGATAAGCAAAAGATGATGTATTTTAATTTAAAAAAATTCTAAAGATCATATTTTTCTTTTCAAAAGATGAGATTACTCGAGTTAAAAAATATACATGCATCTCCGTAATTTCAATTTTTTATGAGGGTGTCTATAAGAAATTGAAAATAAAGAATATGAAAAATAATGTTTAAATGAAATATGTTTCGAGTAACTTGTGCATGGTTCTGTGTACTGTTGATGTTATTCATGAAGTCAAAGCTTTTTAAAATATGAGATGTGCCACTGGTGCATTTTGTATAAGTATACAACAGGTGTAGTTATTTCAGATGTGTCTCAAATACGATATGCAGATATGGTTGTCTGTATAGAGTATAGACTATGAGGGTAGCATAGGTTGTGCTACATGTAGGTAAAGCTTATTTGTCACCTGTTATTTTGCTGCAGTTAAAGCATGTTACTTAATTGTATTTTTACTTTATGTAATTTGCAGCATAGTTGTTGATCCAACCAAAGTTAGTGAGGGCCTCCACTATTACGAGGCTTATGGAATAGATACCAAAGCACCTTGGCGTGGACCTCTTTTTCGTATACCAATTACAATAATAAAGCCAGTTGCTCCGGTCGGACAGCCACCAATATTTTCTCTATCTAATCTCTCCTTCTACCCTGGTGATTAAACTAATTAATTTTTTAAGCTTTATAATATTTCAGATTTATGTCTTATACTTCTAAATTTAACGTCAATCAGGACCACTGTTATTTATTTATTTCTCTCAAATAAAGACAAATCGAGTAATTCTATGTATCTGCTAGCATCCAATTGGCCCATTCTGCCTTCTTAATCTCCTTGCATTCATATTACTTCTTTCATTATATTAATGTTTTTATTAGGTTTGATGTTGGTTGCTGAGTGCAGGTTATATTGAAAGGAGATTTATCAATGTACCTATTGGAGCTTCATGGGTAGAGGTTACAATGCGTGCATCTGGGTTTGATACTCCCAGGAGATTCTTCTTAGACACTCTTCAGGTACATTTTCAGTGATGATATCTGTGTAATTGTGAATCTTCTGATAGATATTCGTCTATTGGAGTATACTGGTTACGATGTACCACTTAATACTTAATCACAGCTCTAACAACTTGAGAAGAGTGTCTTCTTTGTTTGATTAATCTTTCCTGCCTCATGTAATCTCCAAGAGGTTATATGGAAACCTTCATACTGCACAACCAAATTGTTTGACCTTGGCCATTACAATGCAGCATATAATCTTGAATTCCACAAATGTTTGGTCAACCATTCTGTCCTTAATTAGAGATTTCATATAAGTAAACCCATAAACACTATAGCCAGAACTGCAAAATTCTAACGCCTGTCTTTTATGCATTGTTTTTTATTAGATGTGTCCGCTTAAACGTCCAATGAAGTGGGAGTCGGTTGTGACATTTCCTTCTCCTTCCGTCAAGTGTTTCACTTTTGCTGTCCAAGGTGGTTTGACCTTGGAACTGGCTGTAGCACAGTTTTGGTCAAGTGGCATGGGTAGTCATGAATCTGCAATTGTTGACTTTGAGGTATTATATCCCCCACCCCCACACTCACACACACAAAACACTATTATGCATTTTTTTTTTTTCTAATTTCTTGTTATAAGATTAAAGGTCAGGATATGTTAGGTAGAGTGATAAAATCAAGGGATGAGGGAATATCTCTTGAAAATACACTTTGATGAGAAGAGGAGAGAGCATGACAACAAAATTTTAATTTATTCTTTTGCTACTTCATTGGAGTATTATTTACATCTTAAGACTTGACCAAGCTTTTACTTTTTTCATGTTGGTTTGATTTGCAGATTGTATTTCATGGGATTTCTACAAATCAAGCAGCTGTCGCACTTGATGGAAGTGAATCACCAGCCCAAATAGTTGTCACATCACTATTGGCAGCCGAGAAGCTTGTTCCTTCTGCATGTTTAGATAAGGTACTACATCTTTTTTCCCAAGTCATTTTTTGCTAGCATTCTACATATTATTTAATTTTTTTTTTTTTGAATGCATAGAACCAGAAGTTTAAGTTTAAAGAAGAGACTAGTGACATTTTGGTGTCTTTGCTGCAAAAGTTTTATATACCAAGCAAGACGTATAAAACTTGGATGGTTGAAAAAAAATAGTTGAGTATTACAACTTGTCTGAATCACTATTTTGATTTCTTGAATATCGATATTCTAATAATTTAGTTAAAGTGCTAGTACATTTAATAAAACTTTCAAGTTGTTAATTAAGCAAGAAATAATAACATTTTTATGTCTACAACATATACCACAAATTTCAACAGTTTGATAATTTGACAGACTATTTTGTTATGCTCTGGTACCCCTTTCAGGTCAGGATTCCATATAGGCCTGTGGAGGCTAAACTCAGGCCTCTTATTGGTAGCCGTGACAGGTTACCTTCTGGGAAACAGATAATTGCCCTTACTTTGACGTAAGATTGAGATTTCCCTGCTTTCTCTCATTAATTCATTATCGACTTCTACACATTATTTTTGTCTTATAGAATTTGGGATTTTGTACAGCTATAAATTCAAGCTAGAAGAAGGAGCCAGTGTAAAGCCTAGCATACCGCTACTTAATAATAGGATATATGACAACAAATTTGAATCTCAATTTTATTTAGTTGTAGATCCTAATAAGGTTTTCCTTCTATCACAGTTTGAATTGCTTTTGGTTGATTTTTATTGTGATGCTTCTTGTATTGCTATGGTTCATACATCTTACGAAATTTCCTTCTCCATATAGCGTGTTTATTCATCTGGTGATGTTTACCCTGATTATGTGAGTATCCCCAAGGGCGATTACACACTCTATCTATATATAAGGTTTGTGTTTCTTACATATAGCTTCTTAAGTTTGAATGAAACTAAAATCTCACTGGTAAGTCTTTCAGATATCATCTCAGTCTTATAAATTTTTTTAAGCCATATTTGAGCAGCACTAGTATCATATGCTCAGTGATAGCAATATAAATCATGTGGGATTGAGATTATTTTAAGATATAAATTTCGATTACACCTAGGTGTTCATTAGTAGATGCTAGTTTCTCAGAATATTTTTTAATAATGTTAGCATCAAATTTAAACTCAAAATATAATAATGTAGTATTTACACTATCAAATTTTCTGTTCTAATGAATGGTTGAGTTAATTGCTAATCCAGTAGTGGTTTATCAGCTGCAATAAAATGGATTAAATATCTTGTAACTGTCGTACCAAAGTGTCAGAAAAAAAGATATACAATATGTTTTTAATTTCTAATCAGTCCATAAAGGCCAATAGAAAAATAAATAGACACAAAAAAAAAAATGTTCAATTTAAACATCAGAAGTTCGGTTTATGTACGTACCATTATTGTGCAGGCATGAGAACATTCAGTTCCTGGAAAAGTTGAAGCAACTAGTACTGTTTATTGAAAGGAAGTTAGAAAAAAAGGTTAGGTTTTTCTAAATTACTTTGTGTTGGTTGCTTTCATAGTGTAAGAATTCTTCTATTGCTTACCTTGAGATTTATTCAAGCTGCAATGGTTCTTGTCCCTTAAATTTTTGTTTAGTGTTAGAGCTGATAGTAGGCAAATATTCAAATATAGGATCAGATTCAATTGAGCTTTTTCTCTGAGCCTGATGGACCTATAACAGGGGGTGGCAATTTCAGATCTTCAGTTTTAGTTCCTGGGTATGCCTTGTTTTCATAACCTTATACAGCTTCCTCCTACCTAACAGTTTCTTCTATTTTAAGCTGGCATTTTTTTTTACAATTTCTCAGGGTGCCTGAAGCATTTTATGTCGGACCTCCATCTAAAGAAAAAATTCCCAAGGTATATTCAACTTCTGTTTAAATGAAACACCAGTATTGCTTCACCCCTATTGCCATTTCTGGCCTTCGGAATATGCACCCACAAACTCTTTTTTCTAAGAAAATTTTCTATAAGAAATTAAAAAATCATGAAAATCTGAAATACATTTGCTAAAATTTACCAAAGAGTTTTTTTAGGTACAGTTCATGGAAAAACTTCGCTTATTCAGGATTCGAACCCTTAAAAAAAATCATATATCACCATATTTTTGTAATCCACTTCATCCATCTAATTTACAGAGTGCTCCCACTGGCGCTGTCTTGGTGGGATCAATGTCATACGGCATGGTAACTTTGAATAGCAAAAGTGACGATCAAAATAATCAGCGGTCACCGGCTTCTTATGATATTTCATTCCTCGTGCCACCATCAAAGGTCAGAATAGTTTGCTACTTGCAAGGATTTTGTCTCAAATTCTGGCAAGTCAACAGCTATTATGCAAATGCCAGCCAGGCGTTGTACCCTACCCTGTTTTTGTTCTCTTTTAATTTTTGTGTAATAACAAGTCAATGATGTATGTTGTTACTAAGGTTGGACCTTTCTCTTTTATCAGTTCTATGAAAGGGCTAGAAAAAGGTTGCAAGGGAATAGGTTTAGACCAAGGAAGCAATACTGAAGCATGGGCTTTTGGTCATAGGGCATTTTGATCAACAGTGTTTCCTTTGTTGTTAGCATTCTGGTGGAAGCTGGATATTTTACTTTCTAGGTTGTTTAAAATTAATGAAACATTTAGTATGATGTACCACCTTTACCCCCCCCCCCCCCCCCCCACCCCGAAAAGAAAAAGAATGAAAAAGTTCCCTATTTGTCCAGATATGTCCTTTGTTCTCATTTTATTTATTTATTTATTTTTTTTGTATTGAAAAACATTATGGACAGGATTAGGATCACTTCTTGTTGTTTTGGTCTATGTGGCACAATTGAGTACCTATTGATATTTAGGTTGGAAATTTGGGCTGGATTGGCCTTTTGTGATTTTACTAGCATAGTTATACTTACCATCTGAAAACTCAGGTGTACCAGTTATTTCTTTCGGAGGTTAATTCTGTTCCAAACTAAATTAATTATGTTTAGCTTATTTTGGAATGCAGGTTATTCTTTGATTTCTTGTTATTATCTTTTGTCATCCAAGTTCGCAACTAAGCAAGGATATTATAGACCTTGTGGTGATACGAAATATTCCAATAATGGGAATTATGTATTCAATTTTCTTATCTGCATGTTTTCTAGGTTGACGAGGGTAAGGATAAGGGATCTTCTACTACTAGAAAGAGTGCTACTGAGCGGTTAGCTGAAGAGGTACCGTGCATTTGTTTTATTTTATTACTTGTTCTTGCATTACTCTTGTATCGCATATTATTATTATGTACTTGTGATGCAACAAATGATTTTAGTTTTAAGCAAAGTAATGACATGTTAATTTATTAGCATAATACGTTTTGCTTGTTAAGGTAAGGGATACCAAAATTGGCTTCTTATCAAGTGTGAAAAGAGACACGGATGAGGAGAAATCAACATGGGAGAAGATAACTGCTGCTCTTAAGGTAAGAATTCTCTATTTTCCTTGATTTGGTGTGTTATCTATTAATATTAGTGGATTTTTAGGGTCAACGAGTTTAGCACTTTAGATATTGTTCTGTGGGTGCCTTTGTTTGACTGGTTAGGCTGGCAACAGCAGTCTGTGGATGCTTAAGCCATCATGCATGCTTTTTAGTCTAATTTATGTGCTTAACCAAATGAGCATATATTTTTTTTCAAACTTTTCATATGATGATTCTGAGTTACTGCAGTTGTTTAGTTATTGTAGAGCAGATTTCCTTTACTATTTTATGTTGGTCATCATATGAATAATGGTGTGGTTTGTGCGCAGTCAGAGTATCCGAAGTACACGCCTTTATTGGCAAAAATTTTGGAGGGCTTACTTTCCGGTGCTGGTGATCATGACAAGCATACCCATTATCTTGAGGCAAGCAAATCGATGTTTACATATATGTTATTTTCGCTTTATATTTTGTTCTTGATCTCGGTATGTTTTAAGTCAGGATACTCACATTGTTGTTGCTTAACTCTCGATCATCTTTTAAATAACGGTGCAATTAATTTATTGCAGGTCATTGCTGCAGCTGATGAAGTTATAGGGAGCATTGACAGAGAAGAACTAGCCAAGTACCTCTCTCTTAAGCCAGATCCTGATGACGATGACGCACAGGTGAACGTTTTTCCCTTACTGATATGGCCTGAAATGTATTTAGGATTGACACGCTCACATGTCATATTTGTCTAGGATTATAAAAAGAAAATGGAAGCAGCACGCGACCACCTTGTTGAAGCATTGTATCAAAAGGGGCTTGCTTTAGCTGAAATTGAATCATTAAAGGTATTATAGTGATTCTTTCTAAACTTGTACTCACTTGTGCAGTGTACCATGATATTTTATCATGTTCATTGCTTGTTTAACCAGTACTTTATCTCATTGTATTGTCATTCAGCCGGTTAAATCTACTTCTGAAACTCAAGAAGGGGATGGCAATATCACCAAATCGAACGAGAAATCAGACAAATTTGAAGAGAACTATAAGGAATTGATAAAATGGGTTGATATTAAATCAAACAAATACTCAATGCTCTTGATTGTACGAGAGAGGCGCTGTGGAAGACTGGGAACTGCATTAAAGGTACTCTTTCACTTTTTGATACGAATTACCAATATGGAACTACTCTTCAACTTTTCACTTGAAACATGGTATCTTTTTATTTCCTTCTTGGTCAATAACAACTTTATTTGTTGCATAATAAACACTCATATTTTTTCATAGTCTTAAGAGCATTTCAAGTTGACTTAGACCTCAACTGTCTTAAAAAGAAAAAAATATAACGACCAACTTTTACCTTTCAATTCAGTAAAAAGTTGCCCAAAAAGCATTTCAAGTTGACTTGGACCTCAACTCTGTGTCATAGGCATTCAACCTTCTAGAACTTGAATTGGAAGTCCTTTGTTTAATCTTCTTTTCTATTTTTCCCCCAAATCCTAGTTTTTGTCCAATGAGAAGTTGAAGTTGAACAAAAAATCTTGACCATGAGGGCAGACACATTTTTCTCTAAAATGCAGGATAATTTTTGCAAATATAAAAAATGTTGGACGTCATTTCTTTTACAAAAATCCTTTGGAAAACTCCTACATGTAATTTACTTTTTTTCTGCATCTTGTCAGGTTCTAAATGATAGGATTCAGGATGATTCAGAACCCCCAAAGAAAAGTCATTATGAACTGAAGATCAAGTTGGTGGATGAGATTGGTTGGAGCCATGTGGCAGTTTATGAGAGGCAGTGGATGCATATTCGTTTCCCTCCAGCTTTGCCTCTGTTTTGATGCATCACTGCCAATTGCACTCCATTATTGTTTAGTTTAGTCTTTTATTTCAAGTATGTTTTTTCTAGTTATTGGAATAAGATAATTTGATCTGCATTTAGGCCTACAGATCTATAATAATTTGTGCAAGCACGTGCTTATTAATTTGGCCTCTATTATATTTTTTCGCTTCAATAAAACTCTTTGCAGTAAACTGGTGATAACAGCTTGTAATTTCAGATTGTTTTACTTTCAATTCTGATGTTATTAGTAAATATGCTTTCTAATAGAGTCAACAAATCTTTAGTATTAATTAAAAGCCTTGGGTGTCAAGATTTTTTTTTCATGTCGAGTCTTTCGACACACCATTAATTATTTTCTTTATTTTCTCTTCCCATCTATTATTATTCTTTCAAAAACAGAAAGAAATTACAGTAATATTTATTTTTTTAATTTTCTTTTATATATATTTTATTTTATTTGATAAAATAAAGGTAAGGAAAGCATAAACATAACAGATTATAAAAAATATTTTTTTTCACTTTTTTTTTTTGCTAAATACTAACTAATTTTTAAAATAATTCAAGCTGTTTGAAAAAGGGCAAACAAAGACAGCATATAACCCATAGAATAGGTAAGTTTTATAATTTATATTTATTTTTTTATCTTTAGTTGGACAATGTGTTTATGTTTATGCAAGAATCTAACGCAAAAAATATTTATAAAGGAGATCACAGAAGTCGTACCAATTATTAAATTTCAATTTAATTTAAAAATGAAATATATTTGGAAATCTAAGTTACTTCATGCTTAATTGTTATTAGGCCTCTTTAATCGTTGCTTTAAAATCCTATGCTACAAATTTTATAATCATCACAAATTTAAAAAAAAAAAATTCATATAATGAAACTCAATTTGTTTGCAACAAATTTGATAATAAAATGTCAGTAAGAATTTTCTTCCTTAGATGCGGTCCTCTAGTTCATATAATATCAAGTCTGAATTTACCAAAATGCAGCCTATCAAATGCAGCCTGTCAAGTCGATGTGTCCTGGAGTCAGCTTCTCTGGGAGATGGAACCACTGTGATAGAAACACTGAATTTTTTTGTGTGATGGAAACACTGGGACCAGTAAAGGTGAGCAGGGTGTCTACCTCCAATCCGAGCCATTCGATTTAATTTCGACGGTTAGATTTTTTTCGAGACTATCAATCTAGTATTATTTACGGGGCACCATCATTGATCGGACGGTCCAGATCTAAGGTTTGCACCTTGGGTGAGCAGAGGATTTCATTCCCACTATGATACATATATCCAAAAAATATCATTTCTCACATAACTTGAATATTTAAACAATATTTCATTCATCGACCCAAAAAAAAAAACTCAAATTGCATGAACTTGATTGGGATACTACCTATGTACCAAAAAATATACCTATAATTTTTTTTATCTGAACAATATTTGAATGATTTGAGATATATCAAACAACTCCTCTGTGTAAATCAAAATAGATTAGTTAAAAAGTTCGATCGCGTCATTTAGTTTTTTCTCTTTATAATTAAGATAACGATGCAGATAATATCTTGCATTTACATAATTCAATTAAAAAGGACGATAATAATAACCACATGCGTTAAATAAACTAAATGATTACTACATTCCCTTTACGCTTAACCAATATTTTATTTCTTCCTTTAATTATCAATATCTTTTAGTTGTTTTGAAAGATCATAAAAAAAAAAACCTCTTGGTTGGGATAAACTCAAAACCTCCGTACAAAACACAACATGTTGGAAATCCAAGGCACGGTCATACCTCATACATACGGATACCCAGTCCGAAAGTTAGTCATACGAAGTACCCAAAGTACACTTGGTACCGTGGTACGTCACAGCAGCGTCTCTCCTCTCGTTACCTCGAATCGATTGCAAAGCCTCCCACTCTGCTATGGAAGAACCCGTCACAGCTCCTCCTCCCTCTGAGCCGGAACCTGAACCGAGTCTCGCTCCCTCCGAACCAGATCCCCTCCCTCGGGAACCGACCGACGCTTCCGTGGAACCAACGGCCCAAGCGGACGCCGGCCCGGCTGAACCGGTGGCCCAGCCCGATTCCGTCCCTGTTGAACCGGAGGCGAAAACTAACGCCGTCAATCCAGCGCCAGAGTCGGTGCCTCCAGCGCCGCCTGTGGAAAGGCCGAGAAAGAAGAGGAAGCTTGAGGAGGTTGGGTTTGAGAACTCGACCTACTCTAAGATCCGCACGATTGTCAGAAATCTCCGTCCGTTATTTGTTCAGGTAATCTTTTTTCGCTCTTGTATTATTAGTTAGAATTTGAGAAGAAGTAAGTGGGAGCGTTTATCTCAGTTTGACTTGTATAGTGTACTATTTAAAAGATCGTGCATATGCAATTCTGGGTTTTTGATTCTTGACTAAATTAGGTAAAGGAAATTATTTGTGTACCAAACAAAGTAATAAAAGTATTAGTTGAACTGGGTATTGTTTAGTGCCTCCTTGGCACTAACACCGCGAGTGTTTTACTTTTGATATTTTCTTCACTTTTAAATTAATGCTAGCTCCTTGGTTTTGAAATATTTTGACAATGCACATCAATTATTGATGCTTCTTTGTAGGTTTTTCAAAATGCTAATTTTCGGGAAACCAATTTACCTGCCGACATACTAAAAGGTATGTTCTAATTTCATAGCTTCTTTTGTTCTTTTATATTTGATTGATTTCTTCTGAATTATTTTTTTAATTGAAAAGGTGAAGGTTGAAGAACCTAATTAATCTGCATAATTACATTGAACTGATTTCTGAAGCATGAAGTAGTGACAATTTGACATCACTAGGCCTGGGACAATCATTAAGATAACCTAATTATATCGCTTTAATAGTTCAAACAATGGTGTTGCTAATCAGATTATTAGAAAAAAAAATGCAACAACCTTTTGAATTTTACAGATAATTCACTTTGCTCAATTTATATTAACCTTTATTTTTCATCTTAGCATAGGCTTTAGCTTTGGGCATAAACTGGAAAATTTTTAATGTTAGTTGACCTACATGATGCTTCAGAAGTCCTTTTGATGTTAGATAATTGAAAATTTCTCAAAACAGAAAATGAGTATTATACCAATTAGACAACCTTTTATTGATGGGACCTATTATGTTTTTTTGGGAGCCAAGGCCAACAGTTAGTAAAGAAATATAAGACTTTACTTGAGCTTGCCTGAAACAAAAGTTTAAATAATACAGCAGTGTTGGGATATAAAAGTGTCGTTGTTTTGGCCATAGTAGCAGTCATATGTGGGCAGCAATTGAATTAAATAAATATTTTGATGAACTTTAAAAATGTCAATTGAGAAGTGTTTTTCCCATTTTGTATTAAGTACACACTTAGGAGCCTAGAGCAATGCTTTTCAAAATAAAACAATTTTCTCAAATTCTCGAATGCAGAGGATAAATGTGGTTGTTTTCCTTGTACGAACATTTTGTTGTGTTTGAAAGTGATGACTTCACCTGAGTTGACTTGTTATCACAGTTCTATCACAGTACTAGACCTAAGTGGACGCTCACCATGTACAGACTTGTTAGTACTCAGCAATGCCTTGTCGGACATTCATTAACTTTCGTCATTGGTTAACATCTTACCAACCCAGATAGCCTGTTACTTGACTCAGGTTGGCACTTAACAACGCCTTAACTGTACATAGTTTGAGACGCAACAACACCTAGAAAGACATATACTAAACCCAAGGTTTACATTTTACTACACTGAACTATACAGGACAATTATTACCAGTACACTCAGGTTTGATGCTTCATTTTGTATTCTGCTTGTAGAGTTAGGGTCAGACTACTGTAAACAAATGTCTACCAAAATTCGCAACAAAATTAGAAAACCCTAGTTTAAATGTGATTGAGATACATAAGTGAAACTTTGATATGCATTGCCCGTTTAACCAAAATTGAAGTAGAAAGTTTTAATTAAAAGAGAGTACTTTAAAATAGGACTTCTATATTTTTGGTGTTACAATTGTGATGAAACAATTTTTTTATGAAAAAAATTACGGTCAAGGGGAACAGAGGGAGTTTGATGCCTAATGGACCCGAAGCTGGTCAGATAGGTCCTTCAACTGTCCAATTAATGAGTTCCAATGTTTGGGTAATGGGTCAACAGCTTGTTAATTTAATCTACCCTGTTAATCGGACATCTGGGATGCCCTTGGATTATCTGCTGTCTCTCCACATAAAGCATTGGTCCAATTTTAATCCATTTTTTTGGGGTCAAGGAAACCCTGTTTGACATGCTTAATGTGGATACTTTTTTGATCCAGTTCAAGCTTGTTTTTAGCAGAGATTGTCTTTTCTCAAAGTTGCTTGACCTGAGCAAGCAGAACTTTCATCAGTAAATAACAAACCTGTTTTAGCTTTATAATTTGGTAACACCATCACACTTATGTTGGTTTTATTGGGGTTTGACTCTTCTTCGACTATAAGATACAAGGCCAATCTGGATTCTTCTGTTTCAGATTGGAGATGGTCATGTCTGAATTGCTCCTGCCCTGTATGTTTATAATTGTGCAATTCAGGGAGCTCACTAGTCAGACATGATCTGGAGTGTCTGATTTGAAATTGAAACAAACAGACCGTATCAGTACTAGTCTCCAGTTATATTGCAGAAATTTTTTAGTTGAATCCCATCTTTTGTGCCCTGTTACTATGATTTCCATGCAGAATATCGAGCTGCCACATCATACAAAAAAGAAAAAAAAATAAAAAGGTCACAGCATTAACTTGTATTTCTATTCTTTATTTGGCAGAGATAAAGACCATTTTAGAACTGTCAAAGAAGCTGCGCACTGATTTGGCCTCTGTTACCGAACCCCCAAAACCATCTACAATTCCCCCGATGAAAGATGACCCCAACAACACTTTCCAAGGGGATGGATCTACTATCCCCCAAACCAATCAAGCTGAAAATGTGACAAATGATTTGAAAAGTAACGAGGATGATGTAGGAGCCGAACTAAAAGATGTGCCTAAGAACCTTGAGGATGGTTTTAAAGGAACGTATGTGGTTGGTGGGTCCCCTATTGGGTGGAATTTTCTTGTTTACCCTGGCAGTAAGCCCATGTACTATGGTCGAACCAAGGCTGAGAAGAAAGCTTGTCAGATAGAAAACTAGAAGTTTTTTTTTTTTTTTTTTGGTTGGAGTTAGCATTGTCAGAGGTTTTCGCTACGTGCTTAATCTAGTTAATACCGTTTGGGGCCATTGAATTTGCTCTTAATCTAGAGTTAGCCCCTGTACTATGGTGTAACATTGTATTAGTATCTTTATTATTTTTAGTCCTTTTTACTGCTTCTTTAACTTGTCTACCTTTGTGAAATAGTTTGGTGGAGAAAAGCCTAATGGATATTGATGAAACTAAGCAATCTTTAGTGGAGTTCGTGAGTTAAAATTTAGCTTGAACACGTTTTGTGAAATTTTATAAGGAAAAAAAGTTCCACTTATTTGATGAATAATAATGGACAAAAGCCGGATATTCTATTTTTATTTAACATTTGTATGTAAATATATTAATAACGATACGGATTTTTGTTTACAGTGTTCCATTTTTTATTTAAAAATTGTGTTTCGTACTCTTAAAGTTGTCAATTTAAAATAGTTGTAGACGAAATATTAAGCAAAAAAATTGGCATTACTATAGAAGTATAGATCAACAGCTGTTACAATCATGCAACTTCTAAACCAACTCCAACTGCAAGTCCTACGAACAACAGCGTAAGGATACACAACAAAGGGCACCTTACATAGGTTACTCTAACCATACCATTTTCTCCACTCAAGAAAGGCCTAAAACTAAAAGCCCAAAATGAGAAAATAACTAAACAAAAAGGCAACCAAAAGGTAAAAAATAAAA
The DNA here is from genome assembly GCA_027725995.1 of Rhynchospora tenuis. Taxonomy (NCBI): domain Eukaryota; kingdom Viridiplantae; phylum Streptophyta; class Magnoliopsida; order Poales; family Cyperaceae; genus Rhynchospora; species Rhynchospora tenuis. The sequence continues at coordinate 170,369,177 of CM050888.1, forward strand.
AAAATTAAATCGCTCTTGTGGAGGAAGGAAGCCACACGCATGCTTACCCCGCCGTATTCGCCTGTTACTCTCCCCTCTTATCCTAATCCAGACATCCAGTCCTATTCCTCGACCGCTCCGCTTCTCCGGCCCGATTTAAGCCTCCATTTCAGGTTTCCTCACCATCTCCTTCCTTTTTCGATACTGCTTAAGCTGGTTATGCAACTCTTACCTGCCTTTTTTTTTTTAAAAAAAAATAAAATAAAATACTGGTTCAATTTATTTTTCAACTAGTCTTTCTCCATTTAAATTTTGTTGTAGTAGGATGGGTTGAGCCGTAAGGAAAACTTGTAACTCGTGGCTTTAGGTTGCTCGATTGAAATTTGAATTGAATAGGAATAGAGTTATTGAGCTCGACTCCGTTGATTTTGAATTGAAAATAGCTTGATAGATACTGACTTGATAGTTTAACAAGCTAATCTGAACCACCAACCGAGCTCTGACCTCTCTCTATCTTTCTTCTTTCTTGGGCATTAATGTGTAATATTGACCTTATTGACGAGGCAAATGTGCTTACTAGTCCTTTTACATTCTATATAGGACTTGTTAGCCTTATTTTCATCTCTTCGATGCAGCACATTTAGGCCTTGATCAAAATGTTTTTTACGCGGGATTTCATTTCGTTTCGTTTCGTTTCGTTTCAATTGATTTCTCAGGATTTCGTTGGAGATAGTAACATAGAAATTCCAACCACATGACACCAAATTCGTTCATGTTGATCAGAAATTTTCTAATGAAATGAAATTTTCTTAAATAGTTATCCAACAATTTCTTATTGTAGGTGAGGAAACTTTTACAAAGCAAGAAAGGTCTGGAGAAGAAAGTTCTTGAAATTCACCAATGATTGCCTCAACCAGCACTTTTCATGGCTTCAGTGTACTGAGCCAAAAGCTCTGCCACAAGTTTGCCTCTTGTGGTATGTACTCTGCAGACATCAATATTGGCAATTCCATAGCTGATCTTACCAGAAAAAACTGGCACTTCAAAACTCGTGCTACTGATGTTGCAAAAGAATCATATCAACAAGATGAAGATACCGATGCTGAGACCATAAATTTTAATGGTATGTATTATAAGCTACCCAAGAGTCTAAATTGGCTTTTGGCACCAGAAGAGAACACAATGAAACTATCATTGTCGATTAAACCAATGCAAAAGAAAAGAACACATAATAAGAATTCTTTTGGTGTAATTCTGGAGTGGAAAGGGGTTATTGTGGAAGAAGATGACCCTGAACTAGAACCATATGCGTGGTACATTTTATCTTTAGAGGAAGAGAAAACCTTTCCCTCTGATCATTTATTAAGAGAAATTGAAGGTATTAAAACTGAAGAAGCACTGTTAGAAGTGTTAAGGTGGTCTGACAACCTGAAAGAAGTGCAAAGAATAGCATCTCGAAAAGAGCTTATATACAAAGCACTGCGTGGAAGCCACTATCGGGTCAGGCCTGGTACCCTTGAATTCATTTCTACATTAATTAATTACGATGTGCCAATTGCACTTGTATCTGACCTTACTCAAAAGAGTTTAAAAGAAGCAGTTGATTCTGTTGGCTTGAAAGGTTGTTTTGATGCAATGGTGAGTGTGCATGATGTGGAGAGGGGTAAGCCTGAGCCTGATTTGTATGAGTTGGCAGCACATAAAATCGGTATTTGTCCAGAACACTGTGTGGTATTTGGCAACACTGATCTTATGACAGAGGCTGCACACTGTGCTGGGATGAGTTGTGTGGCTGTGGCCAGCCTTTTCCCAGTGTATGAACTTGGTGCAGCAGATCATGTGGTGAGGTGGCTTGATCAGGTCACATTCCGTGAGCTGCAATCACTTGCGCATGGGGATCCAATTGGGGACCGGGCCCGTTCTAATAGTATGGAAATTGTTATTGAAGAATAGTTAGTGTTTCAAAACTTGATTGGGTGGGGTTTTGGCTTGTTTACTTTCATTGAGCTTTTCTGCGAATTTGAGTAGTTGCAAATTGCAAAAGCAATTTTGCCATAAATGTATAAATAGATCAGTTATTGAAATGTATAAATAGATCAGTTACATTCTTCTTATATTCCGGATTTCGCTTTTATATAACCTTTTTATCCTTGCAGTTTTGAGATGCTAATGTCAATCATAATATTTGGAGTGATTCAAGTAGCTTTGCACTTGAAACCTTGATGTTGGATTGTTGTATAGTTGGTTTTAGTAGGATATCTTTCATTTTCAGGCTGGCTTTTGAGTGCACGTTTCTGATAATGATGCTATATGAGTAACTGAACTTAGGTTGAATCTGGTGACTCTGCTTTAAACTGAGTTCTTTGTAACTTAAAAGAGTTTACTGGGGTATTAGTTCACAACCAATAGGCCTAATAGCGAGCCTTCAATAAATTAAGTATAAGAAACTGCTGTCACAATTAATGCATCAGTTTTCTGAAAGTATTGATTATTTGGTATGAGTTTCTACAGACCACTACTTGCTTCAGGTCCTGAAACTCTTGTTAAAATAATTACCAAACGGCCAGTATTGTGGCGAATTGCTTGCTGCCTTAACTTGTTTTGGTCTATCCTTTTTGCGTCAATTCTGTGTCTGCTTCAATTTCTTGTGCTAAGATGAGAGGCGGGGCACTTGAAGTGCTATTGGTCAGAGCTGAAGGCCTGAAACGTGTCCATCTTTTGGGTCTCCTTTCTCTCGCTACTAAACATGCTTGCATATAAAACAATTTTTGTTGCTATTCATTTTTCCCCCTTCCATGAATGTCACTATTGCTGTTTTCTCAAAATTATTTTATGCAGGATCATCAGGTCATTATGTGATTATCCAATGTGGCAATCAGACAGTTAAAAGCAAAATTACCACAGGTGTCACTTCGTGTTTTGCCCCTCTATATTTCTTAATTGAATGATAGATATAGGTATGTAATTCAGAGTATATCAGAGTTGAATATTGGCAAGAAAAATATAGCCTAAAATTTTTGTATTGAATATGTTACTAATAAACACATGTAGAATTTAGTTGGATGCATCCCTAATTTGCTTCTTCATGCAGAAATTGATGAAAGAGTTTGGTGGAATGAAAAATTCAGATTTCTTCTCCCTCAATTGGAATTCGAAGAGATGCCTAAACTAATAGCAAAAACAATGAAGCAAACTAAGTTTTCGGAAGATTACTCCATTGGTGAAACCATGTACATTATTTAATCATCTAATTTATCAATTCACTGGATTTTTTTTTCTTGCTTTGCCATATCATTTTTTTCAGTTAAGAACTCAATGAAATCATTTTACTAAAAGATGACAAAATTGATGAATGAAGCTAACTTCATCCCTAATAAATTGTCATGAATACAATTATGATTTCTATATTACCAATATGCCACCAATTTAACTAGCAGGTATTGAATACTGTGTAGCGAGACTTTTCCTGTATGCTTCTGTTTTCTGTACCAACTAGATTTGTAAACAGTTGTACTTTTCCTGTATTTTTTTTTCCTTGTTGTGATCAAAACTGACATTTATGTCATTTTTTTTTGCTTCTTTTTCCTCCTCGAGGAACTTGAAATATTTTTAAAACAACTGACAATTTTAAAATATTTCCTTGGCTAATGCAGAATTCATTTAAGTGAAATCCTGCTGGAAGGATGCGAGAAAGGCTTTATAGAGATTAAACCAGCTGCTTACAATATAGTGCTTGAAGATGGTACCTACCAGGGAGAGATGAAATTGGGCATCAGATATATACCCAATGTAGCTTTTTACATTTCAAATTTGATTTTGATAATGTTTACAGAAATTTTGGATATTTCTCTGATTTTTCTCTTTTACTCCCTGTGTGACAGGTTGAACTAAAGGAGCAAAGAAATATCTGCACGAGAAATTTTTGTCAGCAAAAGAAGCAGTCAATATGCAGAGATCTGCTGAGTATAGCTTTAAAAAGGATCCCGTGGTCCAAATTATTCTTCTTTCAAAAGTATTCTGCTTATGAAGAAAGCAAGAAAAGCGAGTAGACTTTAATTATGTTAGAAAAGGAGCCTTGAATTTGATCTTCTTTTAGCTGGTTGTCGTGTTAGCTTTTTGCAAAATATTTACTTACAATTTATAATAAGAGGCTATTTATTTATAGAGGCTTTAGTCCACTCTGTAAATTAGAGTTTATCCCTCTTATACTTATTTATCTATTTATTAATAGCTACATATTCCGCATCTAGCGAGAATTGAACCCGTTACCTCTAGAATAACGGCAGAGTCACTGACCATCTGTGCTGGACTCCATGTTCAGCAACGTATATTGTTAGTGGGTTTGGATATTAATATTGTGAAATTGATCAAATAAATAGACATAATAGTCTAAATAGATAGTTCGTAAGACGCTGCATATATATTAACATAGTATATGACCATATATGTAGTTTTATATGCATATACATTTTTTTTTTTCAAATATGCATATACATCTGCTTTTCAATTTAACGGTTTTAAGTTCTATAGAATGAATTTCATATAATCATATCATAATTAAATTAAAGCAACATGTTTGGCTGGTTGCAACTTTTGAGCAGTAACTATGTACTTAATTTCTAGTCACAGTGAATTTTTATTTTTCCCCCAACAAATTTGTCTCAAGGTGACAATGATTTGGTGGCGTGTTAAGCGTAGAGACAACCATGGAATGATGGAGAAACCTTTAAACGGGGCCAGCCCACAAATTAGTTGATTGGATATATATATGAGTTATTTATTTCGTTGGAGTTCAATGAAAACAGATTTATAAGGACCCAGGCTCCTTCCTAAAAAATATCTAGTTTGTTGTTAATGTTGTGGTACGCAATACAAAATAATAATAAATAAATAAATAAAAGCGCTTTTAGTATGGGTAATGTACTGAATCGCGTTCTCATATTATTACATATCATTACTCATATCATGATTATCATCACAAGAAATCTTTAAAATTAAGGGCACTATTCGCCTGTGGTAGAAGTAAAAATAAACTTAACTAGGAGGGAGGACGTTAGAAAAACTAGACATCGGAGAAGATCATGATACCGATATTTTTTTTTTAAAAAAAAAAAAACAGTTAAAGCCTGTAGGCAGATACCGATTTGGAATGTGGTTCAGGTAAAATATTATTTCTCCCCGTAAAAAGCATACTTAGTATTATACACTTTGTCTTTTACAACGTGCCCAGCAGTAAATGTGCAAAGCAACCGTAAATAATGCAAAAAAAAGCCCCCTTTCCTGGAAACGTACATGCTTTGATCCCGTAAGATCACATGCTATTCTACCATAGCTAATAACACAATAAGTGCCTACCTAAAAAATGCCCATCCTGATTGCATTTTTATTTGTTCTTTTTTCGTTTTTATCTTTTCATGGCATCTATCTATAGCTTTTAAACGTCAATTCTTGGATGCATCTCATCTATTTTAGCATAGAGACCATAACCCTTTTTATAGTATTGCAACCCAAAATCGAATAGGCAACAAATCATTCTTATCGATCAGTAATTCCTTGCAAGAAATTCTAAAACAGTACGAGTAACAACAACAATTAAAAGTTTAAAACAGGTTTTGTCTTCTGAAGTATATATTTAAAGAGAGCCTTAGTAAGCATGAGATGAAGATAAAAAAAAAAAAATTCAATTAATTGCATGTATCAACAATAATTTATTTTGACAAATTTGACAAACTGCAAAGAAAAAGTGTGCATTTAAAATTTATAAATGCATATTTGGATTATGTTTCACTTTTTATCACGGCGACTGAAAATTTTAGTGGTACAAATTAGTGGTCATTTGATGCACCATTAATTGACACTCAAATTATTAGTTATTAGATTATCTATAGGTCAGATATACTTTAACATTTTTTATTTGTTTGAATTGCTTGAATTAAAACTATTATAAAATAATCATCGACAATTGAGTATTTCTGAATAAATCATAAATTAATAAAAAGGTTTGAAAATAGTTACCACGATTAAGTCCACCGATGTAATTTATCACATAATAATTAAAAAATAATGATTAAGCGTCTTTCTCGAACAGGAAACTATACGCAATGGCAAAAAAATTATATAAAGATATATATATAGAGAGAAAACTTATGGTGCATTACAATGCACGGAAGCTTCGGTGCATACTGCTCTAAACTTTTCGGTCTGCTTCGAAATGACCGATCAAAACTGTCCAATATATATGATCTCCCTAATGAAATCTCTTTGCTGACCAAATTTTATATTTTTTGAAATTTTTTTACTATTTTTTCGAAATTTTAGAAAATCGCTAATCTAATTTTTTCTGAACCGTTAAAAAATACCAGCTTTTAAAAATTCGAAAAAAATACTTAAAAATTTCGAAAAAATGTAAAATTTGGACAGCAAGGAGATTTTATTAGGGAGATCATATTGGACGGTTTGGATCGGTCATTTCGAAGTCGATCGAAGAGTTTGGATCAGTATGCACTGAAGCTTCCGTACATTGCAATGCACCATATGTTTTCTCCTAATATATATATATATATGTTTTAGGGTCTTTAGTCTTTACTAGCCACAGGCACTGGATTAAGATGTAACAACCAATTCGACGAGAATAAGGAACGAAAAGATGATCATCCGCATATATTTTTATTATACTACAGAATTTTTAGTTCTATTTTTTTATTGAAATTACCCAAAAATGAAGTCCTTTTATTATGACAGATGCTGATCGACAAAACCAGAGCATGTTGGGTCATTATCAGCGTCTGTCTAATTTTTTGTATCCAGAAAAAATGGCGAATAGAAACAACCATATCACTGACGTACAGTGCTTATTTTGAAGTAGCATTGCAATTGCGGAATCCTATTCTATGACCGTATGTAATGTTGGATTAAGCATAAATAACAGAATATCCATCAAAAGAACTATCTACAGGATGAGTGAGAGTTTTTACTAATGTACTCTGGAGACAACTGTTGAAAGCTATCGCATAAAACAATCTGCAATTATGTGCAATAGTAGTATATGAGTGACTGTGAAATTATTGGTGGAATAGTGTCACACCCCGGAAGCTTGGCATGACGTCAGTTTTCGCCACAAGGGTAATTAATACTCTTGTAAGGCTAACAGACAGACGGTAAAAATTTTTTTTCAAAACTATATATTCCCTTTTCTTGATTTCGGTCCCAGCAGATATAACACACAAGCACAATTTATTGCAAGCACAAAGAGTATTTACACAAATTTATATAATTTACATGCCCGGCTTATTTCATACCTCTAACCCTAGTAACTCGTCAGTTAATTTATTATACAAATAAGTGTTCTAACTGACGGTCCAAACCATCTATCCTAATGTCGGGCTTATAGCTTATATTTTACATTTAATATTTACAGAAAGGCTTAATCACACAAAACAAACACAAGACTAAAACACAGTGATGAGTTATCCTACAGCTCATCAAATTTCCTCTTCCGTGACTGGTTGCGATGGATCCCACTCGGGAACCACACCGTCAGGCGGAGGACCATCACCAAATAACTCAAAATACACAAAAGCAGAAATTTCCAGTAACTCGTCGAAACTGAGCAGAAACACGACATTACACTGAAACCACGGCACGTACACTTCAAGTTTCACAAACGAGCACTCAGTAGTAGCGACAGCATGAGGCCTAGAAAGTCTCTGCCGGGCCTGGAACCCCCATCCCAATGAGGCACATGCAAAACAAAGATTACAGAATGAGAATAAATTCTCAATGCTGGTTTTAGTTCCAGTACGCGGATCTTAATACAAATCCGTGCATCAGACTAAATCCTGATAAAATATTAACATATAAATACAGATATTTATATACCGTAGGTATCAGTCGGAATGGTCCTAATACCGGCATCTGCCAGATGACATGCAACAACAGAAAGATGAATCACAAACATAAGCATTTATCATTCAGATAAAACTTATACACTCAAGTTCTTAAGGCCTGACAGATACAGAAAGAACTTTTCCCATAACATATAATCAATGGTAAAACCAATTGATATAGACCAGACAGAGGGAATAATTCCAGAGATAATAGCGCTAATAACCTGGCCGGATCGGTGGCCAAACCGATAATCACCAGAGAGTGCAAGAGTTTATAAATCATAAATATGCTTATCAGATTTACAGAAATTGGAAATGGTTTAATTTAGTGTAAGTCTGATTCTTCTATCACAAAATCAAGTCAAGTGAATAGAAGATTACGGAAACCATTCCAGTCATTTAATCACAGTCTGTAATTTATTCAGTAACAAACGGATTTCAGATTCAGACTGTATAACAATCATTGTCAAAACAGAGATATACTCAACATGCATTTGTTTGATTATTTTCGGGCTTCTATTTCTATATGAAAATAGAGTGCAATTTCCAAAAAGTTTCAACATGCCATGCATTAATTTAAAAATACCGAATTCCAAATTTTAATTAAGAAACCGCGTATCCTCACCTTCACACTCGTCGGGAGCGTGTGAGTGGCCGGCTGTTCCTGTTCACAATTAATAGATTTAGATCCGTTAATATTTATTTAACGGGGTTCTATAATCCATTGGACAGAATTAAAGTCTGGTTAACCTAACCCCACTTGACTGATGGTAATAGTTCCAAATTTCATAGCAGATATTATTAATAATTAATGTTTTAATTATTAGTCCAATCGTCGGAATTAATTGCTTTACTTTATTATTTCCTAATATCGAAGTCAGAAGTCAGAAATCAGAGTTAGATTTTATTTTCAGAATTTTCGGAAATAACAGAAATAACAGAACAAAAATAACAGAAATATCAGAAATATTTATTAAACTCAGAGAAAAATATAAATCAGAAATTTATTTTATTATTTAGCAGGATCAGAGTGTCTGAGTATTTGCCACAGTATCCGTTCAGTTAGATCAGACGTTTTTCATCATCTCCCTAAAATCCGAAATCCGAAAATTAAACTAAGTACATTAGTTTAATTTTATTATCAAGCTCAACAGAAATTAATAGCCCATTTCTCATTAATTAAGTCTTAACCCGCAACTTAATTAAATCATAATCCGAATTATAGTCATTTACAATAGACCACAAAATTAAATTAATCTCAGCCCACAAGTATTTCGAAAGCCCACTTCTCTCTTTTTTTTTCTTTTCCTTTTCTTTTTCTTTATCCGCCAAGTCCACAGAAAATTCCAGCCCAACTCAGAAACCGGCCCACGCCAACAAAATCCAGCGACAAAATCAAGTCAACCCAGTCAGCCAAGTCAGACTCAGTCGACTGGGTCAGGTCGACTGAGTCGACCTTTAACGGGTCCGACAAAACCAAAAATCCAATCCGATAAGCCCTCAGCCCACACAAAGTTTCAAGTCCTCAATTTATTCACATAAGCCCATCAGAAACTACAAATACCCCCCATGTTACAAATAAGCCCCTGGTTATTCACTTTCATGCTCTCAGAATTTTGCGAATATATCCATAAAAATCCAGAAATCACCATTATCATCCCAGAGCACACAATCCATGCCAGAATATCGATTTCACCCTCTGTTAGTGTAGCAGTAACTGGTACCAAGGTACAAATGCACTTTAATGAGTCTAAAATACATGATATGTATCCAATATGCACTGCCTCAACTCAAAATATGCATATTATGCTCTCGATTGCAAATTAGACCCTAAATGAACATAAAATCATTTCGGATTGCACTAACAACATGAACATACACAGAAATCCAGTACTTAACCCCCATGCAGTTGATTGAATCATCAATTTTAACAAGTAATACACACAACCTTTCATGATTTTCCCTCTCTGAATTACATAAACCAAAAGAAACATGTATCTACATGATTCTATACTCTATTTCATGAAACTAAACTTCAAATGATATCAAATAACATAGTATGCATGATATTAACATAATAACCTTCACAGTTTGCATCCAGATGCATTTATAAACCAAATCATGAGCCAAATTATGTTGCCACAGTTCTAGTTTCATTTCACATATATGTTATAACTTATATACCCAGTAAACATGCATATATAGTCCCTCAAATACTTGTATGAACTGCTATAACTACCAAATACAAATTATGCTAGTATATGCACTATATAAAAGATTGCTCAGAACAGTTAGCATCACACAGAGACGAATTAGCATCCCCACAGAGTTAATCCACTTCCTAGAACACAAATTAATGCCAGAAAATCAATTAATTAGCACTATACTTAACAGAATCAAAGAGAACCTTGTTCAGATTACCCAAGCAGCAGCTAATATTTAATAGTTCATAGCTTAACATAATCACAATCATCAAATTAAACTAGGAATCAATAGGGAAAAGATATACCTCTCTCTTGATCTTTTGCAAAACGCCTCAGAAATTCAAGTGCAATTAAAGCTAAGATCAAGGTTATGCTAATCAAGAACAACGCTAATTCCATGCACAATTACTGTCAAACAGATAGCAAAGAAAAACCCTAGAAATTAGGATAAATCGATTATCGCAAATTGAATCCAAAATCCTAAAATTGACAGTAACAAGAACGACTTTACCTCTCCCGGCTCCAGTCTCATCCTCCCTTCTCCTCCGTCACCTCTCAAAACCCTAGAAATTGGGTCGTAAAATACTTACCTTAAATCCGACAAAAGAAGGAAAGGAGAGACAAAACCAAGGAGGAGGTTAAGCCACAACATCACTCAACAAGTGATCCCCACGAATCCACGCAGAGAAGAGAACAAACGAACCTCCAGCTCACCACAGAGGCGTGAAGGCGCATGAGGTGTAGCAGAGGTGTCACCTCTACACGGGGCACCTCAGAGGCAGCCACCACCTCCATCGAATCACTAAACGACACAAGAGAACGAGCACACGCTCGAATAAGGCCAGAGAGAAAGAAAGAAAGGCGGAGAAGAGAGACAGATCAGACGGAGGAGACGAGGCAGAAGGAGAGACCTCCTCGTCGACTCTATTTTAATAAAATAAGTCCAGATTCTCTATGACCAAAACTTTGTAACCTTTGGTGTAATAACTTACTGACGACTAATTTGTAAATTAGCTATTTTCCCTAAATAATTATTTAATTTATTTCCAGAAGTCAGAAAATTGTGGCAATTATACAGAAATACTCAGAAAATTATAACGAACATTTTCATGTCCTCGGATTAAATTTCCCGTCAGATTTTACTGTTACTTTAATTTATTTCATAAATTAGGTCATTAATTAACTTAAACAGATAATTTGGAACTTTAATTACCGACTAATCAGACAGTATTGTTACAAATAGTTACTAAATAGGAGTGAAATTGAATGAGTTTATAAAAAAAGTATAATTAAAATAAATATTTTCAGCCAACCATCTCATTTTAATATTTGAATTTCTTTCTATCATTTTGGATGGAACAAATTATTCCGTGAAAAGTAAAATAGCAAGGAGTCTCTTTAATGTTCTTAAATAAATATCATTTCACATATCCTAATCTCATACTTTCAGCATATAATTCAAATAGTACATGTACAAAATTTTATGCTTATTTACTGTTTTAATTGGTTCGAATTTTCCTGTAACGAATTTGGTGTTTTTTCACGTCCCAAGAATTGATCTCATTTCAAATATTTTAATATTACTTTAGAAATGTGAAGGAGATCAGCATCAGAAGAGGCTTTTCATCACATCGCAAGAATTTAATGATATCATCTCAAATATTAGTTGCTACGAGCTATACGTAGTACTTAAAGTAGGTGAGAAATAAATTAGAAAAAGAAAGGAAAAAAACTATCCTTTGGTGAGGTTAAAACTCTTGTGATACTATTTGAGTTTTGAACTATTTCCATATATGGTTAGGTCGGGACATGAAATATTGAAATGGACAACCGGAAAACTGGTATGAAATCTTTCTTTTAGGACAAAGAATCCAATGAGTTCCTATAAGAAAGAAAGGGCGAGAACAGCCCTTAATTTTAACATTTTGTAACTCGTGGTCCATGCATTATTAGGAATGTCAAGTACGTTCAACTATGTCTTGTAAAGAGGAACATTAAGTATCATTGCTATTTAGTTTTGGAAATTTATCAACTAAAATCAACCCATCTTTTCCAAAAAGTTACTATTTTCGAAAATCAACGTTTCATCTAGTAAATAAGGATGGCGCATTTTCATAAGAGATTTCGGATTCAAAATTCAACTAACGATTCCTTATAAATATTTAAAGTTGTATAATTTCATCTCCATCTTTATGTAATAAAATTTATTACCATTTTCTTACATTTTGAAAATAGCATAACCATCATCATGACAGATGCAAGGGATGACAATTGGGGCCCTTGACCCGCTCCTCCTTCCAATTCCTTAATAATTATTTATTTTTTTTTCTTTCAGAATCTAATTGATTGAACATAATTGATAATCAGATTTTTTTTTTAGCTTATAATTTGATAAGAGAAATAAACATTTCTTATTGAATTTTCTTTCTACATATGCTTGTGTGATTCTCTAGATTAGCAGATCCGTTGCTGTATCTGTCTAAAATAACATTATTCTATTATTCAAATAGTACTATTGTATTATTATTATTATTATTATTATTATTATTATTATTATTTTGGCAATTTCTAGTGTTAACTAAATTATGTAATCGATCTAATTCCAATCGTTTATTTAAAATTATAAAGAGAAATGAATGACAAGAATTCAAATCCAGTTTTAAATTTCTATTCACCATAGAATTAATCTTATTTTTTATTTATCAAACGAAAAAATTATTCTTTTTCAAAATTTAATTTACAATATTAACTTAGTTGTGACAGACTGACAGATACAACTATAGAAGTAGAAATGGTCATATCCAAACAACTGCACCATACAGAAAGCAAGCTATCGATATAATAGAACTCAAATGACGAGAGCAACCCGCGGGATTCCCTGACTTTTCGCATTACTTGCAAAAATGAAAAGCCACAACCACAAGACGGAAACCAAATCTGGTGTCGCGCGACACCAGTTGTAGCGCAGAGAGAGAAAAAGATCTGGCCGTCCGATTTTGATCTAATGGATAAGGGAGCCCCGTGAATAATACCAGATTGATAGGCCCGAAAAAAATGAACCGCCCGATCAAAATCGAACGGCTCTGGGTGCGCTACAAGCCGTGTAGCGCTACACCAGATCGGGGTCCGCGATGGGGTTTACTATCCTGCGTTGTCTCAGGTGTGTTTGGATGGGAGGGGAATAAGGAATAAGCCCCTTATTCCTTATTCCGGGGCAAACCAAACAACACTATCATAAGGAATAGAGGCCTATTCCGGTCCAAATTCTAATTCCAAGAAAATGGAGAAATTAGAATTAGGAATAAGGAATAAGCCAATCCCAATTCTAATTCCCTATTCCCCCTCCCATCCACACCAATAAATTGGGTTCAAAAGGAAAGCATCTAGGCCAACCCCACACACGTGCTCTATAGGGGCCTAGAATCACAGTGGCTAGACACGTACATGAAAAGACAATTGGTTTGCTGATTTAGCCAATTGGGCCAGGCTCGAGTATCGCTATCCGGCTATCCCTGCTGAGATGAAAAGAAAATAAACAAAACCAGTCTTAATAGTTAACGCATCCTGTGATGAATAAGGATGGAATAATTCCTCATTTCATTCTTTAGTATAGAACGAAAATACTTTTAAATGAAATAATATGGAGTAAAATTAAAGTACTTTTATATGTGAAGCAAAATTCAAACACTTAACTTTTTTTTGTTTGTTTTTTCACTTATTAACATAGGGTATATATGAGGACAATTTGATTTTTCTTAATTTTATTCTAATTTACTTATTTTACTACTAACAAATTAATACAAATATTAGTTTTTTTGAGGGCCGACAACTGCCGGCAATTCCATTAATAATAAAAAAGCTTACAAAAGTTAAACAAAGTAAAATTAAAATCAAGCTTCAAACGAAGCTTCTCAGTACTGCCTACTGGTACCGAACCGTACCAGTCTTTCAACCCAGCCAAAGACCAAAGACCCCATTCTAGTCTGATACAAAACCAAAAAGAAAAATAGAACTAACTCTTCCAAATCTAGTCCCGACTCCCGACCTAATCGGTACCTACGAGGCAATCTTCAAATGGAGTGCAGACCCACACGACCTACCAACGTTAATGCTGCCACCAAACTTCACCTCCAACACCTCTACACCGAGACCAGTCTACACCAATAGTGTGCCATACAACCACCCTCAACAAGAGCCACCAACTAAACATTCGTCTTGATCGCCTCCGCGAGAAGACCGACTCATCTTCAATCCAAAGATTAAATGGCAGGACTTGCAACACTAAAGAGCCACATTGCTCTCACCGGTCGTCCCAAACCACGACCTCAACGACCGATCAAACCACAGCTGTACAACCTTTCCGGTTGCACCACGCCGATACCAAATTCATCGGCTGAACCAAACAACGGGAATGGCCACCCTCACGGCCACAATACACCGTCGACAAACCCTGGTCATTATAACGACGGAGAAGGAAAACCAAGATAAATCAGATCTATATAAAAAGAAAGGGAAAAGAAAAAGAAAAAAAGAAATATGCCTGCCTCGGCCTCCCCCGCCTAAGGTTTTCGGACTGGCTCGACAAGTGGCGGAGGATGAGGGATCGTCGTGGTCCGAGGGGGAGGGGGAGGGGGAGAATATGAGGGATCACTAAAAAATCGCCTAGCGGCGCCTCAATATTCGTGTTAGGGTTTTCCGCGAAAGTTTTCGTTTCGTCTCTCCACAATACAAATATTTTTAATTAATTAAGTGTGTATTTTTTGTATTTTCTGAAAATAAGCAGGATTAATCCAGCCACTTTCTATTAGAAGGAAGGAAGTCTCCAAAAAAAAAAAAGACAGTTATAAAATGGCAATACAAAAAGCCCCTCTCCCCAATATGGGGGGACACAAATCGGACCAGTATCTTCTACCCATCTCTATTGAGATGGGTAGAGTGCCCATCTCATCACGACCGTCCGATCTAATCTGGACGGTTTATTTTTTTCAGGAGTGGTGGAATTCACGGGACTCTTTTAGCCATTGATATTAAATCAGACGGTTGAGGTTTAAGATGGGCACTCTACCCATCTTAAAGAGATGGGTAGAGGATGCGGTTCCGACACAAATCAGCCATCACTCTAAAATATAATTCCCAGACACCAAAAAGATGCTATTTTAAACAATGCATGGTATCGATATGGTACCAGACTACCAGTGCATACATCGAAATTTAGTGTGTACTATGATTTAAATTTTTTTTCGCAATGTAACAAAAATACCAGAGTTTGGTTACTTCTTACAGTTTCCTATCTTCACAAGTAATAACCAGTTAGCATGCAATGAACAGAGGGCGGCAGCAGATAGGGGCAGCGACGAGTAGAGGGCAAAAGCGGGCATGGGATGGAAGGACCATGTGCACAGGGCATGCGAGGCGGCTCTATTATTTTACTTTTATGTAAGTTTTTTTTATTTTCCCTTAATGATTTAATCTAACGGGAGAATTTGTGTAATCTCTATACTGTTTATAAACGCACGAATTCAAGAGTTGTTAACACTCTAAATCTAGTATGTAAACACATGTTTTTGTCATTGTAATTGGATATTAATGATCAGACGAAGTAACAACATGTTTTGATTTTCTGTCTAATAAGAAAATAAATTGAGGAACATAATTACTCGTATCTCTAGTAGATTGAGCAACATATCTTTGTTGCTTAAAATTATTTATTTTTATTTGCCCACGTACGTATGAGGACATTTTTGCTACTTTTTCAAAAAAAAATTGACAGATTTTAGATTGTCATGTCTCTAATTAACAACGTTTTAAAGAAATTAACGACATAAAATTAATTAGCCATTTTATGGTGGAATAACACTAATTTAGAATGATATTTTTTTTAAATGACAATTTCATGGTGACATACTGACATGTGTCTAATTAATTTTTTTTTTTAAAGGCAAAATGGGAGCTAGTAACCTTCTCTGACTTTTTTAAAATTTATGGGATCTTTAACCAGCTTTCGAAACTACTACTTTTACTCAATTTGTATTTTGCCAATAGACTAAGGATTAGGATCTCGGATAAAATATATTATTTTTGCAACTTAAATAATAGAGAATAATTATCATCTCTTTTAGACTCAATATTTTCAGAGCTCACTGAGGTTGTATATTACTACCAACAAAAACAATTTCCGGTAAAAATAAGACTGATGATTCAACTTAATTGCTAAGAAAGAAATATTTATAGCTAGAAATTAAGGTGCATAATAACATTTTGGTATAAATGTGTCACGCTTGCTCGGAAGAAAATGTTAGTGAAAATTTCTTGCATAATGTATTAATTTCAGCACTGATCTCGGGATATTTGGAAATATGTCACTAAAATTTTTTTTTCCCTTTTCTTTGTGGGGTAAAATGCACAGTACACACGAGATCTAACTCGAAACAATCCAGTTGTGGTCGAAGTGGGGCAGTGGCCTTGTGTACTAAATGCTAAGGGCTAGAGAAGATAGATAGCCAGATTCATACGACTGGCTTTCTGGAGCTTTTCCAAAATGTTCACTCACTGTTCACTGCGAACAACTATTAGGAAATTATAGAGAAGATGATTGAGTCTAGATATTCGTAAAATAAAGACACTACGCAGCCGATTTAATTTGTTTGTTGGCCGACTAATGCGATTTGGCGAATATAATATACATCATATGATTTCTAATCAGACCCGATAAGCAATCGCTCATTACACGATCCGCACAATCCATTAGTAAAAGAGGAATGTAATCACCAATCTAGTAAGGAATGAGCGTCCAGTGTTGGTCAATTAGAATGAACGCCCAGCGGTCAGCATCCTCCTTACTCACCCTCATCTAATTCATAATAGTTGGAAAATTAAAGTATAACAGTTTAGATAATTAAAATAGTAAGGTGGACAATTAGAATTAATATAATAAAAAATGAATGTGGACACTGAACAATTTGAATATAATATGAAGATGGACAATTAATTAAAAAGAATCTGTTCAGAAAGAGGAAGTGATAGGAGGAGGCCAAACCACGGAGGGGTGAAAATTAAAGTGACGAGCGGCGATGGTGAGAGGTGGTCGACAAGGTAAAGGACTGGAGGGGTAAAGGAATGGAGAAAGAAGATAAGAGAAAGGTCAGGATGTGTTAGCAATAGAGAATAAGGGCGAGGATGAGAGAGTGAAGTGGAGACCGATGAATTGTGCGGATTGTTCGTTTAGTGGATTGCATGTAGTTAATCTGATTTTTAATTCCATGTAGCAGGTGCTATCGAACAATCATTGTGAATGTGTTAAGGATTTTCGAACTAGTTATTGTTAGATGAACGGATTTTTTTATACTAAATTTCTGCATTGATTAAGAACCAGTTCTTATTGTAGTAATAAAGAGCAACACACTTTCAAATTAAGTTTAAAATCCGACTGAGAGGTCATTTATATGACATTTAATTTCAAAATAAGTTAGAAAACTTGATCCATCTTTTATCTTAAAAAAAAAAATCACGTTGATTGATTTAAATTGATATATATTAAAATATTTTCGGCATATTCCACAAGATAATGGGTTATTGATGGGGTATGAGTTTAAGTAAATTTTATATGATATATAGAGAAATTTATTTGGTACTAGAATCGTACCTAGTTAAATAATCCGATTATTGAGATCTGTACTTGAATTTGTTGGTTGGTTGATGTTTATAATTGTGATGTAATTAATTGACGGACCTAGATACAAAAAGATATTACGTATTCCACTCACGTCCCCCATTTTTCAGTCATGGACTGGAGATATAATAGATTCACTCTCTATCCTCTTGTTATTTTCTAACTTAAAAGATTGATTTAAAATGTAACATGATACCTCTATATGCAAATATAAAGCTAGGTTTAATGAAATCTCTATGAAAGACTTAAATAATAGTTTTATTTATTTTAGAAGATATTATTTGTAACAAGTTTTTAATATATCTATATCTAAATATTTAGAACGATCACTAATGTGATGGATTCCAACTCGAAATAACTAAGGATTTTGCAACCAATTAATTTTACAAAACCATCTATGCTGACATCAGTCGTAACGTAATTTGCTGAGTTAATACACCTGCACGGCCTGTAGTCAGACAAATAAGTGGCAGGAAGCGTTCTGAGCTTTAAAGCCCCAGTACGTACTCTGAGTCTGAGCACGGTCGCAATACAACTTAAACCGTGTATCAGTGCTAGAGTAACTTCCAATCAACAAAAAATAAAAAAATAAAAAAAAAACGGTTCTAGAGTAACTTGTGATATTAATTAATTTAAGTGTTTGAGTCCAGCTAAAATAGGAGGAGAACGAATATTTAAATAAATTAATATCTATTATAAATTACAAATTCTCAGCCAATAAAATAACATCTGTATTTTCATTTTTCTTGTTAATTATTTTGATGTTAACTAAAAAATAAGATGTCAAAGAATAAGAAGAAAAAGAAAAGGATTCCAACCTTTTCTCACCACCGCCATTGCAGTGATGTGTGACAGTCTATATTATCTTGAGCTTCAAAAAGTAAGTGGTAGCGGGCTAGCGGCTGAGGCGGGTGCTCCTCCGCAACAGCATCTTGAGACAATTTCATTTTTTAAAAAAAAAAAAATTCCTGAAAGAACTCGCATTTTGACACAGGGAACTCTAGATCGGTTTATCACTGTTTTTTTTAGCATAGTTCGGTTTGAAGCGCACACACCAATAGTTATTATATTAACAATATAATAATCGGAAAATAATTATGCTTAATTAGTTTCATTAGTTTGTAACTAATGCATATTTTAACTTGAAAAAATTAATTAAGACATGTAAATAAAAATTAATATGCTTAATAAATATTAAGTTAGTTATAATTAAGGTCATACAATGAAGTTAGCTTAAAATAAATTAGTTTTTTTTTTAAATTATTCATCCTCATCACTATTTTAAATCATCCAATTCGAAGAGCATATGTTTGCAATTTTTAGAATGGCGTGCACAAAGTTTTAGATATTACTCTTTTTTCTTTTGTCGGATTAGAACTATTAGTACTATTTCTAATCAGTAATCGCTAGCCCAAAAGATATTGTTTTTATATTATTCCATAACGTTATTTTCTTGCATTCAAAAATTCCCAGAAGGTCCCAATTGCCCACCCAAAACACCACCACGAGGAAGGGAGTGGCTTGAATGAAAGACGGGTCCATTAGGGAACACAGAGATTACAAACT
This sequence comes from Rhynchospora tenuis, assembly GCA_027725995.1. Classification (NCBI taxonomy): domain Eukaryota; kingdom Viridiplantae; phylum Streptophyta; class Magnoliopsida; order Poales; family Cyperaceae; genus Rhynchospora; species Rhynchospora tenuis. The sequence continues at coordinate 170,388,481 of CM050888.1, forward strand.
GTAGAGCACAAGGTAAATAATAGACTACAGATTAGGAAACACAACGTACATACATCCAAAATGCTAAAGAAATGATGAAGATCCCTAATGAACATATCTAGAATTATTAATTAGTGCTACCTCTAGCCCTATCTAGCATTTCCCTACAACTCTCTGGAGGCTCTGCTTGATCATCCCTGGAGAAGCTATTACTGGGTTTATGAACTGCAATAAAAAAATTTTAAATGCATCACTCGGCTTGTCATGTTAGCACTAAAACAGTAATAATAATAGCAGCGGCATCAGTAATAATAATAATAATAATAATAATAGTATTATTATTATTATTATTATTATTATTATTATTATTATTATTATTATTATTATTTAATAATTACATCGATAAGGGTTAAATTGAAGCAGAATGATCGAGCAAAAGACCTAGCTGGAATGCTAGCTAGTTAGGTACACTAGTGCGAACTCTCTCGGTACCATTGTACCAGTAAAGTAAACTGTCGTCATTTGTACATGCTAACTTCTTAGCAAGTAAACAATTAAACATTCAATTTGCGTAACTTCACAGGGTTATATGCAAAAATATAAAACATTAAATTAAGAAAAACAGCCAAACCTTAGCTTTTATTGTAAGAGCCAGAATACTTTCTGAAATGGTAGATTGCACGGACACAGGATCCAGATGTAAATTTCCAATTGCCTCAAGTATCTCAAGCAATAAAAACTCTCTCCACTGGCAATGCATTACTAGAAGTGCCTCTTGATCACTCATGGTGACATTTATATCTAGGTGACCATCTTTAGAAAAGACCCAGTGATGCTCTGCTTCAGCCTCATCGATGTCACGCACCTTACGCTTGTTCAAAGATATTTTTTTACCATTTGACATAGCCTTTACACAGTAATTGTCAGAAGTTCGCTCAGCCTGATCCGGATTATTCTTTCTCAATGCCCTGGATTCATGGTCGAATAGTTCTCGGCATGATTCGAGTTCTTCGACACGGCGCTCGAGCTCCTTCACATACTCTACTGTGTCCCCAAGGATGGATGCTTTGTCGACCTAAAATGACAGTGATATTTGGGGCATTAATGATTAAATCATCAAATAAATAGCACACTATATGTTTTATAAATACAATAAATATCACCTTTTGTATATTAAAATGTAATTATTGTTTGAACTTAAACAAAAAAATATGTCAATTATAGGCCTCATTTGTAACATTTCTTTTCTATTGTTATGAACAGATTCTCTGGCACCGACAACAAGATAAGCATTAAACATACCTTGCTAATAGAAGGAACAATGGATCTTAAAGCAACAAACTTCTCATTCAATTTCTCCCTACGCCTCCTCTCTGACATCACATGGCTAGCACTAACATCAACCCCAGATTTCCAAACTTGGGTTTGCAAACCAACCCCTTCTTGCACCCCGTTCACGCAATCAGCATTCATCCATGTTCCTCCACTTAGCACTTTCTTTAATAATTTTTGAGATGCACCAGCAATCTTGTCTGCCCCAAATGACTTTCTCCACACCACAAAACTAGACTCGCAGCCACCGATTACATTCGGTGCATAGGATTTCAATTCTTTTGAATTCCTTAAAATTGAAACTAGAGTCTTCTCATAGTAAGAAGCATCGCCATCAAGATCAAGAGAAACTAGGTCGAGTTCTGTTTTCTCAGTTAGAATGTCAAATGCGGCCTTAGGAAATACGCATTCGCTTGGGATTAAAGATCCATTTACTCCATTGCTGAATTCATCATCTATTAATTCAGTGTTAAACCCAAAAGAACCAACCATTTGCTGGGTATTAGTCGGGTCCTTCCAGCTATCATCTGGCGAGTCAATATCCAATTCTTCATAAATGTTTGGATGTAATTCTTCTGCCTCCTTACTTGCATTGTCAGTTGGAAGTGAGAAAAGAGCACTTGGTGAAATAACTGTGTCGATCATGTTATTTTCTTCATCTCTTTCAGGTAATGGAGGGCTGGAGATGGACTGCTCAGTACAAACAGGGAAGGATATCTCCCAAAAGGAGGTTGTGATGTGCTTTATGAGAGCTTGGTCTTCCAACACCTAATTAAAAGGAAAAATGGCAAAAAAAAAAAAAAAGAAAGAAAGGAGAGAAATAAATTTTAAGGTTAACACTTTGAAGATAAGAAGAGGTATCTAACGAGAATAAAAATATGGGCTTGCAGTACAAAAAGCTGACCATTTCAGTAGTGCCTAACTCAAGGACGCCACTCATGAAGGGAACACATACGACTGTCTGCGCACCATTATTTGAACATAAAAAAAGAGTTAACCTCTTAGAAGTAGACAATTGTTTGGCAAATTAATTTTTTTTGACAAAGATAGAAATTACAGACCTGTATAGATGCACTCTACAGAACCGCCATATAAGGTAATGGAAAAGGAAAAAAAATCGTGATTAGCAAACTGAGAAAAATAAAAAAATGAAAAAATTTGACAAGAAATTTACAGTATGATATGAATGAATGGGTAAGTTTAACCTTTGCTAAAAGTGATCGCGTGAAAGTTTTGCTATCAGCAAATTGAGCATTGCACAACCAGATTTGTTCGTTGCTTGCCAAAGCCTTCCCAGGCAACCTTACACAAAATTTAGAAATTGTATTTCTAAGGTTGGTAACCGACAAAATATAGAAATTGTTGTGAACAGTTGAAATCTAAGTCGGATAAAACTTGAAAATTTTCTCTATCTAAATAAAAATATTACCCCCGGCCAGGTCCAAACGTGAAGGACATGCAGACCAAGTAGTACCACTCTGTGTCTGTTAAATCCTCTGGGGACAATGAGGCCGAAGGCCGCTTGCATTGCTGATTGCTGTCTCCAGCTGAAAGGGAGATATACAGTTCCCTTAGTTGTTCACTTCTCTCTAGACCCATTTCATCAGCTTTGAACTCCATCGGTTGAGTTGTCTTGCGGGTTTTGATGTCGCCATTGTAGTACCCAGCACTCCATACCAAAACCCTGTGAGAGAGGTTCGTCAAAATAACACTGAGGAAGATGTTAAGGGGATGACGATGGTGTTAAATGTTTACTGTTAATTATACTTGAGCATCTTAGAGCTATACTAATTAACCCCACATCCTTCTTTAGAATTACAGTTTGGTGAAAGAATTTGAACATAATCTATTGTGCAAGTAAAAATTTTTAGATAGTTCGCAAAACCACAGGCTACATAGTACATAGTTTTCAGCTCCAGTTCATTGTAACAGATGTCTTATACTTAGGTAGGGCAAAAAAGAGCGTTCAAGACATCACAATTAACGACCAACTTCTTCTCCATACGATCTAAAAAAAATTGTTAGGTCGTATGAAGTCTTAAGGCACTTTTGGCATGGGTGAGGTTAGTGGGTTTAGTGGTGTAAGGTTAGTACTTTTTGGGATTTTCGAGGTACTTTTTGGAATTTCGAGGTAGAATAGTGAGGGGATGGGATTTTCGAGGTAGCTCCAACTAACTCCAAAAACCCCTCTAACCCCTCTAAACTCTCATGCCAAACACACCTTACAGAACTAAAGAACAAAAGTTTGCAAAAATGAAAAAGATATGTAAAAAAAATAATAATAAATAAGATAAAAAGGAAAGGAAATCAACTACATTTAAATAAGCAATATCATGCAAACACCAAACAGTTCCTTTGTAGCAAAAAAGTACAAAACTTATCTTACTTGTCAAATTTTTTCTATTTTAAACATAAACTTTGAAACTGTACCGCCCGTGAGTTTCTTTACTCAGAAAAGAAAGGACAAAGAAAACCAACGGATTTTGTAGATAAGTAAAAAGAAGAAAATAACAAGTAATTAAATACTCTGATTGCGTGGTGGAAATAGACCAAAAGATAGCATAGCTCCACTGGAAGTTTCTAACCACAGCTGCTAGTTGCCTTCTGAACCGCTGTTGTTGCACTTCTTCCTGATAAGCACCTGGTGCTTCCATTTTTTTTATTGTATCACAAATCAAACCTTCAATAACTAATTACTCAAGTGCTTTTCAAAGAGTCCCTTTCTCTTTCAGGTGTGACAACATTCTACTCGCAAAGTCTCGTAAACTTTCTTGCTTAGACTTATCTACTACTTTAGCCCTGAAAAGGAGTGTAAAAAATATATGTGATTCTTTCTATTAGCACATACAACGTGATAAGATAACCCCCCAAAAAAAGGAACGTCGAAAGGAAAATGTAGGTTTGTAGAACCAAAGAATTTTTTTTTTCTGACAAAGTAGCACAAAGAATGTTGCTCTAGTGGACGCTTCCTCGCATTCTGTGACAGAAGCAAAGAGCGCAAATTTCTAAATAACAAATTAAATCTTGCGTGCGTAAGAGAGAAATGTACCTAGCAAGGGAAGAATCTAGGCGTAAAAATCAATAGCGACATGCATCCAAACATACCATTTTTCAAAGCAAAGAGAAGTGAGGAGAATAAGGTCCACCCAAGCTGAATTTAAGACACCTCAGTCTAGAGCACAGGGCACATTTATTTCCAGTGCATGGTTTCTCTTCGACATAACTCCTAAACAACAAAAGCTTTAAACTCAACCCAAACAAGAGCTCTAGAAACATGCATTGATGACTGAAGTGGTTTTGGAGGGACCAGAGTGCCAGACTGTAAAAGCAAAGGATTCTCTCGCTCTCTCTCTCTCTCTCCCCCTCTTATCTATCGATCTATCTCTCTCTCTGTAGATTCCCTCTTTCTTGTTTTTCTTTTAAATATACCAATGTGTAACTAAGGCCACACAAAAGACAAGGAGACGAGACAGGAATGACCACCAGAACAAGAATTGCAAATCCACAGAATAGTCGGATCAGTTCTCTCTCTAAATTATTTATGATATTTTCCATTCAGAGAAACTTGTATATTGCTTATAGGAAGATATTTATTTATTGATTGTATATTTCTCCTTATTTTAAAAATCCGGATTTATATTGTTCACATGAAAATTTAATGATTTTTAAAATAAGAAGTAATATTATATAACTTGATTTCATGATTTCATGCTACAATGTATAATTTTATTATCATGTAATGCCATAACCTATATTCTATAGTTCATATTTCAAAATCCATCTTGAATCCAAACCATTGATCTCGTTAATTTTTAACAAGTAAATATATTGACAGTTTGACACAGGAAACATAACAACTCGTGAAAAATGGCATATATTCTTTTAAAAGGATCATGAGAAGCGTGAGAGATTACAAAAGCTGCCCCAGGAGGACATAAGGACACATTCCCACTTTTACTGAGGGGTGTTAGTAATTTGTTGGTGCATAAAACAAGCTCATATGATTGAAGGACTTTTCTAAAAAGAAGAGCTGATCGTTTAAAGTTGATCTCAGCACATTGCACACCTTGATACTCATCGTGGGCTCTCACGAAACTTTGGGCCTGACAAAAGAGTTTGTACCTCGGCTCATAGTTAGGTCTGTCCAAATTGAAAATGGCATGTGGCAAAAAGAATACGGGATCAAAATGGCATAGAGAAAAAGGTAGCGACTAGCGAGTTTTTTTTTTTTTTTTAAAAAAAAAAGAGAGAAAATGGAAGGGATGGTTGGTGGCCTGCGATTCGACCAGGCCCATTTGGAACGAATCGGACTTTCTCTTACCAAATCCACGAATTGGATTCGAACGAGAATATTAAGTTATTACTTAATGGCAAAAATGTCCTCATGGCTCATATAAGACAAATAAAATAATAAAATAATATTACACAATAAAAATATTTAGTTGAATTTTATAAATGTATATCATTTCGAAAAATAAATTGTTTAAACACCACTTGTCTCTTTTCTGTCAAAGGATCAAACTTTTTATCTGAAATCAACATCTAAACCACATATTAGATCAGATCACAAAAATTAATGATCCAATTTTTATATAACAATTGTTTCCACCCCTCTAGTGAAATTGCTCCAACCTTTTTATGGGTGTTTTTATAAGTAGTATAGATATAAATTATTATTTAAAACAACTAGTCTGTTCAAATTTAATTAGTTAAATGTTTTAACATTAATCGTTTTGTATTCGTATGAAAACAAAATGCTTCAATGCATAAATTTGGAACAAAGTTACCATATATTTTCTTTCCAATGATAATTCATCATTCAAAAGTTTTTTTTTTTTCCCACCGTGATTTCAAAAGATTTCTTGTATCTTTAATAAAGTAAAAAAAAAAAAATATCAGCAGATGAGTGCACAAACATCATTTTACCTGTCGCTGTTAATTTAACCTTTGATTATGTAATGTGGAGACAAACCTACAAAATATAAAAAATTATGTATGCGTCATTTTCAAATATAAAAGATATATAATTTGGATTCATCATTTGAATTTTAAATGTTAAATATTTATAATTAAAATTTTGGCACGTTGCAGTATTCAAAAATTACAATAAAAGAAAACTTCTCCGATTAAATGTAAATAACTACTTGCAAAGAAATAATAAGAAATATTTCACATCGATAACTCTAATGAAGTTGCATCATAATCATAAAATTCGATGCCTTTCTAGTAGACATTAGAATGTAGAAGATAAATAATTGTTAACATTTAACTCAATATGATGACTATAAATTCATGAATTTTTTTATCTCAACTTATGTATGGAAAAAAAAAATGTAGATTGCCCACGTATGAGAAAATTTAGATGAAGTTACGTTCTGATAAACATAAAATTATAATACATATAATGTATATGCTCATTGCCGCTTTTTTCCGATGAGATTATTCAAGTTGATTTTTTCATTATATATTTTAGTGAGATCTTGCATTTGCTTTAGCTTCATAGGTGATCACGGAGAACAAGTCTATATTAACAAGATCCAAAATTAAATCTGTGTCCTAGGCTCGGAAGTCCATGCACTGTCCTATGTCAGTAAAATCAATGTCCCAAAAAAAGATGTCAGCAAAATCTCCAAGTGGTCTTACGGCTCCAGTTGTGTGTTAAAAATTGAGGTCCCATTTGATTGTGACTTAAGAAGTGCATAACTTAAGTTATGCATTCTTAAGTCATCGAATACCCGTTACATAAGACACTTTAAGTAACAATACTCCTTATGCATAAGTTATGCATCCATCCCCTTTAATTTTTTTCCAACAATACCCCTTAGAAATAATCAATAGTAATAATTAACAAATACTTAATAATATTTAAAAAGTAACAATAATTATTAAAAAATAATAATTAATAATAAAAAATAATTATTATAATTAATAATATTTAAAAAGTAATATTGACTATTAATAATACGATTTAATAATAACAATAATAATAAATAATAATTAATCAATAATAATTTTTTATTATTAAATAATTAATAATATTTAATGAAAAGTAATTATTAATATTTCATGATAACAAAATGATTTATTATTATCATATATAATTAATTTTTATAATAATTAATAATTAACAACAATTAGTAATTAATAATATTTAATAAATAGCAAATAATTAATAATAACTAATAAATAATAATATTTAATAAGTAAAAATAATTATTAAAAATCATAATTAATAATAAAGATTAATTATTATAATTAATAATTAAATAATAAATAATAATAATTAATTAAAAATAATTAATCGATAATAATTTTTTATTGTTAAATAATTAATAATGTTTATAGTATTTAATTAAAAGTAATTATTAATATTTCATAATAATTAGTAATTAACAATAATTAGGTCACAACGTCTTATTAATATATAATGCTAATTCAAATTAAATAATTGAAATTTAAGGACATTTTAGTCTTTTGACATGAATATATGCATGCATTAAGTTACTCATCCTTACTACACGACCAAACATCTATTACATAATACTACATAAACACTTAGGCATCCTTAACTTACGCAACCCCTTACTACACAACCAAATACCCCTGATAGCTTAATGTACTGCTCAAGTTTCCGTATATATTGTGTTATTTGTACCTTCATCGGTTAGGGTTTACAAATTACACATGAATCCGGTAAAAAAAATAATAATTTGGCATATTCCTCAGCTTATGCGCCCGGACAATGTTATATCTGTTCTATATTGGAGTGCCTGACGATTCCAGAATAAGATGGTACAATTATGTTAAGAAAACGCTGACAGTACTGCAATGAATTTGTCAAGTATGCAATTCGATTGGCTAGGGGCTTACTCGGGATGATCATCTCAAATATTTCGATTGATATGAGGCTGACAGTCACAAGCATGATACAGTAATATGTACTGAATTCCCGAGCAAATGTGGCTACAAATTAAATTATCAACAAAATTGACCATGATAAAATAAACTGGGTTGAATGTAAATCTTGGAATTTGTGTTAAATATGGACCTGATGCACCTCTGACCAGCATCCAGCCTTAGAGAAATTCAAAAAAAATTCTGCAAGTCAGATATAAACCACAATTTCATTGATTGACGGTACATAGGACAATCCAATAGAAATCTCTGCTTGTGAGAGCTTACTAAAAATTCAACTAACATTCTCAAAACAATCTAAACACACAACAGATCCGTTTATGGAACTTCCTAAAATTTAATGGGCCCTACTATTTTAAATTAGACTGACTGATCGAAAACGAATGGACCAATTTGATCAAACGAGAATATTTAAAAGGGTTCTTTGATGTGAATATGATTTCAAATAGAACCCACTTTTTTCTTAAAAAAAATTTGGCGATACATGACGTCAACATAACATCACAGGAGAGCCAGCTCCAGACAGAGTTGTGACGTCACGAAATCTGACAAACAAATTGTTACAGCTATCTCGTAGACGGATCTGTTGTGTGTCACGAAATCTGACAAAGAATTTTTTTTTTTTTCGAATAACCACTTGGGCGGCTTTACAAATAAATTGCGAGAAAACAAATTGTTACAGCGCTACCCACTTGGGCGGCTTTACATTATACAAATAAATTGCGAGAAAAGAAGAGAAAAGGCTGAGCGAAAAGTTATTCTAATTAGTAAAAGGACCGTCTCAAAAGGTATATGCGTGTTGTTAGGTATAGCCGTATAGGATAAAAGTAATTCACCGTTCACCAGATTTCGGGAATTGCTTCCTACACTTCAAAATATTGGAGATGCATTCCTCTTAGACAAAAATATCTTTCTCATTTTTCAATTTACATCTTTCAATTCATCTCAGTTTGAAATAAGTTGGAAATACGAAGGACATTTTTGTCCAAGAGGAGTACATCTTCAATTTTTGAGAGTGCAGGAATCAATTCCCCCAGATTTCTCATAAACAATAGTTCTCTGTTAGATTTTTTCCACTTTGTAATTTCTTTTACTCATAAACCATTTTATGTAGTTTAACAATTATGTTTCTATTTTACTTTAATATCAAACTGATCTTTTTTTTTATCCTGATGAATTCTGTAACATCAGACGTGTTGAATCTGAAGTTACCAAATAGCAAAGGAACATTTAATAGAAGTGATGTAGGGTTTTCATGCACACATTTCAATCCAATTTAGGCCCTAAATTATCTTTAAATACTTGTATTTTTAGTTGAATAAGCTAATTTTAGGTTAGTTTAATTAGTTTTTGTGTCAAGAATGAGTTACTACCATAGTTTCTAATTTTATTGCATATTTTCGACAATAAAAAACTTGGAGTGATCATGAAGTTGTAGAGCTCATTGCAAGTTTTTCAACGGTTCTTGAATCACCTCAAACAGAGTCCGGATGAAGGAGATATGACCAAAATACTGACAGGTCGCAGTGCTGAATTTTTAGAACGGACCGTTTCAAATTAGAACGGTCCGCCCCACCTGAAATCGCCAGAATTTCCAGAAATAGTCCAAAGTTGCCAAATTTAATGTTTTATTAAGTCATGGCGGTTCCAATCTGTTTCTAGCACTTCCAGAACATGTTTTGTACTATTTTCATTATCTCTACACATTCCCAATGCCTATTATTAAACATAGTTTGAGGAAATTTTGAAATATACAAGAGAGGGTCGTGGCATAGATTTATTTGAGAGAATAGTCTCAAGTCTAGATCGTGGCAGCGCCGAAACGACCGATTTGATTCTTCCTTTATTCCCTATTTCTCTCTTGTTTTGTATGATGTCTTTTAGTTGTTGAGTTGATTGTTCTGGGGCTATGATTTACTCTATTTAGTTGTTTGTGAATCTTTAATTATTAATTAAGTTTATGTTTTATTTCTTGCGCTTTAATTGATTTATTTGTTGTTTTGCTTGATTATTTGTTGATTTGATTGTCTCGTTAAACAAAGACCTAGTTTAATCGTTAGGACATAAAATCAATCGCAATAACTCGTAGCTTAGTAATGAAACACTTAGGTCGAGAGGTTGAACCAAATCTCGAGTAATCAAGATTTTACTTAGGATTGAGAGATTAAAAGTTTACCTAGACCTAAGAAATAATCTAAAACACCTAAACTAAGGAACGAGAGTTGAAATTTAGGAATTCTAGTAGTTAAGCAATTAAACTTAGAAACTTGACCTGAATGGGAGTTAGAGTACAAGCCTTTCTAGTTAGAAATTACTATAACTTGTATAAACAAGTTCTTGATTAATAATTAAATATCATGATCTAACAAGAGGTAGACTTGTTTGAACCAGAAATCCTAGAATTGTTTGACTTGTTGATTTTCTCTTGTTTAGTTCTCGTTTTAGCCTTAATACTAGATTTAGAATTAAAACTCACCTTCAATTCTGAATTTCAAAAGAGAGTTGAACTCGTCTAGCTAGTTTAGTAAAGCAAAAAAATTGATATTCCAATACCGTCCCTGTGATTCGACCCTCAAGCTTTACCACAAACAATTAGATCGATAAACGAGGTTTATTTTGAACTTTGTTTTTCCTCGATCAAGAAGTGTGGAACAGAGCTCTTATATTACACTTGTATGGTCTACCGCATGTCATACATAAGTGTATTGTTGTCCCTAAAGGGGTAGGCGGCTTAATCAATTTCAGTATTTAGCGGAAGTGATTAGATGGTTTTGGACCGATTTTTAGTATGAACTACCTATCACAAGTCAATTAGTACCCAAAACAATCAAGCACATACAAGCAATTCAAATATGCAAGAAAGTAAAAGGAGAAAGAGAGAGAGGAATTGAACACAATATGTGATTACGAAGTTCCGACCCGCTAGAGGAAAACTAGCCTTAGTCGTACGTCTCCGGGAGTTTCACAACCACCAACCGGGTGCGCTCCGTTCAATCTCAATAAGAACGGGACTACAACTTCGAACCGAATCGCCTCGTCACAAGGACCTTGAGGTGGATCAGCCTAACTCGAATGGCACAACGTCCTACAACAATGGCACAACGGCCTACACAAGGTGGTGGCACTACGGCCTAGCTCAAGCGGCTCAACGGCCTCGCTATTCAAGGGAGAGGAGCACTCAAGTGGCTATAATATCTCTCAAAGTGATCTAGCTATAAAAAGCTCAAATGAGAGAATGTCCATGTGCTCAAAGGCTATATTCCAGTTTGATTTTGTAAGGCAAAGCTCTCTAAAGAGAGAACAAGGGGTGGATATAAATAGAGCTCAGTTGGAGCTGTTTATCAGTAAAAACAGCCTCAAGCGTTATACAACGCTTGAAAATAGTCGTTAAATAAAATAAAATCCGACAAATTCATTGAGCTGAGTCAGTAGCGTTACACAACGCTATAAGGCATTATACAACGCTTGAATTCAACGGTCAAATTCTGACAAACTCGTTAGATCTTGTCAGTAGTGTTACACAACGTTATGGAGCGTTATGAAACGCTTGAAAGGGGAAAAGATAATGTTCAAAATAATTTGTCAAAAGCGTTGTACAACGCTATGGAGCGTTACACAACGTCACAAGACCAAGCGTTATATAACGTTAACAAGCGTTAAACAAATCTGACTGTAACGTTACAAAAATCTGACGAAACATTACTGGGCGTTCCCAAAATTCCTCAGGAATTTCCAGAGCCGGCCAAAACCCAAACGTCATACAATGGAGTGAGGCATTAGACAATGTTTGATTTTTGGACCGTTGTACAACGCTATAAATCGTTATACAACGCACTTGCAACAGTGCACTCATATGAACTCAGCTTGACTTAGTCAAACCATTATGCAACACTATGTACCGTCACACAACGTTTAACAAAGCGTTACACAACTGAAATGAGCGTTGTGTAACGTTTGAGTACTGATTTTGCAATTAAGTGAAAAAAGGGAGCGATCTGTAACGTTAAACAACGCTATATAGCGTTATATAACGCTTGAACCAGAAAATTAGATTTTTGCTGGTTTCTTGAGCTTTTCTGCTATCAAGACCATTCCAAGGATAATTAAGGAGTAAAGTATACCTTCTATCCTAGACTCCTAGTCTAAGCTAGCCTACAAGCTCCCTAAAGACTTGATCTTGATCTTGCAATAATCTTTTATCCAAGTTTTCATATTATGCATCTTCTTTCTATAAATTCCTATGAAGCTTAAAGAAGATTGTTAAATGCCAAATGATATTGTTTTCTAATCGACAAACCTAGAGTAGTTTAGTACAACACGTATAATTAGGAAAATGCATCAGTTCTTAAAAGAAATAAGGTAACAATTACATAGCAAAGTTTTTTTTTCCAAAAAAAAAAAAAGGCTACTACTTTTAGAGGAGCCTTTCATTGGGATTCCACCTTCTGTGATCCACAACATGAAGCATTATTATTTAATAAAATTATGGACAAATGTTTTATCTCTTATTATTTTATATAGAAAATAAATTGTTAAATAACATTTTATTTGAAAAATTACCATCTACATCACTAATTAAATCAAACTTAAAAAACAATAATACATATTATATATAAAAAATTAAATACATTCTTCGTCAAGAATTTGATATGAGTGGAGATAGAGATTAATATTTTTCGTTTCTGGGCCAGTACGGTGGACGTAAAATTAAATGTCATATCTAGATATGTTTATGATCGACCCAATCAAGCCATATCGTACGTTTATGCTTGACCTAAGATATGTGTTGGAGTTATGTCCTAGAAGCCAATCACTATGGCTACTTCTGTGGTTTATGTTATTGATGATATTTTATCATTTGTTCCTTGATTTATTTATTGATAGATCATTCAGGTTGAGGATTTGAATTGTAGATCTCTATAACTCATTTGTTCATAAATGACAATAATAAATCTAAAGATGTCCATAATCTTGATAATTAACAAGGAACATTAATTATCAAATAAGATTAGTATGCAAGTTAAGCGATGATTAAGTTCTACAAATCATAGGTAAGGAGTTACCAACTTAATTGCATATGTATATGTTGTAGAACATAGTACAGGACTTGACCCATTGAAATAAACATTTGGATTGTGTTAAGTGTCATTGTTTATTTCATATCAGTTTGATTCTAAGTTTGAGATGCTCACCTTTTCCACATGAGGATAGGTTCAATAAATATCGTCTAACGTTGATTCCTGATAAAGGCTGCTATAAGGACTTTATTTATGTTCTCTTGAATTATGCGGGGAAAAGTTGTTCATCAAGAAAACCGTATGTCCCTCATTAATATACTTGATGAGTGATGATATCTGTTTGGGCCCCTTGATGGAGTTGGATTGGTTGGCCAACAAGTACAATCAACTCTAGATCAAGAAATGTATAATCTGCAAGAATGACACATTCCTATCTTGGATTATACAAAGATATCATGTGACATAAGAATCAGACAAGGAAATACTAATATTTCTTATGCAGGATTGAGATATTGTAACGGTACATTATTTATGCGAATTGGGAATCATAACGTGTTGCTAGATACCGCTTATGATTATTGGAAATAAATAGTGATTTATTCTCCATGGCCAACATAGCATAAATCCTCAAAGGGTCACACAAATAGAGCTTTAACCATATAGTGCATTATTTATTTATTCACAACAATGAGTATTGTGAAAATATGATAAGTTGATTAATTAATTGTGTACTGTTGTGAACCGTTATAATTAATTAAGTCAAAGAGATCATATAGAAATAAGTTAATGCATATGCTAATCCTTAAATAATTATCAAGATATTGATAATTAATTTTGTTCAACACGAATTGATTAGAGTAATTAATTTAAGCTAACGGGCCTTTATTTAATTGGTAAATAAAAGGTCCAACTTGAGAGCAATTAATTGGGCCACTAATTAATTGAATTAGAGGAACAATTAAATAATTATAAAGCCCATCTAGGCCCATTTATGGCCAGCCATGTGGATGGCATGGTTGTAATTTGGTGCAACTTGTTGGGAGAGTGGTTGGTCTATAAAAGGGGACCATTTGGGGTGAGAAACCCTAGCCTCCACCTACCTCTTTCTCCCTCTTCCTATTTGGACGAAAATAGAAGAGAAAAATCTCAATTTTTCTCTCTTCTTCTTGCTCTTTCTTCCTCATTTATCAATAGGGTTCATGTGTTGAACATAGATCCAATAATTAAATAGTTAGTTAATTGGAGAAAAACAAGGATTAGCTTCTCTCTTCCTCTTGCTAGCACAAGGGTTGAAGAGATTGGTTAATCCTCTTGGTGGATTCGAGGTTGGAGCCGACTAAAGAGGAGAAACGAAGAAGGAGAGCACCCCACCGACTCCTACGCATTGGATCTAAACCTCCTTGATACGATTTAAGGAGAGGTAATGATTCAATCCTTTCTCATGACGTGTGATTGCTTTAGCACTAGATCTTTTGATTTGCTTGTTGTTAATGGGGATTAATTAGTTGTAATTAATCTAAAATTAAAATATGAGCATTTCCTAACAATATGTCCCTGCCCATGCCCATGGGCTAATACTGCGGTCCTGCTCGTCTAGGCTCGTGGCTTAAATATTTTCTTGAGCACACTAAAAATTAAGATACCTAAATTACAATTTACAAATAGTAGCTTAAATTAAAAGGAAAAATTGAGTATAACCCCTCTAGCAACCTGATATAACCCCTGCACACTTGAAAATTGGATAGAACACCCTGTAAACTTTAGAGTTAAGGAAATAACTCCTTTCAATTAAATTCAGTCATTTATTAATTAAAGAAAAATTAATTTTAAATTATATGATTAAAATACCCTTCCTCTTTGCCCTTCTACCTATCGTTTCATTTTTCCTCCTTTTCCCAGGCAGCCTTAAAAAAGAAATAATTGATATCCAATCTAAAGTTTCGTTATTTCTCTCAATGAACCAAATATAAGGAATTGTTAAACTAGTAGTAAAAATATATTAAAATGATGATACAAGATCCTCCCGGATATTGACTTTAAGCAATATTACGGTGATATTCAAATTAAACATTCATATGAAAAGTAAGCCAACCAAATTCCTAGTCCAATGATATGCATCAATTTACGTCATCAATATATATTTGTAGCTTTATTTTCATAAAATACCAAACTATTTTATTTTTACAATTGTTCAACCAACAAAAAGACAAAGGACCGTGCACAAGTAGACATAACAAAAGCCCAAAACTAAACATATCAATACCCTGATCTGAACGGGGAGTAGGGGAAAAAAATGTAACAATTTGATACAAAAAATTAAATCACTCAAGAACACAAGAATTTAATGAGGTTCAGCACCAATTCGGTGCCTACGTCCTCCACACTCACACACACATTTTTTATTTATTTTCTGTCAAAAAAATTACAATGAGGAAGAAGGAGAAGAAAGATATAGACAAAAAATCATAACCGGCAACATGCCAAAATGGAAATTCAATCAAATCATAAGATATTATCTTAATTCTTCAAAATTCCTTCCTTCTGACGTGAATCAGATCCTCTTGATATGGAAATACACCAAGCCTATATGCAGCCTTCATATCTTGAAGGATTTGGCAGAAAAACACAAAAAATCTTACTTAATATGCTAGGTCGGTTCACCATTTTGGACCGAAATCCAACCATTTCGCACCGAAATCATCTTGGGTCAGTTGCAGCTTTCTCTGTTCGGTTCGAATTGACCCTTGTTCGGACCGAACTGAGATGGGATTTTAACACTCCTCCTCAAGTTGGCATGTACATATCAATCATGCCTAACTTGTCAATCACATTCTTGAACAGTGTGCCTGTCACACTCTTGGTCAAAATGTCCGCAAGTTGATTACCAGATCTGATAAATCTGAACTCAATTTCTTTGTCATCAATTTTCTTCTTCAAGAAGTGACGGTTTACTCCAATATGTTTTGTTCTATCATGTTGTACCGGATTATGTGCCATGTCTATAGCTGCTCGGTTATCTACATGAAGAATCATTGTCCCTTCTTGATCTTTACCAACTTCCTTCAGAACCTTTCTTATCTAAACCATCTCACACACGCCCTTAACTAATGCAATGAGCTCAGCTTATGCGCTTGATAATGCCACTACACTTTGTTTTTTACTTCTCCAGGTCACAAGATTTCCTCCTACAAACATGAAGTGCCCCGAAGTTGATCTACGATCTGTGACACTACCAGCCCAATCAGCATCTGTATAACCTTCAACTTCTAAATGACCATTTCTCTTAAATTGTATTCCTTTTCCTGGATAACCTTTCAAGTACCTCACAATTCTTATAGCAGTCTCCATGTGTTCTTCACTAGGGTTATGCATAAACTGGCTTATTAGACTCACTGCATAAGCTATGTCAGGTCTAGTGTGTGACAAATATATCAACTTTCCCACCAATCTTTGATATCGCTCTTTATTAGTAGGAACTTGATTTAGTTCTTCACACAACTTCAAATTAAGAGCAACTGGAGTATCAGCTGGTTTACAATCTAACAAACCCATGTCAGTCAAGAGATCTAAAATATATTTTCTTTGAGACAGAACTATACCTTCTTTAGACCGAGCAACCTCAATTCCAAGAAAATATTTTAGCCCTCCCAAATTTTTCATTTCAAATTCCCTTGACAATTGTCCTTCAAGCAATTTCATTTCTACAATATCTTCTCCTGAAATGATCATATCATCTACATAAATAATCAAAACAATAATTTTTCCAAACTTTAGCTTGTAGAACAGGGTATGATCTGATTCTCCCTGATTATATCCATAACTCTTCATAGCTTCGCTAAACCTTCCAAACCAAGCTCTAGGTGATTGTTTGAGTCCATACAGAGCCTTATTTAGCCTACAAGCCAACCTCTTTGTGTTAGGAAGTGTTTAATTCTAATTTTGTGCCATCAAATAGCAAGAAATCACAACTAAACACCATAGATCTAGTGCTAGAAGCATTCACACATCAAAACAATGAGAACAAGTAGGAGAAAGTTATACCTCTCATGAAATCGCATTCATGAGGCTCGAATCCAAGGCATGGGAGTCGATGGGGTGCGTGCTCCACCACCTCCACCATCTAAGGCGCCTCAAGCCCACCAAGGAGCTAACCACGAGCTCCATGAAAGTGCTAGCTTTCATGAGCTCCTAGCTAATCCCCTCTATGAACCTCTTCATCCTATTAACTATTTTAATGGAGGAGAAGAAGGAATGGTGCTCAACACATGAGCAAGAGAAGGGAGGAAGATGAGTGGCGGCTAGGAAGAGAGGAGAGAGAAAGTGGATGGAGGCTATGGCTTTCCCAAGAGGTGACCCCTTTATATAGCCAACAACTCTCATCCTCTCTTTGAACTATTTACAAGTATGCCACTAGGGCTCTAGCTGAAATTAATAGGGCCATTTTGGGCTACATCAAATGTTGCAATGGCCCAATAAACCATCCCATTAATTACTCCTTCATCCTTCCTCAAATCGGGCCTTTAATTAATTAAATAACTAGAAGCCCAAATAACTCAAACTATTTAAAGTGTGTTGAACATAATTAATTATTAACTCATTAATAATTAATTTAGGATTAGCTAATGCATTAAATTGTTTCCATATGATCCTTTTGACTTAATTAATTATAACGGTTCATAACGGTATATAATTAATTAATCAACTTATCATATTTCACAATACTAACTGTTGCGAATAAACAATTAATGCACCGTGTGGTTAGAGTCCTATTTGTGCGACCCTATTGAGGATTTATGCTATGTTGGCCATGAAAATAAATCGTTATTTATTTCCAATAATCATAAGCGGTATCTAGCAACACGTTATGATTCCCAATTCGCATAAATAATGTACCGTTACAATATCTTAATCCTGCACAAGAAATATAAGTATTTCCTTGTCTGATTCTTATGTCACATGATATCATTGTATAATCCAAGATAGGAGTGTGTCATTCTTGCAGATTATACATTTCTTGATCTAGAGTTGATCGTCTAGTTTGCATGCATACGATCCAACTCCATCAAGGGGCCCAAACAGATATCATCACTCACTAGGTATACTAATGAGGGACATACGGTTTTCTTGATGAACAACTTTTCCCCGCACAATTCAAGAGAACATAAATAAAGTCCTTATAGCAGCCTTTATCAGGAATCAACGTTAGACGATATTTATTGAACCTATCCTCATGTGGAAAAGGTGAACATCTCAAACTTAGAATCAAACTTATATGAAATAAACAATGACACTTAAACACAATCCATATGTTTATTTCATTGGGTCAAGTCCTGTACTATGTTCCAATAACATACACATATGCAATTAAGTTGGTAACTCCTTACCTATGATTTGTAGAACTTAATCATCACTTAACTTGCATACTAATCTTTTATGATAATTAATGTTCCTTGTTAATTATCAAGATTATGGACGATTTAGATTTATTATTGTCATTCTAATGAATGATCCACAGAGATCTACAATTCAGATCCTCAACCTGAATGATCTGTCAATAATAAACTCTAGGAACAAATGATCAAATATCATCATTAACATAAACTAAGAAAATAAGTCATTAAATATTGACTTCTAGGACATAACTCCAACAATCTCCCACTTGGCCTAGAGTCAATCAATAGTGACTTCTAGCCAGTAAAGAATTTAGAACAATATCATATATCCATATATATATACATGTCTCGAACCTCAAAGGATATAATACACTTAAAGCAAGTTACTCATACGTCCATCACGCATGGATGCACAATTGCATCTCGTATATTGCTTAAGGTAGAGGTTAAGTTAGAGTGTTCGCTGTGTCCGCGAACCTATCCAATTTTGTTTGACCCTATATACATATATACTCCTATATATGTGTTCTTGATCATCATCATGTGAGATCAAGTGCCATCGTCATAGATCTTAGTTGGATCACCAATTTAATATTGGGTTCTTCAAGTTTAAGCTATGGTTCGAGATGCATAGAACCATATTAGCTTGACTGAGAACTTCTCGATCCATACTACCTTCTTTCATTGCTTCACAAGTTGCTATATATATTTTGTTTTTGGTGACGGAAACGGTTGTAATATCCCATTTAGAACACCTTCTAAATTTACAACACCACATTTAAACAAAATACGTAGCTCAATTGTATTCATATCAATCTTTCGAAAACTAGCATCAATATATCAATTTATATGAGCTTTCTTTCATCAGATGAAATATATCATTCTTTCTCATAAGATACTCGAAGATATTCTCGATTATTGTCCAAACGTGTTTTTCTTTGTATCCAGTTGACAACTGCTTGTCATACTCCTTGGGTACAACACATAGGGGCATGTGCATAAGTATGGCGTACGTAATGAAACTCATAACAGAAGGATGCTCGAATTGTATCGTGCACTCTTCTCGAATTGAGTTGCAACACACCGAGTCGAACTCAAGTGTATGCCATACAACGTGGTTAGACATCCTTTTTAGGAGTCTATCTTTTCGTGTAACTATAACACCTTGTCATTATATGCACATTTTGCTCAAACCTAACATCCATCATAATCTATCTCCATAGATTTTGTTTCCTTGGATTAGGTGACTTGCCCAAATTCTCTATTGAGAAAAACATTCTCTAATGAGATCTTGACAATAATCATTTTCTTAATTTTATTCCCAATTAATGTCTTGTATCTTGTACAATACATGTAACATATTAATGCTCCCACTGAATATCTTGTCTATACAAGATACTTTTGACGAAGTTCAACTCCTTGACTTTCTTGTCAAAATGTTTATTCCAATTTCCACAATACTTGCTTCAATCCATTAATGGATCATTGAAGCATATATATGTTTCTAACAATACAACAAATCCTCGGTTTGTGTCAAATACACTACAACTTCCTTCATTCAATCGAAGAAGACGGTTTTGATATATCTTTCCATATATCTATATATACGAAATATAACTATTGTTAGAATGATCTTTATTGACTTATACACAGCTACAAGCGAGAAGCCGTGCTTTGTACATGGTCAACTTGTTATCGACTTAGACATAGCATCAATCATGAAATTGTGCTTTGTACATAGTCGACTTGCTATCCATATCTATCTTTCCTTTTAAAGATCTAAATGTTCTAGATGGATCGCTTCTTCTTGAACATCAATCAAGGTCTATACCTTGTTGTTATATATATGGATTGCACTTAAAGATCATATAGATTCAAATCATACTTGTGGAATCGGGTCTTTCCATCGCTTCTTTATTTATCAACGGATCCTCATATGTCAAGTACGAGGATGTTGTGAAACATATGTACTTTTCAGTTTAGGCAATTCACTCTCGTTGATCTTTGTAGGATTGGTGCTTGAGGTCTATGAACTACTTCTACAACAACTTGTAGAATAAGTTCTTGATCCTAATATATTGCACGAGTTTCTCGAACATCATCCATTTGTGAGATGTTTGAGTACTCTTTAGAAGCGAGCGTGCTTATCAACTTCTTCCTTTCACAACTGCTTGTGAATTAAGTTCCGCTCAACTCCCACTAAGCACCATGTATGGAGTGACAAGTTTCCTATAAAGGTACTTCTTGTAGTGACGCATAAACTCCTTTAATGCTCACTTTACTCCCACTACTTCTTCTTGAGAATATCATTCTTCAAGATTACGTTATGATGAGCAACAACTACTTTGTTCTTATCATATTCGTCGAAGTAGTACCTTTCGGTTAGTTCAAGATATCCTACATAATATTAAGTGTCTTATTTGGGTCCAAGCTTATAAATCAATCGTACCTTGAAATAAGCTTCTCAACACCAAATCTTGAGAAACAATATACCTAGAGATCGAATCTTGTAAAATATCTTTCTCAATAGACTTCGATGGAATTTTTATTCAGTGTAAACAATATTGTCCTCAAACACAAATCCCTTACATGAGTCGAACAAGTCAATTTGATTTATTACCGATCGAACTATATCAAACAATGTTCGATACCTTCATCCTTGGATACATTTTTCAATGTTCTTCATGGAGCGAGTAGTGAAACGTCTTTCATACTCTTTAGGTAATATATCAAACTATATGACTTAACTATTTACCATGATCCATCTTAAGACTTTTGCTTTTATTGAATAGTTTTTCAACTTTACTCTTGAAATCATTTTGATCTTGTCAAAAGATTCATACTTACACCATATCAAATAGATACGTTAATATCTACAATGATCGTTGGTCAAGTGGTAAAGTGTCAACAACCTTTCAATTGCACAAGTCCTATAGGTCTATATACATCAATATGTATAAGTCTTAATAAAGTTACTTGTCCTTTAAACCTTCATAGTTCAAAGGCGCTTTTGTCTTTTAACAAACACGATTCGCATGAATTTCAATTGATTTGCAATCGAATTGATTTACGAGCTCCACGTTACGTAGACTCTCATAATGCGATTCTTGTTTATATTCGACTAAGCGACTATTTTACATAAAAGTCAAATACTTTATGTGAAGTCTTACACATTTGTCATTCAAAATTTGTTTATCTATTTCAAGCAAATTCAATCAAGATGCATGAAATCTTATACACAAATTCATAACAATAAGAGAACAACATTTCTCTATTACAAAACTTGATCATCCATCATCAAATATGAAACGGAGATAAGGTTTTATGAGATGTTTGGAACAAGGTATACAACCTCAAATTCCTAAACAAACTCTTTATTTAGTAAAGATAACTCTACGTATTCAATGGCAGTGGCTTAGACGTATAAGCCATATCCAAAAAGAGTTTACTTTACTTGTCTCGACTTTCTCTTATTCATCATTGCCTACACATTTCGTTAAATGCGAGCACATGAACTAGTACCTAATTACTAGTGTGAATTAGAGATAGTGAGATAATTTGAACGACAAATATCTTAAGGTTTATAACATCATGGTATTTCGGACAACCTTTCAAATGTCTCTCATAAATGGCAAATGAAACATCTCATGTGACACACGGTCACTAGTGAGGGTCTCAAAATTTCAACTTATATCTTGGTGAAGTATTCCTTTAATACTTAACCAATTACTTTTAGCACTAACAAGTGTGCGAACAATGCATCCTTTATCCATAGAAAGAGATTGTATGACAATATCAACAATCCTTGATATTGGAGATCTTAATATCTCTAGTTGTCAATTAGCTACTCAAACCTTTCGGTTCGCAAGCTAATGAAATATTTATCTTCTTATAAGAAGAGTCTCTTGGTTAACTCACACTCCATTACTCGATCATAAATGATTGAGTCTATCTTTACTTTCTCTAAGAACGCCTTCTTGAGTAAGTGGATGAGAGCGTGAAAGTCTAGTCTAGTCCTTATGAATTCTCCAATTCAAAAATCTAGAAGTTCTAAAAGGATATAGGCATTCGCTTTATTGAATAATTTTCGTCGAAACTAATCAATCATTGCGAAGCTATGTTCGGGAAGTCGAGGAACGTTTTTGGGATTAAACTTGCTCAAGTTTCTCATTTCCAAGAACATGTCTTAGGAATCGGTATTTCTTCAAGTAAATACCTTAGAAACGAGCTTGTTGTTTTCAAAGATTGATCGCAAAGAAATTAACATATTTAATATCTATAACAATTTCAATTTAAGGTCATTTAGTTTATGCAATGTTTTATTTATAATGATAAACAAAACTCCCACTACATTTATTTAAAGTCCCTAATGTAGTCGGTTTCCAAGATCCTCATTTTCGTTGAAATAAGGTAGGTTCTCCAACCAATCATATCTTGTCCATATGATTCTTGGTTTGTGAGATATCATAAGTATATCCACAAACTTCGTCCCAACGTCCAATCCGAGTGGGTCCGTTGTAAAGCAACTTCTCTCTATTTGCTCCTAGTAAATCCGATTTACACCCCGACTACAATGATGGACTACGATGTCCGCGTCGGCAGGAATGCATCAATAGACAATCAATTGTATTGAAGGGGATAGAGAGAAGGAGGACGAATCGACTTAATCGAGTTAATTTGGGACAAAAGCAATTACGTGACTTTGTTTGGTGGTCGTGTAAGCATACACCCATACCTACCTATGACAATTCAAGGCATTCACAAACAATCACATAACATAAGCATCTCAAACATTGTCGTGGGTTTGTATGGCTCCCGCTTGCATTAGTCTTCGTCGCATCTCCATGTAACGAAACTAATCTAATCAAACCCTCCCACTAATTACTAAGATCCTATCTAATAATTAAGGGAAATAAATACATGTGATAAAATCCTAAAACCCGCCTAGGCCTTAGGGGCATGCAAGCCTCACAAGTTACATCAAGAATTAATCAATTATTAATTATCAAGGCACCTTAGGCCACATTACAAGCAATCACATGCATTCACAACATTTTACAACACACAAGGCATTGAAATCTTGAGCCATATCAAACCCACATCCTCCTACAAAAACAAGTTAGCACAATATACAAATATATGTCTAAGTTGTTCATAACTAGTGAGCTATTAAGTATCTTTGCGTATTGTTTGCTAATTTGTGTTTTTCCATGCAAAGAGAGTTTAACATTCAAACAACTAATTGCTTAAACTCTTTGATAAAATCAACATTCAAAAAATCCAATGGATGAAAGCAAGGAGAGTTCTAATCAACTTATCAACTAATTGATTAATTAGAACGAACACCTTTCATTTAACGGGACCCGAAAAAATCAAGAAATTTTTCGGTCTCCAAAAAATCCAGAAAACATCATGAGCAATCCTTATCAAGAGACAAACTACCTGTTCAAATTTCAGGAAGAAATCATTTACCAATCGGGAGAACCAAAATTATCAAACTTCAGGTTGTGTATTAAAACACCGGTTTGAAGTTTCAGGTTTTGGCCTCAACCTTTTGGACTGTTTGACCATCTTCCAAAAACTTTTAATGCAAAATAATTTTACAGTAAATAATCACAAGTACAAGGCTAGTAACCATGAAAGATTTACAATTTTACTCATTCAAAATCATCAAGTTTAAGGAGTTTGAATACAAGTCCCCTGTTCTGGAACAGCACGTCGATGAAATTGATTTTGAGTGTTTGAGGTATCAAAACTGGTCCGATTTACATGAAATCAATTTTCATGGATTCAGGACTTCAAAAGGAAGTTTTCTATTTAAACACTTTTTCTATAAAAAGTCTCAATCAATACCAGTTTTCAAAACAATCCAATCGGTACAGAAAACCAACAGGACCGTTCTTGTCTTTCATCGATTCAAAAAAATAGAAAGACTTCGATCCATACCATCAAATTGGTATGGAAGGAAGTAAACCAAGTCTACTTCATTCCTAGCCAATAAAATTAGGGTCTCTTTATCAAGATAACTAAGATAATGCCCACAAAATCAGATCTGGTCGCACAGGAACCAGTCCTGCGCACCGTCACGGAAAAATTCAATAAAAATCCATAGTAACTCGTATTATAATGAAACCAGTGGGGAAATGCTTACAATTCATCCCTCTTTCAAATCCATCAAAAGGAAAAATCGAAATAAAATCTTTGCTATGCGAAAAACACAGAAAACCTCGGAAAAAATAGAGTTCCAGAGTGCAAACAAAGGCAGCAACTTAATTACTCAACTAATTACACATTTCTCATCTAATTAATGTGAAAAATAGCTTAAGCACGACCTTGTGCTCTGATACCACTGTTAGGAAGTGTTTAATTCTAATTTTGTGCCATCAAATAGCAAGAAATCACAACTAAACACCATAGATCTAGTGCTAGAAGCATTCACACATCAAAACAATGAGAACAAGTAGGAGAAAGTTATACCTCTCATGAAATCGCATTCATGAGGCTCGAATCCAAGGCATGGGAGTCGATGGGGTGCGTGCTCCACCACCTCCACCATCTAAGGCGCCTCAAGCCCACCAAGGAGCTAACCACGAGCTCCATGAAAGTGCTAGCTTTCATGAACTCCTAGCTAATCCCCTCTATGAACCTCTTCATCCTATTAACTATTTTAATGGAGGAGAAGAAGGAATGGTGCTCAACACATGAGCAAGAGAAGGGAGGAAGATGAGTGGCGGCTAGGAAGAGAGGAGAGAGAAAGTGGATGGAGGCTATGGCTTTCCCAAGAGGTGACCCCTTTATATAGCCAACAACTCTCATCCTCTCTTTGAACTATTTACAAGTATGCCACTAGGGCTCTAGCTGAAATTAATAGGGCCATTTTGGGCTACATCAAATGTTGCAATGGCCCAATAAACCATCCCATTAATTACTCCTTCATCCTTCCTCAAATCGGGCCTTTAATTAATTAAATAACTAGAAGCCCAAATAACTCAAACTATTTAAAGTGTGTTGAACATAATTAATTATTAACTCATTAATAATTAATTTAGGATTAGCTAATGCATTAAATTGTTTCCATATGATCCTTTTGACTTAATTAATTATAACGGTTCATAACGGTATATAATTAATTAATCAACTTATCATATTTCACAATACTAACTGTTGCGAATAAACAATTAATGCACCGTGTGGTTAGAGTCCTATTTGTGCGACCCTATTGAGGATTTATGCTATGTTGGCCATGAAAATAAATCGTTATTTATTTCCAATAATCATAAGCGGTATCTAGCAACACGTTATGATTCCCAATTCGCATAAATAATGTACCGTTACAATATCTTAATCTTGCACAAGAAATATAAGTATTTCCTTGTCTGATTCTTATGTCACATGATATCATTGTATAATCCAAGATAGGAGTGTGTCATTCTTGCAGATTATACATTTCTTGATTTAGAGTTGATCGTCTAGTTTGCATGCATACGATCCAACTCCATCAAGGGGCCCAAACAGATATCATCACTCACTAGGTATACTAATGAGGGACATACGGTTTTCTTGATGAACAACTTTTCCCCGCACAATTCAAGAGAACATAAATAAAGTCCTTATAGCAGCCTTTATCAGGAATCAACGTTAAACGATATTTATTGAACCTATCCTCATGTGGAAAAGGTGAACATCTCAAACTTAGAATCAAACTTATATGAAATAAACAATGACACTTAAACACAATCCATATGTTTATTTCATTGGGTCAAGTCCTGTACTATGTTCCAATAACATACACATATGCAATTAAGTTGGTAACTCCTTACCTATGATTTGTAGAACTTAATCATCACTTAACTTGCATACTAATCTTTTATGATAATTAATGTTCCTTGTTAATTATCAAGATTATGGACGATTTAGATTTATTATTGTCATTCTAATGAATGATCCACAGAGATCTACAATTCAGATCCTCAACCTGAATGATCTGTCAATAATAAACTCTAGGAACAAATGATCAAATATCATCATTAACATAAACTAAGAAAATAAGTCATTAAATATTGACTTCTAGGACATAACTCCAACACTTTGAACCCGAGTTTGAGAAACCCGGAGGCAACTCTATGTAAACTTCTTCTTCAAGTTCACCATGTAGGAATGCATTCTTCACATCAAATTGGTGTAGAGGCCAGTCTAAATTAGCTGCAACAGATAACAAAACTCGAACTGTATTTAGCTTTGCTACTGGAGAAAAAGTTTCTTGATAATCAATACCATAGGTTTGAGTATACCCTTTTGCGACTAACCTAGCCTTATACCTTTCTACTTTACCATCTGGACCATGTTTAATTGTGAATACCCATTTACATCCTACTAGCATTTTTCCCTTTGGCAACTCTTCAATTGTCCAAGTATTATTTTTTCTAAGGGCATCCATCTCAATTCTCATGGCTTCAACCCACTTTGGGTCTTTTGAGGCCTCATCTATGTTCCTTGGAATTGGTATGTTAAGAACTTGATCACTAAACACTCTCAAATCATTTGGTAAATTTGTTGAGGTAACATAGTTCACAATTGGATATTTCGCCCTTTCACTACCACCACTTTCTGGTATATACCTTTTTGGTGGAACTCCACGATTCTGTCTTAATGGAAGGGTATACCTCGAGTTAGAATTACTTACCTCTTGGACATCCTCAGGAGACTGTTGAGCACGTAGTGTAGGACCTGCCTGTATCACTTCTTCATCTCCTTCAAGGTTTGCATCAGATAACTCTTCAAATTGATCAATTTCTGGCAAATTCGGACCGAAATCAACCCCATTCGGACCGAAATCCACCTCATTCGGACCTAAATCCTATTGATTCGGGCCGAATTCCTCATATTCTGAGCTCTATTCAATATCCATGTTTCTGTTCGGTCCGAAATCTCCACTGTTCGGTCCGAACTGAGGCTGGGCACTGCAGTTTTCAGTAGATTGAACCCAATTCGGTTCACTCGTCTCCCCCTGAGGGACATAAGTGGTATCCTGATAGAAAGATTCACTTTCCAAGAAGGTAACATCCATAGTCACAAACCATTTCTTTGATTTTGGGTCATAACACCTATATCCCTTTTGATTTATTCCAACTCCTAATGACACGCACTTAATTGCACAAGGATCCAATTTAGTTCTTTGATGCCTTTGAACATGGACATATGCTACACACCCAAATATTTTTGGTGGGAGACTAAGGACTGAAGGAATAGAAACAAAAGTAGCTAGTTTGCTAAGTGGAGTTTGAAACTTATGAATCATGGAAGGCAATCTATTAATCACATAAACAGCCATCATCACGGCACAATCCCAAAAAATCTGTGGTACCTTGTTTTCCAAAAGTAATGCTCTCGCAGTCTCAAGTACATGTCTATTCTTCTTTTCTGCTATACCGTTTTGTTGAGGTGTTCCTACACAAGATCTTTCATGTATAATACCCTTCTGAGAGAAAAATTCCACTAATGTTTTATTTACAAACTCACCACCATTATCACTTCTAAAAATTTTTTCTTTCTTCCCAAATTGAGTTTGTATCATGTCATAAAAATTCTTAAACACTAGTGGCACCTCATCTTTTCTTTTTAGCATAGAAACCCAAGTCATACGAGTGCAATCATCAATAAATAGCACAAAATATTTGTACCCAAAAATAGATTCTACCGGGGATGGTCCCCAAACATCAGAATGAACAACATCAAAAGGGTTTTCACTTTTATTTACTAATGTTATAGGATACACGATGACTTTTAGCCTTAACACAAGTTTCACATTGAAAATTAGATAAATCAACACCACAAAACAAATCAGGTAGAAGTCTCTTCATGTACCCAAAAGAAGGATGACCCAAACGCCTATGCCATTTCCAAATTATTTCTTCATTCTTTGATTCCTTATTAGCCAAGTTAACTCTCCCATAATCCAAATCTTCCAAGTGATACAAGCGACCCCTCTTAGTACCACGCCCAATGATCTCCTTCGCGAAGATGTCCTGAAAAATACAAAAATCAGGAAACATAACAACCACACAATTTAATTCTTCAGTTATTTGTCCAATAGATATCAACCGAGTAGTTAGCGAGGGAACAAGTAGAGTATTATTTAGAATTAAGGACTTAAAAATTTTCACATCCCCTCCTCCTCTTACTGGATATTCTATACCATTGGCATTAAAAATTTTCTTTACTCTAGGTTCTCTCATTTCCTTGATATCCTCTTTTGTGAAGGTCATATGGTCCGTGGCACCCGAGTCAATAACCCAACTACTCAATTTTTGATGTGTGAGAAGAGTCATACCTTGACTTGAAGATTTACCTATCAAATCTGACTTCTGGTCACTTTCAGAAGAGGTCTTGCCAAGACAGAGTTGTGCCCTGCCTGCCCCAAGTTCACCAGCATCGACTCGCACTGTATGTTCTTCATTTCGGGCCGAATTGGAGTCATTTCAGACCGAAACCTCCTCTGTCTGCACCAGATTGACATGAGCCTGGGCTTTGTTGGTGGCCACATATGTTTGCGACCGTCCCTGAGATTTTCCCTTTCTTCCCTTGAACCAGTCTGGGTACCCAAGTATCTCAAAACATTTCTCTCTTAAATGACCTATCTTCCCACAATGAGTACACTTCCATTTTGATTTATCCTGACCAGAGGAGTTAGAGTAACCTTTAGTATACATGACCATAGAGTTTTGAGCCATACCTTCTTCACCTTTGATCATGACCGTTTGCCTATTTACTTCTCGCCTAATAATCCCATACGCCTGTTCGACAGTAGGGAAAGGTGTGATTTGCTATACATTCGACCTTAGGTTGTCAAGGCGGTCATCTAGTCCATCCAAGAAGGTGTAGACTCTGGATCTCTCCAAATATTCTCTAAACTTCTCAATGTCTTCAGCACTTATCATGGGATTGGGGCGCCTAAAATCAATCTCTTTCCACAATCCTTGTAGGGTACTATAGTAGTCTTCCAGCTTGCCTATATGCTTCACTCGAGACACTCTCCTATTGAGATCAAACACCTGTGCCTCATCATTGCCATAGTAGTAGGTGGTTGCTAGAGCTTGCCACATCTCTCCAGCAGTCGCGTAGCGGAGATAGGTCGGCATAAGAGAAGGATCAAGAGAGTTGATTAGCCAGCTCTTTACAACTGAGTCTTCAGCACTCCACTTAGAGAACCCTACATCATTCGGCTTTGGTGGTGGTGGATTCCCGGTCAGGTGTTGCATCTTGTCTCTTCCTTTAACATATATGCTTACAACTTCAGCCCAGATCGAGTAATTTGACCCATCAAGCTTGATAGAGATTGGTGAGGCAGAGATTTCTGGATTTGATACATTATGGGTAACCGGTTGAGGGATTTGTGTTTGAAGGGTGATAAGTTGATTCATCTGAGCCTGCTGAGCAATAACAAGTTTAGTCAGTTTTTCAAGAATGGTCTTGGTCTCGGTGGGGTTGTTGTTGATGTTGGTGTCTCCCATGGCTTGAAGTTTGAAGAACCTCTTGGTTTTAACTCCTTTCAGAACGAACCACGCTCTGATACCATGTAACAATTTGATATAACAAATTAAATCACTCAAGAACACAAGAATTTAACGAGGTTCAGCACCAATTCGGTGCCTACGTCCTCCACACTCACACACACGTTTTTTATTTATTTTCTGTCAAAAAAATTACAATGAGGAAGAAGGAGAAGAAAGATATAGACAAAAAATCATAACCGGCAACATGCCAAAATGGAAATTCAATCAAATCATAAGATATTGTCTTAATTCTTCAAAATTCCTTCCTTCTGACGTGAATCAGATCCTCTTGATATGGAAATACACCAAGCCTATATGCAGCCTTCGTATCTTGAAGGATTTGGCAGAAAAACACAAAAAATCTTGCCAAATATGCTAGGTCGGTTCACCATTTCGGACCGAAATCCAACCATTTCGCACCGAAATCATCCTGGGTCAGTTGCAGCTTTCTCTGTTCGGTCCGAATTGACCCTTGTTCGGACCGAACTAAGATGGGATTTTAACAAAAAAATCATACACAATTTTCCACATAAATGTTTATCTGGGCAGATGTATTTGTGAGAATCACTGAGAATTAAACAATATGCAATGACTGGTTAATACAAACCCGCGCTTGTGAAGAGAAATAGTCCTGAAAGAAAATTATTACTTTCACTTCCTTACTCGTGAAGAACCATAAGAAGCTATAAAACAAAATGAGACATAAAAATGGAACAACTGTACCTATGGGAGAGACAAAAAGTAAATCTTAGAGATTTAGAGAGGAAATCACTATTTTCAGCAATATCAAATTGGATATCGATAATTTTCTTTTTAAAGTTGTGGTGGGAAATGGAGGGAAAATGAAACGACAAAGTAGAAGGGGCAAAGAGGAAGGATATTTTAGTCATATGAATTAAAATTAATTTTTCTTTAATTAATAAATGACTGAATTTAATTGAAAGGAGTTATTTCCTTAACCTTAAAGTTTACAGGGTGTTCCATCCAATTTTCAAATGTACAAGGAGTTATATCCGATTGCTAGAGTTTACAGGGTTATACCCAATTTTGCCAAATTAAAATGAGAAATGAGAATATATATAATGGTCACGGATAAATGCAAGAAACGAAAATTTTAGCATTGCTCAAGTGACCTCGTTTCACTACTGATGCGGATATTTATAAATAAAAATGTTTAATTAAAATATTAAAAAAATAACGTTAGTATTAAATTAAAAGTTTTTTGGGGTTTAAATTTAAATTTCTGAAACCGATTTTGGCCCATTTCGACATTTCAAACCTCGAAATATTGACATGGCAATTTTTTCGCCAGTGTGGATTATTTAATAGGTCACGTCCCGTTTAATCCACTTTTGAGTTTTGAACTTTTGATAGACGTTATATGAGAGAGTAAATTAACCAAAGAGAAAATTTCATATGTTAGATAATTAAGACAACTTCACATCCTCATTGTGTGGCAAATAATAAATAAACATAAAAAAATAATAAATAAAAGAGATGACATTTTTATCCTGTTTTAAAAATGAAAATATAATAGGTCCGATTGACAACACCCAAAACCTTTCGTCTAGGTTTGATAATTAAAAATTGCCAGGAGATATGTGGTACTGGCGAAGGTCAGTTTTATTGTGGGCAGCTGACATTTCGCCTTTTTTTTGTTTTGACATATTCAGGGTGTAGTAGATACTGTTTTGAGATAAGTCTGTTGCAATTATAAATTACTAGAAGAGTTTTGTGTATCTGACAAATCGAGAAATAGATAAGTGCTTTTTATCTTTATCCCCATAATTCATATATATATAATATATTTGATAAAAGATCATATCTGTAGTTTTTTTTTTTTTTTTTGAATTTTTCTTTTATACTAGGGAATGAATCAAATCTACAGGAATTTTGTTTCACGTAATCAATGTCATTGTCTTTTTGTTTTTGATAGGAATCAAATGGTATTAAGTCTTTATTTGGAATCATACTTATTCTATTTCGCCATTCTTGCGGTTCTAATTGAGACCATTTGGTTTAAGATAAATTGTATTGATAATGATCCTTAACCAGTTTTTCTACAATTGACTCTTAGTCATTTTCTTATGACTTGATTTGGAATGAAATATCCCTCGATAATAATCTTTGATTTGATCCTTAATAAAAGGACATGTATTTAATTAAATACCTTCATTTCTAATGAATCACTAGATCAACTTTATATTCTCATAAAAATAAAAATAAAATGTAAAAACCACTTTTGAATAATATTAATAGGCTTTCAAGCAGCACACGGGCGGTCTAAACTTCAAAAAAAAAAAAAGGCTTTCAAGCTGATGCTTTCATTTTTTAAAAAAAAATTGGACGGCCTGAACTTAAAACTATGTCAAAATAGTTGTAGTCTACAATATACTCTTGCTTCAAAAGTTTAGAAATGAATCAGAAAAATTTATCCAATAGTCGTTTTGGTCTACGCAAAATAAAGTAAATAACAACCGCAATTATTGACTTATTGAGCATTTCGGGTTCAAAACCCCGAAATTGATCCTCTCGAGTGTAAAACCCTATGTCAGATTAAACGGGTTGCGTCCTATTAAATAATCCACACTGGCGTAAAACAAAAGCTGCTACGTCAATATCTCGGGTTTGAAAATTGAACCTGAAAATTGCGTATTCATTTTTTAAAATTCTAATAATATTACGAATGAAATTATTTGTTATTGATAAAAAAGATTGCCACTGCTGGCTCTGGTCTCCCCAAATGCACAACAGCGAAGTGTCTTTCTCTATATCTCTCTCAGTTATGTCGTTTTAACGACTCAACGATGATACGGTCTTGTTTGCTGGATAGCTAATCTGTCAGTAGACTTCAATGAATTGCTGCCTGCGGTGTTTGTTATTCAAGAACAGATTAAGTAGAGGAAAGAGTCAAAACCAAACACATCCCTCTCCCTCCCTCTCACCGTGAGCATCTCTGGTTACAGTCCCTCAAATTGAAAAAGAAAGAATTCGATAAGCTCTTCCAGTTTTCATCCCTGGGAACTCATCTGGAATGAAGATCACTTGTATGTGGTTCCTCTTCTCATGGCTCCTCTTCCAAGCTAAGTTCACCACCTGCAAGAAACAGAGTTCCTGCAACTCTGCTGACCTCTCTGCTTTACAAAATTTCTCAAGCTCCCTTCTTTCAGGCATAGAAGGATGGAACCTCAATTCATCTTCTACCCAAGATGCCAAATGTTGTAGTTGGATGGGTGTGACATGCAACAAATCCACAGGGCGCATAATTGGATTGGATCTCCAATCCATGTCTCTCACGGGATCCATTTCCCCTTCACTAGCTGACTTGAATGAACTTGTATGGCTCAATCTTACCTCTAATTTTCTAGGTGGTAACGTACCGAACAAGCTCTTTTATCTCCCAAAATTAGTAAGGTTTGATTTGAGCAGTAACAAGTTATCGGGTACAATTCCAACCTACTCAAATCTCCCTTCGATCCAAGTATTTAATATGTCATACAATCAACTAGAAGGAAACCTCCCGACCCTGAATGGTTCTTCAAATCTGGAAATATTTGATGTCAGTTACAACCTATTTAGTGACTCTGTTAACCCAATTCTCTGCAATTTCTCCTCTAAAGTACGCATCCTTCACTACACCATGAATCTTTTAACAGGTGAGTTCCCTATCGGCTTCGGCAACTGCTTATCAGCTGAAGAGCTCTGGTTAGATTTGAACATGATTTCTGGTGCTCTACCAGATGATCTTTTCAAGCTTTCAAAATTGAAGCACTTATATTTGAGCGAAAATAAACTTTGGGGTTGCATGAGCACAAGGTTTAGTAATCTCTCTAACCTTCTTGAACTAGATTTATCCTTCAATTCATTTAGTGGCGACATCCCAAATATTTTTGCGAGTCTTTCAAAATTGGAACTGTTTTATGCCGATTCCAACTGTTTTAGAGGCACCATTCCTGCCTCCATTGCCAATTCTGGTTCACTTAGATATTTGAATCTAAGAAACAATTCTATGAGTGGTGAAATCAATCTCAATTGCTCGAGCATGACTCAGTTGAGCTCACTTGATCTTAGCAGGAACCTGTTTTCAGGACCCATGGATGCTGTGAGCAATTGCCTACAATTACAAAACCTTAATCTTGCCAGAAATAGCCTTGGTGGCGAAATACCAACCACTTTAGAAAACATGAAGTTTCTGTCCTTTCTCTCTCTGACAAACAATAGCTTCTCAAATTTAACCTCAGCTTTGCTGAACCTTCAAAATTTGCCAAGCCTAACATGCCTTGTCATGACAAGAAATTTTTTCCATGGTGAGTATTTACCAGTAGAGGGTGTTAATGGATTCAAAAACATTGAGGTTCTTGTTATTGCAAATTGCGCTCTGTACGGTGCCATCCCTCCTTGGATCGCCAACTTGACAAAATTGAAGGTTTTTGACTTGTCTTGGAACCGATTAAATGGGTCTGTTCCTCCTTGGATAGGAGACCTAGAAAATCTTTTTTATTTGGATTTATCCAATAATTCGTTGACGGGTGAATTACCTGTTAGTTTGACAACAATGAAAGGATTAATCCGTGGCAATAGCTCCCAACAGTCCACCCAGACCGATAATGTCTCATTTTATGTAAAACAAAATACAAGTGGAAATGCATTGTGGTATAAACACATCCATAGCTTCCCTCCATCACTGTATTTGGAGCATAACTGTCTAACAGGTCTGATTTTACCTGGTTTTGGGAATTTGAAGAACATTCACATATTTGATCTTAGCTATAATAGGCTTTGGGGTACCATACCCGATGAGTTATCCGGTATGTCTAGCTTGGAGATTATGATTTTGTCACACAACAATCTCACAGGAAACATCCCTTCTTCATTTGTGAACTTGAATTTCCTTTCAAGGTTTGAGGTGGCTTATAATAATCTATCGGGTCCAATTCCAACAAAAGGCCAATTCTCAACCTTTCCATACTCTTATTTCGAGGGGAACCCAAATTTGTGCGGCTTCTATTCGATGAAAGCTTGCTGGTCAAATAGCACAACACAAATGGTAACCGAAAACCAGGAATTCGAAGGTCTGGTTGCAGCTGTGGCTCTTGGTGCGGTTCTTGGGATGACATGTACACTTTTGTTTTTTCCACTTGTTTTAGGACGATGGGGGCATTTGTTGTAAAATACTTATATATGATGGGATGTCTGTATGAACCACTTAATCAAATCAGAATTTTGAAACTTAATACTAGTGGTGAAATCGCTTCAATTATTTCTGCATTTACTCGCTTGTTCGAGCTCCTTTCCTTTCTCTTGCACCCAACGCAGAAAATGCCACTTCCATTTTCTCTCATTTATCCTCTCTGATCCTTTTTTTTTTTTCCCTTCATCCTCTTCTTCATTCTTTCTTTCCCCACTTTGCCTCTCTGCTGAGAACCAAAGAAACAAATTGGCTCATGCACACTGCTCAGTAGTGCTCTTCTCAAGTGGCCAAGCATTAGAACCCAAGGTTTTCACTGAAAATGGAGGAAAGGGAAGGAAAGAGGAAACTAGTAATACAAATGTTACAAACTTTTTAACCTTCAAATTTAAAGACAAAATTTTCATTCTCCACTCTTCCCTTTCTTCCCTTTTTTTTCAGTCCCAAATCTGGAGCAAAGCCTTGGTGTCGTGGGGAAGGGATGGTAAAGACTTTGATCAACAAAGAGTAAACCAAACGTATTTCTCCTAACATGCAGCAACTATTTTCAATATCCTGTGTTCAATAGTTTAACAAATGGCCTATCAATTGATTAACAAAACTAATCCACAAAACTAGGATGGTTGGATTGCTTGACTTGCTTCTTTGAAGATGCCTAAAACAACTGCCACATAGATCAATTTCAGCCTCTTAAAGAGAACTAAAAACCTTGAATCCTTTTAAGAACTGAAATGTACTTTTCTTCTCTCTTCCCCAATAAGTAGCATAATTTTCATATTTAAAAAAAATAAATAATGTATCAGCTGAAACAGGCTGCCGTTAATTACATCATCAAAAGGAACAACATAGTATATGAGATACTGGTTCTGTTTGTATAACTCAATGGGGATTTAGAACATTGAATTCTTTTAGGACCAAAGAAGTATTTTTTTCCCTCTCAACATGTATGTATATGAGATGCTGCTGCTGTTTACCATGATCCAGTTAATTAACCTAAAAATACATCAAGATCAATGCAAAATTAGATAGAAATAGTCAAAAGGAGAGTAACGAAAACATTTTCAAATCTATGTATGCACCAATTATCAGGGAAAAGGGATTTCTGCTACACAATTCAATAATATGAATTTCAAACATTTTACACTCTATCATGCAATGTGAATATGCAATCTGGAAAAGCAACAGCTTTCCACTAAAACTGAATAACACCACAGAAACTATTGCAGTTTCAAAAGTACATGCGACACCCATTATATCCACATGCATCAGCCACTGTCAAACAATTAGTCCAAATGCTATAGAACACAAGAACTTACAAAATATAGCTCAATTTTATCGACTGCCAAATCTGTAATTATTAGATACTTGCACACAACCGAAAATTAAGTCATATCAGATAATATCTCAAATGAAAACTGAAATGGAAAGAAACACAGAAAATACTGCCAAGAAACGTTGACCTCATCTCCGGTAAGAGAACTGTTTGAAGAAGAAATTAAGCCGCAATATTCCTCCCCAAAACGTGCACCTAAACCCTGATTTCCATGAAAGATCCCACTCCTTGTTCATTATCTCAAAAGCAACATCTTCATACGGAGGCCCTGCAAAAAATCTTATGAGGCAACTCTCGCTACTGCCACTGTCATTCTCAATACTGTACTGTGGGGTCCGTCCAACAAAATCAGGGTAATAAATAACAAAACTGTAACCTTTGACAATTTTAGGAGGATGCTTATTGTCATAGTGAGTCCTGTTATATTTATTCCATTTAAACCCAGTATGAACCCGAAATATGTACTTCGGCTTTCTCAAACCATGCTGTGAAATCAATTCCCCCTCATTTTTATGAGAATTGATTCTGCTGATTTCAGAAACTTTCATTTGGGTTTCTCTAGGTTCAATAGCCCGAGATGAATAATTTTCTTGCAAGTATCTCTTTGCCTTGTAAACCATAACATAATTTAAAACAGACTCCCAGAATTCAACCACTTTCCGCTCACCAAATTTTATCTTAATTTCTATTTGTTGTTGCATATAGTCCAACTGGGCATAGGTTTTGGTTTCAATGAAACTCGTTACCTCAGAAGAAATTTCAGAACTTCCCAAGGCATTTCCATGTTGAACCCCACTAGCTTTTTGAATCTCCCAATTGCACACCAAATTAGCAGCTTCCCAAAAGAGAGAATTTGCTTTATCAACGGCCAGGTGCAATTCGATATCATCTTTGAGCTCTTTGAGTTCCTTCAAATCAATTCCTGTGAAAATCAAAAGAGGATTATCTAATTTGGGGTTTTCTTTCCCAATATTACAGACAAATTGTAAGAGAATATCAATTGGTTTTGCACGACCACTATTTAGTCGAATTTCAGACCTGATTCGGCTCTGATTAACCTCGAATTCTGCCTCTTTCATCTTTGATGCCTTTAATTTGTCTCCCAAGCCTACCTTACTAGCAACAACTTGTTTGTCTTTGGACTGCGAGATCAATGAGGCAAGATCAGACCGTTTTTTTATCTGTTCGATTTCTTCAAGTCTGTCCAAGCATCGCCTCTTTTCGGAACTAAGAGAGGTGATTTGAGGGTTGATGCCACGAGAGAGATCGCGCTCTATCTTCTTCCTCCAAACGAAGGCATGCAGCCCTTGGGATTCGAGCTTTGCAGAGACAGCTAATGCTTGACGCTCGACTCTTTTAGCCATGGCAATATAAAAAGATATTGGAGAAACGAGAAATAAAAAAAAAAAAACTTATTTGTTTAGGTTCGAGTTTGAGACCTTGTAACGTTTAAATAGAAAAGGTTCGTCCAAGTAACCGACATCAAATCATTGATTAGTCTTGTAGGATTAGGCAGGAACCGAGGCGGTAGGAAAAATACGAATCTTTGTCTTTACTTGGGACCCAAGTATTTTTCCTTTTCATCACGTTTGCAAATTTGAGAGTAAACGGTCTTGCAGTCGATGCGTGTCAAGTCAAGTGTAATAAAGACTCAAAACAAAAAATAACATCCCAAATCCTACAGCAAAGAGAAACCGACTTTTAAGCACCATGGTTGTTTGCAGGTATAAAAATATATTGTAATTCCTTTCTACTTTTATACTTGATTTATCTCATTTTCTTTTCTTTATAATTTTTTATTTATGTATCAACGTGACTGATGCCAATTAAAAGATACAATTGTCGAACTTATTAAGATTTAACACAAGTGTACATTGAAATTGGCCTTTATTGACAGAACGCCGAGAAAAAACCTACCCGGCCAACCTAATCTCACTACAAAAACACATTATTCATGTTTCTGTCGTAACCAAAAGATATGCACCAATGCAGACCTACAAGGGGTTGCAAGAGTATAACATATAGTGTTCCTTAGGACACTATGAC
Organism: Rhynchospora tenuis; assembly: GCA_027725995.1. Classification (NCBI taxonomy): domain Eukaryota; kingdom Viridiplantae; phylum Streptophyta; class Magnoliopsida; order Poales; family Cyperaceae; genus Rhynchospora; species Rhynchospora tenuis. The sequence goes on from CM050888.1 coordinate 170,427,237, forward strand.
TTGGGCTTCTGTGTGATTTTCTCCACTCCTTCCTTACAATCTTCAATAACTCTCTTAGCCTTCTCACTGACCCCAGCCCATATCTCACCACTGCGCTTTGAGGCCGCAGCTGCACGTTCTTTCAATAATGCAACCAGTGCAAGGATCTTTTCTCTGAGTCTTTCAAAAGCAGCAATTATCTCTACTCTCTTCTGCGCAATATTAGCCTTCAGCATTTCTATTTTCTCTTTAACCTTCTCTTGAAAAGAATTTTCCTCTTTGAGTGAAGAGGTTTCTCCAGCAGCAAGCCAAGAAATGCCTGCTGAAGTGTCATCTTGGAGTTCTTCATCAACCACCACTTTAATGCCTCGTTGCTCCCAGTGGGATCTCGCTTCCTCCAGTGCTCTTGCTTGTTCCCTTGCTCTTTTTGCCTCCTCTTCTGCCCATGCTCTGACAAAGAAACAAGGTAAAGCATTATGTTATTTAGCAATGAAGGGTATTTCAATACATCTAAAACCAATTTCTAAAATAGAGGATTGGATGGTACCTGGCCATGGCTAAGGCTTTCCTCTCAACTTCCAGATCATATTTTAGCTGTGTAATTGACTGGTTTTCATTTTCTATCTCCTGCCTCAGTTTGTTGATCCTTTCCCGCTCAAATGATACCTCCATTTTTTTGCTCATGACTCCCTCCAATTCTTTCTCCATTTCATGCTTCAATTTCAAGAGCACTTCCATTTCAGACTCCACTGCTGCACGACCCATCGCTATTGTATTATCCTCCTCCTCCCGCTCTGCCTTTAATTTTGTCAACTCTAACCTCGCCTCTTCAGCCAATTTCTCAAGCATCTCTACCTTTTCTCTCTCTTTCGCAAGATCCTGCTCATAAGCTGCATTTAGATCCTTTTCGACTTGAGCCACTAATGCAGTGTGTGCGTTCACAGCAGACTCCGCTAGAGCTTCAGCTTCTATGCGGGCTAATTCTTCATTTACAATCTCATAATATTCACCAGTAGACAGAGCAATGGCAGCTTGTGCCTTGGTTACTGGCTTTCCAGGTTGGAATAATCTGGTGTAACCTATTGAAACATTACAGTAAAAAAAATAAGATGTATTCCTTGTGCAGAAAACAATGTAACAACAGCAAAATATGGAAAGTTTGCAGAATAACATACCGAATGCAAGAGCAGTAATGCTCTGTTCACCGGTAGCTAGGTCAACCACCAAAGCGGGCCACGCATCCGGGTTTATTTTATCAATGTCTATGTATCCAGAAGCCTTATAGAAAGCCTGCTTTCAGTTTTTAAAATAACAAAAAAAATAAAATGTCTAAGAACAAACCAAATAATAACAAAATAATCTAAGTGAGAAGTATTAAAATTGGAGACTCTTGCATACATTTTTGTCAATTTCTGGCAAGTACCGTTTCTCCAAAGCCATCTTCCAACAAACGAGATCTTGTCGTGAAAGGGGGCTGTACGGTGAACCATCTGTAAGAAAAGTTTCCAAAAAATGGTCAATTGAAAAAAAAATAACAAATATAAAAGTTAATACCTTTCCGGAGAAAAAAGGAACTTATCCCGATCTTCATTGTCTGTGAAACCCAAATCAGGTCCTGAAAGCTTACTTGAAATAAGTCCAGCTTCTGCCAAGCCTATATCATGCCAATTTTTTTTATTACAAAAAGTTCCTCGAAGAAAATATATACATATATTTGTTTACAACCTAAAAAATAACAGTGCTGTGTCGAAAATTTTGAGACCTTGGATGCAAGAGAAATCAGGGTCATCAGGGGTGACATCATCAAATGCAAGCTCCGTCACATGCTCTATGTACATGGCTGGATACACTTTGGAAACTGTGTTTCTTTGTAGAAATAACAAATTCAGTGATGTTTTTGAAAAAATCCATTAGTTTCAACCCTAAATTATGAATAGAGAAAACTATAGTACCTTGAAAGGGAGCTAGCAGCTACCAACCAACGAGCATATTCACGGCGAGTGCATAACTCACCTGGTTTGGCAGTTCCTTCTATGACCTAATAAATAAATAATTCACAGACTATGCCTTCAGTACTCGTTGAGAATGTAAGTACTGGTTACAGTTTTTTTTACCAGCATACACAGACTGTTAACAAAGTGTGGTCATTCACGGTTTCTGTTGAAGCTGAGACATACCTTCAGAGCTTGAAGAGCTGCAAAAGCCTGGGATTGGGACTGATCAACTATGGCTGGTACCAGAACATTCCCAGGTGGTACCTGAAGAGTTGCTGGTACTAACGACGGAGCTGGGATCCCAGCACGAGAGAAAGACCCTTCTGTCTTTTCAAAGCTGACCTCACTTTTCTCGACTTCACCAATTGGTTCCACTTCCTTTTCTTTCTCTATCAGCTTAGTCTCTTGCAAAGGATCTAATTCATTCAAACTGCTGATTGTCTCTTGCTGATCCATTAAAATAGCCTCTTTAACGACTTCCTGTGTTTCTACAACATCACCTGATTCAAGTAGAGCAACTTCAGAGGCTATGATTTCAACAGGAAGTGGATCTGCCATTGCCGGTGCATTCAGCGTCTCCTGTGGATTTGAGTCCTCTGCCTCATTACCTACATTGTTCTCTGAAACAGGGAGAATTGTTTCAGGTGTAGTGTCATTATCCTCCAAATTGACCGGTTTATCTTCTTCAATTACAGAGCTGTCGGCAGCATTCAAGTCATTTTTAGATGCTTCTGTTTCCTGTTCCGAGGTGTTCTCTATTGTAAAATTCAACTTGCTTTCTGAAGAGATGTTTTCAATCTCTTCGGGCTTATCCTCCAAAGCACTGTCAGAGTTCTCTTTATTTGAAGTATCTTCCTTAAAATCTTTATTGACTGTATCAATTTCAGATTTATCACCCGAACAGATCAAAGCTGTTTGCTCACTGGTCAATGGCTGCATTTGCATTTTAGTTCCTGTATGTAAAAAAACAAATTGAATTAACCAAAAAATTGTACAACTATCAAGTCAGCAAAATAAAAAAACTGAACAATTTGTAAGTACCATTTGTACTTTTCCCAGTGAAAGATAAGGCAGCAAATGTGAGACTAGCAAAAAATAGACCTCCTGCAAGTACAGCTCCAATAGCACCTGAAAGTGGACTACCAGGGAAGTATATTAGTTTTAAAAAAATGCATTAGAAAAAATAACCTCACAATTACCCTTTAATATCCAATGATGATCATATCTACTTATGCTTCTGTACCACTGGCAAAGTACCACCACCAATACAGTATTATACATGTATTAATTAGAAAACATTCTCAGAGGTCATTGTTTCTTTTGGAATGAAAGCTGAATTCGGGCTTTTGAAATAAGACCACCCTTAGGAACAGTAAAATTTGCATGCACTTTGAACTCAAATACAGGTAACAGAACCCGTAACACCTCTCAAATTTAACAAAAGCAAAACTCTTGGGCAGCCTAAAGTTGAATTCTCAACAGTTCACAAACGCAGGTGCACTTACACAAGTCATATGATATAAATTCCTGAGGAAGTTTTGTACAACCTTCCAATTACACTCAATTCAACATGGAACGAACACAAAAGAATTGAACCATACAAATCAATTAAGTGCATTTTAAAGCCACTTCAACACTTCTAATACCCCAAAATAAAATTAAACTAATCTCAAACTCACCTGCAACGTTTCCCTTCTTATCATCATCCCCACCGTTGGACCAGCCGGAAAAGGCATCCAACGGCCCAGTCGAATTATTCGACGATCTCACCTTGACGAGTCCATCCAACGGCCTAGAGTGCACGAGCACCCGAACTCTCAAATCAGACGGCTGGAATCGCATCTTGAGAAAGAAGTTCGCGGATCCCCTGTACCTCTGCCCGGATCGGAGCTGGGGAGAGGTGGGAGAAGGAGGTGCCAACAACGACGCCATTGGGTGAGGGTTTATGGAGGGGTTGGAGTGGGCGGAGAAAAGGGAGGAGGAAACGATGGAGATAGAAAAGTTGGAGGAGAAGAGAAAAGGACTGGTGAGGAGAGAGCGATGGAGTAGAGAGAGAATTGAGAATTGTTTGTTTTGTAACTTTTGTTGGTAGAGAGCTTGGGAATGGGAAGTGATGAGGCGTGTGTTGTTTGGTCGGGAAGTGAAGCTGATGCGGGTCGGGAACGGGAAGTGATCTAGTGACGCTATCTGCTTTGAGAAAATCAAGACGTCCATTTCTTATATATTTAGTTTCGGATTTTTTTTTTTTTTTGAAACTATTTAGTTTCGGATTTTTGGTATTTTGGACAATTGGACACTTGAAAGTCTCTAGCCTTTTTTGTGGAAACAGGGAACGGCTTTCTATCTCTCTGTCATTAGCATGCAGATTTTTTTTTCTGATAAAAAGAAGGAAAAAAAAAAACTTTTTAGAGGGCACTTCATTCCACGTACCAATTAATTGGAAATACTGATTTAAATTTAACAACTTGTCTAAAAAATAATCCAGTTATGTCTCCGGGGCTGAGAGTATCTGTATTTCTAAAATTGCAAAAACACATCTCATTCGCTACGTCAGTATATCTCACCATTACAACTATAAAAAATTAGAGAATTAGGGAATTGTCTCTCGGTTTTGTTATTTAATTTCGTTTAATTTTTCTAACATTACATGTAGGTCCAAACAATTTTCTTAAACAATAGAAAACCTTATTTACACAATCTTTTTGTACACGAATTGGGAGAAAAGTAAGAAAAAGAAAATCCAGTATTAAGGATTTTGAATGTTGACTAATAATTTGATTGATCAGTTAGATTGGCATAAAAGTCGTGAAAATTAAAGATCATTTCATATAAAATACGAATAATAAAAGTCAATCACTAAATCAATCAAAATGACCGCTAAGTATTTGGCCTTTTTTGTCTACTACAGAACAAATTCAATATTATATGATTTTGATATGCGTGTGTGCCTTATTTCTGAAATAGAATATAAATTACAAAATTAAAGTATGATTAAAAAATACAAGTAAATTTAAATTTACAAAGTTAGGTAATAAATTTGAGCAATAATTTTATTTTAAATGTTAATTTTTAATTACTGCTGAAATATCATGATCACAAATACGACACAAAAGCTACAAATAAAAAAAATAAAAAAATAAAAAACTCCTCTTCCGTGCTGATAATGCAATCATTTTTAATAAGTGATCTCATAAACATATTATAGACTATATGAAGAGCTTAAATATAGAGTGATCAAAAGACTTAAATAAATGCACAATCGCTCGAAATACTCTAATATACCCACAATCTGCATAATCAGCACACATTATATGTGTAATGACTGTGTATAATCCAAACATTTCGAGTACGTGAGTTCATAAACATATTCTAGACTATATGAAGAGCTTAAATTTAGATTATTGTGATCAAATTAATTGAAATAACTGCACAAACGCTCGAAATGTTCTAATATACCCAAAATCTTCATAATCTGCATATTATATGCGTAATTACAGTGTACAATTCAATCATTTTGAATAAATGATTTCATAAAAATATTATAGACTATATGAAGAGCTTAAATTTAAATTAGTGTGATCAATTGAATTAAAATGAATACACAATCGCTAGAAATGCTCGACTATACCCATAATCTGCATAATCTGCAAATTATATGCGTAATTACAGTGCATAATCCAATAATTTTGAGTAAGTGAGTTTATAAACAAATTCTAGACTACATCGAGAGCTTAAATATAGATTATTGTGATCAACTGACTTAAAATGAATGCACAATTGCTCAAAATACTCTAATATACCTAGAATCTGCATATCTGCACATTATATGCTTAATTACAGTGTATAATCCCATAATTTTGAATGAGTTCACAAACATATACTAGACTATAAGTAGAGCTGAAATATAATTATTCTGAACAACTGAATGCACAATCGCTCGAAATGTTATAATATATCAAGAATTTGCATAATCTGAACAATATATGCGTAATTACATTGTATAATCCAATCATTTTGAATACATGAGTTTATAAACATATTCTATACTATATGAAGAGCTTCAATTTAGATTATTATAATCTAATGAATTAAAATGAATGCACAATCGCTCGAAATGTACTACTATACCCATAATCTGCATAATCCACACATTATATTCGTAATTACAGTGCATTATCCAATCATTTTTAATAAGTGAGTTTATAAACATATTCTAGAATATATGAAGAGCGTAAATATAGAATATTGTCGCCAAATTATTTAAAACCAATGCACAATCTCGAAATGCTCTAAATTTACCCAGAATCAGCATATATCTACACATTATATTCATAATTACAGTGTATAATCCAATCATTTGAATATGTGAGTTCATAAACATATTATAGACTATATAAAGAGTTTAAATATAGATTATTGCAATCAAATGACTTAAAATGAATACACAATTGCTCGAAATGCTCTAATATACCCAGAATCTGCATAATCTGCAAATTATATGTGTAATTACAGTGTATAATTCAATCATTTTGAATAAATGAGTTCATAACATATTCTAAACTATATCAAGAGATTAAATATAGATTTTTACGATCACATGACTTAAAATGAATGCACAATCGATCGAAATGCTCTAATATACCCAGAATCTGCATTATCTGCACATTATATGCCTAATTACAGTGTATAATCCAATCATTCTGAATAAGTGAGTTCATAAACATATTCTAGACTATATCAAGAGCTTAAATAAAGATAATAGTTCTCAAATGACTTAAAATGAATTCATAATTGCTAGAAATGCTCTAATATACCCAGAATCTGCATAATCTCCATTTATATGCATAATTACAGTGTATAATCCTATCATTTTAAATACGTGAGTTCATAAACATATTCTGGACTATATGAAGAGCTTAAATAAAGATTATTGTTGTCAAATCACTTAAAAATGAATGTACAATAGTTCGAAATGTTCTAAAATACCCAGAATCTGCATAATCTGCACATTATATGAGTACTTACAGTGTATAATCCAATCATTTTGGATAAGTGAGTTGATAAAAAAATTCTAGACTATATGAAGAGGTTAAATATAGATTTTTGTGATCAAATGACTCAAAATGAATAGACAGTTGCTCGCAATGTTCTAATATACACAGAATATGCATAATCAGAAAACTATATACGCAATTACAGTGTATAATACAATGATTTTGCATAAGTGAGTTCCGAAACATATTCGAGACTATAGTAACAGCTAAAAAATAGATTATTGTGATCACATGACTTAAAACGAATGCACAATCGCTAGAAATGCTCTAATATATTTAGAATCTGCATATTTGCACATTATATGCGTAATTACAGTGTATAATTCAATCATTTTGAATAAGTGAGTTCATAAACATATTCTAGACTATATGAAGAGCTTAAATAAAGATAATAGATTTCAAATGACGAAAATTGAATGCACCATTGCTCGAAATGCTATCTAATATACACAGAATCTGCATAATCAGAACATTATATGCGTAATAACAGTGTTTTATCAAATCATTTTGAATAAATGAGTTCAGAAACATATTCTAGACTATAGAAACAGTATAAATATAGATTATTGTGATCAAATGACTTAAAATAAATGCACGATAGCTCGAAATTCTCTAATATACTCAGAATCAGCATATCTGCATATTACATACGTAAGTACAGTGTATAATCCAATCATTTTGATTAAGTGAGCTCATAAACAAATTCTAGACTATACGAAGAGCTTAAATATAGATTACTGTGATCAAATGACTTAAAATGAATACAAAATCCCTCGAAATGCACTAATATACCCAGAATCTGCAGAATCAGAAAATTATATGCGTAATTACAGTGTTTAATCCAATCATTTTGAATAAATGAGTTTAGAAACATATTATAGACTATAATAAGAGCTTAAATATAGATTATTGTAATCAAATGACTTAAAATAAATGTATAATCCCTCCAATTGCTCTAATATACTCAGAATCTGCATATCTGCACATTATATGCGTAATTATAGTATATAATCAAACAATTTCGAATAAGTGATTTCCAAAACATATTCTAGACTATAGTAACAGCTTAAATATAGATTATTGTGATCAAATAACTTAAAATGAATGCACAATCACTCGAAATGCTGTAATATACTTAGAATCAGCATAGCTGCACATTATATGCGTAATTACAGTGTACAGTCCAATCATTTTGAATAAGTGAGTTCATAAACATATTCTAGACTATATGAAGAGCTTAAATAAAGATTATTGTTATAAAATGACTTAAAATGAATGCACAATTGCTAGAAATTCTCTATTAAACAAAGAATCTGCATAATCAGAACATTATATTCGTACAGTGTTTAATCGAACCATTTTGAATATATGATTTCAGAAACATATTCTAGACTACATTAAGAGCATAAATAATGATTATTGTGAACAAATTGCTTAAAATAAATGCACAATCCCTCAAAATGCTCTAATATACCCAGAATCTGCTTATTTGCACATTTAATGCATAATTTAATTGCATAATCAACTATTTTTAATAAGTGAGTTCATAAAAATATTTTAGAACATATGAAGTGCTTAAATAAAGATAATAGTTTTGAAATGACTGAAAATGAATGCACAATCGCTCGAAATGCTCTAAATACCTAGAATCTGCATTGTCTGCATATTATATGAGTAATTAGAGTGTATAATCCAATAGTTTTTAATGAGTTCATAAACATATTCACTATATGAAGAGCTTAAATAAAGATAATAGTTTTCAAATGATTTCTAATTAATGCACAATCGCTCGAAATGATCTAAATACCAAGAATCTGCATAATCTGCATATTATACGAGTAATTACAATGAGTTCATAAACGAATTCTATACTATATGAAGAGCTTATATATAGATTTTTACGATCACATGACTTAATATGAATGCACAATCACTCGAAATGCTATAAATACCCAGAATCTGCATAATCTGCACATTATATGAGTAATTACAGTGTATAATCCAATTGTTTTCAATAAGTGAGTTCATAAACATATTCTAGACAATATTAAGGGCTTAGATAAAGATAACAGTTTTCAAATTACTTAAAATGAATGCACAATTGTTCGAAATGCTCTAAATACCCAGAATCTGCATAATCTGCACATTATATGAGTAATTACAGTGTATAATCCAATTGTTTTGAATTAGTGAGCTCATAAATATATTCTAGACTATATCAAGAGCTTAAATATAGATTTTTACGATCACATGACTTAAAATGAATGTGCATCGCTCGAAATGCACTAATTTACCCAGAATCTGCATAATCTGCACATTATATGAGTAATTACAGTGTATAATCCAATTTTTATCAATAAGTGAGTTCACAAACATATTCCAGACTATATGAAGAGCTTAAATAAAGATAAATATTTTCAAATGACTTAAAATTAATGCATAATCGCTCAAAAAAGCTCTAAATACCTAGAATCTGCATATTTTGCACATTATACGATAAATTACAGTGTATAATCCAATCGTTTTGAATAAGTGATTTCATAAACATGTTCTAGACTATATGAAGAGCTTAAATAAAGAAAATAGTTTTCAAATGACTTAAAATAGATGCACAATCGCTCGAAATGCTCTAAATACCAAGTATCTGCATAATCCGCACATTATATGAGTAATTACAGTGTATAATCCAATCGTTTTGAATAAGTGAGTTCATAAACTAATTCTAGACTATATCAAGAGCTTAAATATAAATTTGTACGATCACATGACTTAAAATGAATACACAATCACTCGAAATGCTCTAATATACAAAAAATATGCATAATCAGAATATTATATACGTAATTACAGTTTTTAATCCAATTATTTTGAATGAGTGAGTTCCAAAACATATTCTATGCTATTATAACAGCTAAAATATTGATTATTGTGAACAAATGACTCATAATGATTGCACAATCCCTCGAAATGCTCTAATATACTTAGAATCTGCATATCTGCACATTATAAACGTAATTACAGTGTATAATCCAATCATTTTGAATGAGGTCAGAAACATATTCTAGAAAATATGACGAGATTAAATATATATTATTCCGAACAAATGAATTAAAATGAATGCACAATCGCTCGAAATACATTAATATACCAAGAATCTGCATAATCTCCACATTATATGCGTAATTACAGTGTATAATCGAATTATTTTGAATATGTGAGTTCATAAACATGTCCTAGACTATATGAAGAACTTAGATAAACATAATATTTTCAAATGTATTAAAATGAATGCACAATAACTCAAAATGCTATAAATATCCAGAATCTGAATAATCTGCACATTATATTTTATTTTTTTTTCTATTTATAAGAGGCTATTTATTTATAGAGGCTGTAGCCCACTCTGTAACTTAGAGTTTATCCCTCTTCTACTAATTATGTAACTTAGAGTTTATCCCTCTTCTACTAATTATCTACTTAATCCGCGTCCAGCGGGAATTGAACCCCTTACCTCTAGGATAAGAGCGGAGCCACTGACCATCTGAGCTAGACTCCATGTTCATAAACATATTCTAGACTATATGAAGAGCTTAAATATAGATTTTTACGATCACATGACTTAAAGGATTGCACAATCACTCGAAATGCTCTATTATACCAAGAATCTGCATTAGATGCATATTATATGCCTAATTACAGTTTATAATCCAATCATTTTGAATAAGTGAGTTCATAAACATATTCTAGACTATATGAAGAGCTCAGAAAAAAGATAATAGTTCTCAAATGACGTAAAATGAATGCACAATCGCTCGAAATACTCTAAATACCCAGAATCTGCATAATCTGCACATTATATGAGTAATTACAGTGTATAATCCAATCATTTTGAATAAGTGAGTTCATAAACATATTCTAGACTATATGAAGGGCTTAGATAATGATAATACTTTTCAAATTACTTAAAATGAATGCACAATAGTTCGAAATGCTCTAAATACCCATAATCTGCATAATCTGCACATTATATGTGTAATTACAGTGTATAATCCAATTGTTTTGAATTAGTGAGATCATAAACATATTCTGGACTATATCAAGAGCTTAAATATAGATTTTTACGATCACATGACTTAAAATGAATGCACAATCCCTCGAAATCCTCTAAATACCAAGAATCTGCATAATCTGCAAATTATATGCGTAATTACAGCGTACAATCCAATTATTTTGGATAAGTGAGTTCTTAGACAAATTCTAGACAATATGAAGGGGTTAAATATAGAGTATTGTGATGAAATGACTCAAAATAAATGCACAATTGGTCGAAATGCTCAAATATACCCAGAATCTGCGTAGTCTGCACATTATATGCGTAATTATAGTGTATAATCCAATCATTTTGAATAAGTGAGTTCATGAAAATATTCTAGACTATATGAAGATCTCAAATACAGATTATTGTTTTCAAATGAATTAAAATGAATGCACAATCACTCGAAATGCTCTAAATACCCAGAATCTGCATAATCTGCACAATATATGAGTAATTACAGTGTATAATCCAGTCTTTTTGAATGAAAGAATTCATAATCGTATTCTAGACTATATGAAGAGCTTAAATATAGAATATTACTATCACATGACTTAAATGAATGCACAATTGCTCGAAATGCTCTAATATATCCAGAATCTGCATAATTTGCACATTATATGCCTAATTACAGTTCAAAATCCAATCATTTTTTATAAGTGAGTTCATAAACATATTCTAGACTATATTAAGAGCTTAACTAAAGATAATAGTTTTCAAATGACTTAAAATGTATGCACCATCGCTAAAAATGCTCTAAATACCCAGAATCTGTATAATCTACACATTATATGAGTAATTACAGTGTATAATCCAATCGTTTAGAATTAGTGAGTTCATAAACATATTCTAGACTATATTAAGAGCTCCAATATAGATTTGTAAGATCACATCACTTAAAATGAATGGTCAATCGCTCGAAATGCTCTAATATAACCAGAATCTACATAATCTGCAAAATATATGCATAATTACTGTGTATAATCCAATCATTTTGAATAAGTGAGTTCATAAAAATATTCTAGACAACATGAAGAGGTTAAATATAGATTATTATGATCAAATGACTCAAAATTAATGCACAATCGCACAAAATCCTCTAATATACCCAGAATCTGCATAATCAGCACATTATATTAGTAATTACAGTGTATAGTCCAATAGTTTTGAATAAGTGATTTCATAAACATAATTATAGAATGTACGAAGAGCTTAAATATAGATTTTTACGATAACATGACTTATTATGAATGCATAATCGCTCGAAATGCTCTTATATACCAAGAATCTGTATAATCTGCATAATTACAGTGTATAATCAAATCATTTTGAATAAGTGAGTTCATAAACATATTCTAGACTATATGAAGAGCTTTAATATATATTTTTACGATCACATGACTTAAAATGAAAGGAAAATCGCTCGAAATGCTCTATAATCTGCACATTATATGCACATTATATACCCAGAATCTGCATAATCTGACGTTATATGAGTAATTACAGTGTATAATCCAATCATTTTGAATGAGTGAGTTCATAAACATATTATAGACTATATGAAGAGCTTTAATATATATTTTTACGATCACATGACTTAAAATGAAAGGAAAATCGCTCGAAATGCTCTATAATCTGCACATTATATGCACATTATATACCCAGAATCTTCATAATCTGCACATTATATGCCTAATTACAGTCTATAATCCAATCATTCTGAATAAGTGAGTTCATAAACATATTCTAGACTATATGAAGAGCTTAAATAAATATAATAGTTTTCAAATGACTTAAAATGAATGTACAATCACTCGAGATGCTCTAAATACCCAGAATCTGCATAATCTGACATTATATGAGTAATTACAGTGTATAATCCAATCGTTTTGAATGAGTGAGTTCATAAACATATTCTAGACTATATGAAGAGCTTTAATATATATTTTTACGATCACATGACTTAAAATGAAAGGACAATCGCTCGAAATGCTCTAATATACCCAGAATCTTCATAATCTGCACATTATATGCCTAATTACAGTTTATAATCCAATCATTTTGAATAAGTGAGTTCATAAACATATAAATGACTTAAAATGATTGCACAATTGCTCGAAATGCACAAATATACATAGAATATGCATAATCAGAAAATTATATGCGTTATTACAGTATTTAATGGAATCATTTTGAATAAATGAGTTCATAAACATATTCTACACTATAGTAACAGCTTAAATATTAATTATGGTGATCAAATGACTTAAAATGAATGCACAATTTCTCGAAATGCTCAAATATACCCAGAATCTGCATAATATGCACATTATATGCCTAATTACAGTGTATAATTCAATCATTTTGAATAAGTGAGTTCATAAACATATTCTAGACTATATGAAGAGCTTAAATAAAGATAATAATTTTCAAATGACTTAAAATTAATGCATAATCACTCAAAAAGCTATAAATACCTAGAATCTGCATAATCTGCACATTATATGAGTAATTACAGTGTATAATCCAATCTTGTTGAATAAGTGATTTCATAAACATATTCTAGACTATATTAAGAGCTTTAACAAAGAAAATAGTTTTAAAATGACTTAAAATGAATGTACAATCGCTCGAAATGCTCTAAATACCAATAATCTGCATAATCTGCACATGATATGAGTAATTACAATGTATAATCCCATCGTTTTTGAATAATTGAGTTCATAAACAATTTCTAGAATATATGAAGAGCTTAAATATAGATTTTTCCGATCACATAACTTAATATGAACGCATAATCGCTTGAAATGCTCTAATATACCAAGAATCATTATAATCTGCACATTATATGCCTAATTACAGTGTATAATCTAATGATTTTGAATAAGTGACTTCATAAAGATATTCTAGACGATATGTAGAGCTTAAATAAATATAATAGTTTTCAAATGACTTAAAATGAATGCACAATCAATCGAAATGCTCTAAATACCCAGAATCTGCATAATCTGATATTATATGAGTAATTACAGTGTATAATCCAATCGTTTTAAATGAGTGAGTTCATAAACATATTCTAGACTATATGAAGAACTTTAATATTGATTTTTACGATCACATGACTTAAAATGAAAGCACAATCGCTCGAAATGCTCTAATATACCCAGAATCTGCACAATCTGCACATTATATGTATAATTACAGTTTATAATCGTACCATTTTGAATAAGAGAGTTCATAAACATATTATAGACTATATGAAGAGCTTAAATCAAAACAATAGTTTTCAAATGACTTAAAATGATTGCACAATGATTCGAAATGCTCTAATATACATAGAATCTGCATAATCATAACATTATATGCGTTATTACAGTGTTTAATCGAATCATTTTGAAAAAAAGGAGTTTATAAACATATTATAGACTATAGTAACAGCTTAAATATTAATTATTGTGATCAAATGACTTAAAATGAATGCACAATTGCTCGAAATGCTCAAACATACCCAGAATCTGCATAATCTGTACATTATATGCGTAATTACAGTGTATAATCCAATCATTTTGATTAACTCAGTTCATAACCATATTCTAGACTATATGAAGAGCTTAAATAAAGATAATAATTTTCAAATGACTTAAAATTAATGTATAATCGCTCAAAAAACTCTAAATTCCTAGAATCTGCATAATATGCACATTATATGAGTAATTACAGTGTATAGTCCAATCGTTTTGAATAAGTGATTTCATAAACATGTTCTATACTATATGAAGAGCTTAAATAAAGAAAATAGTTTTCAAATGACTTAAAATAAATGCACAATCGCTCGAAATGCTCTAAATACCAAGTATCTGCATAATCTGCACATTATATGAGTAATTACAGTGTATAATCCAATCGTTTTGAATAGGTGAGTTTATAAAGTAATTCTAGACTATATCAAGAGCTTAAATATAGATTTGTACGATCACATGACTTAAAATGAATGCACAATCGCTCGAAATGCTCTAATATACAAAGAATATGCATAATCAGAACATTATATACGTAATTACAGTTTTTAATCCAATTATTTTGAATAAGTGAGTTCAGAAACATATTCTAGGCTATTGTAACAGCTAAAATATTGATTATTGTGAACAAATGACTCATAATGAATTCACAACCACTCGAAATGCTCTAATATACTTAGAATCTGCATATCTGCACATTATATGCGTAATTACAGTGTATATCCAATCATTTTGAATAAATGAGGTCATAAACATATTCTAGACAATATGACGAGATTAAATATATATTATTCTGATCAAATGACTTAAAATGAATGCACAATCGCTCGAAATGCACTAATATACCAAGAATCTGCATAATCTCCACATTATATGCGTAATTACAGTGTGTAATCCAATTATTTTGAATACGTGAGTTCATAAACATATTCGAGACTATATGAAGGGCTAAATTTAAGATTAGTGTCAAATCACTTAAAATGAATGTACAATAGTTTGAAATGTTCTAATATACCAAGAATCCGCATAATCTGCACACTATATGAGTACTTACAGTGTATAATCCAATCTTTTGAAAAAGTGAGTTCATAAACAAGTTCTAGACTATATTAATAGCTTAAAATATAGATTATTATGATCACATGACCTAAAATGAATGCACAATCGGTCGAAATGCTCTTATATGCCCAGAATCTGCATAGTCTGCACATTATATGCGTAATTACAGTCTATAATCCAATCATTTTGAATAAGTTAGTTAATGAACATATTCTAGACTATACGAAGAGCTTAAATACAGATTATTGTTTTCAAATGACTTAAAATGAATGCACAATCACTCGAAATGCTCTAAATACCCAGAATATGCATAATTTGCACATTATATGAGTAATTACAGTGTATAATCCAATCTTTTTGAATGAGTGAGTTCGTAAACATATTCTAGACTATATGAAGAGCTTAAATATAGATTTTTACGATAACATGACTTAAAATGAATGCACAATCGCTCGAAAATGCTCTAAAATATCCAGAATCTGCATAATTTGCATATTATATGCCTAATTACAGTTTATAATCCAATCATTTTGAATAAGTGAGTTCATAAACATATTCTAGACTATATGAAGAGCTTAAACAAAGATAATAATTTTCAAATTACTTAAAATGAATGCGCAATTGCTCGAAATGCTCTAAATACCCAGAACTGTATAATCTGCACATTATATGAGTAATTACAGTGTATAATCCAATTGTTTTGAATCAGTGAGTTCATAAACATATTCTAGACTATATGAAGAGCTTAAATATAGATTTTCACGATCACATGACTTAAAATGAATGCACAATCGCTCGAAATGCTTTAATATATCCAGAATATGCCTAATCTGCACACTATATGCATAATTACAGTGTATAATCCAATCATTTTGAATAAGTGAGTTCATAAAAATATTCTAGACAATATAAAGAGGTTAAATATAGATTATTGTGATCAAATGACTCAAAATAAATGCACAATCACACGAAATGCTAGATATACCCAGAATTTGCATAATCTGCACATTATATGCCTAATTACAGTGTATAATCCAATCATTTTGAATAAGTGAGTTTATAAACATATTCTAGACTATATGAAGAGCTTAAATACATATTATTTTTTTCAAATGACTTAAAAATGAATGCACAGTTGCTCGAAATGCTCTAGTATACACAGAATATGCATAATCAGAACATTATATACATAGGGTATGTTTGGGAAAGTGCACGAATAAGGGGAGAACAGCTGTTCGCGAACAACTAGTTCCTTGTTCCCAGTTCGCAAAAAAAGCAGAACTAAGAACTGGGTCTTGTTCCTTGTTCACGAACAACAGTTCAATGTTTGGATATTAAAAAGTGAGCCTTGTTCACGAACAGGCTTGTTCACATCCATTCCAAACATACCCATAATTACAGTGTTTAATCCAATCATTTTGAATAAGTGAGTTCAGAATCATATTCTGGACTATTGTAACAGCTGAAATATAAATTATTGTGATCAAATGACTTAAAATGAATGCACAATTTCTCGAAATACTACATTATATGTTTATT
Organism: Rhynchospora tenuis; assembly: GCA_027725995.1. NCBI lineage: Eukaryota > Viridiplantae > Streptophyta > Magnoliopsida > Poales > Cyperaceae > Rhynchospora > Rhynchospora tenuis. The sequence continues at coordinate 170,444,473 of CM050888.1, forward strand.
TTCTTTTTATAATCCAAAATTTTTTACAACCAAGGTCTGAATTATGTTTTGGACCATATAAAGACATCAAATATACATTATGATGATCAAATGACTTAGAATGAGTGCAGAATCGCTTGAAATGCTAATAATGCTCACAATAACCACTTTTTTACGTTTTATGCGTATTTTCTATGTATACTCCAATATTTTATAATAACTATGATTTTAATTATATTCGTGAACATATAAATAGCTTAAATAATATTATTGTGATCAAATAATTTAGAATAATTGCAGAATTGCTTGAAATGCTAAAATAATGCTCAGTATAAGAATTATTTCTACATTATATGCATATAATTCTTCGCTGATGTTAAATGAATTGAGCATCAATTAAAATTCTTCACTGAAGCTCCATAGAAGCTTCGTTTGCATATTATATGCTTATTTTGTTTATGTATAACACAATATTTTTAATTATATTTTAGATCAAATATTTAATTATTATGATAACTTGACGTTGAACTAATCAAGTATAGCTTAAAATACCCAAATGATGTTTTAAATAAGCTTTATTTACACCTTGTATGAATATTTCTTTTATTTATAACACAATATTTTGAATAAATAAGATTGGAATTATATTTTAGACCATGTAACGGGCAATAAAGATTATGGCGATCAAGTGATATCTAATGAATCATGAATCACTTTAAATACTTAACTGAAGCTCCATAAAAACTTTACTTTCACATTTTATGCATATATTTCTTCATGTTTAATGAAAATATTTTGAATAATAAGTTATTAATTATATTTTAGACCATGTAAAATACTTAAATATTGATAATTGTGATCAATTGGCGTCGAATGAATCAATCACTTAAAATGCTCAATTGAAGATCTAAGTAAGCTTAAACGAAGAAAAAAATATTTAATGAAAATAAATATTTTTTTAATAAAATGTAATCTTAAATAAATAATTTAATGAAAGAAAAAGCATGATGCAAAAAGCATCATAAAAGAAAGAAGGAAAAAAAATATATATATTTACAATCTGGTAGCTGCGAAGAACCTCTATATTAAAGTTAAAAAATATATACTTTCTTTCATGTTTTAAGGCAAAAATATTTTATAATTTTAATATAGAGATTGGCATTATCCAATATAAAATTTTATTGGACAAAGTCAATATAATTTTTCATCCCTGAGTCAGTCAGATAATGCCACCGGAAGACCTTGTTCTCAAGAACGTTGGACTTGTTCGCATTTTTCAGATTTTATTTTTTTTCTAGAGAAAATTTTCAGAATTTCAAAGAGTTCAACTGATCTTAAATTAGGCCCCGATCAAAATGATTTTTTTGCAAGATTTTATTTCATTTGAATTGATTTTGTATGATTTATTAAGATTTAATTACATAAGAATTCCAACCAAATGACACCAAATTCGCTAATTTTGATAAAAAAAAATTCTAATGAAATGGATTAAAATCCCACATTTTAAAAAGGGAATTTTTTTCAGGGCCTTAGCGAATTCGACCAGATGCGAGACTTTTTAGTCAACACCCAGAGTTGACTAGAACTATGTATTTTTTAAAAGGGAAAAAATGATGTAATTGAATATGTCACGCTATGCAGCCGATATGACAAGACATGGTATCAGAATATTTTCTTGATATAATATAATTACTTTCAGTTACAATTATTTACACTTTAAACGTTATCAGTTCTCAAAATAATATATTAATTTATTTCTAAGTTCGTACATTCGCTTATATTTATTAAATATAGCCTTTTCTAAGTTCGAAAATATTGGAGAATCTCAATAACTCAAACACAAAAAATTTGATCGGGCAAGTAGCACACAGACACGAGCTGCGTTATTCCGAACTCAACACAAATTCGTTGAAATCTGATCGGTACAAAATTGATGAAATCCGTTCCATATTGATATCGTGCCGCATGGTAAAGCGAGACAGAAGATCTAAATCCCGTTCCACCCAGCCGCCTCGTGATCTTTAATCCTACATTGATCACTCATTTACTCACGAGCTCCACATGGATAATTGGATATTGCCGCAACTCTGTCACTGGTCCCACCAATGTAAATTGATTCTTTTTTTTTTTATTATAGACTCCACATGAATATTTGGTTGATCTACTTTAACTTATTCCTCCACGAGGAATGATTTTTTTTTATTATTATTCCAGTTATGTTTTATTTGCTCGGTGTAAATCATGCCAAGTGTTACAAATAAATTATTTGTTATTCTCTCATATTTAATTCTCCATTTCGTCATTTCACAGATAAGTATGTGGAAAGCGTATATATAATGGTATTATTTTCAAAGGAGTTGCCTAAAGATAATTCGTGAGAAATCTAAATATTTCAAATACTACTATTATAATATAAAGTTTTCTCCCCGTCAAAATTATCAATACAAAACGTACAGCACTGAAGTTCTAGTACTTAAATTAGTTTAGCTATCGACCTGTTTTATTTTTATTGATTATTTATTTTTTAAATTCTAAATTTAAGTCGTTCTGGTTCTGTGTAATCGATCACATAATATTTAATTTAATTGCTTAAAGATACCTTACACAACAAATAAACATAATTTGTCGCGCAGCTTGGTTATTATGAGATCAGAATAAATGATTGGGTTGGTAAACGGTGCGGATATCAACATCGATTATTAATATAATTTTCCTTCCACATAACAGTATTAACTTTCTCGTTAAATTACAAATTAAACTTGATTTAATGTGTATCTATCTTATTGGGGAGATCTTATATGACAGGATTAAGTCAGCACTTCTTTATCCAGGAAAATTGTCATTTCAAATATAGGTGGAAAGAAAATGAGAAACAATGTAATTGAGTGTTTTCACAAAAAAAGAACAACTAGAGGGTAAATCGAGCGTTTGACATAGTAATAAAAATTAAATATGTTATTATTTAATAAATGTTGATTGTAATTAGGTTGTTATGTTTGTAATTAATTTAAAGTGTAATAACTGGTAGGATAGAAATAATAAATTATATCTTCATATATTGAAATATTTTATAATTAACTATCACAAATAAAAAATGTTGTTCCATCATTTCTCATAGAAGCAACTAATAGAGAGGTTGAAATAAATTATGTGACAAAAATGACGCAATTATAATAAAAATGGATCTCAATAATGTAACATAAAGAAAACACAACTTTAAGCAACACATATGACAACACAATAAGTACCACATAAAAAATTAACATACATCTAAAGAAACGGACCAGATTAAGTCGGAGTAGAAAAATCAATGATCTTGATAGCGTGTCGCACTAATACTAACTAAAACAGAGATCGACACTCACACATCTTTATTTATAATATTGATGTAATTTATTAATTCAATAAAAATGGAGTTACTATTTGTCCCCTTATTAGGTACTCATTTAATCTTGCTAAAATTTATCCTTGCTTATTTCCCAAGCAAAAATCATATAATTTCATAATGCCTTCCCTCCGAGTCCGATTGTCTGAACTCTGAAGTCCAAGAACGTTGTAATTTGTAACACACTTAACGACATCAACGCTATAAAGTTGATTCCCAACCACGCCCCCGCGTTTGTACAACGACTCCTAGTCTCCTACTACTGTTTTGTTTGTGCACAATCCCTTTCGTCTCTCTTCCTTTCTCTTCTTCGATTGCTTCTTCCCTTTTTCTTCTCGAATCTAGAACACTTCCTTGATGGACCGCGAGAATGGTAATTGAAGAGCAATTCTGCTTTTAATTTCTCTTCTTCTTCCTTGTTTTTTTTGGGAAGTTGGGTTTTTACTTGTTGGTTATGAATTTTGTTGGTGGTTCAGTGATTGAATTTCTCGGCCAAGTGCCGTTGCTGCAGCGTCTCCCGAGTTCTTCACACCGCAAGATTGCTGATGTTGTTGAAGTGAAGCATTATGGTTTGATTTTTATCTTTTATATTTTGATTTCATTATTCCTTGTTTATTTTTCATTTTGATTTTTCATGAATTATGTACTTTGGTTTCATGTCTCATGTATTCGTGAGTTCTTTTTATCAGTACAAATTAATTCTCTGGTAATCTGGAAGGATTTTATCCTAAAACTCTAAACCTATTGCTGAAGCAAAAGTTATTAGTAAAAACATTTAAGAGCAAAAGGCGGTAAATAAGAAAACACATTTTACAATTATATATACTTTTTCTATTTAGAATCTGGAGAGTATGTTGCACGTGACGGAGAACCAGTGGCTGGATTTTATTTTATTTGGGATGGACAGGTCAGCAGTTCATCCAATCTTACACATTTAGACTTCATAGTACCCTTTTGGCAATAAAATTGGTGTATGAATTTGGTTGGTAATATTGTATGTTTCAGGCTGAGGTTTCTGACCCAAGTAACGCAGACGATGGAAACCGGCTTTTCTTGAAGAAGTATGACTATTTTGGTCATGGTAGGTACTGTATAATCTTGTTACTGTTATTAATTTGGTTCTTTCTGTTGGGCATCAATTATGATTAGAGCTGGGATGTTCTGACTATAAATTATATATCGATTCAAACTATAATTAATTCTTGATCTAAGTTATAATTCAGTTTTCATCTTAAAAGAACCTAATTTTATGACCACCAGAAACCCAACTGGTAAGCACATACCAGAATTGAAGCAAGACCTAAAACTGCTCTAACCAGTAGGACCAAGTGTTTCTAAATCTGACCTCTAATCTGAACCAAGACCACCCAGCCTAAATTAAATTATAGGACCAAGTGCTGACATAATCCAAATCGACCTGAAACTGAAATGACCTTATCTGAATCTATTATGGTATTACAGAAAAGTATACGACCTGGGTACTAACTCCAAGAGAATAACAAAAAGCTTAAATAATGAAAATTAAGCTTTCTAGGAAGAAAAATGAGTGACGGACAGTAAGTTTCGTAACCAAAAGAAACGATTTTTCCACCTCATATTATCATCTGACATGATATGGAGGGAACCAAATTTGATTGTGTCACATTAGTATAATTAACCTTTTTTGTACTATTGTTAATGATAACTATATCACAGGAAGTACTGGCTCCACTCATCAAGTCAATGTCGTTGCATTAAGTACGGTAATAGTAAATTTCATGCCTAGTTATATTATCTTCATGTATACCAGCTTATAAATCTCAATATAGATGCATGGTCCGACTAACTTATCCTCGTTGCAGTTAACATGCTTGATTCTGCCAAATGAATATAGATGCTTACTGCAGCCAAAATCAATATGGAATGCAGACGAGACACCAGAAAACTTCTCCCTTGTGGAACATATCTTACATCTGGAGCCATTGGATGTATGCCATTTTTTTTTTTTTTTGCATTATCCTACAAAATTTTGAGATTGTCACCTGCACATTAGAACTTTTCGATACCATGCATACCACCATAAAGATTAAATCTGAAATTATACAGTTTTCGATAACCATCCTTTTTAATTGCTTATCTTTATGCAACTGAGAAAGGTTATTAAGGGTCTTTTAGGAAACTTAAAAAAAAAAATATTCGGACAATAGGCGCCAGGTGATATTTATGATATTTTTAGGTATTACTCATGTTTTGAAGATCTAGATTGCCTCTTTAATATCATTAATGTTTTCAAGAAAATGATAAGACTAGGTTCTTTTTCTCCTTTAGAAATTACATGCATTTACGGAATAGAATAAGCCAACTTTTACTGCTTTAATCACAATTATTATGAAAGTAATTAGATGAAGCACATTGATATTGGAAAGCAAAACAAATCTGCTGTCTGATCTTTGAATGACTTCTAGAAGATTAAACAATTTCTTGTATTTTAAATAATATTATTCTGTTTTCCTAAATTGAGTACAACATTTTCTACTATTCTTTTATAGGGTTATTTAAGGTCCTTGGGACAGCTTTCCATTTCTGTGTTGTTTATGTTCAAGTTGAAATTTTTAACTTTTCATCCATCTATAGAATTTCCTTTTTCCTTATGAATTTTTTATTCACATATGGGAACATGTTTCTTTAAATTAAAAGACCTTTTAAAATTACAGCAAGACCCTTTTTTAATTCATGACAAAATTACAGAAATGAATTCATCTTTCAATTGAGTCTAACAAAAGTATATTAGTGAACAAATTTAAATGAATTAGAATGCAAAGAAGAAGAAGAAGAAGTAGCGAATACATACAAAAAAGGACGATAATGGGGGATAAAAGGGAAAGCAGATTTGATCTGCACTTTTGTGTAATGATAAAATATAGACCATCCATTATGTGTATGGTAGCATTGGAAAAAATTTCATCCATTCAAATAGGCATGCCAATTGCATAGTTGCGTTGTTGTATAGTAGTACATAGATAATTACCAGCTGCTATTGGAAAAATTTCATCTAATCAAATAGGCATGGCCATTGAATAGTTGTGTTATCGTATAGTACTGGATAAATAATTACCAGTACAGTAATACAGGTAGATTCTGCACTGGTATGGTACAGGAAAGTGCATCTAATCCAATAGGCATGGCCATTGCATAGTTGTTTAATTGTATAGTACTAGACAAATAATTACCAGGACAATAATACAGATAAATTCTGCACTGCTATGTTACTGCAATGCAGCATTTCAACATATAACTGGTATTGTATAACTATATTGATTATAGATTGACTGTGTTTCTGGTTTGTTGTGTCACTGTAAGTGTAGGTTAACATTTTCCGTGGATTTACACCTCCAGATGCTCCTGCTTTTAAACAAGTCTTTGGTGGACAGTTTATTGGCCAGGTTATTTGCATTATATATCTCCAGTGAGGTCATATTTTTCACAGCATATGTGGTTGTGTAGGTAGCATTTGTTTCTAAAAAAATATTAAGTACTAAAGGAAACATATGCAATCAATTTATTTAGGAGCAGGGTGGGGTAGGGTTGGTGGGGGGGGGGGGGGGGGTTCCCTCACTCTGCTCCCCCTCCCCTCCACCCCTAACTATTTTAGCAGATACCCCTATGTAGGAATTTATTTGCACTTGCTAACAAACTTGGATTAAACTTGTGAAGAGACAATTATATTACACTCCTCTTAGTTATGGAGTTCTGAGGAAAATTTTTTATGCTATTTCCTTCTATAAAGAGAATTCTGATTATTTTTCGTTATTTGTGTATATAGGCACTAGCAGCAGCGTCAAAAACAGTGGACTGTCTTAAACTACTGCATAGTTTACATGCAACTTTCATCTTGAGAGGGGACAACAATGGTATTTGTGTTTAAATAACATAAAGCAAACTATTGACTTGTTTAGTACAATAGATAATAATGTCATTTGTTGCATGTATTCATATTCATATCCTGAGGCAGGTTTGTTGTGTGATTTGCGAATTTACTATACTACGAGTTACAGATCCTTTTCCAGAATTTAAACCATGGCTATGTCTGAGGTCAACAGTAGATTTCATTGTTGTCTTGTTTTCTTTTCTTTTGAACACTGTAAATTGGAATTTGCTTTCAGTGAGTAATTTCATGGCAGGTTAGGCGCTGAGCACCCAAAAAAAGGGAAAAAGATCGTGTGGCAGAGTAGAGAGTAGCCACATATTTTTTAAGACAAATTTAACTATGCTTTGTCCCCGTTTGGAGTTAAAATTAATTTTTTTAGGTTATATTCTTATTTTGAAGTTTATACCAATAAGTTTTTCCTTCTTACATCTCATTATATCATTCCCTTTTTTATAGTTTATTGTTTGCTTTTAGCTCTATCAAAATAATGAGATTTTTTATATGGTCTCGATATTTATAGTGCCTATAATTTATCAAGTTGATCGGGTACGAGATGGCAATAATTTCGCCACCAGAACAGTAGAGGCAAAGCAGCATGGCTCTGTCATTTTCACTCTTATCGCTTCCTTTCAGGTCTTCTATTCATATAGCATCCTGTCATTTCTTTGATGTCTATCCTTTCTTAAACATCTGTTTATGAACTTATGATGCAGAGAGAGCAGTTGGGTTTTGAACACCAGACAGCATCGATGCCACTTGTTCCTTCTCCTGAGACTGTTAGTTTTTTCTTATCACTTCTAATCTTCTGAGACAGCATCGATGCTTTGGCACCTACTTGTTACTTGCCAGTCAAATAAAACCAGGCCCCTCTTTGGTTCAAATAAGATGAACCCAGTTGGTCTTAAAATAAAAAGAAGCAACCTTTTTGGTTTTTAATTTTTTTTGGATAGTTTTGTAAAGATGTAGGATTCATTGACAACTATTTTTGTTGACAATCTCCATAATTCTCTGAAATGAAATTTTTACTTGAAAACCCAACACCTGCCTTTCTGGCTTGATTTATAGAGTATAGATAGATATTTGTGAATATAAAAAATTATGAGATTTGGTGTTGATGATTTATAGTTGATCAAATTATTGAACATTCAAGGGTCTAAATTTGATGATCCTTGATTTGTTATCGAAGAATACTCCAATTGCATGCAATTTGTTATGTACACTATCTCCAGGTCCACAATTCACCGAAGGCTATTTTTTGTTTTGACATCGTGCTCGCTGATTTGTGTTTTACCGTCAAGATTGTCAGATAGTTTATTGCCAATGGTTTTCTAAAACTCAGTTGAACCCCTCCAGTTGCAGAATCAAATAGAATGATAAACAAAAGAAATTAATTTCTTGCATATAGTATGCTTTTTGTACATGCCAGGATTGATTATTATACTGAGATTGTGCACCAACTCTTTTATATAGTTTAATTTCTACATGGTTTAGTTTGTTCTTACCTCCTTCAGTGGAACTGTACGCCTGACTTTTTTACTTTGTTGTTAAGAACAGCTTTTATCTATGGAGGAATTGCAGGAAAGACACATGACCGATCCTCGCCTTCCCATGTAATAATAATGTTCTGACATGAACTAGTTTCAATTTTTTGTACTCTTTTTTTAGCTCATTTCATGGCCAAAATGTTTTCAGTGAAGGTGCTAATGAAGCTTATTCCAGTTGTTGGAGAGGAGAAAACTTTTTCTTTGCAGCATTTTTTCACCAGTACCCCTTACCAAAAAAAAAGGGAAAAAAAAAAAAAAAACGAAAGAAAAATAAAAAGAAGGGGAAAAAATACCATCACTGCCTGTTAAAAATAAGAGGACTTTACATTCTTATTGTCAACTATTATGGTAATTGTTACTATTTGTACAATGGTTGTTATTATTAGTATTTTTTTTAATAGAAGTTGCATACTACAGGGAATATAGGATAAGGGTAGCTTCCAAGAAGTTTGTTCCCTGGCCTATAGAGATAAGGTTCTGTGAGAAATACTCTACACGGGAAGAATCAAAACCCAGGTAACTTCTTTTTCTTGACTGTTTTTTCCTATCTTTATAGATATCTTGAGGCTCTGTACTAGAATACCCTTTTCTGTTTCAGTTTCAATTATTGGTTTAGAGCTCGGGGGAAGCTCTCTGATGATCCAGCTTTGCACAGGTAAATTTGTTTTGAGTAATATTGCAACAATGCAATGACTAGAGATATTTTTGGCCTTTTATCTGTTTCTTTCTTTGATTAATATGTACTTTTCTCTTTAATATAACAGGTGTGTGGTTGCATACGCATCAGATCTAATATTTGCCGGTGTTAGCCTAAATCCACACAGAAAGGGTATCATTGCATCAGCTCTTAGTCTGGATCACTCGTAAGTGCTAACAATAATTTTTTCTGTTTCTTTACTTGGTACAGGTACTTTGTGAGTGTGTGTGTTTAGACTGAAATATTTTATATAAATAACATCATATATTTGCTTAGGATGTGGTTTCACAGGCCCCTGAAAGCTGATGACTGGTTATTATACGTCGTAAGTCTTTTGAGTTGTTCCTTTCTTCTTTTCTTCCTTTTTTTTTTTTTCCTTCCTAAAAGTACGTCTTGTTTTTCTTTTGTATGCCTATGTACTATAATTTTATTAAGATATGTTGTATTCCCACTTAACTTATATGACATATAATTTGTCAACACAAAAAACTAAACTAAATTTAGTGTGTCTTTATCATAGATAGGCTAGTTGCAAAATGTGTTACTGTCAGAAAACTGTTTAGTCGTCTATCAATTAATTTTAAACTATTTGAATTTTCTAATTCTATTTAAGCTATTCCCGTGCAGATAGAATCGCCTACTGCTTATGGAGGCCGTGGTTTTGTTACTGGTCGCATATACAACAGGAAGGGCGAGGTACTTTTCATTTTTGGATTTTTTTTTTACTGCGTAAACTTCTTTTCTATTAACTCCATCAAGAAGAAAATTTGATGATGAATTACAATCAGAGAAATCCCCATTGAAATTGTATGTTTTAAGCTTTTAGTGCTAAACAATTCATTTTTTTTTTATAAACACTTCATTTTCTAACTGATGTTCTTGGGTGCAGCTTGTTGTGTCACTCACACAAGAGTGTCGAATCAGGAAAGTGAAGGATTTACAAGAGCCTCTAAAATCAAAGCTTTGAAGGTTTGTTCCAATAATGGAATAAGTCATGATTCTTTCCTTGTAAGTTATACTAAAACTTAAAATGTCACCTTTCAGTTTTCGGCTTTTACAAATTTATATTTCTGGCACAGCAGCTAAATATCTTGCTGTTCCATTCAATGTATTTTACAGGCTTTCTTTTTTCTAATTTCATTGTTGTTTTGTAGTTAATTTGGCCATGGAACTATGCCCTTTGGTCTCATTTACAATAGCAAGAACATCATTAAATTTTCCTTGTGAAATCTGGGCAGTCCATTATAAATCAGTATCCAGATTAATATGACTGTTAAACTGCCCCTAGCTATCCATTCTCTCTGGTTGTAATACTAAAGATTTAAAGTTTGATCTGTACCATTCAAGTTGAACTGTACAATCGAGAATCTGTATTTGCAGCTTGGGAGAATTCAAACATAAAAAAGCCATTGCTTAAGAAAGGCACAATGTATAATAGGCACAATGTATAATGACATACCACACTAGATTTTTACAGAAGTGACTAAAAAACACCCACAGACAGAGATATTCAAGGATAAATCTAAAAATGAAATTCGCTGCTAAAAAGTAGGATGCTGTTTTTTTATGGTCAAAACCTTTTGATCTGCAGTGAATGGACCAGATTTAAGTCACTTTAATGTCAGTTGCCTGGGTTTGATTCATTGGTTTTTCCAATTGCAGTTGATCATGATGCTATTTGGTTGAAGGGCGTATAAATAAAGGTTAACTTTTGTTCTCTTGATCTAAGGAGCTAATGAGAAACACTAATAATCAGATTTGGATGACAGAATGCTAAAATTTTGAGACACTGGTGAGCTATAGAATATTTGAGAGTCAATACACCGTTTCAGTTTGGATTGTTTTCATGGAACTATCAACTTCTTACTTGAAAATTGAAATATCTACACTACAGATCTTAAAAATGTACAAGCCTTGATTATTTAATGTCGAGATCCTTTGATTATTGTTTCCCATTGTGCTTTTAATTTATGAGCATTGAATTTACAAAAGATGGTCATTTTATATTTGATAGGTGCTAACAGTCTCTTAAGACATTTTTGTCCCCAATCCATCCGTCTATTAAAAGTTTATCATGTCATTATACATTTTCATCCAGAAGTGTCAATCCTACACAAATTCAGATTTATTTTTAATTCATACACTGAGAGAATTTTATATGAAATTGACACTTCAATTTTCTAGCAAAATGGAATCAACAAGACTCCAAAAATGTCTCTTATTTTGATTTTTTTTTTTTTTAAATCAGCATGACTACAAAATATCGACGGGTGCCTAGATCAGATGGATTATTTTAGATCTGGATGCTTTGTCATGATATTTTCCTTTGGCATATTATTACTCTTTTTACCAATATATACGAATACTTTTTAGTTCACTTTAAAAAATGAAATTAATACCTTTAAGCTGTAGCTTTTAGGCACCTTTTCTTTTTGATAAAGTGAAATGAAGTAAGAGAACATTCAAATCATTAATTGATTTGTCATGTCAATATGAACTTGTAACATCTTCATTAATTGATTTGTCATGTCAATTTGAAGAAGTGGTGCCTGCCTAGTGTCTAATTAAAAGGGAACATTTAAACGTCTGTCCATGGTGCATTTGCAAGAAAACTTGTCTGAAGTGCTGAGGATTAAATTAAAAATGTTTTGGACGAGTGTTTTGTACCACCAGAGCAAAAAAAAAAAAAAAAAACTATTTGGGGAGTCATTCTAGTGTTTATCATTCGGTATGGTCCAATCCAAACCTGGGCGATTGAGGCGGTCCTGGCTAATTCAGTCCAGTGGCTATCACTGGCCAGGTTTGGTCCCCTTTGTTTTTCTCAGCCCAAACCTGTCCCTAGGCCCTAGCTAACTCGGACGGGTTGGAACTTGGTCCGGTCCAATCTGGATTCTTTTTGTATTTTTTTCATTTCTAAAAAAATTGTAAAATTTTTTTTAAAATTCGGGAAAAATATTATATTTCGAAATAAATGTAGAATAAACAATTAATAACAATACGTAAAATAATTTTTTTTTTCAAAATTTGAACCGTTGGAGCTGGTTCGGGTCGAATTTGGTCTGGATTAGATATGGATAAGTTTGGATTATTCGGCCCGAGTCATCCGGGTCTAAAGACGTGGCAGATAAGTCCAGATTTTTTTTAAGTCTCGTTCCAAACCTGTATTTAGACCGGATCGGATTTATCCGTTGGTTCAATCCGATGTTTGGGTTTGGCCCGGGTAGGGTCTGACCCGTCGGTTCTTTTGTAAAACACTAGGTCGTTCTCATCAATTGCATCATATAATTTTTTTATAAATTAATTTCATCATTTCATTGGTTGATACACAGAGGCACAGAGCTAATTTGTACATGTGGCCAACTAGTGCAAGTGGGCGACAAATTGATGCCATCTGTTTGTTGCTTCGGGATTCTCTGTAACAATTTCGATACTTCACAGGTAGGTACTGTACGACAAAAAAAATCGGTCGTTCAATCTATCCAATCCATCCGATCAAACTCGTCTTTTATTAGATTTTGATGAGGTTTGGTTGGGTACGAATTTTTTTTCTTTTCCTTACAAAAACTAAGGATAAGTCCTTGTCTTTTTCTATTATCGTGGGTACGAATTTGAGTTTTGCTGACGCGATTGTTTATGTTGGTTGTGAACTTTTCTTAAAAATATGTTTAAATATGTTTCCAAAACACCAAGCCGTTTTAAATTTACACCATTCGCTCATTGTTTCATCATATTGAAATTTTCTTAGAAACCAAAATTCACATTTTTTTTTAATTCTTTAACTATTTGATAATATTTGACATTTTAAAAAATGGAGGGTCCAAACTAATTAGATTGAGCATTTTCTAAAATTCAAAGGAAATAGTAAAAAAGTTTGAAAAAATATAAAATTGATCTCCAATGAGATTTCATTATGAAGAATAAATTGAGCGGTTCTGATTGGCCGTTGTAATCTCAAAAATTGAGATCCGATCGCATATGACTCTAGCATTACTCATAAAATATTTATAATATACTCACATAATAAAATATTATATTGTTTCCTAAATATCTCTTTAAAAAAATTTTAGAATACAAAAACATTTTATTCTTTTTCAATTTTCTAGTAAAAATTTAAATATTTAATCAAAACTCTTAACATAAAGATGAAAATCAAGCCTCTCAACTTTCATTATTTATAGGCAATTCTTATATTGAATTTCGAATCCTTAATCTTTATTCAAAAGATGTTATTGTTGTTTACTTTGACACTATCAATATCTCTGAATCCTTAATCTTTATTCAAAAGATGTTATTGTTGTTTACTTTGACACTATCAATATCTCTGAATCCTTATTGGGTTTTCGGTAGGCTCTGTTACTGTTATAGTAAAGCTCCGACTTGGCGCTGAGGGAAAGATTAAGAAATGATGCTTGGTAGTATATTCAATCAAATAATTTGTTTTTATCCTTTTTCATCTTTTTCCTTTTACTTTAAACCTTCCGTAGGTATTAATTTAAGTGAACAATAACATGAAAATTAATATCAATGAGGGATCTAATACCTATCATCAGATAAAACATAAAAGGTGCAAAGAAAAGATGGTTATGTTCCTCGCTATTTGCTTCACCTTTCCTCGTCATATTAGAAGCATACTTTTAACATCACCACTTATTTGAAAATTGAAGCTAACCGTATTATACTTTTGGTTGGTGATTGGAAATGTTCCACCAATTTAGAATCATTTAAACTTCATATTTTTTTTATATTTCCTTAAGAATTTCTCTAAAGTCCAATCTGAAAGGTGTTCGGATTGGTCAAACACCCGTTTTAAAAAATAAATAAATAGTGCGTGACGTGCTATAAGAGCGGGAGAAAAGGGGGAAACCAAATAAAAAGAATTGTTCGTTCAAAAGTTTTTATCCTAAACGCACCATAGAATTCCGTCTAAAAAAGATTGTAAGGACAAAAAATTACTGGATGTTACTAGACAGTTTTATCTTTTTTATGTGGTAGATCTTTAACATCTTTTATTAGACAGGCATGATCAAATATTTTTTATACTATTTTTTTCCCCCTTGTACTGGGGGCTTGAATCCAAACTTTTTTTTTTATTATTTAAAAAATTTTTTTTTTTGGAGAAGAGGATTGAATCCAAACTCCATTAAACTTTTCAGAGTTACAGATCATCTGGAATTCAGATTCTGTGTCGCGCGGCACAGTGTGTAGCGCGGGTTGTGGGCCGTCTGATCTGAATCGGATGGATATGGGAGCTCCGTGCATGTAACCAGATTGATAGGCCCGAAAAAAAATGAACCGCTCGATCAAAATCGAACGGCTCGTGAGGTACGTTACACGTGTGCCGCGCGACACAGGATCCGGATCCGATCATCTGTACTAAATTCTAAGATTTTACGTTACACGTGTGCCACGCGACACAGGATCCGGATCCGATCATCTGTACTAAATTCTAAGATTTTAGACAGCTTTATCTATTATTTCTTCTTTTCTATAGCAGTAAAAGTTTTGATGTACTATGTGGAAAACCATCTAGTGTCATTGTGTCAAGGACATCTAGTAGATATGTTTTTTCGTCACTTCCGTGCTGTTGTCCTTTACCTCAATTCTTGTCAACAATGACGTTATCATTTTTTTACTATTGTTTAAAAATCCTCAAAAATTAAGCAACAATGACAACAATAATAAAATTTCGACCAAGCTCAATTTTGATAAAATAGAATTAATTCACCGTCAACTATTTTAAAATCTTTCAATAAAACACACTGAACTCTTAAATGAAATTTGGTCCGGTCCGGTCAGAGACTTGTAGTCGCAGCCCACAAACCACATATGAGAAAAGCTTGATCTGATTGATAGATCCTTCTCTAGCCTCTCGTCTTCTCTGCCGTCCCAATCTTTCCGAAACCCATAGCTGCAGCTATTACCAGAAAATAACTGTCAACTTGCCGTACGGTGTATCTCATATTGTCATTCTCACCCAAGCAGAGAAGTAACAATTGTTGAGCGCCGTCACACGGTAAAACAAATCTACAAACTAAAACAGGTGCCTTCCAGTTCCAGATAGAAATCATAGAATAGAGTTTATGGCACACCGCTAGTAAAACTGATGCGAGAGGGGAAGGAATCCGCGCCTTCCTTCCCTCCATTGTTCCATTGGACACCTCTCGCGAGTTTGATTGCTCCTCGCTCACTATCGCCAAGGTCAGTACCTTTCCTACTCGATGCATTTCTCAGTGATTTGGTTTGTGTAGCATGTCCTATCTCGATAAATTCATTTTGCTTGTGTAGAGGAATGTATGTATGGTGTTTGATGGAGTGTCTTATTAAAAAATTGTGCTGTGTTTATGGGTTTTGCTTGGATTGAGTCAGTATAGTCTTACTCTATGGATTGTACTGCTTTGCTTATCAATTTTGGAATTTGCTCAGTAAGAAATAGTTGATGGCTTGGAAGTAATTTATATTTAGATGAATCACATTTCTGGTCTGAAGCAGACACTACGGCATGTTTTATTCTTTCGCAGTCGTTCCTCAAAAATAAAATTTCACTGTTCACAGGATTTGAAGGATCAAGTACCCCAATTCAGTTTTACTTGCCGAAACCGTAACCTTGCTAATGGCATCGGCGCGTAAAACTAAAAAAAGAGAAAAGTCTTCAATAAATTACCGGTTAACTCCTTCAAGGACACAGTCTTTCCGGCCTGACAAGTTTGAATTGAAAAGAGTAAAGCCTGAAAACAAATCCTCTGAGAACCACCGAGTAACTACATCCCAGCTAGCAACAACACTTGCAGGCATCTGGAGTTATATTGGCCAGCCACCAGTCCTCAAGTCGGATGAGAACCTCAATTTTGAAATTTGTCAGGAGAATGATGCAATACAATGCGCAAACCAGATCTCAACTTATGAAAAGGTCAGAGCAATGAAGAAAAAATTGCTATTTTCTTATTTTAAAATGGCTAATGTTGATGTTTTATGGGATAAGCGTGCATATATGGGGTGTCAGTATGTGAGAGCTATATGTGAACCAAAATATCTAAGTACTACAAGAATTTTGTGCAATGGAAACCGTAACTACTGCACAATTCAAACCACAGAAGATCCACCCTGTGGTGATGGAGATGTTAATGGATCAGAACAAACAGTGTCACAGAAAGAAGAAGAGGCAATGGTGGTGTTAGAAAATAAAGCTTCTGATCAAGAATTAGAGAACAAAATTGAATTTTTGACCTCTCATGCTTGTGTAAATACCCAAAAGGAATCGTTAGAGAGCTCCTTTTCTACAGTCAGCAAATCTTCAATGGATAAATTCATTGAGAAAGATTATGGCGGTGGAAGTGACAGTCTTCAAGAAAACCTTGACAACTGTCAATTTTTTGTACAAGACAGGGTCAAAAGTGTTATTTATGTCAATAGACATGCTCTAGCTGGTGCATTGGCCGGTACCACAGTTAGCCTATGTCTGCATCCAGTTGATACTATAAAGACCATTGTTCAATCTAGGGGTGCAGGAGGATTTTCCTTTTATCAGATTCTTAGGCAGACTTTAACTGAAAGAGGTATGGTTATAAATATAGAAACAATGTACCAAACTTTAATATTTACCGGTAAATTCTGCTCTGGCATGAAACAGCACAATGACTGTTACTATAACGCTTTTATTACTAGGGTCATTTTCTCTCTTTTTATCTTTGTTTTCTCTTTTCTTTTCTTTCTTTTTTCTTTTGATGCTTAGTTTTGCAGCTAATTGATGATTAGGGGCACAGAAGGTTGAACTGAGGTTGAATTGTATCATAAGTTGATTCAAACTAGTTAAACTAGTGCTTTAAAATGGGTAACATCCCCATCAAGCCCTTTACCAATATATATCGGCTGGAAACTATATGCTCATTTTTTAATCAAAATTCTGCATGCATTGTACTTCAATATTTTAGATATATTTTTTGAGCTTAAGTTGTAATGACTCATTAAGATTTTGATATTGTTAGGTTTGTTGGGACTTTACCGAGGGATAGCAAGCAATATTGCTTCTTCGGCACCAATCTCTGCTATTTACACTTTTACTTATGAATCAGTGAAGGGAAGTCTGCTACCTATTTTCCCCAAGGTAATGTAAATTTGACCTCTGTGCTACTCTTTCTTAGGTGTACTTCATTATTTAACATTTCTATTTTGGTTGTTGGTGTTAATACAAAAGGAGCACCAGTCGGTGACGCATTGCATTGCTGGTGGCTGTTCAAGTGTTGCTACCTCTGTCATCTTTACTCCTAGCGAACGAATAAAGCAACAAATGCAAGTTGGTACACAGTACAAGAATTGTTGGTATGTCCAATTATTGTATACCTCATACTTATTTACTAATGAAATGGTGGTTAAAGTTGGCTGGTTACATAATTCTTCGTGATTGATGGTCAATTACGAAATTTTACTTATCAGGAATGCACTGGTGGGTTGTATTGAAAAAGGGGGTGTGGCAACATTGTATGCTGGTTGGCGAGCTGTTCTTTGTCGAAATATCCCTCATTCTATCATTAAGGTACTTATTTTTTATTCTGTTCCTATAACTTCTTTTTGTTGGTTAGAAAATGTTATTTGTAACGTGATTCTCTTGGGTCTTCTTTTGTAGTTCTATACCTATGAAAGGTTAAAGCGCTTTATATTGGAGGGTAGACCTGATTCTACTTTTAGTTCATGGCAAACAGTCAGTCCTTCAATCTTGTTCCTCTTTATAATGTATGTTTGGTTTGTTATCCATAAGAATTGATTTTAAATTTTGTGTAAATTTCAGCTTGCATGTGGAGGCCTGGCAGGATCAACTGCAGCGCTCTTCACTACTCCTTTTGATGTAGTCAAGACAAGAATTCAGACACAAGTACCTTTCGAAGAAAATAACGAATCAATCAATTCTTTTCCTTTCCTGTTAAATTGTAAAAATTTTCGTGTTAAACAAGTTTTATTGCTAACTTAGGCTCCTGGGACAGAGAGGAAGTATAATGGAGTTCTTCAAGCACTCAAGGAGATAATGAAGACTGAAGGCTTACCAGGTTTATACAGGTAAATTTATGGTGAATCTGAAACTTCTAGCCTTTTCAAACTTAATACTGATAAGTTAAGATTAGTTGAAAACTTTTCACCTTTCAATTCTCTATAGTTGATGCTTTTTATTCCTCGTGCTTTCAGGGGTTTAACACCGAGGTTGGGTATGTATATCTCTCAAGGGTCCATCTTTTTTGCTTCCTATGAGTTTCTCAAGGCTCTTTTCGCTCTTGATGTTCAAAAACAGTCTTCTAAACCTGAAAGTGGACGAAATGATAACCCTCCATTGTGCAATTCATAAAAAGCACGGACTACTGGACTAGCATCTCACCTTTTCTTCTCGCTCATTTGGTTTTCACTCGACTTGAGCCCAAGTCAGCCAGGCCAGTAGTCTTTAGCTACCTTAATTTGTAGGTAACTTTTGTTTACCTTTTCGTTATCCAGCATTAACTTTCAATTTCTTGTCATGTAATCAAGCATTTATTTTTGGCAGGTGTGACTAACTTGGGGTGGTGCTTCAGAAAAACTATCGTAATTATTCTTAGTGATGATTCAATTTTGCTCTAGCATGTCTTGCAAAGTAGAGGTGCGATTTTGACTGAATAAGGGTTTTTTGAGTTCTAAACGCTGATTATAACAGCAAGATTTTGTTCAATTGTATTTGTAAAAAGAGGACAGTAATGCTATTAAAAAAAAAAGGAGAGGATAGCATTCTTGTTTTATTTTTTAAATTTTTATTTTGTATTGTTCTGTAATCTGTAAATTTATTATACAATCTAGCCTGAGCTCCTTCCCAGGATACATATACATCGAGTTATTCATGGCTTCCTACAATATTAAAGAAGAAACGTCTAATGATTATGCTTTATTAGAAATGTTAATCAACATACAAAAGAAGTTTCTTTTGATCAAGTTCTTGTTCTCTGTCATTTTTGTATTTTAAGACCTAACACATCATGATTATGACAAACAAAAAAAAGGAAAAAGCAACAATAAGAAGATAACTCCAAGTTTTCATAATGTTAACAAACTCTCGCAGAGCAAAATATGAAGTATCAAAAGCCAATTTCGGAATGGGTAGCACAATAAAAAATAATAAATAAATTTAACTGCACAACAAAATAAATAAATCAAAATAACTTACAAGGAGATACCTCATCCGATAAATAGTTCAGCAATCAAATAGCAAACTAAATTCAACAGAACATGTATTAAAAGAAATTATATTTTTGCATTAATAGTCAATATCTGACAAGTACATTTGGAAACAAGTTGTTTCAAACAAGCGCCCAACGCATTTTTCAGTTAATAACCCCCCCCCCCCCCCCCCCCCCCCCCCACCACAACAACAACATCCAATAGTTTGTAAGCAGATGAATTCTACAGCTAGTCTTTGCTGCTATCATTTTGAAGTTTAGCTAGGAACAGTCAGAAATTATTGGACAGTCCAAATCAGCAAGTGAGGGTTGGATGAGATTAAATCCCACTACTGAATAATATAGGGGATTCAATCAATCCATCCATATTAAATCAGCCAGCTCTTATTATGATCTGCAATCTTGGTTGCAGTAGCAGCAAAATATGAAGCCAGAATTCTACCATTACAATTTAATTTTGAAGATAGGATGTACATTGACACTGAATTGTTCGATTTCAGTTATCTTCTCAACGCATTCTTTTAGCCTCTTCAATTGGTTCGGTATGGCAGCCAAATTCCTTTCACTCTTTTCTCTTAAAACACACAACTTCTCCTTAATTCCTTCATCTTCTGAGAATAACCCTTCTTCAGTCTTGTTAATTTCTGCAAAGAAACATGTTTAAAAAAAAATTAAACCTCAGAAAACCACTACTTATTATCAATATTTCAAGCATTTATGTACTCAAGTCATGCATTTTATTTATCCGTTTTATTAATCATAAAGCACAGATTTTTTTTTGTTAGATCACTCGGTAAACATAAATCCCCCAAATTAGGTCAATAATTTTCACTACTGGACAATTAGTACACACTCTCACATATCCCCTAATACTTTAAGCTACATTCCACCATTAATTTTGCACAGAAAAGAAAACAATCAAAGTCAAGATTAAAAAGAACATACCAATGGAAGCCGCAACTTCTAGACTAGACGGATCGACTGGCCTCTGAGCAGCCAGATTCGACTTAAGCGCCTTGGCGAGCAGATCTGGTACGGTTTTCCGGTAATCTATGATCTTTTGAGCCATCTCGTACAGTTCAGACTTCAATTTCTCGATCTCCACCTCCTCCCTCGTATCTGCTTCAGTCTCCATCTGTTTCCTCTTGCCTAGGGTTTGAGCTTTGGATTCGTCTCTGTCCGCCATTGTCGTAAACCCTAGGTTTGAGGTGAGAAGCGCTCTTGGTTTCTCTCCCTCTCTCCCGCTCTGTGGATTCGAAATTTCGAGTGATGCTCTTTTTCGGATTGGAAAAAAACCGGATTTAATTTATTTTTTGTTTTTAAATTAAATTCGAACCCTCTTTTTGGAATTGAGACCTTGCAAGTTGCAACTGGACTTGGATAACTGGAGTGAAGGGAGTAACAGGCGAATTTGGCTTTCCTGTTTTTCTAAGGTTATAACAACGTAACTTATTCTGTAGCGGGTTTCTATTTCAGGTGACGGTGGCGCCCGTCCGTCAACGAATCTAACTTGAACAAGTCGATTTGATTTTAGTTTGGTTTGAATTTAAATCTAGTCATGCAGCTCTTGAGTTCAAAGTAATTTCATATCTATATATAATCATAAGACTAATATAATTTGCGTGATTTTTTTGCGCGATTTTTAAAGCTAATCTATAGTATTAAATCTGTGGCCGCATTGGCTGTTTTGACGTTACGGTCGCGATTCGTCCATCTAACGGTTCATTCTGATTCCGCTGAAATCTAATCGTCAATTTTTTCCATCTTTCGAACAGCCCCATCGCCTTTTTCTCTCTCCCCAGCCAAATTTCTCTCTTTCTCTTTCCCAAATCCCAATCAAACAAAATCTCCTCTCTCTCTCTCTTCCTCTTTCGCCAAACCCGC
Organism: Rhynchospora tenuis; assembly: GCA_027725995.1. Classification (NCBI taxonomy): domain Eukaryota; kingdom Viridiplantae; phylum Streptophyta; class Magnoliopsida; order Poales; family Cyperaceae; genus Rhynchospora; species Rhynchospora tenuis. Next base: position 170,466,056 of record CM050888.1, read on the forward strand.
TGCACACCCAAGCCTCCTTCGCACCCCCTCCTCCTCCTCTGCCACTGCCAACACGCCTACCTCCTCCCGACATTCCTCCTTTTCTTTACCGCCAAATCCGCGGCACCTCAAAACTCTCGACAGACCTTCTCACGATCCATGGTTCATCGCCTATCTGTTGCCTCCCTTCATCACCTCTTAGTATCCCCTCTCGATAGAAGAAGAAGGCCGGACGGATCCTTCTCAACCATGGCGAGACGCATAAATATCAGGTTCATCAATTTTTTCTTCAACAGTCCATTTGTTTCAACGATTTGCGTGATCTAAACCTGAACTTTTTTTTTAGTTAAAATTTCCCTCCTTTAATTGCAATCAAATACCGAATCGAGGCTCTGCCTACTCTCATCCTTCAGTAATACTCTTTGCAAGGTCCAATGTGGGCCTGCAGCTCAGTGGAGATGTGGATTCTGAATAAATAGCAATTTTTTTTGGTAATATAGAGTAAGAAGGATATCGAAAGATGCTGAGGAATTAATCAAGCTGATCCATGAATCATGTAAGATCTCTAATTTAGCTAAAGCTATCACCTTTATCATGTTATTTAATGCTTCATAAAAGATTTAATAGCGCTAAATTCTATACATGTTGTTTGGACAACTATTGTTATTAGAGTTAATAACACTTCTCCTTTTGTTTTTTTAGAATATTGTATGCTGGAGGAAATTGCTCTCAAGTCATCACAGTTTGAAATAATAGAAAGGTATATTCTAATTTCAGTTATTTGCATTTTTTATTTCTGTAGATTCTTTACCAGAAAAAAATGATTGTTTGGATTATAAAAAAAATGAGTTAACATAATAATTTTGAAAAGGAAAACATTAGACGCCAGAGGCTTTCTCTCTTTTGGCCTTTTTATTTTTTTTAGATTTATGCAAAATGTTGTCTGGTGGTTGTAGTTTGGGGATATCAGTATAAATTTCTAATTGAATACTTTGTTATCTATTATAGGTTGGCTTTAGCTTGCTTAAAATTATATTCATAATGTTTTCAGTTTTTTCATCTTTTATTTAATGAAATCAATGAGGTATGCTTGAAAATTTTTGCATACCAGCAATTGGTGCCTTGGCGGTACAGTTTGAGCCATTGCCTGTGATGATAGATTAATGATTGAGGTAGAGCGATAATATTTTCTTTGCACCTGACCTTAAATTTTGGAGGCACTTCAAAATTTTGTACATCCTACACATTAATATTCTTACTGGTTGGAAGCTCTTTGGATACATGCCTTTGCTCAATCTGTGGTGAAGAAAGCTTTGGCAAAGGTTTAGACCTTCTCTGCTCTTCATAAATTTTCCTTTTTTTTTTCTGTGATATGTTTTACCTTTGAGTTTGAGCTTTACTTTGATCAAGTTTATATTTCTATTGGTTACATGGTCATTTCTATTGAAATTGTAGTTTTGGCGATCAATTAGGTTCATATCAATATATATTCTTAGTTATAGGATATTTTTAATTCTTTGAAATAATCACAGCTAGGTTTTGATTCAACGTACTTTCAGGAGAACACATTACCAATACAAAGCCAAGCAAGGAAAGAAAGCACTTTCCAAGTCATGTAGCATGGAGAAAAATCCATTGTCACCTCTTCTCAAGTTATTGGATCATCTCATTATTCTTTTAAAATTAATACGGATAGAAGCTGAGACATGTGAACTGATGAAAAAAATGTAATTCTAAATTTAGATATTTGCCAATGCATTTCCAGTGTATTATGGCCCTCTGATCTAAAAAAAAATACAAACCTTTAGATTTTTATGTATTGTTTATTTAGAGGCTTAAAATGAATTAATTGAACAAAAAGCTATAATATATGATATTATTAAAGATGGATAAAATAATAATAATAAAAAAATGTAATTGATGTGATTTGATTGTTTGTAATTTGTGTGTTCATATGTTGAATTTATATTCAAAGCCTTATCCGAAAATTATTATTTGTTTATACTTGTTTGAAAATTCTCAAATTATCTAAATTTCATTGAAACTAAGTACAATGGAATTTCGAGGACGAAATTTTTTTTGTTAGAGGGGAGGAATGTTATACCTTGGGGCTCGTTTGGATTGGGGTGGAATAGTCAATTCCTAGGAATTGGCAATTCCATTCCTAAAATTTTCATCCAAATGGTTTTGGAATAGCCAATTCCATTCCTAACACAATTTTCAATAACACTCTTCCCAACAACACTTTTCTCTCTACTTTTTCACACTTCCCAACGCTATTCCTAAACTCACCATCCAAACAATATTTCCAATTCCCGGAATAGCCAATTCCTCCACTCTTCCCACTCTTCCCACTCTTCCTACTCTTCCCACTCTTCCCACTATTCCCAACCCATCCAAACGAGCCCTTGGAATTTTATTTTTGTTCGTTAAAATTTCTGTTAGAACTTTTGGTTGCTTTGATTTTATAATTAGTTTTATGTGTGCCTACTTTTATTGGGGAGTGATAAGTGCAATCCCCTATTTTGTCATCCCGTCATCCCCTTCCAAAAACGGAAAGGACGCTGGGAAGCTTTTTTTCCGTTTTGCGCATGCTCACTTCCGCTCCCCTTCTCTCTCTCCTTCGGAACTTTTCCGCTCCCCTCCCCTCTCTCCTTCAAAACCTTTCCGCTCCCCTCTCCTCTCTCCTTCGGAACCTTTCCGCTCCCCTCTCCACTTTTCCATCCCCGCTCCCCTCTCCACTTTTTCCTTCCCGTACCCTCTCTCTTTATTGTACTCTATTATCTCGTCTCTCTCCTCTGTTGTCCCATGATTATAACAATCTGATCTCTTGTTATGACAATCTGGTCTCTTATAATAACAATCTCATCTCTTATATTATTATAATAATCTGATCTCTTATTACAACAATCTGATCTCTTATAATAACAATACGATCTTTTATAGTAACAATATGATCTCTTGTTATAACAATCTAATCTCTTGTTATAATAATCTGATCTCTTATAATAACAATCTCATCTCTTATATTATTATAATAATCTGATCTCTTATTACAACAATCTGATCTCTTATAATAACAATACGATCTTTTATAGTAACAATATGATCTCTTGTTATAACAATCTAATCTCTTGTTATAATAATCTGATCTCTTATAATAACAATCTCATCTCTTATATTATTATAATAATCTGATCTCTTATTACAACAATCTGATCTCTTATAATAACAATACGATCTTTTATAGTAACAATATGATCTCTTGTTATAACAATCTAATCTCTTGTTATAATAATCTGATCTCTTATAATAACAATCTCATCTCTTATATTATTATAATAATCTGATCTCTTGTTACAACAATCTCATATCCTATAATAATAATCTGATCTCTTATTATTATAATAATCTTATCATTTATTATACTAATCTAATATTTTGTAATAACAATCTGATCTCTTATTATGCAATTTGATATTTTATTATAACAATCAGATCTCTTGTTATTACATGAATATGAGAGATGAAGGTCGGAGGAGGGAGGAGAGAGAGCGACAGGTGCAAGGAGGGATGGATGGAGGGAGGGAGGGAGGGAGATCACGCAAGAAGGAGGGGATGAGTCGCGTGAGATGAAGGGAGAGAGGGAGGGAGGGCGCTGGCGCGTGAGAGGGAGGGAAAAGGGAGGGAGGGATGGCGCTGGATCAAAAAGGAGGGGAAGGGAGGGAGGGATAGCGCTGGATCCGAAAGGAGGGGAAGGGAGGGGAGCGACATCCTGGGATTACGGGGATGACATATTAAAGGATTTCTCTAAACAATTCCCACTTTTATTTAACATAAATTAATTTCTTGCAACATATGATGTTTTTATCATATTAATAAATAATTTGATGAACTGGTCTATAATAATTGTTAATTGCTAAGGGTGGACCCACATGTAAGTTACATTGTATTGTTCATGTATTAAATGAAGCACCAATTCACTCTAAGCCACCGAATTTGTGTCACACCACTAATTCTCCTCATGCCATCTAGCAATTGGGACCCACGTGTCTTTGTGTCTAAGCCGAAATATTAATGATTCACCATTAATATTAATTAAAGTTTCCTGAATCCACTCAATACCAGCCTTGTTGGTAACGCCCAATATATATTCCTTAATCGGTTAGTCTATTGAGTACTTCACCATTTCCACCTACTACTTCCTATGTGTAATTGAGATCCATAAACCGTCCATGTAGAAGAGAAAATCAAGGGGAAAAACTGATGGGAACTAACAACAAATTCTTATACCAAAACACAAAAACCATAGAAATTGTTATTCTTCATCCGAAACCAAGAGGAGCTAGGTGCGAAAACCAAGTTGAAGTGAGGGCTGGTACCAAAAGCATGGTGTACATATAAAACTAAATAAGTTATTGGAGATACTAGGTATTTATGCAAATTCTTTGGACATTCTTCTTTTCATTTGCTTGGATTTCCTTGCTAATTTCCTAAAATAAACAGAAATTCTTTACTGGCCGATACTTCTTGAGAAATTTTCAAGTTACTTACTATATATGCTGTATGATGCCTTTTTTTTTAATGTGAATAACTATGAAAGTTTGAAGTTTGTCTTAAAATAATTATACACAGGTCTTGAAAATTTTGGCAACTTATAAGAATTATTTTATTTTATTGTCAAATCAGTTTTCTGCACAACCAAATAGTATCTTGTAATTTTAGAGGATAGATATCTTATTAGTCAAGTCCAATCATGTTAGTTCAATAATAGTGCTTGTCTAATTTTGTGCAACACGTGAGTAAGGATACTTTATCTGGATAGTAGCTTAATTAATTAGTGCAGATAATTAGTAGAAATAAACAATGTACGGTACATCACTATGAACCGACCACATGTATGCAATTATCTTAAGATCTATTCATAAATAAATACTTTTGATTTATAACTTGAAGTGAAAATTCAGATTGAATATTTTTATTGTTTAGAGTAAGGTGGTCGAGTATCTAAGCCAGGACGGCCGATACGACCGAACAATAGTAGGATTGCTTTTGTCTTGCGTGTTTTGCCTTCTTGCTTTCAGGTGCGGATTTCACGCGAATTTTAATTTGCATATCAGGAATTGAACTGCTTTGCATTTGCATATTTGAAATTGCTAAATTGTTGAATATTCATATGTCATATTTGCACATTTATCATTTGATTATTATTATTGTTATTGCATATTGAATGGTTGTCATTTGGAAATTTGGAATTGTTATATGTACTGCTTGTGCGATTGAATAGACACTCAATTCTTTTGTACGGGGGTTTGGGTCGCTCCCTTACCTGGCTGTACACCGTGAAGTAAGCGCTTATATTCCGGATCTGGTAGTGTTCTCGTCTTGTAGTACTTTTGATTATCTGATTGTCTGGATTGTAAATGGAATTGAATAGCCGTTGGTAACCCTCATGAAGGTGATTCACGGTATCTGTAATCGCTGGCAGCCCTCTCAGAAGGAGACTCGCGATATCTGACTCTGAACTGATTTCTGTGATACCAGACTTGCACTAGATAGCTGTCCAAACTGAGCCGGCTTTTGAAATATTAAATTGTATCTGGATTGAATTGAATAAGTAGCCGAGCTGTTTAGCATTGCATCATTTTATAAATGATTGCATTTGTTAATTGTTTTGTTTAGTATTTTGCTTGTATGTTTATTTAGTTATGATTTTTACTTGGTACGGTAGTTAGTTCTGAACATGTATCATTGAGATTCGTGTGACTGGAACTAAATACCGCACTGATATAAATTATATTTATCTCATTCTTTGCTTTTTGCATTGTTTCCACAATTGGTTGTGGGTTCCAGGTTTCAGATGGAGTGTTGGACAGCGAGACGATTAGCAGACCGTTGAATTCTGTGGTTAGCAATCCATATGAACCAGACTGTTAACTAAACTGTTGTAGTATTTATATTATATTTAAATAAATATCTTTTAATTTAGATTTGACATGTATAATAATTGTATATAGTTAACTTTATTTTATAAATTAGACTAAGTTAAGCCTTACGGGTGCAGCAGGTATCCGTGGCGGGCACTCCGTCGTGCACCGTCCAGTCACGGTGTTTGACGGGGTGTCACAAAAGCGATCAATTATTCCTACAAAATTTGTTATCTTCAACTTACATCGTTTCATGGGATTGGTTTAGTACAAAGAGGAATAACAACATTAGGAAAATATAATTTTTATCAGAGATGCAAGAAAATGGAATAAATTTGGAGGAGAATGAAGACCTCTTGGGCAGTAATTGATTTTTTTAGGTTGTATTTTCTATTTTTTAATAACACTAGGACAGATTTTGATTTTCTTATTTATTTTTGCTGCTCTGGAGCACTCGCTTTAGCTTTGTATTGAGTTTACTGTGAGGCTTAATAACATAAGCTCCCCTCTTGATGGGGATCTCTTCGTTTAAAAAAGTAAAAATTGTTGTCAACGAGGAAATCATTTATATTTTTAATTTTTTTATCAGTAATGAACAAATAAGTAATTTCCTCTCTTTCCTTCTATTGTGCTGGAGAGTAATTGAGGATTTATGATTTGTAAAAATTGTCAATTTCCTTTTATGCTGGAGCTGCCCTTCTATTCAGCTTTAATGCTGGAATTTTAACGTCTCTCAGACCTTTCGCTATTTTGCAAAAACTTGCACTCCCTGTTAATGCGGAGATATCTCAGCCCCTTTAATTTTTTCTTTATGTTGCAAAAACTGCAATATTACCTCTTAATTGAGCAGCTGTTTAATTATCAATTAATGCTGATATTAAACACGGCTGGTAATGTCATGTTTCTTTTATAATCAACATTTTATTACATTTGTTGAAACCGAAGATATTATTATAGAAATTGTGTTACATTTATTCATCATTCAATCTATAAATAGCTCTTTTATATTCAATAAAAATATAATAAACTCTTTAAATATTTATTCAATAATAAAAAGTAAATCAACAAATTTATGATTTTCTACACAAAAGAAAAGAAATAAGCCCATAAAAATTTAATTAAGATAAAAATATAAAATAACTAAGTAATATATCTAAACAAACATTCTTACCAATATATATATAAATAATAAAAAAAAGATTGAAATTTAAAATTTATTACGAACTCATATATTGGGACTCTTTTCTACAGTAAAAATGGTGATGTCATCATGACATCATCACTTGAGGTGCAGTCATCTCCATTTCTCAGATTAATAGACCCTCCATTTCAGAATTTTAGATAAATATAGTTTTATTTTTTAATTGTTAAGATAATTTTAAAAATTCATTTGACTATGAAAAATTATGCGCACGCTCATAAAAATATGTACAATTTAGTGATATAGAAATTTTCAATTATAGACTTATAAAATTTTTAAAATAATTTTCTGAATCTCATAAAATTTAATTTGCATGAGAGTTTTGTTTTTTAATTATTTTGAGGCTTTGGAAAAATCATTTGGATATGAAATTTATGCGCTTACTCCAAGATATATGAAGAATTTAGAGATATAAAATTTTATAATTATAGACTTATAAAATATTTTAAAAATTTTTTTACATCTCATAAAATTGAATTTTCATAATTTCATAAATGTCATTAGGTTTTTAATTATTTGAAGTAATTTAAAAATTTATTTGTGCATGAAATTTTATATAAATGCTCCCAAAATTATAAAAAATATGATCAGCATAGAGTTTTTTATGTAACCATACAATTTTATGAAATATAGAATATGCGGCACATTTTAATTTATTTGAGGATATTTATTAATTTAATTTACCATAAAAATTTTATACCTTTCATTGAAAAAATATGAAATCTCCAGTAATATAAACTTTAATAATTATAGAGTTCTGAAATATTCTTTTCGAATTTCTAAATCTGATGGTTTAATTATATTATTTTAGAAATATAATTCTATTTTAAATTACTTCCAAATAGTTTCAAAATTTATTGATGTATAAAATTTTACATATATGATAAAAAAATTAGAAAAAATATAATAATACAAACTTTTTTAAATTATACTTTCACAATATTTTACATAGTTTCTTACCTCTGCAAAATTTCAGAATAGTATTTTAAATATTGGGTTGCTAATAGAGCTCCCTAAATTTAATTTTTTTTATTAAATTTTATTTGTATGGTTACAAAATTATACATAATCCAATGGGATTGAATTTTTTTCCTAATTTTTACAACAGTTTTCATGGTTTTCAAATTTTACGAATCCCACAAAATTGCATTATAACTTTTAAATTATTTGATGGTTTTTTAAATTAATTTTTCATCAGATTTACATGAATGGTAAGATATTATGAGAAATCCATTGATGACAAGTATTTTAGATTATTTATAAGATTTTATTCAATTTTATTAGTATTCAATTATAGATTATTGGCAGATTAAAAAAGATTAAAATTTGCTCAAATTTGTAAAACTTAGAAACATCTTAAAACAATTGGTTTTATCCAAGATGCACACATTTAGTTTTTGTTCTCATAATTCACAGAAAGTTGGAAGATATGATTATGGGTTTCCTTTACCTGACATGGGCCTGAGAACAATTTAAAATTTTGATATTTTACTCAATGATGACAAATATAATGCAATTAATGCTTATGAGAGTCTTTACTGTGTATCGTCACCTTATCAGATATCAATAGGAAATCAGTCTTCACAAATTAACCCAACCACAGATTTTTTTTTTTTTTTATGGTGTCATCATAGACACAATAGTTCCTTACTCTAATTACAACTTTCAATTACCCGACATTTACTGTATAACTGGAAGAACAATGCCTCACGCGCGAAGCGCGTATCAAAAGCTAGTTTAATATCATGTTTTGATGCCGTCCGTCAAAATCACTGTCATCTACTTCTTATAAAAATGTTTCTCTTTTCAAATGTTTTAGCTAAATAAAGAAGACGTCTGGTTTCTATCCTAATTACTCGAAGAAAGAAAAGAGTACCCTACAATGACACTCGTTGACTCTTATACAGATTATTTTTTTTAGATAAATACTAGATAGAGGCTATCTAGTGGTATCTTATACAGATTATTAGTTGTTGGAAATTTGGAATTGTTTGAAAACACCTTTTATCCTAACTCAGCAGTAATTTTATACAGATTATTAGCCTGTTCACTGCATTTTTTTTTTTTTTTTTTTGATAAAAGCACGTAGGCAATGAACAACATTTCTGACGGACATAAAAGGTGAAGAAACCTAGCGCACAAAACTTGGTGAACCAGAACAATAAATGGCCCACAAAAATAAAGCAGATGCTTTTAAATCGAATGCTACATATAATCAGACCTCAAATACCCACTTCAAGAGGTATAATAATCAATTCATGTATGTTTTCGGAAAAAGAAAAGATATATTCTCCTGCGTTTGTATAGGATTGGACGATATCTTGAAGAATAACGCCGTTCTTTTTTTTTCTTTTTTTCTTTTTTTTTTTGGGGGGGGGGGGGGGGGGATTTTTACTTTTTTTTTTTTTTTTTTCTAGGCTCCTCTCAAATTTTCTCACTTTCAATTGTTGCTCTTTCTGCATCTTCTTCCAATTGTTCCTCTTTCATCTGCTATATAAATAGCTTTTATCAAGATTCAGACGATCGAACTAAATTTTTAAAATTTTGCTGATTGCTTAATATCCGAAAATACAGTAAAAAAGATTTCTCTACATTGGGATATATATGTCCCGATTGATCATTGCTACATACAACATCATACTGTCATATATATTTTTATGCATATATAATTATATTTTTACAATGTTCTCGATCTATAGAGCATTAGCAATTGTTGGGGAATCATATTCTCTAAGGTCATTTTAAAAACATACAGATCAAATGGATCATATTCTGTGCCTGGAATTTTTACCCCTTTTGAACCCAAATGATTAGTTTAACAAGCTATTTAATAAACAAAGCAAACTCTTTTCCGAAAGGGCAAGAGAGGTCTCCTAATTATTAGCTTTCTTCACGTTCTGGCGAGAACGTGCAACAGGAATTTTAGAGGACATCACAAAAGTCTCATTGAACAAGCTAAGCTAATGAGGTTCTTTATGAATAGAAATTTCTGATGGGAGCAACTTTATTTGATTTTTTATTTCTCTTACTTAGGAACCTGCAATTGCTTGTTGCTTTTTGAAGAAAGCAAGGGATCAAGTCCCAAAACTTTCCATTAAAATAATTTTTTCTAAAATACAACACAGAAGGTAACATCAGTTTCATAGAAGGAAATTGAACCTGAAAAAGAAGAAAAAAGCAGAAAAAAGGATTACAACAAAAAAAGTTAAAAACTTAGAAAATAAAGAAAAAATAACAGTACTGAAGCAGTCGAGTTGTCGTGGCCTAAACGTGGTTCACACCCACCAACCAGAAATCCCTGCCATTTGCACCTGTTGGACACACTGAACACACCGGCTTCACCAAGTAAACCGATTGTTTCCACAGGCCACCTAGCACATGCCGGCCACAACCGCCAGCTTCACTTCACACACCCGCTTCTCTGCACTTACTATCTGCTCCCAAAATTATCTCGCACATGCCGACTTCACATGCGGGTTGTACAGAGACCGCACCACACACACCGGCCAGACCACCGGAATCTGGGTACGTCATCGCCGAAGAAGGGAGAAGAAGACAAAGTAGATTTGAAGATTTAGGATGTGTGCTCTTTTGTAGCAAGGTGAGGGAAGAAGGAGAGAAGATCCACTAAAGAAGCATAAGAGAGAGAGAAGAACTCCAACCTCTATTCCAAGGGAAGAAAAAGTAAAGAAAGAGAAGGATAATAGCCGAAAGAAAAAGAAAAATTGGTGGCGGGCTTAGCCAACGACGGCTCTCAGATCTAGAATTTCAGCTTAGAGCAACACCTCTATAAGAGGAGGAGAGTAAGGATGAGAAGGATTTCAGCTTAGAGCAAGAAGAAGAAGAAATTCAGCTTAGAGCAACAACCCTTAAGAGGAGAAAAGCAAGAAAAAGAAGAAGAATTTCAGCTTAGAGCAACACCTCTACAAAAGGATGAGAATGTTGAAGTAGTAGAAAAAAGAGAAGAAAAAGCTAGGGTTTTTAAAATATGAAGGAACTTTTTTTTTTCCTCTGAAAGCGTGTGCGAGGAGGACTCCCCAATATTCGCTGACTAAATCCTCGCAATTGCTTGTTGCTGACAACACGATTTTTATTTTCTACAAACCTTTTAATTTTTATTTTACTTGTAATAATATTTTTCTTATCAATAAAAGACTGAAGCTTGACCTCAGTTTTTTTTGCTAAGGGGGGAAAAAGAAGACAAACTCTTCTGTAAAATGAATGATATCTATATCTTGAGTTACGAAGCATGTAAGAATTTAAACGATAAGGAATATTAATTTGTTACTTATATTGTAATTACTGCTGTTATACATGCCAAATTGTGGCAACATGAATCGCCGATCCTTTTTTTTTTCCCTGGAAAACAATAATGGTGCATTATTATGCACTGGCCTTTTAGGAATCGTGAATTTATCTGTTGGATTTATTTTAAAACGATAAGTTTAACCAATTCAATATACATATTGAAATTTCATAGGAACTTAGCCAAATTTATTGACATTTTTTTAAGATTTTTTTACAATTTTTGCAGATTTTTAAGGTTACCATATTTGAGTTTTTTCATCCAAGAAATAGTTAAATAATCTAAAAAAATGTAAAACTTTAAATGATTGTATTTGTTATAAATTAAAATTATCGTTTTAAATGAATCCGACAAATAAACTCATGATGCACAAACAAGATTTGTACATCATAATACACCACAGATATTTTTATTTTCTTTTTGTTTTGATGTTGATGCCATTGTTATGGTAGCAATATCATAACACCAAAAAAAAAAAGATCGGAGATTTAAATATATGACTATTAATTGGATTAGACTGAAAATTTAGGTCATTTCTACATTAGTAAAATGAAATTTTACATGGGCTTGATTTTTTTTTATTCTTGCTAGAGCGGGACAATATCATTTGAGATGGTTTGGACACGTCCAATTAAGGCTTCCGGAGGCACCCGTGCATGGTGTATTGTAAACGTGTCGTGTCGTGCCGTGTCGTGTCAAACACGCGCGTGTTAGAGCTTGTGTCGTGTCGTGTTGACACGAGTTAATATTTTCAACGTGTCGTGTCGTGTCGTGTCAAATGAAGGAATTGGTTAACACGACACGCGTAATGACACGACACGTCTAACACGACGTGTCGTGTCGTGTTGACATGACGTGTTAAACGTGTCAAACCATACTATAATTTATTTTAATTTATTCACTAAAAATTCATTAAAAATTATTTAAATAATTTTGAAAATAGAAAAATATTATAAATGGTTGAAATTTCGTATATTAAATTAAAAATGAATGATTGAATAAAAAGATTATGAATCAAAAGTCATTAAATTTATAATATAAACTCAATATAATTTAATAAATTTTAAATAATATTAATTTTTGTCGTGTCAACTCGTGTCACGTGTCGTATCGTGTCGTGTCACGTGTCAACTCGTGTCGTGTTAAGACGTGTCAATGTTTGGAAATCTCCAACACGACACGACTTTGACATGACACGCCGACACGCACGTGTCGTGCTAATTTCATAAACGTGTCGTGTCGTGTCGTGCCAACACGCGTACGTGTCGTATCAACATGCTCGTGTCGTGTCATTTTGAAGAACACTACCCGTGCATAGCGGAATTCTCAACCGCTTTGAAAACACAAAGAGAGTCAGAGGTAGACCAAGATTGACATGGGAGGAAGTAGTAAAAATGGACTTTAAAGAATGAAATGTTTCCAAGGAGTTGGCGTTTCATAGGACCGCATGGAAACTAGCGATTCACATGCCGGAGCTATGAGACACGAATTTAAGGGACGACTGCTATCTTAGATTTGCAGGTTATAGTATTAGCTTACGACTTAGGTGTAAGTCTTACTACTACTACTAGTATTATTATGATATAAAAAAATCGTTCAAGTTGATCACCTCATTGAAATACCTTGGAGACCAAAATTTACATTTTTCGAGTTTTTTTGCTATTTGTTATGATATTTTCAAATTGGAGGGCCTGGAATACTCTGATTATAAAGTTTTTTGAAAATATCATAATAAATAGCAAAAAAATTAAAAAAATGTAAAATTTGCTATTTATTATGATAGTTTAAATTTGGACCTCGAAATATGACATGATGGAAAATGGGAGGCATTGCTATCGATGGCGCGTTAGCCATCTCTATATTTTGACAAAATAAATGTCATTAAGAACATTCTGCAAGCATTAAAGTTAAACGTCCTAATCACTTTAACAAGCAATCGCAATGTTTAGTACAATAAAATAATGAAATCCGTACATTATGTTATCGCATTCAATGCTAATGAGGAACAATTTGGACATTTTTAATATGTTAGAGTAACATATCTCTAATTTTGACAAAATTTTATGGCAAAAAACTAATTTAACCAATTTTGTAGTGACATATAGTTAATTTGTAATTTAAAAGTGATATATCTCTAATTATCAATTTTCATATTCATAGTGACATATCTAATTATTTCATAATAAAAATATAATTCGTACAGTATGTTATATCATTCAATTCAGCAACATTATACAATAGCGTTTCACATAACAAGAAAATGCAATAATTACTGCAAGAAAAAAATAATAATTCGTACATTATGCAATAGCATTAAACGCTAAAACAATATATATGCAATATATAGCATTTGCATAATAAGCAACCGCAATATTTAGTACAAACAGAAAAAAAAAACAAATTAATATATAATACATCAAATTAATGTAATCACGTAATCCTATATTTCCAAAATGCACGAAACAATGTGCGTTAACTGTCAAAATATAGCAATTTAATAGCAATGTGCACACGTGCATAATAAATAGCAATTTGTTCTTCTCCCCACCCCTCACTCCCCAGTAGTGTTCTTCAAAATGACACGACACGAGCATGTTGATACGACACGCACGCGTGTTGGCACGACACGACACGACACGTTTATGAAATTAGCACGACACGTGCGTGTCGGCGTGTCGTGTCAAAGTCGTGTCGTGTTGGAGATTTCCAAACATTGACACGTCTAAACACGACACGAGTTGACACGTGACACGACACGATACGACACGTGACACGAGTTGACACGACAAAAATTAATATTATTTAAAATTTATTAAATTATATTGAGTTTATATTATAAATTTAATGACTTTTGATTCATAATCTTTTTATTCAATCATTCATTTTAAATTTAATATACGAAATTTCAACAATTTATAATATTTTTCTATTTTAAAAATTATTTAAATAATTTTTAATGAATTTTTAGTGAATAAATTAAAATAAATTATAGTATGGTTTGACACGTTTAACACGTCGTGTCAACACGACACGACACGTCGTGTTAGACGTGTCGTGTCATTATGCGTGTCGTGTTAACCAATTCCTTCATTTGACACGACACGACACGACACGTTGAAAATATTAACTCGTATCAACACGACACGACACAAGCTCTAACACGCGCGTGTTTGACACGGCACGGCACGACACGACACGACACGTTTACAATACACTACTCCCCAGCCCCCAAATGGCCTAATCCGGATTGACTAAATTGCTTAGTACTTTTACACACTCTGAATGAATATAAAATATAAGTCATTCAAGAAAAATCAGAGTTTCATTATAGTGCTCGTGCCATCAACATCAAACCATACATGAACCCTTCCACCATATATATATACCTCTTAACACGAGTAATCAATAAGCTCTCATCCAAAACATATTTCTTCTCAAAGTGGCAACTTAGACAGCCATGGCTGATCTGGGCTTAGAGTCTGTGCAAGAGGATTACACTAGGGACGGCACAGTCGACCTGAAAGGCAATCCTGTTCTCCGGTCCAAGCGAGGTGGTTGGACTGCTTGCTCTTTCCTTGTTGGTAGTGATTCAAACAGATATTAACATTTTCTCATGGAATTGTTATATAACTACTTGTAGACTGAATCAAAGGCTCAATATGCATGTAGAAACCATATTAATATATATGAAAATAGCACATGGACCTTTTCTTTTTCTATTACAGCGTTGTCATTTTCTGTCTAAATATACTTTCTATGCATATATATATTTTTAATTCTCTATTCGCACCTAATGTATAAGTGCCAAATTTTTCGATAAATAAACCTTACTTAGAGAGGTATATATGATGCGATGTGCTTTTTCATCAAATTCTTCTTTTGCACTTCGCAGGGCTTGAACCCTATGGTTTCAGACCAGCACAAATCTAAAACTATATATATACAGTATACAGCTCTCTGTGGAAATGACATGGATGATGATATTTGTGTTGAATTTGATTTACAGTCTATGAAGTGTTTGAGAGGATTGCATTTAATGGGATCGCATCTAATATGGTCAAGTATTTAACACAAAAGCTGCACCAAGGCACTGTCACCTCTGCAAACATCGTCACAAATTGGGTCGGCACCATGTGGTTAAGTCCAATAATTGGTGCTTATGTTGCAGATGCCTGTCTCGGCCGTTTTTGGACTTTCATGATTGGATCCATTATTTACATTTTGGTAACTACTATTACCATGAACCAGTCTTCAATTTTGATTCTTGTATATATATGCATTAATGCATATGACAATTGTGAATTGCACATTTGAAAACACTCTATTCTGCTTTTAAAAGTCACTTGAAACTTTTCAAGTTTTCTACCAGTACTCTTTATTCAATTAAGGAAGATTGTAGAGATAATTGGATTCATTTTGCAAGCACGCACTATTCTTTTCTGCAATCAAAAGGATATTCCTCAATTATGAGCTTGCACGGTTGCAGCTACACTTAAAAAATTTGAGGTCCACGGGAACATTATTCCTAATATAAATGGATTTTAGTAATTTATTCTTCATTTTCGATTTACCAATATCTAGAGAGACAAGAGAATATTTAAGATGTATTACTCAAGCGATTTAATTATAGGTTTACTAATTTCACAGGGAATGCTCCTTTTGACACTGGCAGTGTCAGTACCAACCCTTAAACCGGCATGCAAAAATATCACAAATGATGGAACCTATTTCAATTGTAAAAAAGCCTCACCATTACAACTGGGCATTTTCTTTCTATCCCTTTACATCCTGGCCATTGGCAATGGCGGCTGTAAGGCCAACATATCAACTATTGGTGCAGATCAATTTGATGCATTTGACCAGAAAGAACATGTCCAAAAGCATTCCTTCTTCAACTGGTGGTTGTTCAGTGTCTTTTTTGGCAACCTTTTCGCAGCAACTGTGCTTGTGTACATCCAAGACAATGTGGGATGGGCAGTTGGGTATGCACTTAGTACGGTTGGAATTACAGTGGCAGTAACTATATTTGTAATTGGCACACCATTTTACCGGCTCAAGTTACCGGCTGGCAGCCCATTTACAAAGATGGCTAAGGTCTTTGTTGCTGCTCTGAGGAAGCACACAGTTCCCTTGCCAACCGACACCGAGGAGTTGTATGAGCTCAGTTTAGCTGACCAGGTCAAGACGAGACAATTTCCAATTAAGGCAACTGGCTCGTTAAGGTCTTAATTATTTCATTTAGGCCAAAAAAATTTACATTCTATTAGCTTGTTTTTTGCCTAAGCACTGTCCTCTAATAAATAAATCCAATACAAAAAGTGGCATTCACAAGAGAAGCCTCTAATTTTTATTTTCTTTCTTTTTATGCCAAACTTCCTTGGTTTTTATCTTTCTTTCTTTTGTTCATTCGTCATTCTAGGTGCCTCAACAAGGCATCAGTAAAGATTTCCAGTAAGAACTCACCATGGGAGCTATGCACGGTGACACAAGTGGAAGAAACAAAACAGATGCTTAAGATGTTGCCGATCCTCATCTCGACATTTGTGCCAAGCATGATGATGGCACAAGTGAACACTCTTTTTGTCAAGCAAGGTATGACCTTAGATCGACATATCGGTACCCACTTTCAAATACCCCCAGCAAGTCTCCAGGCATTCGGAATCATCAGCATGCTCATCTTTATTGTACTTTACGACCGGGTAGGTGTACCTTTCCTATGCAAATTCACCAAAAAACCGAGAGGAATTTCCATCCTTCAAAGAATCGGCATTGGGCAAGTCCTTTACATTGTCATGATCGCAGTTGCAGCCATGACAGAGCACCACCGGCTGAGAGTTGCCCGAGAACATGGTGTTGTTGGGACTGGTGCAACACTACCATTGACCATATTCATTCTGTTGCCACAATTTGTGATTATGGGAATCGCCGATGCTTTCATGGATCCAGCAAGGTTCGAGTTTTTTTATGACCAAGCACCTGAAGGGATGAAGAGCCTTGGGACTTCATACAACTTGACAAGCTTAGGCATTGGAAATTTTCTGAGCAGCCTTCTTTTGTCAATTGTGTCGCATCTCACAAAGAGGAATGGAGGGAAAGGATGGATACTCAATAACCTTAACGAGTCACGCCTTGATTATTACTATACCTTTTTTATGGCTCTAAATTGCCTCAATTTTTTGTTTTTTATTGTTGTTAGCAAGAACTTTGTATACAAGGCTGAGGTCTCCGAGAGTGAGACCGCGCGTTGACTAAAGGACCCCCAAAAAATGAAGGGGGAGGTGGTCTAATCTAATGGTACGAAGTTCAACAAACTTGGTTTATTATCTCTGTGTTTCATTGATGAATTCTGGACTGGAAAATTGTAAATTGTACTTCTAAAATTAACGACTATAATAAGTGATTTCCTGTTCTGCTTTTAAAGAAATAGAATGAGAATGTTACTAAGATTGTGCTCCAGAACTTAGGTAATAAAGGGACGGGAGGGGATGGAGAGGTCAAGAGAGGAAGAGAAGGTTATGGAAAGAACTAAAATTATCAAGTTTGCTTGCTCCAGTGCTTCACACAAGGGAGAGAGTAACTAGCCATTTGGAAGAGTAACTAGCGACTTAACTGCTCTTATGCTCTTACTCTTTGTACACTCCGATTTCCGATTTGGGAGTAACAAAAATCGACTCTTTGATGAAACAAACTCACTTTAGGTTACTTTCCGTTACTCTTGCTTTTTGATGCTGGAGCGAGTAACTAGCGTCTCTATTCCTTACCTTCTATTCCTCTCCCTCTAAGGAGAAGGGTTTTATTTTAAATTCTTTCTATATCGTAAGTTGTGACTTGTGAGTTTGTGAAGTTACTATCAGCTCACTATATATCGTAACAATTTAAACGTTTTTATCAAAGAGGAGGGTTCCGCAGCCACTTAATTTGACTACCACCAAATATCACGGATTTTCGGCCATTAGATTCATTTTAATATATGGCTGTGATTGTATAACTTACTTTTAATGTATTTAAGTTAAGGAGTGTCTTTTCAACTCCCGAGAATCATTTATAGTCCTTTCCCATAATAAGCTTATTAATTTTTGGAAATATTGAATAACTCCTACAATCTTCTCAAACCGGATATAATTCCTACAATCTTTAAAATTGGATATAATTCCCTCTCATTATGTTCCCTATGGATATAACATCTTTTTATTAATTAATTTAATTTCAATCTATTTACCATTAAAATAACCATCACCATAATTTGATTACCAAACTGCCCCTCCTGCCAACAAGGCTTCATCTTCCATCCTCTATCTGATCCTATCATCCATAAACTGACGATAGCAAATCTACCTTTTCTGCAAAAAATGTTTCATCTTCTGATATTGACGATACTAAAACACTAATTGCTCTCTCTCTTTATGGTCTCCGTCGAATAAAAATGGAAAGAGGAATTATACGAGGAAAACATAATAACATTTCATCCTCTATTGGAAAGATTTTGAGAAATTACAGATGAAAAGAAATGAAAAATAAAAAGATTCACGAAAGTTTTTCCTTAAATAAAAAAAAGATTCACGGGGGTACAAGTTACCTAAGATTTACTTTCATGTTTCTCTATCAATTTGGATCATGTTAGTCAAGTGCCATGGTCCTATTTTTAGTGTCCATATACAATATTAATAGTAATAATGTGTTTTTTTTCTAAACAACCAATTGAAATGAGTAAAATATTTAAATTAGGTAGCTTTGATTTACTGGAACCTTCACGGCATCAAACACACCAGCACACTGGTTTCTCCATATTGATTGTTTACTTTTTTATCAATCAATCTAAATTTCTATTCGACATAGAGGAAAGAGGACCAATGATAAATTTGGTAGCATCAGATAAGGAAGAAGGAAGACGAAAAGTCGCTGGCATGAGGGGCAGTTTGGTCAAAAAAAATATTGAACAGGTTTTTTTTTTATGGTAAAAAGATTGAAATTAATAAAAAGGAGTTATATCCATTGGAAACATAATTAGAGGGGTTATATCCAATTTCAAAAATTGTAGGGATTATATCCAGTTTGAGAAGATTGTATGGGTTATATCCAATTTTCTCTTAATTTTTTATCAAACCCCTCTTCAGTTTTCTGAACACACTTTGCCTCCGATCTATACTCACTTCTGTCAAGTTAATTCTAATATAAACAATGTTTTTTAAAATGTTGGGATCAATGGATGTCTTTCCTTAATTTCTTTGGTTCAGTTCTTCCTCCCACGAGATGAGATCAATCTCCTGCTCCAGCTGCTAGCCTTTGAAATGTTAACTCCCACCCACCGACAAATTTTTCCGGCCAAATTCGATCTCAAAAATTCAAAAATTTAAGAATTAGTCTATTTAAATAGGTATAAACCTATATTCATATCTAACCTATAAAAATAACTTAGAGTATTAGATATACCGTAGCGGAAGTTGGTCGAACGCCTCGACCCTTCTCTCCGAATTCGATTTTGTAACACCTTGTATCTCTGTATACGTCTTGTACACCACAACCTCAAGTTAGGACTTGACGTCACCTTTCACGATTCCAAATGTCGGTCTACTCATGTATGTGCAATTCGATTGCTCGAAGCACTCGGTTGGATGCCTCCCTCTCAAACCTAATGCACTCTCTCTGTGGAATAGACAAATCTGGTGTCCTAGATCAGAGAGGCGGTTTACAATAGAGGGATATTTAGAGGAGTCAATCAAAACAGACAGAGTCAGTTCTGATCCCGACACCTTAGCAGCAGCCCACTAAGAACGACTACACACACTTTTTATAAACCTAATGCACTTAGGATACTCCTCTTATCCTCATATTCACTCATGTCCTTACTTAAAGATTTCTTCTCTCACGAAACTTCGATCTCCTTCATAGCCATGCGCCCTCTATGCCTCTTGTAAGTTGAAAGATGTTTCGAATGTGTCTGCAATTTTGTCTCAAACTAAATAAAAGCCACAAAATGATTTTTGTATGCATTTTTATTTTATCAAAATTTTAACCCATTAAACTCGTTTAACCCGCTCAACTCGTAAAATCTCATACATGAAAAAATTGATGGGTTGGATTGGTGATCGGTAGTTTTCATGCTTGCATTCAAACCCGATTTAGGCTTAATTTTATACTTGATTATCTGTATTTTACACTAATATTTCTGATTTTAGGAATGATTTAGGTACTGTCGTAGCCCCGGCATTTCTTTTGTAGGACTTCGTGAAGTTTTGACCAAGAAAGGAGGATTTGATGCACTTGAGATGGGTCGACGAGCAACCAGACGGGCCATCAAACTTGAAGACTTGTACATTCCATAGTTCAGCCACCTTGGAATGGGTCGATTTATCACCAGATGGTCCATTCCCAAGTCAACCGACTTACATATATGGAAAGCAACAGAAAGATGGCAATTGTACATAATTATTTCCCACTTCGGTTACTCTCTAGAATCTAGCCTCTAGACTTGGAAAGAAAGCGACAGATATCCTATATAAGGAGAAGACAACCTGCCTTGGATTTTTTCCAGATTCTAGCCAAATTTTAGGGTTCTAGCCTCCATTATCGAGCAGGACTTGAAGGCAGCAGAAAGGTGGGAAGAAAGGTCATCCAGACGACCTATCTGGAGGCAGATCGACCCATCTGACTTGAGACAGATTCTGATTTTATTGTTGTATTACTTGTATTCTTTCTCTATGTCTTTACTTCACGAAGATACCTGTTTATTTTGTGCTATGTTTATGCGTGAGTAGTTTACTTTAGGGGCTGCGGTTGTGAACATATGACTTAGTTGTTAATTGACATGTTTATCTAGTTTATTTCATATTGTTTAAAATAATTAAAGTGCAAATTAATTAATACGAGTTGGAATTACCAATCACTCCTACATAACATCAGTATCTTACAAATACTCAATCTACCCTTTTTGCTACATGAAAGGAACCGCATTGTCAGTTTGGCACCCACTGGTACCACGGTACAACTGGACCAACATTATCTCCCCTTCCGCTGCTTATTACGCCTCACCTCTATACCAAAAGTATAATTAAAACTAAATGCTGGAACTAAACATCCAAAAGAAAATTACAAATACAACAATGCTATTTTCAAACAATCAGCAGTAATTAGATTAGGGTAAGTAAGACTGTTGGTTTCATAAATGAAACGGACATTGTTTTCAGGGGTGATATACACCATCCGCCATTTTCCCATCCATCCCATCCACAGGCCAAAAATGGGCCTCTATCTTCAATTTTTCGTGCGCTGACGTAAGCGAAAATTTTTTGGAATTTTTTCGGAAATTTCTGGATGCTGACGTCATCAAATGTTCTGGTTTATTTGTTCAGTTAAATGCCATAAATGTTGAATTAAAAGTCTTAAGTGTTCAGCTAGATGCATCTGAAAATGAAATTTTTGTACTTTTGTGTTCAGTTCAATACGTTAAAGGTTGAACTAAAAGGTTTATTTGTTCAATTAGTTGCATCTGAAAATGGAATTTTTGTACTTTTGTGTTCAGTTTAATACGGTAAAGGTTGAACTAAAAGTGTTTATTTGTTCAGTTAGTTGAATCTGAAAATAGAAATTTCGTACTTTTGTGTTCAGTTAAATACGTTAAAGGTTGAACTAAAAGTTTTTATGAGTTCAGTTAGTTGCAGCAGAAATTTAATCTCGTAGTTAACATTTACAATATACAAAGTGAACACATATAACAATATAGTAAACATTTACAATAAACAAAGTGAACACATTGAATATTCAATATACAAACTCATTCAATATTCAATATACAAAGTGAACACATATAACAATATAGTTAACATTTATAATAAACAAACTGAACACATATGATGACTAACTAATCCATTAGGAAAATTAGATCACTCATTACAAATTACATATTCCAATGCTTAAATTAATCCACAATTTTGTCACAAGTCGGAACAAATTGATTGTAAACTCGGAACTCATCTTCAAGCAACCAACTGAGCCATCCCAAATGAGATCTATAAAAATCATTAAGCAATCATGTTAATATTTCAATTAGAGTTAAAAAAAAAACAAATTCATTATAACCAAACATCCGATCTATTCAGTTTAGTTTCCCAATTGGTTTTGGAACAAAGACAAGGTAAAATCGACTAATCAATAGATCTAGGGTTTAAGACAAAAAACAATATGACATTTTGCAACAGAGCCTAAGATAAAATCGACTAATCAAAACAAAAATAGCACGAAGAATTGATAGATCTAGGTTTAAGAAGTTGATCCATTTTGAAATATGAAATTGTAATAGTTTATTCGCCTCTTGCTATCAATTATTATCGAATCAACCACATCTTCTCACCAGTTAAATAGCACCAAAAGCAGAATTTGACAAATATAGTTCGATTCACAACAAACTAAGAACTTAAAACAAACAACTTTAATACGGATTCCAAGCTCGCTACTTCAAACAACCTTCATAATCACACAGCTCTTTCAAATAGCTCGAAAGATTGAAGTTACCAAACCATGCATAAACTAAAAGAGGATCTCCGAATTCAAACCAATTCTATGCTAAAATAATTCAATTTAGATTATTAATGTGATACCAGTCGGTCTGACCTCAATATTGCTCTAATAAAAATCTTAGTAATAGCCTTACAAAAGCAAGAGCAATCCTACGAACACCTTATGTGCGTGATTAATGACTTCAATAAATATTTGAGTAACAAATGAATGGAGATTGGTGAGAGAACCTGAGAGGTTGCTTAGAGAGGGGCAAACGAGGAATTCAGAGAAAGCGTTGCTTAGATCGGTGCATTCTCTCATGAGAAAGCGACTGCCTCGCACCATTTTAGTCCAGTTGTGCCGCTCTTTCGCCTTCTTGCTAACTTTAGCCTTCCTAAGCCGCGCAGACGAGTCGTGGTGGTGACCTTGACCTTGTTTCCATCGTCGTCGAATCGATACTCGGTCGTCTTCTTGATCCCGTTCTCGTTGGGTCCTTCTACGACGCAGTTTTCGCCTCTCTCACTGAAGAACGATCTCTAGAGATCTGAAGCAGAAACGAGGATAAGGTTTGGAGAGAGAGAGAAGAGATGAGGCACCAGCAGCTAGGGTTCATAGAGAGGATTTTAGAGCGAAATATATGGATTGGGCCAGTCGATAGGTCCAATCTGACCTGTTTGGAGCCTGTGGATGGTAAGGATGGGAAACTTGAGGATGATTGGTACCAATTCTGCATTATTTTTTCCTTTTCGGCGAAAAAAAGGAAAAGGCCAAGACAGATATATGGGCTTATATGATCCTATCAAATAGCTTTGGAAAATACTACTTACCATCTTAAATATTGACATCCCGTGCCATCCCATGGGCTACGTCGCTCACAGCCCATTAAATCTTTAATCTGGCTGTCACGTGATATGCACGAGCTATTGAGGTTATTTGCTCCTTTTGAATCGTCTCTTCTTCAGAATCGAAGAAATCTCTCTCTCTCCGATGATATCAATTCTCTCTTTCTCACTCTATGCTCAAATCAAATCAAAGCATTCTCTATGTCGCTAGAGCTCAGCCTCTCTCTTACTAGCGGTCTTGCTTCCACCTTCTCTCGATCAGATTGGATCGGGATGTGCGTGATCTGTGTTCTCCATCGAATTCTCTATTGGAAATCGATACAATACCTTCGTCTCGACTTTATATTGCGAATTTTAGGTCAAATCCATCGTTTCTTCCAGGTACTATCTTTGTTTATCCTTATCTCGATCAGATCAGATCACAAATTCTAATTCGTTTTCACAATTTTTAGTTTCGCTATTTGATTTGTGATTTTACTGTGTTCAAATTTTTTGATCATATTAGTTTTCAAGCGTCTTTTTAACATTTAAGCCTCACATTCTTGAAGGTATCGATCTTTGTCTATCCCTATCTCAATCAAATTAGGTCACAAATTCTAATTCGCTTTCGTAATTTTCAATTTCATTATTTGATTTGTGATCTTAATTCTATTTCATTTTGGTTTGAAATTGGAAATAGGTTCAGATTTCTTCTAGTGTTTCAAATTTGAATGAAAATTAGTGGTCTAATGTCGAAGCAATTATTTGCCAGGTTTGAATTGATTGTGTTCAAATCAATTTTCTGATGTCTGATTTAGGTTCAAATCCCTTCTAGTGTTTCAACTACTTTTCGACTGAATTTATTTAAGGGAGTAAATAAATTAGCATGAGGGAGTACCTACATATTATAACTGGTATATGGAAATAATACCAGGTACAATTAACTGATTGATTTTGATGCAATTTCCTGGATGTAAATAAATAAATCTAAGAGAGTACATAAATAATATTGAAGCAGTAATTAAATATATTTGTGGTATATAAATCTAAGACAATTGTTACTCAAATAGTACTAATTGCTTTGATGCCATCTGAGAAGAAGTAAATAAATAAACCCGAGGGAGTATATAAATAAGTCCGTGGGAGTAACTATGATTATTTTTCTTCTATTTTTTATTATAATTATGATTATTTTCTGCTTTTGAGAACTACTTTTCAACTTGAATTGATTTAAGGGAGTAAATAAATTAGCATAAGGGAGTACCTACGTAGTATAATTGGTATATAAAAATAATACCAGGTACAACTGACTGATTGCTTTTAATGCAATTTCTTGGATGTAAATAAATAAATCTAAGAGAGTACATAAATAATATTGAAGCAGTAATTAAATATATTTGTGGTATATATATCTAAGACAATTGTTACTTAAATAGTACTAATTGCTTTGATGCCATCTGAGAAGAAGTAAATAAATAAACCCGAGGGAGTATATAAATAAGTTTGTGGGAGTACCTATGATTATTTTCTTCTATTTTCGATTATAATTATGATTAGTTTTTGCTTTTGAGAACTACTTTTCGACTGAATTGATTTAAGGAGTAAATAAATTATCATAAGGGAGTACCTACATAGTATAACTGGTATATGGGAATAATACCAGGTACAACTGACTGATTGCTTTTGATGCAATTTCCTGGATGTAAATAAATAAATCTAAGAGAGTACATAAATAATATTGAAGCAGTAATTAAATATATTTGTGGTATATATATCTAAGACAATTGTTACTTAAATAGTACTAATTGCTTTGATGCCATCTGAGAAGAAGTAAATAAATAAACTCGAGGGAGTATATAAATAAGTCTGTGGGAGTATCTATGATTATTTTCTTCTATTTTCGATTATAATTGTGATTATTTTTTGCTTTTGAGAACTACTTTTCGACTGAATTGATTTAAGGGAGTACATAATTTAGCATAAAGGAGTATCTACATAATATAACTGGTATATGGGAATAATATCAGGTACAACTGATTGATTGCTTTGATGCAATTTCCTGGATGTAAATAAATAAATCTAAGAGAGAGTATATAAATAGTACTGAAGGAGTAATTAATTATGAATGATTCTGCCATACGGTCATCTCGGGTCCGTCTCCAGAACAATTAAGACCCGCGCCTTCTCCGCTAATAATCACGTTCGTTAAAAATACAGAGGGTGAATAATAAAAGTACGGATGACAGAATTTGCCATTAATTATATATGTGGGTGTATCTATCTATAACAATTATGTACATAAATTGTTTATTTGAATATTCTTAATTCTCTAAAATATATGTCTGAAATTTTTAACCAGTAAGAGAGTATATAAATCTTTCATTTTTTTTTGTTCTTTTTGTCATTCAGGAGTTGGTGATAATGTTCAGAATGCTTCATTTTCTTTGACTAGACAGATAGGAGGACATGTCACTGGTGAGATTATCATTTTGTATTTTCATTAAAGTAGTATAATTCTTTATTTTTAGACCATATAAACTTTAATTATATACAATAACATATAAACACATTTATTTTGAAACAAGGGAGTATGTAATTAAGAAAGTGGGTTGAATTACTGAGAAATTTGCTTTTTAATCTGAATTGCCAATATGAGTATGTATTTATCATTACGTGAGTATATATATTATATTAAGAGAGTAATTATTTTGTGCATTCTGAGACCAAATGTTATTTATAGTGAAGTGATACTTAATTCAATATAATGTTAATTTACAACAGTTCTATGTAGTATGAAAGTAACTATATCTTTTCTTTTTTGAAAATCATTTTCTATCGTTTAGATAGAACACTAGAATAATATCTCTTCTTTTTTGCAGGATCAAGCAAGCTTATGTAGGATTGAGATGAAAAAATGTTTCCAAGCTTTTTAGTTTAGGGTTTTCTGACAGTGATAAGGAAGACGATTTTCAGTTCTTGTATATACAATTTTTTTTTGTTAGCAATGTTTGTGTGAATGTCAATTTCCAGTTCTTGTATATACAATTTTTTTTTTGTATTATCAATGGTTATTTGAATTCCTTACGATGAAGTAGATACTCCCTTTGTTTATACATATACTAAATATTATACAATTAATCATTTTTTAAATAATAATTATTCAAAAAATATGTACTCCCTTACATGAGATTAAATACTCCCCTAGATCAGGTTAAATATTTCTTTATTTCGCATTTATGTACTCCCCAATATAAGATTAAATACTCCCTTATATAAGTCTAAATGCTCCCAGCATCCCGTAAATACTCCATTATTTCGTATTTATATACTTCCGTACATGAGATTAAATACTCCAATAGAGTAGGTTAAATACTCCTAATTTTCGCATAAGGTGACATCAATTTATTCCATTATGACAGTTTCAGCGTACAGATAACATCACCATAGCGCTTAGATGACATCAGCTTAGGCGTTATTCGCCTGTCGCGCGCAGACCGCAGCGCCCAAGTCGCGTATGGGCCAGGCTGTTATCAGGGATGTCAGGGGATGTCAAATTAATGGGATGTCCCATATCAGGACAATAGTTTTCATTAAATGGGCCTAAAACTGGGCCATTGGTGAACAGTGGGCCTGGAACGCAACGACAACGGCGAGATGAAGCAACAAAGTAAAACCACGGAGGCGGCCTCGCCAGCTGGCGTTGTGAGTGCCACTTGCCAGTCGTCGCCAAGTGTACTCTCTCCTGAATAGCTATGTTGCACGGGTGCGAGTGCGGGTGTCGCGTCGGATTCGTTGCGGGTGCGGGAATGCGACATTTTTCAAAAAACTCGGATACGGCAGTATATATAAAATAATTAAAATAATATATTTTTACAAATAAAAAAACTAATTTATATATTTTATTAATATAATGTTATTAACATTATATTATAATCTCTTATTTATATTGAGAAATCATTTAGGTATTAATAGTAAGCACAGCCAAGGCCCAAGGCCCAACAAATATGTCCGGTTTTAACAGGAAACTTAGTCCCACAAGGGACATGTATGCGCTATATGCATAGTATATATAGCATGAGCCAGGTCAAAGGGTTGTTGAACGCTTGAATGCATGTGGTGTTGCGCGTGAGTGCAATGGCACATACCCAGTTTTAGTGCGCCTGGATCCGACGCGGCACTCAGTTGGTCCAGACACGCGTATCCATTCCGTATTGTTGACCGTATCTGATGGTCAAAGTGATCAAAATGTTCGGACGCGCCACCTGGCGTGTCTAGTGCGTATCGCACACGTGTCGCACGCGAATCCGCGTCGGACACGTGTCCGACACGGGACACGTCTGGTTTTAGGCGAATCCGTGCAACATAGCTGAATAGTAACTGAAGCACCTTTGCTTCTTCCCTCTCTTTCCCACCTCACTCCTTCCTCATCCGATCTTATCCCCTTCCTCTATAAAAAACCTTCCTCTGAGGGGAGAAGCCGACGAGTCTTGGAGAAATTCGTCGCGATTGTTCGGCTCTCTGTCTTTCTATTTTGCGTTGCGTGATTGTGCAATTCTGTTTCTGTTTGCGGAGGATAAGCTTCAAAGAGGTATAATTTTATAATTCTTTCATTCTTATTGTGATATTCAAGTGTGTGATTGTGTAAGGTCTAAAATGCTGTTTGTATTGAATTTGATAATTCTCAGAAATCTGAATACTTTGATAGTTGATTTTATTGCATAATTAGGACCTAAGCAAACTTTAGAAAATTAATTAATCTTGCACTATTGTGGATGGTTATTCTGTAGGGTAGGTGTGGCCTGTCACGAGCTTTTCTCAATAGATGCCACTGCTAAGTTCCTCAGAATAAAAAAGGGAGGGAGAGGGAGGGCAGGAGGGGGTCTAGGACGATATGACCCTGCAGCGTAACTCATCAGATCTTACTTGCTTTGAGGTAATCCGGCAGAGGATGATTGGGACACATTAAAATGTTTGCCAATTAAGTAAACATTCTATGTGATCCTATTTTGTATTTATTGCGCATAATGTGTTTGCGATGTGAAGTTCTTTTCAAGTGCTGCTGAGATAATCATTTGCACTTGTTAGATGCTGCAAGTGTTTTTTTTTTTTTTTTTTTTTCCAAAAGAATTATAGCATCTTACTTTGGTATCTGCTGCATATTTGTGGTTTGCTTTGCTAGATTAACTTTTTGTTGAAATAAAATGTAGTTTTATTATTCCATTATGCCAAATGAATCCAGTTATAGCTATTTGGTTTGTTAATTTTTATTTTGGAGTCCTTAATAGATGTTTTATATTCCATCTTATAACATATTTTTCACTTTTGTAATGTAAATATTCTTGAGCAGTATCTTTTAATCATGAAGAATGCAAGTTGTTTCAAATTTGGCATGAATGGTCTAGAAAAAGAAATGAAAAGACTGGAATCACTGACATGTAAGCCTTTGCTTCAATTAAATGCATTTATTGGACTTCCATTTTGTTATTTAGGGAATGGTTATAGCTTAGTACTAGGAAAGTTGTTTGAATGTTAATCTTACCATCTTTATGTCTTATTTTATGTCAAACTTGCCCGTTGTTTGAGAGGGTTATTTGCATTTTTTGTCCGGCAAATATTCCTTACGAGAAATATTTAACCTTAGGTCCATTCTTTTAATTTTTGTAAAACAGTTTATTAGTTTTTTCCCCCCTTTTGCAAGGATAATTGATTGGTTTTTCCTTTTTTTTTTTTGTACATACAGTACCAGTGATTTAGGCGAGGAAGCTGGGACCCGCCTCTTTACCCTTACCAAGACAACGGGTAAACGGGAGTAATATTGACACCTTTTTTCTATTCTACAAGTGGTCAGTTAATTTGTCATGGTATAGCCCGGTTAGCATCTGATTAACCCCCAAGTTCTGATCGACCCCCATTCCCAACCAATTTACCTCATAACTTCTGAAAAATTATAGTTTGAGAACTGAGAACCAAGAAATTCTAGAGGTAAACAATTTAAGGAGCATACATTCCTGACCGATCAACAGTACGTAGACTAATTTGCATTCTTTTGTATGCAGGATGAACATTCGAGGGGAATAGAGGATGAAGATCAGCTCTACAGGATGGACTACATGGACATTGTCCAGGTTTGTTAGAACTAACAAATGAATAATAATTTCCTCGACTTTTTAGTAAAATTTATAACCATGCAAATTTTTATATGCAGAGTCACCTAAAAAGTGGTGTGGATACAGCAATTATCTCGTCTATCTATGGATAACAGGTATTGTAGACATGTATATTGCAGTATATTAAAATTCTTGCATTTTCAATGTTAGCAATTCTCACTGACTGGCATGTGCTTGAAAACCTATGCAGCATTTCAGATATATATTCGCCATTTCTTATTATTACTTGATTCTTTTTTTTTTTTCTTGTACAAGTCTGAATTGCTTTTGTTGACATTTACTCAAAAAGGCTTGACCTAAAGCATTTCATAACTAATTTGTCTTTTTTTTGTGCAAAATGCAGATAATTAACAAAGAAGAGGGCCAAGAAACTGGTGGGTCCGTGGGTACTTCATTGGCAGATCCACTACGGATCAGACTTGTGAAGAGAACCAAAAAAGAACCTGCGGAAGAAGGATTGGAATTGAATCAAAAGAGATTTAAACAGCTAGATTTTTATAATTTTTTTTTCCTTTTTTTGAACTGTAGAAATTATGTAAATAGCTAGATTTTTTCCTTTTTGACAATAAATTTCTATGTATGTGAAGTTGAATGTATATGTGAACTGCAGAAAAGTAAATTGCCCCTAAATTATTGTATTATTGTTATTTTCAAAGTAAAGTGCAAAAATGACATTGTCTTTGTAGATTTTGAACCCTTTTTGTGCCGTGTGAGATCTGCTGACCTTGTATGCGATAACTTACTCACGATAACGACGATGGATTAAATATAAATTGTCTTTAGCTATTGAACTCCGAAACTCGACGAAAGCCGGCCTAAAATGAAAACTAAAGTTCAATAATCAGCTTTGTAACTATTTACTTTGTCACTTTTCTTTATGAGGATCATAGTGTCCTCATTTTCAAATTTCTCATCATGCCGTTTTGTTAAAATCCTCAGCAACAAAAAAATTTAGAATTTAGATAGAAAACAAAATAGATAAATGAGTAAATGTGATCTAAATTATTCTCCACATGCTTATTATAAATTTTATGAAAAAATTGACTTTATCTTGGTGGGAATCAATACTTTGAAAAAATCATCTGTAAGAAAATGGTTTGCTCTTAAAATGCTCCTGATACCAACTAAAAAAAAAATTAGCGTGTCGGATGTTCTTATTAGTTTGTGTACAAAAAATGAGATATTACTGATTTTTATAATTTTGTAAGTATGCATATAAAATCTGATGGATAATGCATCTAGGAAGGCCTCCAAATAAAAAAAAATAGCATTTTTTTTTTAAAATTTATAAAAATATAAAGAATCATATGAAATATTTTGAAAGTTCAAGTGGAAAAATTGTGGTATCAATATAATTAAGTTTTAATAATTTTGTGAGTTTGTATATAAATTTTTATGGACAAATATTGACAGGCCCCTCAAACAATAAAAATCTAAATATATTTCTGAAATTATATAAATAAAATATCTTGAGGTTCAGAAATTCAATTAAAAAATTTCACCACTCTACAAATAAAAATTTGTCATGGATGTAGAATCTAGTATGGATAATCAATAACTTTGTTTTTTTTTTTTCTGTATGAAATATGTTTAAGATTTGCGCTACATAAAAGAAAATTTTTGTGTAAATGTGGGGCCACGGCTCTTTAAAACAGGACTACTTATGATAAGAATTGTTTATTTTAAATAGGACAATTAAGTTTAGGATATGAAGACTGCACGTTTTGATTGTTTTGGTATTTCAGTTTAATTAAACTGTACACATTTTGGTTTTAAACCAACTTGTTTTAACTTATCGGACTCCAAATCTGATATGAAATTGGCACAAAAAAAAAAAGATTTTATTTTCTAGTGCGAAATAAACGTCTTAAATTCCGTATGAACACTATTTTGAGTATACGTATGTCAATTTAAATGATAAGAACATTCACTATTTCGTTAATTACTTTTCTTTGTTACATAGCACTAAAAGAAAACGAACACTATTACACTAATGCAAATCCGCCCCCTTCTGTACCCGGCTCATGCAATGTTAAGAGCTTGAGATCAGGACAAACTCTAGGCCGAAACTCACATTTTGCATAGCTACTATAGAACGACTCGAGCATGCTCCACATGGTACATGCTCTGATGATGCTCTTGTGGATTGTTAGAATGTACAATGATATGATATTTGAAGGTGTCAACTGAATTACAAATGCCGTTAGTTCATTAGTTATGGGGTGGCTGGGACCGTGGGACGTGACTAAACAAAACGGTCGTCCAAAGTTCAAGCAGTCCTCGTCGTCGGTCGTCCCAAGAGCGCCAGATTTGGACCGGGTCCGTTCATCTAACATGATCGAACGTTTGAGTGCTTTCACTCCAGTCTCTCCTCAATAGATGATCGATGTATGAAGTTTTTCCATTGTTACCCTCGGAAAAAAGACAGGAGATGTACTGTCCATGTTACTAACTGGAGAGGAGTAGACGCTGAGATCGAGACAAAATCCGTCAAACAGTGGGGCCAGGTTTTTGTGGAGTTTCCACGCGATAAGATTCCACCAGCAGCAGGGAATGTACCATCCTATTATCCCCACCACTCCATGCCATAAGATCTTAGCCGTTCAATAACCCTTTTGGTCTTCTGTGACTGTGACCTCTCCCCGTACGAAAAAACTTAACAAGTGCCTGTCTCTTTTGTAGTGGGATGGCAAAAGATGCATTTCCTTTAGCAACATAGATAGTTATACAGAAGAACAGCGCATCCTCCACTCGTATAAACGAATTATAGACTCGGTGTAAAACAAAGGTGAAAGACTTGTTAATATGATCAAATTATATTGTAAAAATATAATTAATGCAGAATTCATTTAGGGTTGTTTAGTTTCCTTTATATTTTACATCTTACTATGTGAAATATATTTCTTTTATAGAACAATATTGTCGAATCTGCAATTTTAGCAAAAAAAATTCCTGCTTTCAATGATTAAGCGTTATTTTATCAATATAATAAATAATTTGGTGCATTACATACATTGTGTGATATCAGCATAATTGTATCCAATGTACTCATCACAACATTACATAATTGTATCCAATGTACTCATCACAACTAATGTTGGTTATGTAATTCAAAGCTTATTTTCATGCAATAAAACTTTAATAATGTTTTCATTTGTCTAGTATTATATGCACGCGTTCATTCTAATTAATAATCTATCTCAAAAATATTTTCTTATGAAACAAGAATTAATAGTTTTATGTTCATTCGGATGATTATTTATTTCACAGAATATGTGCACTCTTGTTATATCGAAAATAAAAATTAACAAATTCTATAAATTCAAGAAATATTTTCAACATTATATATGTATTAGATTT
Organism: Rhynchospora tenuis; assembly: GCA_027725995.1. Lineage (NCBI taxonomy): Eukaryota > Viridiplantae > Streptophyta > Magnoliopsida > Poales > Cyperaceae > Rhynchospora > Rhynchospora tenuis. The sequence continues at coordinate 170,499,310 of CM050888.1, forward strand.
TCAGAACTTAAAAAAAAAAAACAAAAGGATATTTTTCAAAACATCAGCACCCGAACATAAAATGCGATTAGTTAAGAAAAAATCATGCTTATAACATATTTTTAATAACAACAGATTCAGATATGATCATATGATACAATTCATAAACATGAAAGTAGGTACGACCCATGTTCTAACACTAGACCTGTTCTTGCCGGAGATTTTTCGTTCTTTATATTTTTTTTAAAAAAAATAAACAAATAAAATCTACCAACTCAAGATTTAATTCTCATGGAGATGGCTCCACACCACGTCTTGTTCTGGTCCCAACCAACCTGGCTACTGGCCCTGTGGCCCCTCTCTGCCTTTCACCAATCACCAATCTCCTATCTAACACATTTCTCACTCCACACCTCTCTTTCTTTCTTTACGCTCTTAATTTGCCTCAACCTTCTCCCCAATGGAGAGGCTGGCAACCTGGGAAGAGAGGGACAACACAGAACAGCAACATGCGGTCTTGTCGTGTTGGGGCCGGTTTGGACTGGCCGCAATTTGGCGGCGGCTAAAACAGTTCCAGAATCAACGGAGGCGAAGAAACAACTTCTTAAGGAGTGGAGGTCTGAATTATGATCCCCTCAGCTATGCACAGAACTTTGACGAGGGTGCATACGACGATCGTGAAGAAGCCGGGATGTTGCGACAGAATTTCTCAGTTCGTTTCGCGCAGGTTCGCCCTCCTACTGTAACGACAGTGGTGGTCTAGTCTGGCAGGTGAGAGTGTGAATTTATTTTGTTTAAGTTTCCTTTTAGTTTGAATTTTTCACTTATTCATATGTGATGTTGAATTGCTGTGTGGATGCATTATGCATATTTAGGAGTTTGCCGAGTACAGCGGTTTAGTGACAAGAGCCATGCTTAGCGGTCTGAGAGAATGCAGGGAGTCTGATATGGGAGTACAACAGAATTTTGTTCTTTTTTCATATTTTATTTGGATGAGTAGTATTGAGAACCATCTATGTAGCTTGAAACGCTGGTTGATACACCCGTTAATTATGGCTTAAATTTCACGAAATTGTTTGCCGGGTACCCAAATTAATTGTGGGTTTTACCTTGGCAATTTTATTATATAATTAAAGTGTAAATATTCTTGGTTTATTTAGGTTCGTATTTGCATTCTGTACTATAAATATTAAATTATCTGTTGGAAGGACAACTTACAAAAGTTGGGTTGGAAAGAGGATTATCTAGTAAATGATTTTATCGATTTGTATGGTCTTTAATATTTGAGAGAGGAAAACTTTCTCGACGACAAGTTTTTTCTGAAGGTTGATGGAAGTACATGTAGCTCTATATCCCACAAATATATATTTTTTGTGGTCAAAATTATAGTCTGGAACTTTATCTCGATAATTTATCTAGTAGTGCCAATTTCAATATTCAGTTCTTGCAATTATTTTCGTGGTCGGAGTGTTGCAATCAAGCGAAAACTATTTTAGAAAATAATAATTGCCCAACATTTTCAAAATTTGGTGAAAATAATATGACTTTGATCAATTTTTTTTACGCGGGATTCATTTAATTCTATTTCATTTGAATTGACTTTTTAGAATTCGTTGGATCTAACAATATGAAATTCTAACCAAATGATACTAGTACAATATGTTCATTTCGATAAAAAAAATTCTAATGAAATTAAATGAAATGAAATCCCGTATAAAAAGAAAAGGATTTCAATCAGGGCCATAATGTTACAAACTTAAAATATTAATGCAATAAAAAAGGATAATTGAAAAAGCTTTGCAAGCATACTCTCCAATCATGCTACTAGATCTTTATATTTTATTTTTATTCAGAAAAAGAATGTGTTCGGGTTAGATATTTAATTTTTAGAATTAGAGTTCAAGTCATTCTATTTTTATTTTTATTCTGTTATTGATCAATTTTTGTACTTTGTGGAAGGAGATAATATTTTATTCTATAAAAATAATGAATTAAAATGTTCCAAAATTTTACAATTAAGTCTTGAAGGTACATAATATCATAATGAAATGGATCGAATATCAATACAATAAAAAAAAAAACATTACTGAATAGTATAATAAACGAATAAGACCCTATAATTGTTGTATACGTATTAGAAAACTGTATCCATACTGTTTTGACCATACTGTTTTGAATGGTCACGTTATTTGACATGACAGTTGACTCGGGTAATTTACATATTTACTCCGACATATTTTAATTTAGGTTCAGAAATGGTAAATACGGTTCGTCGGCCGTCTACCCAGCATATTTGGACCATTTGGTCCACAGACCACAGATGCAATCATGCAAATAATAAGACTTATTAGTAGCTTTAGTTCAAAAAAAGACTTATTAGTAGCTTACCTCATACATTGATTTAACATTACGCAACCTGCTTCATGAAAAGGCTAATTAGTAATTACTGCAGTCTACTCACTTTCTCTCCGTCGTGAATATACTAATTAGTCTCTGCAGCGTGTCGTCCCTCCCGTGACGGGAATTGATTTGGGCACCCTTGAATTTAGTCCGAACACCCCCATATTTCAAAAATGACAAAAATACCTCTTCTTTATCCGAACATCCTCTTCCTGATGATGTTGCTTCTCTCACTTCCAACTCGCTGAGACTTTTGTAGGTAACAAAAACCAGATTGTTAAAAAATCCTTCTAATTTTGATCGAATTCTTTAACTAGTGAAAACCGATTTAAATGTAATTGGCTTGTAGATAAATGATCGAAATATCACTTGGCCATGAAGAAATCCCATATTCATTCGAAAACATGGGAATAATAAGAAATATGGCATGTAAACGTTTTCTTAAACGATCAATATTTATTACTCAACTATATTGGAATATATCACTTGAGATGTGACCAGCGGTGGTTAAGTATGTAATTACTCTTTACATGTATGGGTAATTTTGTCTTAAATTTTTTTCTGAGGGCGTTCGGGCTAACTTGGAGGGTGAGCAAATCTCTTCCCAAGTTCCCATGAAGACGGCACTCGCACGAGATAGAAAAGGAGAGAGACCAGCATCCAAAGTTGAACCAATGGCGCGTAGACTGATTAGTGTCCATTCTCGGGTTGGCGGAAACAAAATGGTCCTCACCGTCGGCAACCACATCATCCCACACAAAGCCTTACGCATCCGAACCCGCTTGGGACATTGGAACGCCATTTCCTGACCCGTGCATTGATCGCCTTGCTGGTTGCTCCTCACATTGGGAAGGTAAGACTAGTCGAATTGAGTTATGCTTTGAAATATTACGATATAATTTTGGCTAATTGATTGATTTTAATTTGTTGTAGTACGAGGCTTTGGTGTGGTTGTGTGGAGGGTTGAGTTTATTCACCACTCTTGGGCTCATGGCTGTTTGGAACGACAATGCCTCTAAAATTCCATCTGTAAGTGTTTTTACTTTCATCTTTGGTTTTAAATTTAACTGTTTATGGATTGTTTATGAGGTAATTTAACTGCTTGGCCACCTCAGCATAAGGTAATCAACTAATTTTAGTGAGCTTTACTTTGTTTTTAAGCTTAAAAGTGAGCTCTAGGCAGATTATCCAAATTGAGGTTTATGAGATAAATCCAAATCGAGTACTTGTTAAGACGAAGATCTGTAGGAAAGAAGTCACTGGTTAGCTGGCCCTTGAGTTTATGGTTCAAATTCAGCTTACAGATAATCATGCCAGAAAAAGTATTTAGTTTCATGACCGGCAAACATGACAAATGTGGGTTGTTATCTAATTGAGTCTTATTTGCAACATATTTATTACTTCTTTTTTTTTTAATATAAAGGTATTGGTTTTGTGGTGCTCCTTAATCCCTAACTGAAATATGAGTAAATAGTGTATATATGCTAATAATAATGTTATTCAGGCTTTGACTTTGAGAAGCAGAAAGTTACAATGAAATTGGTGTTGTAACACAACTAGTAAATCAAGATAGAAGATGAACTGAGCAGGTTTTTTTTATTTACTATTTTAAAATGGTTTAAACTGAACATGCAAAACATATACAATTTACTATATATATTTTTAACAAAACCTTGCCGCTCCAATCTTTGGATTAAAACAAATCAGTATATTGTGAATCTCACTCTAGCAATTCATCCCAAAATTTGAAAGTGAAAATCTGATAAATATGTCTCTGTAAATGAAGTATTATGACACAAATCAATTTCCATAGATGAATTTAAGTCTCATAACAGTCAGCATTTTTTTTTTACATACAGAAATTATGTTTGATGAATTCATTATACAAACACATCACTCCTAATATGCTTCTCTGTACATTGCAAGAAGGGCATGCTTAAGTACCACAAAAAATGCACCTTAAAGAAAGGGATATAGGAAACTTGTATCAAATTTTGTTTCAATTCTTAACCATTCATTAATAACGGCAATTAAAGAAAAGGTTATCAACATATCCACAAAAAAAGTTCTTCCATCCTGGAGAGGTCTAAATTTAGATCGTATATTCCAATTATTGTTACATGTAACTAAGGAAACTAACATTTCTCTCAAGACATATAAGCCTTGTCTGTCCCAAATTTTTTGGGCTACCCCATTTTCCTCAATGAACAGAACTCTTGCTTTACTCCTCCTTTACTCCCTTGTTTCTTATACTGTAGCAAAAAATGGGCCAAGAAAGCTCCAGACCTACATAATTATCAATGAAGCAACAGACGACGTTGACATTTCGATACATGAAAAAGCTCATGCTTTGCACAAGTCCATTTTATCAACAGTTGTCAAAGATGCGGACTCACGACTTATTTACTCATACAACAAAGTTCTCAATGGTTTTTCTGCCAAACTAACTGAGGATGAAGTGAAAGAAATGGGGAATCATCCATTGTTTCTGCGCGCCATCCCTGCCAGCAAACCATACAAATTGCTGACGACACATACACCAGATTTGCTTCAATTGCGTGGTTCCAATGGACTTTGGAAAAAAACCAAAAACATGGGCGAGGGTGTCATCGTTGGCATTCTAGATACTGGCATCTCACCTGGCCACCCTTCATTTGATGACAAGGGCATGCCAACCCCACCTGCCAAGTGGAAAGGCCACTGCGACTTCAGTGCTAGTGTTTGCAACAATAAACTAATTGGTGCCAAGTCATTCCTTAAAGCAGGCGCTGACGAATTAAAACACATACCACCCATTGATGTTGAAGGCCATGGCACCCATACAGCAAGCACTACTGTCGGAGCATCTATTAAGAATGTAAATGTTTTAGGAATTGGCTTGGGTGAGGCATCTGGAGTTGCACCACGTGCACACCTAGCAGTGTATAGGGTATGTAATGAAGAAGGCTGTCAAACTCCAGATATCATCAAAGGGATTGAAGAGGCTGTGAATGATGGCTGTGATGTGATCTCACTCTCCTTGGGACCTGACAGCGGAGATCCTCACAGTGGCTGCAAGCAGCACAGACAGACAAATTAGATCTACAGTTAAGCTGGGTACTGGACTTCTGTTTAATGGAGAGTCAATGTATCAGCCTAAGAACTGGACAAGCGAGATGCTGCCACTGGTTTACCTAGCAGGAAAAGGAGCTCCTGTCAATGCTGACAAATGTTTGAACGGTACTCTGGACAGCAAGATGGTTAAGGGAAAGATAGTGTTGTGTGATCGTGGTATTAATGCTCGGGTGGAGAAAGGTCTAAATGTTCGCAAAGCAGGCGGTGCGGGCATGATACTTGCAAATGATGAACCCAATGCATATAGCACCAATGCCGATAGCCATTTCCTTCCAGCCTCCCACGTTTCTTATGTGGATGGCCTGAAGATAAAGGATTACATTCGTTCAACAAAGAACCCCACTGCGACATTCCTTTTCAAAGGAGTTGCATATCATACTCCTTTTAATCCGTCAATCGCCTCATTTTCATCTCGCGGGCCCAGTCCAGTGAGCCCATTGATCTTGAAACCTGATATTGCAGGACCCGGAGTTTCAATTGTGGCTGCAGTGCCACCCAAATCTGTCGGAAACAAGAAAGCTCAAATGTTTGATTTTATGTCTGGCACCTCCATGGCAACTCCACACTTAAGTGGAATTGCTGCACTAATTAAGAAGGCACATCCTAATTGGTCTCCGGCAGCAATTAAGTCTGCTATGATGACAACAACCGATACAACAGACATAAATGGAAAACCGATTGTTGATCAAGTAGGAAACATTCCAGCTGATGTCTTTGCTATAGGTGCTGGGCAAGTGGATCCATATAAAGCCTTGGAGCCTGGATTAGTTTATGACCTTACTCCGGATGAATATATTCGGTACTTATGTGGTTTAGGCTACAGTGACAAGGATGTTAACGCTATCATCCATCCTGCCCCGAAAGTACAATGTGCAAAGGTGAAGGTGATTTCTCAAGAACAATTAAATTACCCATCAATTGTTGTTCCTCTCCCGAAAAATGGTACTAAAACTATTTACCGTACTGTTACTAATGTTGGTGAGGCAAATGCTAGCTACAAGGCTGTGATTAGTGTGCCAAAAGGGGCATCAATGAAGGTTGTGCCATCGACCTTGAAATTCAAAACTCTGAATGAAAAGAAAAGTTTTAAGATCATCTTTAAGCGATCTGGTAAAGGTCATGGCACCGGAGAGTTGAAGTGGGTTTCGAGCAAGTATGTTGTCCGAAGCCCAGTAGTCATCAGTCATAAAATGTATTTATAGACTGGATAGATTATGTTTTTTTTTTATTGATGTTCTGATATAAAAATAATTCATTAATAGTCATTTCTGTGTGGTTTCTTTTATGTCATACTTTCCAGTATGTAATTTAGATTTTTAGTTGCTATGCTAAAAATGTTAGCAAGTGGTGAATTTGTTATTTGTGACTGATTGCAGTTGGGGAGATATAAGGGGTGGGCCGAATAGCTTACTGTATTTGAGTCCATTAAACATTTAAAATCGTTTGGTGCTTAAAAAGAAAAAAAAAATTCAAGAAAGTAAATCTATGCAGGTGACGGCCTTCAGATTTTTTACTTACAGGCCATTATTGATCCGAACAAAGGGCCCACGCCATTATAAAAAGAATTACACTACTATTTGGTAAGAACTTTTAGTTGCCCACTTGCTTCCGCTCCCTCTGGAGCAATGTATATACTATACAGTACGTATTTGCATCGGTACACTAGATATTTATCGTTCTTTGGTTTATATACCTATGAGGGCTATGACAATCCGAAGGGTGAAATCGAAAAATTAGAGAAACAAAGGCATGACTTTTATTCTTCTAGACAGTCCAATAACAATAATATATAAGAAGCATGCTTCATACACGTTCAAAGTCTATTAGTATTTTTCTAAGAAATGAGCAAAATCGCCCTTTTGTGCGTGCCTAATCGGCACGTCTAACTACCGATGAATAAATATAGACTGTACTTTAGCAATTAGAGAAGTAACTGCCAGCGTAGAAATTTCTATAGTAGCACTTAGCAGTGACCCCGGTATAGGAAACCAATAGTGCACTCATACATAGGGTTTATCCAAGCTTTTGTTTTCTTGATTTTTTTTTGTTGAAGTATGTTACTTATAAATTTTATACATATGAGAATGACAAGGAACTATAGTTACTTTTTATTTTTAATTCTACTTGTGTCAATTAAAGTAAATTCCAATTAGCGGTCCAGAGAAATGCTTTCTCTCTTTTTTTCCCCCATTTCTAGCATGAAGGAAATAAATATTAAACTTTCTCTTTCTTATGTTATGCTCTTATGTCAATTAAAATAATTTTAATTTAACGAGAGATATACTTGTAGTCTTGCACAAAAATCTAAACTTCCTAATTGTTATGTCACATGAGAAACGTGTTTTATGTTTATTTCTCACACAACGGACAAATAAATTAAAAAAAAAAAGAAAGAGAGAGAGAAATGACAAACATTCTAGTCATTACTTGATTTCTTTAAAGTTTCTAGGCCGAACATATAAAATTTTGACTATAAAGTAGTAAATATATGACTATCATAACTATTACTGAAATCATGCATCCGCTTGACTGAGCATAAATAATTAGTTTATTGGCACGAACAAATTCCTCTTCCGTTTTCATACTAGAATTTTTGTCATCTGGTATTGTCCCCAGGTATTATCAGTTTATCACCTGTCCAAATATTAAAGTATTAAAGTACGACTTTCAGTTTCAATCTAATACATTATATATAACAAATGTCGAAGTTCATTAATTTTCTTTGGACCATAGCCCTTTTTTATATACAATAAAAGCATGCTTCGTGCACGTTCAATTAAAACCCATTAACATTAGTTTAAGTAATGCATAATCGCCCTTTTGTGCATACAGCATACTCAGCACGTCTAACGACCAACGAACAATTTTACATTATGGCAATTACATGCTAGCTGCTGATCTCGATGAGGCTAGCAGTGAGCCCATGTATATTGGGTTTATATTATTTACTAAAGATTGATTGCTTAATATTTGTAAATTTTTCTTGTTGAAGTTATTATTTTCTATTCCATGTATAACAACGACCATACATGCACCATCCATTAGAGTCCATGCCCACAGGTCGCACCGTTGTTGGGGTAATTATTTTAGGTAAATCTCATAGTCAGCGTATCTTATCCAAAGCATAAATTAGTCGCATTTTTAATGTAATTATCTAATTCTTTTTTATACTTCAATCTTTTGTTTGTTTCTTCTAGTAGTTTGACCATTTCGTAAACCCATCTTCACAATTTTAATATACACAGATTGTGTTTTAAATTGCATTGATAGTTTGAACCTGAAATTCCGTGCAGTAAGTTTAAATTGTGCACTTGTTCATAAAATACGTATTTGTAGTTCAAATTAATGAAATACTTTAAATGAGGAAAAAACTCATCTTTATTCGGACTAGTTTGTACTCCGGCAGCTTTGCTTTCAACTAACTGCAGTTGAGCACATTAAAGTACAGAAGTAAAATCCATTTGATCCGCCCATTAATAAATTTAAGTCAAACTTAAGCTGATCACACCAAACTTAAGCTGATCATATTAAAGCTGGGTGACTTTGAATCGGTTGAGAATAAAATTATGATTAGTAATTTGGAATAAACAAAATATTATTCTAAACAATAGAAGAATAATTTTTTTGAAATTAATAAGAGTGTTATTTTTTAGTAGACTAAAACTCAGAATAAATTTTTCTTCTTGGTGCATTTACATTATTATTATTTTTTAATAAGGATTAAAAAGTTGTTGTGACCATCTTTTTAATTCGGATCTAGGAATCTAAAGTATATATCAAAAATCGTGGCCGCTATGAAAAGCGGCCACAAATAATTTTTTTCTTTTTTATAATTTTTTTATTTTTTTATAGTTTGTTTAAAATGAATTAAAAATAGTCATACCAATTATTAATATTAGCAAGATTTTTTTTAGACAGAAAAGTATGTCAAGTTTATACAGCGACTTTCTATGGAAGAAATTACTAATTTTGAACTTATAAATTTTTATCTATAAATTTAAACAAGTATTTTACGACAGATTTTTTATATTTTACATTAAAAATTTTTATATTTTACATAGTGCAGCGAATCTGCGACTACCATGTCTAGTAAAAATTTATTATGAATTCAAAACTACATTAAAATAACAGAAATTGTTGAGGACCATCACCTTGTTATAATCATCACCATTAGCACTTACTTAATATTTAGTGTTTATCTAGCATCCAGCTTCTATCCCGTCATCTATCCAGTGCTCAATGCTCCTTTCGCCAATCAGACTCACATTCCCTGCTAACCCCCCACCACCTTCCGTCTCTCCCATCTACCCTCCATACACAGTCGAGCCTCCAATTATGTCATGGGTATCTGGTGTAACAAACAATATAGCTAGAGTAATATCCAGGACAATTGGAGTAATAACCAAGATAATTGGAGGAATAACGAGGACAACAAGAACAACAATAATGACAATTAGAGTAACCATCAGGACAATTGTAGCAACAACCAAGACAAATTAGTGTTTATATCTAGGACAATTAGAGTAATATCCATGACAATGAAGTAATATCCAAGACAATTGTAACAATACTGTCTGATTAGTCGGTAATTAAAGTTCCAAATGATCCGTTTAAGTTAATTAATGACCCAATTTACAAAATAAATCAAAGTAACAGTAAAATCTGACGGGAAATTTAATCTGAGGACATGAAAATGTTCGTTATAATTTTCTGAGTATTTCTGTATATTTGCCACAATTTTCTGACTTCTGAAATTCATCTAAATGATTTATATGAGGAAATAGCTAATTTACAAATGAAATGTCAGTAAGTTATTACACCAAAGGTTACAAAGTTTTGGTCATAGAGAATCTGGACTTATTTCAATAAAATAAGTCGACGAGGAGGTCGCTCCTTCTGCCTCGTCTTCTCCATCCGATCTGTCTCTCTTCTCCGCCTTTCTTTCTTTCTCTCTGGCCTTACTCGAGCGTGTGCTCGTTCTCTTGTGTCGCTCTGTGATTCGATGGGCGTGGCGGTTGCCTCTGAGGTATCCTGTGTGGAGGTGACACCTCTACTACACTTCACGCGCCTTCACGCTTCTGTCTCGAGCTGGAAATTGGTTTGTCGTTCTCTCTGCGTGGATTTGTGAGAGTCAGTTGTTAAGTGCTGTCGTGGTTCAACCTCCTCCTTGGTTTCGTTTTCCCTATCCTTCCTCTGTCGGTTTTGAGGTGAGTGTTCTATAAACCCAATTTCTAGGGTTTGAGTTGGGACGAAGGAGAAGGGAGGTGGGGATCGGAGCCGGGAGAGGTAATATTATTCTTGACACTGTCAATTTCATGAATTTCGATTCATTTTTGGTAAACTTGATTCGCTCTAATCGCTAAGGTTTTCTTGACAGTAACTGTGCATGGAACTAGCACTGTTCTTGATTAGCATAACCTTGATCTTAGCTTTAATTGCACTTGAATTTCTGAGGAGGTTTGCAAAAGATCAAGAGAGAGGTATATCTTTTTCCTATTGATTCTTAGCTTAATTTGATAAAAGTAGTTGCTGTTGGGCTGTGAACTATTAAATATTGAGTATTAGCTGCTATTTGGGTAATCTGAACAAGGTTCACTTGATTCTGTGAATTTTCTGGCACTAACTTGCGTTTTAGGAAGTTGGGTACTTCTGTAGGTATGCTAAATTGCCTCTGTGAGATGCTAACTATTCTGAGTAATCTTTTATTTAATGCATACATTAGTATAGTTTGTATTTGGTGGTGATAGCAGTTTATACAAGTCTGTGAGGGTCTGTAGATGCATGTTATTGGGTATATAGGTTATAATATGCCTATGAAATGAAACTGGAACTGTAGCAATATCATTTGGTTCATGATTTGGCTTATAAATGCATTTAGATGCACACTGTGAAGGTTATCATGATTATAATCATGTATACTATGTTATCTGACATCATTTGAAATTTGGTTTCATGAAATTAAGTAGAAAAGCATATAGATATGTGTGATTCTTTGGGTTATGTAGCTCAGAGAGGGAAAATCATGAAAAGTGGTGTATATTATTTGCTAAAATTTGTAATTCAATCATCTGCATGAAGGTTATTATTGGGTTTCTGTGAATATTCATGTTGCCAATGCAATCCGAAATGATTTTATGCTATTATAACGTCTAGTTTGTAATCAGGAGCATGATACGCATATTTTAAGTTGAGACAGTGCATATTTGGTACATATCATGTATTTCAGACTCATAAGAGTGCATTCGTACCTTGGTACCAGTTACTGGTACACTAATAGAGGGTGAAATTGATTTTCTGGTATAGATCCCGTGCTCTGGGATGATATTTGTGATTTCTGGATTTCTAAGGATATATTTGCAAAGTTCTGAGGGCCTGAAAGTAAATAACTGAGGGCTTATTTGTAACATGTGGGGTATTTATACTTTCTAGTGGGCTTGTATGAATAAATTGAGGGTTTTAAACTTTGTGTGGGCTGGAATTGAAATTGGCGGATGGATATCGGATGGGATTTCTGCTTTTGTCGGACCCGTTAAAGGTCGACTGAGTCCAACTTGGTTGACTGTGTTGACTTGGTTTTGCCGCTGGATTTGGTTGGCTTTGCCGCTGGATTTTCTGAGTTGGGCTGAAATTTGAGTTGGGCTGGAAATTTCGGTGGGCTTAGCGGAAAAAAAGAAAGAAAAGAAAAGTGGGCTTTCGGAATATTTGTGGGCTAAGTTTAATTCAGTTTTGTGGGCTATTGTAAATGATTATAATTCGGATTATGATTTAATTAAGTTTCAGATTAAGACTTAATTAACGACAAGTGGGCTATTAATCTCGGTTGAGCTTGATAATAAGAATTAAACTAAATGACTTGGAAACAATGTACTTAGTTTAATTTTCGAATTTCGGATTTTAGGGAAATGATGAAAAACGTCTGATTTAACTGAACGGATACTGTGGCAAATACTCAGACACTCTGATCCCGCTAAATAATAAAATAAATTTCTGATTTTCTCTGAGTTTAATAAGTATTTCTGATATTTCTGTTATTTCTGCTATTTCTGCTAATTCTGAAAATTCTGAAAATAAAATCTGATTCTGATTTCTGATTTCTGACTTTAGGAAAAATACATAATAATAATAATAATAATAATAATAATAATGAAGTAAAGGAAATAATTCTGACGATTGGACTAATAATTTAAACATCAATCATTAATCATATCTGCTATGAAATTTGGAACTATTACCGTCAGTCAAGTGGGGTTAGATTAACCAGACTTTAGTTCTGTCCAAACGGATTATAGAACCCCGTTAAATAAATATTAACAGATCTAAATCTATTAATTGTGAACAGGATCAGCCGGCCACTCACACGCTCCGGACGAGTGTGAAGGTGCGGATACGCGGTTTCTTGATTAAAATTCGGAATTCGGTACTTCTAAATTAATGCATAGCATGTTGAAATTTCTTGGATATTGCATATTGCACTCTATTTTCATGTAGAGATAGCAGCCCGGAAATAATCAAACAAATGCATGTTGATTATATCTCCGTTTTGACAATGATTATTATACAGTCTGAATCTGAAATCCGTTTGTTTCTGAATAAATTACAGACTGTAGCAAATGACTGGAATGGTTTCCGTAATCTTCTATTTCACTTGACTTTATTTGTGATAGAAGAATCAGACTTAAAATAACTGAACCATTTCCAATTTCTGTATATCGGATAAGCATATTTATAATTTATAAACTCTTGCACTCTCCGGTGATTATCGGTTTGGCCACCGACCCGGCTAGGTTATTAGCGCTATTATCTCTGGAAAGATTCCCTCTGTCTGGTTTATATCAATTGGTTTTACCATTGATTAAATATTACGGGAAGAGTTCTTTCTGTATCTGTCAGGCCTTAAGAACTTGAGTGTATAAGTTTTAACTGTATGATAAATGCTTATGTTTGTGATTCATCTTTCTGTGTTGCATGTCATCTGGCAGATGCCGGTATTAGGACCTTTCCGACTGATACCTACGGTATTTAAATATCTGCAATTTAAGTTAATATTTTTGTTGGGATTTTAGTCTGATGCACGGATTTGTATTAAGATCCGCGTACTGGAACTAAAACCCGCATTGAGAATTTATTCTCACTCTGAAATTTTGTTTTGCATGTGCCTCATTTGGAATGGGGGTTCCAGGCCCGGCAGAGACTTTCTAGGCCTCATGCTGTAGCTACTACTGAGTGCTCGTTCGTGAAACTTGAAGTGTACGTGCCATGGTTTCAGTGTAATGTCATGTTTCTGCTCAGTTTCGATGAGTTACCGGAAATTTGTGCTTTTGTGTATTTTGAGTTGTTTGGTGATGGTCCTCCGCCTGACGGTGTGGTTCCCGAGTGGGACCTATCGCAACCAGTCACGGAAGAGGAAATTTGATGAGTTGTAGGATGACTCATCTCCGTGTCCTGGTTTTGGTGCATGTTTCTCAGCTGTGTGGATAAGCCTTTCTGTAAATATTTTGTTGTAAAATATGTAATGTAAGCCCGACATTAGGATAGATGGTTTGGACCGTCAGTTAGAACACTTATTTGTATAATAAATTAACTGACGAGTCACTAGGGTTAGAGGTATGAAATAAGCCGGGCATGTAAATTATGTAAGTTTGTGTAAAATACTTTCAGTGCTTGCAATAAATTGTGTGTGAATATTATCTGCTGGGACCGAAATCAAGAAAATGGAATAAGTAGTTTTATAGAAAAAAAAAAATTTTACTGTCTGTCTGTTAGCCTTACAAAAGTATTAATTACTCTTGTGGCGAAGACTGATGTCATACCCAGCTTCCGGGGTGTGACAACAATTAAAGCAACGACTATGAAAACTGAAACAACAACAAGGACAATTGGAACAACAACCAGGACAACTAGAACAATTTCAATAATAATTAAAGTAACAACCAAGACAATAGGAGCAATAACCATGACAAATGGAATAACAACCAAGACAAGTAGAACAACAACAAGAACAATCAGAGTAACTGTTAGGACAATTGAAGTAACAAATAGAAAAACTAGAACAACAATAAAGACAATGCATGCGTTGAGATGAGGGGGAGGGGTTGACAGCACGAGGACATGAGGAGGTGAGAGGGTGGGTGACAAGAATCAGCGATAGAAAAATGGATCGGGCGAGTAGGGTGAGGGAAGGTACACTGATGGAAGATCAGCGTTGATCTGGGCAAACACGGCAGAAATAGAAAAGGCAATCTGGATAACTGGTACGAAAATAAAAAGTGAATAATGCGTGATGACGGTGATTGTCAAAATATGCGATGGTCCAATTGTCAAAACTCTTGATTAAAACCTTTTATTCTTGACTATTTAAAAATAATAATTTTTAATTATAAATAACTCATTCTAATTTTATTCTCAAGCTATCCAAATGCCCAACAAATTTCCACCGTTTTTCTTACAATTTATCGGGTTCGGTGGAATCGTACGTTGGTGCAGTGAGCGGACAAAGGAAGTATAATTGTTTGTTAGCAACTTAGCATGGAACGCTTATGCAGTTATTATGCCTTTAAAAATTTGATAGCTAGGCGCCTTTTCTTTTCTTTTCTTTTCTTATGTTTTTCCCTTGTCAGAGCTAATGTTGCTCAATATATCTCTCGACTTAATTATTCTTACATGAATGGGAAAATTCTTTCTACAGCGCAACATTGTACTTAATTAATTCCCTCTCGCTTGCATGAAGCATTCCAGATAATAGTTATCTCTAATGAAATCTGACACGGTGACACCTAATAAACGCTTGATCCCCTGTGGCAATGTGGCATTACCTAGTACTAATACGAAAATTATCAGAGCAGTTCATGTGCTGAGAACTGTTTTATAATTTTGTGACTAAGGACAAGCTGAAGATTGGTTTTTTATGAATAATTAAAATTAGAATTTCGGAACCCTTAATTCTATTTTTTATCTTAAAAAAAAATTCAGGTTGAATTTTGATACCACATCTGCAAATTTATTGTTTTTGTGCCTTAAGTTTCAGAGGAAACTAATATATCTATTTACTCATATGTACGAAATAATCAAATAGTGCTCTTAGGAAAGTAATTAACGATGATTTTCAGAAGTAATGTGTTCAAGTAATATGAAGAGTATTTATGACCATTCTCCGTCATAAGAAAACAGAAAATATATGATTAAACATGTTTTAACTTTAAAATTAAAACAATGATTTCTTAAAAATTGATAAAACAATAAACTGAACACATGCTGACATATGATCTAGATAGAATAACACAATACAAGAACTGGAGTTCAATATAGTTGGTCAGTGATTCCGTCATGTACTTAAAAGTAACATATTCAATTTCTACTAGACGCAAAAGAGAAATTAAGTCGAATTATTAACTGAGCTATGTATCTCTTAATAAATAGCCTTAATTAAAAAAAAAATCATACAATAAATAAGGCAAAAAAAAGCCTTCATGATATACTGTACTTGAAATTAGTAACAAAGTGGCAAAATGAGACCACTTATTTTTTTCAAAACCTGAAAGACTCGCACAATATTCCTACACTGCAGAGTGCCACGGAAGAACCAAAACATAGTTTAATAGCAAATAATAAGCGCCACTTTGAACCCACTTCCTAATTCCTATTTTATTTTTTGTTGTGAACTCACTTAAACCTATAAGAGAGGAGTCTCTTTGATAGACACGTTAATTGGAGCCACTATATCTTTTTTGACATCCAAGAAAGCAAAAACACACTCAAATATCTCTATGGCTTTGGAACTTGGGAAGTCGAGCTGATACATTGCTTTGGAGGGAGCTATACAAGTATACAGTATACACACAGCATAGGCACGGCGATATAAAGCTCGAGGAGAGGCACCTTGTTGATCAGAATATAACAGGTAAGAAATTTTCAACTCTTCGCATTTTCTCTCAATTGACCCGCCCCGCTCAAATAAACATTTTTACTAAGTAATCACACCCCCTCCTTAGGAAAGAAATCTAAATAAATAAATAACGAAATATTTGTGATAGACTAAAATTTTCAATCTCAGTCATTTATAATTTTAGTGAAACGGTCTGAAATCATGCAAAAAATTTTAGCCCACTCTAAATTTTTCATAAATAAATATTAAAATTAGTGAAACCCAATCCTTATATATAAAAAAAATAGATGCACAAGAAACCCTATCCTAATATGCATGTAGTCTGAATCTGCACTACTATACATGTTTCCAAGAAAATTTAATTTTGGTCCTTGTGACGTCTTTCTTTTGACATAGACGGTCCTACATTCCTAGTTGTCTTTTTATTTGCCCTAAAGAAATTATTCGAAAGAAAAAGTAAACAATTGTATTACCACCAATCGACAAAAAATAACATTAATGGATTATGAAAGTATTTCATAATAAATTTCAAAATCTCCGGAAAAGTACCTTACAAGTTACAACACAAATTATCTTTAATACATTCAAAAGTAAATTGTATAAGCAAATAAATGCAATTGTTTAATTTGTTGAACTCTGACACTCTTAATTTCTTTAGACGATTTATAATACCATAGAATGACAATTCTAGAAAATTGAAGTTGAAAAAAGAAATTTAGCATTGCATATAGTTATCTTGAGAATTAAGACCATGTATGGGTCCATATGTTATTATATTCGATCTGAATTGTAGGGTACTATTTTGTTTCAATCTAAATTGTCTGATTTATAATAAACACGCTAGATTAACCATCTGATCTCTTCGAAGGGTGGAGCTCCAGACTTCCAGTAGTATTGAAAAGAAATCGGATACATTTTCTCTAGACTAAAATGTTAGAACGAAAAAGTAGATTATTATGATCCAAAATCAAGAATAACAACGAAATGAAGGTTGCTTGCTAATTTGCTATTTACCAAAAACAAATACCGCGCAGTGCTTACACCATGCGTGTTTGCCAAAAATGCAGGGCAAGTAGGCGACTGGTTTCATCAGTACGCTCGTGCTAAACATGGAAAAGAAGGGTGGTCATGTTTACACCAAACTCCCTGCATTTGTTAGAAATGCGGAGCAAACGAATGGCTTGTTGCAGTGATGTACTCGCTCAATCATGAAAACTAAGGATAAAATACATCTCCCCGTGTTTTATCAAAATGGAATCTGAACACTAATGATTTGTTCCACCAATGTGCTTGAGCTTATATACGTACTTTCGTAAATCTTAAAAGTGAAAACAATATGAATTGATTGCCACATTAATGGATTATTTATGCAAAGAAATTGTAGACAAAGCGTCTCTTGATCATCTTCTCTTCTCACATTTGTTTTGGAATAAATTGAACAATAAAATGTGTAAATAGCAAACAATATGGTTCGCATTTATATATTGAAATTTAATGAATTTATTTCTAAAATATTTGAAAAAAACAGTACGATTTAATAGCAGTGAGTGATAGATCCAGACAATCTAACAAGCATGTCACCAAATTGAGACATATTTCTTTTTTAAATTAGTCATTTAAGCCTAGACAAATTTAATACTGATTAATAGATTAAATTTATTTGAATTATAAAAAAATGAAGACAATTATTACGAATATTGAAAACTAAGCACGTACGGACACCATTCTGAACTCCTTCCCTAAGATATGCCCTTAATTATTGGTAAATAAATGATTATAAATATATAAAAGGAGATTGATGTATGTTTTGCAATGACACAAAGTAAAACTTTGACTTTCTTTTATAATAACAATGCATCTTTCTAACTTTTTTTTTTTTCACCAATGCACTTTATTGTTATTTTAATTTGTTTTTCAAATGTATCAAACAATCGGTAAATCTGTCATCCATATTTCTCAGTATATATAACTATTAATTTTGACAAAACGTGACGCCTACTGGCTATTTCCACAAAAATGAAAACAAAAACGAAACAAAACAAAACGTGGGACTTACAACTTTTGTTTACATTAGAGTAGACGTGATCATTGAATAAAAGCTGCGGCCATTATAGTATCATATGTTAGTTTTATAACTAATCTCTAATCAAGGGCAAGACAAAGGCATTACTTCTTTTGATAAGGATATGATAGATTAGCACAAAAGGCGCCGCATGCTGGTTGTGTGTGTGTTCGGCAACTGAAAGTGAAAAGTGAAAAGAAATATATTACCGAAATAAAATTAAGAAAATTAGAAAAGTGAAAAGAAATAGGCGTGCCTTTGGCGCGGCTCCCGAGTTATGCTACAATCCTAAAAGCAGACTAAACTGATCCAAAGCCAGTAGACCAGTACTGCTTCTGAGTCTCTCTCTAGTCTCTTTTCTTTTTTAATCTACAGCCCTTTCTTATTTAGAAAAGCCAGAATTATTTTTCTATTGGAATTCAGACTTTCTGACGTGGGACAACAAGAAACCAAATATGGTGCCATGCCGCAAACGTGCCGTGTAAAATCCAATGTTTTTAATACCCTACCGGCCATCAAACCGGCCAGAGCAGAGGTATCCGGTTTTACCGGTTTGTGCCGGTTTGTACCGGCTTGTACCGGCCTGTATGTTTCTCACAGGATATAATATACATTTAACTATTTAACAACACCTATGGACAAATAGGGTCAGTGGCCCAGTGGATTGTGCTGCTGACTCAGAGGGAAGCCCACGTGGGTTCGATTCCCATCTCTCAGAAATTGTTTTTGACAGTTTTTCTTTGAATAAGCGGAAAAATGGAAAGGAAAAGTGACCGGTTAAGCCGGTTTTTCCGGGTTTTGACCGGTATTTGACCAAAGGATTTTAAGAGTGATTTCCTACCGGATTGTGATCCGAAACCTGGTTTTACCGGAAATTTCCGGTAACCGGTAGGAATTTAAAAACATTGGTAAAATCCCAAATGTCCGATGGACGATGGATGTTCCGTGAATAATACCAGATTGATAGGTCTGGAGAAAATTAACCGCTGAGATCAGATCAAACGGCTCGGATTGTCGCCATGTGGCAAACGTGACGTGTAAAATCCCAACTGTCCGATGGACGATGGATATCCCGTGAATAATACCATATTGATAGGTCCGGAGAAAATTAACCGCTGAGATCAGATCAAACGGCTCGGATTCTGAGCGACACGCGTGCCGCGCGGCACGGGATAAGGATTCAGGACAACAACAACGATGAAGTTGTAGTTGTTGTCATTCTTCCAAAGTTGGAAGTTAGGATATTCAATAAATTCAAATAAAATTCTAATTGTAGTAGAACAAATAATTAATTAGAAATATATTATTCAGAGTTTGGTATTGTATTATTCAGTATGTTTCGTCTTATGTATGCAAGACATGATAATTGATGAATCATCCTCAAAATAAATGTCATTTTTTCACGGTACGATTATTAAAGTGACCATTGGCAGCTCCTTTCTATATTTAGGAGAACGAATTAGAATAATATTTATTAAAAATTGGAGATATTTTAATCAAAATATTTTCAGTTAATTGCAATATTTGTAAAGAGGATGATTGCAACGGCTAGTAGAAGATATTAAGCTTCGGCTTGTTGTCATTGCTTAACAACGGACCGAAACATTATCATGTCACCGGCCCCGTGGAGTACATGAGTTGTGAATAATGAATGATATTAAAGAAAAGAAAAGGAGGAACGATTCCAATTATAATTGATTTTAAGGGCCACGGCATGCTGAAAGTGACGTGTGCTCGTACGGTCCTGTCATCATGATTACAGAAAAAAAAATTTAATTTGCTCTACTAATTTTTTTAGAAATTAAAAAAAATTAAATATACAATATCGATTGACAAAATATTAAGAAATTTCTGAAATGTATTTTTATATTAATGTTTATTAGGAGATTAATTTTACAATCCACCTAATCATACAATTTACATCGGTTGTTATAGTTGTGATGGCAAGAATTTTATAGCCACAACCACCTTGACTGTTCATTAGAGATCTCAACGAATATTAAAGTTTTTAAATTTTATTGAAAGAAAAAAGTTTCTTAAATTAATTATATACTATTGTACGTGTCTGACCTAGGGCTGTCAATGGTACCCTTTTAACCGTTTACCCTATCCGTATCGTATTCGATAAGACGGATATGGATAAAGTTTTATTTTCGTTAAGTTATCGGGTACGGGTATGGATAGAAAAAAATTTTCGTTAATTTATTGGGTAAGGGTATGGGTAAGGCTATTTCGTATTCGTTAATTACCCGTACCGTTATATATATAGTTTATAATCTAAATCATAATAAAAAATATATAATTGTAAGATTCAATTATAAGTTAATAACAAACAAAATCAGAAAGATATGATTGTAAGATTCAATTGATGCGTCAATAATTAAATTACTTGATTAAATTACTAGATTTGATTGAGATAATAATGCATTAATTTGGAAAGATATGATGGTAAGATTCAATAATTAAATTGCGTTAATTTTTTTCCGATTTTCATTCACACGCTACATTAAATAAAATATTAAACTTTTTCAAAAGATCCCTTTGTTTGAGAAAATATTGTATAATTAGTAATTACTAATTAGCAAGGTTTTAAAATGCGGTTTTTGCGGTATGACGGTACAAAGCTGATTTAGCGATTCGGTGTTATATCGGTGATATAACGGAGAAAAAACGGTGTGTATAAAAAGACAATTATACAACTAATCTATCTTATAAGTTACTTGAAAATTTAAAATATAAAAAAATAACAAGTCAAAAAGGTAAAATAGACAAAATCAAAGTATTAAAAACTAAATGAATTAGGATTTTTGTATGAATTTGTATTCAGAAATTTTTTTTTTTTTAAGTTACATGACCCATCCGTTTTTACGCCGCTAAATGCAACAATTTTAAGTTATATCGCCGATATTTTGGAAATATAACGCAACTGTTATTTCGTGCTTGGTTGTTGTAACGTTGATGCGTTTTGCTCCAAAAATCTGTTATTCCGGTCATAACGGTGTTATTTCGGTGAAATTTAAAAGCTTGCTAATTAGTTATGTTTTTTTTTTTTGACAATTGGAATGAGAAGATATTGTATGATTTTATTATATTTTAAGTATTATTAAATAGTGCACTTTATTAATATATTTGTATAATATTTTTATTTATTCATATTGTACAATTTTTTTCATTGATTTATTAACATTATTATTCATTTTCTACCGTTACCCTACCCTTATCGTTAATTCATAATGGGTAAGGGTAGGGTATGGGTAAAGTCAAATTTTAACGGGTAAGGGTAGGGTATGGGTAAAGAAAATTTTAACGGGTATGGGTATGAAAAACGTCTCTACCGTATCGTACCCTACCCATTGACAGCCCTAGTCTGACCAGGTGTTGTAGAATCCTTAGTCCCTTACCATCAGAGCTCCAGCAGCGAATTTGAGCCAATTACATAGCACGAGTGTCGTTTATATGCGAATAAAATTAACGCCTCTAGAAAATATATCACTACGTATATCAGTGTAATTCATTCATATGGTTATGGTTATTATTTAGATTGATGATGGATGTCAATCTGGTACTTCAATATTTCTGTATTTTTTTTTTCAAGTCAACTGGCGATTATCAATAGACAAATTTTATTAAATATAATAAAAGCTTACAATTAAGTTGAGCAAAATTTAGAACAAGTTCGTTAAGTTCGTCAATATATTACATGTTGCTGTCAAGCTCTTAAAAAGAAAAGGTTCGTTAATAGATTACAGGCAATGTTATTTTCTAGTTTTTTTTTAAAAAAAAGAATTAAGACACGGATATATTTGAATTGCAGTAATATCTATGAATCATAAACCAGAAGAAGTGTTTTTTTTTTTTTTTTTGAAAATAAGACGGACAATTAAGTCCTCCAACTTATTTCGAAATTAAATGTCATAAATAACCTCTAACTAGATTTTGAAGGAGAATATTTTAATATACAATTTTAATTGATAAAAATATCTTAGAAGGAGGATATACAAGTAAATTAGCTGCACATTATTTTTTTGTTTAATTAAGGCCTTTTGCAGAAGAAAAGTTCTGTTAGATATAGAATTTTTAATATCTAAGATAAAGACTAAATATTATAATAGTACCTTGAATATCCTTTTTCAAGTTCTATTAGCTTGCCTCAACTTCATTAACGTGTGGAAGTTGCTAAATTTCTGCATGTGATGCAATTTTCCTCTCTTAAAAATTCCGGAACGAGGATTTCTAGATGAACATTATATGACCAGGGAACTATAAAGAACCGACATGCAATAAATTAGAAATCCATGTTACACAGGTAACGATTGCACACAAGACATTGACATGGTCGACAGAGGTTGGAAACACAGTCACAGAAGAAACAGTCTAGCTACAATAAATAAATGTGACTCAAAAAAAGGTATAATAAATAAATAAATAAAATTCAAGAATATTTTGCACCTTTTTTTAATTTTTTATTAAACTCGTGTCCTGCGGTCTTACATTAATGTCATATCAAATCAAATCAAAATCAAATTCAAAATTATAAATAAATATGTGTGAGTGTGATCATTTAACTAAATGTGGTTTAGTATTGTGAAATTACATTTTGTGTGTCGGATATTATCGCTCATAAAACTGATCCGTTTCACCGACATTCAATAATTTGACAACATATTGTTTTGTTTCTCATTTTTGTTACATCTTTTTATTTTCATTTTCATTTTGCCTCTATTTTTTTTTGTGTTGCAAGCATAACAACCTATTCATAATCAATTACTATAATTTTTATGTGTCAAATTTCGAGCGAAGCTCGATCGATTAGTCCTAGTGATATATTCAGCTTCTTTTATGAAACACCAATCAAATAAAATCAAATTGTTGTATAAAGATTCACTCGTAAAAACTTCAAATTATATCCATAAATGCATAAATTATGCAAATTTACATCATACAATTTACTTCCAAATTTTAATTTTATATCTAATAAATTGATATTTTTCTATGACTTAACAAAAGTTGAACAAATAAATATTTATTGACACTTGCGATATATAAATAAAAGGCGGAGATAAAAAAAAATAGAGTTTTCTTTTTTATCTTTTGCAGAAGTAAGTTTGAGATTTTAGAAGGCTACACGAGATTTTTAATATTATTATATATTATATTATAATAATGTAAAAATATGACAGTAGCATATTTAGAGAACAATAAACGTAATTTTATGTTTTCCCAAGGACACACATAAAACAATGCCAAAACAGCTGTATACGCTTTTAAACCCCAGACTTAAAGCTGACGCACTTTTGTATAACTTTTGTGCAACACAAAGGCACGAGAGAAGAAAGCAAAACTAATTCAATTCCTCTTCATCATCCAGTTTCCACACTCTTTGTTTTTTCTACACAAGATGAGCAGCATGGATAGCACTTCCAATTGTGACGAGAGCTCAGAATCAGACCTGAATCCTTCCCAAGAAGATCTCACATTTCCTTTGTCAGAGGCCAATTCTCTCTTTTCTCTCTCAAAACGACTCGACGAGCTCCTAATTTCGTACGAGTCGCTTCACAAGGCATGGCCGCTAAAAGAACCGGTACGGTTGTGGAAAACAAGCTTAGTGTCAAGGACCGTGCTGAGGTGCTTGATCAAAGAGCAGCTGATAATGGTACGTTGAGAAAGAAGGTACCATTGTACAAGATCATTTATTTAATGCAGTGGAAAAAGTAGTGTTTTTTTTCTGATGGGTTGGTTTGTGTAGAGGTGCTGGTGGTCAAGGAGAGATTTTCCAAGCTTTTGCTGGGAGAGGACATGTCTGGCAGTGGGAAAGGGGTTTCTAGTGCAGTGGCTATCTCCAATGCAATCACTAATCTCTATGGTAGGTCCAGGTTTAATTCTTATTTCTGAAAATTTTGGTACGAGTATCAGTGTCAAATCATTATTAATTTGGGACAAGGTAAGCTCCTTATTTTCTACTTGAATACCGGTCCAACTTGTACTGTACCAATCAGTACCAGACTGAATATCAGGGTGTTGATCAGACCTCAATTTAATATCCCTTTTCTTCATTTTTTTTTGAAGCAACAGTGGGAAACGTGATTCTTATATTCCCATTTTATTATATATTTTTTACATTTTTCTTGAGTTAATCCTTCCATGAAGCCTTTAACTAAATATATGTTGTGAATTGATTCATATGAATGGAAATGTCGACTCTGTTAAACTTTTTTTTTGCATATGTTTCTGAGCAGCAACTGTTTTTGGGAATTGCCATAAGCTGGAACCCTTGCCAGTTGAGAAGAAAATTCTGTGGCAAAGAGAGATGTACTGCCTTCTTTCTGTTTGTGATTACATAGTCGAGCTATTCCCATCGTCACAGTCTCTGCCAGATGGGACCAAGTTAGAGGTCAGTGCTAAATCTGAGTAGTATTTCTTAAAAAAGCTAATTTACTGTGTATTGTTTTTCTTCTTAAGCATCTATGTTTATTCTTTCAGGTGATGGCAACTAGACCAAGGTCTGATATTTCAATCAATCTGCCTGGACTTGAAAAGTTGGATGCCATGCTTCTTGTAAGTCTATTATTATTTTTATCTCTTTTGGTTGAACAGGAGTGGCCTCAAGGGCCACCAGTTTTACAAGAGAAACAGTTTAGCAACTGGTACTGATCTGAGCTACAATACAGAAAATAGTCATAGCCCACAGTCTCTCCCTGCCCCGAAAGGGAAAAAAAAAGTCTATTATTACTTATTATAAATGAAAACAAGCTTTTGAATTTTTTCCTTCTATTTTTGTTAAATTTCCCGAGTTTTATCATCTCTTCTGTCACATTTTCTTTTGGGGGTAGTTTTCTGAAGCATTGAATCAATATCACAGTGATTTGTTTATTTTCAAAACTGGAGAATTTGCCTTTACTAAATTTAGCATAGTGAGATGCTTAACCTAGAGACAACTGAACTTTTAAATTTACTATTTATGTTAAGTACCAGAGGAAATTCAGAAAACAAAGTAAAAATCCAAATGTGATGTGCAAAGAAGTAAAATGAGGCAGTAGTATTATTATCACCATTAATTCCAAAATGGTAAAATTGTCGCAGGACATGCTAGATGACTTCGAGAAGACAGAGTTCTGGTACATAGATGAAAATAAATCACTACTACAAAACAATGATGTGACCCCACTTGTAACAACCCCTCAACGAAGTGTCGATAAGTGGTGGTTGCCGGTTCCATCTTTGCCAAAGTCTGGTCTGTCTGAGAAAGCAATCAAAGATTTGAGACAGAAGCGGGATTGCGCATATCAGATTCACAAGGCTGCTTTGGCTATAAATTGTTCCATTCTTGCTGAAATGGAGATCCCGGAATCATACACTCAAGCGCTACCCAAGGTGAAATAAAAATCCTTACCATAGTACCAGCTCACACACATAGGCTTATGTCGCATACAAATGTACAGTGTAGCCATGGAATTTTCTTCGTAAGCTCACGAACACTTGTTCGCTGCATATAAATGTTTGTTATTGTTGTCCATTGGTTTTGGGAAAATAAGATCAATCTACTTTTAAGAAGAATAATAGAGAACAGTATTAAAAGTTTACTAGTTTTATAGGTGTTACATCCACCCATAACTAATCCAAGACTAAATTTTAACAATTCAGAGTGGACGAGCATGTGTAGGAGACTCAATATACCGCTACATGTCAACTCTTGACCGTTTCTCGCCAGAACACCTCATTGACTGTCTAAAAATTTCTTCTGAGCATGAGGCACTCGCCTTGGCAAACTGTGTGGAGGCTGCCATGTATGTCTGGCAACGAAAGGCACGCCCTGCTAGATCAAAGCCATCATGGAGTATTGTTAAGGAGTTGATGGATGCCAGTGATAAAAACTTTGTCCTATCAACTAGAGCTGAGAGTGTCTTGTTGTGCTTGAGAAAACAATTTCCCAGCTTACCTCAGTCCAGAGTTGATACAAGCAAAATCCAACATAACAAGGTAAGTCATAAGTGTATTCTAACATGAAAGAGTTTCTACTGGGTCTCTTTATAAATAGATTCACCTTGGGCAGGCAAGTGTTATACTTGTTTCTCCAGATCTGTTTTGAGGACATCCTATTGGTTTGGTGCTGTAATGGCCACAGCCATACCACAGAGCAGAATATTAGGATGATGCCCACAATGGTGTGCAATAGGTTCTATATAATGCTCCCTTAATCCTGGGACACAATTAGGGATATAGTCTCCATATAATTTTTATAAGTCATCAATTTTTTTTTCTTAGAGACTTTCTTGTTCGTACCTAGAAACTTGAATTGCCTATTAGGTGCATGCTTGTACAGTTTTTCCTAATGTTTTCTGCTAGCAATATGAGTTAAAAAACTTAAAATTATTGGTTGTAGGATGTGGGACAGGCAATACTGGAGAGCTACTCAAGAGTGTTGGAGAGCCTGGCACACAACATTGTTTCATTGATTGATGATGTTCTTTTCACTGATGCATCTGTAAAGCAGACATGAGTTCACCAGAATAGGAAATGCAAGAAAGCCAAAGAAAACATAATGATATAAAGGAAAGAAAAGGAAGGAATGCAGAATGTTGTCCTTTCCTAATGTACAAAAATAATTTATCTTTAGTACCAGCGTATTTTCCCTTGTAGTAATAGCAAATAAGCAGTGTTTAGCCACTAGGTCAAGAGTAATATCGACTGTAATTCATTATAGGTCAACCCAAGTGGAACATTTTGATCAAAAGAATAAAATAAATACAAGAGTACATAGCTTACGCAAAGGGTTATCAGAGTATCCATTGTTTCACATTGTGGTCCTTGAAGTTCGAATGGTACCACATTAATACTTAAAAAGTTCTCATATTGTATCATATCGATACTTTTAAGGTCATGATAAAATATATTTTATAATTTAAGGACTATGCACTCTAAACACAATGTTATAACTCAAGAATAAGGATTCGATCTATCCTGGGTGGTCCTAACCTGGGTTAATCCAAATAAGGGCACATGGACGAAATATAATGCTGCATTTTTCATAACAAAAGTATTTTGAAAAGTGATAGGCGATCGAGAGAGCAGGTTCTGATGAAAGAGGGATCTCAGGTGGTTGCTTATATGACCTAAACAGGTTAGGATGCACATATGAAATCTTAGCTTTCTAATTTTTTTGTTGAAAATGAAAATAGAAAAGATCTTAACCAACAGTCCAGAGCATTAGGGTTTACCAGTATTTCATGGCAGCTGCTAAAGAGAAAATTGAGCAAGAATAAAACAAAATACTTCCAGTAAAGTGAATCAGTGACAGAACTAGCAATCTTGCTTATCAGGAGCCAATTTATAACTACCTGCTTCAACATCTATATGATACACCACCTGGGGCCAAACGAGAACAAATATTAATGTCAAGATTGTTACCAGTGGACTCATTGACATACCCTGTACCCTCCTCTCCATATCTGACCTTATTGACAAGTACACTAGTACTATAAACATTCACAAGAGCCCTTCTACAAACCACAAATTTATAACAGAACTATCAGAGGAAAAACCTTTACAAAAGAAATAAGAGAAATAAATCACAAAAGTTAAAAGAAAAGGAATCCTCTCTATCTAATCAAAGGAACTTTGACCCAATATTTACAGAAGCAACATTATTCCAGTCAAAGCTTCCTGGACGTACTTAGTGAACAGCGATTATCGTTTACTTTTCCTATGAAAACCATAAGTCAAAAATAGCTTCTTCTAGTAAATCATCTAATGTATCATCTCCGATTTCTAAAACAATGACCTCAATATCAGGTCGAGTGTCCATCCAAGATGCATACTCAAAATCTTTTGCAACTATCTGATCTAGCGTGCAAGGAAACTTATGATTTAAAAGCAAATCAACACCTTTACACACTTCCTTGATTAGGTCTTCGCCCACTGGCACAGACCGTATTCTTTTATTAGTAGACCAAACCCAAGGTGAGGGAATGAAAAATATATTCCGCATCTCATTCAGAACTTCCTCTATTAGGTCAAAGAGGTATTTTGAATCGTCAGAGTAATCATATGACATTCCAATTTCATCATATAAAAACAAGTCAAGTAGTGGGCCATCAGCTCTCCACCTCTCTGAGTGTCTTTCGCACAAACTTGATGCTTTTACAACCACTCTAACAAACTCAGACCGGGTTTCCTTGTCATCCAAAATTGGTGTCTCATAGGTAGGATTAAGAAAAGATGAGATATCAAACTCTTTGAATCGAATTGTTGTTCGTTGTATTGGTATCTCTTCTGAAAAAAGGAATCATTTCCGGTTAGTTTAATGTTTGAGACAACTAAAATAGAAGTTTCAGAAATTCAAGTACTTTGTATATTTTACTCAATTTCACTGTAGATTCTGACTACATATGAGTTCAGGTACAGTATGGAATGATGTTAATACCAGAGCTGACTTGATTTGGTACATAGATGAGGTTCTTTCATAATAAAGTACATAAGGTCATTCTGTGATAATGAAGTACATAAGGTACAAATTTTTACCCAAGAAACTTTACCGTGCTTTGTAGTTCTTGAGGTAAATCTGACAATATCATCCGGTACAGCTTCATCATGCAAAAAAACTGAGCATGAATCCTTGATGTTTTTCTCTGAAGTGTCAGTAGACTCTATAACTTTTGTTACAAACGGTTGAGCTGCTATGTCGATAGGTCTGCCATGTGAATTTGAAGTGTCATCTTCTTCAGATATTTGTGAAGATTCAGGTTCCTCCACTTTCCCCTGAAATATAGGTAAGAGAGTCATAATTTGTCCAATCAATTGAATTTGCATCATGAAAATTCATTCTATTGAAAAATAACAGACCACCTCTAAAGAATCCAAGCATTCCCTGAGACCGACCATCTCCTCTCCTTGTGTGTCACTGCCAAGTATGTCTAACTCTACAAATATCAAGTGTTTCCTCAGTCAAAACTATCATACCAGGTCATGAATAAAAAAGCTGTACAGAATTTTTACTGAGTATAA
The DNA here is from genome assembly GCA_027725995.1 of Rhynchospora tenuis. Classification (NCBI taxonomy): domain Eukaryota; kingdom Viridiplantae; phylum Streptophyta; class Magnoliopsida; order Poales; family Cyperaceae; genus Rhynchospora; species Rhynchospora tenuis. The sequence continues at coordinate 170,528,748 of CM050888.1, forward strand.
AAAAGCTGTACTAGAGCTTCAAATATTGTACCAGTCACCAGATGACAGAAGTACAACAACATCAAAAGATGGATAAAAATAAATCTCCCTTGCAAACTTACCTTCTGTTGTAACCTTACAATCATCTTCTCGTTCTTTGAAGCGAACAAGTGGGTTTAAAATATCAACATTACACTCTTCTTTGAGAGGCACTGAACACATTAATTTTGAACCTTCAGCCAATAAAGAAACATCATCCTCCTTTCTTGGGGTGCAAATTGGAGATGACAAAGAATCAAAATCAGGAAGTGAAAAAAGGCTTGAGAGTGATTTCTTTTTCCGGCTGATTTTAAGATCATTTTTTCCTATATTATCTACCCTCTCCATTAAGTGCATCTTTGCCATTTCATAGGAGAAAGATCCTACAATTCTTTCAGCTTCTTCCGCTCCAACTGATTCCACCTTTGTCTCTTCAGTTTCTACAGAATCCAATTTAGATGCATTATGCAAACTATCAGTTGCAATTGAGATCAACTCTCTCTCTTTTCTACTCTCAATTATGGTTTGTCTTAGCCTGCTTTTGATTTCTGTGACAGAAAGATGTTGAAATCCTCTTTTATCATTGATCCTCTCTAACGGGCTATTTATCCTTGATAAACTTGGTTTTAAGATAACGATACGACTATAACCCTGATTAGTCTTTGATTTCTCCCTCTTCCTGAAGGAATGATTTATACTCTCTATTGCTTCAGTTTTGCACAACTCCTCAGATTGATCTAAACCACTGAGGCATTCCTGAATTATGGAATTTGAATCTCTTGGTTTACAATTGGATTTATCCTTCTTGGAATAGATTTCTCGAGAACTGAATTCAGACAAGCATGAGTCTAAATCATAGCAGTCTATTTGATTTGTGAAATCAAAGCTCTCAGGACTCTGAGGGAACATGAGGCTGTTTGGCTTGTTGATTTCTGGATAAAACTTTTTCTGTAATTTAACCTCAGTTTTGTTTTCTGAAGGTTTCATTTGAAAATTTTTGCCGGGTATCATGCTTGCTGGAATTAACTTTGCCATCTCTTCTTCCATGAGTGTTTTAACACTCTGCATTCCAGGACGAGCTGCTCTTGTATTTTTATTGACATGCTGAAAAGAATGTTGAAACTTGTATTATGTAATAAGAAAAATAGTTGTTTAAAAAATGTCGGAAGCTTATATTATAATTACAACACTGAGCGTAATGATAAGTATTCTTATATTAAATAGAGAAAGCTCATAAGTCCCATATTCATAATTCCTAAGAGTCACTCTAGGATCTCAACGCTAATTAAACCATTTGTAAGTTGGTGATATATATTATGTTTGAAAGAATAAAATGCCCCATTCCTGCCTAGAGGAACAAATGTAAGAATCATAATGACCAAAACACTTTATTCTGAAGTAATAGAACAAAGGAAAGAATCATGAACTCCACAGAATTCTATTAAACAAATTTGACCATCAGTTATTCAAAAGAAAATTGGCAACTCAATGGTTGTATAAATGCAGCAAAAGTATTTGTTGATATTGCGTGGGGAAAAACAGAATCCAAAAATTTATGAACGTTGACAGCTTACCTGGACACATTCATGGATTCCTTCGTTGTTCTTACTTTTTGCATTGACATTAACAACTGCAAAAATGTCGCCAAATTCAGATTAAATATATCTCTTGAAAGATTAAAAATAAGATACCTTGAAGAATGAAAACATGCAGACAAAATATGATAATTCTATTCTAAAAATACCAGTAATATATTGTACTGATAACCTACAAATTTTCTTACCAGCATGCTTGCCAGAATAGTTAAGATATGATATCAGTTTGGGGTTTCGTCGAAAGTCAAACATGCGAAAGATGCTAGAAACACAACCGACATTTTCTGAATCATGTTGCAGACCCCATTTATTTGTTCTGTTTTTCATCGCGACAGGGTAATGCTTCGTCATATTGCTTCTTGATGTATAACTGTACAAAATAAGAAGTCAGTAGATATATGGAAGTTATATTTTGCATTCTAGCCCTACTAGAACATTAATTAATGCTTGTACAATCTATCATGCATTATCTTTCAAATGCGAAGGTTTACGTGAAAAAAAATAATAATTAACTATTCTCTGCTACTACTGTAATTTCTTATATTTATTAAGAAATTACAATTAACCTGTAAACTATGCAAATAGGGGCTTTAAAATGAAAAAAATGTGTAAATTGGTTTGCAAAATGGCCTAGTTTCACAAAGCTCCAAAACTATGAATAAAAGCACAATCATGAAATCGAGATGAAACCAAGATATAAGTAGTTCAGTACCTCTGTTGAATCGATCAAGTATAACAGAAGGAAGTCACCGACTGCACAAAATTCTCTTGACGTTGACTTTGAACAAAATTAGCCAATTCAGCAGCCTAAATCTCTAATCAAGTAGGCTTTTATCTAGCAGCCCGATCAATTTTCAGAGATTAAAATAGAGCTTAAGATAGTATTAAACTCGATTAGAAATCTTTTCCGTTCACTTCTTGGAAATGGATTCGCATTTTCACCTATTTACCATGCACTGAAAACATTCCAAGCTTCTCTGTTTCAAAACCATTCTTATTTCTTCCCCAACACACTTCATTCCAAGTAAAGATAACAAAACAGGGATACCAAAATTTGCTGAAAGGTGATACCAAAGGGAATGAAAACAAAAGGAACAGATCAAAGAGGAATCAAAGAAAGATCTTTGATCACAGCTTGGGAAAACAGGGGAGGAAAGTCAGTTCGGGAAGAGATTGAGATAGAGAGGCGCGAGTTCGTTGGAACTGTCGAAAGAGCTTTCACGCCATCACATCGCCATTCCTCTTCTCCCTCTCTTTCTCCTTCCTTTCTCTGTCTCTCTCTCTCGTAAGAGAAGAAGGCATTGTATTTTGATGGGGACATTTTAATTGTTTAAGCTTTTGGTGGGCAGCGTGTCTGTTTTTTCTTTCTTTAATTTTTTGGCGCTACAAATTCCGTAGACAACTTCATTTCTTTCGTTGCTCTAGTTGTATTTTCTTTTCATTTTTGTTTCCTTTTCTCAAGGGCAGCTGCAGATTATGACATTTGGCAGGTGCGAGAGCAAAAAATGACAAGAGAGAGAAGAGATTCCTTCATTTCGCAATTTCTGCAATTTGCATAACTGGACATGTCCATTTCATCAGTTGGAGTGACTAGCAGTCTCTCAAGAGCGTGAACTAATTTTCATCCTTTTCGCCCAAGTGGCCTTTAATGTTCGAAAAAAAATTTTCATCCTTTTCCTTTCCATTTTCATTCAATGTAGTGCACTTTTATTTTTCATTTTCATTCATTCTAGTGCATTTTAGTTCTCGATAATAAATGATCTCATAAGCAGACATTTTTCCTATTTAGAACAAAGAATAGAAAATAATTAGACTTTTCGAACAAATTTTAAAATAAAAATAATTTTAAATGGTGAAAACAAGATTTTCACTCGAAGGTGATAACTTCTGTTATTATGTATTAACTATTGAATTAATCTGAAACGAGATTTTCATCATCAGCCAAATTGGGTTTTTCTGTTGGAGAATTTTAAGGTTGGAAAAATTTTGAGCTTTGGTCGTTGAATTTTTAGAAATTATATTAGACATTATTTCTATTACAATGATTCTTGAACCTTTAAGAAACTTAAATTGGTGATGGGGTTTTATCTAAGCTGGATTGTTTGGTCTAGCGATTTGAATTTATTTTCAAATTTCTTACAATAAAAACGTTGATTTCAAACCAACCGTAAAAAAAATTTCTTTCTAAATAATTAAATTAGACATTTTATTGATCGTTTCTATAGGAATGCAAGTTAGTTTTTTCCCCTGAACTCAAATACAAAGGCTGAAATTTCCTTCCTGTAAAAATTTGTGGGCCTCTATTGTTAAACTAAAAAAAAAAAGAAATTATACAAAATTATACGAACGCATTAATTTATTCTTCTGTAAAATAATTTTTATTTCATTATCACATAAAAATATGTCATAAAGCTAGCAGAGAGATTATGGATAAAAAGACAGAAGATAAAAAGATAAGTGAAAAAGCTCCAAGTACAAACAAACAAATCACTATACGAGTGTCAGGCTGGTGAAGTAGAACTAAGACAAAGTTTCACTGACACCTGGATAATTTAGTTCCAGTGCAGTACTGGCGTTTTCTTGTGGATGGTTAATTATTGTAATTTAATAATGCAATATCTTAATGCAATTGTTACCCAACAACCAAACCAAACAACTTACTAATTACTTGTCCTGTTGAATACATAATACATGAATTGACCGCATTAGCTTTACATAAATACGACCATTTCCAATCCATTCCTAGGCAGCGAATATACACTAGGTTATCTAATTAAGAAAGACTTTTGGCACCTATCCATCTAACATATCTAACAAAATGTTCAAGAGAACATTGAAATTCATGTTAGGTTTGCATTGTGAAACGCATTAATCTGTATTATAACGGATGATACTTGATATACACGATTAAAATTGAATGTATTGCGTTGAAGGCAAAGAGATTACGTTTGGAATGTAAGAATATTGATGACATATATTTAGCCTATAATTGGTTGCGTTACATGCATGTTGCACGTTTGATTAATTTAATTTTAATGAGAAATGATAATTGTGATCGGCAATTCTGACATCACTAGTCATTGCTTGAACAAAATAAATACATAAAATAGACAAGATGAATATATAGAAGATCAAAATGAACACATACAAATAAGTAGTGTTTATTATTCCTTGTTCAAATTTTTATTTGCATATTCATCTTATTTTCATTGAACTTATTTATTTATATTTTTTTCACTTTGATCATTAATTTATATGTTCACATTATCTATTTTATTTGTTCATTTTGTTTAAGCGATGCAAAACTGCATATGGCAATAATCAATTTTCATTTTTAATTGTCTAATCTATGTCGAAGGCATCAGATATTTTATTAATTTTGATAGATCATTACACGTTAAGGGATCCATTTTTAGTCATTAAAATTTTAAACTAATCTGTCGATGAAACCATTAAATCGAAAAGTTAATTCTTTTATTGCATCAAAAATTATTTGTCCCACAATGGTAGTCAATTCAACGACAATTAGTTTGTCCTGCTTACCAGTAAACTGAATGTCAACATATTTTCTTAATATTAAAATATAGATTATAATTTATATGTCATAATAATATATATGTGAAATCCAACACAAATGATTAGTGATTGTATTGTTTTTTCCGTATAGAATGGATTCAAGTTCCATGAAATGCAAAACAGGGATTTGATTAAAAAAAAAAATATGGAACCATGCCTTTCTAAATAAGTAGGGTTCATAACTTTAGAGATTGGAGGGTTCATAACTTTATATATTTTTATATTTGTTTAAAATTTCTAATTATTTTTTCAAATTTTCAAAATTGGAGGGTTCATAACTTTTTAGATTAGGCATATTAAAAAATTCCCAAAAAATAGAAAAAAAATAGAAAAAAACTATAAAATTTTTTCTCTATGGAGGTTTTATTATGGAGAACAATTTGAGCGGTTCGGATTAACCATTCTAATCTAAAAAAATTTAATTTTATCATATTGGACGAGTGAATATGTCCTATATGTTGGACACTAGCCACACCCATATTATATTAAAGTTTAATTGTGATAATTTAATTATGAAATAAAAAAAGTAAGGAGAAAATGAAATACTTAGCGAGCGAGAAAGTAATTGCTTCCAGTCAGATGATAGTTTTTCCATCAAGATACAAAGAAACATGGCGTACAAAATGAAACGAGCAGTTGGAAATACAATTTTTTTTTTTAAAGATAAATGGCTCAAGTTTCCAACTTATTTTTAAATTAAATGTCTACAAAAGACTCCTCCATTGTCAGTAAAAATAAGTTAAATGTCTATAAAAGACTCCTCCATTGCTAGTAGATCAAGAACTGATTCTTAAGCTGAAAATACAATTTAAACCCTTATAATTTATTGTTGCGTCAATAGAGTACAAAAAGATTATTTATGATATTGTAATAATTGAGGGCCCAGCAAGTTAACAACTGATAGTCCGGTACCTATACGATATCGTACAGGATTTATAATCCTGTATAGTATTTTCATATATAATTTAAATGGAATATAGAAAGCAAATTAAGAAAAAGGAGCAGCAGCACAAACACGTATCCGAAAATTTAAAATTAAACTTGCTATTTCTGAAAGAAAGTGAAGAAAGAAACAATCATTGCACTACCCAAGACACGAACAAATATTCTCGTAGGAAAGGAAAGAAAAGAGAAGATGTTGCCATTTTGGACGAAATCGTTATTTTTAATTGATGTTGGTCCCATGTGATAAAATTTTGACAAAGACCTCGCACTAAAACTTCCTAATTTCTAATTTATTATTTCCAGTTCTGGCGACAAATAAATCCAAACTCTTTTGCTCCTCTAAAAGCCTACGAATACTACCAAGCGAAAATAAAGAATAACACCTCATGAGACCCACACAATTACTAGGATATCGAATACACATTTTTTTTAAGTATAATATAATCTTAAACATCATATTATCTCCAATTATACAGAACTCGGAGGCACTATAAAAGTGCTCGTTCCGCTATAGCTAGGACCGTGAGATATCTTATGTGAAATAAAGATTAATTACGAATTTAATATATTTCATTTTTGTTCGACAAACAGTTAGAGCAGTAAAATATATAAACATATCTTAAAATATGGAAATAGTAAAAAAGTACCACTACTGAAGATTTGTGACTTCTTTTGTTTACAATTTTACTACTACATAATATTTAACAATTTATATGATGTAAGTATATGTCCAAATAGGTGTCGTATATATTTTTACACATTGTTGGTGGCCCAAAATAATGTCAAAATCAGAATCTCTGAGAGCCATTTTATTCAAACAGATTGCTCAAATCTAGGGTTATTTTTAATAAAAAAAAGTATTTACTCAGAAATTTTAATAAGGAAAAAGGTATAAAATTTTTTTTAATAAGGAAAAAGTCCCAACGCGGTCCACTATCGCGTACTGTTCCCGACTCCTAACGCGGTCAACGATAGCGTTAGAGAGCGCTAACGCGGTCAACGACCGTGTTAGGAGGGGAATCTTTTTTTTACCGTTTGGTCGCGTCTTTAATGTTTTTCTGTCTTCTCTTCTTCTCGCACAGAAGAGAGAGGGACGCGAACAGAACCAGAAATCGAAGAGAAAAAGAGAGAAAAAAAGAAAGGAGAGGGGAAAAAAGAGAAGGAGAAGAAAGAGAGAAAGAGAAGCGAAGAGAAGAAAGGAAAGAGAAGGAGAAGGAGAAGGAAGGAGAAGGAGAAGGAGCGTCGAGCGATCCGACGATTTCCGACAAGGGAGGAGAACGGGCCGAGCGATCCGACGGCGAGTTCTATCGATTTTTCGTGCATTCGCTAGAGGTAAGTTTTTTATTATGTAAATTAAGGAAATGTATGAAAATTAGTATGGATGTTATGTGTAGAAAAATAGCATGGAAATGTGTGATATATGTGTAGAAAAAATTAGAAAATGATGTATGGATATGTGTGATATATGTGTGATATACGTGTAAAAAAATGAAATGTGTGATATATGATTTATGTATGGTAATTTAGAAAAAATTTGATTGGATGAAAAAAATTAGGAAATTGATTGGATGAAAAAATAGAAAATGTATGAAAAATAGTGTGGATGTTATCATTGTATTTGTGATAAATATGTGTACAAAAAACTGTGTACGAATTTTGTACAAAATATTTGTGTATAAAATTTACAAAATATTTGATGGAAATTGTACAAAAATAATATTTGTGTGGTAAATGATGGAAATTATGTGTACAATTTATTGTGCATGGAAAATGTAGAAATTATAAATTTGTAGAAAATATTTGTGTATAAAATTGAGATAATTTTTATGGAAAATGTATTAAAAAAAATATTACAATAGATGACAAATTTAGAAAATATGAATTATGTATATATTTATATGTTATATTTAATTATTACAATAGATGAGTTCTCCACACGACGAGGCTGGTCCATCCAGTCCTCCACACGACGAGGCTGGTCCATCCAGTCCTCCACATGACAACGCTCCGATTGATCCAGCACCAGCCCCACGTGTTAGACGGCGGAGGCATCGCACCGGTCGTCCGAATCCGTTCAACGTGAACCCTGTGGAGCAAGCACAAGACGTTGACGGACAGATATTGTTCCTTACTCCCGAGGAGCATATTATTGGACTGCCTGTTGAGGAGGTATACTACTAGTTAAATATTTCAAATATAATAAATACTTAATTTAGTATTTAATTTAGTATTTAATATACTTACTATTAAAAATAACCCGTATTAAATATATTATTTAATTTGCAGCGTGAAAAATGTTTTGATTTGAGATCGCACAAGCGTGAGATCGTGATCGACAACCGTATTGATGGACGTTTGCAGAAGCTCGGCCTGATTCACATCTCGAAAGTAAAGCATGTCAATGCGGATATTGCTTTACTAAAAGCATTGGTAGAGTTTTGGCGTCCTGAGACGCATACTTTCCACTTTCCTGTGGGCGAGATGACTGTTACGTTGCAGGTAAGAATCTGTTTGAATAAATTTTGCAATTTATCCAAAGTAAACTAATGTAATTATTGTGATAATTGATGGGTTAAATCATTATCAGAATGTGAAGTATCTGTATGGTTTGCGCACAGTAGGCAAACCTGTGACAGGGAGCACGACGAGAGTCCAGTTTGATGATCAGGTCAGTGCGCAGTTATTTGCCACTGCGAACTGGGCTAGGGAGAAAAGGTAAGTTCAATGTTAATTAATTATTTAAATTTATGATATATTATTTTGTGATCTGTAAATACTGACAATTATGTAAATAATAATGTAGGGGCAATAGACGTAATATTAGATTGAAGTGGTTGCGAGAGAATTGCTCCAACTGGCCTCCTGTTGGAGCTTCCTATGATGAGCTCGATCGTTACACACGTGCGGTGGCGATAGAGCTCTTTGGGACTCTGATGTTTCCTGATATTCTGCAGGATTCTGTACCCGCATTTCTTTTGGATCTTGTAGCGGTATTAAATTAATTTCATTTAATTTCATAATCATTTCATTTCAATATCATTTATAATATTAGTTAAATCATGCAATGTTAATTCTCATATTTATACATGATTACATTGTTTATACTAAAATATTAGAAAAACAAGAGGCTGATGCGGCTTTCTGGAACGAAGCCGCTCATATGGCTGACAACGTCGGTGCCAGTAATCAACAGGACAAAGAAAATGAAGACGAGGAACCATGGTGGGATGAAATTCTTCAATATGTAAAGAGTCGAGATCTTTAAGTAGATTTATTTTTTATTTTTATGTATTTTACTATTGTATTTTTATGAATGATTTGCGGTTGTTATTATTATTAAGTCATATTAAAATATTACAAATAGTTTATACTAAAATATTACAAATAGTTCACACTCAAACATTACAAATATTTCATACTAAAATATTCAAACTAGTTCACACTCAAATATTACAAATATTAAAATAGTTCATACAAGATTTTCAATGAATTATATTTTCTTCCTAAAAATATTATGGATTGTTAACACTCCTTGGATAACTATTAACACTTGGTTCTTCTGAGTCTTGGGAGCAAGAGAAGCACTCACTTTTGGACCGTTAACACTCGGTTCTTCTTCGGGAATGTCTCTCATCTTTTTGGCAGGAACCTTGAAAAGTGCCTTGTAATCTCGTACATGCATTAGTTTTCTCGGTTTTTTTGTAATGACACTCTCTTCCTCGTCAGTCGAAGTTGATTTCAACTGCTCTTCTTTTTTGAGTTTTGGAGTAATGTCATCTTTTGCACAAACCTTCTCTTTTCCCTTATTCATATCTCGTACATACAACCAAATATCTAACCTTTTTTTTTCTACTTCTTTCTTTCTTTCTTTCTCTTTTTCTTTCTTTTTCTCTTTCTTTCTCTCTTCTGATCGCTGGTTGTGCCTCCCTCACTCCCCCTCAGACATCTTTTTAAACAAAAACGCGCAACAGTCGAAAACGGTAACCTGCAAAGTTTCTCCTCCTAACGCGGTCGTTGACCGCGTTAGCGCTCTCTAACGCTATCGTTGACCGCGTTAGGAGTCGGAAACAGTACGCGATAGTGGACCCGTTGGGACTTTTTCCTTATTAAAAAAAATTTTATACCTTTTTCCTTATTAAAATTTCTGAGTAAATATTTTTTTTTATTAAAAGTAACCCTCAAATCTATCTCATCCCATGCTGAATGTCGGCATACATATAGCTGGGTCAATTAAAAGAGGTCACTTTCGCTTAATCAAACAAAAATAAAAGTTAAATTGTCAATTTCTTTTTAGATGCGTCTAATGGTTCAGGATTTGCGATAGATAAGCATCCCTCATTATCGAAATTTAAGACGTTGCTTTTTTTGAATTGATGACATCTCATCATTCATTCCATAGGCCATGCATGAGGCAGAAAATCATGTGAACCAAACAAACATGATGTAACATGTTTCCAAGAATTGCAACAGACAAGACTATAATAAGATGAAAAAGAATGTATATCGAACTAAGAATTGCTCGAGTGATTTCATTATTCCAGGATATATTTTAAATTTAACAATACATCCTTTTAAATTTTATGGTAAAGCACTTGTTATGTTTTCATAAGAAGTGGACCAATCAATTAGCTAGTGGCAACCTACATATATTCGCTACACAGGCACCCAATATGTGGTAGCAGATAATGTATTGGTATAGAAATTGTTGAGAGTAGTTAAGGTCGTGTGGTTATGGATATATATTGCTGAGGTCACTAGCTAGGTGAGCGTTCACATTAAGTTAGTGATTTGATTGAGCTATCTCAACCGTGTTATTACATTTTATTTTTAATATTGAGGAAGGATCTATTAACTATGTAAGTCGCTAGTAAATGGTTGATCTTGTTCTATTTTTAAAGTAATTCATTCACGTTAAAAATGAAACTATTTTGTTATTTTGTACGTGTTTTATTTTGTCTCAAAATGAAATTGGATGGCGCTCCCATCTTTTTTCAAAAAAAAAAATTACGTTAAAAATCTAAAACTGACATTTATTTTACACCGAAATCAAGAAGTTGGAAAATCAATAGATTATCATAATTTATTTACATTGCTTTCAAAAGAGAACAAGATCAAATATAATTCATATGATCATCTGAAATTAAATTTGGAATATTTATAAAATGATTATAATGATGGACACTAAAAATATAAAACTTGAACCGCAGTTAATATTTTATATTTAGATATAAATTAATTAGATATTAAAAAGATATAAATTAATTAAATTCCATGATGTATAACTGATCGGTTTTAACTTTTTTATTGAATAATAAATAAATAGAGACAATTGCTTTGACATATAACATGCTTTTTAGTTTTTACGTACATCTCACAGCAAGATGCTCGTTGCATGCACCAAATGCATTAATGAGTCTATAACGAAACTGCTGATCCATTTTGAAGGTTAATATCCAAAATGGTCCATACCATCTGAAACTGGACCATCCAATCCAACTCTCGTTAGAAAGATGAACCCAAGAGAGGAAACCCACTCATGACACCTGGGTCCCGCGTACTTCTTTCCTGTGAAGGGGAACAGAGCCTAAGGGCACTTTCTGCGTTGTGTCATTGATAACAGGTTTAGTCTGGTGTCATGTGGGGATCGGAAGTTCCTCAAAAGTTGGTTACAGCTGGCCAAACCCATCACTTGTTCACTGTGAGTCTTTGATTGATTGATTTGTGGGAAGGATACATTAATATCTTTTTGATTTCGCAGTTATGATAATTATTATTACTAGAAATCGCAGTTATGATAATTATTATTACTATGTTTTTTTATTGAGAATAATTTAATTTATTTCGTCAAATTTGTCAAAATTTTTAGACAAATCTGTAATTCTAAAATTACTAATTTCTATCATAAAAAGTTGTCATATAAACTTGACATAAATTAAAAGTAACATCTAAAAGAATAGTTTTCTATAATTAAAAGTCGTGATCACATTTTATATAATTAAAAATAACATAAATTCAAAGAAAATTGGAGGGCTTAGATCACATGTAATTTTTTCCTACAGATTAGGCATGAACTACCTTATATTTCCAAATATATTTAATTCTTAAAGTAAATATTGATTGGTACGACTATTTTTAATATGTCTAACCAAAAAAATATTTTTAATTAAAAGATAATGCGGTCACGACTTCTAATTGAGAAGGGTAAACTTTTGGCATATATTCCGATCGATCGATCAATTAAAATTGGAGGGCTCAGATCGCATGTCTAATGAGGATATATATATATATAGAGAGAGAGAGTGACTATACTACTATTCATATGTAAATTCCTCTTGTAGGCCGAATTTTTAGGCTGTTGGATTTCTTCAAGATCCGTATTAAGATCTGAGGGAACGGTTGAGATAGGGGCGCTGCTGACCCTCCTTCAGTTTAATATTTTTCGTGCGCTCTCTGTTAAACTCTTTGTTTCTCTGTTAGTTTTACAATTTTCCGTCAGTAGTTCCTCTCGTCTTCGATCCGACCTCCCATTTCTAACTTCGCTCTCTTCTTCAAAGAAGAAAAAACCTTAGGCGACCTTCTTTCTTTCTCCGTGCTTTTCCCCTGGTGATCCCTCTCTCTCATACACTGCCTCCAGCTTCCGCACCCCTCTCTCTCTCTCTCTTGACCTCCATGTACAGGTTGAAGACTTCTCCCCTCTCTGCACCTCTCTCTCCATGTGTTTCTGGTTTTTACTTCCTGACAAGTTACAGCGATTCAACCACAATTCGTGAGGTTAGGCTCCTGAGAGTGAGGAGAAGGCAGAGACGGGGTCCATTTTAGGTGCATTGGCCTTAGTTAGTGGGAGAACGGTCAACTGAACGGTACAGTGGGGGAAGAAGCTTGGTACAGTCAGAGTTTATAGGGATAAACTCATACTAGAAAAAGGTTCCTTGGCATCACAAAAGTGAGGCAAAGGGGTTTATGGATTCATTTTACATTGTGTTTTCTCAATTCAATGGGAACACCAGGTGATAGGTACGGGTACTGTACCTCACAGGGAATGAGATGGAGACTGGTACCAGTAAGTTTAGGGAGCAAGATGACATACAGTTGGGTCCCTTGACTAATGCATTATGACCAATGCCTATGACTAACTTTCAATGCCAATTTATACTTTGTTCGTTAAACATTAGTTTACACACTCACATCAAGATATATATTTATATATATATAGAGAGAGAATGACTATGGTACACCCTAAAACATAGATCATGCGGTGCTTTACGGTCGTTTTTCAATATCCGAAATTCAAATATCCGATCCAAACCATACAATATGTTCTTCATGTTGAAATATCCTTAGAAACAAATTTTTACATTTTTTGATTTTTTTTTACTATTTTTTACATATTTTACAAAAATCGCTAATCTAAATCATTATGGGCCTTCCATTGACAGTGATTTTATAAAATATGTAAAAAATAGTAAAAAAATTTAAAAAAATATAAAAATTTATTTCTAAGGATATTTCAACATGAATAACATATTGTACGGTTTGGATCGGATATTTGAATTTCGGATATTGAAAAACGACTCTAAAGCACTGCATGATTTGTGCTTTAGGGTGTACTGTAGTCATTCTCTCTCTATATATATATATAGAAATTGGCTAAAATGCTTTCCAAAGCATAGAGCCAATGTGCTTTAGTGTTTTTGGACGTCTGATCTAGTTATCCAACGACTCAGATGGTTTTGAGGAAGAGCGCTCTTTCTCCGTTTGTTTTAATTTTTTTCTTCTGTTTCCGTCTCACTCTCTCCTATTTCGTTTAGCGCTCCTTCGAAATAGTAAAAGACAAACGCATCGAGGAGGTGAACCCTTTCTCTTTCCTACCATTTCACTCCGCCTGGAAATTGGAAACCCAATCTTTTTAATTTCCTTCTCATTTTCCCGAACAATTCCCTTCCGCTTGGTCTTTTACCTCTTGTCCTGGTTAATCTCACCCCCTCTTTCTGTGTTTTAATATTTTTTCCCAAATTTGTATAAATCAATTTTCTCCTTAGCGAAGTCAAAATTGGCTCATAAGGCATCTACCAAGTCTTTTTATAAAAAAAATGGCTCATAAGAACTTTGATTGACAGAGCCTCATATGCCAGTATGGATTTTTCATAAGCAAATTAGCCAGAAAAAGTGAATGTTGCACAAGTTCAAATTTGTGAAGAACTATAAACAATGGGATGCTGGCTAGCAATTTCATTTCCTGACACAAAATACAAAAAAGTGCATATGAAAATTTGAACAGTGCATATGAAGTCTGGTTATTAGTGTAAGAACAACAACTAAGTTATTGTATAAAATAACATAATACAACATCAATGGATTCAGGTCAATTGATAATAAACCTGATGAGTTCACCTTAACTGAACACTGTTATATAAATAGTATAGTATGGACTTACGATTAGGAAATGTAACGAATAATCTATGAACTATTAACCAAAAATAATATAATGTGACAAGTCAGATGCACAATTTGGCTCAATGAAGCACAATCGTGCCCCCAATTTGTTTCTAATTAGCATCATAATGATAAAATTTCAAGTAAAGCCAATTCTGCCCTAATAAAATCCCTCTAGTTATCAATCTTTTCTCTCAATTCTGCCCCAAATACAGTTACCTAATTTCTAGCGATTACAAATTGGTATTATTCCAATTTCAAACTGACCACAAGAAGAGAGAGTGTGTGGGAGAGAGAGAGACGTGCTATTAGCAAAGAGATTTGAAGTGTTCAAGTGATCCTTGCTAGAGAGAGAGGAACCGCTATTAGCGCCATGGCTAGATTTTTTGAAGGGGAGAGCTTAACAAAGAGAGAGAGAGAGAGAGAGTATTTTCCTTTAAACTTTTCCTTCTACATTTTCAACGGACGTCACGTGCACCTGTTAACAGAGAAATGGAGGAAATTTTAAAACTAACGGACAAAAAGGGAGCCAGCGATCTCAATCTCAACCGATGGATTTCATCTTTGCACTAGTTTTGAAGCGATCCGACAGCCTAAAAGTTTAAAGCACATTGGCTCTATGCTTTGGAAAGCATTTTAGCCAATCTCTATGGGGATGTTTGGAAGTGCGTGGAATAAGAACAAGAACTAGAACAAGGCATGTCTTGTTCTAGTTCCATGGTTTTGTTGGAACAAGAACAAGGTTGATTTTATTCAAGAACAAGCTATTCTAAAGGGTACCAAACATGAAATAGCTTGTTCTTGTTCTAGTTCTTATTTTTGTTCTTATTTCATGCACTTTCAAACCGAGTCATTTGCTTCCTCCTGAAAATCGCCACCGGGCCATTTGCTTCCTCTTGAAAATCTCTCTAGAACCGCTCCCTTGTATCACCAAACCAAACTTTCATGCCTCACCGTATGCTGTGATGATCCCACCAAAGTAAATTCGTACAGGATTGCAATACTGTCACACCCCGGAAGCTAGGCATGACGTCAGTTTTCGCCACAAGAGTAATTAATACTCTTGTAAGGCTAACAGACAGACAGTATAATTTTTTTCAAAATTATCTATTCCATTTTCTTGATTTCGGTCCCAGCAGACATAACATACAAATATAATTTATTGCAAACACACACAATATTTACACAAATTTACATAATTTACATGCCCGCCTTATTTCATACCTCTAACCCTAGTAACTCGTCAGTTAATTTATTATACAAATAAGTATTCTAACTGACGGTCCAAACCATCTATCCTAATGTCGGGCTTACATTACATATTTTACATGAAATATTTACAGAAAGGCTTAACCACACAGACGAGAAACATGCACCAAACCAGGACACGGAGATGAGTCATCCTACAACTCATCAAAATTCCTCTTCCGTGACTGGTTGCGATGGGTCCCACTCGGGAACCACACCGTCAGGCGGAGGACCATCACCAAATAACTCAAAATACACTTACGCAGAAATTTCCGGTAAGTCATCGAAACTGAGCAGAAACACAACATTACACTGTAATCCTGGCACGTAAACTTCAAGCCTCACGAAAGAACACTCAGTAGTAGCGACCGCTCGTGGTCTAAAAAGTCTCAGCCTGGCCTGGAACTCCCGTCCCAACGAGGCACATGCAAAATAAATAAACAGAGTGAGAAATAAATCTCAATGCGGGTTTTAGTTCTAGTACACGGATCTTAATATAAATCCGTGCATCAGACTAAAATCCCGATAAATTTTATTAACACAGATATACAAATTTTTATATACCGTAGATACCAGTCGGAATGGTCCTAATACCGGTATCTGCCAAATGACATGCAACAACAGCAAGATGAATCACCAAATAAGCATTTATCTTTCAGATAAAACTTATACACTCAAGTTCTTAAGGCCTGACAGATTCAGAAAGAACTTTTCCCAAAACCAAAGGTAGAAACCATTTGGTACAGACCAGACAAAGGGAATAAATCCAGAGATAGTAGCGCTAATAACCTGACCGGGTCGGTGGCCAAACCGATAATCACCGGAGAGTGCAAGAGTTTATAATTATAAATATGTTTATCAGATTTTCAGAAATTAGAAATGGTTCAATTAAAGTTTGATTCTTCTATCACAAAATAGATCAAGTGATAAGAAGATTACGGAAACCATTCCAGTCATTTTTTCCAACAGTCTGACTTTTACTCAGTATCAAACGGATTTCAGATTCAGACTGTGCAACAATCATTATCAAAGCGGAGATATAATCAACATGCAATTGTTTGATTATTTTCGGGCTTCTATTTCTATATGAAATTAGAATGCAACATCAAAGATGTTTCAACATGCTATGCATGAAATTTAAAAGTACCGAATTCCGAATTTTAATCAAGAAACCGCGTATCCGCACCTTCACACTCGTCTGTGGCGTGTAAGTGGTCGGCTGCTCCTATTCAATAATAGATCAAGATCCGTTAATATTTATTTAACGGGGTTCTATAATCCACTTGACAGAATTAAGGTCTGGTTGAACTAATCCCCACCTGACTGACGGTAATAGTTCCAAATTTCTTTTAACAGATGTTAATACTTAATTAATATTTTAGTTCTTATAATTTAATTACTTTACTTTTTTCACTATTTTCTAATATCGAAGTCAGAAATCAGAAATCAGAAATCAGAGTTAGATTTTCTTTTCAGAATTTTCAGAAATAACAGAAATAACGGAAATGTTTATGAAACTCAGAGAAAACATAAATCAGAAATTTATTTTATTGTTTTACAGGATCAGAGTGTTTGAGTATTTGCCACAGTATCCGTTCAGTTAAGTCAGACGTTTCATCATATCCCTAAAATCCCAAATACGAGAGTTAGACTAAGTACATTGTTTTCCAAGTCATTTAGTCTTAATCAAGCTCAAAAAAATCATTAGCCCACTAATCGTTAATTAAGTCTTAATCCGAAACTTAATTAAATCATAATCCAAATCACATTCATTTACATAGCCCACAAAATAAAAATAATTTCAGCCCATAGAAATTCCGAAAGCCCACATCTATTTTTCTCTTTTTCTCTTTTCTTTCCTCCAGCCAAGCCCACAAAATTTCAGCCCAAGTCCAGAAATTCAGCGACGACCCAAAAAGCCAGCAGGTCGGACTCAGTCGACCTGACCCAGTCGACTGGGTCTAACCATAACGGGTCCGACAGAAACCCAATCAGATCCGATAACCATCCGCCATTTTCAATCCAGCCCACAACAAAGTTTTAAGCCCTCAAATTCTTCGCTTAGGCCCACCAAAAATTATAAACACTCCGTATGTTACAAATAAGCCCTCAGATCTTTATTTTTATACCCTCAGAAATTTGCAACCAAGTCCACAAAAATCTAAAAATCGCAATTATCATCCCAGAGCAACCAAAACCCATACCAGAATCATTTTTGCGTGTACCAGTAACTGGTACCAAGTCATAAACACACGAATTAGTCATTTCCCCACAGAATACAAGTCAAATCATCAATCCTAAAATGTTCATGCACATTATACCCTCAAACATGGCTCAGATCAATCAAATATGAGCCAGAATTCTCATGCACAAGCTTAATCCACTAACTACCTCACTTAGTACTGATATACACCCTAATATACATCACAGTTCCAGTTTTATGCATGTATACCATATTTATCAAATTAATTTACATGTTACAACATCAAACATAGTTGAATATGAACCAGGAACACAAGTTTATTCGTCACTTAACCATTATACTGCTACAGTTTCTCATTTACATGTTATATCATACAATTATGTCATGAATTTACTCAAATATGATCAACTATGCTCACTGACATTGATACATGCATGCTTTTACCTTCCAAACAGTTATATAAAATGATACTACCCTCAGATATGTACCATATAACATGTATAAGCATATCACTGATTACTTAGACAACTATATAGATGTTGCAGCTTATGTATACCCTATATGACAAGTATAAACCCTTCCATAATCAAGTAACACTCCTCAGAAGCACAATATCACTTCAATAAAATTAATCAATACCCCACCGAACCCAAATCGCAGTCTCACAGAAGCAATTAACATCAAATAGCAGAATAAGTTAGCACATCAATAAGCCAAATAACACTAAATAACAGAACTAAAGTGAACCCTGTATCGGATTTTTTCCCAAGCACAGTTAGTAGCTAACGATTAAACCTAACAGAAATCAAAATATCCATTAAACTAGAAATTGATAGGAAGAGATATACCTCTCTCTTGATCCTTCACAAAACGCCTCAGGAATTCAAGAACCACTAGAGCTAAGATCAAAGTAATGCTAATCAAGAACAGTGCTAATTCCATGCACAGTTACTGTCAAGAAAACCCTAGCGATTAGAATGAATCAAATTCACCAAATCAAATCGAAATTCATGAAATTGACAGTATCAAGAACTATATTACCTTTCCCGGCTCCAGTCCCCTCCTCCCTTCTCCTCCGTCCCAAAACTCAAACCCTAGAAATTGGATTTATAAAATACTCACCTCAGACTCAACAGAGAAAGGAAAGGAGAGATGAAACCATGGAGAAGGTTAACCCACGACAGCACTCCACGAGTGATTCTCACAGATCCACGCGGAGAGAAAGACAAACGAGCTTCCAGCTCAAGGCAGAGGCGTGAAGGCGCGTGAGGTGTAGCAGAGGTGTCATCTCTACACGGAGCACCTCAGAGGCAGCCACCACCTCCATCGAATCACAGAGCAACACAGAAGCACGAGCACACGCTCGAGTAAGGCCAGAGAAAAAGAAGGAAAGGCGGAGAAGAGAGACAGATCAGACGAAGGAGACGAGGCAGAAGGAATGAATTCCTCGTCGACTTATTTTTATTAAAATAAGTCTGGATCTTCTGTGGACAGATCCCATATAGCCTTGGTGTAACAAATCCCTGACACCTTCATTTGTAAATTAGCTATTTCCCATAAAATTATTTAAATTAATTTCAGAAGTCAGAAAATTGTGGCAATTATACAGAAATACTCAGAAAATTATGACGAACATTTTCATATTCTCAGATTAAATTTCCCATCAGATTTTACTGTTACTTTAATTTATTTCGTAAATTATGTCATTAATTGACTTATACAGATAATTTGGAACTTTAATTACCGACTAATCAGACATTATTGTTACAAATACCAATCATTGAGGGTACAGAAGGAGAGGGGAGAGGAAGGTGGTGGCGCCCGGAGGGGGGGAGAGGAGCAGCTAGGGTTGTGGGCTTGTGGCACCAAGCCGATCGGATGGGAAAGATGTGCGCCGATCAGAGAGAGGTTTTCATTTGATTTCGTGCTTGAGTTTCTGCAAACGGAGAGAGAGGGTTGGAGATAGAAGGGAGACGGAGAAGAGACTGAGAGGAGTTAAGAAAGAACGGAAAAAAATAAAACAAGCGGAGTCCTTAGCGCCTAAATCTGATCCATTGGATCTCACCTCTGCATGATTTTTAAAGATATCCGACGGTCTAAAAATTCGGCCTACAAGAGGAGTTTACATATGAATAGTAGTATAGCCATTATATATATATATATATTCTATACATTAGACACGAACTATCTTAAATTTTCAAATATATCTACCTTAGATTTTCAAATATATTTAATTCTTAAATTAAATAATACTCGTGCAACTATTTTTAATATATTTTAAAAAAACTACATTTAATTAAATTAAAGTGATATATAGTATATATTAAAACCGTGGCCGCTTTAAAAGCGGCCACTGTTTTTGATATATACTATAGATTAGTATAAATGTTATAGATATATTTTTATAGTTTAAATAGATTGTACATAATTTGATGTAATTTGGAAAAAAAATGTTTTTGATAAAATACCAATAAATTTAAACAGATGTTTTATAAATGTCTGATGCTATATCGATCGGTTTTCAATATATTAATTCGAATATACAATCTACAATTATAAGAAATAACTGTAATTGTATGTTTGTGATTTTCATACATGTGTAGTTGGTAGTCGTAGTTATCAAACTAACTTGTTGTCAGTATGACAAATTATTTAATTTATACCGTAATTATTTATATTTTAACTTTATATAAACAAGGAATTTACAATTTTACTCGAAGTACAGTATCAATGTGTTTTAATACTAATATAAAATATATGAATCAAATTTATTTTTTAAAATTTAATTACTCTTGCCGTTAGTACCGGCGGTGTAATCAAAAGAACATTGCATTGGAATGAATGCACCAAAAATATGATAGCTCTAAATAACCAGTTGACCGGTGACCCGCCAAGCTCAGCCAAAAGCTATTGCCATCTCGCTTTCAAAAAACATCTGCCAAAATCTTCCTTCAAAAAAGGAAAAATGGCAATTATAATAAAAATAATGATTGGCACAATCACACGAGGAATACTATATACACGTAACCTATGAGTAGGATGTTCACAAGTAGACGCAAATGGGTTCGTCATGGTTCGGTCTTAACAAAAAGTTCGACCCACTCTATGTCGGATCAGGATCGGACCACGTCCTGTTTTGCATGCTTAATATTTGGTTGTTTTATTTGAAGGGGCAGACAAAAATGAAGTAAATTAAGCTCAATAGTTGACTAGAGTGCTTATGTCATAATTGGTCGTTAATATTCAATTATTAAACAGAGTCTCTGAAGATGGCATCACACAAATTTAAACAAATCATCTGCCGCGCTGATGTAGGAAACATTTGAAAATTGGAGTGACAGGAATCTTAAGACCACAATCCAATTAATTATTTTTCTTCGGAATACTCGATCGAGCTATTATGTACTGTAAATGATGGCACAAATGTCCAGTGATTCGACAATAGAAAGGCGTTACTGCTTAATAGGAAAAGGAAATGCACAGCAGTATTACTTAGGATTCTGATTTCCTTAGAATACCTGTCCAGCTTTGTGATGACAGGCCAGCGTGTCATATATATATATATAAAAAAAAATGTGGTCATCCTCATGGAATCCGAAACTTTTTTTTTTCTTTTCTTTTTATTTTGAAGCAAGTTTCTATTTATAGGCAAAATGGTCAAAGGTGTAAATGGGCGTCGTCTCCGTCACGTCGCTGTTGAGTTAAGTTTCTTTTGATCTTTTCTTTTTCTTCTTTTTGAAAGAGAAAGATAATTTTGGCTCTGGTTTCGATAATGAGTTAATAAAATTATAATTAAGGGAGGGGCATGAGCAATAGGGGGAATAAATAGAATATAATTCATGAGCTGGAGCTGTAAGCCAACCAGCTTTATAAATTTATTCCAGCTATCAAATGACTAGTACCCATGTTTTCCATTTTCAAAATGCTAGTATCCTTTCTTTTCTATTTTTCCCCCCTTGATAGTAAGCATGTAGTCAATTTCCATTTCCAATTGACTACAGGCTGGAGCCGTAGGTGTTCGTCCTTTCTACTTTTTACAGTATTTTATTTTTACCAATTGACTACAGGCTGGAGCCGTAGGTGTTCGTCCTTTCTACTTTTTACAGTATTTTATTTTTATTATATTTATTTGTTTTACTATTCCAAGGAAAGCGTTGCTGAATTTATACATATATTTTCTTAACGCTATGTTTGATGCATTCTTATGTTATGGTTTGATCAATGTATTCGAAGTTGCATATACAGCAAAATAAATAATATATTATTTTGAAAGCACATGTATTTTTGTACAGCACGGCACGGCAGCATCTTCTGTAAACCCAGCACCAGGCCATGTTGAAGAGATTCTTTTGTAACCCAGGCTACCCAGCCCATTTTGAAAAGCTGCACGGATGCTAGTAAGATTCTATCATCGTCCTATGAGCATCTTCTGTTACCTTCCCTATCTGAAAAAGGCGATCAGCCTACAAAAAGAGTATCCTCATTAAGGCTGTTGAAGAATCCAAGTTCAGCAAAATAAACTTTATTTTTAGTTTAATTTGTTTATAAATAAAGTTAAGTCAGAAATTAAAATTAATCGAACTAACAACACCGTGTCAAGCTGGAACCGAATCAAACAATAAAGCTCAAACTAATTCGAACACTAATCGAACTCAAGTTTTACACATAATTGGTTATTATAATTTTCATTATCATGCTTATGCCAATTAAAGTGAAGTAAATAGTATTTTTTTTTCCAATCACATATTTATGCTTGCTAATTTCCAAATTAACGTCTAGATACCAAGGGTTTAAATTTCGGTTTTTTCGGTATGACGGTCCGGGGTTGATTTGTTATTTCGGTGTTATTTCGGTGATATAACGGTGATATAACGGTGACTGTATACAGATACTAAAATTGTTATTGTATTATATACTTGCTTAAATGTGGGTCATGTTTGTTATTTGGGTGTTATTTCGGTGTTATTTGGGTCATGTTTTCTTATGATATCAATATATCATTAATTCATTAATGTTGACCATTTTTTTTTTCGCTCTGGGTCCATTTTATATGTGCCTTTTTTTTTAATGTTACCATTTCCCGTTAAAACGTACGTTATTTCCGTGAAAAACGGTGAAAAAACGGCGAAAAAACGGAAATGACGCGTTACGTTATTTCGGTGTTTTTTTCTATGACGTTCGTGCGGTTGGGTACAAAATACCGTTATTTCGGCGTTATTTCGGCGTTATTTAAAAGCTTGCTAGATACAAATTAGACAATGTAGCATGTGAGTTATTTGGAATAGTAATCACACTAGTGAACTATACAATTTTAATTCGAACTCAACTTAGTCAAAATCTAATGGAACAAATCAAAGTGAACTAACTGCAAGGCTTTCTCTCTCTCTCTCTCTCTCTCTCTTTTTTTTATTTCGTTTACAGTCATATCCTTTTGTCCATTTCGAACAGAGTTAGGAGACGACATTATAGGTAATATTTCCGGGACAAAAGAGGCCTTCAACTCAGCAAATGCAACTTACTACAGCTAATTTATTCGCGCCTACTCTCTCAAACCTAACAAGTGCATGCAACAATCTTACAATAGAAAAAGGTTTACATAGAAAAATTCAACAAATTAGCCAATTTCAAAACAGCAACCCTAATTTAATTGCACTGTCCATCCCATATGGTCCTCAGCAAGACCCATCTGCAGACTTGTCAAGGCCGAGTAGAGTTGTTGTGATACTACACCTACCCCACGGTTACCATACTCCACCCTGTTACATTGAAAACAAGGTTATTTTATTTGTACGCTGAAATGTTTAAATTATTTGGGACTGGGAGATCAGATATTAAGCCCATTTATTCCAGTTAGTTGTAGTTCCTGGGTTGTTCAATCCAGCACCATCCAAATCAAGGAAAAAAGGAACAAAAAATGGCTTAAAGTGCTACCAGCCAAGCAACTGTTCTAATCAATCAGGCCTTCTCATCTAGATCCATACTATATAGTCCAAAACTTTCAGACACGTGCCAAACGGAACAGGTTTATATTGACGACAACAACAATCGTCCAAAAGGTAATCGAAATCAGGGAAAAAATAAAACTAAAATTGCAGATCTTTTTTAATTTGGATTGGTAGTATCAAACTTAATACAATTTAAAATGCGAATACTCATCAGTGGTTTGAAAACTTAATAGTTTAGTTTCATTAGCACTTAAGCAGTGGCCAAACCATTCCTAAAAATATCAATTATTGATACACAACCTATTTAATTAAATTGAGTGTATCTGCAATATTAATTTTTTTTCTAATCTTGATACCCTTTTTTTAATGTGCAGGTTAAGTCATGCAAACAAGCATCCTGCAGGTGAAGTCATGCAAATGCAGTAAAGAATGATACCCTATTTCTTCTCGGACCAAGCATACTCATAAACATTGCACAATTTTAGGGTGGTACGAGTATTACCTTTTACCGAGGTAGGTTATACTTCCCACAGGAGATACCACAACAGCGGTTCCAGTGCAGAAGACTTCATCAGCATCAAGTAATTCTTCTACTGGGACTGCACGCTCCTCCACCTATCAATTGAAAAAAAACAATTCCTAATCATCAAAAGGGAAGAATAAGGTGCTCTTCAAGATGTGACCAGTCAGGTATACCTAAAGCTAATTGTCCTTGTAATGACCTTCTTTATATTTTTATGAGAACTTTTGCAGATTTCACTACAAAATTCAATAGTTAATTACCTAACATTATGCCTATTTGCAATGCTAGCAGTACCAATTGGTGGATACTTGGAAAATCAGGAACAATCTTGGCAGAGTGCAAATAAGGATATGTAATGTTACCAATTGCAAAAAAAAAAAAAAAGAAAACAAAAAAAAAGAGGTTTCTTCTGTACAAGCTAGATGTTGGCGAGTAAGATATATACCTGAAACCCTTGGCTTCGAGCCACATCAATAATACTTTTTCTTGTGATTCCTGGCAGGATTGTTCCTTTAATTTCTGGGGTTGAGATGACATTTCCCTACCGATACAAAATATATAAATATCAAAAAGGAGGGATCCAATTATGACAAGAATTATTTTCATAAGTAGTTCAAAATCTAAAACCCAAACATCAAATATGAACCACAGATCTTGTTGTATTTCTAAAATAATGCATTAAAATCAAAATATAAAATTTGGAGTTCATTTTGAAATAGTTAATTTGCACCATTGATTTTTTACCTTTCGATATCATGCAAAAAAATTCAAAAAGTTCATGAATTTTGATGTATGTGCATTATTTCAAGAATAAAACAACATCAACCATTCACATTTGCTACTTAAAGTTTTTTAATTTTGAATTGTTAGTGAAAAAAGAGTTTGTGGTCATGACAGGGCACCAAAACTTGTAGCATTTTCTTCTCAATATCTAAACAATCAGACAAATGGGCACAATTCCAATATATGTAGGAAAAGAAATGAAAAAAAAAAGATAGTGACCTACCTTAACCACAAATATATTACAAGAAGAAACTTCTTCAAGGTACTTATTATGTACTGCATCCAAGTACAACACATCAGAGTAGCCCTTCTCCTTAGCTATTTTCTGTGCTTTAAGCACCTATATTGAATCGAAAAGAAAGAAGAATTTCAACAAAAAGATCCAAATAGCCCATACAAGACAACAGTAGAATTTATCAGTTATAACAAAAAAAAGGACTTACTGAAGCATAATTTCCAATTGTCTTGACACCCCCAGTTCCACCAGGTGTAGCTCGATGATATTCATCTTCAACAATCAAGTTAATAGGAGCCAGACCTTCCTGAAAAATATATAATTTATGTCCAATTAGCCACTTTTATGAAGAACCAATCAGTGAGCTAATAAGAATTTAAAAAACATAATTAATACCTTGAAATAATTTCCAACAGGAGAAACAAAAATAAGAAATGTGTACTCTGGAGCAGGTGCAAGACCAAGCACTGCCCCACTTCCCATAAGAAGTGGCCTCACATACAAAGAACCTTTACCAGTGGGAGGTACCTGATTCAAAGCATTACAACTTCCAATAAAAGGAGCAGGATGCAAAAACTTATCTAACCATAGTAAAAACATACATCACTTACCCAACGGTTATTGGCCACAACAGTCATCTTAACAGCATCAACAAACTGTTCAACAGTTGGCGCCGGCATGCACATCCTGCTTGCACCATCAATCATGCGCTTTGCATTTTCTTCTGGGCGAAAAAGTAAAATCGACCCGTCTTCTTTCCTATATGCCTTTAAACCCTCAAACAATCCCTATACCACCACATATCAAATACTCATCAGCAGCACTGAACATTTTGTAAACTAGATAGGATATAAATTTATATGCCCCTTGATGTGATATTGCCAACATCATACCTGTCCATAATTTAAAACCCCAGCTGAAGGGTTCAACTCGACAGGCCCAAATTTCTTCAACTCGCCATTTGTAAAGATTCCATCAGAAGAGCATTTCATGACATACATATAATCAGTTGGTACGAGACCAAATCCAATATTGTCCCAATCTAATTCAGTTGCTTCAGTGGTTTCCACACTGAAAGGTTCAAATAAGAATCAACAGTGATTAAGAGTGGTTTCAACCAATTAGAACAAAAAGAATAAATGGCTATCCAATAATTTTGATTCCAAATAATCAGTTGAAAACTATGCTTTCTCTGATATATTATTTCTTACAGCATTACCTTAGAACATAATGAAATCAAATCATACTAGAAAAGGGGTATTGCACATACAAAGGAGCACTTGTTACAGCCTTGCATGCTGCTCCATTACAAATCTTGAGGGAGGAGTGTGGAAGATGAATCTGACTCCCAGTCTGCATATTAATTTATATAACAAAATCAAATTTAGAATAAAGTCGCTATCGGCTATTCAATCCTCCTCGAAATATTTTACTATTATACAACTCTGTTTCATTTATTCATGCATTCTTCTCTTATACAAAGCTAATGTCGGAATTAAATTACACAAAGCAGGAAATATTCACATTAGTCTTACTCTTAACTCAAAACAATTTCTTTCAAGGCCACATTGAAAATTATCCTCAAAAGATAGCATCTTCCGATACAAAGATGCATTTCTGGTAAAACAATTGAACAGATCATGGGGGTATATAATGCCTCGCACATCTCCCACACTCAAATAAAAAAAATGTCTTCCGATACAAAAGCGGCATCTATGGAAACGAAAAAAAAGAAACCTTGAGACAGGGCGAGGCAAGGAAGGAAGTCCAAGTCCGTGTCCGTGGGGAGGCGCCAGGACACGTCCGCGCGAGAATAGGACGATTCGAGTGTAGCTGTGGTGAGAAACCGCACTCCATTGCTCTCTCTGTCTCTCTCTCTCTCTCTCTCTCTCTCTCTCTGGGTCTGGGTGAGACAAGGGGTCAAATAAGGACAAAACAAAACGAGTGAGACGAGGTGGGTTGTGGTTTGCGAAAGTGAATTTGGATTAGTCAAAAAAGGGGAAGGAGTCTAGGAGAGTGGCCAAGGGCCGGCGGCGGCTCCTGTTTAATAGGAGCAAGGATGGGTAACTGAGGACGCGGAACCTGAACGGCTCAGACACACGTAATAATATTCGTATAAAATCAGGAGGGGCCTTTTCGGCCTTAAAAGTTATTTTTTGGGGAAAATATATATAATTCGCATGGATGTCAAAGGCCCTCCTGGAATAAGTTGTAACTTGTAAATAAAAAGGGAGCGGATACGCCGCACCCACTGGTACAGTCTGGAGGTGTCTCAAACTCTGATTGGATTTGAACAAACTTATTTGTGAACAAATATATTATATATTTTCCAAGAACAGTAAGTCGCCAAATAAAACTTATTTGTGAACAGGAATTTATTGTTGTTTCTTTTGGTTATATTAAAATAAGGGCAATTCTGCCGTGCGGACAGATTAGACCCGATTCAAATCATTTTTCAAGCCGAGTAAAAAAATTAACAAGTGTATTTTGACCGCATGGCAGAATTTTCCTTAAAATAATGATAGTTTTTCCGTGTATATATGGGCTCGAATCTATACTTTATTCAAACACTAATCAAATCACAACCATTCATCATTCTATATGAATGATCTAAATTTAGGCTCATGTAAAGAAAAAGTATCTATAACAGAATTATTACCCAATAAATATAAAAAAAAAAGCCTCTTCATCTGTATCCTCAACGTTCCATTTAAATAGTATTTTTTATTCACAAACAAACTCTATATTCTTTACCAAATTATTTTTCAGTACTACTCTCAATTCTTTATTTTCATCATTTCATGCTTATTCTCAACATCCAAACGCACTCCAGTCTTTACATAGTGGAGTTATTTGAAACCTCATTCGTCAAATGAGTACTGTGATCTTCATTGTCCATGTAAAAAAGCCACTACATAATAAAAACGCGAAAAGTGTATGTTGATGCCTTCTGAAAAAAATTTCAACAAATTAAATTAAATCCTTCAAAAAATTCAGTTAAAAATAAAAACATAATCAAATGCTAGAATAATTTAGAATTTATGAATTGACAAAGTCAAGTTTTAAATTTTATATCTTGTTTTTCTAAAACAAGACTTTTAGATTTTATATATCTAATTAGATCAAATATTTGAATCAGTAATTAACTATGTGCATCCTTATAGACGAGATCCAATACTGTGTGCGCATATACATATTATGGGTCGCATTTTAATTTATAAATAGAAGCTTTTAGAATATCTTTCCAAAAATTTAAAAACCTCCACGTTAAACACTCTTTGCATTTTTCTACGTTTGATGCCCTTGCATTATTCAAAGATTTTGAATAGTCCCCCATATTTTAAAATAAAAAATTATCATCGCCCTATCAATGACCTATTTTTAAATGCGATGAAACATGACTCATCTAACAAATCCTCAAACAATTAATTGCTGCTATGTATATATGTTTGGTCCACTTTGAAATGTCATGACTCATCTAAAGATCCTCAAATATTTTTCTTTGTAGAGTTATCTAGGACTGTATATGAACTGAGTTTCGCGTGAGTTGGGGACGACTCAAACTCAGTTCGGCTGAAACTCAAAGTTGTATGATCTCCGAAAGAAAGAAGAGAACCAAAGGTAGTACAGGTGTTCTACAGAACGTTCCAAGTTCGTATCCCACATGGGAAAGGAGTGTTTGGTTGGATGCTTGGAGGCCTAACTAGAAAAGGAAAGAAATAAGTTCGTTCGTATCCCACATGGCAAATTAACTAAGATGATTGATGTCGACATTTTTGACTTTTGAGCATTGTCTATTCACAAGTGATATTATTAACAGGCTAACAGCCGACAATCAACAATAAAATTATCAGACTATACAAAAATTTACAATTCTATGTTTAAATTTCTCAATAAATAATCAAGTCCTTTTCAAATTGTGTCAATTGTACACACAAATTTTCTCACCCGTGAAGGGTATACCTATAATTTATTTATTTAGATGATTGTTAGTTGCCTTGTCGAATATGTGTATCCTGTCAGTTTCAAAGGTACAAAAGGGCAAAGCTAAGAAGAGACGAGCCTAGAAAATGCTTGGACTTGATACTAAATAATAAGACATGCATGATTAATAGTAATAGACAGTTAGTCACAGTGTCTGAGGCTCTGAGCTTAGAAAAAAGATATGCAATTCGGCTTTGAACCAGGAAATTTCAGGCCTATTTAATTGCATTTAGGCTTAAAATTTTTCTCTGTCCGCCACTGAGTACGGAAGTTATATCATCTATACGACGTACGTAGAACTTAAGATTTTTGGAGGATTAATTTTTTTCTCCGCTACTTAATGATGATGCGGCAAGGAGATTATGATCACTAATTACTAATTCTTAGTTTAGTTCATTTAAGATTGATGAACATCTTGACCCTAATTTGTCGCACTTTTGAGAGATGAAAAAACTAAATAGACGTAAAAGATCCGCTTTTTTTTTGTTGTGTTTAGAAATTATGTCTTCTCAAAACCATTTTTTTTTTAAAAAAAGATCGTTAAATAATTAGTATACGTAAATGTGCAGATCTAATTATTTAAACAAGTTAATATCTGATATATATCAATATCGCTCGTCATACATAACACGCAAGCACTTACGTTATGTTTCTAAAACAAATTAAGATGCTTTTACAAGACTACAGGTCAATTATCGGAAATAATTATACAAGGCTTCTGTGACAAATTAAAAGGATGGCTTCTGTTGCCCCTGCACTGCCCACGTGGACCAAATGAGAATTTAAAAACTCACAAGACAATTAAGACAAATGGAGCTGCATAGAACATGAGCAACAATGAATGCAAGTTAGGAAAAAGTTAACGTGTGAAATTTCAAATATAAGAAATGCAGACAATAATTAAGTTTCTCAATAATTAATAACGATAAATAAATTGTTAGAACATTTGCTAATTAACTAATTATAAATTTCTGAACAATGACAACAGCTATCTGCAGGGAAATGATTTGGACGTTGATTTGTTTCGATAGGTACAAATTACACAATTTTGGGATTGGATGGATGACTTTGACCGGAGGAGTCAAGGTCGTCTACCTCAGTAAACTCAAACTCACTCAAGTGACCAAGACTCAATTCTCAAATTTTGAAACAATGAAATTAACCAGTGGCGTTGATAGGAAATAGATTTTGTATTGAATTGTTCAAATGATTACAAGCATGAGAGTCTTATATAGACCAATTCTAAAACTAATGATAACCATCTCCAATTATACATCTCCTACCAACCCTCTATAGTCTCTATTGATATCAATCTCCAATTATCATACAATCTCAATATCTCCTACCTAACCAATCCTTAATCTAATTATACTCTAACATCCCCCCTCAAGCTCATCGTAGTGGCACACACGATTGAGCTTGCCATCTTCGAAATGGTTCGATCTTTGTCAAAATTGAATTGCCAACTTGCATTGTACTCCTTGAAAAGAAAGAAAGAAAAAGATCGAGCTCTTTTGGCTCAAGAAGAAAAGGAACTCTTTTGGCTCATGCATGCTTTCACAATGGCTTTTTGCCTAGCATGTTTGTGAAGAGGCTCGTGTGAGTCCTCATGATCTTGGCTCGTTTGAGCAACAAGATTCATTGGAAAAATAAAAGAGAGGAGTTTAATGCATGTTTGTGGCACTTTGGATTGATCTTGAAAATAGAGGGTTTGAACAATTTTGTTTTCGGTTGAATTTGGTTAGGTATAGAGGTTTTTGTGTTAACCAGTGTACAAGCAAGTTTTGTTTTTATCAATCTCCAACTTGAATACTTAAATCTCGTTCACTGGTTTGGGCCAAAATAAGGAATTGATTTGTGCACATTATAACTGAGAAGAGAACTAAATTCATTGACCCACTTGCGCAACCCAAAGAAAGAAATGGATTTGTCTAAAACTGAATCGGTCCCCACTTTGTCAGAATCTCCTCTTTGCTTTTTTTTTCATCGAAGTTTCAATCAAACCTTTCAATCTCATTTTTCCTTTACAGTTCTATACATCTGACATATTTCAACCCATTAGAGACCCGCTAGATTTGCACATCAGAGTTTGAAAGAAAAGAATACCATCGGAACACACACGACACATCGGTTCGGATCTTGGATCCGGTTTGAGCACGGCCTGGTGAGCTCCTCTGTGTCGGGGTCGAGAGGTCGGAGAGGGTCGAGAGGTGTAGCACGGAACTGCAAAGCAGCAGGCGATCGGCTCAGATCTGTCGGAGAAGCCGAAGCAAGGTGACGCCTTGTCAGAATCTTTCTTTGGCCGATGTGGCTCTTGGAGTTGACGAACGAGGACCTCGTCTGCGACCAGATGGGGGCGGAAAGCGGTGTGTTGTCAGATGTCCGTCGAGGTGGCCACGTGGGTGCGAGGCGGTGCTCGACAGGTTTCGGTTGGTTCAGCAAGGAGAGGCGTGACTGAGGATGTGGCGGAGCGCGTGCGGTGCAAGGCCTGGTGCACGGTGGTCGTCGGAGGTGGCGCGAGGTGGCGCTATCTTATTCAGATCTTGATTGAGAGACAGAATAGAGAGATCGAAAGAGGGAGAGAGAGGAGATCTGTGGAGAAAGATTTAGGCTGTGCTCCACAATATTTTAGTAAAGGAAGGGAAGGGAAGGGAAGGGTTGATAGAGTAGAGTAAAACTTCTACCCTCCGATTTGGAGGGTACAAATTTCAGTGGAAATAGAGTAAAATAGAGTAAACTCTTTAGTTTACTCTCTATTGTGGAGCAAGTAAGAGTAAAACTTCTCTTTACTCTCCTTTCCTTTCTCCTAAAATTGACTTTCCTGGAGCAGACCCTTAGGAAACGGGAATAAGGAGAATAGTAGAGTAGATCTAAAGTTATACTGAAATACGAAATGTAATTCTGGAATAAGAGAAATAAAAGATTAACTATTCTGATTATTGTGTAGAACAGGTGGGCTAGAAATTCATTATTCCTGGAATAGACGTGAGCCTAATTCCAGTATAGTACTGGCTCAGATACCATGATAGGAAATAGATTTTGTATTGAATTGTTCAAATGATTACAAGCATGAGAGTCTTATATAGACCAATTCTAAAACTAATGATAACCATCTCCAATTATACATCTCCTACCAACCCTCTATAGTCTCTATTGATATCAATCTCCAATTATCATACAATCTCAATATCTCCTACCTAACCAATCCTTAATCTAATTATACTCTAACAGGCGTCTTTCTTAATTCAGAAATGACTCAGATCTGACGCGGTAAATTTTACCGTGGGTTTGGAATTCCTCTCCAACGGACCATGGTAGTGCGTTTCATGCTTGTTTGCGGTCATAGGTTCGTCTCATTATTTTTTTCATTTTTTTTAAAGATAAAATTTGTTCAAAATGTCTGTCAATAATATATTGAACAAAAATATCGATCAAGTTGGAACAGTACTCGACTGTTTATAATAGTTTCACCCCCACCTAGATGAGTATTGTTGCTCCATGGGAGGCAATTCCTGGAACAATTTTTTCAGAAAAGGGAATTGAGAAGATGCACCTTTTTTTTTTTTTTCCCTTCTTTTTTGTCCCTCTTTATTTTAACGAGAAAAAAACTTCTAAATCTCATGTCTATAGTTAGGATTTACAGACTGACATGACCTCATTTGTTAGATTAATCGCAAACTACTTATGCTTTGTACTCTATGGACTTTTGAGGTCTAACCAAATATCACTGCAACGATCGTTACCAATACCACACTGCCTACGGGCAATTTAAAATAATAATAATAATAATAATAATAATAATAATAATAATAATAATAATAATAATAATAATAATAATAATAATAATAATAATAATAATAATAATAATGATAATGATAATGATAAAAAATACCACCCACACATTTTTATTTTCTTTTAATTAAAATGTCCTGAGCTAGGCAACCACACAATCAAAGACTGATAGTAAAATTTTGCAACTTGCACGAGTACCTATTGCAATTTCCTTTCCCGTCGTGGAAACTTTCCTTTGTATTTTTTTTTTTAAAATTTTTTTTAATGTTATTGCTTACAATTTTTTAGTATCCTTATGATCGGCGATTGTTACTTGTGGACTTTAAGCATTTAAATTAATATAATTAGGCTTTATTCAATATGAATAAGATTCATGCTAGCTATAACAAAGATCATTTGTTTAACTATTAATTGAACAGTAAAATATTAATAACAATGAATTGCAAGAAACAGGAAAAATGTAGAGAAAGAGTTTTTTTTTTTGGAACTAGTGACGTACGGTAAAAGCAGTTTAGTAATAAAGAAATTAAAAAGAACTGAATCTGTCCAAATATTCGGCTCATTATCGTGGCCCAAATATCACCATACCATTTCTCAACTATAAAATAACATAATCATCATTTTAAACTCCGAATTCCACAATTGGTACATTGATTATATTTTTCCATTTAAAATCTTAAGTTACTCATATGCCATTGGATAACAATAAAATTAGGCTTAAATATTCCCCCCCCCCCCAAAAAAAATCTCCCAAATTTCCCCTCCGTTCTCTTTCTGACTTTGTCCCAAATAATATCAAGTCAACTCAATGGGGTCGTCACGTCACGTCTTGGTATTTTGGCATTTTCCCCTACAATTTCAAGGATCGAATAGAAGCTCTTGTCCTATCCGCACACTTCTGAATAGACAGCAAAACCCACTACAATGTTTTCAATTTTCTTTCCCGTTAGGATCAAGCGCTAAACCCGTGCTGGTTGGACTAGGAACATGGAGAGAAGCTTCTGGCGCAACCGCTCGCCACCAATGAGCAGCACGAGGGAGATAGAGGAGGAGACAGCTGGTCAAGCGGCTGGAGAGGAAGGGAAGGTCTACGTGGCAGTCTCAGAGGACTTCAAGGCCGGAAGGTCGGTGCTTGTTTGGGCGATACAGAATTTGCACAGAGATTCGAAGATTGTACTAGCGCATGTTCATGTTCCTGCTCAGATGATCCCATTCAGTATGTTTTTGTTCTCTCTCTTTTATCTCTTTCAGAAAACTTGGTAGCCATGAAATTTGGAATTTCATTTGGTGAGACGGGGTTTGACTGGCTGAATTTTGCATTGGCAACATCAGAATATCTGAACTGTTGATTGCAAAGCTGATCACCATGAAAAGGAATTTTTTCCTTTCATCTTTCCTTTTTTTTTTTAATTTTTATGGTGTCTGTCTTTATGGTCTGGTTTGCAGTTTAATAGTTTGTGATAGAGAATTTTTTTTTCTTAGTTCATGTTTTGAAATGAGCAAGGTTTGTACTTATGTGATAACGAATTGTATTAAAGTATTTGAAATTAATTGTTCATTGAGTTTGATTACTCAAACGGACACGTTGTATTTTATGAAAGAGTTTTTATTAAATTAATATTTCATCCTTGACATTCATTTCATCTCAAAAAATTGAATGAAAATTCAATTCAACTATTTCTCAATTAATTAAAATAACTTTTAATTTATATTTTAAAATTGAATGAGTCTAGTCTAAACTGTTAATATTGTTCATTTTTATAAGAGACATCAATGTAAAATTTTACAATTTTTTATGTTTTTTTTTTATGCTGGATCAAATGGTAAAAAATAAATAAATTTAATTAACTATGATATATTGATTTTTAATGCATTTGTTTATAACATCTTGAGCTAGTGTAAACTGAACTATACAATATGAAAAATTTTTTATTTGGATGCAGCTCTTGTACAATGCTTTAGATTCAATGTTTGAATTTTAAAATTTTAAAATATAAATGAAAAATGAGATTGTTACAATGTGTGGCACCAAAAGCATGTGACATTAAAATTCTCCTCGCATTTTAATTAATTAAGTAGTTACGGGCAACTTGATTTGTTCTTTCCAAACTCAGAAACGGTCACCCGTGTCTTTGTACGTGTCTCCTTTTCCATGGTTTATAACTTGGGTTTCTTCTTAATCCAACTAACAATATCATAATCTGTTATTTGTTAGTTGAATATGAGCTCCATGACGTTTGAGCTGATGTATTGGCCATATGATCTGCATATACTATAATATGTATTTTTTTTTTCCCTTTTTCACACTTTTAACAACAATGAGCTGTCCAGTTGGAGCCTCTAGGCTCTGGCCTGCTTTTGTAAAATAATCTTTTTGCGCTCATAAGATGTATTCATAATTTAATATTATAGTTACTAATCAAAATCTCACAGCATCCTTAGTTTTATAATGTGCTCCTTGTTCAAAATAATCTATCAACATAAATAATATTAGCTGTTTTGTACTGGCAGTGAAGATATTTTGAGGGTACTTGATTTCTTTGAGTGTTTCTTATTCATTATTTTATGAAGAGAGTGACAGTTGTGGTGGCCACATTTCTTATGAGTACCTTTTCTTTAGTTCATAATTGCATTTTATCTTTTCAATTTAGATCTTTGAAATTTAACATCATCAGAGCACACTAAGTATCTCATTAAATAAGGATATAAGTAAAATAATGATTTTTTTTTTTTGTCTGTCTAAACTGTTTATTTTAAAAATAGCGATGAATCCCCTATTTCTGAAAGATATCCAAAAAATGCCTGAAACCTGAATCTGTAGATTCAAAAGTGTTGTTTCAATGAGTGCATTAGAGCTTACATACAGGCATACAGATCTTTGTGAATTTTGAATATTACCATCTTAAAGCAGACATTGAGAAGACACTGCAGAAGGCATAATTTTTCTATTCAAAATGTGCAGTATAGCCATAACAAACATCCAATAATTTCCCCCAATTCGATGTGCAAAATCTTTTATCCTTTCATTACCAATAGGTCTGATTAAATTCCACAAAATGGTCCTAAAACGTCGGTAATTTTGCATTTAGATCCTAAAGGTGCAAATGTTCATTATATCTGAATTTGTTATTGTTCTAATGCTTTGGTTCTTGTGGTCATCAATCCAGTCAAATGGTTCTTAGTGGGCACTTATATTTCATTTTTACACTAAAATACATCTAATTTTATTCAAAAATATCTTTTCTAGCTTCACTAATAGATTTTCCAAATTTGAATTGTAAATATTTGTATGAATTGAGGTTAATTAGGTAAACAAAAAAAAGTGATGTTTTTAGACATTCACAGAATACATTTCTTTTTGAGTATAAACATTACTGAAACAAAAGAAAATTAGGAAACTTATATAGAAATGAAAATTTATGAGAACACTGAAAAACTTGTCCAAACTTTCATAAACATGCCTTTTGGTTTTTGCAATGTGAAGTAGGTATTCTGTAAACATAAATAATCTATGTTAACTAGAGCTTTGAAGTAAAAACTTATCTAGTATGATGTTAACATCCTTGACACTTTTTGCATCTCAGTGGGGGCCAAGTTTCATTACACTAAGATGAAAGAGCAAGAAGTGAGAGCTTACCGTCATCTTGAAAGAGAAAAACTGGAGGCTAATTTGAACCAGTACATCAAAGCGTGCTCAAAACTCAAGGTGCACTATCCATTATCTTCATATTTAAAGGAGGGAAAAAAATTTCAGTTTGTATAAAGGGGGTAAATAATTCAATTTGGAATAATTATATATAGGTTACAGCAGAAAAGATAGTCATAGAGATGGATGATATAGCTCAAGGAATACTAGAACTAATTTCCCTCCATGGAGTAACCAGACTTATCATGGGGGCTGCTTCTGATAAGCACTACTCCAAGTAGGAATCATGCATACAATTGGATTTTTTATAAATTATCTCGCGCCTTTCATATAGTTCTTTGATGTTGGAGGTACATGTTTTCTCTGATCATAGGAAAATGAAAACACCAAAATCTATGAAGGCAATCACAGTAATGGAGAAAGCTGATTCTGTGTGCAAAATATGGTTTGTTTGTAAGGGAGCCCTGATATGCACCAGGTATAGTTTCAAATTATCTTTTTCCATTTGTCAAATTAATATTTGTTCAGAACAGACCAGCTGGCAAAGTAAACACCTTATATTTTTCAGGGACACAACTGGAATCATACCAGCAATTCCATCCTCACCAGCCCCCAGCTCAGGCTCAGGTTCTATATCAAGCATATCAGATGGAATTGGTGCTTTCTCACTGCACAATGGGACCCATGAAGTGATAGTCAACAGCCCGCCACCCACCAACTGGTCAACTCCAGAATCTCCACATTCCAGCCAAATTGGAGGCCCAGCCTTGGTCCAAAACCATTTTAGCAACTTGTTCGGTAATATCAAGCGCGAACATGTCATCCCATTAGATCCATGGGACGGGATCCCGAGGCACAAGCCACTGAGTTCAGAGCACTTTCTGCGTGCTATACAAGACAATCTGATGAGTATGACAGGGTCTAGGGACGGGGATGATGTCAGTTTTACTGGGACTATGACACAGCCATCAGAGTACCATGATTCAGATGATGATACCCAGTTCCTTTCACCACGCACTCGCTATCACGTCAGTCATATGTCAAAATCTGCCCCATTATGCAATATAGACTTGTCAGTTTAATAATATGATTTTTATTATTTTGTAGGAGGTTGAGGGGATGGATGCTGGCATGTATGAAAAATACAAAGAAGCACTAAATGAAGCCGAAGCAGCAAAGAAGGAAGCATATGAAGAATCCAACAAGCGTAGACGGGCTGAGAGGGATTTACTGTCAGCTCTTCAAAAGGTCAATTTAATATCATCATCATTCTAACCTTGCTCTCAATTTGTCACTTTAACAGATACAAATCGTTTCTCACAGGCAAGGGAAACAGATACCTTATATCAAAATGAGATTAAAAAAAGGCAGGGGGTTGAGGAGGCTTTAATCCAAGAGAGACAAGAAAATGAGCGTATAAGGAGCCAGACAGACAACATATTAATCAAACTGCAGGAAGCAGAACAAAGAAAGTTAAAAAATGAACAACGAGTCACAGAGCTGGAGCGGGCCACAAAGGATCTAGAAGATAAGCTTGCAGCCACACGATATCTTATGCAGTCAATTAAGTCAAAGCATGAACAGTCGCAACAAGAGCGGGATGCTGCTTTGCATGAGGTGGAGGAGCTACAGAAGAAGGCACTACAGGGAACAACATCTACAGCACGCAAGGAGTTGGGCATGGAGTTCTCCTATGCTGAGCTAGAGGCAGCAACTAGGGGGTTTAGTGATCAAATGAAAATTGGGGAGGGTGGTTTTGGAAGTGTGTACAAGGGCTCATTGAGGAATACTCCAGTGGCCGTGAAATTGCTGCACCAGGATGGAATGCAAGGGTTATCTGAATTTCATCAAGAGGTACTAAACCAAGGGCTTGTCCCATATCAATGATGGTTTGGAATTTGTTACTGTACCAGGTGGGCGCAGTAGTGCTGCACTACCAGTTAGGAGTGGCAAATTTTCTGATAGGGTCACTAGTATTCCATTATTTTACTTGACCTGGTCGGATTCATCCCTATATGCAGTTTATTTGTGCATCTACATACAGTTTATTTGTGCAACTACATACAAAATAAATGCTAGAAATTTGGGTTTTTATCAGATCCACTGGTAAAGAAGCTGGAATTGGTTAGAAACGAATTGTTTATAATCAAATTGAAAATTTCTCAACTGCATAAAATAAGGATCAGCACAACATATATTTCTAAACTGTCCATTAATACTTTTTTTTCTCTGATATTTTGTTTAGATTACGGTGCTAACCAAGGTAAGGCACCCAAATCTCGTAACCCTAATTGGGTCATGCCCAGAGGCCTGTGCCCTAGTTTATGAGTACCTCCCAAATGGGAGTCTTGAGGACCGCCTGACGTGCACTGACAATACCCCACCCCTGACATGGCAGGCACGTACCCGAATCATGGGCGAGATATGTGCTGCTCTCATATTTCTGCACTCAAGCAGGCCTCACCCGGTAGTTCATGGAGACCTCAAGCCTGATAACATCCTCCTGGATGCAAACCTCACCAGCAAGCTTAGTGATTTCGGCATCTGCAGAATGCTCATTCAAACTAATGCCACCAAAAGTTCAATATACCGTACGAACAACCCTAAAGGCACATTAGCCTACATGGACCCTGAGTTGGTAAGCACTGGTGAAGTGACACCAAAATCTGATGTGTATTCATTTGGGATAATTATTCTGCGCCTGCTGACCGGGTGGCAACCATTGAATATCTCAAACAGAGTGGACGAAGCAATAGAGAATGGGAACTTGCATTCGGTTATTGATCCATCAGCAGGAGAGTGGCCATTTGTACAGGCAAGCCAGCTGGCGCACCTTGGGCTTAGGTGCACTGAGCTCAGCAGGAGAAAGCGTGCTGATTTGATGAGGGATGTATGGCTGGTTATCAAGCCAATGATGAAGGTAGCTGCATTGTCAGCCCGCCCATTGTCCTTCATCTCAGCATCAGATGACCGACGCATACCATCTTACTTTATCTGCCCAATTTTTCAGGTAGATTTAATTTCCAGCTGTTCAGCAGTTTAATACTTAGGTTGGTTGGTGAATCCTAGTAAAAACTTATTCAAAAGTAAAACTTTTCAACAGAAAAGAAAATAAAAAAATACTATAATAAATGCAGTATACTAAATCAGATGAATAATAAAAACAAATGACACTGCTGCATGACTATATAGTTTTGCAGCTTCTCAGACAATATACTGTAGAAGCACCCATCTGATTGCAGCACAATTACTCTCAGCAGGTAGTTGCTTATTGATCCTGTGCTGATACAAATTTTTATTAAATGATTTTCGCTATAGGAGGTCATGAAAGACCCACATATTGCAGCAGATGGGTTCACATATGAAGCAGAGGCTATAAAGGGATGGTTGGATAGTGGTCATGACACGTCTCCTATGACCAACCTAAAACTGATTCACCATGAGCTCATTCCCAACCGGGCCCTTCGTTCAGCCATTTTAGAATGGGTCCCACAACTGAGCCAATGAACTAAGGCTTCGTACTTTTTGGTATTGTCGTTCAAGAAACTTTGATCTTCGCAGTTGTGCGAGACTACATTTTTGCTCTCTTTAGTGAAGTTCTTTCTTTCGCTCCAGTAAATTTGTTTATTAATTCATGTTATGTATATTATATTTTAACCAGTGTCCATATAGGACTAATGAAGGTGTGCAAGACACTGATAACATGACTTAAAACGACCCTGTCCTAAATGTTAGACACATCATACATGTCTATCTATGGTGGCTCACAATTGATCATAGGCCGGAGTTAACGAGAAGCACAAGGTGCTTGTACCAAAATTGGTTTTCTTCAGGAAGCGAACCCATCCATACTGCAGCTTGACAAATTTTTAAATATCATATCTAGAGAAGTTTCAAGGGCATCAATGGGA
This sequence comes from Rhynchospora tenuis, assembly GCA_027725995.1. Classification (NCBI taxonomy): domain Eukaryota; kingdom Viridiplantae; phylum Streptophyta; class Magnoliopsida; order Poales; family Cyperaceae; genus Rhynchospora; species Rhynchospora tenuis. Next base: position 170,569,585 of record CM050888.1, read on the forward strand.
AAGAATGCACAAGCCTAACCTTTTGAATCACAAGAAACTAACAAAATAAAAAGTGTGAAGTAGATATTATAAACTTTGTTGTATTTATCCAATTCATTTATTTATTTATTTGTGTGGTTATTTATTTATAACTTCAGTTTTCATCTTGTAACTCTTTGAATGTTCATTGTAAAATACCATTTGATTTGAACTATTTGATGTTTTCATTTTGTATCTACGATCTGCAGAATTATCAACCGTAAATTCTCTAGCTTCTGAAGATGGATTTTTATTTAGGTCAATAGGTGATCAGCTTTACTGGTGTATTAGGATGTGTAACTAATACCCTTTGCATTGTACAGAATTATCAACAGCGTTGTTTCAGGGAAACTAATGGAATGTTTTCACTTTTAGTAGGAAGTTGCTACTTGAGAGATATTTACTTTTAGACTAAGGATTCATGTTTATGTTTTTGTCTTCAGTAGTTCATCCGTTCATTATAATAACTATATAAATTTGCTGCGTCGTGAGCTGCGCGTGGGAGTTACTTTTTACTGTGGTTAGCACAGTAATCAATCCTAGCTGTCCGCTGCGTTCCATCTGATCCAATCCGTCCGATGCTGATCAATTCCTTCCTTCTCACTTTCTCCATTTCCTTTCGCTCTCTCTCTTTCTTTTCCAGACAACTCGACGCGACTCCCGAGGGAGATGAGAAGGCAACTGTCACTCTTCACCGTTGATTTCTGGCCATCTCCGATCTCAGCTCGAAACTTTGATCTTCCGGATGAGTAGATCGGTTTCTTCTCTTTTAGACGAGTACCGTATCGCTTCTTGACTTCTCAAGACGGGGGGCGTCGTTCAGCTTGGATAGGGAGGAAAAAGGCTGCATATGTGGCTATAAAGGTGGTTGACGATCTCTGACTGTCAGGGACCACTAACCGATGGAGCACTCCACTTCCGACCAAAATCTTCCTCGGCCGCTGCCGTGTAATCCGCCTCTGTACTCCTTCGAACGAGCCTCTCCTACACCGATCTCATTAAGTGCTCCACCTCTGGTTTCTTTCCCTTACACCTATCTCTACCTCGGATTGTGTTGTGTTTGCTCATTTCAGTCTAGGAATTTTCCTCAGATACTTTTTTTTTTTTTTATTGTAACTCCAACTTTGGCTGTCTTCTATGCATCCAATTACAAGAACTCTGCTCCAATTGAAAGGTAGGTTTCTTCTTTATATAATGTATAGAAGTGAGTGAGGATTTTGTCTTGCTATTTCACCTCAATTTGATTAATTTCATTTTGTTTTTGTGTTTTTATGTGTTTATGTTTTTAGTTGGCTTCATAGAATTCAAAATGGCCTGGTAATTGGATGATACTTTTTCGAAGGACAAAGGACTTTAGGCCAGGTATTACTTTAGGATTCAGGAAAATGAGGAGCTCGCCAGTGTCACTGAGGATGTTGAGACCACAGATAGAGGGGTACACCTCTTAGATTATTTGATATTCAAGTAAGTTTTTAATGTGCCTCCTTTATTCCTTCCATTGTGTTATTTGTTCCTTCCAGTTTAGATCAGGGCTCAAATTTATCAGCATCACCATTTAGGCTGCATATAACCAAATGAAATGTCTTTTGAGAAACTAAGGGTTCCATTTTGATCAAATAGATTTTGTGCAAATTTCCATGCATGATTATCAATTTTTGTAATCAGGTACAAATACAGTCTTTAATTTTGGTTTGATGACTCTCGATCATGATGAAACTGCTTCCAGTATACAATACTTTTTTATTGAACTTCGACAAACCCAATTTATGTATCTTAAATAAATAAATCATGGTTGTTTTGAACACCAAAATAGTAGAAGACCTCCATGAGCATCTCACGCCACTCCAACCAAAATAGTACTGTCAAAACTGTAAAAGAGTTGAGCTTATGTCTATTCCCCTTTCTCAAAATTTCTGATTTAATTTTTTTTTGTTGGGTAGAGGCATTCTATTCCCCTTTCTCAATTCTAATTTTATTTTTTTGCTACTTAGAGGCAAAATAATAGGAATTAGTTTATCATTTTACCTAGATAGCTGTCGAGCTATGTTAATTTTGGATTAGGAAGTACAGGAATTAGGTTAGCTATGCCAGAGGAGTAGAACAGCTCCATCAATCATGTTAAGCATGAGATGAATTAATGCAGATAATTTTTGTCAAGAATTTATATTAGAAATTTTTTATTTTCATGGTTTACATGAGCTATGTATCCCCTTCGTTAATACATGAAAATTTTTTGGGTTCATTTCCCATCTTTTTGCTCATAGCATAACTTAATATCAGGGGTTTGTTTCACAATTTAATTTTTATTTTTATTATGGCAACCACCAAAAGACTTGATGGATCCTCACGTAAGGACTGGAGAGATGACCGTGCTGCAAGCTTCAACATCATCCCAACAGCACTGGTGCTGCCAAGGTACTGACACACACAGAAAAGCAAAATCAAATAAACACCCTCAATGGCATTAAAATATAATTGGATATTCCTGATCTCTTCCTACTGTGTTCAAGTTCTACTGGAATAATCATCTTACAACTGAAAAACATACATGCTTTGGAAAAAGTGCTTCCAGCTTTGAATGGCAAGCTGATAGGCATGGCATTACGTATACCCGCAGTAGATGTGTCAGTAGTTGACCTCACTGTCTGGTGGACAGATGATCATAGGATTTAAGAATTGTTTGGGAGATCAATTCCGAAAGAAAATAAAATCTCAAGAGCCTCTTATATGTGCTCAGGCAAACAAGGTACCATTACAATTTTAAATAAAGTAACTATATCTCTATGAAATCATGATAATTAGTTCACAAATGTAAATAGAGAGAATCTACTTTCAGTAATATTTGTCATGCTTGGTTCTCTAATCAATTAGTCCATCTAATCACTTCGACAATGCTCTTGAGTGAATTAAAAATAATGCTAAAGCTTCTACGTACTCAAATTACAGTTGCCTGTGGACTTCTCATAGATTTATCTTTTTTTTTGTTCAATCTTTCCTTCAATTTAGTAGTGCCGAGCAATTAAAGTGAAAGTTTGGTTCAGTTGTGTTAGCTTAAAGTTTACTATGATCTGTCCTTCGATCTTTCCTTCAATTCAGAATATCATTTTTTTTATGACATGTCCTCATTTATATAGCTTTGTATTTCTTCCAATTGAAATTTTTTTCCATTTTATTTACATGTTTAATTGGAAGTCGAGAAGGATGGGGAATCAGTTAGTCTTAGAGTAGCTTAGTAGTACAAATTGATATCTTATCAAAGGAGTGCGTCTAGATTTATTTCACCGAGTAGCTTTTAGAGAAAAAGGGAAAAAAATCACATATTTACTTTTTGTGCTTCTGTGGGTAGGCAACATTTAGTTTTATTGTTTTAAGCAGCTACAAAGAATTCTAAGAACTTTTAATTACAATTTTTTCATATTATTATTTATTAACCTTACTGTACTCCAACTAGACCTTATTTTTCTTTTGCTAATTTACCTCTTTTTTACATTCTAGATTTTTCTGCGTTGTGCATATGTTACTGGCGGTGAAAGCACCACTTGAGGACTGCAAAGGAGCACTGCAGCTCCATGTTCATGCTATGATGTACAGTAGTAATTTAGCCTAAAACCTAAATACAAAGGTATTGTCCAACAAAATGAATGATGCCTGTGTTTTATGTTTTCATGAATTTGCCTGAAATTAATTTTATCAAAGAAATCAATTTTTAAGTCGCTAAAAAGAGTTTTACAAAATTCTTAAATTGAACTTTGTTCATCTATATTATTATTTTTTAACTGTCCTCCAACTTCACTTGATTTTTCTTTTATCAAAATTTTCCTATTTTGCATTTTAGTTTTTACTATGTGTGATTGTTATTTGTGAATGGTGTCAAGAGGGTACTAACATTTGATACATACGTTTTTAAAATTTTGCAAATATAAGCAAAATCATGAGAATGCATATATTGAGATAAGTAAAATTGAAATCGTCAACGTGCGAGATTAGCACTCATTAGGAAACCGTTTGGAATAATTTATATTCGTAATATATTACGAGTCTGTTTACAAAAAATTTCAAAAGATATCCACACTCATTAGGAAATTGTTTCATAACACTTATTAGGATGAATCGCGCAACGCTCGAGATTAGATCTAGTAAAAATAAAGAGGGAGAAGAACAGGAAGAAAAAAAAAGAAAGAAAAGAATGAGAATGTGCAACCAGATTTGATCTCTCATGGCATGTCGTGGACAGCTGATGTGTGCTTTTTGGTACACAAGACTAAAAACCCTAACCTACGTGGTCGGAATGTAAGCGCACTATCCGTACAGAGAGGTGATTTGAAATTACCAGACTAACAATTTTTGGGTAATCTAGACCTGACAAGTAATTGGATTGGTGTTTAAACTACAGGAGTAAAACAAAATAGTAAACAACTAAATTATATGACAGTGCAGGGAAATGATGCAGTCGCACTGGACTGAGTGCAACTATAGATGCAAGTGAAGTGTTTTAGGCATGATGCAAGCTGAGGATGCTATTGGTTCGACAGGATGCAGGCTGACAAAAAAGACTCGAATAAAAAACATAATGTATTTATGTATTTTTGAACTAGGATTATGACTTCACGACTTTGTAATACTTGGATTAATGAAGCTTGCTTATTTGTATTCTCATGGCTTAAAAGAAAGTGTTTAAAGGTGGTTTAAAAAATACTTTTGTGCATGTCTACTTATTTAAACCCGAAATCTATTAACTCGAGCGGACCATTTGGTAATAATCTATCTTAACATCCTCTTGAATCTGTCTACCTAAACCACAAACAAATAGTCTAAGCGGATTGCTAGAAAGTTACGAAAATCAACTACACCTTTGTGTCTAGCTACTCAACGATAACTTCAATCAGATTTATAACAAGTGTGCAAGTGATCAACTGAATTGTACAACACAATAAGCAACAAATGATAGAAAGAGTTAAGCAAAACAATGATATAAAATTAACTAAGCATTCAACAATCCAAACATTTCAGTCGCTACATCATAATCCTAATTAAAGTTTAGCTACTCATAATGAAATAAGAATAAACAACTACTGTTTTTAATACAAACACAGTGAGACAAGTTAAAATAGAGATAAAACTAATTCTTCTTCGTGTCAATACTCTACCAATCGGTGCTCCAGCACCTCTAGCCCTTGCTGTCACCGAGAGAGGCGGCTAAAAACCCTAATTTCGAGATCTGAGAGAGGAAGAGAGAGAAATGGATCAAGTTCTGGATTTTCAAGAGTGAGTGAATGGACGACAGCCTCAATTCCTTTTATTGTTAGCCTTCTTCAGTTTTCTTTAATTTCCTCATATTTTTCTTCTTCAGCTTGGAGGGCTTCAAACTCTTTCCAATTTCGGGCTTGCAATAAATGAAATTGGATCATGAGAAAGCTGCTAGCTATCGTTTGAGACACAACACAACTTCCAAATTTGCGCCAGGATGCACCCTGGGATTGGATAAAGAAGTTGATTTACAAGAGAATGTAGACTGGTGCAACCTCTGAACAACCGGAAACCACCGCTGAACCTAACCAAAAAACTCCTTTTGAGATGGAGAAAGTGACAGAAAGCGAGCACACCGCGTCTCTAACAGATTCTCAACCACCACCTCTCGAGACAAGTAACAAAGCTTCACAAGGAAGAAAGAGAAAGAGGCTCAAGAGTGCCGAAAGTAAAAGAACCAAGGAGAAAGCACAACCACCGGTTATTTCCACCGAACTCGAGACCGAACTGGGATTTCAATGCCAAGACCTAGCACACAAATGGAGGTATCAACTTACACTCAAAATAAAATTACTGCCAACCAAGTTTTTGTGTGTTGAACTTTTAAGTTAATTAGGATTTTTTAGCGATGTGAAAGAATTGCTTGAAAATGTTGAGGTCTTTGAATTTGTTAGGGGGGCCGCCAACCAAAAAGGAATTGACAATTTAATTTTTCTCCTCTGTTCTGTTTAAAAACGAAGTTCTTAAATTCATGTTCGAGTCCAAAGACATGAGTTTGATGTTGAAAAATTTAGAACAGTTTAGTCTTCTAGCCCACATTGATGCTACTACATCCTGGGGTGTATGTCAACAGATCAAAGATTTATGGGGACTCATCTCGGAGACCCGTTATGCTAATGTCGCGAATGCAAATGCATCACAGATTTTTCCTGTTTGTATTAGGTATGTATTGAGGTTTATGACATACACGGTTTTCATGTAGGGGACTGCACAAAAATTAAGGAATCCAGAGGTCGAGATTCTTCATGCAATGATCTATAAGGGAAAAGGCCCAAACATCGCCCTTACAATGATGAAGGAGTTCGCTTTCGTTTACAGCAAGGGCGACAAGATCTCAGGGGAAGGGATCGTGACTATCATTATCGATTATCTCAACAAAAATGAGATAAACTCTGTCCCATACCGCACAACAGAGATCGACAATGGGAAGTATCTCCTCGATATAGCATCCCTTGCCAACATGAGAATTATAAAAAAGGATGAGGACATAATTTGCATCCACGACGAAAAAACTGACTTCAAGCTCTATTTGCTTGATGCAACCCGCATCAAAGTCAGTCAGAAAAAGAATTGACTCCCCATCACACACATGAAAAAGGTAGGCTGTGCAGGTGCACTCCTTGTTGCTGGTGTAGAGGAAGAGGGTGCACCAGATGAGGATGCGCCTGCCTTTTTCATAAGTGTGCTGGGGAGCCAATTGTCTTTTTGACTGACTTTGGTGCATGTTGCATCAAGCAAATAGAGCTTGAAGTCAGTTTTTTTATCGTGAATGCATATTTTGTCCCCATTTTTTTTTTTTTTTTTTATAATTCTCATGTTGGCAAGGATGTTATGTCAAGGAGATGTTTTTCATTGTCGATCTCGATTGTACGGTATGGGACTGAGTTGGTCTCCTTTTTGTTGAGTTAATTGACATTGATCGTCAAGATCCCTCTTGCTGCCAGGAAGCGAGCTCCTTCATTATTGTAAGGGCGATGTTTGGGCCCTTTCCCTTGTAGATCATTGCGTGAAGAAGCTCGAACTCTAGATTCCTCACTTTCTGTGCATTCCCCCGCATGAAAACCGTGTATGTCATTAGCCTCAATACATACCTGAAACAAACATGGAAAATCTACAATGTGTTTTCATTCGCAACATTAGCATAAGGAGTCTCCAAGATGATTCTCCAAAAATCTTTGATCTGTTGGGATGCACCCCAGGATGCAGGTGCATCAACGTGGGTGCAAGGCCAAAAACAGTTCTAAATTTTTAAACATCAAACTCATGATCTTTGGACCCTAACTTGAATTTAAGAATTTCGTTTACAAACAGAACAGAGAAGAAAAATTCAATTGTCAATTTCTTTTTGATCGGTTGCCCCCTCAAATTCAAAGACTCCAACATTTTCAAGCAATTCTTTCACGTCACTAAAAATTTCTAATTCATTTAAAGTTTTAACATACAAAAACTTGGTTGGTAGTAATTTTCTTTTAAGTGTGAGTTGATATTTCCCTTTGTGTGCTAAGTCTCGGAATTGAAATTCCGGTTCATTCTCGACTTCGACGAAAATCAACGGTGGTTGTGCTTTCTCCTTGGTCCTTTTGCTTACTGCACTCTTGGTCCTCTTGCTCTTTCTTTCTTGTGGAGCTTCAGTGCTTGTCTTGAGAGGTCGTGGTTGAGAATCTCTTGGAGACATAGTGTGATCGCTTTTTGTCGCTTTCTCCATCTTAAGAGGATTTTTTTGGTTAGATTCAGCGGTGATTTTCGACTTTTTAGAGATTGCACCAATCTTCTTTTGTAAATCAACTTTCTGAGTGGGAGATCCAGAGGCTCTTCAGCTTCAAACGGCGTCTCGACGGTAGCATAGATTTCAGGCTGCTTCTCAGGTTGTTCTTACTGCTTTTCTACCTCCTTCTAAGAGATTTCTCCTACATTCGCCGATCTCTTAGTCTTCATGGCTGACTTGAGTTAGGGTTTCGGACAACAGAGATAACGGAGAAAGAGAAGTGTGTGAAGTTGAGTCTATTGGCAGTGGTGAAGTGAGGAGGGAGGAGAGTTCAGGTAGGGTCTTAGCGGGTCAGATTTTGTGGAGTTCGAGTAGGGTTTTGGTGAGTGAGAGAAAGAGAGAGGGGTACGGGTGTGTGTAGGTGGAGGAGAAAAGGTGCGGCCGAGAGATGGCGGCAAGTTGCGGAGAGAGGGTGCAGCCTAGAGATGCCGCAGTTTGGTGGTGGTGAGGTAGCAACTCACACGAGAGAGAGAGGCGGAGGTGTTACTTGGCAACGGAGAGGAGAGGGTTTGCGGGTATGGTGGTAGTGAGTGAGAGAGATGGGCGGATAGTCGAGAGGTGCGGTGAAGTGGGTGGGGTGGTGCGATCGGTTGGAGAGAAAGAGGGAGAGAGTCAGTCGGCTTGGGGAAGAAGAAAAGAAAAGGAAGGTGAAAGAGAGAGGGTTCGGCAGTGAAGGAAGAGAAAAGAAAAAGTGGGATGGAAAAATAATAAAAAATTAGAAGGAAGCACGGCTTCTAAATCTGTGTGCTAGGATGCACCTGAGATGCGAATCCGCATCCTCAGCAGCGGACCGGTTTTTAACCGTTCAATATATTTGACTGGAAATGAACGGTAAAGATCGAACGGATCATTTTGTTCTGAAAAAAAAAAGAAAAAAGAGGCGCTCTTCGTCTCTGTCTTCCCCATTCCAACGCCTTCCCCATTCCATTATTACTCGAGCAAATAAGTAACCTCTGCTAAGCAAGTATGCGAGGGAATTTCCCGAAAGCATATTGCACCTCCTCATGGGACCACCCATATGTTTTCTTTAATAATTCAATATTATTTCTCATAGTATCTATGTTGGAACCACCAACTACCTTTAACGCAAACAGAAACTTTGTGGATCCCCTCAAAATCCCCAACTCCTAAATAAAAACACCTCAGTCGGATGCATACAAGAAGTTAATATTTATAAAAACAAACAACAACCGTACCACACTAAACTATCTCATTCACTATTTTAAGAAGGTTAGAATGTGCATACCCAGTTTGTGCCATATCATTAAGAAACAATTGGAATGGATGGCAAGCAACTCGATCAGTTTAATTCTAGTAAACAAGAACAGTAAGATAATTTGTAGAGAAGCCTCCTTATGGAATTAAGTGGGTTATTTTTAATAAAAAAAATTATTTCCTCAGAAATTTTAATAAGAAAAAAGTTATAAAATTTTTTTTAATAAGGAAAAAGTCGCAACGCGGTCCACTATCGCGTACTGGCCGGACTCTTAACGCGGTCAACGATCGCGTTAGATTGCGCTAACGCGGTCAACGACCGCGTTAGGAGGCGAATCTTTTTTTCCGTCTCGTCGCGTCTTTAATGTTTTTTCTGTCTTCTCTTCTTCTCGCACAAAAGAGAGAGAGGGTCGGTTCGAGCACAAACCGAAGAGAAAGGAGAGAAAAAAAGAAAGGAGAGGGAAAAAAAGAGAAGGAGAAGGAAGAAAGGAAGAGAAGCGCGGAGAAGGAAGAAAGGAAGAGAAGCGCAGAGAAGAAAGGAAAGAGAAGGAGAAGGAGAACGTCGAGCGATCCGACGATTTCCGACAAGGGAGGAGAACGGCCCGAGCGATCCGACGATTTCCGACAAGGGAGGTTAACGGGCCGAGCGACGGCGAGTTCTATAGATTTTTCGTGCATTCGCTAGAGGTAAGTTTTTTATTATGTAAATTAAGGAAATGTATGAAAATTAGTATAGAAATATGTGATATATGTGTAGAAAAAATTTAGAAAATAATGGAAAAAAATAGTATGGTGTGATATATGTGTAGAAAAATAGTATGGAAATCTGTGATATATGTGTAGAAAAAAATGTGTGATATATGATTTATGTATGGTAAGTTAGAAAAAAATTTGATTGGATGAAAAAATAGAACGAAATTGATTGGATGAAAAAATAGAAACTGTATGAAAAATAGTGTGGATGTTATCATTGTATTTATGATAAATATGTGTAGAAAAAATTGTGTACGAATTTTGTACAAAATATATGTGTATGAAATTTAGAAAATATTTGATGGAAATTGTACAAAAATAATATTTGTGTGGTAAATGATGAAAATTATGTGTACAATTTATTGTGCATGGAAAATGTAGAAAATATAAATTTGTAGAAAATATTTGTGTATAAAATTGAGATAATTTTTATGGAAAATGTATTACAAAAAAATATTACAATAGATGACAAATTTAGGATATATTTATATGGAAAATGTAATAATGTAAAATGTAACAATTTAGGAAATATTACAATATTACAATAGATGGAAAATGTATTAAAATATTACGTATATATTTATATGTTATATTGAATTATTATAAATTATGTTAATATTTATTATGTTATATTTAATTATTACAATAGATGAGTTCTCCACACGACGAGGCTGGTCCATCCAGTCCTCGACACGACGAGGCTGGTCCATCCAGTCCTCCACACGACGAGACTGGTCCATCCAGTCCTCCACACGACGACGCTCCGATTGATGCAGCACCAGCCACACGTGTTAGACGGCGGAGGCGTCGCACCGGTCGTCCAAATCCGTTCAACGTGAACCCTGTGGAGCAAGCACAAGACGTTGACGGACAGATATTGTTCCTTACTCCCGAGGAGCATATTATTGGACTACTTGTTGAGGAGGTATAGTACTATTAAATATACTTACTATTAAATATTTCAAATATAATAAATACTTAATTTAGTATTTAATATACTTAGTATTAAAATAACCTGTATTAAATATATTATTTAATTTGCAGCGTGAAAGCTTTTTTGAATTGAGATCGCACAAGCGTGAGATTGTGATCGACAACCGTATTGATGGACGTTTGCAGAAGCTCGGCCTGATTCACATCTCGAAAGTAAAGCATGTCAATGCGGATATTGCTTTACTAAAAGCATTGGTAGAGTTTTGGCGTCCAGAGACGCATACTTTCCACTTTCCTGTGGGCGAGATGACTGTTACGTTGCAGGTAAGAATCTGTTTGAATAAATTTTGCAATTTATCCAAAGTAAACTAATGTAATTATTGTGATAATTGATGGGTTAAATCATTATCAGGATGTGAAGTATCTGTATGGTTTGCGCACAGTAGGCAAACCTGTGACAGGGAGCACGACGAGAGTCCAGTTTGATGATCAGGTCAGTGCGCAGTTATTTGCCACTGCGAACTGGGCTAGGGAGAAAAGGTAAGTTCAATGTTAATTAATTCTTTAAATTTATGATATATTATTTTATGATCTGTAAATACTGACAATTATGTAAATAATAATGTAGGGGCAATAGACGTAGTATTAGATTGAAGTGGTTGCGAGAGAATTGCTCCAACTGGCCTCCTGTTGGAGCTTCCGATGATGAGCTCGATCGTTACACACGTGCGGTGGCGATGGAGCTCTTTGGGACTCTGATGTTTCCTGATATTCTGCAGGATTCTGTACCCGCATTTCTTTTGGATCTTGTGGCGGTATTAAATTAATTTCATTTAATTTCATAATCATTTCATTTCAATATCATTTATAATATTAGTTAAATCATGAAATGTTAATTCTCATATTTATACATGATTACATTGTTTAATCAATTTTCAGGGAAATTTAAATGAAGACAAATACTGGAACTGGGGAGGTGCGGTCCTAGCATGCCTGTATCATTCGTTTGATCGTGCTGCACTGCGATTCAAGGTTGTGACGGGACCTTGGATGCTTCTATTGTTTTGGGCATGGTCATATATTTCAGTATGTCGACCGAGTCTTCCAGATGACCCATTTCCTGGATTTGGCCAGCCTGATATAGACTCGTGCCCGCCGTTTGGGAGGTATAATTTTTCATAAATCTAGCATTAGTTTAATACTCATGGCTTTAGTTTAATACTCATGGCTTTTGTTTAATGTTCAATTTTTCGCAAAATTATAGGAAATTTGCTGAAGGTCGGTCATTTTCGAAGAACACTCATCGTGGGGCAGTTGAGTATGCACGGGACCACTTGGCGACATTGGAGGTAGAAGATATCAATTGGTTACCGTACAGAGATGACCGACAGAGGATGCCACGAGTAGCCCAGTTGTTTTCGACATCAGATTATGTTCGGATGCCGGTGATTTTTTATCACATAGTGGCATACTATTATCCAGAGCGTTGCAGGCGTCAGTTCGGATTATATCAGCTTGTTCCACCACCTCTACCTCTGGTTTGTTTTTTATATGCTTAAGATTGATTTTTATTAATAATAAGTTGTATATTATTATTTTTATTAATAAGTTATATTTTTAATGTAATAGAGTTGGCACTCCATGCGAAACTACATCAATTTCGAACGCAATTCTTTTGCTAATCCGGATTGGAGTAGTATTTTTCATGTGGCGCATGCAGCGTGGAGTGATGAGGCATTAGCTGCGCTGCAGGTGGACCTTCGACCTTGGACAGATGCTGATTCTCTGAGGTATTAATTTGTTCTTTAATTTCAATCGTTGGTAATTTAAGTTATTTTGTAATATTAATTGAACATTTTAAATTTTGGTGATTAGGTATTTTCGGTGGTTTTGGAGATGGGGAGGATCGGAGCTGCCTACACCTCGCGAGCAGGCCGAGGCACGCATTAGACGTAGAGGTGATGTTCCGATCAGTCAGAGACAGTACGCTCCTATGGGGTCCAAGCTGCGTAATACGGTATTCACTGATTGATTAATTTATTTAAACCAGTTTCTATTTTATTATTTTTATTTCTTTTGTAATGAATTATTATGAATTTATTTTATAATGACTGATTAAGAATTTATAATATAGGGAAACAGCGCATTGAAGAATGCGGTTCATGCAATCAGCCTCCTTGTGAAGAAGGGATGCAGAAGAATTGGTAAGGCAATCCTTATGAACTGTCGATCCCAACTTCAAGATGCATCTATGCCGTTGAGGATCGAGGATCTATTGGAACAGCGGGGGCTACCAACGAAGATAGAAGACATACCAGATTCTTCCGAGGAGTCGCACGAACCGCAGACCAACTTTGAGGCTGAGGATCTCGTTAATCCGGTATGTATTATTTGTAAATAAATATTATATATGCATTAAACATAATATTATAATTAATTTTATTGATGATAGTTTTTTTTTATCTTAACAGGATGGTGGTCTAAATACAGGACGATTAGACGACATATTAGGACCACCCAGGGGTTCTCATTCCCACGTAGATCCTACGCCGGTGACACTTTCTGGTCCTACTCCCACACAGGATGCTGGTCCATCGTCATCGACTTCTCAGTTTGCCGGTATGTGGCATGACCCCACCGGCATTTTTAGTGGCTACATGCCAGGATATCAGCCACCTTATCCCCCGTTTGGCCAGACTTATGCACCGTTTAGTACGATCGGCCAGACTGCTCCACCGTTCACTGTGCCAGCATTTGGTACGCCATATAGTATCCCTTCATTTTCTTCGCCGTTGGGTAGTATGGGTGGGGGAGAGTCTTTCACTACCTTACTACAGACCGCCACACACGAGGGTGGTCAGGTTGTTGACGATGAGGAGGATGATGAGGATGACGGCGATTCTGAGGAGGTGGACGAGGAGATTCAGGCGGAGGATGAGGATGAGTCAGTTACACCTTGTTTGGCTGAGAGAAGAGAGAGACGAGTAATTAGGAAACGTGCGAGATTTTCGCCGTCTGGACGTAGGAGGAGGTAGTTTATGTTGCTTATTATGTTCTACGGATGTTATGGATGTTATGGATTTCTATATATTGTGATGTATGTTATTATGTTTTATTTCATATACGTGTAGTTTATGTTGCTTGTTATTTTTTGTTGCTTGTCTGTTGCTATTTGAATTCGAAAATAATATTACGACAATAGTTACAAAAAAAAAATGTACACACGTTAATATAATCAAAATTAATCAAAATTAAATACATAATTACGTTTTTTAATTAAAGTTTGTTTATTTAATTATTGCATTTAATAAATTTGACTAATTCATTTCAATAGTCTGAAATAGTCTGAAAAAGATGCGCGTGCTCTGAGAAAGTTTGAAATAGTCTGAAAAAGATGCGCGTGCTCTGAGAAAGTCTGAAATAGTCTGAAAAAGATGCGCGTGCTCTGAGAAAGTCTGAAAAAGATGGTTTTACTCTGCAAAAGTCTGAAAAGTATCACGTGGAATTTAATTCATACTTTTGGTACAGTACACAAGAGCTTCATCTATATAAAACTCCCCACTTCAGGTAGAGCTCCATCTTTGTAAAAACTTTACCACCATGGAAAAAGGAAATAGCTCAAACTCCAACAATAGCAACAAAATTAATCCAAGTGAAATTGTGAAAGAGTACTGGGGATCATTCTTCCATTCTACTCTCAACGACGAACAAAAACAAAGAGGGGAATGGACCGCAATGTGTCGTCAATGTTCTCAAACTTGCCAATACAATGTGAATGAACCGTACTATGACTTGCCCTTAAGAGCGCATTACGTCGACCACGTAAAAGAACAGATAGAAACAGAAAGGCCGAAGCGTTATGACTGGTCAGAATACTTACCACCTAAACCGAAACCCCAAGAACAATATGTACGCCAGCCATTACCTTTCTCTATGGTTGAATCCATTTTTAATTTTCGTGGAGACCACACAGTGATATGTACAAAGTGCGGTGAAATTTTCAATTACCAAGAAACCATCCTGCGTGAGCACTACTCTTACCATGATCGGCGTGAAGCGGAAGAAAGGAAAGCTCGGTACATAGAAGCCGAAAGAAAAAAGAGGGAAGAAAGTGACAGACTTACACACGAGTATTGGAGTAGGAGAATAGAAGAGTCGGAAAAGAAAAGACTAAAAGAAGAAAAGGAGAAGGAGAAATGACGAAAACAAATTCAGGACATGCAGATGCGCAAAAGACTTCGAAAGGCAAAAAGAGAGGAAGAAAGAACAAATGCAGCAAGATGTATGGCAGAGATAGAAAAACAAGAGGCAGATGCAGCTTTCTGGAACGAAGCCGCTCATATGGCTGACAACGCTGGTGCCAGTAATCAACAGGACAATGAAAATGAAGAGGATGAACCATGGTGGGATGAAATTCTTCAATATGTAAAGAGTCAAGATCTTTAAGTAGATTTATTTTTTATTTTTATGTATTTTACTATTGTATTTTTATGAATGATTTGCGGTTGTTATTATTATTACGTCATATTAAAATATTACAAATAGTTTACACTCAAACATTACAAATATTACAAATAGTTCACACACAAATATTACAAATAGTTTATACTAAAATATTACAAATAGTTCACACTCAAACATTACAAATATTACATACTAAAATATTCAAACTAGTTCACACTTAAATATTACAAATATTAAAATTGTTCATACAAGATTTTCAATGAATTATTTATTCTTCCTAAAAATATTATGGATTGTTAACACTCCTTGGATAACTGTTAACACTTGGTTCTTCTGAGTCTTGGGAAGCAAGAGAAGCACTCACTTTTGGACTGTTAACACTCGGTTTTTCTTCGGGAATGTCTCTCATCTTTTTGGCAGGAAGCTTGAAAAGTGCTTTGTAATCTCGTACATGCATTAGTTTTCTCGGTTTTTTGGTAATGACACCCTCTTCCTCCTCAGTCGAAGTTGAATTGAACTGCTCTTCTTTTTTGAGTTTTGGAGTAATGTCATCTTTTGCACAAACCTTCTCTTTTCCCTTATTCATATCTCTTACATACAACAAAATATCTAACTTTTTTTTTTATACTTCTTTCTCTCTTTCTTTCTTTCTTTCTTTTTCTCTTTCTCTCTTTCTTTCTCTCTTCTGATTTCTGATCTCTGGTTGTGCCTCCTCCATCTTTTTAAACAAAAACGCGCAACGGTCGGCAACGGTAACCCTGCAAAAAGATTCGCCTCCTAACGCGGTCGTTGACCGCGTTAGCGCTCTCTAACGCGATCGTTGACCGCGTTAAGAGTCGGGCACAGTACGCGATAGTGGACCGCGTTGCGACTTTTTCCTTATTAAAAAAAATTTTATAACTTTTTTCTTATTAAAATTTCTGAGGAAATAATTTTATTTATTAAAAATAACCCGAATTAAGTCCTATCTTCAGGGACCTTGCTTCTGGAGTAATTCATGAATGTGAGGTTCCAACAAACCGAGATAATTATCATTCAGGCATTTGATCGAACACCTCGGATTCACCAAACATAATCGACCCATAAACTGGCTTTAGGATTCTGGCAAGAGCCCGATAAAGTTATTCTGAAATTGTCCAGAATCCCCAACTCCTCAATCAGAATCCCTAACTTTGTGCATCAGACAAGCCAGTATCTTTTAGGAACTTTATCACTGATTCGGGCCGGTCTAGTGATCTGATTGTTGCCAGCTGACTGGAACTGGAGTACTTAATCGCTCGATCAGGGGAGAAGCCGAACGTGGAGATGAGATACTGGGCTATAAAAGGCAACTTCTTCTTCTTCTCCTTGTGTGGCTGTGTTTGGGTTTGGGTGGAAAGAGAGACGCGCAAAAGAGGTGTTAGAAGAGGTGGTAGATGGCGTTGGAATGGGGAAGAGGAGGAGGAGAAATGGAAATGAAAATGGGAGGAGATGGCTGAAGAGGTTTTATGGGAGGCCGAGGCGCTGAAGGCGTTGGAATGTGGAAGACGGAGACGAAGAGTGCCTCCTTTTTTTCCAGAACAAAATGATCCGTTCGGATCTTCACCGTTCATTTCCAGTCAAATATATCGAACGGTTAAAAAACGGTCCGCTGCTAGCAGCGATTTTCTTTCCGCTGCTGAGGATGCGGATTCCCTGAGATGCGGGTGCACTCTTTGACCAAAAATGTGGCAAAAACAATAAAGTGACGATATCTCTATTTTTCGTATAAAATTGACAAAATCATGCACAACGAACGTGAAAAGGCATAAATAATTAGACTTAACTGAACACAAATATTATGTCATTTTCATGTTCATCAATAGCATACGAGGAAAATTATTACACAATTAATGCTGATCTGATTCATTTTATTTGAAATTTCCAGCCAGATATGGTAGCAACTTATTTCAATCTGACTGATCCTGTTTTCTATTTATCACAAATATGGTTCCCACTTCCTAAAAGTTTAACGGCGCAATTTTGCTGTCCAACTTATTATCAATCACAGATATGGCTTCAACTGATTTCAATCTGAGATACTCTTTGCAATTTGCAAGTAAGAGTCGTTTGAATACTAGCAAGAGTTGCAGGGTTTGCTTATGTTTTTGTTTAAAATACTCTATAAAAAATTTACATTGAGATGTCTTTTGCTGGCTTCAATGTAACAATTATTGCTATAAATAATAATGAGTGGCATGTATAATATCAACATAGATGCAAACTATCAGATAATAAAAAAAATCAGCTTTAAATTAATTATATTAAAAAAATCAATTAATTCACAGTTTCACAACATGAAAAAATTTTAAATTGCAATTTAAGAAAAAGTTACGAACTTTCTTGAAGTTCATGGAGGATAAAGTGATTCAGGACAAAGAAAAATTAAAATATGGACTTCAAAATAGATGTGGACTTGTGGAGCCACGAAATTAAGAGCTAGCAACTAAATTTTCATTAATTTGAAGTCGGAGTGTCTATTGATCAACAAAACACGAGATTAAAAGTGGTTTGGAACTTCAGCGCTAAGAGCAACTAATTAAATAACAATTTCTTTTTGGCAATCTTCTAAAAGGAATTGTTGGTTTGACTTTGTCAGATAGAATATACCACCGTGTCAAAAAAAAAAGATAAAATATACCAATTAAATTCGGTCAAGGGAAAAGGCCATTGTTATTGGATGAGGTACCATTTACGATAAGAAAGGCAATACACGATTCATTATATCACTTTTGTCTAGGGAATGACTTGACGTCACGAGCAACAAATGCAGCACAATAACGGTTGATCTCTAAATTAAATTCATATATTATATTTGAAACTTGAAAAATGAACTAACGGAATAACATAACGCGTAGACGCCAACTTCAAAAAAACGCGCATACGAATATCACAAGCTACAGGAAAGGAAATCATTATCAATCGTCATGCAAAGTGCACGAAATTGTGGTGCAGATGGTCGATATAATATATTTTAATCCAAATGTACTAATGAAATATTCGCTGAGCTCATTTTCTTTAAAAGTCATTGGTGAGCATGTCTATCAGACAAAAATTAAAAGTGAACCAGTGAATAACAAAATTTCATAAAATCCTGAAGATAAAATTTAAACGTAATGGCTAATTTCGAGCCTTTTTTACAATTATTTATTTATTTTTTTTAACTTGAATACTTACTTTTAATTAAGTTTGGTGGCTAAAATTTAGATGGGGTTCATAATGACTTCAGTCAATCAGGTGAAGCGTGGGACCCACGCGGTTGCTAGTTTAGCGGCAAAAAATGACTTGAGAACGACTTGAGAACTGACTCTTAGTTTAGCGACAAAAAATAATACATTTTAAGTGAAATGTTGCAGATTCGAACCTGATTGAGAGATCTTTTATAGATATAATTTAAAAATAAGTTGGAATGTTTGATTTCCAATTTATTAATTTATTTTTTTTAAAAAAGACAAACGACTATTACATTTGCAATGAGTATTAACCAAATTTAAGATCCAATGTGAGAATTTATACTTTTTTTCTCTTTCCAAATTTATGTTTGTATTGAAGAGAAAATGAGAAATTATCAAACTGCTGCATTTACATGATATTTTATTTATGTATTTTATGAATTCAAGCATTGTCCAAAATTTTTCAAAAAATACAAATAATCAGCAATCAATAGAAAGGTGATCGGACAACAATCGAGGTTCACGCTACTAATCTCATAAAATTGATAATTTTTCTTTTGCCCAATATTAGTAATTTATGAATTATGATCCTTATATATTGGCACAGTCGCACAGACGGTTCGCAATTGATCAAAAAAAAAAAACAAAAAACAAAAAAACAAAAAAAAAAAGGATCGGGCGTTGCGGGATGCCCCGCTAATTGGGTATTATCCTTCCAAAACATACCGGTGTACATATTAAATTACTTGCTGCAAAACTCAAAATTCTCGTTCTCACATGGCATAATTTATTCTGTTAAAAGTTAAAAGTGCGCCTTAATTTGTAAACTCATAAGTCATAATATTATCAATCGACCATATGATACTTACAAATTAGGGAACGCTTCCAAATTCAAAGGTCCATTTGACCCGATCAACACTCAAAATTCCGATATTTATAATTTGGAAAATGAAATACAAATCTTTCAATTAGTTGTAGAAGAACAGACATATGACTTTATATTTTTAGAAGATATTTAATGTGATATCATGCAATTTTGAAATAGTATGCGGGAAGCTCCACCTTTAAAATATTAGTATCTTGACATTATATATGAAGTTTAATTAGATAAAATTCAACTAATCTTTTTCATTACCTATGTCCCACTCTATGTCTCTTGACTTTGTCCCGGTTTATACCCGGTCGATGAAGTCTTCGCGTATTAAATAATCTTTTTATAATTCGAAATAGGTAGATAACTTCGTAATCATTTCGTTAAGTCTTCGCGCCCGAATTTAAAAATCTCTCTAAAATTCGAAATATATATGTTGCTAATGCTCATTTCGTGCATATTCGACATTGTAATCTCAACTGAACTTACATTCCTAATTCAAACAGACACCAAAACCAAAATCCCAATTACCTTTCCCACTACTCCCACTAAACCAGTGCTTCTTATAGCATGCAGAGAGGATTCTGGAGCAGAGGCACACCCCCTAGGAGCACCACAAGAGAGATAGAGGAAGTGGAGGCAGCAGCGGCACAGCCATCTGGGGATGAAGGGAAGGTCTACGTGGTTGTCAGCGACGATATCAATGAGGGAAAGTCGACGTTGGCTTGGACGATACAGAATTTTCCCAGAGATTCGATGAATATTGTTGTCACACATGTTCATGTTCCAGCTCAGACCATTCCATTCAGTATGTTTCTGAATTTTCGTTTTTCAGCTAATCAATGAGAGAGAAAGAGAGAATTTATTTCCTTAATTAAGGCCGTACTTGCGTATGTGCAAAGTAATTCTGCCATTTCCATCTCTTCATAAGTTGAACTGTAGTTTCTTAGTGGTTACGCTGATTGGATGCCATGAGCAATGCAAGAAAAAAAATGACAAGTTAAAAATATTTTAACTTTGATTATTATAAAATGGGAAGTATTGTAGCTTACGATGAGTTTTAGGCACATAGTTAATGTCCGCTGAAAGAAGTAAAACAGAAAATTAGCACTTGAATTTTGTGAATTACCGTCCCTTTAATTAGAATTGGTTCATTATCTTTGTTTTCTTTATCCTGTTTTTGTCTTATTATATCCTGTTTCTGATCTCGTAGAATATATGTCATTTTCATGACGTCCAGAGCTGATGCTTTTAGCTTAAATATTACTCATTCTGTAAACTATTGTTTTATCTTCTAACCGAATATGTTCCCAAGAATGCACAGGAATACAAGGAAAGTTTTAAGGACTAAACAAAAGAAACAATACTTTTTAAGGACTATGTCAGTTGAATTATAAATTATGGAAGCAAGAACAAAAAAAGCCTTATTCACAACAAAAATTGTGAAAAAGTGCAAAATGCTGAATTTAAAAAAAAAAAGAAATGAACACTTTTACATATAATGCACTCAAAGTTTTACAATTTCAGCTATATTATGTGTTAGTTAGTACATATTAAAAAAGCCAGGAAGCCAAAACTTTTATACAGCTACCTTAAAAATTGAGGGGGGGGGGGGGGGGGGGGGGGGGGGGGGGGGGGGAAGGCTTCTTACATAGTATAACTTTTAGTGTCATTGTTAAAATGATTAAAAACTTTCGATTTCAGTGGGGACCAAGTTTCATGTTAATAATCTTCAAGAGCAAGAGGTTAAAGCTTACCGACGTCTAGAAAGGGAAAGAATGGAGGCTAATTTGAACCAGTACATCAAAGAATGCTCAAAACTAAAGGTGACATTACATTTTTCCCATTTGAAGAGAGTAAAGAAACTAGGTTGGCTTAAATAAATAAAATTACTTGTCAATTATTTAGGTTACTGCAGAAAAATTAGTGATGGAGATGAACGATATATCAGAAGGGATACTAGCACTAATTCATCTACATGGCGTCACTAGACTAGTCATGGGGGCCGCTGCTGATAAGCACTACTCAAGGTATGAATCGCACTTGCAATTGGGTTGGGTTAGAAGTAAGAAAATCTTAAACTTGATGTGCAATTCTTTTTTCTTGTGCATATAATTATTTCTCTTTCCATAGGAAAATGAAAACACCAAAATCCAAGAAGGCTAACATGGTCATGGACAAAGCTGATCCTTTTTGCAAGATATGGTTTGTTTGTAAAGGAGCCCTAATCTGCACCAGGTATAGTCCTACTGTTCTAAATAATGTCTTTGGTAACAATTTTGTTTTGATAATCTAGTTATGAATGCAAATAATTTAAATTTAACCTGTTCTAATCATCATCATTATTAAAATTTAAATTCTGAAATCCAACACGGAGATGTGATCAGGTATTGGTACCTGAAGCAATAGCCTTTTAAATTGAGCAATTAAAAGGCAATTTGTATGCATCTATTCCTCATTCGCAGTGACCATAGTTCATTTGGTTGATTGGCCAATATCAAAATATGCTGATTGCAGAAAGCAATTCCTTTAGTACAATATTATAGATATACCATCAACAGAAACCATTATCAACGGCTGCTTTCCCAATAATTGATACATACTTGATGCATGTTCTACCAGGGCGAATTCTGGGATATTATCAGCATTTCCAGAGTCACCTGCCCCCAGCTCATTGTCAGGCTCTTACTCAAGTGTATCAGACCGAATTGGTGCATTGTCGCCACAGCAAAGGTCTCATGAAGAGATAGCTAGTAGCCCCTTGCCAGTGAAGTGGTCCAGGCCAAACTTGCAACGCTCTAACCAGTTTACAGCCTCTGTCATGTTCCCTTCTCAACAGGATAACTTGAACAGGCCTGAAACTGTTGGCCTGATATATCCATGGGAGGGGATCCCGAAAGATGAGCTTTCAGATCGGGAGCAAACACTGTGGACAGATGAGCTTTCAGATGACTTGGTGAGGAACCCATGGCCTAGGAACTACAAAAAGGAGGCAACGTTGCATTCTTCAGTTGACCAAGAATCAGATGATGATTCCCAATTTCTATCACCGGGCACACACAACTCAGTTAGTCATGTAAAACAGCATATGCACAAAAAAGAGGATATAAACTTCCTTGGTTTGACATGAGTTTTCAATTCTTACTGATGCATAGGATGGTCTGAGGATGGATGCTGACATGTATGAGAAATATGAAGAAATGCTAAATGAAATTGAAGCAGCAAAGAAGGAATCCTTCCAAGAATCTAACAAGCGTAGAAGAGCTGAGATGGACCTCCTGTCAGCTCACCAGAAGGTTAATCTCATATTACTTTCTTTTAAATTAATTAGTCCTCCCAAATTTCTGACCACTAAAGAGAGAGCTTATTTCTTGCAGGTACAGGAAATCAACATATTATATCGAAACGAGATGAAACAAAGGCAGGCTGTTGAGGAGATGCTAATTCGAGAGAGGCAAGAAAACGACCACTTAAGGAGCCAGATTGAGGACATTTACAACAAATTACAAGAAGCAGAAAAAAGAAAAATAGAGAATGAACAACGAATCATTGAGCTGGAGCACGGCACAAAAGAACTAGAAAACAACCTGTTACGTGTTCAACATCTCATACAGTCACTAAGGGTGGAGAATGACAATTTACAGCACGAACGGGATGATGCATTAAACAAACTAGAGGAGAACATGCAAGCACAGCAGAAGATGCCATCGACGGGTGACAACTATTCAAGCACTAATGAGTTCTCATATGATGAATTAATGGCTGCTACCAGAGGATTTTCAGAAGATTTGAAGATTGGGGAAGGCAATTTTGGAATTGTGTACAGGGGATTGTTGAGGAATACACCCGTGGTCGTGAATGTTTTACGCTGGGATGGGATGGAGGGGACATCTGAATTCCATAGAGAGGTATATATCTCTAAACAATTTGGCACAACGGTGGTTGCATTCAGTACTACAGTGCTGTTGTCATTATTTTTCTACTTTATTGAGATTTTGTGAATGATAAAATGCTTAACTGGGACATTTAATGATTGAGTTTCAGACAATTTTGCTCATAATTTTAAGAAAACTTCGGCTACGCAAAATTTTACACAAATTAAAGGGAATCGCTACGGTGCATCATGATCACGAACTTCTACGTTACCTATATTTCAAAATTGAAATCTTATATCAAACCAAATATTACATTTTTTTAGGTTTTTTTTACTATTTTTTTCAATTCTTTTTAAAAATTACTATTTTTTATACAAACTACTAAGTTACTACTTATAAATCCGGTAGTATTTTAAAAATACAAAATAAATAGTAAAAAAAAATTCTGAAAAGATGTAAAATTTTGTTTCTTATGAGATTTCAACATATAAATTGAATTGGTTAAATTAGATTTATCGTTTTAAATAAATATGACAAATAAACTCATGATGCACAAAAGGCAAAAGGATCTGTGCATCATGATGCACCATAGTACTATAAAATTAAATGGGCGAAACCTTACTGTAGTGTGCGGCACACTGTGTGCCAGGTCATAGTACAGAATAAAAACCTGCTGCTGCAACCAATGGGCATCCTTTTGCTTTATACAGTTTACTCAACCATAGAGAAGTAAGTAGATAATCGACGTACACAAGAACTTAGGGAAAAAAAAAGATTCTGCAATGTCCTAAATCTATGTTGAGTATAGACATTAGATACCTTATAATCCAGTTGAATTTAAAGTGATAAATATACTTTTCCTCAAATTATTCATTTCATGCTGCAGGTTGCTATGTTAAACAGGATCAGACACCCAAACCTAGTCACCCTAATTGGGACATGCCCAGAGGCCCGTGCTCTGGTCTACGAGTACCTCCCAAAGGGGAGTCTTGAGGACCGGCTGGCGTGCTCTAATAATACTCTACCATTGTCCTGGCAGGCACGCACTCGAATTATTGGCGAGATATGTGCTGGTCTTATATTTCTCCACTCAAGCCAACCCCATCCAGTGGTCCATGGTGACCTCAAGCTTGAAAACATCCTCTTAAATGAAAACCTTGTCAGCAAGATAAGCAACTTTGAAATCTGCCAAAGCGTCATACAGTCTAACAACACAACAACTTCAGTCTATCGTACCACCAAACCCAAGGGCACTTTAGCTTACTTGGACACGGAGTTGACAAGCACTAGTGAAGTAACAACACAATCTGATGTTTATTCTTTTGGGGTAATAATTCTGCGCTTGCTGACAGGGTGGCAGTCGTTAAATATCTCAAACAGAGTAGAAGAAGCAATACATAATGGGAACCTGCATTCAGTGATTGACCCATCAGCTGGGGAGTGGCCATTTGTTCAGGCGAGTCAGCTGGCACACCTTGGGCTCAGATGCATCGAGTTGAGCAGGATGAAGTGTGCTGATTTGGTGACAGATGTGTGGCAGGTGATTAAGCCCATGATGCAGGTCGCTGCAATGTCGACCTGCTCATTGTCATTTGCTTCCGACTCAGATGACCAGAACGTCCCATCATATTTCATCTGCCCAATTTTTCAGGTACACTTAATTTTCTGATTTAGTAGTTCACCAGTTATGAGACCTGGTGAATGTTGCCAGTACATGGCCCCAGGACATTGCATATTAAGTAAAATATTACATTGAGTAGTAGACTGTTGGAACTTAAATCTTTAGTAGGTTGGCACAGGTCAATGCTCCTCAAGTTAAGGTTGCGCTTCAAACCTGACTGGAACTTCCTTGTGTATATTTAAAGTTGAGATTGTTAAAACCCAAGTTTGTTATCTTAGTTTGAAAAACTCTGTTGTAGATTATCGAGGCATTGTATAAGAAATTTATTATTCTGCCTGTAAAAAAAATTATATAAGTAGATATTATGCTATTGCTCACCAAATTGAATTGTAAAATTATTCATTAAATAATTGAACATGATAGTTAATAGGATGATTCTAAAATTTTCGCATAATGGATTATGAGAACAGGAGATCATGAGGGACCCACACTTGGCAGCAGATGGATTCACATATGAAGCAGAGGCAATAAGGGGCTGGTTGAACAGTGGCCATGACACATCCCCCATGACCAACCTAAAATTACCAAATAATGAACTCATCCCAAATAGAGCCCTTCGCTCTGTCATCTTAGAATGGTTTCCTAATCTGAGCCAATGAGCAAGGTTTTGGTGCAGTTGAAAACTGAAACATTCCAAGATGTAAATAATTGTGTAGTTCTGTAAGCCAGCAAAAATTCTCTGTGTGGATGTGTTTTTCTTTCTCACTGAAGAGAATTTGTTTATATACGATGTTGCTTGTAATATTACTGGTATCACTGAAGCATCAAAATAGCCTAGCACTAACTTGTAAAGAAATTATAGCAATTCGAGCCTTTTGTAATTATTCTATAAGAATATATTTATTTCTTTGTTTTTTCTTATCATTTACTATCTAGAACTGTATTGGATCTTTTGATTTAAGGGTTTTTTTTCGAAAGTCCAATTTTTGTCCTTATAAAAAATATACAAAAGGAAATCCTGCGTTGACGTTTACCTGGAAAACGGCAAAAGAAGAATTCACTAACATATCAAATCGCTGACAAGAAAAATTGAAATAGAAATCCTTTTCATGAATTTTAATGATAAATTAATTATAAAAAATCACTTTTTAATATTTCGGACAATAATACCCCTCCCTCTTTTCTCTCTGCCTCTTTTTCCTCAAATCCGTACTTCATATCTTGTCTAAACACTGGAAAGAAAACCTCGTATCCAACCCCAAACCCATTGCCTTCTATTCTATAGTTGAAAACAAGTTTGATTTCACACAAAAAATGGCTATCCGGTTAGATCACTTCACTCTAGAACTTGAAGTTGATATGTTTGAACTAAGTTTGTTTTCAATATGCAAAAATAACAACCCAGTTCAAGACCATTGCTCTTGTGCTCAATGCTAACAGTTAATACGTGTCTTGATTCAATCTATTAAAGTAAAAAAAAGTTGATGAGAAAGCATAGATATACAAATTTGAACCTTTTTTATCTTGACAAATTTGCCACCAAAGCATGGATATAAAAAAATAGTTGATGAGAAAGCAACCGTCCCGACTTAGGCGGCAGGGAGGAGGATTGAGAAGACAGAGACCAGAGGGAAACAGAAATTAAAACCAAAAAGCAAGGGGAAAACAAAATGATGACGAAGGAAGTGCGTACCATGAAGGACGAAGGGGACGGTCGGTGGCGACAGCACCATGAAAGAGATGAGATGATCGATTTTGGCGTAGGCGATTTAGTTGATACAGGTGAAAAATTTTGTGCAAATGACGTGTGGGTCCAGATAACCAGGAAGAGGGACCGAAAAGAAAATTTAGAGCTTGTGCAACTGGGCCCAATTTATAGAAAAATTAATTAAAACATAATATTTTTTTTGAAGGTTGAATTAAAATATAATATTAATTAGCATTATCTGGTTAATCAATTGAATCGATAAATTTCATTCAATAGAGTGAAAATATAATGACATCAACTATCCGACTCCATTTCGTGCAAATCGTTACCAATTATCTAAATGTAAATTGCACGAAATTGTGGTACAGATGGTCGGTATTATATATTTGAACCGAAATTCACTATTACATATTTTCTGAGCACATTTTCTTTTAAAAAAGTCGTCAGTAAGCATGTCCCAGTCCCACTATATTACACAAGTGACTAGTGAATAACAAAACTTCATAAATTCAGCTATGATTTTAGCTAGCACAGAAGCCAACTCAATAGTTTGATGTGAAACAAGCTGCTGAACACTATTTGGATCGGGATAACAAATGCAAAAATGTGCAAATGATTTTTTTTTTCTTTTTGGGTTTAAACAAAACATAATTTTTAATGGAAAAATTCAATATTCAATTGTGACACCATTCAAAAAAGTCGGAATAAGATTTACATTCATTACGGGTGCAGTTTGTAACAGTTCTCGAATCTAAAAAAATGTTAGAGTCCTCAAAAGTGACTGCGGAATATATATACTTTTTAATTATCTCTGAAATCATATGTTAGGTTTATTGTTTTGAGAATTTTTCTTGCGTAAAAAGTTAGCTCTGTTAAACATTTTGGTGCTTTTTTTTTTACGGTGTCGGGAGTTCTATATTGACCTCTAATATGCTTAAAAGACTTTAATACATGCTTAATTTCACATTTAGCCCTATAATTGATATTAATTCATGTATAACCTGGTCTTGGTATGATTTTCAAT
The DNA here is from genome assembly GCA_027725995.1 of Rhynchospora tenuis. Taxonomy (NCBI): domain Eukaryota; kingdom Viridiplantae; phylum Streptophyta; class Magnoliopsida; order Poales; family Cyperaceae; genus Rhynchospora; species Rhynchospora tenuis. Next base: position 170,597,050 of record CM050888.1, read on the forward strand.
CGTTTTTAGGCTCTATTCACTTTTCTTTTCTTTTCTTTTTGAAAATAAAGATAGGGTGAAGTCTTTCAACTAATTTCGAAATTAAATATAATAAAATATTCCCAGTCGGGTTTCGAACCCACGACCTCTAGTAGTGATGTATTACTCTTTACCACTAGACCAAAACTGGTCCTCAAAATATTGTTGTGGAAGAACAAAATTCTACTTGCAAATGTATGTTTCGAATAAAATTATTTTGAAAAAAAAAATAATCTCTATTGCAAAGGGTTCGTTATTTTAAAACGACTCATTCTTTTAGGCCGAATATAATTTACAACAACCTTGTGAAGACTCCAAAAAAAAAGGTATTATCCATCCAAAAAAAATACCGGTATACATGTTAAGTTTCTCGCTTCAGAATTCGAAATTGTCAAACTTATGTACCCATATTTATGTTAAAAGTAAGTATTTATTTTTAAACTTATCCTTTAATCAAGCGACCCTATCAGAATTACAAATTATTGAACACTTCCAAATTGAAAACTCTATTAATCGTTCAAAATTCAAAATTTCTACCTTATAAAGTATTTTAAATACTAAATAAATCTATCACCCAGTTTGTTCCCTTGTTTCCCTCCCACTTTGTCTCCCTAACTTTGCAGCCCTTATATATCTCTTCTTCATAGTTATAAATATCATATTTTTCCATCTAATATAAAATTTTCACACTTATCCTTCCGAAATTTAAATTATACTAGCAAAACATGTCCTCAATCTGTCATATTGAGCAAATAAAGAAACAAAATAACAATAAAAATATTTAGTTGAATTTTTCAGCGATACATGTAAAATAAATTGTTTAAGCACCACCTGACTATTTTCTATTAAAGGGTATGAAATCAACATCTAGACCATACATCAGATCATATCACATAAATCAATGATTCATAATTGATATAACAATTGTTTGCACCCTCTAATAAAATTGTTCCGACCTTTTTATGGGGGCTTTTATAAGTAATATAGAATAGATATTTCGTTTAAACATCAATTTCTATTATTCATTAAAATCGTAAATACCAAATTTGTCCTTCTACAACGAATATCCGCTTAAGTTCACTATGTATCTTTCTGAATTGAAGCTTGTAAATTATCTTTTCTCACCCCAATAAATAAAGAAAAAAAATAGATTTATGTCACTTCAAAACTTTAAATAAAAAAATGTCACTCTAAAATTAAATCTTAAAAAAATGTCCCTCCGAAACCAATTACATTAAAAATTTATCACTTAGTTACTGTGTATCACCCCTCTTGATATCTAATTTTTTGTGTTGATCAAAATACTCATCTTTTTTCTTCCCCTTCTCTCCCTCTTCTTCATCTTAGTGCTGTTCAATCAATTTACTAGAAATTAATCAAAACAAAAATTTTAACTAACGAATAACAAGGAACAAAATCAATACTCATTAATTTAGTTGCTTTAAAATCATAGAAAGCCAATTGAAATGGATCTAGAAACTAATAAACATGGAGATTCAGAAATTAATGAAAAAAAAAGAGTCCAATAAATATACAAACCCATTAAAGATGAATATTAGAAATTCACACAAAAATCCCCTAAAAAAAAGGAAATGCATTTTTTTTTAGACAGACCCAGTTAAGACACTTAGGAAAAAAAAATAAATGCAACATTTCGGAACTTGACTTCTTAGAACAATAAACCAAATTAAAATAGAATTCTACGAGGACAATTTTAAAAAACGAATACTAGTTCAGTCACAAAACTAAAAATGGAAATAGAGACAACATTAGAGAATAGAACGCCTCCATTTTTTTTATGGAAGAGCTGTCAATGGTGTCAGAGAAAACAAGTTTTTTAAGATAGTAGTAACTAGTAAGAGAAAACCAGTTGTGTTTCGAGATGAAGAGAGTAGGGAGGAAAATGAGAGGGATATTTTGGTCAAAACGAAAATTAGGTATGGTCCGTATGGAGATGGTGATTTTTACAATAAAAATAGTAAATTTCTAATTTTGTTCAATTTCTAGTGGCAAATTTAAAAAAATCAACTTTAGAACAGTATTTTTCTAATTTCGCAGTTCTGGTGTGGTGTGGCATGAATTTGATTTTCCCATAAAGGAAAAAACTATTGTGAACAAAGCTGTACGAAGGGCCTTCTATATCAAATGCTCTGGTTACTTTCTCAAATTATTCTCTGTATCCTGTATCTTCCTCTTGCTCAACTAACTAACCAGCAAAGAGGAATTGACAGCTGATGACTGATGTTAGGACCAAAGGTCATTATAAACACGATAGTGTACTACAATTGATGTTTTGTACATAAATACTAAAACACAGATTTTTATTCAATTAGTTTTCTGATATATCAAAATTGTTAGATAAGTGAGAGATGGGAAAAGAGTGTTACGTAGTTGGTTCTTTAATTAGGAAAATATAATGGATTGATAAATATGAGAGTTTTTATGGTTTATAAGAATAGATGTAGTATACTACTATTTCATCACTGATTGAAGAATACGTCATTTTAGGTCTTTAGAAGGTATATAAATATAAGAGACATTCAGCCCTGCTTCACAAGCAACACAACAATTACACATATGGAGTATTTCTGACTCCCTTTTTTTGAAAAAGTAGCTCATGGCTACCGTTTCATTATATGAAACATTCAAGGTACAAAATTCCAACAAAAGCAAAAAAACAAAAAGCAAATTGCTAATGCCAGGTATTAAACACTCAGCTGTGATCCTACCCTCTACCCCTTTCCTCCTGGAAAAGTCCTATTTATTACAGCAGTAAAAACGCTTTTTTACAAGGTATTGTTACCCATTCCTTATTCTGAAACACTACAATTTTTGAATTACAAAAGTTTATCAAAAAGTCAAAATGGAGCAATATTGTAATGCGCAGCTTTCTTCAGCCATCTTAAGCCGTTCACTGGTATTTCCAACCTTGCAATTTCTCTAGCCATGTCTGTCCCTTCTGGCACAAACTCACCTGCATCCCAGCTGTCACTCTCTGCACAGGGTCCATCATTTCTGACTCTCGATTAAGACACTGCTGAATTTGTAGCTTCATTTCAGTACATGCCACATCCTTCCTTAATAAAGATCACACCGCAACCTAATTTCTAATGGTTGCGCTAAAACAAATAAATCCTGAGTTAGAATAAATACAACCATGACATAACTAAATCCACGATTCAGTCACAAAAGCCTAATTGTAAACAACTAAACCAAGAAAGCGGAGATAAAGAAGGGCAAGTGGCACCTAGAGGTGAAGTCTACCAGTTGATCAAAATGGGATAACAGATAACGATCCTTTTGAAAGCCTCTTTTTGATCTGAGAAGTCTATACAAATTTGCAATTAACCCTCAAATATGTTTTAAAACACAAAATATAGGATTATAATTTGGAAAAGAAAATACAGATCCTTGAAGATTTAGAAGAACAGACATATCCTCCTTTCCTCTAGTATAGAAGAATTAATATGATATTATGCAATTTTGAAAGAGAGAATAAAATTATTGTTGAAGTTTTAAATGGAGTATATGTGAAGCTTCACCTTTAAAATATTAACAATATGTTCTCTAGTTTTATCAGATAAACTTCTCACCCAGTCTGTTTCCTTGCCTACCCGGCACTCTCTTTCTGACCTTGTCCCTGTTTATGCCAGGTCAATGAAGTGTTCATGTATTTTTATAATCTCTGTAGAACTCGCAATATGTACCTCATTTCATACTTATTTTGTACAATACAAATTCGACATTGCAATCTCAACCAAAGACTCATTCTTAATTCAAATAAACACCAAAATAGAAATCCCAATTAATTCTCCCACTACTCACACTAAACCAGTGCTGCTTACGGCATGCAGAGGTGCTTCTGGAGCAACCGCCATATGAACACCACAAGAAAGATATTGGAAGAGGCAGCAACTCCGGCACAGTCATCTGATGAGGAAGAGAAGGTCTATGTGGCAGTCAGCGATGACACAAGGGAGGGAAAGTTGACGCTGGCTTGGGCCATACAGAATTTTCACCGAGTTGTTGTTACACATGTTTATGTTCCAGCTGAGACGATTCCAATCAGTATGATTTTCTTATTTACTTTCAGCTCTTTTAATTAAAGTTATCCGGCATTTAATTTTGCCCTTTGATTTCTCGTTCTTCAGCTAATTAATAAGAGAGAGAGAGAGAGAGAGAGAGAGAGAGAGAGAAAATTTCCGCTCTTCAAGGAAACATTAGTTGGTTGTAGTACGTGTGTAACATGCAAATTTTATCTTTTGCAGTTTCCATCCCTCCTATGTATTCAATCATGATGATAAATGTGAAATGGTAGTGATTAGACATATAGTTAAAACAAGGGTGAATGACCCCACCCTCCCATCATCTGTCAATTGGTGCGGGACACTTATTATAGGAAGAGCGTAGGCACTTACAGAACTTTCGCTATTTGTATCGAATAGATCTGAGCTGCTTGGCCCTGTGATCTCGGGATTGTAGGGTTCAAGGTCAATTGGCTTGAGGTCGAGATACTCAACTTCGATACAAAAGTCCAGCTCGGGATTGAGGGAATGTGCATTTTTTTTCTAGACTGACCATAAATTCCACCGAACTAATTTATGCAGGATGGGTAGATTTTTACTTGGACTGGCAGAGCTTCTCAGGACAGACCCTCGAGAAGCAGGCCTGAAAGATTGAATTGTATTTGTAAATTAGTTATGGACATTTGATGTTCTTTTTCTCTTAGCATATCTTGGAATAGGCAATATTTGAAAATTATGTTTGGCTGATTGTCATGAGCAATGCAAGAAAAAGAGGACATAGAAATCAACCCATAAGAAATCGAGTACCTTTATCACGAATAAATGGTATGCAGCAAACATGTTCTCGATTGGTGATTTCTTTCACTGCTCGAGTCCAAGTTTGGTCTTGCTGCACTTCAGCACTTGTAGTTTTCTTGTCTCAAAACAACAGTGAGAAGTCCTACTAGAGTAATTCTATATACTATACACAATGCCAGTGTCTGGATCTAAAGCTGAATATTTTGTGGAAGAGTCCCTCAATTATGCTCTGTCTTGTCTTATATATCTCTCTATTAATCGCCTTGAACCAATACCAACATTCGTTTTACCCTTTTAAGTTTTACATTCTCCAAGCAATAATTTCCGAAACAACCTCTCTTCAACTCTGATTATGCAAATCAGGCTCATTGTTTCAATGTCGGCTAAAAGAAACAAACTTGTGTACGGTTTTCCTTGGAATTGATTTTTACACGCTTTCAAACAGCAATACACGCCAATTTTCTTTTATTTGAACAAAATACCCTCATCAAAATTAACATACGACATCGCACCCTATATTTACCTCTGTATATGTATCTTCTTACGACAACAAACCACCGAAAATTAGATATTCCGAGTCCCAACTCTATTTCCATGACATCGTATGACGTTCCAAATCTGTATTTTTTTCATGATTTGTAAATTAAAATGTTTTTTGTGGATTTTTTTTTTTTTGAACCCATTTTGTATATGCAGTTCCAATTAAAAGATTATTGGTTAAATGATATAAATAGAAAGGAAGTACCCACATCCGGTTTGCTCCATGACTGGCACTGTTGGTCACTTCCTCGCTTTTAATTTCCCCTTCCACTTAAAAGCTTTTGTGAAATATATACTTTTTAAAGTTAAGATTTAAATCAAACGATCGATACTTTCAAAGACCTAACATTTTACTTTGATTCTTCCCTGCCCCGCTGGTCTTACAATTTGAAATGGATATACAGAACAGTGTACGAAGAGGGAGGAGGGTTAACGAAATGAGTGAGGGTATTTTGGTAAAATGAAAGAATTTTCCGTATATTGCTGATTCAAGCCGTGTAAAGAGCAATTCCCGGTTTTGCTATGGGCAGGTGGGCCATAAAGGGATGGAGACAGGAATTAGCATTTACTTTCGGTGGATTACCGTATCTTAATAAGAATTATAGAATAACTTTGTTTTTTCATCCTGTTTTTGTCTTAGTTATATTCGGTGTCTGATGTATATAAGATTATATTATAATTTTTATAGAATGTGACTTTCATTATGTCCAGGCCTGATGGTTTTAGCTTATATTTTACTCATTCTGAAAACAAGTTCTTTTGTTTTTTGACCAAGTCGATCTGTTCCCAGAAAATACACAAGAACACGAAATATTATACCAGTTGAAAAGTCAAGGACTTAACAAAAGAGCATTTAAGTTTAAATGACTATACCAGTTGAATTTAAATATTATAGAAGCAAGAATGAAAATAAAAAAGCCAAATCACACCCAAAAAAAATGAAAAAATACAAAATGAAAAAAATAAAACCACTTCAAATAATGTCCTAAAGGTTTTCAAGGTGAACGATATTATGCGAAAAAAAAAAATGGAAAAAGAACTCCTTATACATAGTATAACTCAAAAAGTAAAAAAAAAAAAAAAAAAAAGGGTTGATAAACGTTTTTCCATTTCAGTGGGAATCAAGTTTCATGTTAATACTCTTCAAGAGCAACAAGTTAGAGCGTACCGACGTCTTGAAAGGGAAAGAATTGAGGCAAATTTGAACCTGTACATCAAAGAATGCTCAAACCACAAGGTACACATTACAGTCTTTTTCCATTTTAAAAGAAACAAAAAAATAACGATAGCAAATTGGATTAAAGTAAATAATTTTACTTATTAATTATTTAGGTTACTGCAGAAAAATTAGTGATAGAGATGAACGATATATCACAAGGGATACTAGCAATTATTGATCTTCATCGTGTCACTAGACTAGTCATGGGGGCCGCTGCGGATAAGCACTACTCAAAGTATGAATCACACTTGCAATTGATTGTTACAAACAGAACATCTTAAACTCGTGCATGCACCATTTTTGAACTTTTTTCCTTCTGGTGGATATAATTATTTTGTTCTCCTATAATAGGAAAATGAAAAGACCAAAATCCAAGAAGGCTGTCAGGATCATGGAGAAAGCTGATCCTTTTTGCAAGATATGGTATGTTTGTAAAGGGGCCCTAATCTGCACCAGGTATGGTTCTTTTTTTTTTTTCCTACGTTATTTCTTTGTTAATAATTTTATTTTGGTAAAACTAGTTATGAAAGTAAATAAGCAAGGTTCACATATGTCACTTGACGTTCAATATAACCTGACTTAACAATCATCATAATTCTAAATTAAAATTACATTTCCACAATGGGGATGAGATCCAGGATTGATAACTGCACTCTTTTAACAATTGTGCAATCAAAAGCCAATAACCATGGTCATTTGGTTGATTGGCCAATAGTGGCAGATGTTAAATGCAGGAAGCAATATATTTTGTAAAATATTGTGAGGGTTTCGATGTCACACTTTTTTTATGGCACAAGTGCCACTTTTTTTTTTTTTTCAAACTTTCAAATTTAAGCATTCGATACTAAATATGTTCATTCTTACTAGTGATGCTTGATCAAGTGATCGAAAAATGAACGAATCTAATTAACTATGATATAGTAATTCTAATACATTATTTGTCAACTCTTAATCAAGATCAACAGTTCAGATCAAATGATTAATTTTAATTTTCGAAAAAATAAAAAAAATTGTGGCATTTGTTGTGTCCCAAAAGTTGGACACCGAACCCTCTCAAATATTATAGTGACCATGAAGATATTTTATTATCCAGTGTTTTTATTCCAACATTGTGCCAGGGAAGATCATGTGACGATTTCAGCATTTCCATGGTCACCAGCCACCAGCTCATTGTGGGGATCTATCTCAAGCATCTCAGACCAAAACTGTGCATTGTCACACTGGCAAGGATCCCACGAAGAGAGAGCCAATAGCACCTTGTCAGTCAATTCTTCAAGGCCAACTTTGCAACGCTGTAACCAGTTTACAGCCTCTGTCCGATTGTCGTCCCAACAAGATGACATGAACACACCTGAAGCTGTTGACCTAATATGTCCATGGGAGGAGATACAGAATGATGAGCCATCAGATCCAAGGCACATACTGTGGACAGCACATGATGACTTGGCTAGCAACCAAGAGTCTAGGAATGACACAAAGGAGGCAAAACAAAGGCAGAGTGTTGAGGAGATGCTAATTCGAGAGAGACAAGAAAAAGACCACTTGAGGAGCCAAATAGATGACATTTACAATAAATTACAAGAAGCAGAAAAGAGAAAATTAGAAGATGAACAACGAATCATCGAGCTGGAGGACTGTACAAAAGAACTAGAAGATAAGCTCTTAACTGTGCAGCCTCTCATACAATCGCTAAAGGAGGAAAATGACAATTTGCAACACAAACTGGATGATGCATTGAACGAACTGGACAACATGCAAGCACATCAAATTGCGGTCCATAACAATTTAAGCTCTAATGAGTTCTCATATGATGAAATAATGGTTGCTACCAGGGGATTTGCAGAAGATTCGAAGATTGCAGAAGGCAATTTTGGGATTGTATATAGGGGACTGTTGAGGAACACACTGGTGGCTATAAAAGTTTTACACTGGGATGGGGTGCAGAGGAGATCTAAATTCCAGCAAGAGGTATATATCTCTAAACAATTTGGAACGATATCAGTCAGTGCACTTATTTGAGGTTTTATGGATGGAACAATGCTTAACTGGGATCACATACAAAAGTACTTAGGGAAAAAAAGATTAGTTTTGGCTTATCTTAAATCTATGTTGAATATAGACTATAGATGTTAGTATCATCTGATTCACGGTAAGAATAGCACGATATATACAATTCGAAGCCTCAGTGATGCATATCATGCATCAGTATCGAAGATGAACTGAATCGTTTGAATCATTAATATACACACGTACAATATGTGTATCGTATCATGTTGTATCATAGATACCTTATAATCCATTGAATTTTGAGCTATAGATAGTACTATTATTTTCCTTTAATTATTAATTTCATGCTGTAGGTGGCTATTCAAAATAGGATCAGACACCCGAACATCGTCACCCTAATTGGGACATGCCCAGTGGCCTACACTCTAGTCTATGAGTACCTCCCAAATGGGAGTCTTGAGGACCAGCTGGCATGCTCCAATAACACTCTACCACTACCCTGGCAGGCACGCACTCGAATCATTGGCGAGATATGTTCTGGGCTTATATTCCTCCACTCAAGCCAACCCCACCCAATGGTCCACGGTGACCTCAAGCTTGAAAACATCCTCCTAGACTCAAACCTTGTTAGCAAGATCAACTTCAAGGGCACTTTACCTTACATGGATTCAGAGTTGATAAGCACTGGTGAAGTAACAACACAAACCGATATTTATTCTTTTGGGATTATAATTCTGCGTTTGCTCACAGGGTGGCAGTCGTTCAACATTTCAAGCAGAGTAGAGGAAGCAATACAGAGTGGGAACCTGCATTCAGTGATTGACTCCTCAGCTGGAGAGTGGCCATTTGTTCAGGCAAGCCAGCTGGCACACCTTGGGCTCAGATGCATCGAGTTGAGCAGGATGAAGTGTGCTGATTTGGTGACAGATGTGTGGCAAGTGATTAAGCCCATGATGCAGGTCGCTGCAATGTCAGCCAGCCCATTGTCATTTGCCTCAGCCTCAGCTGATCAGAACATCCCATCATACTTCATGTGCCCAATTTTTCAGGTACATCTAATTTTCTGGTTGGCTAGTAATTAACGATTAGACAATTAGAACTTAAATTTGTAGTAGAGTTAAGACCATTCCTCTATTCTAGTAGCTCATGGCAATACTCTTCAAGTGGAGATTTTGGCTTCAAAATCTAATTGAAAATTTCTTGTGCGTATTTAAAGTCGGGATGTTTAATGAGGTATTGTAAATGAAAATTATGATAATTTAATATGTTTCTAGTGAAAAATCAATTGGGAAGATATTATTCTATAGAAGTGATTACCAAATTGCCGCGTAGTTATTCATCAAATAAGTGTACTTGATAGTTCCTTGGATGATTCTAAAATTTTTGCATAATGGATCATGAGAACAGGAGATCATGAGGGACCCTCACATTGCGGCAGATGGATTCACGTATGAAGCAGAGGCCATAAGGGGTTGGTTGAGCAGTGGCCATGACACATCACCCATGACCAACCTGAAACTGGCTAATAAGGAACTCGTCCCCAATCTGGCTCTTCGTTCGGCCATTTTAGAATGGTTTCCCAACCTGAGCCAATGAACAACATTTTGGCGCACTTGAAAAATGAAAATTTCAAGAAGTAATTATTTTGCAGTTTCGTAAGCCAACAAAATTAAAGAATTTTGAAGAGAATTTTTTATATACTTTGTTGGTTGCTATATTATTGGTATTGGTAGTGTTAATTAAAATAGCTAAAAATAGCATGTACAAAATTTAAAGTGATTCGAACTATTAGTAATTATTGTATAATGTATACATTGATTCTTTTATTTATTTTTTTTAACTTTTACAATCTAGAAATATATTGTATCTTTTGATTTAAGGGTTTGTTCAGCAACACCAATTTTCCAATGGAAATTATACTATTCAATTTTGCAAACAAGTAACGTATCTCTTTTCGAATGTTTCTCAAAATTTGGATCTTTTGTTTTTTTTACTTCAAATAAATGAAAAAAAAAAAATCTCTCATGCTAACTGAAAAAGATTTTCTTGCGTGAAGATTTCATGCTTTCTGATCAAATGAATATTTTCTAATGTTGAGTACGAAGCCAAAATGGGCTGAGCCCATAAAGGCCCAGTACGGAAATAAAAGAGGGCAGCGATGGTCTCTCCCAGAGTATCGTGTATTCATCTCCAGAAGCTTGAAGCTCTATGTCTCCTTGGTGAAGCTATCTAGAGTTTACTAATTTCTCTTGTATCTCTTGTTAATTCCACCTCAAATTGTGAGAGAGAGTGTGAGTGAGAGAGAGAGGAAGGTAGATAGCTTGATGATCTCCATGTACTTGTAAGAAACTCTTGATTTAGTGGATTTGCACCGATTGCTCCCGCGGTTTTTCCCTTTCGGGTTTTCCACGTAAAATCTTGTGTCACCTCTTTATTTTCTTGTGCTATTGCTTGATTGTGCTGTGGTTTGTTGATTCTCAAGTATTAGCTTCATTCTTGTGGGTATTAGTTTATGCCTATAACGTGTTTGCCAAAATTACCCTCCTTGTTTTAATTGGCTTCCGCTGCCGGTACCACCCACGGTGTGCCCAACAACTGGTATCAGAGCGTGTTGGCTCGTTGGTGTTGAGAATAGGAGTTTGAGACTTGGTTCAATTTAGACCTAAGTGCTTGTGTATTTCGATGGTTTGCACGTGTGGTGATAGAATGGAGAAAGCTATGAAATTTGAGAAATTGAATGATAGCAATTGGGCAATTTGGAAAATGTTAATGCAAGATTACTTAGTGGTTAGAGATTTGGATTTACCATTGATGGGACCGAGTGCACAACCTATCCATATGGAGGATCATGAATGGGAGTTGCTAGATCGGAAGTGTTTGGCGGCTATAAGGCCATGTATTTCACCATCTATCTTTTTTTATGTCTATCAATGTAAGACCGCTCATGAGCTTTGGACCACATTGGAGCGATCATATGAGCAACCTTCGGGTGTAAACAAGATGCATGCTATGAAGCGGTTATTTCTCTTGAAAATGAAGGATGGCATATCAATGAGAACGCATGTAAGTGAATTCAACTCTATTGCGGCTCAATTGAAGTCCTTGAAGGTAAACCTTGATGAAGAGGTTTTGTGCTTGCTACTTTTGAGCTCTTTACCTACAAGTTGGGATACTCTTGTGACTACCGTTGCTAACACAATGGGAAATCAATTCAAGTTGAGTGATGTTGTTGCTTCATTGATGAATGAGAAAACTAGAAAGGCTACTATCCAATTGGAAACCGGGACTAGTGAGGCATTGACGGTTGATAGGGGGCGGCCGGTGACTAGGGGCAATTCCTCGGGTAGAAAGGATGGATCTCAAGGAAAGGAAAGATAAAAGTCTAAAGGCCGGAAACTTTCTTGTTGGCATTGCAAGAATGAGGGTCATATAAAAAGAGATTGTCCTCTCTTGAAAGGCAAGCAAAAAGAGAAGAAGCAAGATGGTGAAGCGAGTATAGTTTCCGATGAGATTGGAGATACGGTGCCTCTAAGTGTGACAAGTTCCGAGAAAGAGAACATGGATGTTTGGGTATTGGATTCGGGTGCATCATTCCACATATGCTCGGATAGTTCTTATTTTGTCAACTACAAGGATGTAGATGGTGTGAATGTCTATCTTGGTGATAGTCGGCCATGTAAGATTCTTGGAGTTGGTGATGTTGAGCTTGAGCAAGCTAATGGAAGGCGATGTAGATTGAGCAATATGAGGTATGTCCCGAAGATAACCAAGAATCTTATCTCGGTGGGTCAACTTGATGATGGCGGATTTGCTATATCTTTTGGTGAGGGATCATGGAAAGTATCAAAGGGTTGTATGACATTAATGAAAGGACACAAAGATGAGAGTATGTACACTCTTCATGGAGAGCCTCGAAAGGGTGTTGCGGCCATGGCAAGTGAGCATGGAGATATGCACATATGGCACAACCGACTTGGTCATCTAAGTGAAAGAGGTATGAAAGTGTTACAAAGTGAAAATTTTATTCCTTCTTTTGATTGTTCATCTCTTGAATTTTGTGTTCATTGTGTAATGGGAAAACAAAAGAGAGTGAATTTTAAGAGGAATGAGTCCCATAGAAAGGTGAAACCATTGGAATTGGTTTATTCCGATGTGTGTGGTCCATTTAATGTCAAATCTCTTGGTGGTGCTAGTTATTTTGTTACTTTCTTAGATGATTTTTCTAGGAAGTGTTGGATTTATCCCTTGTTCTCAAAAGATCAAGTTCTTGAAACCTTTAAGAACTTTAAATCTCGTGTTGAAAAAGAGAGTGAAAATCCATTAAGTGTTTACAAACCGATAATGGTGGTGAATTTTGCTCTAATGATTTTGATAATTTTTGTGCGAGAAATGGCATTCGGAGAGTGAAGACGGTTCTATACACTCCACAAGAAAATGGTGTCATTGAGAGGATGAACCGGACCATTGTAGAGAGAATTCAAAGTATGTTGTCTCACTCGGGTCTTCCAAAATCATTTTGGGCCGAAGCGGCTAACACGACGGTTTACCTCATAAACCGATCACCTAGCGTGGCATTGGACGGTGGCATACCGGAAGTCGTATGGAGTGACAAGAAGATCTCTTATGGCCATTTACGAATTTTTGGATGCGAGGCTTATGTGAAAATTCCAAATGTGAAGAGGAATAAGCTACATGTCAAGTCACGGAGGTGTGCATTTGTTGGCTATGGCGGTGATGATTTGAGCTATAGGGTTTGGGATCATATTGAGAAGAAGACAATTAGAAGCCGAGATGTAATATTCCGCGAAAATGTGATGTTCATGGAAAATCATGAGAAAGAGAAAGTGATGAAAGACATGTGGAGGAGCATGTTGATGCTAGTATTGCACCTAGAATGCTAGCGGATCCTCAATCAAGTGGTCATGATCAAGAGGATGAGAGTGATGCGGTGAAAGAGCATGATGTTCAAGGCGTCATTGGAGAAGAGCACACTAATACCCCAATACAAGAGTTGAAGAGATCAACTCGGATTTCTAGAGCTACACAAAGGTATTCACCTTCCCTATTTTATGCTTTGTTCACGGATGCGGGTGAACCCGAGTCATTTCATGAAGCTATGAATTGTTTGGAGAAAGCCAAGTGGCTTGGAGCAATGGAAGATGAAATGAACTCGTTGCATGTAAATGAAACTTGGGAGTTGGTTGAGCTTCCAAAAGGAAAGAAAGCATTGAAAAATAGGTGGGTATTTGTGTTGAAGAATGAAGCCGATGGTTCTAAACGGCATAAGGCTAGATTAGTAGTCAAGGGTTATGGACAAAAACATGGTGTTGACTTTAATGAGATATTCTCTCCCGTTGTGAAGCATAGTTCAATAAGGATTGTTTTGTCATTGGTGGCAAATTTAGACTTGGAGCTTGTACAACTTGATATTAAGACGACTTTCTTGTATGGTGACTTAGATGAGGAAATCTTTATGTCACAACCAGAAGGTTTTGTTGATCAATCAAACTCTAATCTTGTGTGTAGATTGAAGAAGGGGTTGTATGGTTTGAAACAAGCCTCTCGGCAATGGTACAAGAAGTTTGATACTTTTATGCAAGAAGAAGGTTTTAAAAGAAGTGGCTATGATCATTGTGTCTACGTGAAAAGAAAGGTGAATGGTTCTTTTACCTTGTTGTTACTTTATGTGGATGACATGTTGATTGCAAATAATGATCATGATGAGATTAAGTCTCTTAAGCTTGATATGTCTAAGAGGTTTGCAACCAAGGATCTTGGAGAAGCAAAAAAAATATTGGGCATGCAGATTCATAGGGATCGGGGGAGAGGCAAACTTTGGTTAAGTCAAACGGAATATGTTGATAAAGTCCTTGAGAGGTTTGACATGGTGAATTGCAAACCGGTGACTACACTTTTGGTCAGTCATTTTAAGTTGTCTAAAGAGAATTCTCCAAAGAATGATGAAGAGAGATTGAAGATGGAAAAGATTCCATACTTGTCGGCCGTTGGTAGCTTGATGTATGCTATGGTGTGCACACGGCCGGACATTGCACATGCAGTGGGAGTTGTCTCTCGGTTTATGTCTAACCCGGGATGGGAGCATTGGCAAGCGGTGAAGTGGATACTTCGGTACTTGAAAGGCACTCGTAGCTTGCAATTATGCTTTGGTGGAGAAAATTCTAAATTGACAATTGAAGGGTATGTTGATGCCGATCATGCGGGTTGTAGTGAGACTAGAAAGTCCACGACGGGCTATGTGTTTACTATCGGTAGTGGAGCCGTTAGTTGGATGTCTCAACTACAAGATATTGTTGCTTTGTCTTCCACAGAATCGGAGTATGTCGCATTGACCGAGGCGGTGAAGGAAATGCTTTGGTTGAAAAGGTTGCTTGCACAACTTGGGTTGAAGCAAAATGAGTATGTGGTGCATTGTGATAATCAAGATGCCATACATCTTTCAAAGAATGCGGCATATCACTCAAGAACTAAGCACATTGATGTGCGATACCACTTCATTCGTGATGTTCTAGACCATGGGCAACTAGTCGTGAGAAAGGTTCACACGAAGGAGAATGTTGCTGACATGGTTACGAAGGTGGTGCCTCCTGACAAGATAATATTCTGTAGGGGGCGATCTGGGTTGGTTGAATAACTTGGATGTGTTTGGAGCGAGGTGCAGGATGTATGCTTGTATAATCAAGGGTGTATGCTTATGTGACCAGAGGTATAGGTGTATGCTTGTGTGATCAAGGGTATATGCTTATGTGACCAGAGGTGTACGTGTATGCTTGTGTGATCAAGCGTGTATGCTTTGTGTGTTCAAGGTGTATGTTTGTGAGATCAAATGTGTATACTTCTGTGATCCAGTGGGAGCTTTGTCTTCGAGTGGGAGGTTGTTGAGTACGAAGCTAAAATGGGCTGAGCCCATAAAGGCCCAGTACGGAAATAAAAGAGGGCAGCGATGGTCTCTCCCAGAGTATCGTGTATTCATCTCCAGAAGCTTGAAGCTCTCTGTCTCCTTGGTGAAGCTATCTAGGGTTTACTAATTTTTCTTGTATCTCTTGTTAATTCCACCTCAAATTGTGAGAGAGAGGAAGGTAGATAGCTTGATGATCTCCATGTACTTGTAAGAAACTCTTGATTTAGTGGATTTGCACCGATCGCTCCCATGGTTTTTCCCTTTCGGGTTTTTCACGTAAAATCTTGTGTCACCTTTTTATTTTCTTGTGCTATTGATTGATTGTGTTGTGGTTTGTTGATTCTCAAGTATTAGCTTCATTCTTGTGGGTATTGGTTTATGCCCATAACGTGTTTGCCGAAATTACCCTCCTTATTTTAATTGGCTTCCGCTGCCGGTACCACCCACGGTGTGCCCAACATCTAAATCAAAGATGTTCTAACCTTATGGCATGACATATGCTTAACACCCACCCTCTTTCTAAAAATCTTATTTTATCCAGCAAGCGAAGGAGCGAGCCAGGAGGGATAAGAATAAATATTTTGAAATTGCTACTTAGCAAGAAACATTACCTAATAAAATCGGCAAAGCCCTATTACTGGCGTTAACACTAGGGGCTAATTTCTAAAACATGCGTATTTGTTGGCTCGTTCACAGGATTGCTTTGTATACTCCTCCTGAATCCTCATTCGTGGAGCAGAGTTAGAAGAAACTAGAATTACGGCATTGGAGGGCAAATGTCCGCATGAAGAAGTGATCGCCCCCCTAGTGATATACTCGCATGGCGTTAACTCAATAATTATGTTTCCAAGACATGGGAAATTAAATAGGAAAAAGAAATGTTTCATAAGCACCATGGAAAATTTAAACAGAAAGTTGCTTGGTTATAAAAAACATACAAAAAGGAAATCACTAACATCACAGCTCTTCTACGTACCCGTAGGTATCGATTCAGATTAGTTTACTGGAATTTGACAAAATTTGACAAAATCTGTATAATAGATAAGTTCATTAAAAAATGTATGATTTATATGCTTCAGTAATGCCCACAAGGGAATCAATAATAACTAGCTTCTAAAAATTAAAATTTGATAAACGTTTTATATCTTGAAAATTTTGCCTCCAGTCTCTCTTTATCTTATCTATAGTAGTTCAAATCAATTACTCATTCAGACAGAGTTGGGTTACTCGTATTGTACTGGTGCAGATCAATAATGGGAAGTGGGAAATATTAGATTTGTTAAAAAATTAATTGCTTGATGTTTAATCATGCAGTTTTATACAATGAGATATGGTCATGCACACATATATACTCATGAACAAATAAAAACTAGAGAATTTCTCAATTCAGTTAGGGTGTTTAGTTTAATAATAATATTCAGTAAAAATGTAAGATTTACACACTTCAGTAATGCCCATATATGAATCAATTAATAATAAATAGCTTCTAAAGTAACAATTTAATACAACTTTTTCATCTTGACAATTTTGCCCCCAGTTTCTCTTTATCTATGCTACAATGATTCAAATCAATTCTTCATCTAGACAGATAGGGTCCTTGTAATGTACTGGTACAGATCGAGGTACCTATACCAAATTGGCAGGGGTGAGGGTACTGGTACGGTACCATATTGAATAACTCCGTGCTTAGCATAATATATTGCTTTGTCTTGTACCAAACAACCATCATCTTCATCCCAAATTCACAAAGTATAATATAGTTTTATCATGACAGTTTTGCTAATTACTTATCTGCTTATTTACCTTGGTACAGCATGGTCTCGATACCACACTGGTATGGGTAGACGACCATATTATTTTCCCATAAGAGATAAATGAGCACAATTAAAGCAAGTAGGGCACTATCCCAAGTTATCTCTAGATTAAGGCCATAAAGAGCAACCAATGAAGGAACATACAAAGCAAGGATATATTTGAGTTTAATTATAGAATACCAATTTCAATTGAAGCGTGAGAGCTAAAGTAACCTTTATTTTCAACTAAAATTCTTAGCCTGACAGTCTCTCTTTAGAAACCTTGTGGATCAGGATATTTTAGTCTTTAATTTTTTTTTGGAATGTTTTATCATTTTTGGATCTGCAAATCAATTCTCCACCTGTGCCTTTCTAGTATTTTATACAGGACATTATCATCTGAATTTATAATTATTATATGGGACGCAACCCTCAATGTAGAAAACATATAACATGATATACGATTATTATGAGACGCAGCCCGTAACAGTCAAATTTGAATTCTTCCTCCAAAGGTTTTGGTTTTAAGAATATTTTAATTAAGGAAAAATCAGTCATATATCCTTCAAAACTTCTTTAATCAGCCATATACCCTCGTAATTTTTAATATTAACCATTTATCCCTCAAATCATCTTAAATACAGTTATTTACCCTTTAAGTAAATTAAATGGTATTCAATTTTAAAAATTCAGTTTTTATATTTTAAGACTGAAATGCCCCTGTTATTTTTCTCTCAACTTTCCTTTTCACACATCCATTCGTAATGGAAAGAAATGAAAGGTGATATACATACAATTCAAGGTTATTTCGTTTACTGCACGGAAAGAAATGAATGAAAATTGGAAAGCTAATAAAATAATATTTCTTAAATCAGTGTCTAAAATAAAAAATTAATAATCATGCATCTATATATAGAGAGAGTTTAGCTACAGTAAGTCGCGACTCACGGACTCTCCGGTGAGTCGCGATCAAAACTCATAGATCTAGTTCAAAATGACCGATCCAAACCATCTAATATAATCTCCCTATTGATATCTCCATGCAGACCAAATTTTTCATTTTTTCAAAATTTTTAAGTATTTTTTTTGAAATTTTAGAAAATCGTCAATCTAATTAGTTCTGAACCATTAAAAACAGCAATTTTTAAAAATCCGAAAAAAAATACTTAAAAATTTCGAAAATATGAACAATTTGGTTTGCATGGAGATTTCAATAGATAGATCATATTGGACGGTTTGGATCGATGATTTTGAATTAGATCTAGGAGTTTTGATCGCGACTCACCGGAGGGTCCGTGAGTCGCGACTCATCGTACTCCGTGAGTCGCGACTCATCGTAGCTAAACTCTATATATATATATATATTGAAACTAGATGGCGTTTAATATTTATAAGAAAGAGAAGTCTAAAGATGCTTATGCCAACGGTGTCTAGTATCATAAGTACATTTCAACATATACCATGTTCCATGTCCTTACCAAAAACTAGTAAAATTGAAATATGTCTTTGTTATTGTACTTATGCATGGTTGGATTCAACTAATGACAATTATATTGTAGAAATATCGTTTTTCATTTTTATTTAATCGACACATTCTTTTATCTCGGCTTTAATGTCTTTCCTTATCATATTTTGTCCCTTTTAGGCGGGAAGATAAATCAACCAGAAAGTCGAGAGTTAAAAGAGACAAGGATGTTTAAGTCTTAAAATATAAAAAACAGAGTTTTCAAAATTTAAATACTATTTAATTTATTTAAAAGGATAAATAAATATATTCAAGATAATTTGAGGGATAAATAACTAATAGTAAAGATTATGAGGGCACATGGCTGATTAAAGAAGATTTGGAGGGTATATGACTGATTTTGCCTTTACTTTATTTCGGATGTTATTTTTTTTTTTCTTTTAGTTTGAACAGGGTTAGCTCTTAAAACAGACTGCCATATTTATCTTTTGATTATTTTATCAAAGCAAACTTACTTTCTTCATTTGAGAAATTTTACCCGTTCAAATGCAAAATCCTAATTTTACATATATAAGTATAATATGTTTCTACATTCAAAATTGTTTACATAAAATAATGAAAATATGCTTTAATTTTATAAAATAAATCTGTTGGATATGCCTCTCATCTCACCATTGATAGACAACAGGCTTGATTTGCTAAGGTTGTCTCCTATGACAAGTTATTATTTGACGTGTCATGTTAAGAGGAAACTTTTGTATTTTAGTATATTGGAGATCTAATTAGGAAATGTTTATTTATGTTAGTTTCTCTTTTTAGGGAATTCATGTTTTATAAATAAACCAATCCTATTTAATTATGTATTGAAATCAAGAAATACAATTATCTTCCTTATGGTGTTGTTTGGATGCTTTGAAAATAATGGATATTCCGGAAGAGACTTATTCCTGCAAAAGAGATCAATCCAAACGCTTAAGAATAAGGTGGAAGGAAGGCCCTATTCGCGGAAGACCTCCTTCCAACAAATCGTTGGAATAAGGAACAAGAAGAAACATGAATTAATAAAAAATGATTTTTTCTTTTTCCGTAACCCATTTGCCCAACTGTGATAAAGTCCTCATTTCTCTCTCTTCATGGCCTATGAGGCTATGACCCATATATCCTTATTAAAATATTACCAACCCATAGTATTGGTCACAAAAATATGCTAATTTACATCATCATTGAAAAATGTCCGATTACAATATTTCTTCATTATTAATAATCGAAATTGTAGACAATTGAATTAATAATAATTAATTATATTTAATTAATAATAATAATTTATTTAATAAACTTAGGCCTAATCATTGTTTTTGTTTTAATAATAATAATATAATTAATTAGTAGTTTAATTATTTTATTAGTTCTTATTATTAGTAGAAATATTGATATCATCATTATTATGCAATATCAAAATAGTAATTATTATTAATATTTTATTATAAGATTAAAATAGTAATTATTTTATAAAATTATTAATAACAATTTAATTTTGTAAGTAACAGTTTATTAGTTCAATATAGACCTATTTGTGTTATTTTAATTAAGGGTGAATGTTTTGCATGCTAAAATAGTTAGTTCAAAAATTAATAAACTACAATGATAAAAAAGTTAGTTGACAAAAATAAAAAAGACAAATGATTATTTTAATTCAAATTTTCTATTCTTCTTCTCAACTCACCATCCAAATAATATTTCTTCTTCTCAGAATAGCACTCTTTCCACTCTTTCCAAAATAACTCTTCCTAATTTTTCTTCTCGGAATTATTCTTCATTCCTTATTCTTAACTCATCTCTCTCCTATTATATCTTTTCTCTGTTAGGCAAAACCCTACCATAAAACCCTAACTTTGTTCCCCGCTCTAATATTTCTTCATCCAATTTGCAAATATTTATGATATCTTTCTCAAATATACACTTCTTACGCTTTTCCTTCCGAAATTTTAAAGTTACATACTTTTCCTTAAACTAAATCGGTGCTGCTAGCTTAATTATACCATGGATACTGGTTTCTGGAGCAAATGCTGGACACCTACAAGAACCACGAAAGAGATGGAGGAAGAGGTGGCAGCGGCACAGCCATCTGGGAAAGAAGAGAAGGTCCATGTAGCAGTCAGTGACAACATCAATGAGGCAAAGTCGTTGTTGGTTTGGGTCCTGCAGAATTTCATCCGAAATGCAAAAATTATTGTCACACACGTTCATGTTCCAACTAAGACAATTCCATTCAGTATGTTTTTTAATTCTCGTTTTAACAGCTAAATAAAGAGAGAATATTTATTTCCCTTTTTCAGCAAACTGTTAGTAGACCGAACTTGCAATCTTGCATATGTGAAAATTTTAACGTGCGGTTTCCACCTCTTCATATGTTGAATTGTAGTTTCTTTTTTCTACTTGTATTGATGTTTTGACATGTGCGCAAGTTATATAATCACATTGACTGATTGCTATACAGAGTATAATGTCATTGGTGTCATTGTTAAAATGATAAAAGTTTTTCCATTTCAGAGTTTCATTCTAATAATTTTGAAGAGCGAGGGAGAGCTTACCGACATCTAGAACGGGAAAGAATGGAAGCTAATTTGAACCAGTGCATCGAAGAATGCTCAAAACTAAAGGTACGCATTGCACTCCTTTGTCCATTTAAAGAGGAAAAAGCTTATAGCAAATTGACCTAAAATAAAAAATTCTGCTCCTTAATCACTTAGGTCACTGCAGAAAAATTAGTGATAGAGATGAACGATGTATCAGAAGGGATACTAGAACTAATTTCTCTTCATGGTGTCAATGCACTTGTCATGGGGGCTGCTGCGGATAGGCACTACTCAAAGTACGACTCCATTTGCAGTTGGGTTGTTACAAACAAAATATCTTCGACTCTTCGTGCAACTTCTTAGTTTATTTTCTTGTGGATATAATTATTCTTCGTTCTATCATAGGAAAATGAAAAGACCGAAATCCAAGAAGGCTATCAGGGTCATGGAGAAAGCTGATCCATTTTGCAAGATATGGTTTGTTTGTAAAGGGGCCCTGATCTGCACCAGGTTAGTTCTACTGTCCTACAATATTTCTTTGTTAATAATTTTATTTTGATAAACTAGTTACGAAAGTAAATAAGCAAGTTTAACAAATATGATGTGGGTCCGAAATCTGTGGTCAATTAGGCCTTTAACAAATATGCAATAAAAAGATGTTTTACTGCTGCCAATAGCAAAAGATGTTCATTGAGAAAGCAATCCTTCTGTAAAGTATTTTATATAAAGACCATCCAGAGTTCCAGACTAACCAATATCAACTTTTGCTAATCGAAACATATTTCGTGTACATTGTGCCAGGGAAGATTCTGGGATCATACCATCGTCACCAAGCCCCAACTCATTGCCAGGTTCCATCTCAAGTGTCTCAGTCCGAATCGGTACAGTATTGCCACAAAGCGGGTTCCACGAAGAGATGGTCAACAGCTCCATGCCATCCGACTTGCAATGCTCTAACCAGTTCACAGGCCCTACCCAACTAGATAACTTCAACAGGCCTGAAGCTGCTGACCTGACATATCCAGGGGAGGGGATCTCGAAGGATGACCCTTCAAATTTGGAGAAGGCCGTACTGCGGACAGCATATGATGACTTGGTTATGAACACGTGGTCTAGGAATGACGCAAAGGAGACAATGATACAATCTGCATATGGAGAATCAGAGGGTGGTTCTCAACTTCTAATACCGGGCACACACCACCCAGTTAGTCATGTGAAACAGCAAATACAAATCTAAAGGATATATACTTTCTAGCCGTTAATATGATTTTTCATTTCTTATTGATGCATAGGATGGTCTGGGGATGGATGATAATATATATGAGAAATTTAAAGAAATGCTTAATGAAATTGAAGCAGCAAAGAAGGAAGCCTTTGAAGACTCTAACAAGCGTAAAAGAGCTGAAATGGACCTACTGTCAGCTCTCCAGAAGGTTAATCTCATATTAGTTTCTTTTAAATTGGTCTTCCCAAATTTCTTGCAACTAAAGAGATTATTTCTTGCAGGTACAAGAAATCAACACCTTATATCAAAACGAGAGCAAACAAAGGCAGGGTGTTGAGGAGAAGCTAATTCGAGAGACGCAAGAGAACAACCGCATGAGGAGCCAGATAGACGAAATTTACAACAAATTACAACAAGCAGAAAAGAGAAAAATCGAGAATGAACAACGTAACATCAAGTTGGAGCATGGCACAAAAGAACTGGAAGAAAAGCTTTTAGGTGTTGAACATCTCATACAGTCACTAAAGGTGGAGAATGACAATTTAAAACGTGAACGAGATGATGCAGTGAACAAGCTGGAGGAGAACAAGCAAGCACAAGAGAAAATGTTTGTCCACAATGATCTGAGCATTAACGAGTTCTCATATGATGAATTGATCGCTGCTACCAGAGGGTTTGCAGAGGAGCAGAAGATTGGGGAAGGCAGTTCTGGGATTGTGTATTGGGGATTGTTGAGGAGTACACCTGTGGCTGTGAAAGTTTTACACTGGAATGGAAAGAAGGGGATATCTGAATTCCATCGGGAGGTATATATCTCTAATCAATCTGGCACAGTACCTGTTGCATTATATACTGCAGTATTGTTGGCATTATTTTTCTGCTTATGTGCTTTGTGGGACTCTTAATGTTCGAGTTTCAGACAATTTTGCTCAAAATTTAATAGGTGGAACTATGTGGCTAAACAAAACTTTACTCAATATTAAAATGGGTGAAAACCCCATCAGTAATTAATGTGTTGTACTTGTACCTTTAGTACAGAATAAGAACCTGCTACAGCAGCTAATACGATCCTTTTACTTTCATACAGTTCACTCCTCACAGAAAGGGAAGTAGATATTCAAGCATACACAAGAACTTAGAGTAAAAAAAAAATAATGGTCAAAGTATATGTTGAGTATAGAGTATATAGACATTGAAAACCTTTACCAAGTTGAGATTTCAGCCACAGATCATTACTTCCAACTTTCGTCTAATTATTCCTTTCATGCATCAGGTTGCTGTGCTAAGCAGGATCAGACATCCTAACCTCGTCACCTTAATTGGGACATGCCCAGAAATCCAAGCTCTGGTCTATGAGTACCTCCAAAATGGGAGCCTAGAGGACTGCCTTGCGCGCTCTAATAACACATTACCACTTCCATGGCAGACACGCACACGAATTATAGGCGAGATATGTTCTGCTCTTATATTCCTACACTCAAACCAGCCCCACCCAGTGGTCCATGGTGACCTCAAGCCAGAAAACATCCTCCTAGATGCAAACCTTGTCAGCAAAATAAGCAACTTTGGCATGTGTGAAATGCTCATGCAATCTAATGAGGGAACAAATTCAATGTTCCATACCACGAACCCCAAGGGCAATGAATTTAACATGGAACCGAACTTAATAAGCACAGGTGAAGTAACAACAAAATCTGATGTGTACTCTTTGGGAATAATAATTCTACGTTTGCTGACTGGGTGGCAGCCATTGAACATCTCAACAAGAGTGGAGAAAGCAATACAGAATGGGAACCTGCATTTGGTGATTGACCCGTCAGCTGGGGAGTGGCCATTTATTCAGGTGAGCCAGCTGGCACACCTTGGGCTCAAATGCACCGAGTTGAACAGGATAAAGCTCGTTGATCTGATGAATGATGTGTGGCAGGTTATTAAACCCATGATGCAAGTTGCTGCATCATCGGTCAGCCCATTGTCATTTGCCTCAGACTCAGATGACCAACAAGTCCCATCTTATTTCATCTGCCCAATTTTTCAGGTACACTTGATTTCTTGGTTGTTTAGTAGTTGACAATTTAAGCGACCTGGTGAAAGACAAAACAGGCATAAGGAAACCACCAACAAAGTAAAAATATTACATAAAAGAATAGAAGATTAGAACTTAAATGTGCTGTAGATTCAGAACGTACACGCCTTCGGTTTAGTGTCAGGACAATGCACCTCAAGTGGAAATTGTGTGGTTTTGAAACCATGTTGGAGGATTTATTGTGGATATTTAAAGTTGGGAAGCTTGGTCCCGTCTTTGTCAAAAATTCAGTAGTTGATCATTGAGGTACTGTAAAAGAAATTCGTGATATTTTAAATGATATTTTAAAATGTTTCTACTCCGCAAAGTTTAGTTGGGCTGCTTGCCAATATTGTGCTATAGATTTGTTCACCTAACTGCAGCGTAATTATTCATGGAAAATTCTAATTTTTTGCACAAATTTTGGAAACAGGAGACCATGACAGACCCACATATTGCGGCAGATGGATTCACGTATGAAGCAGAGGCAATAAGAGGCTGGCTGAGCAGTGGCCATGACACATCCCCCATGACCAACCTAAAACTGGCTAATTACCAACTCATCCCCAATCGGGCCCTTCGCTCTGCCATTTTAGAATGGGTTCCCCAAGGACCCCAACTGAATCAATGAACAAAGTTTGATGCAGATGAAAATGAAATATCCCAAAAAGCAAATAATTGTATAGTTATATAGATATAAAATGAATTGTAACATTTTGACTTAAGGGTCTGTTTTGACTGGATCACTCCTTGGATATTGTATCCCATGGGCACTGATTCCTTAACTCAATTGTAGGTTCCCCAAGGAAAAAGGTCCCATGAAAAATATAGAAGAAAAAGGCATCGTAAACACCAAGGGCAATGTAAATTGAAAGATTCTTATTTTTATAGTTCTAAAAAAACCTACAAAAGAAAATTATTAACATCACATCCCTCCAAGGTATCCATACTAATGTAATGTAAACTCAAATAAAAAATAAAAACAGCATGTCGGCATGTGTATGAAAGTGCATGGTCAAAGGTCAAACTTTGTTGGTAGTAAATTTGAAATTGAAATTGATATGCCAAATGAGTGTGAGCTGTATTTTTTGAGTAAAGTCGGTTGAAACAAAAACCGACTTTTAGCCTTATATATACATGGGATTGTACTATGTAATGGAATTGGAATTAATATTAGAAATTTGTTCTTCCTCCATTTATAATCCACTTTTTATTTGAATTATATTGCAACAAATTGGCATCAGAGCCTTGTCGAAATGGCCACCAGAAATCCAAATATTTCCTTCCAATATCCAATTCTTACCAAAACCAATTACGATCAATGGTCGCTGAGAATGAAGGCCATTATTGGTGCTCACGGCCTGTGGAACATCGTCGAGAATGGCGTTGAAGAACCGGAAGATGAAACCCGACTCACAGTAGCTGAGTTAAATGCGTTGCAGAAGAAAAGAAGCGGAGATCAATGCGCTCTGAGTATCATCCATCAAGGATTGGATGACGACATGTTCGAGAAGATAGCCAATGAGACGAGTTCTAAAGATGCGTGGGAAATTCTGAGAAATTCGGTGGTTGGAGTTGATAAAGTGAAGAAGGTTCGACTCCAAACTCTAAGAGCCGAGTTCGAGACAATTATGATGAAGCAGAGTGAGTCCGTAGGAGACTATTTCACTCGAATATTGGCGATAGTAAATCAAATGAAGAGACTTGGCGAGAAGATGGAAGATGTGAGAGTCGTAGAAAAAATACTACGGTCTCTCAATTCAAAGTTTAGCCATGTGGTGGTGGCAATTGAAGAATCGAAGGATACAGAGTCCATGACGATCGATGAGTTGAATGGTTCGTTGATAGCCCATGAAGAAAGAATGAAGAGAATTCAACAAGAATCTCTTGACGAGGCGCTACAAGCAAAAGCGACAATTAATGAAGATAAAGCGATGTATGCGCAGCATAACCACCAAGGAAGAGGAGGCAGATCTCGAGGTCGTGGCTCAAGTCGAGGTCGAGGCCGTGGTAGAGATAACAACTACCAAGAAAGACAACAACCAAATGAATTTCAACAAAATTCTCGTGGACGAGGACGTGGACGAGGAAGAGGTGGCCGTGGATATCGTCCTGACATCGACTGTTATAACTGCGGTCGGCATGGGCACTATGCGCGAGATTGTCGATTACAAAAGAAGGTGGAAGAAAATACGAATTTCGTGACAGAAGAGACAAAAGACGACGGTGTTCTAATGATGGCACATGATGATACCACTCCCGACAGCGACACGGTATGGTATCTCGACACGGGTGCTAGCAATCATATGAGCGGGCACAAACATCTATTCAAGGATATGCAAGAGGTCAAAGATGGTCACGTTTCATTTGGTGACGCATCGAAAATTCAAGTAAAAGGTCGAGGTAAAATCAAATTTTATCATAACGATAAAGAAAGTACAATTGAAAATGTGTACTATGTGCCAAACATGAAAAGTAATATCCTGAGCGTGGGACAACTGATGGAAAAAGGCTACTCGGTTTTCATGAAAAATCGGGTGATGTTCTTGAAGGACAAGAGAAACCGCCTAATTGCACGGGTGGAGATGGCCCAGAATCGCACGTACAAACTCAACTTGAGAAACGTGCAAGAAACGTGTTTGAAAATTAATATGACGGATAAAGCCTCGCTATGGCATTTACGGTTTGGGCATTTGAGCCGAGATGGCCTAAAAGAGTTGGTGAAAAAAGACATGGTCCATGGTCTACCCGAGATAGATTACCCCAAGCAATTTTGCGAAGGATGCGTACTTGGCAAGCAAGCAAGAAGCTCGTTCCCTCGAAGTGCAGAATATCGTGCAAAAAGAATTCTCGAATTGATACACACCGATATATGCGGTCCAATCACACCCAAATCATTTGGAGAAAAGAGGTATTTTATTACTTTTATTGATGATTATACAAGAAAGACGTGGGTGTACTTTCTTAAAGAGAAATCTGAAGCACTAGAAGTATTTAAGAAATTTAAGACAATGGTTGAAAAGAGGACCGGCCATTATATTAAAGCGTTGCGGTCGGATAGAGGTGGTGAGTATGTGTCAACTGCCTTCACGAATTTCTGCGACGAACACGACATAAGGAGATTCCTGACAGCTCCCTACTCGCCTCAACAAAACGGTGTAGCAGAAAGAAAGAATCGAACTATTCTCGACATGGTTCGGTCAATGTTGAAGACCAAGAATATGCCAAAAGAATTTTGGGCAGAAGCGGTACGATGTGCCGTATATGTGCAAAATCGTTGTCCTCATGCAAAGCTGATGAATCAGACACCACAAGAAGCTTGGAGTGGAATCAAGCCGACGGTGTCGCATCTCAAGGTATTTGGTAGCGTGGCCTACGCGCACGTACCAGATCAAAGAAGGACCAAGCTAGATGATAAAAGCAAGAAGTATGTATTCATCGGGTATGACGAGAAGACAAAGGCTTTCAGGCTATTCGACCCGATTGAAAAGAAGGTGATCATAAGTCGAGATGTGCAAGTGAATGAAGAAATTGCATGGGACTGGAACAACCAAAAGGAGATGGCGAATGAAAAAGAAGAACCGTCAACCTCTACACCGACAACAACAAACACGAGTAACGAGAGCTCCGACGATGAAGACGAGCCAAGACAACCAAGAACGAGAAGCTTGCAAGATCTATATGAATCAACACCTGAGGTACATCTAGTATGTCTTTTAGCGGATGCCGAAAATATCACATTTGAAGAAGCTATTAGAAATAAGAAATGGAAAGATGCGATGGATGAAGAAATCGCCGCTATAGAAAAGAATGACACTTGGAAGCTGGTAGAATTACCAAAAGGATGTCAACCCATAGGAGTTAAGTGGGTATATAAAAAGAAGATGAATGCTGAAGGCAAAATTGAGAGATATAAGGCGAGACTAGTCGCAAAAGGATATCGACAAAAAGCCGGAATCGACTATGATGAAGTCTTTGCTCCGGTTGCGAGAATGGAGACAATTCGACTCCTTATATCGCTAGCAGCTCAATTTAAATGGAAGATTTATCAAATGGACGTGAAATCAGCATTTTTGAACGGTGTGCTTGAAGAAGAAGTGTATGTGGAGCAACCACCTGGATACATGAAAGCTGGCAAAGAGACACAAGTGCTGAAATTAAAAAAGGCGCTCTATGGACTTAAGCAAGCACCTCGAGCGTGGAATTCTCAAATCGATACATATCTCAAGAAGAATAAATTCAAGCAATGTCCGTATGAACATGCACTGTATGTGAAAGAAAAGGAAGGTAATCTGCTATACGTTGCTTTATATGTTGATGATCTCATATTTATGGGAAATAATGAGAAAATGATAAAAGAATTTAAAGAAGTCATGACTCGAGAATTTGAGATGACAGATTTAGGGTTGATGAAATATTTTCTTGGCTTAGAAGTTAGACAAGAAAATGCAGGGATATTTGTGTCGCAAGAGGCGTATGCAAAAGAAATTTTAAAGAAATATAAAATGGATGAATGCAATCCCGTGTCAACACCGATGGAGCTCGGTGCAAAACTCTCCAAGTTTGAGGGAGGAGATCGAGTAGGTGCGAGCAAATACCGAAGCCTAGTGGGAAGTTTGCGGTATTTGACATGCACAAGACCCGATATTGCATATAGTGTCGGCGTGGTGAGCCGATTCATGGAGGAGCCGAAGTACTCACATTGGAAGGCGATCAAACGAATTCTGCGATATATCAAAGGAACTGAAGCACTCGGGTTATTTTACTCGAACTCAGAAGAATACAAATTGATGGGTTACTCCGACAGTGATTGGTGCGGAGATGTAGATGATCGCAAGAGCACATCGGGCTATGTGTTCTATATGGGAGACACAGCATTCACTTGGGCCTCGAAGAAGCAGCCAATAGTAACATTGTCGACATGCGAAGCAGAGTACGTAGCAGCATCGTGGTGTGTTGCCCACACAATTTGGTTAAGGAACTTACTGCACGAGCTAAAACTTCCGCAACATGAAGCGACCGAGATTCAAGTCGACAATAAATCAGCAATTGAGCTAGCCAAGAATCCGGTGCATCACGAAAGAAGCAAGCACATAGATGTTCGATTCCATTTTATTCGGGAGCATATTAAAAACGGAGAAGTGCAAATGAGGCACGTCGCAAGTCGTGATCAAGCGGCCGATATCTTCACGAAGGCATTACCGACAGAGCTATTTAATAACTGCAAGACGAAGATCGGAATGAAAGACGGAAGAGATTTGAGTTTAAGGGAGGAATTTGTAATGTAAACTCAAATAAAAAATAAAAACAGCATGTCGGCATGTGTATGAAAGTGCATGGTCAAAGGTCAAACTTTGTTGGTAGTAAATTTGAAATTGAAATTGATATGCCAAATGAGTGTGAGCTGTATTTTTTGAGTAAAGTCGGTTGAAACAAAAACCGACTTTTAGCCTTATATATACATGGGATTGTACTATGTAATGGAATTGGAATTAATATTAGAAATTTGTTCTTCCTCCATTTATAATCCACTTTTTATTTGAATTATATTGCAACAACTAAGACGCAGTTCAAACTAGTATATTGGTAGATTTTAGATTTCTTAAAAATTTAATTGCACGAGGTTGAGGCATGCACGTCTATACAATAAGATATGGCCATGCACAAACCTATTCTGGCACAAAAAAAAAAAAACATAAATAAATAAGTAAATAAACAATCTGCATTTAGTTAAGGCGTTTAGTAAGAATGCCACAAGTTCATTAAAACTGCACGATTTACATGCTTTAGTTGTGGCAACAGATGAATTAAAATAAATAGCTTCTAATATCAATTTGATGAACATTTTCATCTTGCAAATTTTGCCCGTCTCTCTTTGTCTATACTATAATGAATCACATCCATCAACTGGCACTTGTACTGTACTGTTACAGATCAAGGTACCTACACTACACTGGTACAGATCAGGGTACCTGTACCATATTCTTTCACATAATTATTGTTTATCCTTATACCCATCAATCATTATCTCGATCCAAAATTTACAATAGTGTAGTGCAGCTTCATCTCGACAATATTGCTCCTCTGCTACCTTGGTCCAGCATGTGTCAGTAGTTCAGTACCATACTGTTACAGGTCCATGACCGATTGTTATTTCCCATAACAGATCTATAAGCATAATTAAACCTAGTAGTACCCTATTCCAGTTATATTTCTCCCTAGATTAAGATTATATATATATTAAGCTAATTTAACCACCATTTGTGCAAAAGTGCAACCAATGATGGAAAAATGAAGAGTCCTTTTAACTGAAATTCTTAGCCATAGGCCCTCTAAAGTATAAATGATATATCTAGAGAAACTGGCAAACTGCCCTTCTATTTCAAATTTTCAATGCACAAAATATTAGCTCATGGTGAGTGTTAGATTGGCGAGTGAAGCGTGGGAGATACCTGTTTACATAGCTTGAAAAACCTGATTGCTCCAGACATGGCTCCCGCGCTCAGCCATGAGAAAATGAAACGAATTCGCCTCCAATCATTCTTTTATGCTTTA
Source organism: Rhynchospora tenuis (assembly GCA_027725995.1). Lineage (NCBI taxonomy): Eukaryota > Viridiplantae > Streptophyta > Magnoliopsida > Poales > Cyperaceae > Rhynchospora > Rhynchospora tenuis. The sequence continues at coordinate 170,628,255 of CM050888.1, forward strand.
ATTTTTTTCGTCTTGATTTTCCTTCCACTGAATCATGAGAATGGTTATTTGATTTGGATGGGAAATATTACGGGAGTGATAACCGTCATCCAGCAGAAAGCCATCCGCCCCATTCAACATATTTTTCCGCACTCCTTGCGCTCCTCTCTTTCCGCGCCTTTCCCTCTTCTCTCTCCGCGCTCTCTCTCCCTTATGCTTCCTTTCCCCACTCCTCTCCTCTCCTCTCCTTCTTCCCTCTCCTCTCCCCTCTCCAATGGATTTTTATACTCCTCTCTCCCTTTCCTCCTCTCTTCCTTTCCCCCGTTCCCTTCCCTAATCTCGCCTTTCTCCTCTTCCTCTCTTCTGTTGGCTGACAAAAATATCTCACCACTTGATCATGTTCGTTCTTTTAAGATGAACGCTTACAGTAATAAAACAAACACTTACAATAAAAAAAATGAACAGACACAAAATATTGATTAAATAAAAAACAAAATGAACATATACAACAAATAAATTGAACACATATAACAATTAATTGAACGGATATAACCGCCAAAAGATTTTTGTAAACATATGTACATAAAGAAAAGAGAATATATAACACATATAAATTGAACATATATAACAAATAAATTGAACATATATAACAATAAATAAAATAAATATAGCAAATACCGTGAAAATCATTAAAAAAATCAACATAAATAAATTGAACATATATAACAAATAAATTGAACATATATAACAATAAATAGAATATATATATCAAATACCATAAAAATCATAACAAAAAGTGAACATAAATAAACTGAACATATATAACAAATAAATTGAACAGATAGTGAAACAATTTGAACTATATGAAAAAAATAAAAGTGAAAATATATAAAACATATATAACAAATAAATTGAACAGATCTATCAAATAAAATGAAAGTATATAACAAATTTGACAGATAGAAAAGAGACGAAGGAAACGAAAGGAGAATGGAGAAAAGAAGAAGGAAACAGAGGGTGGGGAGAAAACTCACGAAGGAAGGGAGAGAAGGGTGGGGAAGGGGAGGAGCGAAGGAAGGAGAGAATGGAGAGGCGTGCTTGGTTCGTCAGATCAGATCGGAGGGTAGGTGTGCTGGGTTGGATGCGAAAAAAATGAAGAAGACACTGAGTCTGGATGACGCGGATGGCGCTGGATAGATGCTATGAATCAATTACCGAAATATTACATTCACGGTTCACGGAGCAACAAATGACACCAAATTTTCTATGGCCCAAAGTTTATTTTTTTTCATGGGCCATTAAAAGAGGCCTAAACAAACAGGGCCTACATGATGCGATTTCTTTATCCGTCTACAAAACGATTGACACTGTCAGGTGTCAGCTGTCAATTTTCTATTATTATTTTCTTTCCAGCTACGGTACAGAATAAATTGTTGGAATTTTGCATACCCTGATTTTCTGTTATCACCCATATGGTTTTCTTTTAGTATTTTTATACATGATGATATCATATGAAATTTATAATTTGATAATGTTTAGTCAAAAAATTAAATATCTAGAAATTTTTGTAAAAATATGTGGGATAGAGAAATTTTCTTTCTGTACCTATGTTTTCTCAAAGCAGCGGAGCCAACAAGAAATAAATTAAAATTACGGATGCTAGTTTGTTCCGAATCCCCACATATAGGATACAAAACTTTAACCGTATGAAAATGGACATTCCTTTATGACAGTACATTATTACTTTCAGTTATAAAATTTTTAATATATGGGCATGACAAAAAAAAAAATTGTTACATATTTCTCTAATGAAGAAAAGTTCCTAAAAAAATAGATTAACATTAAAATATTCATAAATAAGACATTTCGCTTGGTATCATGGAAGCAACGGTTTAATTATTGCATGCTTCATCCTAACGAAAAGCATCATCTTTGATTAAGTTGTATTCGCTATTTGCTTTCGCTAATTAATAGGAATATAATAGTTGATAAAGGTGCGAGAGGGACAAGACTTGCCATCGTCTTAATTCTTTAATCATCACGATGCTATTAAAAATCGCATTTAAAAAATGCTGAATATTCCCTTCTTATCTTATCCTATACTACTTATAGCATCAATGCATGACTATGAACTACCAACGCAAAAACAATTTCTGGTCGGTTAAATATTATATTTTAATTTATGTTAGTTATCCCAATGATTGGTATTGTAATATTGTAGGATAAAATATTATGAAAATGCCACGTTGAAATGCTGAGCTGTTATCAGGCAACAAAATCACATGGTGTGGGGATAAAATTTTACGTAAAGTGAGCTGCAAATTGCAAATTGCTAGTCTTGGTCCCTTTTCCTATATGTAACTTAGGATTAATTCTCTAAGGGGGCGTTTGTTTGTGACTTAAAAGGGTGCATAACTTAAGTTATGCATCCTTAAGGCACCAAACACCCGTTACATAAGACGCCTTAAGGGTGCATAACTTATGCAACCTAAAGTTATGCACCCGTCCCCTTTAATTTTTTTTTCCAACAATACCCTTTAGAAATAATTAATAATAATAATTAATAATTTAAAAATAATTAATAATATTTAATAAGTAACAATAATTATTAAAAAATCATATTTAATAATATAATTATTATAACTAATAATTATTAATAAGACTTAACAAGTCATATTAATTATCAATAATAATGATTTAATAATAATAATAATTAATTAAAAATAATTAATAGATAATATTTTTTGTTATTAAATAATTAATAATATTTACAATATTAAATTAAAAGTAATTATTAATATTTCATAATAACAAAAATGATTTATTATTATCATATATAATTAATTTTTATAATAATTAAAAATTAACAATAATTAGTAATTAATAATATTTAATATTTAGCAAATAATTAATAATAATTAATAAATAATAATATTTAATAAGTAACAATAATTATTAAAAAACAAAATTAATAATAAAGGTTAATATGAATAAGATCATAATTAAATAATTAATTGAAAATTAATTAATCAATAATAATTTTTTATTGTTAAATAATTAATAATGTTTATAATATTTAATTAAAAGTAATTATTATATTTCATAATAATAAAAATGATTTATTATTATCATTAATAATTAATTTTATAATAATTAATAATTAACAATAATTAGTTCATAACGTCTTATTAATACATAATACTAATTCAAATTTAAGGGCATTTTAGTCTTTTGACATGAGTATATGCATGCATTAAGTTACTCATCTTACTACACAACCTAACATCCATTACATAACAATACTTAAACACTTAGGCATCCTTAACTTATGCAACCCCTTACTACACAACCAAACGTCCCCTAAAGAGATTAATCAATATATTTTGTGAAAGATAAATTAAGTACTTGCCAATAAATTGGTATTTTAAGTGGCATCGTGGATAGCATTCTAGGGGTAAGAGTTCAAGTTTTCTTTTTTTGTTTTGTAATAGAGTTCTGAATTTCCATTGAATTTTCCATTTGGAATTTAATTTTCTCTATTTGTAGAAAAAAAAAATAGAAAAATCAGGGATTGCTTATTAGGCCCAATATAATTTGAGTCTCTCGTTTTCAAAAATCGCTGGCGGTCGGTGGTCCCATACTCCCATATGCCTGTTTTTGAGTAGAGTTGTCTACTTGTCTCGTATGATTTCATCTTTGGTTCAGATCTTCTGTGACGTACAAGAACCACACAATGTAACGAAACAAGAAATCTGGGTTCCGGCACCCGCGCACCTTTTGTGTACGTTTTAAATCCCATCCTTACTAGTCAAAAAGTACTAATTCAAAAATCTGAACAATTAGACAAAAAATGTAAATAATTTCAAACTAGGGCAAATATGGACCGTTGATTTTTTAATTCTGTTTTGATCGATGCTGTAGATGATAGCTTCAATGAAAAAATTGACACATGATTTAGAACGCAAAGACTAAATCATCGATTTTATGATATATTTTTTATCTAACATATGAAGTTCTATATAAAATAAAAAAAATATCAATTATATATTTTCTTATTTGCCCACATATTGCATCTTTTACTGCTATGTGCTATCTCTAAACACTTGAATATTTTTTTTATCAAGTTGTTGTTGAGGGCTGCTCAGGACAACAATAAATTATGTGCGAACAACTCTTTAAAAAAAGTTTCACATTATTGTCTTTATATATAAGTATGATTTGTTGTATTCATTAGACTTAAATTTTCATAATTACATTTTCGCAATTCTTATTTAGATGCCATCTAAAGCCATAACGTACATTAAACATAGTATTTAGCAATCTCTTAATTGAGAACAGTACTCAAGTTGAATAATTTATATGTTTTGCATAGATGTAGAGTTTATATGAGATGGGCTAGGTATTTTGCAAAGTAATCTATTCATTTTACTTCATACTTGGTTTTCATAATATGTGACATTTACAATCCGAACCGTTCAATCTCATTCCCATATCGAATTTTCATTAAAAACCAATTACAATTTTTTTCAAATTTTTTTGCTATTTATTATCATATTTTCAAAAAGAAAAAGAAGCTATAATTGAAGAATTGCATGCCCTCCAATTTAATAAATATCATAATATATAGCAAAAAAATTAAAAAATGTAAAATTTGATTTTTAAGGGGAATTTGATATGAAAAAGAGATCGAACAGTTTGAATCAACAGTAGAAGTCACATATTGTGGAAACCAAGGGAAAGTAAAATGAATTAATTACTTTGCAAAGTACCATAGCACATCTCTGTTTATTTAGAGATATTGACTGTTGATACGTTTGAGGATGACAGAATCAAATAATGGGCGCTCTATTTTTTGTTATCTTCCATCAACTAATGTTTAGAATAATTTTAAAATGTTCGAAAACATATTTTACTAAATTATGGGTACAGTGATTATATTATTGTAAAATTGTAGAATGTATAAAATAAATTAGAGGTTAGCCATTAACCCTATATTTCTACAACATTCTACCAGAACATATGATTTTGTTTTTTTTTTTTTTCCGCCAGATGTACATTGCCCATATAAAAGTGTAAATTTACCGGTCACAAAGAATCGGGAATTAATCATGAGCTCATCATAATAATGGGCACAAAGGATTAAACTAAATTTTCAAATAGAGTACGCTATCATATATTCATATATCCTTTTGTCTCCATGTACCGGCTCGAAATTGGAGACGTTGGTTTTTAAAATTCGGTACACTATCTGACCAATTATGTGGCTTGTCTTGGCTTATTAGCTAAGAGCTGTTAGTGGTGATGGAACTAATTGATGTTGAAACTAAAATACAAGAACCGTCCCCTTTTTAAGAATGCTTGCATCATCTATAGGCTTGCAATCAATCAGCTTTTTTATCTATGATTCTTTGTTTAGTTTTCTTTTTTTTTTAATTAGACGACTTTGAGAGATTTCGCATAAAATTAAGAAAAACAAGCAATCATTAACCCAGAAAAAAAGAAGTGAGAGGTAGCCAGAGGCAAAAAAATAAAATAAAATAAAAATAAAATAATAATAATAATAATAATAATAATAATAATAATAATAATAATAAATGAGTCAAGTACTGTGAATCTGCATATTATATATTATATTAATTTAATTTTTTATTTTAAAAGTCATAAAAAAATTATCATGAGTTTTGAGGATAAATTCTACATTTTTCGATAATATCTACATATAAGATATATAAATCATGCGTGATCAAGATTTTCTTTTTGGGGAAATTTAGTTGCATGGTTAATGAACATACACTAGCAAAAGATGCCCCCAATATGTGGCAAATAAAGAAACCAAATAATTGATATTATTTTTTTTTATATAAAATTGTATATGTTAGGCAATAAAAAGAGATGGCTCAATCTATACAGATAGATTTTTTTTTTCATAAAGTAAATTATTTAAACATCATCCAATGTTCTAACTCTTTTCTATTAAAGGGTCTGAAATCAATATCTAGACCACTGATCAAATAAGATCACACAAATTAATGGTCCATAGTTGATAAAAAATTGTCACCCTCTAATTACAATTGTTATGAACTTTTTATAAATGTCTTTATTATTAGTAGGAATATTTCTCACTGATTTGAACCAAGCGGTACACCGGATATTAAAATTTCAGAGAATTTTCCTATTTGGTCACGGATAAATAGATGTATCTTCTTCTTTATTTTATTTTATTTTCACTTTTTCCTATTTTTGGATAAACCAAACCGTGCCTTCAAAGTTTATCACATGGTAATGGCTTTTCACTTCTAGGGGTACGTTTGGCATACCAAGGTTAGTGAGTTTAGTGGATTTTGAGGGTTTAGTTGGATTCCCTCGAAAATCCCATCCCCTCACTATTCTACCTCGAAATTCCAAAAAGTACCTCGAAAATCCCAAAAAGTACTAACCTTACACCACTAAACCCACTAACCTCACCCATGCCAAAAGTGCCCCTAAGCAATAAAGCAAGTGGCCTTCAAAAGTGAAAGAGTGGAAGAGTAGTTTGGACAGGTAATGTGATGCATGCGTGACTTGCGTCACTTGTATATCATTCTGATTCATTCCATCCACTCAAACTGTACCAAAATATCGGTTTGGTTTAATTCTCCATCTGGGGCGCTTTCCAAGCCATGCTTGGCTTGAGGGCTGGAGTGGTGGGACCCAAAATAAGATTGTACAAAACCAATGAGAGCTCTGCTGAGTTGTTTTCTCACATGTCATGGACTAATCAAGTAATCATGGTCCTTGGTACATGGCTACATGCTTCTTCTCTCTAGTTTGGATAAGAATTAAGAAAAAGAATCGTCTCTTTAATTTGTTTATCTCTTACCAATTTGGCTAATGAAGTTCCTATGAAATTAATGCCTTTATTCAGAACAACCATCAATGCGTTTTGTTTTCCTCCCCCTTCTGGAACAGCAGCAATTGATTCATATTGTATTTTAGTTTCTGCGAATATTCAATCAGTAGTACACTAGTACTTTTAAAACATATTACATCTGTAGAATTCATGATGGTTAGGACGGATTTAAATGCACCGTATTGAGTGTACCGTTTGTATATATTTATCTCCTTAAATTTTTTTTCATAATATTTTTAAGGTTACATAGACAATTAGCTCTCCTGCATTTTATCTCAATAAAAATATGGTTATGATTATCTTGTTAGATTCGTATTTAAAAATTCATATTTATTGATATGATAATTCTATTAATATTGAATTATTGATACATAATTAATTTTTACATATTTTTAGTTATTTCAGTAACTTCATTGAAATTTTGCGAAACAAATATGAACTAAAAAGGGACTCAGCATTTTTAGTTTTGGCACTTAAAAGTCACTTATTTGGTATCACATTGGTGTCTCTTTGAGTAGAGGCTACGTATGTTATCGCGTAATTATTCCATCGCTTACAATTAGCTCACGGAAATAGTTCATCTTTATCATATCATAAATGTCTAAAGTCTTATTTGTCTAATTTTTATATTAAAAAACAGCATAAATGTTCCTCGTGTTAAAGGTTCCAGAAAATAATGCATAAATTTGTGCCCATACCCATGTGTGATCATATGCTTTCAGCGTTATGTGCAACATACAAACTGGCTCAATTAATTGTACATATGCAGATATGATTGCATGAAGTCAAGGGTCAAAGTATGAGATGTTTTGGTAGCTCTAGAAAAAAGAAAAATTGAGGAACATTATCAGCGTAACACTGCTTATCACTGGAGCCGTTTAGAAAAGCTATACTCATTATTACCACGGTTGCAAATTCATAATACCAAGGTTCCAACGAATATAAGCCTGACGAGCTGGTAAAGGTCACCAAAAATTGGATTACAGATCCATTTTGTGAATGCTTGGATACAACCTAGAGATTAAAATTAAATTTGTAGTATATATCGGATAAGAATATAGGACAGAGGCCATATATATTCTGATTCGCGAAAAAATAATGTAAGTTTATTTTCACTACAACGGTTTAGAAAGAAAATACCAAAATGCACTTCTAGAATAGAGTTTATTGCAAAATTATGTCCGAATTTATATAATAAATATATATAATTTAATTCGTATAAAATCGTGAAAGATTATTATTTTCAAAGAAAGAACAACTTCTTTAGTCTCTTCTTGCAGAGGTTCTTTTCGTCTCCACCCATTTATAATTACGCGTTCTATTAAAAATTAATTGTTTCTGTAAATTCTTCATTTAAAATAAAAATGGTAGAAAATTTGTTAAAAAAAAATAATCATCTTGCAATCTTTGCGCAAAAGTGGGGAATACCAAACAAGGTTTTAACTTGGAAGTTTAACTTACCGTTACTCGTTAGACTATCTTGAAGATTATACAGAAAAAAATGGAAATGTTGATACAAAAATTAACTTGTAAAACTTGGTATTGGTATTTCAGATACAATAAATGGCTTCTTAAAATAATGAAGAAGTTCGTGTATCAAATTTCTTGCAATTTAAGTGTCATTTGCACTCCAAAAAATAATTAAATATTGACCAATGTGAATTGAAGTTTTTTTTTAAAAAAAAAAATTGTATAACTTGCTTCAAGTAATTATTTTTTATGCGAATGATATAAATATAGTATGGTCACGTTCCAAATTTCAGATGTCAAAACTAAACATTATTTTAGGTGGTTCCATAATTATCAAGTTAACATATTGTCAGAAACCCTAAAAAAAAAAAGATTATTTCCATAAAAATATTACTTTTATTGTGAGAATATTCCCATTGTATAATGATAAAGTCACTTAAATTTAGTGGAATTAATTAATTTCATTTATGATGTGTTTGGAAGTAAAACGAATAAGATTCAATATCTCGTTCGCAAAAAAAAAAAAAAGTGTTATTTGAATGATATGTTAGGAATAAAAATGGATAGAAATAAATATATTTATGATTTTCTATAGATTTATAATAATAATAATAATAATAATAGTTGTAATCATAATCATAACAATATTTATAATAATAATAATTAATCATAATAATTATTATTATAATATCTTTAATAATAATGCTTTATTCACTCTTCTCTCCTCTCTTGTTCGTCTAATTCCATCTTTTGTTCAGGAATAGCAATTAGGCAGCATATGAGTTGTGCGACCAATTCCTCTCGTTTGGTTTGCTTTATTCGTGGTTGTTCGCGAATAGGTTATTCCCCAAGCCAACCCAACCACATCTTTAGACTTTGTTTGGATGCGATGGAATAAGATTTCTTCATGAATAATGAGTTCTTTTCGAATTTTTTTTTCGAGATCTATGTGTTCTTTTCGAATTGAAGTCTGATCCAAATTACAAATTCAGAAAAGGTGAGAAATTTTTTTTTTTATTCCTAGATTAGTTCTTCCGAACACAACCTTAAATTCACAAACTTCGTATATGAATGTGTGCTAAAGCTATACTTCTAATGTATTTTTTAAAAGAGTTAAATGGCAAAATAATACTTCTTTGAGTCTTTATTTCCAAAATAATCTCTTATAATAATGTTTGACAATTTCACTAGGTTCAATTTCGGACCACTTGATCTAGTATCAAACAAATTTAGAAAATCATAAATTCTATGATAATACATCTTTCGTGAAATTAAACAAAATCAATGATTTAGATTTAACATATAATTTTTTAGATTTTGAAATATTAATAAAAATAAAATTGTAGTATTTGTAAGGAAAAAAACTAGTTGTATTGGAACTCTCCTCTTAATAATAAGTGAAGAATGTTCACAAGTCGTGGCATGTCGCTCTTTACGTAGGAAAAGTTAATTCTAGCATAGAATATATCATGAATTATTAATGCCGTACTAAGACACATCATTTCAAAACTGAAGAAAAATACACATGAAGCAATTTTTGAAGTAACAATCAATCATAGTCTGCTTAGGTGTAAATATTCAATTTTCAGCTGTTATTGTGGACCCTTTGATAGCTGGAGTTAATGCCTATTTTATGTATGCGAAGCAATTAAGAACAAAAAAATGCTTGGACTTTATCCCTTTCCGGTTGGTTGATCTTCTGTACCATTACATAATAGAGCTATGCTTGTGCAGGTTCGAATCTTAACATGCAGAGTTGCAACGTTGCGACTCTGTTAAGGATCACTTATCTAAAGAAAATGCACTCTATTTGCTTTCACGTTTAACGCATACTGAGTTTTTTAAAGTGCTAGACTCGGGCAAATCGGAAATTGGACTTTCAGCATTATTAATATTATAGTCACGAGTCAAAAACACAACATGCAATCATCAAAGGATGGAAATGGTAAATAGAAATAGATGACTTTTTAAAATGCCAAAAAAAGCTGCTTAAATCGGAAAAATGGTCTCAAAAGTCAGCCTTTTGGTACACTTCTCAGGAGGAAAAAACGAGAATTTATGTACTGAGGGTGTGTTTGGATGTGAAGGAATAAATTAGGAATAGCTTCTTTCCGATATAAATTTTTCTTTCTAATAAAAAATCTATCCAAATAACATTTTTTATTCCTAGAACAATAATTTTTCTCACTCTTCCTACATAACACTCTTCCCAATAATACTCATCTTTTACTTTTCACTCCAATAACTTTATTTCTAACTTACCATCCAAACAATATTTTTTATTCCCGTAATAGCTTCTTCCCACTCATCCCGAAATAATTCTTCCTTCCTTATTCCTAACTCATCCAAACAAACCCTGAAATCAAAGAAAGTGAGAACTGCACTATTAGATGTTATTATTTTTTTCATCAATCAAAAGTTCTTACAACCAAAGAGATCGAAAAACCAGTATTATCGGAATGTTATCAGAAGCCACATGTATTACATATGATAGGACTGAAACAACCAGAAATAATTCATGCGCTTATTATGAGAAGAAAAAGCAAATTTGAAGCCTAAAAATTACAGTGTTACATTCACTTCACCCATGTAAAAACTAGAAATGAAAATCCCACCAAATATCAAAGTTTTGGTCCATCAATATAGTCTTTTATTTTTCCAGAACTTTCTCAAACCCGGGCAAAAGTCCAAAAACAATGCCAGGCTACCGGCTCACCTCTATTTCTACATAATAAATTAATGTACAATATAATTTTAAAACAAATTCCAAAGTAAGTAAGGTATGACCGTATGACACTAGGACCCTAGAAACCGGGTCCGTATCCTCTGCCAACCTTTTCTGGTTGGCAGGGTGCCAACTCTTAATCCGAGCCGTTCGATCTTGATCGGAGGTTAATTTTTTTTTCGGACCTATCAATCTAGTATTATTCACGGGCTTTCATAACCATCTGATTTAATCTGAATGGTCCAGATTCGAGGTGGGAACCCTGCCAACCTTAAAAGTTGGCAGAGGATGCCATTCCCTAGAAACCAGCGCAAAACTTTTGGATATACATACCCTACAATTTTCTGACACGTTGCCTTACAATTTGAATTGTTAGCACAACTTCCTAAGATGGTTAGACCCTACAAGCCAGCGCGACACAAGTATGTCTACACTTTCATGACACGTCGACATAATAATTAATTACCACATCTTGATGTCTTGACTAAATGCTTTTCATACACTAATTAATTAAGAAGCTCTCTTTGGTGAAAATTTCGTGTTGCTAATCGCCAATGTTATCAATTATCTTGTATAAATTTATTTTTAGGACTGCCTTATTTTATTTTAATTAAGAGCTAGGCCTAGTATGTTTTCATGAGTTGCGTATAATTCAATTCCATATCCTAAGTAAATTAGAAGCTTTTACACAGAGACCATGATTTTCACGTGTATTTACTAAATAAAATCAAGCATAACTCCGAAATATATTAACCAATAATTACATGTGTTATACATATATCATAAATATGTTATTTCTTTACCTAATGACATTATTGTTCCCCATCAATACAAAATAATTATTATATCCTTAATTATCTGTTGTATTTGAATATGAAAGAACTTCATACTGTCAAATAATTACAATTTGACAACTACTAACCGGTAGTCCGGTACCCGTAGCATGCTAGCTCTGTCAACCGTTAGGCCACTATATAAGAGAAGTTCACAGGCTCCTTGATCACCCAAACCATTTCCTTTTGTGAGAGAGAAGAAATTTTTTTTTTAAAATAAAAGAAAAAAAGAGAAAAAGATATGGAGGCCAAGGAGGAGGATGTGAAGCTCGGCGCAAACAAGTTTTCTGAGAGACAACCAATTGGCACTGCGGCACAAAGCCAAGACAAAGACTACAAGGAACCGCCTCCCGCCCCACTCTTTGAGCCGGGTGAGCTCAAATCATGGTCTTTCTACCGTGCCGGCATTGCCGAGTTCGTTGCCACGTTTCTTTTCTTGTACATTACAGTTCTGACAGTTATGGGTGTAAGCAAGTCTTCCAGCAAGTGTGCAACGGTCGGGATTCAAGGGATTGCATGGGCCTTCGGTGGCATGATCTTTGCTCTCGTCTATTGCACCGCCGGCATCTCTGGTACTCTTTTCTAATTTGTAATTTTCAATGTTTTTTCATTTTGTGCATTTGAGTACTCAAGGAGAAGATTTTGTAAGATGCTGAAGCAGGGTATCAAGTTCTTTTTATTTGATTAAATATTTGCACTGAAATTTTATCAAGAAAATTGGAAAGCCGAAGAAGAATAGAGCGGGCACACACAATCAAAGAGAACAAACCGGTTTTTAATTATTAATTACCTTAAGAACAAAAGGAGAAGCAAGATGAGATTCATAATTTTATTTAAATTATTATTCAAGGAAAGATGCAAACAAAAAGATCTTATATTTTTCCCCTTTTAATTGTCTATTATCATTGGGTGATTTTGTTTGTTTGGTTGTAATATAATATATGTTGGTAACTGAAGAATACCCAAAACTGTTGATTAGCTATTCTTTTTGGGTCTACAGCAAAAGCCCAGGATAATTAGACAGAGACTCTTTTAACTTTTGAACTTTATTTTCACCTTTTTAGTCATGCTTTTGTCATGAAAAGAATAACCTCTCACTCCAACATCAGTATGATAAAATGATTCCTTAGAAGTCAAGCAGTACCAAAAGAAACAATGTCCACAAGAAAAAGAGAGTCCCCTTTTTAATTAAAATACAAAGTTTCAAATTAAGCCTAACCAACTACTAGTAAACGTGCTTACTATTTAACACTTAGTCAGAAGCACAGAACATGTAGGTAACTAATTACTCAAAAGCACGATGCTTCCCTTATCTTCTTGTTCAATATTTAAAGAATTTTCCTAACCAAATTCGTAAAGAACAATACTTATTTTTACCAGTGCAATTATTTCAGAAATGGATTTCAATAGACATCACCCAAATAATTCCAAAAGAATAGCCCAATTGGAGACAACAGTTGCTAAACTTCTGCTTAGTAGCTATCATGCGCACTGAATGTTATTTGTGAATTTAGTTTGTGAAAATGAAATATAACCCGACCTCCTATTTTTCATGGCAGGTGGTCACATCAACCCGGCAGTGACTTTTGGTCTTTTCCTAGCACGCAAGCTCTCCCTGACAAGGGCTCTCTTTTACATTGTGATGCAGTGCCTCGGGGCAATCTGTGGTGCCGGTGTTGTCAAGGGTTTCCAACAGGGACTGTACCAGGCCAATGGAGGCGGGGCCAATGTTGTTGCCACTGGATACACCAAGGGAGATGGCCTTGGTGCTGAGATTATCGGAACATTCATCCTCGTTTACACCGTATTTTCTGCCACTGATGCCAAGAGGAATGCCAGAGACTCTCATGTCCCGGTAATTAGCGTCACTGGTTGCTAAAATCTTATTCCTTAATGTGAAGTTAAAGCATATATAAATATTAGCAATTTAGTTAAACTAATTCTAAACAGCTCAGAGTTAGGTAGTTGTGATATCAGCGAGTAGTATACTAGACAGTTCAGTTTAAATTTGGTACTATTCAGCAGTTTAATGCTTAAGCTGCAATTGCCATGCAACATTTTTAAAAAATATGATTTTTTTAAATAACTAGTATATAACCTGATCTAAAAAATTTAAGTACCAATCACTCTAATTTTTTAAATTACTGACAGGTATAACTATATCCTAACTGGTTTGCCACTGTGACATATAACACTACATTCTTTTAATGCCTATGGAAATTTGGTCATTAGAATAAATATCTACTCTATAAATTCACAATCAACACTAACTTGTTTCTTAAATCTCTTGCAAGTAACTGTTTTTAGTGTAGCTGAAAATATAACTTACAACAGTTCCCTTTATTGTTATTGTCGTAATAACAGATCCTAGCACCATTGCCAATTGGGTTTGCTGTGTTTTTGGTTCACTTGGCCACAATCCCAATTACTGGAACTGGCATCAACCCAGCTAGGAGTCTTGGTGCTGCCATCATCTACAACAGGGACCATGCCTGGGATGACCATGTTAGTATCCCCCTCTTCTTTCTTTTGTGCTCACTATATTTATTCAACAAATTGTTTCAAACACATTTCAACGGATTTCATTAATTTTGGTTAAGGTTGTTACATGAGAAATTACAATAGAACTTCAAGAAATGTTATATTTGCTTAATTATATAAATAGAACTGAAATTTATTAAAAGCTTGAGTTAAACTCATTTGAAATATTCCCCAGAATAGTTGTATCAGTATCCTTATTGTGTTAGTATTAATATTTGAATCTATTGATCTTGTCCTGAACCTTTGGTTAGATAAAATTCATGGTAATGGAAATTACTGGCCTAGGAAAGTTCCACGTTGGTAAAAAGAAGTAAAATACCAATTTTGTCCTTGTATTGATTGGCCTGAGCCTATTGGCCACTATTGACCAGAAACACTACCTATATGCCAAGTTGACATGTTTAGATTCACATTACCTGTACTACAAGTCTACAACAATAGTTGCATAAACCAACGGTTATTTTTTTTTTTGAAATCGCTGTTACATTTTCTCTCTTCTCTCTCTTAATAATTGAAGGGTTTTTGTCTTGTTTTGTGGTTTTCTGTTTACAGTGGATTTTCTGGGTGGGACCCTTCATTGGTGCTGCACTCGCTGCTCTCTACCACCAGGTGGTGATCAGAGCCATCCCCTTCAAGAGCAAATCTTAAAGCTATTATCTTATTACATTATCAGAACGGAGCAATTGTGGCTTGACTGGATTTCCATGTCAATTTCTTTGTATCTATTTCTAGTGATCGTTGAACCTTCTTCTCTTTTTAATGTTAATTTATTATTATGTTGAGTCCAGAACTCTTATGTTGTTTCAATGTAAATTAAGTACTTCAATGTTCACGGTGTCTTGATTGCTTTAGAGTTAGAGAACATGTTGGTATCTTCGCTTGTTTTCTTTAATCATTTGATAAAACTATGGAAACAAATTTTCAAAATTTAAATATATATATATATATATATATATATTAGATAATAGAAAGGATCGGACGTGCCACACCAAAAAAAAAAAATCCACCTATATTACGAATAAAACCCAAAAAAAGAGCGGAAATTTACCAAACTTTTTTTTTTTTTAAAGAAAAACTTTTCCGTTTACGGAAACTTTGCAACTAGATACTTAGCCGTTGTGAAAGAAAGAAACGGACAGAAAAAGGGGTAGGTGAGGTAGGTCCGTTGGTGGAGGGTGAGGCAGGGAGACAATGATGAGAGGCAGGACAGCAAAGATGAATTCATTTGCGGGGACCTGAACTAGCCCCACATCATGGTGCCGTTCATCCTCACGCCACATGGGCTGTTGCTTCTTTTTTTCGCTCTTTTATCACTACCCTCCTTTTTTTTAATCTCACTTTGGGTCCCCTCCTAAGCCCACAGATTTGTTGATGAAGGTGTTACCGTTTCCAGCTAGGCAGCTAGTGATGGAGAGGGATTGGATAAGAGTTGGATTTGGATGAAGTAGAAGTTCAGATCCGATCTGTTGTTTAAAGTTTCAGCTCATTGTGTCATGTGGGGGTAATATTCTTGGAATCCGTATCCTCTGGACTTCTTTTTAGAGAAGTCCAGTGGACTTTCTCTCATCGGAGCCGTCCGATTGAATTTCAACGGTTAAAATTTTTTCGGGCCTATCAATCTAGTACTATTCACGGGGCACCCATCATCATCTGATCTAATTTCGACGGCTCAAATTAGAGGAAGACCACTGAACTTCTTTTTGAGAAGTCCAGAGGATCTCATTTCAATATTCTTGTGTCTCTAAATTTCAAATCCAACCGACTTGCAATGTTTCATTTCAAATCCGATCTAATTTGTATATTTGAAAAAATTAAAATGTTTAATAAATTTTGTAAATCTATATAAATTTACAAGGACGTTAACATAACCTAGAAACTAATTATGTGTGAGAAAGAAATATTTACATATCTTCATTGTAATAATATTCGACCATTATATCAGGTCGAAACGAATAGATAAGGTGATCCTAATTTTGAGGTTCACTCTTCCTTGACAACCACCGTCAAAAACCTTGAGGTTCAATCCAGCGCGACATGACTCACTCTCACTCAACATCCTTACCGAAACAAGCTAGCTCTCACGTTGCGTGGGTCTGATGAACCTGCGTGAGCCCATCCTTTGGTCCTGCGTCCATTACTTAGATTCGTGCTAAATTTGTGTATTCGAAAGCCTATTACTCTATTAAATCGTGATTCCGATTTGCACTTGACCCCTTTTTGTCGCCAATCCATTCTCCGGCACTAGATTGCAGCAGCTGTATATTATGACCTTTTTGCTTCCCGGCTATTATTGTTGTCATGTGGGGGTCATTATCACTTTTCCACTTCCCCACGCATTACAAGTTTAACTTGTAACAAATGCTCCTAATATAGTTCAATTGTATAAATGATAAATTATCTCCACCCTGCTCCATTAGAGTATGGCTCATCACTAACCCACAAGATAGAGATTATGGTACCAATATGCAAGAGGGAAAAACTGATAAAAATGGTCACAGGACCACACAAGAATTGCAAGACATGAAGCCTCATTTTTTTTTTCTTTGAATGTACTTTTCCTTTTGAAAATATAAACTACATTTTTAATTTAAACATTCAGAACATCCTATGATTCATCTGGAATTGTTGCAGGAGTAAAATTAGAGTAACAAAAGGTTAAATACAGCTGACTTGCAACAACATTAGCTTCTAATATTAGAAGAGATAACATTTAACCTCAGAGGTTGGGCAATCCCTCACTCTTTCTTTCCAATGCAAAATCTGGACCCCATTCAGAATTTGCCTTCTGTACAACAAACGATTTAGACCCTTCAAAAAAGAAAAGAAAAAAAAAAGTAAAAGGGAAAGAAAGAGGTATTGGAGGTCTAAATCTACTTAGTTTGGGGTCTTGTCTTGCGCAATGAAGATACATTACATCCTTCTATCTTGTTAGTATTCACCTATTAATGAAGAAGAAATAAATTAAGACAACATTAAAGGTACTACTCTTCCATGTACTAAAACTAAAAAAGACAAAAACTATAGCATTAGATAGATAAGAAATACCAATGAACTAGACGCCAGCAATCACCCTCCAATGCAAGGCCCATCCAACATTAAAACAATTTCTTTTTCATTCTATTTTTTCTTCTTTAAATTAGTTACACAAAGTAAATCAACTCCACAGGCTGTCACTATTACCTCAGTAACCCCTAGCTGTGTTACCAGGTCTAAGGTCTAATGATGGGTTCAACTTCATCCGGCGAGAGCCATTATCAACATGTGACTGGCTGTCATATGGATCCCGAACATTTCCATGGCCCAATTTACCAAAATGAGGGCTAAGTATATCTGATTCAGGTATGATCCTCTCACGAAATGCTGCTGGAGAGCATTGTTGACCTCTAATAGAAGGTAACAAGCCATCATTAGTCAAGTAATATGAAGATGAATGGTTTAGGCTGCTGAAAGGGATAGCGCCAGTCCCACCCGTCAAAGGGGTGGAGGCGCCAGATGTTGTTCTAGGGCTTGATATAGGTGACGGTGTCATGTGCCCATTATGAGGTGATCTTGACCTCAGCAGTGGGCTTCGGGTTGGTGAGACGGGGCAAGATATGTTGTTCCGCAGGTGGATATCACTGCAAAGAAACAGAAATATATTGTCAAAAGATATTGAGAAAGGCAAACTTGATATTTTTATTGAGGAAACCAGCCTTAATCCTGACAAAAAGGAATCCTATCACAGTTACAAAGTACACTGTTGCACATGAAAATTAACTATAATCAAGCCCAAAATTCAGGTAAGAGATAGAAATTCTATTTACTCCCACATATCATACATACTTCTATCCAAAAGCATGGGATAGCCAGTTTCTAAGGTAACATTATTGCCAGAATGAAACAAGACCAACAACATCTGCACTCAGTTGTAAAAGAACCTAACCTCATGAACAGAAAAGCATTTAGTCACAATACCTGGAAATGGAAGTAAGTTTCGCACCTCGCCTCTGCTGAATTGTCTGCCCTTCGGTGCCTAAAGAAGAGAGATGTCTTAAGTGACTGCCTCCCTGAAAAGAACGCAAGGTTCAAGAAGACAGCATTAGCAATATTCCAGATTGATGGGAAAAATATACATAAATAAAATGCTAATATGAAACATTCATTTTAACAGAACATACCTTTGGAATAGAAAATACCTTCGGAACATACATTTTAACAGAACATACCTTTGGAATAGACACGCTCGGAGCAATAGCTATGCGATCTATCAAAGGATCAGATATGGCGTTAAACTTCTCCAGCGGAGCAGCAGCTTTAATGAATGGGTGCTGAAGAAGCTCAGCTGCTGTGGGACGCTTGGCTGGGTCTCTCTGCAAACATTGCATTATGAAGTCTTTGCCCTCTTCAGAGAGGTTTTCTGGTATTGCTGGAAGCTCTTTGCTGTTTCCAATCTTAAACATAGCTGCAATCTGTGCCCAAAAATATATGGGAAAAGGAAACACATAAAACACTGGGGAGAAGATTACTTAGTTCTTACACCTAAACCTATTTCAGAGAAAATATTTCTGACATTGTTGATCTAGTTCATGTAGGAACCAATTGGAGCTTCTGCCAGGAATTTGGCGAACACATCAGTTGGGAAGGATAATGAAGGCAGTCAAAAAACAGCTGATATGATTATTTGAGAAAAAGGTTGATATTATTGGTGCAAAACTAACAGTGGTTCAGATTATGCACTAGTACGGAAAAACTGATATTACCAATGCTAGCATTTCTAAGTACAAAACGGCCAATACAGTTATTTTGAGAAATAATAAGAGAAAGGCCAAAGCAATTTATAATGTCAATACCGACCCCCTCATACTGGCTCCATGGTGGCTTTGAGGTGGCCATCTCAAGAACAGTGCATCCTAAGCTCCAAATATCGACAGCAAGATTACAACCATTTGCATTTTTTATAACCTATATAAACCATTCAACATAATAGGGACGAAGGAAAAAGAAAAATGAGCATGAATAATTGATTAAAAACCATATTATAAATTAGTAAATATTCAAGAGGCACAGATCTCAGTAATATACTTCCATGATTTGGCAGCACCCCTTAGAATGTCAATTTATTTCGTATTTGTTTCATTGGAACTAAGAAAAGTATTTGTGGATGTAAAGGCCATGTACGAACTTGATATACAAACACACACAACACTTCTCCTTTTTAGAAGGTATAGTGTCTTTGGAACAAGCCATAATTGTCACCAAAAAAAGATTACAAAAGTATTACCTCAGGAGCCATCCAATAGGGGCTGCCTTTGAATGAAAAAGGGCATGATTGCCCAGATATCTGGAAATCAGAGCAGAATTCGTAAGACATCCAAACATGAAACCTCAATTAATCTATAAAATGCAGCTAAATAAGATGCAAATATAAACTAGTTCATATTTCATATCTGCTACAAAAATTAGAACCGGAAACTTGCTTTTTAGTCTGTCTTCAGTGTTTATGTTGGTATCTTTAAACAGAAATCGTACTTAACATAGATTTCATTATTGCTTTATCACATTTCCATTTCAATTATATGACTTACATGTTTGGCCATCCCAAAATCTGCCAGCTTGACACGGCCATTAGGATCTACGAGTATATTTGCACCTTTAATATCCCTGTGAATTTTTAAAATGCATTATTAGTAAATCCTTTTAGAAAATACATACAAAAAGTGAATTGAATTATCAAAGAACGGGTGTGAACAGGAATGCTGGATGTTAATACCTATGCACTGTGTTTTTTGCATGCAAATAGGCCAAACCCGAAAGAATCTGTTGGGTATAGCTACGAATAGCAGGTTCTCCAAACTGTCCATATTCTTGTAAAAGTTTATGTATAGAACCACCAGAAACATACTCCAAGTATATATACAATTTATCCTCAACCTGCACACAGGAAAAGCAAAAAAATTGAATTCACTGAGGAAGAATAGCGCTTGTCACGGCTGAAGCACCAATCAAAATGAAAAAAATAAAATAAAATATTACCGTCTCAGATCCATAGTACTGTACTATGTTTGGATGACGCAACTTGCTTAAGAGATATATTTCCTGTTCCAACAATATCCAATCAAATAAACAGTGAGCATAAATTTACAATTTCATAAATAGTACTATTGTAAAAAAGCATCATTATGTTTAGATGTAGCAGTATTAAAATAAAAATTTTACCTGGCTCAATTGTTTTTGACTTTCTTTTGACTTAGGATCATCAGAGAAAATGGTCACTTCCTTCATAGCACACATCTCACCACTATCGCTGATTTCGACAAAATACAAAAAGAGAAAATTTGATACTCAAGTGAGAAATAAAGAAAACAAAGAAAACTGATCGTACCCAAATTACACAGTTATAATTTTGTGGTGCAAGAAGTATATATTGATATTAATACATGATATTGTTGGTGCGTTGAAATTGAATTTTGTCCGTTACAAATTTTTTTATTCTTCTCAGCACATTATTTTTTCATATTCATCTATTGCAGAAAACAACGATTATAATGTGGATTATAAAAACAGATGCAAAAGTACAGATACACAAATCAAATATATACCTATTAAATCCAACATACACATGCCCGAATGTGCCCCGACCAAGAAGCTTCCCCTTCTTCCAACGGGACCCAGGGCTCGGAGGGTTCTCAGTCCTCCCAGGACTCTTGGGTATGGTTAGTGGGCTATTAGCCATAGAATTATTTGGCGAAAATGGTGAACTATTACAGATAGTTATAGGTGGAGGAAGAGGCAGCTTATGTGTCTGTTTCTTTGCCTCATCAAGTCTACCACTTGTAGGTGACTCAGGAGCCATCCCCCCAGCCCGTGGATGCAGTGGAGAGACGCTGCCACTATGTATCCTACTGCTAGGTCCACTTGTCATTCTTGGGCTAGGTAAAGGTGAGCACTCAGGGCTACCCCGGCTAGGTTGTTGCCATAATAACTGACCTAGCATGTCCCCTCCAACTGAGTTATGTCCAGAAGTTTGACCTGAGCCAGGACTGGAGCACTGACCTGACCCAAGGAAGGTCACTTCATGTGCATGGGGCTTCACAGCCCAGAAGGCCGAGGTAGGGATCTGATCAGGGCAGATTCTGCGGGGACTTCTAGAAGGGCTCGACATTAGGCTGTTTGGGGCACTCTCCAATGTGCTTGCATGTCGGGCGTTGTGTGGCCCAATCTGAAAGTGGTCCATGGGGGCCCCACATTTAGGTGATGTTGAAAGGTTGCGATTTGCAAAGGATATGTTTCCTGGCCTTGATAGATCCCTGGGGTGCTTTTGAGGGATGCCAAGAGGAACATCTCTATGCACAGTACTGTACAGATAGAAGTAGATGAGGATTCTAAATATAGACAATGCTCATCTCATTGAGCTTTGTAATAGAGTAAAAGCTAGTCTAGCATGGTACCCAGCAAACTTCATCATAAGTGCAAATTCTAACAACTGTACCACTACTTAGGTAGCATTACAGGTTGGTTGCCGATACGAAACTAACATACAATAAAATTCACAACTCCAAAAGGATTATTTTCCTGTGTGCGTGCGTGTGTGTATTTCTAACATGAAGGCAAAACAAAAACATTAAGGACCACCTTTTCTTTTCTTTTTTTTTTCCCCTACATAATTCAAGAGGACCATTATTTCAATTAATTACTTGAAGCATACCTTGCATGGTTCTTTCTAATAGGCCGATGTCCATTCTCAACATCAGTCCCAGCAGGGCTGTGGAGCTGGGATCCACCACCTGGATCATCACTATCTCCTGAATTGCTAGAGTTGGATGCGGGGGTAGGAAAATCAGTTCCACAGACTTCATTTGTCTCAGGCTTCTTTAAAAGACAGTTGGTATGTGGGGGAAGCGGCAACATAAGCTGACGTTTTCCACGCTTCTCCAATAACGGCCGTGAAATGCCGACCTCTGACGCAGTTCGAGTGACACCAGGGCGGTGTGGCAGAGGGAGCGGCTGTGGCCGGTCTGAGAAACTTTGGCATCTTGAGACATTCTTTGATGGTGAGGTTGTGCGTGATTCAGCCCTGGATTGAGACCCCTTTGCAGATACTATATTATTGCTTTTTCTCCTGTTCCCCTTTGATTCTGTAGGACTCTTTTGGTCACTGGAGCTAATGAACCGGTGCAATGTATCAATGAGGTTTTCCTTTGTTCTTTTTTTTGCGTCTTTTGAAGTGGACTTGCCCCACCATGGTGGCATCTCGACTTACGACAGATTAAACTCAGTCAATCAAATGCAGAATCTCAGGTGTCCAGCGGATTAGCAAAAGATCTCAGACTAAGTCAGTCTCTACATTAGGAAATCATCCAGTAAGGAAACTACTGAACAAGCCGACCAAGCTGAATAAAGCAGTAGGGGAGTACTATTGCCCTTGGAACCTGATACAAAAGCATGCAAAGCCGCTAAGTAAATTGTATACAATTAACCTCCTTTTGAAGCACACGTAAATATTTTATAGTAAGAAAGTATGATTCGAAGATTCTGCATGCAGCTATTCCTTTTACTTCTTTTTTTTATTTGTTAGTGAGAAAACTGGGAAGATTGACACTTTTACCAGGAATAGGCTAAGCCAGGTAGGAAAAAAATGCAAACAGATAGGGAAAAAATTTCATAAAGATTCTAGTGGACTTTGGGCTTTTCAAGTTTTATACCCAACCCAGGAATCTCAACATTGTCCATCCAGAGACAGAAGCAACAAAACGACAAAATTGATAGTTATTACTATCGTTATGAAATAAATTAATTTTGTCGTTAGTTACAACACAGGACAGCTCTAACATAAAGCGATCAGAATCTGATCGCTGCTCTCATGTCAGTTACGTACAGTAGGCTAACACGTGTCAAACAACACGTCAGTAGACTAACATAAAGTATCTCATGTCAGTAGGCTGGCGATGCCTATATCACACTAGACTAACACGTGTCAAACAACATGTAGTTGCCTAACATGTTTGCTAGTGTTTAACGTAATAGCATGAGAGTTCATAATAATAGCTAAGAATCCACAAAGAAGATAAAAAGAGAATAGTTCTAAAGAAATTAAAAATAATTAAGTATTAATTTATGGTATATATTACTTGGCATACAATACTTTTAGTTGTTGTTAAAAGTTCATACTGAGAGAATCGATTTTTAGATTTCTAAATAGTACAAAAAACATGAACAAATTCTAGTGGTTGACCACTTCCTCACCTAATTGACAGAGTCACATACTAATTATAGCCATTTCCATAAAAGAACAGGTCAGTTGCACTATTCTTTCTTTTTATGGTCCCTATCAAAATTAGTTTTAAATGCTACCTAATAAGAGTAATTTTAGTACATTGACATAGCAATAAGTCAAGTAACTTCTATTAACATTAGTAGATCAATCCAGCAAAACCCGGATGTCGTTGTAGATTGAGCTTACTTCCTCCAGCAATCTTTGACGGCCTTTTTGCATACCTAATATCTGCATGCATGTGTGACTCACACACAAACAGATATTTCATTATGCTTATTCGTTTCGAATTGGCCACTATTCGAACCCAACGCTTTTATCATTAAGAAATCATCCAAGGATTATAACTACTTTAACTAATCCCTTAAAAACAGAAAAATATACTACACACAAACATGGTGGAAATAGATTAAATTATGGCGTCCCTAATAGATCTCATCACGTTAAAAGTCTACAGATCTAAAGCAACTCCAAGTAAGAAGCTTTAGTTGGTCCAACATAAAATTGACAAAGGAAAAAAAAAAATACTGTTTTAAATTTCACACAAGCAACAATAGTCAAATTAAACTAATTTAAAACAAGCCAACAATACCAAAGGCAAGAGATACAACTTACCTCCAGCTGAAAACAGATCAAGTCCTTCTTTCCCCCAACATAAACCAAATCTGGAGAAGTGTACGAACCCAGGAATGCTAATTGCACACCGGATTGCACAGAACTGTCCGTACGGATCCAATGAGCAGTTGCATGACCTCGATCTAGCTCTAGGGAAGGGAGACTCTGAGAGACTAAACCCTAGAGGAAGAAAGAGAGAGAGAGAGAGGTGAAAGGAGGGCAGGAGTTGACGCTAGAGAGAAATTCCAAAGAGAGATTGAAAAAGAGAGAAAGAGAGGCGAAAAAGAGGAGAAAAAAAGGGTTTGCAAGAAAGAACCAGAGAGAGCCAGAGAGAGAGAGGGTGGGGTGGGGTAAGTGTCCTGAGTGAGGGAGTGGAGATCTTCTGTGGCGAGAGAATCGTGTGAAAGAATCTGTGTTGTCAACAGAGATCGTCCACTGGCTGCCACTGTGGATCCCACATCAGAGCACGAGAAAGGATAAGCTCTTGGCCCTGTCTGGAGTGTGTCCGTACTCTGTGTACCTTTTTCATAATTAAACAAATGTTTTTGTCCTAAAAAGCAGAATTTTGCGCCATAAATTGCTGGAAATTTTGTTTTCGTACTCGTGATATCAACAGTGATTTGTTTGGAATTGCTTTTCGAAAATTTTGTATGACAATTTTAAGTTTGTTTGATTAGACAATTTGAGTGGTAATCTTTATTTGCATTCATTAATAATTGTAGAAATTTAATTAAAAAGTTGGATGGCATAAACTTCCCTCTTTGTATAAAAAAAAATTAAAGATCAAATTATTTTCTATTTATTCAAAAAAGAGAAAAATAAATACTTATGCACACCAAAACTTTAAACAAATTTTATGCGAATCAATATTTTGTTTGATTCCTATTATTTATAAATTTCAATTATATCATATTTTTGTGACAAAAAAATTTAAAGTTAAATTAATTTTAATAGCATAGACGAGGAGTGCTCTCTCATTGGATGGAGTTATTGTGTTAATTTATTAGTATTAAAAAAACAAAACACAAGTTTAAATTATAAAGTGCTTCTTTTTTTTTCATTCTTTGAGCTGTAACATAATTACTAGTTTCTATAATTGTAATGCGCGACGTGATATTTTACGGTTTAAATCGCGGTTTGCTTTGACTAGCGCCTTATTTGTAGTTATCTTTTCTTCTAAACTAATTAGGAAGGGAACCGCATGTGGTCTGGCTCTTTAGTAAGAGCATTGAACTAGTTTAAAAAATATTAAAGGTTCAAGTCGTACATGTATCTTTAATTTCGAAAATAAGTTGGATGACAAAGACCTTATTTTTATTTAAACATAAAGGATACTAGTTATCAATAAAAAAAAAAGAATAATTGATCGAGCTTGTAGTTCTAAATACAGATGCACTATACCAATCGGAAAGTATCTGATCTTCAAGTTATATACGGAGTGTTGCCGCAATTTTTTTTTTTTCCAAGCAATAGAATTTATACGTATCAAATATGTTTTCTTTTCTTTTCTTTTTTTTTTGTTTGTTTTTGCAGACATGAACTTCATGCAAGTGATAGTAAGTTGCATCCAACATATTATTTTTATTCCATATATGATATATTACTTTATTTAAAACCCAGTTTTTTCTAGAAATTTTTCGGTATTTCGTCTCTTAATACCAGATACCGATGTTTCAATCACTATGCCGGTATATGATATTATTGGACTTTTTTTTTTAACCGGTAGGGTATTGAAAACACTGCTAAAACATATTAAGCATAGGGCAATTTTTGTCTTGTCATATTAAAAATTTGAAACATTTCAAGCAAGCAGGCGAATTATACATATATAAAGATCGAGTGTGTACAAAGGAGTTCAGCCAATGTTCGAACCGCTGTGGATTGGATAGTATTTTGGATCTTCTACGGCACTCGAATCCTCTATGGCAGGAACGGTATTTTGAATTTTTTTTGGCAGTTTTCATATAATGTCGGAACAGTATTTTGATTTCTATGGCAATTTTTTGTATATAATGTCATGAAATTTGTAAAAAATTATACGAATGAATCTCGCAACACGCGATATTCGCGCTAGTACATCATCTAACAGAAGAAGAAACAAGATATTTATGGATACCAAAAATTTACATAAATCACGATTCTCGAAAAGTGATTTAATTTTTAGAAATTTAAAATATATTGAATTTTCGTGTTACAAAAGTTAAATTAATTATATTGAATTTAAATTCCTCATTGGATAAAGTTATGAGAGTCGCTTTGATATTTTTCAAAATTATAGAAAATAAAATAAAATATATGCTCAATAACCAATCTTTCAAATTTAAATTAATAACCTGCTTCATTACATTACGAGATGCAATATGTACAATTTGAATTATAGTACGACTTTGACTATAACCCAATTTTTGTTTGTCCGGTTCATGCTTCCTTCCAAATTAACAATCAATCCAAAATTGATCCATCTTAGACTTCCACTAAAAGCAAGCGCAAATACAAATTGATAAATTAATTTTTTGAGTTGCTTTAGAATTAAATTCCTTTATTCTCCACTATTAAATAATATTTTTGTCAATCTAACCATTTTTCTTTAATGAAAATCTAATCATCTCATCACTAAGCATTTGGTACTGGCTGTTCAGCTTTCAGCCTCTAATCCGGTCGCATTCAGAAAAAACCCACTCGACACAATAAGGATCTACACAGAACGAGGGAGGAAAGGCCGAACGCGGTTGTCCTAACGAAAACGCCCCCTTAAACACTTTTTTGTTCTTTCTTTATTACTTAAAAAAAGCCCATAAGCTTGAGTTACATCCGTTGCCTTTAGGATAGGTGCGGCCTAATGGGCTATACGAACCTTTGAAAATCCAGTCTGTTTGTAACTTTGTTCCTAGTTACATTCGCAACTTCATGCTCATGCGCCATCAGATCACTTGATCTTTCCGTACATTGGCGCTCTGTATCCTCTCCAGTCTCTACACAACGGAGGCACCTTTGTTCTGTACCTTGTGTATAACGTCAACGAATCCAACTTCCAACACGACCCCGCGTAGTGAAATTGGCAAGTGAGAAAATAAAGTGCGTTTTAAAGCGACGTGCTGCTTTTCGTTAAATAAATGCTCAATTGTCGGGATATATAATAATGCTAAAGGTGCAGGACTTGAGGCTTAATCAACGCACTTCCGTTAGTGTACGCAACATCCTTTATTTATTTGGTTTTGTTAGTTACTCGAATGCGCGTATCTGATATGTTGATTTGTTTAAGCCGTTCAATTTTCCGATCCAACAGTTCTGAATGAAGTTAAGCGTTTTATTTTCTATAATTTAACCCGTTATATTCGTGTGTACCCGATCATATTACCGAATGCTGATAGTTCAAATTACAGGAAAAAGATAGATAAATTGCTTTTACTATAACAATATTTTTCTTAAAATGTTGCTACGATTAATTGAAATAATGGAAAAATAATTAACACATCATAGCACCGACCAGTCGGAACTAAGAGTTCAAACATTTTTACGTTTGAAATTTAAACAGTCGATCCAATGTTTGTACATAGTTCTTACAAAATTTTTATTTTATTTTTTCACAATATGGGAAGATAGCGGTATCACTACATAATATAGAAGCTATAATTTTAATAAATAAAAAAATTATCGTATTCAAAAAAATAGTGAAATAATATAAAAATTGAAAAGTGATTTATCAAAATAATAGTAGAGTTGATAAGGTACTAAATTACCCTTATGGTAAGCCCAAGTACCAGCCTGCCCCCTCAAGCCCAGTAGGCAGAAGTGTATAACAAGGCCCAAGAGCCTAATACACGGGCCCAATATGCCAATCCACCCTCAGTGGCTCATAGGGCGACAATGAGGGGTATCGTAGTCATTTCACCCCGCCCCTGTCAGCCAGGAGAGGTCGTCGAGAGGAGACAGCGGTTATATCCGTACAGACAGGGAGGACACCTCAGCAGACAGTAATACCGGCCTCTGACAGGGCTGACGTCATTGGAAGGTTCCTACAGATTAGTATAAATAGACCTCCTTAGGATAGAAGGGGGTCGGTGTTGGAGTTATGTCCTAGAAGTCAATATTTAATGACTTATTTTCTTAGTTTATGTTAATGATGATATTTGATCATTTGTTCCTAGAGTTTATTATTGACAGATCATTCAGGTTGAGGATCTGAATTGTAGATCTCTGTGGATCATTCATTAGAATGACAATAATAAATCTGAATCGTCCATAATCTTGATAATTAACAAGGAACATTAATTATCATAAAAGATTAGTATGCAAGTTAAGTGATGATTAAGTTCTACAAATCATAGGTAAGGAGTTACCAACTTAATTGCATATGTGTATGTTATTGGAACATAGTACAGGACTTGACCCAGTGAAATAAACATATGGATTGTGTTATGTGTCATTGTTTATTTCATATGTTGTTGATTCTAAGTTTGAGATGTTCACCTTTTCCACATGAGGATAGGTTCAATAAATATCGTCTAACGTTGATTCCTGATAAAGGCTGCTATAAGGACTTTATTTATGTTCTCTTGAATTGTGCGGGGAAAAGTTGTTCATCAAGAAAACCGTATGTCCCTCATTAGTATACCTAGTGAGTGATGATATCTGTTTGGGCCCCTTGATGGAGTTGAATTGTTTGCTAGCAACTTGTACAATTAACTCTATATCAAGAAATGTATAATCTGCAAGAATGACACATTCCTATCTTGGATTATACAAAGATATCGTGTGACATAAGAATCAAGCAAGGAAATACTTTTATTTCTTATGCAGGATTGAGATATTGTAACGGTACATTATTTATACGAATTGGGAATCATAACGTGTTGCTAGATACCGCTTATGATTATTGGAAATAAATAACGATTTATTTCCATGGCCAACATAGTATAAATCCTCAAATAGGGTCGCACAAATAGGATTCTAACCACTTAGTGCATTTATTGTTTATTCACAATAATGTGTATTGTGAAATGTGATAAGTTAATTAATTAATTATATACCGTTATAATTAATTAAATTAAAAGGATCATATGGAAACAATTTAATGCATTAGCTAATCATAGATTAATTATTAATGAGTTAATAATTAATTATGTTCAACTTGCTTTAATTAATTTGAGCTAATTAGGCTTCTATTTAATTGGTTAATTAAAGGCCCAATTTAGGAAGAATGAAGAGACAATTAAAGGGGATTCATTAATTGGTGAATTAATGAATAAATGCCTTTTATTAAGATGGCCCAAGATAGCCCATTAGGTGGCCTCTTAGGGTGGATGGCATACTTGTAAATAGTATGAAGGTTGGATGAGAGTGGTTGGCTATATAAAGGGGTCTCTTTGGGAGCAAACCCTAGCCGTCATCTCTCTTCCTCTCCCCTCCCTTGCGCCTCCACCTAGAAGAGAGATTTTTCTCTCTTCTCCATGGCTCTTCTCCCTTCCAAGCTCATGTGTTGAGCATCCCACCTTTCTTCCTCTCCATTAAATAGTTAATTAAGAGAAGCAAGGTGATTAGCAAGAGGTTCAAGAAAACTAGCATTCTCTTTGAGCTTGGTGGTGGGTCCTTGGTGGGCTAGAGGCGACTATTGGTGGTGGAGGAGGCGGAGTACGCACGCCACCGACTCCTACGCATTGGATTCGAACCTCACAAGAACATTTGTGAGAGGTACAATCTTCCTACACCTTTTTCTCATGTGTGTGATTGCCTTTGCACTAGATCTTGTGATTTGCTTGTTGTTAATGGTGATTAATTAGTTGTAATTGATCTAAAATTAAAATATGAGCATTTCCTAACAGTCGGCTCTTAGGTCATTTTTCTAGGGTTATTGTGCCTTTAGAAAGTGATGTAAGACCGTAATCGAATCATGAATAAAGAGATTTGAATTTATGTTTTAATATCATTGTTGTTACTCTTTAGCATTAAACTTGTTACCATACTGGATAGTAACAAGAGTAATAGAAACAAAGGCAATGTTGTTATTTTAATTTTTTTTTTCTGTTGGTTCGAAGGTAATTAAGAAAATATTATATTCTTTTAGGAGATACTTCTTGATCATGCTGGTGATAATATTTGAAATATAAACTTATTATGCGACTAGTGTGCGAGTTGATTTCAACTAAACTCAGGAACTCGTCTTGTGAGCTAGCGGAGCTAGATCAACTCGAATTGCAACTGAGTTTTCTTTCATGTTGAGTTCTAGCGAGTTACAAGTTACAAGCCTTTTGCTCAGACATATAGTAATTAAAGTATTATCACATACCTCTTTTTTCTTTCTACTAGCAAAAGATGCCCTCAATATGCGGACAAATAAAAAAATAAAATTTTGATATTATTTTTGTTTCATATAAAACTTTACATGTTAGACAATAAAGATATGGTAAAATCAATAATTTAGTCTTTCCTTTTAAATAAATAGTTAATTTGGTAGTAACTTAATTTTTTCTATAAAAAGTTTGACCTTAATCTAGACCACGGATCAAATCAAATTACACAAATCAATGGTCCATAATTGATATAAAAATTGTTTAACACCATTTTATATGACATGTTTACTCATTTTATATGAATTGTTTACACTCTTCGTATGCGTGCATTTATAAGTAGTAGAGATTTGCTCAGTCACCTTTTTTCTTTTTGCTCAGTCGTACCTATATTGATAAAAAGATTATGACAGACCTTAAAAAAAAAAAAAACCCGCTCCTACAGATATTATAGTTTGAATATTTAGTATATGACAGTGAGATAATAATGTAACTACCAATCTAGCAGTTAACTTTATATCATGGGTTCTTGTGTTTAAATAGGAATACCTTAGCAGTCAACTTTCCTTTTTCGTTTTTTAACCATTGACTTTGGTGCATCTTACTTTTGCCTTTTCCAGTCAGTAGTTTTCTTGAATAAAAATCGGAAAGTATGTCATCAATTAATGAAAGTGTTTACGATAATGATGAGTTGACAGAATTGGTTACTATCATCCATTGTTTTCCCATCCATACCATCCACAGGCTCTAAACAGGCTTATATTGGACCAGCGACTGGCCCAGCAACTAGCCCATTTTATTTAAACCTCATCTCCCACTCTAACCCTAGCCGCAGCCTAGAGGAGAGTGAGAGACGATTTTGCACTGCATAGGTGACAGGAGAGCGATTCTGCACGACAGAGATGATTCTCCGCCGATCGTCCTCCGCCACTCGGTCTCCTCCTCCGCCGATCCTCCTCCGCCACTCGGTCTCCTCCTCCGTCGATCCTCCTCCGCCACTCGGTCTCCTCCTCCGCCACTTCGTTCCCACAGATCTGAGCCGATCGGCAGCAACCCTCTGACCGAAGAATCAACGCGTCGCATCTCTTCTCATCATCGTCTAATAAAGATCTGATTCTTAGAAGAGCTTTAATCATGGCGACTGCCTCTCCACCTCCTTCTATCGCAGAATCGAAGTCCTTCTCTGTACTATTCGTCTGTCTAGGTATGTAATTTCTTAATTTCCTTCCTTTGTTTTCCCCTTTTCGTGCAAATGTTCCGATATTAGATATTAGAATAAGGCTTGTCTTAATTTTCTTAATTTCTTAATTTTTCTTGTGTGGTCAATTTTGTAATTGCAAATTTATGTTAAAGATATGATATTGCTATCTAGAATGACCATTCATTTGATGCATATCAATCAATTGGACATGATAATCGATATGAATCAGGTAGAGTAACTCTTATGATTTGTGCTCTTGCTGTCAGTATGAACCAATGTCTCTTAAGAATAATTTTATTTTTTTGTTTCATTTTTCTTCTTGTTTTGTGCAGAGTGGTGCGGAAGAAATCGAAGGAGGAATTGTAGGATTTGTGTTATTGTAAATGGATGTTATTGATAATGGAATTGTTCAGTTTATTGAAATAATGGATATTATTCTTATTAAATGATCAATTTGTTCAAATTACGGAGGCAATTAACTGAACAAATAAGCATTTTAATTTCATCCATTAAGGAATATAGCTAATCACAAAAATAGGAAAAATGGGAAAATTTTCAATTTCAGATGCAACTTACTGAACACTTAAAACTTTTAGTTCAACCTTTAACGTATTTAACTAAACACAAAAGTACGAAAATTCCATTTTCAAATGCAATTAACTGAACACTTAACCCTTTTAGTTCAACCTTTAACGTATTAAACTGAACACAAAAATACGAAAAATTTCATTTTCAGATGCAACTAACTGAACAAATAGAATTTTTAATTCAACCTTTAACGCATTAAACTGAACACAAAAATACGAAAATTCTATTTTCAGATGCAACTAACTGAACAAATAAAACTTTTAGTTCAACATTTGCCGTATTAAACTGAACACAAAAATATGAAAATTTCATTTTCAGATGCAACTAACTGAACACTTACGACTTTTAATTCAACCCTTATGGCATCTAACTGAACAAATAAACCAGTACATTTGATGACGTCAGCATTCAGAAATTTTCGAAAAATTCTGAAAAATTTTCGCTGACGTCGGCGAGCGTCCTGCTAACGTCAGCGCGCGAAAAAATGAGACTGAGGCCCATTTCTGGCCTGTGGATGGAATGGATGGGAAAATTGTGGATGGTGTGTATCACACCTGATGAGTTGATGACCTCGGTCTCAGTTTATGATTTTTTTTTAATTCCGAGGAAATTAAGGAGCGTCCCATGAAAGTGGCGCGTTATTCGAATCAGGCCTGGTCTATAATGGTTTGAGAAAGCAACCTTCAGGCCCATCTAGATATATCTTTGTGCAGTTCAATTCCAATCAATTAATATGCAAATAATTAACTTGTTAAGTTGTTATCTTGTCCCTTCTTAACAGCATATCGTTTAAACAGTTTTCGTCAACAGGACGGATATTTTGTTTTTTAAAAATATAGCACTTTATTTAGAAAACCGTGATCTGGTTTCTTTGACATCAATTTTTCTTTTGCGCCTACCAGAATATAAAGACGTTCTTCATGGAAAACAACAAAATCGCTGACTATTACATATATCTTTGTTAGACTCTACGTCCAATTTAGTTTAAAATTACAATTGACAAATACTGAAAATAATGTTACTGATGCATGACGAAAATCAAATTATTAATTATGTTATAAGTATATTAGATCTCTAGAAAAAAAAAACTATATTTATCTTAATTTGATCAGGATTTTCATGTTTTTGGTACGAGTCAATTATAATTGTTATTTAATATATCGGGTTTATCCGATATCTTGAGTCCTATTGCATTGTATCGCTTAGATAGAAAATCGCGTGTTCTGAATTTCTACTGAAAATTCTTTCTCATCTCCTCTAAATATATGTTGACTGCCATATATATATAGAGAATATCTATTGTGAACCTTGGTTCATAGAGTCCCGTTCGATAATTCACTAATTATTGTCCAAAAATGGCAAGTTTTAAAAAATTCGAAAAAAATAG
This sequence comes from Rhynchospora tenuis, assembly GCA_027725995.1. Taxonomy (NCBI): domain Eukaryota; kingdom Viridiplantae; phylum Streptophyta; class Magnoliopsida; order Poales; family Cyperaceae; genus Rhynchospora; species Rhynchospora tenuis. Next base: position 170,662,020 of record CM050888.1, read on the forward strand.
TAAAAAAATTTCAAAAATTGTAAAATTTGGTTTGCTATGAGATTTCAATATATATATTGGATTGGTTAATTTAGATTTGTCAATTTGCAAAACCATTGATCAAACGGTCATAGTTCACGGAGCCCTAAATGAACCATGGTTCACAATAGATATTCTCTCTCTCTCTATATATATATTTTAACAAATTTAAATTGCAAGCGGTAATAGTGAACCATTGATCTTATTTTATTTTTAGCGTATACACGTACATAAGAAAATCATTAAGTTTGTTATTTATAAGAATAAAAAAAGTTGGAAAATCCACTGCTGTAAAAAAATTATTTAGAAGGTACTTGTTTCTCAGCTTCTTGTTCTTGTATCGAACGGGACTCCAATATTTTTTTATGTCAATATATTATATTAGAAATAAAACAAGATAAATGTTCACATATATGTTTTTTAGATTTTAGATTTTTAACTATTAATGAAAAAAAATATCTGTGATCATAACGGAGCATTATAATAATAATAATTGGAACTCTCCTCCTCAAAAGAAAATAAATAAAAATACCACGAGACGCTTTGTCTATTATTACTTGGTACCAAAGCAAAAGATCTTTACCAAGACGACTGTCTCATGGAACATTTAATTATGATGTTAAAAAATATTATGGAGGCGCCTGGATTTTATGCGCAACCTCATTTTCATTTAACTGTTTTTGTGAAAAGTATTTTGAGAGGAATAATTCTTGTGATGAGTATGAAAAAAATATTGTTGTACCATTAATTTATTCAATACTCAAGTGTACTTGTGTTTTATTATTTCATTGTAATTTTAATTATTTATTATGATATCCATTTGAAGGATGTCATTGACTCATTGGATGTCTAATGCGAAAGTTAATATACCAGTACTGAATAAATTTGGTTAAATTAAAATAACTTGGTTGTTGAACTAATTAGACGAATACAATGAGTAGAAAAAGAATTTATTATAATGTTTAATAATTAATAAGTGCGTGGTTGCATTTCTATTGATATAATTTTATCGCTTTAGGGAAATTCATGTAGTGGTTGGACAGTTTTGGAATGTATACATTAATTATAATTAAATAGCTTAGAAATTATATGAATATTTAGTATCGAAACTCTTTTTCAATTAGTGAAGCAGAGGTGGTCAGTACTCAGTAAGCCGTAACATTAAAAAAGAAAATTATAACATATACCTATAGATAACGTAATATTTTATTTTTTTTCCCTAATCTGATAAACATGAACAATGGTTGCAAAAACACTAGCATAAAGGATCTGGTAGGTTTTAAAAAAATTTACTCGTTCTGAGGCATTAGGATTTATCTCCCCTGAAAAAGGTTACGGTTTCTATATTCAAATAACAAACACTGACATACAGAACGGCACAAAAGCGTATAATTTAGTCAATCCGTTCAAGGCTTCAAGCCAAAATGTCCCAATCAATGGCATATCCAGAAGGCTAGCCAATTAATTATGCATTAACCTGAGAGATATAAGAGTTGTCAACATTTGATAGTCCGATGAACAAGTTGGTCAGATTTTTCAAGCTAATTCGCTCAACAACAAATTGAAAGCATCACAAATCACAATCAGCAATCGCCGTCAGAAATTAACCAACAACAAAAAAAGCCCTGAATTAATGGACCATTGAATCTCAATTATCCAAAATTATGTATACTTCAATTAATTGTCTTTGGATATAAGTATCCATAACAAAGAACAAGCCAAATCAATATAAAAGCATCTGTAGACATCCCATATTTCTAATTCTTATTTTTTTGCACCATACCTAAACCTAGATTTTAATTTATCACCCTAATAAATTAAAAGGCATCATGCAATATAAAAAAAAAAGAAAGAAAAATTGCCCCCTCCATCCCAAATTCCTGCAACTGATCACACCAACCCTTTTAACGAGTTACTATCTATCTACATTTCACTCAACCAACTCACACCAATTCCCCTCCAACACCCTTAATTAACTTGACAAGTTGAAAACAAAACACACAATTAAATTAAATATCTACTCACGCACACACAGCTCCAACCTCGGCTGAGGCCACCACAACCGCCGGCGGTGTCGGTTTCAACAACTTTATAGCTTCCACAATCGGATCGAGATCACGGGGGTACACATTCATGAAGAGACCGTACTTCATGAACAATGTAAGAGACATCTTTTGCTCGACACGGTGACCGGGTGAGACCGACAGTCGGTGCCTAAGAAGCACACCGGCAGCAATGGACTTCATTTGGAGATATGCCAGATCTTTACCTAGACAAATCCTTGGTCCGGCATTAAATGCCACAAACCGAAATGCATCATGTTGCTCAAATTTCGTCCCATCTGGTGACAGCCATCGCTCTGGCCGGAATTCGAGGCAATCTTCACCCCATACCGATTTCATTCGGCCGGCTGAGTAGATTGAGTATGTCACAGAAGATCCTGCCGGTACAAAGGTTCCATCAGGCAGTACATCATCAGAAAGCACATGTTTGGAATCTTCTGGAACGGAGGGGTAAAGGCGAAGTGTTTCCGACAAGGCGGCTTTTAGGTAAACAAGTTGGTCAAGTTCTTCAAAGGCAAGAGGGGAAGCAAGCCACAAAGCCTTGTCCTCTCCACGTGTAGTGTATAGCACTGAGCAAAGCTCAGTAAGGATGCGTCTTTCTATGGCCGGATGAGTTGATACGAGCCAGAAAAACCAGCTCAAAGCGACTGAGGATGTGTCGCGGCCAGCCAAGATAAAATTGAGTGCCACATGCTGGAGAAATGTGTCGGAATAGGCACCTTTCCTCATGAAACGTGATAATAGATCATCGTGCTCAGATCCAGCAGATTCGAGCTCCAACTTCCTTGCCTTAATCACGGCTGACAGGTACTTATCAACATGCTCAACACTTTGTGACAATGTTGACTCCATCCCGAGCCTTAGCGACTTCTTGAATTTCCAAATGAACTCGGGGAAAATAAACCTCCTCAAACTCGCCTCGGTTGCACGATCAAATGCGCTTGCAAATTCATTTTCAGGTAAACCCACAGAGAGTGTCTCCGGATCCTTACCAAATGCCAGGCCACAAATGTTGTCAAATGTCAGTCGCAAGAGCAAATCTTGCATATCGACAGGCATTTTTGTTTCCTCGGCCTCAGAGAGAATGGGCAAAAGGCGGAGGTGGATAGAGCGAGAGACCCACCTTGACATGGCATGGCGCAATGTTCGTGTTGTAAACTCGAGAGCAGCAGTTTTTCTCTGCAACAGCCATGTTTCACCATCAGAGTTGAAGATGCCATTGCCGAGCAAGTCATGAAACACGGCTTGCCATGTGGGACCCTTCGGGTAGTTGTCAAAGCGGGCCTTGAGCACATGCTCGAGGTTCTTCGGGTCGCAAGTCACTGTTACCAGCCCGGCACGCCGAGCCAGGCCAGGTATGGCACAGATACATGTTTGGTAAGTACCGCCAGTCCTGCGCAAGTTTCCAGAAATCCAATCATGCATGACCTCGGCATGTTGGATCAGACCAGGCAGACTTCCAACCAGAGGCCACACACGGGGCCCCCGCATTCCTCTTGCTAACCGCCAGAACCACACCATGTAAGCAAGTATGCAAAGAAATACAAATACTCCGGTACCAAGTTCCATTTTGAAAGCTTCTGCTTCTCTTTAGCCTAGATTATTAGTATGTTGTGGTTGGTATTTGAGTGTATAATTGGGGTTAACAGGCAAATGAGACTGCGCTGGTACAAGATAAAATGTGGGTCAGGTACCACATGGAGGGAGGGAGGGAGAAGGAATATGGAAGGAAGAGAGATGAATGGGAAATACAGAAGTAGCTTATGTTTTATAGAATGGATGAAGAGGAGATCATACACAGCATTTAATGTGCCAGACTGGGTGCTTTTCTATCCTTCCCTTGCTAGCTAGCTACCACCTCTCTCTCTCTCTTTCTCTCTCTCATGCAGGAAGAGACTAGAGTGCAGTTCTGTCGGTCAGACAAGAGGCATCAGCTGAGATTAAATGCCGTCAGGGGCCGTTGAGAGGAGAAAAGACCTCAAAAGAGGGACCCACAGCTGGCAAATGAGGTGTCAACACGTGGAATGAGTAATCCCGGGTGGAAACTTGGAGACTGGTAAGAAAAAATAAGAGGAGGAGCACCTAACAGGGAAGCAACGGGGCGGTCTGAAATAAATGGTGAGGCAATAAATGAGCGGGGGAAGAGGGAGGTGATTTAAATGGGATTGGGTGGAAAGCCCGCTTTTAAAGATGGGGCACTGGGGGCAGTAATGGTGGATGTTTGATGGGTTGAATTTTTTTGCTCTGTGATCTCTCTGTGGTAACTGGTAAGAAAGGAGTTGAGAAAAAGGGGACAAATGGAGGGAGATGAGATGGGTGAGGATGATGGCCTAAGACTAAGAGTTTGTTTAGCGTTGGCTATCTAATTTGGGCTCGCTTTAAGATATGTTCATATTTTAGTGATCGAGTTTTTGCATGTATATCCTCACAAAGTGGGACATTAAAATTATTAAAGATGTTTTAATTCCAAGTCTAATTGATTGTTTGACTGAACATGACAATATAAAACACGAAAATTATGATCTCTATAAATATTAACACACCTATTACAAAATTGTGACTTTTATGAACTGAAATATTATGAAATAATATATAAAAAAATATGTAAAATCCTCTATATGACTGCCACTTATTATTCGCGAATCACGATAATAGAAAAGCATGACAAATTAATCAATAGGTGTAATATTTGTTATAGATTCTTGTACATTTATAAACGCAAAACAACACAAATCGAAGGTCATCTGAGCAAAATTCCCTTTTCCAGTGGGCGTTATAGTTCGGAGTTGGGTCACCGACCCCACCAAACGATCGATCTTGCAAAAATAACTAGATTTCGTCATTTGGGGATCACCTGCGTTCGATTTCAAAGGTTTGATTACATGGCTGGTGATAAGTGGGGTTCAAGGTGATTCTGTGGTAGGAGATTGCCAAATTTCGTACATTTTGGCTTACAAATATGAAGTTTATTCTTAATTAGACAAAGATATAGGTAGTGATAGTTAGTTGTAGAAGTACTAGGGACAACCAGCTGAGGCTAGTTCCTCTAGAAAGGTTATGATCTCAAACTTGGTTAAACAACTTTGAAGTAAATAGCAAAAATACAAAAGGATCTACTAAAATTAATGTGACAAAACAGAAGGATAATTCAGTGGACTGAAATTTGGAAGTCCGAGTTTTGATGGAGAACAGCGAAGATATATAAAATGTGAAAGGAAAAAAATAGTTATTTACGATCTTGCAAACTTTATATCCCTACTACTTATTAAAGTATAATAGTATAATATTTAAAGGCTAAATAATTACACAAGGGTATACACAATTGTTTACTTTATACAATTTTAACCATTGATTGCTTAAATCAATGGCTTGATGTTATCGCCATATATAAGTTTACAGATTCTTCATTTTAAATAGAAAAAAAATGTTACTAGATTGATTGTGCAGTCATCAAAACACAAAGAAATTCATTGCTGGATTGGTTGTGCATTGTATTGGTTGTGTATTGTACTTGGAAAGAGATGACAACATATATAGAAAACTTCTTTAAAATAATTAATAATTTTTAAATTTTAGAAATAGATCATATATTTAATATTTTTTCATCTGTAATTTGTCAAATGATTTTATTATTAAAAAGTATATATTTATATTAAATTATATTTTTATTAAATGAATTTTTTTTTTTACTGAGCTATAAATATTTTTTTTTAGAATTTTTATTTACCCACCATCGAGTGGATATGCTTGCTAGTATTAAAAGAAGAACTCGCGAACTTGCATAGGAAGTTAGCCATGTGCAGATGCTCATTAATTTTGTAGAATGTTCAAAGTATGCATTTTCATACTATTAAACATAATTTATATAACCTCCTTATTACTTGACCAGATGACGTATTCTTATTTTTTTCGTTACATACTTTCTTTTTATCAAGGAATATTAGGCAAGATCCTACTAACTTTGATTGCGTCACAGTGTAACATTTCCTTTTATTTTCCTCACCGCTTGATAAGCAAGTTTCTCATTAAAAACCAATGTAGGTCATTTAAAAATTAAAATTAATAAAACTTATATATATATATGTATTTTTTTTATATACCTGAAAGAAAAATTAGTACTTCTGCCAAAAGGAAAAAAAAAACATTTGTAAAAAAACCTTCATGTTTTTATATATATTTTTTGACGCGATAAATAAACCCTTTCTCTTTATATACATATAAAATTTATTTTACTATCCGACCACACATTTTAATGCCACAATGTTTTGACGTTCGTTGAAACAGTAAATTATAGAAATGGTGACATTAATTCTTCGTCACTTTCATCCCTCTTTTAAACGGGCAGGAATTTTATGGCTTATACTCCATTCTCAAAATTGCTATTATATTTATGAGCAAATTAAGGAACGGTTATTTATGTTTCCAAAAATATTATGGCTTTTGCTTCATTCCCACTATTGCTAATACATTTATGAGAAAATTAATGAAAAAGGACAGTTATTTCCATTTACATAATATATACAAGATTTCAATTATGTACTCTGCGTTCATACTAAGATGATAGCCTTGCCAAATCAAAACAATCATAGAGCCTTATATGTACCTGGCAAAACCATAATAATCCTATGTTTTGGATCTACTAGGTCTGCTACTTGGACTTCAATTATGACCGAATAAATTCCCCATCTACCACCGTAGCGACGAACAACTCAAGTTTTGTCAGGATACCCGGCATCAGCTAGTGATTGTAAAGATTTTGAGTTAACAATCTTGAAAACCCAATTAACCAGTTCATTTTAACTTAACTATTACCTTTTCTTTATGGTAATGCCGTAGAATTTTTTTTTAATGGTATAATGTGTATTAAGTACATTATGTAGTCCGAAGTCCTGAACAAACCGGTACAGTGAATATAGAACGAGATTGCAGCTCAACTATACCCTTGTTGCAAGCTATTATTCTGAGATTTAATTCAACTAACAAAAATTTGTACATTTTCACCAAAAAACAGAGTAAAGCTAACGTGGATTTAAGCTCACTAAAACAGTTAACTTTTAAAAAATTGTCTATTAAATTTAAATGACGAATCAAAACAATAAATATGGTCTACTTAATTGGATAACAATCTATATTTAAATTTTTTATTTATTGATATTCGTATTGCATATGATTAAGAGGTTTTGATTTTTTTTCTTAGAAAAATTCATTTTTAATAGCTCTTAACTTCTAAATTTGTAAAATATGATTTGACACTTTAAATATTTTGAAATCAGTTGGTATTACCAACCGATAATTTCATTAATTAAACAAAAAGAAATTAAAAAAACAAAGAATTGAGATATTATCAAATTATTCATTGGTTGTGTGCAAGTCGGATGTTGAATTACGAGTCCAAAATAACAGTTCCAGAGTAATTTTTAATGGATGTGATGTGTTTGTTTTTATGAACTTCAACTACCAATTCTTGCGTTAATTAGCTAGCTTATGCTTATCGCTGGAATCGCAATCACTGAATCATAACTTGATTGAACATCGTGAGGACAGGTAGATAGTTTCTATTTTCTGTGACTGCAATATATGCTTTTCATTTGGAGGTCTAAACATTCAAAATCGGAATTCATCTGCTAATGACAAGTAAAATTGACGGAATTACATTACACTTGTCTTCGGAAACATGTCTTTTCAATAGCTGTCGTTGAAAATAGTGAAAGTCCTGCCTTTTATTTGCCTGACTAAAACTATTAGTCTTATTCATAACACATTAGGTGGAAATAAAATGGTGTGTCGTTGGAAATAAAAATATTGGTCATATTCAAAACAGTACGAACATGCTCATAGTTGGGTAAAATTTATTCTTAGAGCTTTTATCATCGGTGGTAATTTTTTTTCCCTCTCAAACATAACAAAACAGTTTTTTTCTTTTCTTTTCTTTTTTTGGAAGTTCTACTTTATATCGAACTACAGCAACCGGTTTGCATTCATTACCTTTTGCTGAGAGCACAATAATATGGTTGCCAAAATAGCTAATTTTACCAGTTGAGAGTCAGTATCTTATCAAACGTTTACAATTCCTCTAAAATCATAATAAATCGTATCTGACTGAGAATACCGGTACTGGTTTGGATATCAAGTACCCAACCACTCATCCATAGTTTCTTTGTATTAATTTAAAATTTCGGCCAAGCATGTTCAAGTGAAATTAGTTAAATTGAACTCATATATACTAATATAGTTGTTAACCAAGAAATGGTCAATACTCAATTGATTTTTTTTCAATCTATAATTAATCGGCACTGATGTATCTAATTTCACATATATGTTAGGTTGGAGAAGCTACTCAATTCCCCACATATGTCAGTATTATACTCTCACAATGCTTTTCTACTGTACAAATTCCTTTTGACTAGCCGAATAAACACAGGCAAGCATGCATGAGACTCTTCGCATCTTCAGTTATAGCTCCTTCAAAGCTTGGGGCAACAGTGTGATTTCACTCTGCTCGAGGTTTTTGTTGGAGGCATGGTAGCACAGAAAAACACAGGGAATCTCGGAAATAGTAAAATTTCTTATATTTGTTTGTAAAAATTTCAGATGATAAGAGTTGACTACCTCTAAGCAGTCACCTTGGTTTGCGATACAAGATCACTTTTGCACAATGTCAACGGGCGCTCATTTAAAACTACTGAACAGAAGTCAAATAGCTGTTTCCTCGGATAAGGATCATGTTATTTTTCTTTCCCACTCAGGAAATATTCGGGGATTGATTTAGGCACCCTTCAATTGATGAATATCCTTGAAATAACCAAAATAACCTTGTTAATTGAGGACATTATTTAATTTATAACATTCTATATTCAATTAACAAGAATATTTTGATCATTTTGAGGGGGTTTATCAATTGAAGGTGTGTTTAAATCAATTCCGGAAATATTCGGACAAGGTAGTTAAATAAATCACTAGTTAATTTATGTGAACGTGCAGAAAATTAAGGAAAACAGAAATTCACGTGGTTCTATTAAATTGTAAGTTAGTACCTGATGAAATTAAGAGTGCTGACATTTATGCACAGATTTTGATTAAACATATCATTAATTTATGCAGTATGATAAATTAGCTTTCAGAATAAAAGATTACATGAAGCACCTTTTTTCCCTTTCTTTTTTTAAGGTTCAGATACAGAATGAGAGAGAGATAGAGAGAGAGACTTGGGACTGGTTTGTCGAGGTATAGAACTGGAATAAATTTGCAGAAACAAAGTTTTGACAATGATAAATTGATAATGGACTTATTAGTACAAAAGATTGTTGTTATGGAGAGCAAATAATTGTGCAATTGGACAGCTCAAGAAAAAAAACTGTGCGATGGGAATTAAGCGCATGATAAGTTTGCCCAGTACGTACTCTCGGAAGGAACAAATCTGTTTTGAAGGAACACAGTTACTTTGTGACAACTTATAGGGAAAGATATATAGGGGTGGCTAACAAATGCTATATACGAAGGAGGAGCTTGCATTTAGTTCTCTAAGTTGTAATTATTTCATAGGAGGAGGCCTATCAGTTTTACTTCTGAACAATGTACTATTTTTAATTTAATGTATGAAAAAATATAAGAAATTTAGTGTATAGCCAACGAACGGGCGTTTGTTTCTTTAAAAAAAATGAGCAAACATCCTCGTGACATTTATTCAAAGTTGATTAAAAATATATAAAAAAATACAGCCTCCAAAAAAAAATGACCCTAAAAGAATATCATTATTACATGATTTTTTTTTTATTGACATTATTACACGATTTCAAACAATCTTTGACTCGGTAGATAAGCGAAAAGTAGGCCCTGTAAAAATTTCTACAAATTGGGAGTTAGTGAATGAAACGGAGAATCCCAATTCAGTTCCGTTTTGTAACTGTTGAAATCGAACGATGTCGAAATTCCAGGTAAATTTAGGCAACTTGATAATTGAAATTGAGATGAACTGAAGAGAGGCTAGGAGAAATGTTGTAAAAAAAAAAAAAGAAGAAGTAATCGTTATAATGTTTTACTTGTATAGAAAAAAAAAAATCATTAAGATGAGAGTTTAACAAATATAAACTATTTTTATTTATTTCCGAATTTCATAGCCAAAAAAAAAAATTAACTATTTCTTTGTAACAATAGTGACTGTAGTCTGGTGACCAAGTCCTTATCTGTCTGAAATAATCCTTAATTGACGGTATAATCAAGAAATTAAATTAATTAAGTTATTGCAACAGTAAAAGTTGCGGGATTTTCTGATCTGCGAACATGGAAATGTTCAACTCGATTTATAGAAATTAATAGTATATTTGCCACAATTATCTGATCTCTGAATTAGCCCAATTAAATTGTTTGAAAAAATAGCTAATTTACAAATTATATTATCACTCAATTGCTACACCAAAGGCTGCATGGGATTGGCCACAGAAAATCTGGATCGCATTTAACAAAAGAGACAGAGAGGAGAGAGATACCTGTCTCTTCCTTCCTTCTCTTCCGATCTGTTTCCTATCTTTTTCGTTCTTTCTTCTCGATGAACTCCCTTGATCTCCACCTGCTTGATTGGGTGTTGTTGCTCGCTGGTTGGTCGTGATATATAGCGGCCACTAGTGAGGTGGCATCTGTGAAGGCGACACCTCCTGCTTCGTCTCTGCAGCCGCATGAGGGAAGCATCCCCTCTCTCCTTCTCTCGATATCGGGCTGTCAGAGGGAGTAAAGAAGGGGGTGACGTGGTAGACGCTCGTTCACTGCTACTCTCCGCTTGTCTTCTTCTCCCCTCTTCTGTGTGAGGTAATCTTTAAATTGGGGCCGAGCTAGGGTTTGTGAATTGGGGAAAATCGAAGAAGGAGGCAAGAGGGTTGAGACAACAGTGAAGGCGGTAACCTCATTTCTCTCTAGTCTTGTAAACTTTCATATCAATTTGTATAGAAATTGATAAGTTTCGATTGTTTTGTGTAAGGTTTAGGTGCATGGATTTGAGCTTATTCTTGATAAGCCTAACGCTGATCTTAGCCCTAGTTGTGCTAGAATTCTTGAGGTGATTTTTGAAATCGAACGAGTTAGGTATAATTTTCTGGTCCTTGTCTCGTTTCTTTGCATTCCTTGGTTAAATTTGAATTTGTGTTGGTTTGTGGCTGTGGCAGTAGCAACTGATGTGATAATTTGTTGTAATAGCTAGCTAACAAGGTTCACTTTAACTGGCTACATGATTTGCTAACTGTGGGTTATTGTTAACTGAGGGATTATGACTGATTTTGCTTGATGCTTGGCTGTGCTGATAAAGCCAGTGATGATCTGTGTCAATATGAGGCTAACTGTGGGCTTCTGTGGGGAAAATAAAGCATACTCATATGCATATCTATATGACAGTAGAGTATAAATGCATATACATGTGCATAATTGCATATATTTGGGTTATAACATTGATATGCTTCTCTGTGGGCTGCATTAGGTCATAAATAATGCATATTCTATTATCTGTCATGACTATATAGCTTATATGATGATATGATGAACTATCTGAACTGTTAATTCAATATGATGCATCTAATTAGCTTATGACAGTTAAGTATGTGTATATACATGTTGACTGAAGTTATACCATGGCATAATATAGATGAAATCAGTGGATCATGGTGCCTAGAAAATTAATTGCATAATAAAAATGCTTACTGATATTAGATATAAGCATATATATGCATGTTTTGTTTATCTATCATGGTTACATAGCTTTTATGGTTATATTCTAAGTAGTATGAACTGTTAGCTTGGTATTGTGCATATACTGAGTTAAAATGCATATAAGCATGCTTACTGGTGCTAAACTGAAGCATATAGGTGCATATTCTACTTATCTGTTATAAATACATGGATATATACATAGTATTTCCTATGTTTATGCAACTGTGAACTTGGTAGGCTGCATGATGTGAGTTTGAGATGCAATTGTGTATGTTTTAGCTGTAGACAGTAAAGGAAAATCATGAATATAAGTTTTTATGTATAAAAATATGCATTTTTCATATGCATATCATGATAGTCAAGGAAATAGAGGCATCTGATGGTTTATATGCATATAACTTACTCGTGGAATGCATGATAGGATGAAAATGAATGGTTGGATGGTTGGTACCGGTTTCTGGTACATTCAAATAGATACTGGTATGCTTCTGATGAGTTTAGCGATGCCCAGGGATGATTTTATAAGAAAATAAATTTTCTGAGGGCTTAATTGAAAAGTTTGAAGGGCCTATTACTGACAGAGACGAATTTTAATAAAAACTATGGGCTAGAATGAAAAATGAAGGTTTTATAAATTTCGGTGGGCTTAAATGAAAAATTGTGGGCTTATTGGTTCGGGTTGGATTTCTGTTGGGTTGTCGGACCCGTTACGCGCTGGCTCAGTCAACTGAGCCAGTTGACTGGGTTGAGTCGAGTGGATTTTTGGGCTGATTTGTGGGCTGGACTTATCGGGCTGAGAAAAAAAATGGAGAAAATTTGTTGTGGGCTGGATTTTTCTGTGGGCTTGATTTATTTCAGAGAATTAATTTGAATTGTTGGCTAATTGTAAATTAATTGAGATTAGATTTTCGGATTTGATTAAAATCTAATATCTGTATGCTAATGACGGATTCTGTTGAGCTTGATTTAGACTAACCTTAGTCTAATATTAATTCGCGGCTTATTAGGGAAATGATGACAATAGTCTGCGTATTAATGAACGGATACTGTGGCAAATAAACCAGACTTTCTGATCCCGCTAAATTAAAATAATTCTGATTTATATTTTCTGATTTTTGTTTTAAATTGTGTTTAACTATTTCCTAAATTCTGTCTGATATTTCTGTACTCTGCTTCTGGTATTACTTCTTGATATTAGGAAATAAACGTTAAACATAATTTCTGATAATTGGAGAAGTAACTAAGATTATACTAATAGAGTTGTTATAAATAAAGGACTTGGAACCACACTATAACAGTCAAGGTTAACGTTAAGAACCAGACTCAGATTTAAGAAAAACCTGTTAAATAAATATTAACGGTACTTGATCTGTGGTTTATAAACAGGCACAGACCCTGAAGCCTCTCGCGACCAGTAAGGACGCAAGGTGCGGATTTACGCGGTTTCTTTGTTCAAACTCGAATATCGGTATCTTTAAATTCATGCATAGCATGTTGAGATTGCATTTAATGCATGTAGTTGTTGAGAAACCCCGAATAAATACAACCCATGTTGAATCAAACTGTTCGGTTGATGAATCTTTATTATGAGTCTGACTTATCATTTCTTTGATAACTTTTGGATAGTCAGAATCTTAAAGACTGGAATGGTTTCCGTAAATTGACTATGTTGCATTATCTTTTGGTAATCGAGGCATCCGACTCTGGATTAAATCGGACCATTCTTAATCAGTCTGCATAGCATAAATATGGAATTAATTGTGTCACTCTCCGGAGTATGGTTTGGCCACCTACCCGGCCAGGATTGTAGCGCTATTATTTCTAGAAATTCCCTCTGAAATCTGTAGCTAGGATTGAATCTATGGTTTTGGGAAAAGTTCTTTCTAAATCTGACCGGCCGATAAGAACTTGAGTGATTACGATTTTCTGTGGAATAATTATGCTTGATTTGTTTCTGTGCATATTCATGATGCAGTATGCCGGTCATCGGACCCTTTCGTTTGGTACCCACGGTATTAAAATTTCTGAAAATAATATCTTTTAAATTACAACCAGAATATGATAAATGAGTGGGTGTGAATTCCGTTACTCGGTTCATACTTAGATCCGCGTACTGGAACTAAAACCCGCACTGAGATTGTATCTCACTCTGTGCTTTGTTTTGCATGTGTCCTCAACGACTGGGGGGTTCCAGGAGCGTCGTAATGGAGTAAGGCGTAGGACTATAGCGACTTTGGAGTGTAGTTACCTTCAGTTTGCGGTACGGATCCCGAGTCTGAATTGTGAAGCTGTTTTGTGTATTTGCTTAGATGAACTGCCCGAGGTACTGGCTTACTTATATTTTGAGATGCCTCCTGCGTCTCCGGTGTCCGAGGTTGAGGTTGAGCCAGAGCCGGAGGCTAACTCCCATGAAGAGGAAGCGTTCTGACCATTAGCTTCCTTTTCCTTGTTGGGAGGGGGTCCGAGTGTGTATGTTTCCTCTGGTGTCGTGTTGTTGTGGTCTTGGTTTTGCAGTGCCGGTTCTTTGTGTTAGTTTCTATGGGTCTTTTCTCGGGTTCGCGGTGGCAGTATCACGGTTGAATGGGTGGTTTTTCTCTTTTCATGTATTATATGTCTATATGTATATAGAGTGAGCTTGAGTGGACCAGTCCTTAGGAAAAAAAAAATAAATAAGTCGGAATTGGTCATAGTTGGTGTGGTTTGTTTTACTTTTGTGGAAAAGCTTGTGTAAACTGAGCTTGAAATAATGTGAAATATGTTCTGTATGCTTATCTGTGATGTTGTGTGAATTCTGGACCGAATTCAAGAAAATGAAAAAAAAATAAAATAAAATATAGTCTGTCTGTCTGTTCTCCTTACGGGAATAGGAAACTATTCTCGTAGCGGAGGAGACATCACTCCCTCGATTCGGGATGTGACATTCTTGAATCAGGATTTCAGGGTAAGGATTAATTGTACAACTCTGTTCCCGAGTGTGTTGAATCTTAATTGTACAATACTGTCCTTGAGGTGGCAAGGGCTCACCTTTTCAATGCTTGAAAAGTGAAAACTTTATTTTCTTTATTAGGTAAATATATAGCTACGTTGAAGAACCTTTAATTGGCCATTTTTGTTAGACAATAATGCACAAAAATTCAAGCCACATGATGTGTAGCTTCTCTATTGTAATACCACCTAATTTGTTAACTTCTGAATTCTTTCAATTTTTGGTCTGATTTAATTTGACCAAAATCAAAAAGTTTCAGCAGAATTTAATATCACACGTAACAAAGTAAAATTAAAAAATGGTTAAGTCTAATTAAATTAACTGCAAAACGTCACTTGTCGAATTTAGCCTCACAGTTTTACTCAAAGGACGTTGTACTTCAATACTTGGAGTAAAACTAGTTTCTGTCCTGAAAGTTAAATCACTATTGAGATCAAGTAGAAACCCTCCAATTTTAAGCGATATATATATAAAAAAAGAATTTTGATAATTTTAAAACTTCCTTAAGAAGAACCAATTGTTCAGCCTCGCAATAAAGAAATTATGTAGTTTTGGTCCTTTCTGAGGAAAGGAATAACTTGTATGCAAGGGAAGCAGCTCAAAAGATAAAAATGAGACAACCTATAGCAAGCATGCAATTGGAACAAAAAAAAGGACAAGGAATAACTTTTTTGTTTACCACAAATGTAATCAAAACTCAGATTTGCATGTGTTCAAATTAACTTTAGGTCTATTTCCAATTATTTCCGTTCGTTCCTCCCGTCCCCAATTCCCTTGCTACTATAATGGAAAAAAAACTTTTATTTATATTTTTTCCCCTCATCTCCGTCCACTGGAGTATGCAGGAAGGATTCCAATTCCAAAGTTTACGAAAACAGAAGCAATTAAAAAAGCATAATAAACCAAAAACTATATAAACCCAGCATATAATAGCATTTCTCAAGACAGAATTGATCTCCAAGAGAAACAGCCTGTGACAGCGCTTCACATTACTCAAAGTATCAATCTTCCTTTCTTTAAACCCATCCCAACATTTCTCGCTCCACATCCTCTAATTAACTGAAACAACTGTAACCATGGCCGGCAGAACCAGCGTTCCTGGTTTGCCAGGTCCGCGACCGAGCAGGCTGCAATGTATCGCAATTGCCTTGCTTTTCTTGATTGTCATTGTCGGTCTCATCATTCTCATTTTTTGGCTAATTGTTCGACCAACTTCGATTGATTATACAGTTGAGCATGCTGCTATTCAAAGGTTCAATATTTCTTCAGCAAATGAATTAGATGCGGCGTTTAATCTTACACTCCGTTCTATAAATCCAAACCGTAAGGTTGCGGTTTACTACGACGATATGAAAATTTCTGTCTGGTAATCTCTTGTTATTTAGTTCAATTAAGAATTGTTTATATATATAAGTGACATGTTATGTTGCAATAGTATATTCTCATCTGATTATTTAATATTTTGTTATTAGGTATGATAACCAGATGATCTCTTTGACTGAGGCTTCGCCGTTTTTCCAACCGCATCGAAACATCACAAGGCTAGATATTAAAGCTGTGGCCAATTCTACACAACTGGAAGACCAAGTTGCAAAAGATCTTCAACACGATAAGTCGTCCGGACAAATCGGACTCGAGGTTCGGGTTCGGGCTCGAATCCGATTCAAGGTTGGGGTTGTCAAGTCTAAGCACTACAAGTTAAGAGCCTATTGCACACCTGTGAATGTTGGTTTCGCGCCAAATTCAGCAACTTCCTTTGATCGGGTGTACTGTGATGTTGAAATTTGATTTTCGTTTTGGTTCGGGTTTGTTCTTTATGGGGCTTGCACATGATTTGATATGTTTTTTATGGGGATTGCAATTGTATTTGATTTTTGAATGTCTGTAATTAATCCAGTTGACTTTATTCTTTCATACAATGCATGCTTAATTGATGTTTTTGTTTTGACATTACCAGCTTAATTAATGTTTAACGGCCTTATTCACCCGTTTATTGTTTGGTATGGTACTAGTAGGCAGTAAATGTTCTGAACTCAACTAAGAAGGAAAGTATGAAACAAAGCAAACACAATTTTGTAAAAAAGAGAATAACCATATAAAGAAAATACAGGGGAAAAGAATAGAAGAGAAGTACGAGAACAATTATACAAGCCCAAATGAAACATTAACCTATAATAAACAGGAAAACTAGCAAAAATAAAGAAAAAAAAAAGAATAAGAAAATTAAAAGGCTTTATAATTGATATCAAATACTTCCTTTAAGAAGTGTACGCAGTCCTAGCTTGCTGTCTGATTTTCTTTGTAGTTCCCGAGTCAATAAACCATATTCTTAATTAAGCCTACCAAAAATTTGTCGACTGTGATGCAGACGAATTGAGTTAAACTCTGACCAAAATGATCCCGTGTAAATGGACAGAAGGTTTGGTCAACACGATATGTTGTTAAATGTCATTGTGTTGGTGGGGTGAAAGCGGACCGAAGAGGATACATGACATTTGTCATATATGCACATAAAGTGAGGCCGGGACCTCATTTTCTTTGATAGCAACTTTCGTTAGTTTCTTCATGTATCATGTATGTTCGCTTTAAGTTTGGGCTGCATACAATGAACCTAAGATGTGGCCTATTTGATGATTCAAACCTGGTCCAAAGTCTACAAAATTAGTGTCACGAGTTTTATAAAACCCAAAATTTTGAATGACCCCGTTCACCCAAATCGCCCGAATCTGATTATACTGATGCACATCAGCACATGGCATTTTTCTGTACATTGCTAGATCTTGCTAATATATTGAAGCAGTGTTTTTCGTCAGTGTACTAACTTCAATTATAACGTAATGTTATATGAGATTTCTAAAGTTACGAACCAAATCTTCATCAAACCTACTAAATAAAAAACAGTCACGTTTAATTATAAATAGGTAATCTGGTCCGTCCTCTTTAAACGGAACGCAGCTGATAAAAAAGCAAGATGAGGCGGGATAAACTGTAAATACGATACAATCGATTGATTGAGCTAAGGCTTTGGGGAACGCAGAAAAAAACAGAGAGAAAAATTCAAGAAACAAAAAATTGTGCTTGACACGTAACAACCAACGAGCCCATTGGCAGAACAGGTTACTTGTAGATCAATTATAGGCTTTTTTTTATATACAAGTCTTCACAACTGAGGTCATCTTTCACCGAGATTCGGAATATTAATTTTCAATTTTATTTTTTCGCTTAAAAAAGACCGTAGGCAGGGATTCCGAATATTTGGGTAAAATGTGCATAGCCTAGGTTCACATCTACAAAATACACTTACGGAACATCAAAAGTGGGACCCATATTCATAGTACAAACAAAAATCATAATTTCTAAACTTCAATGTGTGATCCAGGACCAGGAGCATTTTTGTTTACTCAGATTCAATCTTTCCAAATCCTTTTTCCTCGCTTCTCTTCTCTCTCGCTCCAGTTCCATTCTCTCCTTCTCTCACTAATGGAGTCAACATGCTTACATCTCCATCTTTCCCACCACCATCGTTCTCTCCGCCTTCCCATCCCAAGAACCCAACTTTCATCGCTCAAACCCCATTCCATTTCATTTCCCTCCACTCTCCATTTCTCTCCTCTCCATTCCAGCAGCTCTAATACTCGTCCGAAGCTCCTTCCTCTCCAATCCAATTCAAACCCGAATCCGAACCCAGAAGGCGACCTTGCACCAATCCCACCATCCGGTCGAACCTTCACTGCATGGGATTTAGCGAGCCTATGGATCGGCCTAGTCGTAGGTGTCCCGTCATACTACCTGGCCGGTAGCCTTGTCGACCTTGGCATGTCATGGTTACAAGGAGTTTCAACTGTTTTTCTTGCAAATGCACTTCTACTTGTCCCTCTTCTGTTGACGGCTTATCCCGCCACGTCACTCGGCATTCCATTTCCTGTACTGGCACGTGCTTCTTTCGGCCCCAGAGGATCCCACATACCGTCTCTTCTGCGTGCTTTTGTTGCATGTGGTTGGTTCGGTATTGAATCATGGATTGGTGGCCAGACGCTGTTTTTACTGCTCTTTAATTCCTCGCCTTCTCCCTCTTCCTTTCATCTTGAATTTGGTTGCTTTCTGCTATTTTGGTTTGCTCAGCTAGCAATTGTCCTCAAAGGCAAGCACTTTCTTTAATTTTTGGTTTTCAATTTATTATCATAATAACCGAATTTAATAAAAGAATAGAGAGTATGATGGTGTGCCTAGAGTTTTAAGCAATTTCATTTAGCCTTAGTGGTCAATTTGTTTCACTCTTTCTGAAATGATGAATGCTGAAATGATGTTCATGCTGATTGATATTTGTTTCACTCTTTCTGAAATTAGGAATGGATGGCATCAGAGCACTCGAGAAATATGCAGCACCGATCTTAATAGTTCTGGTATCTTCTCTCCTAGGCTGGGCTTATTTCACAGCTGGTGGCTTTGGACCGATGCTCTCCCTTCCGTCCCGTTTGTCCAGCTCACAATTCTGGGCTGTCTTCTTCCCATCTCTCACTGCTAACATCAGCTTCTGGGCCACAGTTGCAATCAATATTCCCGATTTCACTCGTTATGCCCGCAGTCAGAAAGACCAAATTCTCGGCCAAATCGGGCTTCCATTTTTCATGGCCATGTTCACCTTTGCCGGTTTAGCCGTTACCTCTTCTACAGAGGTTATTTTTGGTCAAGTAATCTCTGACCCAATACAGCTTTTAGGAAGGATTGGCGGGCCATTTACGAAATTAATTTCCATTTTTGGAATTAGCCTTGCAACTATTACCACTAATATTGCTGCCAATGTGGTTGCTCCTGCAAATGCATTAGTCGGTCTTAACCCGAGACTATTTACATTTACTGGAGGTGCCGTTGTTACTGCTCTATTGGGCATTGCTTTCCAGCCATGGAAGCTACTAAGTTCCAGTGAAAGCTTTGTGTATACTTGGTTGCTTGGTTACTCAGCCCTAATGGGGCCGATTGGAGGGATAGTTCTTTCTGATTACTATTTAGTGAAGCGTATGCATTTAGATTTGGAGGGATTGTACTCAGATAGTGTCGATGGTCCTTACTACTACCAAAATGGATTCAATGTTGCAGCACTGGTGGCACTTGTGGCAGGTGTTTTGCCTATTGTCCCTGGGTTTTTACACAAGGTGGGGATTTTGTCAAATACTTCGAAGGCATTTCTGACAGCTTACAATAATGCATGGTTTGTGAGCTTCTTCATCTCTGGTTTGGTGTATTGGCTTCTTTCTACCTCTAAAGAGAATGAAAAGAGACACCAATATGCGAACTGACTGTAATGGAATGTTTGTCAACTGTACATTGCATATAACAGCGGAAATATGAAATATCCATGATCAGCAAATAAACGTATTTTACTGGGATTCTTGTTCAGCATTGATGAGCATCCCAATCAATTAGGTAAATATACTCAACATTAAAGCGGAGAAACCAATGAAGGTACAAGACTGTTTGTGTTTTTTCATAAGAAAAAGGAGCTAAAGAGGATACTGTCATTTTTTTTTATTAAGAACAAAACGGAGGATGTTGTGTTGTCATTTGGTTTTACTGTCTTGCGATAGAGAATTTCTCTCAAATGTAATTGGCACCTAGAAATACTACCGATCGAGCTATCTGGCACTTGCCGCTTGTACATTTGAGCAGAATCAATGGTATACAAAGAGAATTTGCACCTTTCAGAAACATATTCACATCTCTCTTCAAACATTTTTTTTCTTGTGAATAAGGTGTTAAAAAATCTAGATAGAAACAAAATAAGTCATTGCAAGCTGGTTATCTTAAAATTACCTTCTATCAACCAACAAATATTCATCCCACAATGTGTCACGACGAAACCGTTATTTGATTGATCAATTATGTTACATCAGTCGGTTCAGTAGCGTACTCTTATGATGACCTAAAAAATTGGAAAAGAATCATAAGGCCTAGTATTTCTAGGTCAGCTGATTAAATGTTACCAAACTGCTAATCAGTCTGCTGCCATGTTCCATGAAAACAAAATTTTAAAAAGTACAACCTCACTTCTTTAAAATGCTTCAATAATTACACCTACCAAAATTCAACTTAAGAAAATACACTGTGAGCTGTGCTCCAGCTCACCAGATAAGAGAACATTTTAAGGAGATTATTTAAAAACAGTCATGCCCTCATGGCTTGATTTAAAATAATAAACCCAACTAAATTTCAACAAATCAGATCTACAATTATCATCGCGTTCTTGTTTTGACAATTTTGCCTCTAGAAGCCTTCTTCTCCATTTTCTCCCTCTTTTTGCGTGACTTTTCATCCTCTGGACCATCCTGCAAAAAAATGCCATAACATTTCGGTTATTTTACCCATAAACCGTATAAAATCTATCGAATGTATTTGAGCTGTAAATATACCTCAGAACCACCAAAAAATGTTCCCTTTATGAGACCAAAAGCTTTGTATGCACCAAAACCTGGAATCTGGAAATTTGAAAACAACGCAAAATGTAAATAATCAAATTACAAAAGCACACTGATACTCAAGCCAATAAACAGATTAAAAAAAGACTTACCACTAGATAGGTCCACCAAAACTTGCCAGAAATGATTGATGCAATTTGCACAAAGACTGTTATATAAATAACATCATGCAAATAGCTGCAAGACAAATTACAAAGCTTAATTTGCATGTTTATCCAGAAGAAAAGTAACTCACAATAAATATCAACAAAAACTAATAAGATAAAATCTTTCTCTCATGATCCACTTGTTGTAACAGTTGAAGAGAGATGGGGTGGAAGGGGTTATGGACATACCCACAGACACCACCAGTGCTCATGTCATAACCACCGTCTAGTAATTCACCGTCCTCAGAGTATGCAGGTTTTGACATATTATCAAGTTGCTTGTAAGGAAAGAAATATGCAGCAGACGTGATAAGGAGACCGATCCAATGCTTCCATGTGAAACTAGAATGCATAATTATCATCCTCATTATAACATAAATAACCTGTAAAAAGAAGAATGCACTAGCTTCTCAAAGTCAGGAATTTAACAAGAACACTTTGAAATCAATTGTTGAGTTACTTATCAATCATAAAGTGTACTTATAAAATATTTCTAATATAAACACATCACTCCATAGTTCGTTTCAGTGTGCTTTTCTCCACCTCTAAGATTTCACAACACCGGATGATTCATATATCAGTCATCCAATATGAATGAACAGACACAGCAATCAACTATTCCAAAATCCAAACACACTATATTGTTAACTGTTCATTCAGACAGTTTGCCTTGTACGAACAAAAGGGGAAAGAAAAACCCAAATGCAGTATCATCTCTCCTTGCTGTCTTTCGGGTTCATTTTATACATAATTTGTTTATATTTTCTGAATTGAATAACTCAGGACGAACCAGATGCTAAAAAAAAAAAAACCCATAAATTATCTGGCAACATTACAATTACCCATTCCATATCAATAATTCTAGCTCACTAAGTTTCAACCCACGAACATACTTAGTTTACTCTGAAATAATCACTGCAAGGAACAAATCATCTTCAAGTTTAAGACTAGAATTCTACCAGATGGTGAAACAACAAAGCAGATATCTCAAATCTTTACCAGATCTACGAAATTGAACAAATAATTAAACTATAAAAGAGGAAAACCGCACATTCGAAGCTAGAATTACGCGGAGGAGAGTGGTCATGTGCTTCTTATTCTCCTCCTTCCGCTTCTTAGCACCTTGGTTCGCCATGTCGCTCTTTCCCTTTCACTCGCCGCAGAAAATCCGACGCTCTATCGCCTCGCCTCTCCGCCTGCTCCGATCGGTGGTGTTCGTAGACCAAAGACTCTTTTGTTCAGGAACCAAGTCGCTGATCTCTCTGACCAAGCAGATCTGACAAGTGGAGCCCAATAGGTACCTATACTTACATCGGGCCTATTCTGCTTCTTTGATTTTGGGCTTTAACAGAGTTATGGGCCATATCTTAATTCACTTGATGCTTTCCCTTTTGTTTCCCTGGGGTTTGGTGATAGAGGGACTCAGGAAGAGAGAGTGAGAAAGAAATGGAGGAAAGCGGGAAAAAGAAAGGGCTAGAAGGAACGGGATTATCTCTACCTGCGAATCTACACGGCAATCTACGCAGTGCTTCCAGCGATGACCAGCTGAGGGAGATTCTCTCTACAATCAGAGCATCTAAATCCTCTGTTAGCTCTCTCTTCCTTTCTCTCAACGTCTTTGGTGATACTTTTTTTCTTTTTGTTGTCCATTGGCCAAGTCAGATTTCAGAGATTTCATCAAATTTGTCAGCACAAATACTTCAATCCTATAATTATAGAATTAAGGTGCTGAGCTACTGAGCCCTTTTTAATTATTAGAAAGGAAACATGAAAAGAGCTCAGTTTATAGGTTCCTAAAATCAAAGTTGAGACACCATAGAAATGGAAGAACACTTTTCTTGTGCTAAGAACCTGAGAATGTACAAAAATTAGAAAAATGTAAGTAAGACGGGTGCTTATGAGTTTCATTGCCATGAAAACTGGTACACTTTTATATCTTACTAGTATCATTGCCGTTAAATTGTAAGTTAACATATCATTAATTGTCAATGATTCTGGAATTTGTGCTTGTGGCTTGCTTGTTTAGCATAAAATAATGTTGATGGTGTGCTAAAGCGGATAACCGTGAACATTATACGCTTTCACATCTTTTTTGCAAAGACAATAATATTTATGAATTTCCAAGAAAATGCATGTTGAATTGTTGATGCTAACTTATGCAGTCCTTGTTACTTTATTTCTTGTTGCTCATGAATATATTTGTTTCTATGGTTAATTAGTTGTTTTGCTTAATTCATTTTATTTTCATACAGGCGGTTATCAAGTATGGTTCTTCATGGTGAGTTCCAGATTATTTTTTTTAATTGCAATTAATATCCTCAGTTAAGAAGCGTATTTACTAATCTTCTTCGAGCATCGTTCAATTTCTAGTTACGAAGATTGACTTGAATTTACTTCTTTTAGGTGTCAAGTTTGCAGCCTGATTCTTCCTGCCTTTTGCCGATTGAGCAATGATTTCAAAAAGCTTTCATTTGTGTATGCAGACATAGATGAATGCCCTGAAACAACACAAAACATAAGGTATACCCCGACATTTCAATTTTATCGGGATGGAGAGAGGGTCGATGAGATGTATGGTGCTGGAGAACAGAGGCTTCATGACCGCTTGTGGTTGCACTCTTGATTTCCTGTCTTGTTGTTGTGGTTTTTTATGTCAATTCATGTTTTACTGTTGGTAATGAACACTTGCTGGCTCTACGCCTAGTCGGAAAAGAAAATTGTGGTCACTAAGATCTTTTCATTTCGAAATACAAAATAACGTTTCTGGTTTCGTTTTGCACAATGACTTGTGATATTATTCTTTATTCTTAAACATTATTCTGAGTGTCACTTCATAGCATCTGAAAAGTTTATCCATACTGTCAAAGTGTCAAGTATTTGATGTAATGTCTGTTGAAAATGATGATCGCATTTAAATGAACAGCGTAGTTCTTTTTTTGCAACACAGGCAAAGCAGATTCTAGAAATAGTCGTGATTCAATATGTAACAGTGCTTCCATTTGCAAATATGTGTTCTGTACAGTAGAAAAGAGAACATCATGACCATTATCACCCTATGAAAATCTCTCCTAATAAAATTGGAATCTATTTCAATATGAAAAATCTAAGGACATATTTGGCTTGTTAAAGTTGTTAACATCCTTTGAGGACCATCCTCTTGCTGCCATAGCTTATGCAACCACTATTAATCATCAGTTTCTTAAGCATTTGTGGGTCCATGTCACATTATCAATGAGAGCAGAACAAGAAGCACAGAAAATTTACACCCTTCAACTCAACATGCTAGAGTTGCTCCTCTGATTACTCCTCTCAGCCTTGATTGAAGCGATGACTGAATCAGCAGAGGGACCCAACCCTTTCCGACCAATTAACTTAACACCAAGCTTGTTGCACAAGTAATTGAGCCTCACCTCATCTCCTCCTCTCACCTCCCGCAACTCCATTGCCTGCTGTCTCGTCAGCAGCGTGTAAACATGCAACTGCTGTTGCTGATTGTAATGTGACTGTAGCTCCTGGAACAACTTATTTGAATGCTCTCCCTCACCAATTACTTTCTTCCTGGCCCCACCTAAAAGAACTTTTAGAACAGCCGGTGACTTCGGATCTGATGCCTTCCCACCAAAAATTACCGAAAACCCCCCAAATTCCAAATCAGGTTCACGAAATAAATCTGCCAAAAGTGCAGCACATGACTCTGTGCTCATAGAGGGGTTTCTATCAATTTTGGATTGCATAGCCCGAGATGTGGCATGAGAGGCAATGTTGGCAGCCTCACGAAGTCCAGTGATGAAAGCGCCATGCATGGTAGCTGGGTAACGACGAGTGGTGGCCTCACCTGCAAAAAAGAGACGACCATCGCCAACACTCTCAGCAAGGATGTCGTAATCGTCGCCAGAGGCACCAACTGCCACATGGGAGTAGGAGCCAAGGCTGAATGAGTCGGTACCCCATCGAGTGCAGACACTTTGAAGTGGATCCGGGACTTCAATGCCTTGTGGCTCGTAAATTCCTGATTATAGAAATTAAAGTTAAAAATGCCTGGGTTTGCACTGCAAATGCACCTTGGGGGGGGGGGGGGGGGGGGGGGGGGGGGGGGGGGGGGGGGGGGGTGTGTGCAGATAAAAGAGAGAGAATGTACTTACAAAATAATCAATGTAAAGGAAAAGTGCTACCATACATAGAGCATAGAATTAATTGTAAAATCATATGAAACAAAACAAGCATACCTTCCCTAGTTTACTAAAGAGGATTTACATCAATGTAGAAATGACTTAATAAGGCAAGTTCCGAACAGAAAAGGACTGTGAACTAAAATTTGGAATTAATAGCCTAATGAATTTACCTGACACTATAGAAATGATCAATTCCATAGCTAAAGACCTTACCCCTTAATATTTGAAGAACAAGAGCAACAGCATCAGTTGGAGGCATGCTCTCAAAGTTATGTGCTGCCTCCCCAGCAACCAATGCAATCAGCAGGGGTCCCCCAGCAACAGTAGCATAGCTATAAAACAAAAAGAACTCCCCCCTACGGGACTGGTCTGCTGACAAATGCCCGAAGGTATCAAGATCATTGCCCCAAAATACATATGGGAATAGCATGGCAACTTTATTTAACAAGCCAAAACCAAGCCGTTTAATCCCATCGAGCTTCCTCTGAGGCAGCTCAGGCACAAACTTTATGCTTCCATTTTTTAGTACACCAAGAGGGACCGTGCATAATGCCGCATCACCTTCGTAGACCTGGCTTCCTGCAATAACCTGAACACCATCCACTCCATACCTACATGAAACCTTAATCAGACACTGTCTACCTAACTCCAAAGCAAAGCCAGTTGTGCAGAAATGTTTACCTTATTGTATGCACAGTCTTATCATAAACGATGGGCACGTTTTCTGCAAGAGCCTGGACCAACCGTCCATTGCCACCTGGCAAGAAGCAGTGGTCCCCACCCATGTCATAGGGATCATCCTGGTCCCAGTATGCAAGGGACAGTTTTGAGAGAAGCCCTGCATTTGCATACTCCAAGTTTGCCAGATGCCAGTTAAAAAGATTTATCTCTTCATCTGTGACTGCATCTCCGTATTCTTGCCTAAACGTCTCCAGAGCTGCACCCAGAGAGACATCCATGGCAACCTCCCCCATGTTCTTCCTTAAAACACTTGCTTTGTCCAACAATTTGTTAAATGCACCTTCCACCTTTCTATCTAAGTCGGGGTCAACTGGTTGCCCATCTGGCCGATACAAGGGGCACTTATCTCTGATTTTGTGGAGAGATAAACCTAGTTGCTTGGCAATTATGCAAAGAGGATTACCATGTGTACCAGTTAAAACACTACCACCTAAATCAGTTGATGCATATTTAAGGGAGCCTTCCATTCGTTTAGTATAAACTCTGCCTCCACACCTTTTTCTTCCCTCCAAGACAGTAACTTTGAACCCAAATGCCATCAATTGTCTTGCAGCAGCCAGACCAGCAAGCCCTGCACCGACTATTATAACATTTGCTTTGGTGGGTTCTGCTGGAATTTTCTCCTTTATGGCCGGAGCTACACCAAAGTTCACATACCCATGTGAAACGAGGTAATTGTATGCCGAATTTAAAAGGGGTTCGCAATGTGGTGGAATGAGAGGCTTGAATGTTTCCTTCTGGACCCAACTGGTCACATTCTCTCTCCATCGGGAAAGAATGTGGTTGCGAATGAGTATGTAGTTTACCTGCAATAGCAGAAAATGTTAATTTCCCAGAGTAAATTACACAGATGGTCCTTCATGTACCATAAAATTCCCTTCTCATTACTCAAGTCCTAAATTCCCATTTTGGTCATTCAAGATTGTCTTTTGTTATAAACTTAGGGCATTGTGAATTTGTGATTGCTGTCTAAATGAAGTTCATGAAAAACCCGACAATAAAAGCACAATAATAATAATTTTTTCGGTATTAATTTATTCAGTTTCCATAGTGTCCCCTTATTGCGATAATAATTATTCAAATTGTTCTGATGGCAGATGAAGATAAATGAAAAATGGTACAAATCACAGTACTTAAAACATATTGCAATTGGTAATACTCAATTTTTGGGTTCCAAATTTTCTAATTCCGATTACCCTTTCCCATTTTCACACACAGCATTCACAACCGCACAACAATCACAGGCCAATTGATATCTTCTAGAATAAAAAATATATACCTGCTCGATTCCTCCTACATCCGACACAACATTAGCCTCAATCTCTTCCTCAGTGAGGGAATCAGCAGGGAACCCAGCAGAGAGTGCAGTCACAGCCTCAGCTGTGGCCTCCTTGTTAATCACAATTATCTCATCCGCCAAATCAGCAGATACAGAAGTAGCGGGATTAGGGTCATTATTGGGTATTTCGCCAGACTGAGAGGAAGGAGAAGGGTTAGCGGCTTTGCGACGGAACCCAGTACGCTTTCGCTTGGTTGGGAACTGGGGTTGCACGTAGAAGCTGGAACTAGGGTCAGGGTTTTGGTCGGAGTTGGGAGTGAAGGAGAAGAAGGGAAGGTTTGGAAAGGAGAATGGAGGCGGAGGAGGCGGAGGAGGCGGCGTCTGTTCTGACATTTTCGGCTCTTTCCGTAACTGCGAGTAAGAGCAAAAGATTGGTTTTTTAATGGAAGAGGCTCGCTGATTTCCCGTTAGGCCTTGCTCCAGAAACGAGAGGGAAAAGGAAGAGTAAGGAAAGGAAGAGCAAGGAGGAAAAGAGTGTTCACCCTAAATTTAGGGGTAACCAGATTGATCAAATTTTTATATAGAGTTTATCTCTATTACTCTCCATTCATCCAGGTTTTCATTGTGTTTTTTGAGTTTGGGAGCAGGTGAACTCCTTGGGCAGGGAAAGGGCAGTTCACCTCTTCCCTCACTCACCCATTCATCCCTTCTGGAGCAGATCCTTAGACTGCTCAATTTTTTGGGCAATTGGTATTTTACGCGGAGCAACATATATTTTATTTTCTAAATATCTAGATCACTCTTAGCAACAATTAAAGATTTATTATCTAATTTATTTCCTCATCCGTATTTTTCTTTTCTTTTAAGTTTTCGTTTTAACAAAAATCACATATAATCATACATGCAAAAGTTTCATTGATTTGTATAGTAAACATTGAATAACAAAATGATAGCATATAACGCTTTCTTTTGCATAATTTTTGCACCTCTTTTTTTGCTTGCTCTATAGCTTTGAAATTTTCCAAAATGGAAATGAAATCGATACATGAGAAACTAGCGAATTTACTAAATTTGAAAAGGTCAATTTAATCACATTGAAAAAAAATTATGTTGCTCCCAGTAATAAATATGTTGCCCAAAGCACTACCCTCAATTTTTAAATAACATGATTATCTTTAAAATTTAAAAGACTGTTTATGCATTGATTCAATGTGCTACAGTCCTCCATACCTGATACTGATCTTTGTTGGTAAACTTATATGGTTTATCAGTACTGATTTTTAATTTTATTTGAGATATTTAGTTGTTGAGCTGCTCATCAATGATTATAGCTCTCTAGATTGATTAAAATATTTATGCTAAACAAGTTTTAATCCAGCCAATAAATATAATGTGGCCAGAGAAGAGCATCCCTAAATGATTTATTGTTATTTGTGAAATTAATAATATGTTATGTTGCCTACGTTTATACATCCCTTAATATCTTTTCTATGGATTGTTTATCTAATTTTTTTTATATCTTATTTTTTGTAGTAACTTGCAATCATATGTTGGCTAGATAATTATTTAGAAGTTTCAGCAAGAACAAATGAAGGTGTCATACAAGGAAACTATTTAATTGGTTAGTTCTTATTTTAATTTTATGTAAAATTTGTGTGTTTTGTAGTTCACGTGATTGAATGAGTTCATCAGCAGCAGAATTTATTTATTTCTATAAGTTTATATCACGTGAACTCATAGAAAAAAAAAAAAGCTATATACTCTCGAAAGAGTTCACGTGTTTGAAAATGCATGAAATAAGAACAAGAACAAGAATAAGATATATCATGTGGTGTAAATTTTTAGTTTACAATTCAAGTAGCTTACAAGATTTTATTTTCTAAACTTAATTAAATTTAAAAATGATAAAAAAAATATTGCAGTATAAAATCAGCCACTACAAGATTTCATAAATATTTTTTTTAGCTGATAAACAATTGGTGTCTGTGTATGCTATTTGTGCTTGAGATATTTGGCATTTTCTTTATATATATGTTTAGATTGCTTGCAGCAATTAGTCTAAATTGGTCATCTGCTTAGCTTAGGTTGGTGGCAGCAACTGATTAAATTGTTCAAAACTTCATTTTCTAGTTCCCATTATGTATATCTCACCGTTTTATTTGAACTATATAAAGAAAGTATAAAAATGCAAATTGTGAGCTGAAAACAAAACTTAAAGTCTATCATGATTTTGTTTCACCGAATCATAGAGCCTGACATGACAACAAATATTTTTGGTACTTAATTATCTTGCTGCAATATTTGATGAAGTAATGACAAAAAAATTGGAGGAGTTGAAATTAGCAAATTGGTTTGTTTTTTTTTTTTATTGTCCATAATTATCTTGCTGCAATATTTGATGAAGTGGATGTTTAAGTTATAGTAGAAATGCATATATCCACTGTTGACCGTCCCAGAAGCTAGCTAATTTCATATTTTGGTCTTTACGAATGACCTCTAATATCGGTAACAAAGGATTTCATGCTACACTTTAATTACCTCTTTTTTGTTTCGTTGCAATAAAGAAAATCACAAACCTCAATTTCTAATTTGCAAACCTGAGTTTTACTTATTGAATAACCAAGGGTATATATTATAAAAAATGCAAAGAGTTACATTTGGATTAATATAAGTACCACAAGATGAAGAAGTGTCAAATCCTAACTAGTAATACAAGTGTTTTTACCGTTCAATTCTCATTCTTTTCAAGAAATAAGATTAACTTAACAAAAAAAAAAAAAAAAATGATGTCATCAGTAGAGATAGAGAGAGTTAAAACGACATATTTACATTACAGCCCCTGGAACTTTGAATAACTAAAGTTCAAAGTCAGATTACAGATACTGACTTTGAAAAAAAATCCAACAAACTAAATGCTACATCTTTTGACAAAATGTGTTTTCATTAATCAATAAGAAAGGCACTAAAGCCTCGTGAATTGCTTGCATTCTTCAAGGACTTGCATGTGATTTTGCCTGCTGAAGTACAGCTACACAAGCCTTATGAGATATCGTATACTAGATATATTTGTCAATTCATCAAATGATATGAAATTCATCAAATTCGTAATATTATTTTTAATTTAAAAACCATGTGGGCATTAAAACTTTCTTATTGTATAGTATATATTTGTCAATTGACAATATCTCCAAAATAATTTTAAAAATTGCTAGCACTAGCATTTAGGAAAAAAAATAAGAAAGAAAATTCGTGGAACGTGCGAGTTACACTATCATTATGACATCACAAATCGATTTTACCCATGGATTGCAACCTTACCAACTTCACAACTAAATCTTCTTTACAGGTTTTTAAGAAGCTTGTTAAATAAAACATGTCGGTCATCAAGCATTCATGTATGTCATTAATTGTTTCCTCATCAGTTCTTCTCTTCCTCCTCGACCTCAAAGCTACTCTCGATCTAAGTGTTTCGACTGCAAATATGGTCATGAGATAATGTTTTAGAAAATTAGATATTCAAAACAACATATTTATTTACACTAAGGAGGTAAAATTATTTTTACCATCTTTATTATATATAAGCAAACATGGTCTAATTATTTAATATCTTATGTTACAGATTTTTTAGGTGGATCGTGTCAAGAAATCATGCGTCGCCCATAATTTGTACTCTTTCTAAGTTTAAAAAATAGGTTAACCAACTGCCAAGCACATAATACAACCAATATAATAAGACTTGAAAATTTCATATAAGATCGATTGCACCTACCATTTAACAACTCACTATGCAACATTACATGCCGTTCCTGCTCATACGCCAAGGCACTGATAAAAAAATGGGTGGAAGATGCAACCCTCCCCCAAATTTTGTGCACAAGTGTCATCTCGACATTGTCTAGCTCAACATTCGAATCTCCAATTTTCTTGATATCTTCTATAATTGCCCTAAAAAGTCGTGTATTCTCATGTTTGTTTTTTCTATAAGGTACATGTTCACATGTCGTTCTATAATCGAGCTTTCCATTAGCTGCAATCAATCACCAATTCAAAGTAAAGTTTAAGTGAAAAGAAGTTCGTCCTTCAGTAAAAACAACACATCATTGCCGGTTTAATTGTGCAAGAATAAGAAATAAAAATACAAAATAAGATATAAACCACAAATAAACATGATATAAATTAAAAAAGATATTTGTACCATATTTCTTATACGTATTTTCTATTTCATATTCTTTATTCTTGTGCAACTAATTAAACACAACCTAGCCACTTTATATACCCAAAATCAATAATGATGTTTAAAAACATTTTTAGTACTTATTTAAGAACTTAAATCTTCATTTTTACATGTGTTTGATGGTTTGTAGCAAGCTAGCAAAGGGAGTTGGCGGGAAAGACGAGGGTTGTGGAATCGGAATGCAATTATTAATGGAGAATGTTTAATTTAGAATTTAGTAAAAACCTTGTTTGTCGGGACTTGCGATAATAGGGACCTCCCGAAAAATATTCCCAACAAATGAGCCTACAATACAAATAATAATAATAATAATAATAATAATAATAATAATAATAAATACATAAATAGAAATAAATTGTCGAGTTTCAAAACAAACATTTAGCGCATCAACTTTTCAGTGTTTTAAATAATGGTGGATCAAACTGATGGAAACAAAAGGTATGAAATTTTACTAGCCTCATGTATACACGGTATAAATTGCAATTCGCCAACAAGAGTCAAGAGGTTTGACCCAGTAGAATATCTCTTGGATGCCACGAAGAATACCCAAGTTTGATTCACACCCAAGGTATATTTATTTTTGGACTTTCACATAAAAAGAATACAAAAATCTATAAACCGGAGGGTCCAGCAAAAAAAAAGGAGACCCAGGAACAATTCAGCAGTAAATAAAAATAATGAAGACCGGTGTTATAAAATGGCCGGTTTATCTCTTACCTACCAGACCAGGGTCCGGTTCCTGGTTAACCTGGTTGAACCGGCCACCGTGGTAGAGATGTAGAGTACAATTTAAAATAAAATACGACTTTTCATGCTGACATAGCATGTAAATGTATACTTAGTTTTATCAAGTCCTTATTTTGTCGATTCAGTTGTTATGGTATGAAACAGTAGACTAATGTTGAAGGAGCTTGATAACTGAGTGATTAACTGTACACAAGGGAAATATTTAAGCTACGTACCACATTTAGAAAGAGTTAGAGCATGTAAAGCCTCCCAACCTTTCGGCACATCATCAAAATTGTGGAAGTCAAACACATTTGGGTCATCGTAAATGAAGCACATGACATGCACTAGCAAGTTGCGAGCAACAGTGAGAAAATGATCTAGTTGAGCGACATAATTTGGTAACTCCTCATTTGAGACTTGGCACCATTTCTCGGCCAATGTGTTCTTAAATTCAACTAAGTACACATCATTATCATATTCATCAGAATTGTATTCCTCGTATGTTTCTTTTATGGTCTCCCAGTGCTCAGTCAAGGATAAATTCTTCAGAATCCAATCTTTTATTTTGTCACAATGTTTCCTCATGGATTGTAGCTCTCGATAAAGCCTCTGAAGGAAGAGTTTATTCAACACATTACAGTGTACACTCATCTCATCTAAAGAGAGAAAAAAAAATAACAACAAGAACTATATGAATGTGAAACACTATATATATTGAATTGTTATTAGATTAAATTACATTATTGGACTATTTTGACCCAAAAAAAAAAATTTACTAATTAATGGAATTACCTTGGACTTGAATTAAAGGTGGTGCTATACTACCCAATACTCTAACATATGATGCCTTCTCATCTTTGAAAGGAGGAAGAATTGCATACTCGGTAAATCTAAGATCTACTAGGGCCAACTTGAACTTGTGCGCATAGAATTTGTAGCTCCTCTCTTTGCTTCCATGAATTGAAGGTGCTATGTCGCTGTTATCTTCCACAACCATAACAGGTTTGAATGGAATGCCTGCAAAACAAAGCAAAAACTTCATTTTTTTTTTGTCAAAAAATTTAACTCCATCAGGGTCATTGTCTCATTTATGACCACAAGAGAAATAAAACATATCTCGGTCG
Source organism: Rhynchospora tenuis (assembly GCA_027725995.1). Taxonomy (NCBI): domain Eukaryota; kingdom Viridiplantae; phylum Streptophyta; class Magnoliopsida; order Poales; family Cyperaceae; genus Rhynchospora; species Rhynchospora tenuis. The sequence continues at coordinate 170,695,678 of CM050888.1, forward strand.
TCTGCTTGTCTGAGATAATTAATTAATTAAGAAAGCTGGACTAATATCTTCTATTTTTTCTTCTGAATGTAAGCTAGCTAGAAGAAAGTTCGCTAGTCAAACAACATATATAATTAGACACCTACAAATAACATCATACATAACCATATCACTTACCATCATTAACACCCTTCTTGAGCAGAACTTCTGATAAATTAGCCAAATGTTGATTTAGCTCGGCTAGCTCTTCGGCTGGGTGAAGAAACTTAAAAAATGAAACGCAGCCAAATATGTTTTTTATCTTAAAACCTGTCGATAAGACAAAATGGTAACTTCATTGAATAGTGATAGTGAAATGCAGAGAACTTATATATGAAATAAATAAAAATGATAGAAAGATGGACGGGAAGTATTTTTTATATTTTCTTTCCATAACAGTAATTAATTTATGGAAAATATGAGAAATATGTATCAAGGTTTTTAAAATGTGATTTGTGCGGTTTGACGGTTGGGTGGTTATTTAGCATTTATCGGTGATAAAACGGTAATAAAATGGTTATGCGGCGATAAAACGACGATGAAACATATAAAACAGTAGTGCGGTATGAACGAAAATTAAGATAAAATGGCGATAAAACGAAAAAAATGGAGATCTTTTTTAAAAAGGAAAAAAGCTTGATAGGTAGACATGATAGACAAATTAATCTTATTGTTTATCTCCATCTTTTTTTTTTCTCTCTTACATATGTAGGATAAAAATAGTTCGAATTGGGGACCAAAGATAATAGGGATATTATAATTGGAAGCTTGAGTATTGTTTACGAACAGTCCATTGCTCACACTATATTTTTGTTATTGAAATAAAGCAACAGTAAGGATAGATTCTATTAATTATTTTGTTGTTCCCACAAAAACATATAATAAAAAATTAGCCAATGATTATTGTAATAATTACTATGATTATGATGTTGATTATTATACAATTATTATGGTCATCCTCATCATGATCATGGTCATCGTTATCACCATCATCATCATTGCTACCATCCTCGTCGTCATTATTATTTTAGTTAGGAAGAATAATAATGATAACAATAATAATAATAATGATATAGATTGTCAACACATATGAATTCAACAATTCATATCCATGAATAGAGAATTTATTTTTCACCATTTTTAAATCTTTATCGACAAAACTCTACTCTTATGCCTTTTGATCTCATCCTATTTGCATGTAGCAAACACAACCTAGAAGTGCCGAAACATTTCCCGTTTGGGAAAGGATAACTAAGTTTCATAAATTGTTTGAAATATTTCATGTGCGGATTTTATATGAAGAACAATATATAGCTATTTCTAACATATTGTTTATTTTATTTTTTATATGATTATTATCTCATGTTATTGATTATATAAATATCATCAAAACTCTTAATTAATTGGTTATTATAAAAAAAAAAAGACTTGAGAATGCTTATCAATAGTTGACGCGCTTATGGGTCTCATATATAACCCAATACCTAACAACAAGAGCCTACGATCGATCGACCATCGATTGATTCAACCTAGATTATAAGTATTTTATGTTCTCATAAATTTCATGGATCGAGGTAGTCATGGGATCGATAGTAGCAACTCAAATTTTGAATTTGATCTTTCATATTTGGTTATTGTTTCGGATATTTTTGTGTAAAAGGAAATATTTAATAAATTAAAGACATTTAAACTAGCCTTCAGAGGAAAAGAAATTGTAGTTTTATCTAATTAATTAAAATTTCAGTACTTTTTGCAATACAAATTAATAAGTTGAATATATAAATATATAAAACAAGTAATTAAGAAGCAATTGATTAATTAATGAATTACTTGAGATAGCTGAGACGTCAGAATAAAATGCCAGGATAGACCTCATGTACTTTTTGATTTGTAGGTAGTATCTTATCTCATCATCCGCAGGAGGATTGTACAAACGCTCTCGCTCCATCCAACTCAGATGATTCAGTATTTCTTTCAGGCATTGTTTTCGGTTCCACCTTGTTTTGCCATCACTACTCGTTAATAAGAAACATCTCAAAGGATCATGGCCTGCCAAACCATTCAATTTAGTCAAAATAAGAGTAGTACGTTCACAAAAGAGGTATATATTCCTAGAGATAGGCTAAATTAGACTCCAGCGCATAGAGGGCCTGTGTGCTGAAGTTTTTTAACCGTCCGATCGATAGATTGATGAGATCCTGCGGTACAGATTTTGTCGCTGATTGAACGAGTTTGGCCTCCGCCTCTCCGTTATCTTTTATAATTTTCTGTTTCCTCTCTCCGTTTTCTCATCGTGCATTGAGGGAGCAAACACTCTTTTTTCTTCTTCAAATTCCAGGAAGTGAAACCCCTCTTCTTCAAATTTCTCATCGGAAGAGAGTTGCTGTGCTCCGGCCCCCACGTTTCCCTTCTTCTTCTTTTCATGCTTCTCTCTCTAATCGGTGCCTTCAAGAACTCCGCTCCATTCCCCCCACCTCTCCTCTTGCTTTGGTTTAACGGGTCCGTGTAACAACGGGTATGGATCCGATAAATTTCTCGGCCATCTCCAGTCACGAAAATCGACTTAATTAGGTTTTTTAGCATTGTAATAGAGAGGAGAAGGTGAATATGTGCTTAATTTGTGGTGCGTGGGCTTCAGATGGTCAGAGTACTGGATACTGGTACGGCATGAGGTGGTGGTCTGTTATTTGTCGGTTTTCATAAAACAAGATGTTGTTTGACAGTTCTTTTAGGATTGAGGTAGTGAGTAGAAGAGGGGACGAAGATCAATTTGACATGGGAGCAGCAAGTTGAATGAAGTTGTATCTGATAAAAGGCAAAAAGAGTTGATGTTGTATGTACTGGAGGTTTTTATCGATTGAAGTTTATACACGGGCCATACTCATGTAATACTTTCAATATTCTATCTGTCTACAACCACTTCAAATTGTCGAGTCATGATTATTCTTGTCTTTAGTCTACTACTATGTACATTTATTTTGTTTCATAATTCCACATCTTATTAACTCTCAAGGAATACTCATGAGTCAACTAACTGCTTATGTAATTGTAAGTGTCTTGGGTTTTATAAATTTGCTTAGTTTTCTCATCAATTGATAATTCAGGAAGCATACTGATCTTGATAAGCAATGAAACCACTTATTACTTATAAATTTGCTAAGTTTTCTTGTGTCTCGTCAGAACTCAAAAGTTTCAAAATACTTGCCTATGAAACCACGTATTACTTATGTGCTGCATTTTATTCTATTCATTTCATACGAGCTAGAAAGATATCCACTTAGTTGCTTTCTTGTATCCTGAAAATAGTTTGCATATTAATCTAGTTTGATATTATAATTTTGTAACCACTGGAGCTTTTATAAGTTACACATAATGCATACATTCAATGAACCTAGTGGATATCTTTCTAATTACTCTCTCTTGTCTCTAATTTTTCTAATCACATAGAAACAGTTTCTAATTACTAATCCCTTGAGAATTTGCTTTCTTACTAATCCTTTGTAAATAAGCTGCTAATAGCATCTTCCTAAAATTTGTCGAATGCCATTAATTTTATTTGGTGTTGTCTTGCCAATTGAGCATGATCCAAATAGACATTACATTTTAATAATTAACAACAAAATCATCACTATAATTACAATAAGTAACACCCGAATTACAATAACAAAATCATCACTATAATCATCACTATAGTGCATCAATTTTATGATGTTTAACCGGTACTACACTTGGTACCAAAAACAAGAATAGAAAAAAGACACTAAAACTGATGTAAACTGAAAATTGATGTTTATAAATAACAATACTAGACCCTGGAATTTAACATAATTGCTTTGTAGTCTAACTCTTCCCTCACAAATTCTTGTTCACCAATCGCTTCTTCATTAACTTGTTCCTCAGCCTTTTCCTTCTCTTTGCCCAGATTCTAATAAGAAAATCAGCAACAATACTGTTAAATGATAAATTTTAGTTTCAAAATAAAATCTATTATGATATTATGAATCTAAGTAATAAAGAAAAAGAATCTCAACCTAATTTCACAAACCTAGCAGCTTAGTTTGTCAGGTCTTGTCCTGGAATATAAAATCTTGTATGTACTAAAGGAACAATCTACATGGTAATTGGAACTCCCAAATCAATCTCAGCAATAAGTAGTCGGAATGAACAATCTACATGGTAATTGGAACTCCCAAATTAAATATTGTAGAAATTTACAAGTACATTCAAGATTTACGATTCAGGAACAAAAAAAATTGAGAAAATTACTAGTCACAACTACTGATCTGGCCTCAATATCCAACCTGTTTCAACTCGCAAACCTAGGGTTTAGGGTTCGTCGCACCTTTCCTTGTGATTATTGAGTCGAAGATGGGCTCTGAGCAAGGGAAGGCGGAGCAAGGAGGATGGGAGTTTGATCTAGCGACGAGAGAGGCACGGGTTCGATCTGGCAGTGGAGAGTTGCGAGTTAGATTTGGCGGAGAGAGAGCCGCGAACTGCAGAGAAGCACGCCTAGCGACGAGAGTATTGTCGCCTAGGTTTTGTCCTCTCTCGAAGGTTGAGGAAGAGAGTGGGGGGTTAGAACTGAGAAGAAGAAGATGGAGAGGAATTAGAGAGAAAACGGAGAACACACTCACGGAACACAGATAATAAACGGAACTTCATCTCTCCTCAAGCGCCTAAATCTGAACCCTTCGATTCTAGATCGGACGGTTAAAAAACTTCAGCACACAGACCCTCTATGTGCTGGAGTCTAATTTAGCCTATCTCTATATTCCTATTTATCAACATCTGAGGGGGTATGTTGTCAATATTGTCATTTTTTATGAATCGAACAAACAAGTCTTTGGATGATATCTTGAATATTTGTATCTAATTATTGTAGACTAAATGATATCTAAATCCACTAAATTATTATTTTCAAAATCAAATCCAAATTATTTTACATATATAAAACTTTTTGAAAAGTCAGTCTATGTGTTAAAAGATGTTGATAACTAGAACATATCAAGTTCCAATGTGAATGTAACAATGTTGCTAACGTCGTGCATTATTCGCATATAGAAAAGCTATCATTTTATTTGGAACGTCGTACTCTGAATTATAGCCTATCTAATACTTGGTAAAAAATATATATATATATTCGAGATATATATATTAATTACCTATGTTGACTGGAGAACATAATTTATTGCTTGAAACAATACGAACCACGTTTTTGAGCGCTTACTCGAAGGATCTCTCCTCGGCTACAGTTGGTAACATGATACTGCTCTGATTCGGACGAGAACCAATTAGTTTCTTTATTATCTCCTTGATGAAGTCAATTCGGCATGCAGTTTCGGTTTGGTATTCTTCCTTATCAGCCTTAGCCCCTCTAGATGCCATTAATGGAGAAAATATATATCTATTCACGATGGAGAAGCAACCAAATGTTTTAGAGCTACAACTACAACTAGATTAAAATTAAGAAAATTAAGCAAAGGAAAGAAAAATAAACCTCTTGCAGCTGAGAACACGGAAAACTTGCTAAATATTATGATGTACATATATAGATATGCTAATAATTGGACATGATCTATATATATACATAGAAAACACAAACTAGAGCTAATTAAACCATGCGTTGCCAGCAAAAATATAATATAAAAATGAGTATAATTCTAGCAAAAGACAAATAGTTATAGAGTATCACTTTATAGAATTTTTTTTAAAAAAAATGTTATTTCACAATGTTTGAAATGTCAGACTATATTTAACCAAACGATCTCGACACCCACACACTTTATTTATATATTTTTATTTTTACTAGGAATTGTTTGGAATTTTTATTAGGATAATTTATGTTTACAAATGCTCTTTTAAATAGTTATTATTTTAGTATTTTTCGGATCTTGGATCTTTTATTTGAATTTTCTAGTATTTTTGGTACATTTTTTTAAGTTGGAGGCTGATTTGAGAATTTTCTCGAACCACGTGGATGCTAGCTTATATAACGGGTTTCTGACAATATCAGCTACTTGCTTGATCTTGTTGGTCATAGAGAATCTGAGGGGACCTTATACTTTTCTCTCCATTGTGTTTCCAACATTTGGACTCCTGGACAAAGACTTGAAAGACTTTAGCCACATCGACACAAGGGATCCGCGAAGGTTTAGGCGCGCAAGCTTTTTGAATGACGATTTCGGGTTCTGTTTTGTTATTGGAGCCCCTACCTATCGGGTACGAACCCCTAAAGGCTTCCTAGACTAATTTCAGGCGGCTCCGTACATGGCCATCGACAAGGTTAAAGGCGTTGGCATTGTGGAAAGGAGGAGAAGTGGGTTTGATATTCAATTTGTTACGGGGTTGGCTTATCTAGTGGGACCACCACCAGAATTGTACGGTTGAGATAGGACTCGGTACTGACCGGTATTTCTAGAGATTTGATTAGACCACGTTTAGATTTTCTAGGTTGTTACTATTCTCTTAATCATGATTTGGATGTTTTGTCTTTGACTTTCATGGAGCTTCTCTCGATTTATGCCCAGGCGTGCTTCGGTCTGTGGGAGTCTATAGTTGACTTGGTATGTCAACACAAGCCAAGTATTTACTATTTAGACATATAACAAGCATATTTTCTTTCTATTTTATACGCCAATCATTCAAGCAAGCATGTCTATGTTTCACTATTTTGTGCTGGAATTTTCATTTTTTATGCTTCTCATAGACTTTAATCATCATATAAACTTTAATGCAAAATTGCAAATCTTATAAACAATCTTAATCTACAGCTAATCTACTCAAGAATTGATAAATATGCACACGGTAATTCTTAATTCCACATAGTGCCATCGAGTTACAAGATGATAACTGTAGTTTGTTTCAGGGGCATTTTGGTTTCAGATAACCTGTAACCATATCAATCAAAGAACCAAAGGTTACAGATGACACATTACACTTGAATCCACTTTTTTTTTTTTTTTTTTTTTTTGAAAAAGTATGAAGGATGTTAGAACCAATCATACGTTAACTAATGGTGTGAAGTTAGGTAAGACTGACTATTTTGTACCAGGAAAGGGTAATCTTACATTTTGATCTATGAATTCTGTAAACTGGTAGGGCATAGGAAAAGATAGATTCCAAACAGTAATCGATGTTGTATCAGAATCCAGAAACAGGCAAAAGCAAAAACATAGACATCACTATTCATACTACTGTACATCTTGCACATAAGAGCCAATATCCCATTTATGTTGAAATGCTCATTTACTTCTGCCACAAGCATAACTAAATACCAATTTTATTTTTTATGTTCCAAAACTGCCCTTCCAAGGTGCTATGCAGCTTTGTTCACATTAATTACTGAACAAGAAGTCTAATTAAACCATCCATAAATTTAAAACCCAGAATGGCTAACTACAATCTATCTAACTAGCCAACTATTTTTCAATCTCTATTACTTATAAATGCACGTAACGCATAGGTGTTACACTCTAGGTCTAGAGAGTAAACAATTTTTTCTGTCGTTGGATCGACTTGATCTGTGGTTGGATGAGAATCGCTAGACCAAATAACGCTATCATTTGGTTTTCCATCTAATATAGAAACAAATTGAATAACAAATCTATTTGTATCGCTGGTAAATTAAGCAATATATTTTTATTGTCTAACATTATTTTGTTTCTTTATTTGCCCACATATGAGGGCATCTTATGCTAGTATTATATAACCATCCATAAATTTTAACCCCAGAATCACAGAGACAATGAAATTACATCTTTAGACCTTTTAAATATACAAAACTTATGTTAATCATTCTGGAACTGATTGTATTATTTTGAAAATAAACCTAACAAAAAAGAAAGTATTGAAGTCACTACCACAAAAAAGGCTTTCTGTAACAAGCCATTTATAACGTTTTCTCTTAAACATGTTACAGACCAGTTGGCGGGAAAATCCTCATTTAATCTGTAACGTTTTCCATATATTGCACGTTATAAAGATATCCCGTCATAAAAAAAAACATGTCAGGCCTTCTGTGACGTCTTTTATAAAATAAACGTCACAGATTTGTGACGCCTTTTAATTAAAAGACGTCACAGAAGCTAACGGACCTTTTGTGACGCTTATTACATAAAAGGCGTCACAGATTCTTTCAGATATTTTTGGCCAAAAAGATGGAATCAGATTATTTTTATATTATTAATGGCTTCTGTAACGCCTATTAGTTAAAAGGCGTCACAAATATGTGACTCCTTTTTCGTAATAAACGTCACGGAATGTGACAATATGTGACGTTTATTAGGAAAAAGGCGTCACAAATTCTCAGTAATTTAACACCCCGATCGACGTACTTCTTTCTCCCTCCTCCATTATTTTTTCTCTGCCGCTGCAACTAACCAATTAAAACCTTTGAAGAGATTTTCCATATTCAATTTCTCCAAAAAAATAGCCAAAAATATCGAAAAATTATTAAAAAATAAGAATTAGAAAGAGAAAGAGAAGGAGAGCATATTGAAGGTAAAAAAAATTAAATTTGAACAAATTTTCATATTTTCGTATTTTCTTGTTATTTTTATTTCGGTTTGTATTTAAAAAATAGGAAAAAATTATGAAAAAATCTGAAAAAAATAAATTTGTAAAGAGAGATAGAAGGAGAACATAATAGTTAAGAGAAATTAAATTTATTTCTTTTTTTCTATCTTTTGTCTTATTTTATTTCGGTTTTCTCTTTATTTTTGCTTTAAATATTAATGAATACTTGTTTTTGACATTAAATTTTCAGGTCTCATTCAAGAAGAAGAATTACATCACTAGGGTAGAAGAATTTCATCGTATTTAAGGTATTTTTCATTAACTTTTGGATTTTTTTCATTTTTTATTTCTAAATTTTGCATGCATTTAATAATTTGCATATGCATTTAATATTAATGGTATTGTCATATAGGACCAAAAAAATATCGAAACAAAAATATCGAATTTAGGTCGTTGCCCGTCTGAGATTAATCCATTAGGGATTAAATCTCGGATAGTCCCCATTTTTTGGGACTGCTCTTTGGATATTATGTCTCATTTAGGATTAGCGAGTGGTACGCTAGATGTAATCTGTTGTTTGAGAAAAATTTGACGGCATTTCCCTTTATGTTCCCACGGATGCGTTCTCACGATCAATCGTGTGTTGGCGCATTCAGGGAACATTAGGGAAAATGCTGCCGAATTTTTCTCAAACAACAGGTTACATCTAGCGTACACTCGCTAATGAGACAGAGTATCTAAAGAGTGGGTTAGGATGGTGACCGGCCCGAAAACATTAATTACTAAATTGACTCATACCCTGACATTTTGCATAAATTGTTTTCTTGTTTAGATGGATCGGACGTGGATGTACTCAAGTGATCGATCAGCATTTCTAAAAGGTGTTGAAGAGTTTATGCTTTGTGCTAAACAATATCTGAGAAAGATTGAAGATGAGAAAATTTGTTGTCCTTGTCGTTCTTGTAAGAATTTGCTGAAATCGTCTAATTTGGAAGAAGTGAGAGCTCATTTGATTAGAAATAGATTTCAACCGAATTATACTCGGTGGACACTTCATGGAGAGACTGGGATGGGACTTTTTAATGTTGGGACTAGTAAAAATGTATTCGATTCACAACATGATCAGGAAGAAAATGTATTATTGGATGATGAAAATGTATTTGGTGAAGGAAATGATGTATTTGGTGATGGAAATGATGTATTTGATAATGAAGATGTGTTTGAGACTGAAAATGTAGACAATACAGGATTGAATGTTGATTTAGATGAAATTTTGAATAATGTAGATGCAGACTTTGTTGATAATGTTGAAATTTTTGGTATGTTACGCGAGGAAGATAAGATAAAATTATATCCTGGTTGTGAATTGTCTAAACTTACTGCTGTGTTCAAATTGTTTAATCTGAAAGCCAAAAATGGATGGAGTGATGCCAGTTTCACATCTTTGCTTAAACTTTTGCGTACAGATTTCCTTCCCAAAGATAATCAGTTGCCGGATTCAATATATAAGGCCAAAAAAATGTTGTGTCCTTTGAAACTCGATGTAGAGAGAATTCATGCATGTCCAAATGACTGTATATTATTTCGAGATGAGTACAAAGATCTGGATAAATGTCCAAAGTGTAAAGCATCACGGTATAAACCGAGAGATGATCCGATTGAGGAAGGTAGTAAGGGACCAGCTGCAAAGGTTTTGTTTTATCTCCCAATAATTCCAAGATTTCAGAGGCTTTTTGCTAATGCGAAGGATGCCAAATTGTTGAGATGGCACGTGGATTGTCGGAAAAAGGTGATGGAATGCTCCGGCATCCAGCAGATTGTCCGGATTGGACGAACATAGACGGTGCTTTTGAAGAATTCGGCAGTGAACCTAGAAATTTGAGATTGGGGTTATGCACAGATGGGATGAATCCTTACGGCAACATGAGTAGCTGTCAAACTACGTGGCCAGTCTTATTGTGTATTTACAACCTTCCTCCATGGTCATACTTGTGGACTTCAAAAAAAAGGCTTATGGAGACGACCCTTTTATACTTGCAAATAAGCAAGCCATGCAAGTGTTCTACGTTGAAGATCCATCCGACAAGAGACGACATGTTGTCTTGTCAGGAAAGAGACGCATTGTTGGTGTTGGAGGTGTTGTGGACGAAGAAGCATACGACCACTTTGAGGAAACACCTCCATTTTCCACCGGTATCGATGATGCATCACAACCAGTATCGATCAGTCACAAGCGTGCAGACAACACGGAAGGCGTGTGGGTCAGTAAGCGAAAGAAAAAGAAGAAAGCAGATACATAAGATATCCTATGTGAGTTACTATATATTTGATACTTACATTTTTCTATTATTTTTATAGTATTTGATACTTACATTTTTCTATTATTTTTGCAGGTCGTTAATTGGTTCAAATTTTAATAATATGTATTTTTTTAGTTGTAATTTTAGTGGTATTTTTGGTAATATGTATTTTTTAATTTTTAGTAATATGTACTTTCATTTTTAGTTATATGTCTCAATGTAAGTATTTTCATTTTTATTTTTTATAAATTTTTAAATGGAAATAAAAACTAAAAGTAATTAAAAACTAAAAGTAATTATTGAAAATAAAAAGAAAAACCAAATGTAATAAAATTAAATGGAATTTAAATGGAAATAAATACTAAAAAGTAATTAAAAACTAAAAGTAATTATTGAAAATAAAAAGAAAAACCAAATGTAATAAAATTAAATGGAATTTAAATGGAAATAAATACTAAAAAGTAATTAAAAACTAAAAGTAATTAAAATCTAAAAGTAATTAAAAACTAAAAGTAATTATTGAAAATAAAAAGAAAAACCAAATGTAATAAAATTAAACGGAAATAAATACTAAAAAGTAATTAAAAACTAAAAGTAAAATGAAAATCGCTTCGGGATGTAATAATGGAAGGTAAATGGAATTTAATTTATTGAAATTCGCTTCGCGCTTCGGGAATATAATCCGCCAAAACCAAAAAAATTTAAAACGTTTCTGTAACGCCTATTAGGAAATAGACGTTACAGATCTGTGACGTCTATTTTCTAATAGGCGTTACAGAAGGTATTTTTTGATTTTTGGGCAGAAAAAAAATAAAAGGGAAAGCCTTCTGTAACGCCTATTAGGAAATAGACGTTACAGAAGGGTTATAGAAATTCTAAAAAAAAGGAAAGCCGCCTCTATCTCTCTGTCGACATTCTCAAAATTTTTCTAAGTACCTCGAACTCTTTCACTCTCTCGACACCGACAGCACCCAAGCTCCGCCGCTACTCTCTCTCGATCCGCCGCTTCTCTCGACAGCGACAGCTGATAAGCGGAAATTATGCATATAAATATCGCTTATATTAGGACTTAATTCCATTAATTATGTGTGTTTCTAATGTTTTAATTGTTAATTTAGGTTAGAAGCAAGGTACTGCTATGGCTACTTTTATTTTGTACAGGATCTGTGTGATTTTGCCACTCTTGAAGCGAGGAAACTGAAGTCTGATCATGATCTGCGGCCCACCGAAGGTTTGTGCGACCCACAGGAAGACCCAGCGTGTAGCAGGTGAGACTTGGCAGCATAGAAGATTTCTGCGACCCGCAGGACTCGACAGCGGGCCGCAGAAGAAGCAACCGACAGCCCAAAATAGCCTGACCAAGTTCTGCACCCACCTCTACACCGACATATCTATTTCCGGCGCCTCAAAACCACGTCTCCGACAGTTTTAGAGCCATCCCACGTCTATATAAACACCAGAGCAGATCAGAAAAAGGGTTCGTGAGTTGAGAGAAAATTCTGCTAAGTAAGAGAGCAATCAAGGGTTTTCAGCGGGCCGCAGGGAGCATCAGCAACCCGCTGAAAGAGTGGCAGAGAGCAGAAAAGGGAGATTCTGGATTCCATCTGTTGTAATCTTGTTTCTTTCTTTATGTTTTCTTATTATTCAGATACCTTTTGTTGTTTTATGATGTATACTCGTGAGTAGTCGTATATTAGGGGCCATAGTAGTGAACCTTTTTAAGTTTATGATTGATAATATGCTTTAAGTTATATTTTCTTTGTTTGCATGTTGTGTTTTATGCTTTGTTTGAATTGCTTAGATTATTCTATCTGAATTGCTTAAGTCGAATTGCTTGCACCCATTAAAAGAGACGTCTTTTGATTGTTAGGTGGTTAAATCCAAAAGTTCTTAAGTGATTAGGATAAAGTATGGTAAACACGATAGTTAGTGCCGGAAGGTCAAACTAGGGTTAAGAAACGGAAGTTGAAACCCTTCCCAATTACGGAAGTATAGGGAGTCGTAGGTCATAAAGCATAAACTAATTTAACTTAGACCAAGAAACGGAAGTTGAAATCTAGGTTGAATTAGAGAGAGTTAATGTTAACTTTAGGTAACCTAGCCTTAAACGGAAGTGGGACTTAGGAACCTTAGTTAGGATTAATTATCTACACAAAACAACAATTAAAATATGCAAAAAGTTGAGTCTGCGCCAAACCTAGCGGGCCGCAGGAGGTTTCTGCGGGTTGTCTATGACCCAGGCTTCTGCGACCTTCTCAGGGGTCAGCGACCTGAGTTTCAGCGGGCCGCAGATGATCTCTGCGAGCCGCTGATTCTGGAGTAAACTGAAAAGTATTAACTACTAGTCAACCCCTAATTCTTAATTAGTGTTTTAATCCTTTTAACTCATTGAACCGTTTAATTTAGGACTTTTATTTAACTGCAAACCATTACTTTAGATTTGTTACAAACATTATTTCTTTATACCTTTAATCTAGTTAATCAATAGATTAATTTACTTAATTAATTGAATATTCCGTCTCTGTGGTTCGACCCCGATAATACTTAGACGATTGTTGTACGCTTGCAACTGATTTTAGGTAGAATTGGGTAATAATTTAAGTATTGATATTTTACATCAAGCTTTTTGGCGCCGTTGCCGGGGACGGTGACGATAATTAGGTTTTATTTTCTTTTGATTAATTAGATTTTTTCTATCTTCACATTATTTTTGTTTTCTCAATCTACAGGTGTGAACACTGGCAGGTGGGCGTGGAAAGAAGAAACCAGCCAGTACTAGCAACTCAAGTGCGCGAAAACCGAGACCGTGTGAAGAAGGAGCCTCTCAGCCTTCCCCTCAGACTATTTCTGCGACCCGCAGAAACCCTCAGCGGGCCGCCAGAAAAGCTCCTGAAGGCAGAGAGAAGACTGTTGCAATCTCATCGGCCCGTCCAGTCCTCAAGACCTACCAGAGGGAAGGAAGGGATTCGTCTGGAGACAACCAACAGATACCAACTTCTGCGACCCGCACAAACCTCCAGCGGGCCGCTGAAATCGGGTCTAACACGATTGAAGACCCAAAATCTGAGACTTCCGACATTTCTGACACCGAGACAGATCCGATGGCAGAACAAGCACTACAGGAACGGATCGAGGAAGAGATCAGGAACCGAGAGGAAGCGAGGAGGAACCGACCTCTTCGCACAATAAACGCCCCTGCCGCAACTCATGTTGGACTAGGAGTTGCACCTCCAAATCCGGGCAGAGCTAGGGACATCGCTTTCAACCCTAGCCTCATCACACTCATCCAGCAGAACATGTTTGGCGGAGACCCGTTCGAGGATGCCAACCAACACTTGACGGAGTTCTTACAAAATTGCACAACTCTCAACTACGATCAAGTTCCAGATGACACAATTCGCCTTACTCTTTTCCCTTTTACTTTAAGGAATAGAGCTAAAGCTTGGTTAGGTGGTTTCAAGACCACACCTTTTGAGACTTGGGACGCCTTAGCCAAGGCCTTTCTAGACAAGTTTTACCCTAGGGAGAAAACGGTCCAAATAGTTAGGCAAATAAACACTTTCAAGCAAGAATATGATGAAAACCTTAGTGAAGCTTGGGAAAGGTTTAAGGACCTCCAACGAATGTGTCCACACCATGGAATTGATGATGGTAGATTAATTAGTTGTTTTTATGATGGTTTAACTCCTCTAATTCGTCAAAGTGTTGACAATACTGCAGGTGGTTTGTTTTTGGATCTTGGATGCGACGATGCAATCAACTTGATGGAGAGATTGGCTCAAGCCCAAACCAATTGGTCGGGGCGATCAAGGCAAAAAGGAGTGATCGAGGTGGACAAGTCTACACAAGTGCAATCTCAACTAGACGCTCTCACCGCCATGGTCAAGAAGATGACGGAGAAGAAGGCAATCCACTTCTCCAAGTTCATGCATGCCAACTTTGTTCGGAGGAAGGACATCTTGCACCCGATTGCCCTCAAATCCAAAAGAACGAGCCAGTTGAGGAGGAGGTTAGCGCTCTCAACAATGGTCCAACCTATTTCCCACCAACCAACAACTACAAGGATCCACGCAACCATGCGGGTTTCTCATACTCAAACCCTAATGGAGCGGCGAATCCGGGATCTTTTGGGAATAGGAATGGAGGGGGTGGATTTCAAGCGAACTCAAGCCAATACTCGCAGCACCGCGCTGTTGTTGACAAGTTTATGAGAGATCAATCTGGATGGAACCGACAAGTGGTAGATGAGATGAGAGAAATTCGGAAAGCCATGGAACAACTTCTTGCAAATCAAAATTCCATGGTTAACCAACCGGGGAACGGAGTAATGACCAAAACTGGCATGTTTCCAAGTCAACCAGAGCCTAACCCAAAGGCATACGTCAATGCCATCACACTCCGAAGCGGCACCAACTACGAAGGACCAGAAATGCCAGCTGATTCGCTCTCTGGCCCAGTTTCAGCGACCCGCAGCCCAGTTCAGCAACCCGCAGAGCCAGGGATGAGGGTGGTCGCAGAGGAAGACAGCGGGTTCGTACTTGTTGATCCTCCAGCCCAGAAACCTGCGACCCGCAGTGACGACCTGCGACCCGCAGAACCTGCGCCAGACAGACAGAGAGAGAAGGGCACAGCCGCAGTCCCCCATACGACCTACCATGCAGTTCCCTTTCCTCAGAGGCTTGCAAAGGTCAAGGAGAACAGGGAATTTGCTAAGTTCCTCCAGCTACTCAAACAACTATCGGTAACAATCCCTTTCACTGATGCTTTGACTAGGATGCCCTCCTACGCTAAATTTTTGAAAGATATTCTTAGTAATAAGCGGAGGATTGATGAATGCCAAACGGTGACCTTGACGGAGGAGTGCAGCGCTCTTATCCTCAACAAGCTGCCACCAAAGATGAAAGATCCGGGCAAGTTTGCGATTCCATGCAAGATTGGAAGAGCGAGCATCAAGAAAGCATTGTGCGACTTGGGAGCGAGTGTGAGCCTCATGCCAAAGTCGATTTTCGACAAAATTGGAGTTGGAGAGTTGAAAGATACAAGGATGTCTCTCCAATTAGCCGACCGATCAGTTCGCTTTCCTCTTGGAGTTGTGGAAGACGTGCCTCTACAAGTAGGTAATCTCTTTGTTCCTTGCGATTTTGTTGTTGTAGATATGGAGGAAGATATGGAGGTGCCCATCATCCTTGGACGACCTCTTCTTGCCACTGCTGGAGCAATGATTGATGTGAAGAATGACAAGATGTCCTTGGAGATAGGCGATGAGAAGATCGAGTTCGAAATCGAGAAAGCCATGAAGATGCCACCTTGCTACGACTCAATTTTCATGGTGGAGGCGCTCGATGAGATGGTGGAGGAGACTATCTTCTCAAGGATCGTGAAGGCGTACGAATCCTTCTCTGAAACCATCGAGGAGGTCGAGGCAGACTATCTGTTCAACGAAATTTTGCAAGCGATAGAGCCTCAGCCACCTCTCTTTCCCAGTTCCTGCGGCCCGCTGGCCTCATCAGCGGCCCGCCAAACCTTCTCAGTTCAGTTCAACCACGCAGACACAGTTCTCAGCCTGGACACCAATACCTGGAGCTGAAGCCTCTGCCCGACAGCCTCAGGTACGAATACCTAGGCCCAGACCAGACATACCCTGTCATAGTCAATGCCCATCTCGACAAGGACCAGACCGACAAACTCTTGAAGGAGCTAAGGGCACATCGAAGGGCAATTGGCTATTCAATTGAAGATCTCAAGGGTATTGACCCGTCAATTTGCACGCACCGAATCTTGCTTGAAGAAGGGTCTAAGCCATCCATTGAGCACCAGCGAAGACTTAACCCAAACCTTAGTGAAGTTGTTAGGAAGGAGGTGTTGAAGTTGTGGGATGCGGACATTATTTATCCAATTTCCGATAGTGAGTGGGTAAGTCCAGTTCATGTAGTACCTAAAAAGGGAGGAACCACGGTTATGAAGGCCGAGAACAATGAACTGATCCAAACAAGGGTTGTAACGGGTTGGAGGATGTGCATAGACTACCGAAAACTCAACACCGCCACACGCAAGGATCATTTCCCCCTACCTTTTGTGGATCAACTCTTGGAGCGCCTTGCCAACCACTCCTACTTTTGCTATTTGGATGGCTATTCGGGTTTCTTCCAAATCCCCATTCATCCAAAGGACCAAGAGAAGACGACCTTCACATGCCCCTATGGAACTTATGCCTATAGGAGAATGCCATTTGGGTTGTGCAACGCCCCCGCCACCTTTCAAAGAGCCATGATGGCTATATTTTCAGATTTTATTGAAAAGGACATGGAAGTTTTCATGGATGATTTTTCGGTTTATGGTACATCTTTTGATCATTGTTTATCTAACTTGTCTAAGATATTGCAGCGATGCGAGGATATCAACCTAGTTCTTAATTGGGAGAAGTGCCACTTCATGGTTCAAGAAGGTGTGGTGTTAGGTCACAATGTCTCTTCCAAGGGCATTTCGGTCGACAAGGCAAAGATTGAGGTCATAGAGAAGATGAGCAACCCTACATGTGTCAAGGATGTGCGAAGTTTCCTTGGCCATGCCGGTTTTTATCGACGATTTATCAAAGACTTCTCTAAGATTGCAAAACCATTAACTAATCTTACAATGAAAGATGTTGAATTTAATTTTTGATAATGATTGTGTTAATGCATTTTGTAGGTTGAAGGAAGCCTTAATATCTGCCCCCATATTACAACCACCGGATTGGACACAACCATTCGAGTTGATGTGCGATGCAAGCGACTTTGCGGTGGGAGCGGTGCTTGGACAGCGCAAGGACAAGAAGCCATGTGTCATATACTATGCGAGCAAGGTGTTGGATGAAGCCCAAATCAACTACACCACCACCGAAAAGGAGTTGCTCGCTGTTGTCTTTGCTCTAGACAAGTTTCGACCCTACCTGGTCGGATCTAAGGTGATTGTGTACACGGACCACTCGGCACTCAAGTTTCTCATGAGCAAGAAGAATGCCAAGCCTCGCCTCATCCGTTGGGTCCTTCTCTTGCAAGAATTTGATTTGGAGATCCGAGACAAGAAGGGGACAGAGAATTCAGTAGCAGACCACCTCTCCAGGCTCAGATGGGACGAACCAAAGCCGTTACCAATCAACGAGAACTTCCCACATGAGCAACTGCTGTCTGTCGGCCCAGTTTCAGCGACCCGCAGGCCATCTCAGCGGCCCGCAGAGGATCCCGTCGACCCGCACATCTCGAGCGAGCTTGGGGGGATTTCCGCGACCCGCACAAACCTCCTGCGGCCCGCCAGAACTGAGCAGATGCCCTGGTTTGCTGATTTTGCGAATTATCTGGCAACCGGCATGCTTCCACCTGAGCAGACGTACCAGCAAAAGAAGAAGTTTCTCTCTGATGTCAAGTACTACTTCTGGGAGGACCCAATCCTTTGGAAACTGGGAGTTGATGGGATGTTTCGTCGATGCGTGCCTCATGAAGAAATCCACGACATCCTTTTCCAATGCCACTCATCTTCTTATGGAGGTCATGCTTCTCACACCAAGACAGCCACCAAGATCCTTCAATCTGGGTTCTATTGGCCAACAATCTTTAAGGATACTCGTGCCTATATACTTGCATGTGATCAATGCCAAAGGACGGGTAATATTTCTAATAGACATGAGATGCCATTGAACTCAATTTTAGAAGTGGAAGTTTTTGATGTGTGGGGGATTGACTTTATGGGACCTTTTCCATCTTCATGTGGATACCAATACATCCTTGTAGCGGTAGATTATGTGTCAAAATGGGTTAAAGCCGTAGCATGTAAGAAAGCCGATTCAATGGCAGTTAGGAAGTTATTTAAATCATTCATCTTTCCTAGATTTGGTGTACCTAAAGTTGTGATAAGCGATGGAGGGAAACACTTTATCAATCGCCAATTTGATAACCTTTTAACAAAGCTAGGGGTAAGACACAAGGTAGCCACACCTTACCATCCTCAAACTAGTGGGCAAGTTGAGATATCCAATCGTGAGATTAAGAATATTTTGCAAAAGACGGTTGGAAGGTCAAGGAAAGATTGGGCCCTCAAGTTGGATGATGCATTATGGGCATACCGCACCGCCTACAAGACACCTATTGGCATGAGCCCATTCAAATTGGTTTATGGAAAGGCATGCCATCTACCTGTGGAATTGGAACACAAAGCTTATTGGGCAACTCGCGCAATTAACTTTGATTAGAAGGAAGCGGGGGAGAAACGAGTTTTGGACTTGCATGAGTTGGAAGAGATTCGGTTGAGAGCCTATGAAAGTGCTAGAATTTACAAGGAACGCACCAAGCAATGGCATGACAAGCGTATCCTAAGGCGAGAGTTCAAGGAGGGCGATTTGGTCCTTCTTTTCAACTCAAGGCTAAGGCTATTTCCGGGCAAGTTAAGGACTCGTTGGTCTGGACCTTTTGAGGTAAGAAAAGTGTATTCTTTTGGGGCAGTAGAGCTTTGGAGAGAGGACAAGTCCATGGGAAGTTTCAAGGTGAATGGACAACGTCTCAAGTTGTACTCAATGAACGTGTCGAGGCATGGAGAGGAAGAGCAAGTCTACTTTCTCACCGACCCGGCACCAGCCGAGACGTAGATATGAGGAGTCGAGCTCAAGACTTTAAACGAGCGCTACTTGGGAGGCAACCCAAGGGTTTAATTAAAAAAAAATTAGGATTTTTATTTTTCCTTTCAAAAATACAACAAAAATACAAAAAAAAAATTCTAAAAAAAAAATAAAAAACGAAAATAAAAAATTATAAAACCAGAAAAACACATAAAAAAGTAAGAAAATTGAAAAACACAAAAAAATTAGGAGTAGAGAGAAAATTATTGGGCAAAATTGACCTTAATTCACCTAACTTACTTATCACGTTTAACTTTTGCAATTCTGAAAAACTTAGCTAAAGTTGAGATATTTCATGGAAGTTCCTAACTTTTGTCCTTTCTTCATTCGATTAAATCGATCAAATTCATGTGATTTTCTTTTGAAAATTTTCTAAATTCTTCAATTCTGCTCAAACTTTACTCAAATCATCATCTAGTCATCTAATGATTATTTCCTAGACCTATCTACATGCATCTACATGACTTAATTATGCATTATATACAAAACTATATGAAAATGCAAAGAAATCAACTGTCTGGATGCATTATTAAACAGTTCAATGAGTTGAGAGAAAATTCTGCTAAGTAAGAGAGCAATCAAGGGTTTTCAGCGGGCCGCAGGGAGCATCAGCAACCCGCTGAAAACCTCTGCGGCCCGCCGAAAACCTCGTTCCAGAAACAGAAAGACATCCAAAACCACTGAACTCACCCAATTCTCATGGCACCTAAGTTGTTTGATAAAATTTTTAAGAGGAGGGGAAGTAAGAAGAGTTCTCAGGGGTTTGGTGAGGGTTCCTCTGCCCCGGTGCAGCAGCCGGTGGAAGAGAGGCCCGAGAGCCCGGATTTTGATGAAGTCGAGCGTGCTGTTTTTGGCAGTGAGGAAAGGGATGTAGAGGAGCAGGGAAATATGAGTGTTGATCAGAACAATGAGGAGAAAGAAGTGGAGTATTATGAGGGGGAAACCACTGAAGAGGAAGAAGAAGATGGGGATGATCCCGCTAGTCCATCAGGAAGCAATTATGAAGATGAGATAGCTCGGGCAGCGACTGGTGCTGTCCCGGGTAATGAAGAGAGTGAGGGAGAAGATGAAGAGGAAGGGGACGGTGGTGACAACATGGCCATTGATGAGGATGCGGTGGTCACTCTCACCAAACCCGCCAAATCCTCCAAAACCGTCAAGCAAGAGCTTGCCGGCCATGAGCCGGTTTTCTATGAGGCCGAGGCCAAGGTCCGGTATGGACGGTTGAGGGAGAAAAAGATAGAGAATAGCCGCTGCCTCGACCCTCAAGTCTTGAAGCAATTGGGCATAGAGGATGATTTTTACATGCTCACCGAGAAAGCGGGGTTTTTGAGGGCATTCTGGGAGATAGATGAGCCCTCCTATACCCGGCTTGTCATCGAATTTCTTTGCACATACGACTTCTGGTTTGATCGGACCACGGGGAAGTATATGGCGAGTTGGATTTTCCGCGATGTGCAGTATACCAAGACCGAGGATGAGATAGCCGATTACTTTGGCTTGAAGAGAGGGGGCTTATTGTGAGTTTTCTAATTTCCCTCTTTTATTTTCTCTTAGGTAATTAATGACACTAGGGACAGTGCCATGAATTAAGCTTGGGGGGGGGGGGGTAAATAGGAAAATTAGAGAATTTATGATGTTATCTAGGAATTGCATGCATTTTTCGCATTTTTGGCTCTGTCAGGTTTGTTTTCAGCGGGCCGCAGTCCCTTTCAGCGGGTCGCAGAAAACATAGCTGGCAGAGCTCTGAAATTTTCTAAGTTGGAGAATTTCAGTGGGCCGCTGAGTCACCCACTCAGCTCGCTGCTAAGGCAGCGGGTTGCAGAAATACTCAGCGGGTCGCTGGAATTCATCCAGACAGTTGATTTCTTTGCATTTTCATATAGTTTTGTATATAATGCATAATTAAGTCATGTAGATGCATGTAGATAGGTCTAGAAAATAATCATTAGATGACTAGATGATGATTTGAGTAAAGTTTGAGCAGAATTGAAGAATTTAGAAAATTTTCAAAAGAAAATCACATGAATTTGATCGATTTAATCGAATGAAGAAAGGACAAAAGTTAGGAACTTCCATGAAATATCTCAACTTTAGCTAAGTTTTTCAGAATTGCAAAAGTTAAACGTGATAAGTAAGTTAGGTGAATTAAGGTCAATTTTGCCAAATTAAAAAGTTAGGTCAATTAAGGAGATTAAAAATTAGGTCTAGAGCCGAATAGCCATTCATTGTTTTCAAGTTTGTTAAAAGTCGAAGATGTAAATACACAACATAAAAAAAAAAAAATCGAAAAAACCAAAGATAAAATAAAAAAGGGGAACTAAAAAGCGGTGCTCTGACGATGGCCATTGCGGAAGGCTATAGGTTTGTGTGGATAGAAAAATGGATCCATCAAAGTAAAATTGAAGAAAACTTCAAAATAAAAATCCACACTCATCTGACCGACCTTTGTCGCAAACAATCCATGCCCCATGGAAAATCACAAGTTGTAAATAAAGATAATTAATAATTCAACCCAAAAACTTTTGGAATAGAATGGGTGGGGATTTGTACCTTTTTTTTCCGCCTCACTTTAGTTCGACTTCCAAATGCGTTTTCGAAAATTAAAATGATTGGCTAAGTAACCAAAAGACCTAATAAGAATTGAGTTAATTGATTTTAATTGTTTAATTTTGGTAGGATTAAGGTTTTATTTCATTTTAAATTACTTGTTGCATTAGCTTTTGTGAATCGATAAACTTAGGGATTGATGGGATAAGTCATGGAAGGTAATAGCTAGAGTCCTAGGGAGAATTCGATACGAATTACAAGATCATCAAAGAAATTTTATTGCAAAATCTGATGTGAAGTTTGGAAATTTGATTTTGAAAATTGCTCAAGTCATTGTTTAGTTATTTTAGTGATATTTTCTTAGACTTTGTAGATAATACATGTGGTTAATTGTTGTTAAGTCTTGAAACAGACCTTTAAGAGTGAGCTTTGCTTGGGGACAAGCAACGTTTAAAGCTTGGGGGATTTGATAAGCGGAAATTATGCATATAAATACCGCTTATATTAGGACTTAATTCCATTAATTATGTGTGTTTCTAATGTTTTAATTGTTAATTTAGGTTAGAAGCAAGGTACTGCTATGGCTACTTTTATTTTGTACAGGATCTGTGTGATTTTGCCACTCTTGAAGCGAGGAAACTGAAGTCTGATCATGATCTGCGGCCCACCGAAGGTTTGTGCGACCCACAGGAAGACCCAGCGTGTAGCAGGTGAGACTTGGCAGCATAGAAGATTTCTGCGACCCGCAGGACTCGACAGCGGGCCGCAGAAGAAGCAACCGACAGCCCAAAATAGCCTGACCAAGTTCTGCACCCACCTCTACACCGACATATCTATTTCCGGCGCCTCAAAACCACGTCTCCGACAGTTTTAGAGCCATCCCACGTCTATATAAACACCAGAGCAGATCAGAAAAAGGGTTCGTGAGTTGAGAGAAAATTCTGCTAAGTAAGAGAGCAATCAAGGGTTTTCAGCGGGCCGCAGGGAGCATCAGCAACCCGCTGAAAGAGTGGCAGAGAGCAGAAAAGGGAGATTCTGGATTCCATCTGTTGTAATCTTGTTTCTTTCTTTATGTTTTCTTATTATTCAGATACCTTTTGTTGTTTTATGATGTATACTCGTGAGTAGTCGTATATTAGGGGCCATAGTAGTGAACCTTTTTAAGTTTATGATTGATAATATGCTTTAAGTTATATTTTCTTTGTTTGCATGTTGTGTTTTATGCTTTGTTTGAATTGCTTAGATTATTCTATCTGAATTGCTTAAGTCGAATTGCTTGCACCCATTAAAAGAGACGTCTTTTGATTGTTAGGTGGTTAAATCCAAAAGTTCTTAAGTGATTAGGATAAAGTATGGTAAACACGATAGTTAGTGCCGGAAGGTCAAACTAGGGTTAAGAAACGGAAGTTGAAACCCTTCCCAATTACGGAAGTATAGGGAGTCGTAGGTCGTAAAGCATAAACTAATTTAACTTAGACCAAGAAACGGAAGTTGAAATCTAGGTTGAATTAGAGAGAGTTAATGTTAACTTTAGGTAACCTGGCCTTAAACGGAAGTGAGACTTAGGAACCTTAGTTAGGATTAATTATCTACACAAAACAACAATTAAAATATGCAAAAAGTTGAGTCTGCGCCAAACCTAGCGGGCCGCAGGAGGTTTCTGCGGGTTGTCTATGACCCCAGGCTTCTGCGACCTTCTCAGGGGTCAGCGACCTGAGTTTCAGCGGGCCGCAGATGATCTCTGCGGGCCGCTGATTCTGGAGTAAACTGAAAAGTATTAACTACTAGTCAACCCCTAATTCTTAATTAGTGTTTTAATCCTTTTAACTCATTGAACTGTTTAATTTAGGACTTTTATTTAACTGCAAACCATTACTTTAGATTTGTTACAAACATTATTTCTTTATACCTTTAATCTAGTTAATCAATAGATTAATTTACTTAATTAATTGAATATTCCGTCCCTGTGGTTCGACCCCGATAATACTTAGACGATTGTTGTACGCTTGCAACTGATTTTAGGTAGAATTGGGTAATAATTTAAGTATTGATATTTTACATCAACAGCACCCAAGGTTCTCTCGATCCGCCGCTTCTCTCGACTAGCTCCTTCCACTCCTCGACAGCGACTCCTCGACAGCGACAGCCCTACTTCCTCGACAGCGACAGCACCACCAGCATCCAAGGTTCGATCTCCCCCTTTATCTATTTTAATTTTAAAATTTAAAATATAGTAGGGGCTGTTATGCAAATTTTGTGGGACTGTTTGCAATTTCGTCTAAAAATTAGGGGCTGTTTTGCAAAATGTTATGAATTGAATTTGCTTGATAAATGTTATGGATTGAATTTGCTTGATAAATGTTATAGATTGAATTTGCTTGATAAATGTTATGGGATATAAATGGGGCTGTTTGCTTGATAAATGAATTTTGTGGGGCTGTTTGCTTGATTTATGGATTGAATTTGCTTGACAAATGTTATGGGGCTGTTATGGGATAGAAATGGGGCTGTTGTGGGATATAATGGGGCCGTTATGGGGTTAAAATGGTAAAACTATATATATATAGGGGAGGTTATGTCAAAATTTTATAAAAAAATCTATATACGACCATTTTGATTGAAAATTGAAATTGTTATTGGGTTTAGATGGAGAATGACAAGAAGATTGTTTCGGAGAAAGAGAATGAGAATGTTAAGGAGGTTCAAAAGGAAGAGGAGTCGTACACTTATTTCGGCCGAAAAATAAAAACGCCAATTAAGAGAAGAAGTGTATCGGCTGTACGTCGTTTTCCAGTGGGATGTGGCAGGGAGACTAAGGCTAAGGTGGAGGAGGCACCGTATGAAGAGGCCCTAAGCGAGGAGGAAGAGGAGAAGGACGAGGGTGGCTCTAGTAAGAGTAAGGATGAGGAGGGGGGTGAGAAGAAGAAGTAGGATTTAGGGTTTAAATTTCTAGTTTGTTTCTTCTAGTGTTTATGAACTTATGTTTGTGCTTGTTTTAGGATGCGACTTGTGTTATTTGAACTTATGTTTGTGCTTATGTTTGAACTTATGTTTATGAATTTATGTGTGTGCTTATTTCAACTTGTGTTAACTGCTTGTGTCAATTGTTTATCTACTTATTTATCTATTTATTTGTGTCAATTCATTAATAATTTATATGTATTATAGGTTTCATTGGACAGTCATTGTTGTTGATGCCCACAAAGAGAGAGTATATTATGTGGATTCCTTGGTACGCGACAATCCCATAGATCAATTATTAATTAGGCCGTTTATAACAACGTAAGTTTTAGATTCTAAATAGACAATTTGATATTGTGAAAAATAAATATATATATATAAATTAAATCTAATTTAATTAATTGAATTGCATGTAGGGCATACAAATTTTACAAGATGGAGAAGACTAGCAAGGCTATACGTAAAGCTAATATATTACGCTGGTACGAATTGAAGGTACGTTAACAATATCTTATGGATTTAGAATTTAGAGATTAAAATTTCTGAAACTAGTCCAATTTTCTAATCAACTATTTGTTTGAATTGTGATTTTAGGCTCCGAAGCAAAATGGCAATACAGAGTGTGGATACTTCACAATGTGTGCCATGAGACAATTATTATTCTATGTGAGAGGAGTCGGAGAACTACCCAAGGTATTGCATTTTCATATTTAGAGTTTAATAGCCGTTTACCAAATAATATAGGATTAGGGTTTACGGTTTTGGATTTAGGGGTTTAGGGTTTAGATACAATTTTGATGTGGCTTGTTTAGGGTTTGATAATTAACAAACTTTCAAATAAATCCGGTAGTATAATATAATTAACTTAGGCTTAGGATTTAGGGTTTCATAAAAATCAAATAGTTTGGGAATTTATGATATAAACTAATATGATGTTTTCGATTGTTTTTGTTAAATCAAATATTGTAGCAAATCGATCCAGTTGGAAAACCGTTTACGAAAGAAAACATTGGAGAAGTCGTCGATGAACTTATGGAATTCATGTATTCGAATGTATTTGGATAACTTAATTTGTCGTACATTTGTAAATAAAATTGATATCTTAATTGGTTTTTTTTCATTTGATATGTGCTTGATATATATATGTGGATTGCATGATGAATATGTGTGCTTGATATGTGAATCTGTTTTGGTACATTGAAAATCAATGTACCAGTTGGTACGGCTAGCAATATGGGGCTAGCCACAAAATATCGCTTGTACAAAAAAAAAACATTTTATAAATTTGTAACGTTTATTATTAAAAAACCGTCACAGATTTATGACGTTTAATAACTATTAGGCGTTACAAAAGGGTTAATGGGAAAAGGAATAAAATAAATAGAAAATATAATTCTGGAACTTCTGTAACGCCTTTTGGGAAATAGACGTCACAGATCTGTGACGTCTATTTCGTTAAAGACGTTACAAAAGGCAGCGTACAAAGAAATTTCAAAAATTAAAAGCATCAATCTGTAACGCCTTTTAGGAAATAGACGTTACAGATCTGTGACGTCTATTTCCTAAAAGGCGTTACAGATTTATAACGCTTTTTAATTTTGTGACGGAGGGTACTGTAACGTGCCCATAAACGTTACAGATTCCTTTTTTTTGAACGTTACAGAACAGGAAATTTCGCGTAGTGAGTTCTAGAAATCCAAATTAAATCCACAAAATTATCTTACACTTGCATAAGGAATTCATGGGAGAACATTTAGTATCATATAATTTACCTGACAAGACATAAAGGGGAAAAAAATCCAAATGACATTATAATTAAATTATTCTACTTGAAAAAAATAAACAGTTTCACCACCAGCCACTGGAAATTGGGCTGTCCATGTGGCAATCCGCCTATTAAGATTAGGGCCTCCTCCCTCAACGCTGGCCCACATCTCCAGCGGAGTCACTTTATGCACATTTCTGTTGAATCGAGCAGACCTGTCAACGGCAGACGATTACCGTTTTGCCGTAACGTTAAGAACAAACGAAACGGTTAACGATAGACCATTTCGTTGCGTTTCGGTAAACGGAACGGTAAACGAAACACCAAATTATACCGTTTAAACCGTTTCAGTCTCATTTCAAACCGTTATATGTGTATTTCGGTAAACGGAACGGTAAACGAAACGATTTTTGTGCCGTTTCGGTAAACGGAACGGTAAACGAAATGATTTTTATACCGTTTTTCAAAACGAAACGGAAACGGTTTGACGGTATGCCGTGTTTTTTTAACACGTTTGACACCCCTAGAATCGAGCGTTTTCAGCATGTGCATTTTCACCTGGGAACCTTGGAGGGTTGAACATTTCTAAAGCTGTAGAAGATCTTATGAACCTCGTGCCGCAAATGTTGAATAAATGGATTATCTGCAAAAAACATTACAATTAAATAAGACTCAGATTAAATAGAAACAAAAAGAAAAGTAAAAAATTGGAATTAACATTGTTACCATTGATAACTTCTGGTAAGGGATGAGGCACCGGAAGAGCAAGATGCTGCGCAAATGCTTGATTAAATTGTACGGTGGAAGGGGGAGCCTGGGGTGCACCGGAAAGTCCCTCGAGGTGTAACCATACACCCCTTCTTAGCTTCACACGGTCTTCCAAGCCAACGTTCTGGTAAGAGAGGTGGCGTAGGTCCAGGAGCAGTACGTATGGGTTGGTAACATTTTGCAGCCGCTGCTCAATTTGGAGTTCATCCATTAATTAGCTTCTAACTCTTTATCCTTTTTCTTCTTTTTTTTTTTCCCTCGTTTTCTTTTAGGCGGGATTGAGGAAACATAGAGCGAATAATGTGAGAGAGTTAGCTAGGGGAGTCCGTGAGGAGCATGTTAGTCGTAAAATATTTTAACATAATAATATCTTAATTAACAGTCCTAAGATCAAGTATTTCGTATAAAATAAATAGATCCATGAGTTCGAACTTACATGACTGGAGAGAAAACATCTTTAAGCGGAAATTCGATCTTCTCCAATTTTTCTTAGTATAATTTTGATGGCAGAAATTATGGCATTTTTCTTAAATCTGTCTATTTTTCTTAATGGCGAAAATTAGAGGAAAGGGTGCCAAATAATGACAGATTATTAGAATAAATACTAAGGCAATTGAAGGGATCAAATTTTGAATGAACATGGTCCATCAGATTTTCCATCAAAATCTAATGCACCATTCATTAAATGAATTTGGTTTATATTTAATAAATATAGGCCACATTAATTATAATTAATAATATGAATTATAACAGAGTATATATACAGCGAGTCTTACATTATCAGAGAAAGAGATACTGGACTTCTGGACAAGACTATATAAATTAAAACATACTCTCACACGTAATAACTATTAATATATTCGAATGTCACGTCAACATTTTGATTCGAGCCTTAAATATTAAACATAAGTATCGACATATAGCCCGATATTTACCTGGCGAGCAAACATTTGCTTATAATGGAAAGCAAAAATGTTCGAAAAAAATTATTGTTTGCATTAATGAAAGGTGATGCAGGAACCCCTTCTTGGGGTTCTGTTTTCCAAAAAAAAAATTGTTCCAAAAAAATCTTTACTGCTTGTGTAGAGCTATAACCTATAGCTACATCACCATGAAGCTTAATAAATAATGTCTCGATTCTCGAACTAATTGTCATCCACATCATTCGTTCTCATGATTATACCATAATAATATTAGTCCGATAATTGCTGACATATGAGACATTTTTCAACTGTCATGTGAGTAGATTTGTTCTCATGATTACAATTTAATGTTCGACTGTAAAAATACATGCCAAGATAGCACTGTCAAGCCTCATTTCTTGATCGCAACTGGTATGGTTTCAACGAAGTGTCTATGGACTCTGCACAATAGCAAAGTAGGAGTCCACTTGCAGTTCTAATATGTTAAATTCAATCGAAGTGCACAACCTAGAGTAAACTTTGACGGATCAGAACACTAATCAAAGAACTTTCCAATAATCTAGGCGAACCGATTTTTTTTTTCCACGGGAACCTGAGTTGAGAGACTGATAACATATCTATTTTGATTGTGGAAAACGACTTGCGATATCATACGTTAACATTTTACTTTAAGTGTCACTTCATAACATCTGAGGAAATTTATCATACAGTCTGCCTGTTATGTATACTATTCACATTTAAATTAATAGCGATGTTCTCTTATACTGAAAGAAACAAATGCAAAGCAGATTCCAGTGCAGTAATATATAACAGTACTTCATTTGCAAAATTAGCATTCCATACAGAAAAAAGAAAAAAACACAATGATCATCAAGCGGCTCAAGCCTGTGCAAATCTCATATAGAAAATTTTGAATTAAATTACTTGAACCTTTCCCTTGTTAAAGTTCGCTAACATCCTTTGATGACGATCCTCTTGCTGCTACAAATTATGAACCAGTAAGTTAATAATCAATTTCTTGAGCATTAGTGGTTCCTGTCCAGTATTTTACTGAAAAAGCAAAATTATATTCCATGGAGATCACCATTATCCAGCATCAAGAGCACAACAACTAACACCGAAATTTCGCACCCTTCAACTCAACATGTTAGAGTTAGTCCTCTGATTTCTCTCAGCCTTGATTGAAGCCATGATTAAATCAGCACAGGAACCCAAACTTTCCCACCGATTAAATAGACACTGAGCTTGTTGCAAGTAATTGAGCCTCATCTGATCGCCTCCTGTCACCTCGCACAACTCCTTTGCCTGCTGCCATGTCAACAGCATGTAAACATGCAACTGTTGTTGCTGATTGTGATGTGACTGCAGCGCTGAAAAGACAACTTAATTGAATGCTCCCCTGCACCAAGCCTTTCATCCTGGACCCACTAAACAAAACTTTCAGATCAGACGGAAACTTTGGATCTAATGCCTCGCCACAAAAATTTACTGAAAATCCCCAAAATTCCAAATCAGGTTTACAAAATAAATCTGCCAGAAGTATGGCACATTAATTAGTCTGTGCTCATAGAGGGGATTTTATCAATTTTGGATTGCATAGCTGGAGATGTGGACCATGTGGTACGGTACGTAATGTCGGCAGTTTCATGGCGTCCAGTGATTAAAGCACCCTCCATGGTAGCACGGAAGTGGCGTGTGCTGGCTTTACCACGTAGCTGGGGAAGCCTTTGCCAATGCTCTCAGAAAGGAAGTTGTAATAGTCACCCAGAGGCACCAACAACCACGTGGGAGTAGGAGCCAAGGAGGAATGAGACTATACCTGTCAACGGTACACGTTTACCGTTTCGCCACCACGTTTCAGATTAAACGAAACGCAAACGAAATGGCGATATGTTCCGTTTTCTTAAACGAAACGGTAAACGGAACAGCGAATTGTACCGTTTGGCCGTTTCACTCCAGTTTCAAACCGTTTTATATGGTATTTCTGAAATGGCACGGTAAACGGAATGGTATTTTGTGCCGTTTCGACAAACGAAACGGTAAACGTAATAGAGTTTCGTTCCGTTACTCTACATGAAACGCAAACGATTTTGTCCATTTCCGTGTCATTCTGACACGTTTGACAGGCCTAAATGAGACAGTGTCCTGCCGAGTGCAGACACTTTGATAAAGATCGGACTAGGATCCTCAGCAGTCAAAAAAATGACTGCCGAGAGCAGTACTTTGGTTTTTTTCATAATATTTAACAATTTTAAAATTCAATTCTCCAATTCAAACCGTTGATTTTGTTCAATTTTACGGGCGATGCATTTTCATATAAGTTTTATAAAATTTTGATTTGATTTGATACCCGATTAAGTGCTCAACAAATGAACGTATTAGAATTAATCAAACCAGGTTCGTTCATTTGTTGAGCACTTAATCGGGTATCAAATCAACTCAAAATTTTATAAAACTTATATGAAAATGCATCGCCCATAAAATTGAACAAAATTAACGGTTTGGATTGGACAATTGAATTTTAAAATTATTAAATATTATGAAAAAAAACTAAAGGACTGCTCTCGGCAGTCATTTTTTTGACTGCCGAGGATCCTGGTTGGATAAAGATCTGGGACTTCAATGCCTTGTGGTTCTTGAATTCCTGTGTTATAGAGGTAAAATTTAAAAAATCCTTTGGTTTTCAATGCAAATGCACCTTGCGAGGAATAGTATAGAGCAAGCCCGTAACTCAATGTGGTGTTGCTATGATGTGATCGAATTTCTGTTTTGTTTAGGTAAGAGAAATGTTAGCGAACTTTTAAGTATTTATATATTGCTACGTAGTGGATGTTTTGTTGTGTAAGTAAGGATGAGTAACTTAATGCATGCATATATTCATATTAAAAGAATAAAATATCTTTAAATTTGAATTATTATTATGTATTAATAATACGCTATGACCTAATTATTAATAATAATTAATTATTATTAATTACTAATTATTGTTAATTATTAATTATTAATGAAATTATTAATTATTAATGATAATAATAAATCATTGTATTATTATGAAATATTAATACTTTTAATTAAATATTATAAATATTATTGAATAATTTTTTTAATTAATTAATTATTATAATTAAATCATTATTATTAATAATTAATGTTACATGTTAAATATTATTGATTATTATTATTTAATTATTAATCATAATAATTAATCTTTATTAATTATTATTAATTACTAATTATTGTTAATTATTATTTATTAATGATAATAGTAAATCATTGTATTATTATGAAATATTAATACTTTTAATTAAATATTATAAATATTATTGAATAATTTTTTTAATTAATTAATTATTATAATTAAATCATTATTATTAATAATTAATGTTACATGTTAAATATTATTGATTATTATTATTTAATTATTAATCATAATAATTAATCTTTATTATTAACTATGATTTTTGAATAATTATTGTTACTTATTAAATATTATTATTTATTAATTATTAATTATTTCTAAGGGGTATCGTTGGAAAAAAAATTAAAGGTGACCGGTGCATAAATTATGCAATCTAAAGAGATTATATAAGTTATGCATCCTTAAGACTTCTTATGCAATGGGTATTTGGTGACTTAAGATAAACAAACGGCACCTTTATAAATTGCTTTAATTAAGGTGAATTTCTTAAAACACCCAAGAAACATCATCTGGCGCACATAAAATATGAAACAAAATCCCTGGATTCGATTCGCTGACTGAACTGGTCGATTCCGCTTTAGGGCTGTCAATAGGTAGGGTACGATACGGTAGAGACGTTTTTCATATCCGTACCCGTTAAAATTTTCTTTACCCATACCCTACCCTTACCCGTTAAAAATTAACTTTACCCGTACCCAATCCTTACCCGTTAAGAATTGACGGTAAGGGTAGGGTAACGGTAAAAAATCAATAATAATGTTAATAAATCAATGAAAAAAATTGTACAATATGAATAAATAAAAATATTATATAAGTATATTAATAAATTACACAATTTAATAATATTTTAAATATAATAAAATCATACAATATCTTTCCTTTCCAATTGTCAAAAAAATACATAACTAATTAGTAATTACTAATCATACAATATTTTCTCAAATAAAGGGATCTTTTGAAAAAGTTTAGTATTTTTTTAATGTAGCACGTGAATGAAGATCATAAAAAAATTAATATATCAATTGAATCTTACCATCATATCTTTCCAAATTAAGGCATTATTATCTCAATCAAATCTAGCAATTTAATCAAGTAATTTAATTATTGACGTATCAATTAATCTTACAATAATATATCTCTGATTTTGTTTGTTATTAACGTATAATTGAATCTTACAATTATATCTTTTTTATTATGATTTAGATTATAAACTATACTATATATATAACGATACGGGTAATTAACGAATACAAAATAGCTTTACCCATATCCTTATCCAATAAATTAACAAAAAAAATTTTCTATCCGTACTTTTATCCGATAACTTAACGAAAATAAAACTTTATCCATATCCGTCTTATCGAATATGATACGAGTTGGGTAAACGATTAAAAGAGTAACATTGACAGCTCTATTCCGCTTTTTGAAAAGTGTGGGAGACAAAGTCAAAGGGTACTTTTGGAATCCAAGAACTAGGTTGTTCTCGAACAGAGACAAAAAAAAATGGGTAAACCTGGGACAAGAACAAGGAACTGGATTGTTCCCGTTCTTCTTTTGTTCGCGAACAAGTCAGGAACTAAAATGCGAACTGCCCTACATCGACTTGTTCTTTCTCTTGTTCACGTCACGCGCTACCAAGTACCAACCACACCAAAGTTGACTTTCAGTCGTCGCTACCATCCAAAAGAAT
Organism: Rhynchospora tenuis; assembly: GCA_027725995.1. Classification (NCBI taxonomy): domain Eukaryota; kingdom Viridiplantae; phylum Streptophyta; class Magnoliopsida; order Poales; family Cyperaceae; genus Rhynchospora; species Rhynchospora tenuis. The sequence goes on from CM050888.1 coordinate 170,729,013, forward strand.
TTATGCAAATCACCTTCCAATAATCCAATTCCATCTCTCTCCCGGTCTCTCCTCCGTCCCCACTACAGAAAAAAACATCTACCCTGCACTTTTCGTTTTTCCACAGGAACAGAGGAACCTCTCCCCTTCTCGCCTCTCTCCGAGCCGTACCCACTTCTCCGATTCTCTTTGCCTCGTCTCTGGTGTTTCTTCCAATAGATGGTGAGCACCGTAACTTGTACTCAATATTAATTGTTCGAAACTTTTGTTTGGAAGAATTGAAGAAGTATATATGTTAAGAACCTAACAATTTGGTCAGCCGAGGTTTTACAAAGAAGCATGAACATTTGACTATGGTTAATTAATTATGGCATGTTTATGTAAAGCAGGAAGAGCTGAGCAATGTTGCAACGCAGATTTCACCTACTATTAAGAAGTATAGTCCTTGTGGTGGTACGAATGGGAGAGAGCGACAAGTAGATGAAATAATAGGCAGCGTTGATCGTATTGTTAAGATAGGTGTCCTTTAAAACGGTATTGTCTTTGCCCTTACTGTGTACTTTCAGCGGTTTGATGGCAAGACTACATCCTACAGCTTTGGTGGAAAGGAAGGAGATCTGAAAGAGGTAGAGTCTTAATTGCAAGCTTAGTAATTAATACTTGCTTAAATGTTTTTGCTTTGTTTGTTTCTGCGTTTTTTTTGCCCTGATTAGGAAAATGATGTATTTTTTGCGGAGTTTTTATTTTTAGTTTACAACTTTACATCACATAAATTAGTTTTTAGGCTTAGAATAAGTTCTGTAATGGTATTCCATAGTGCCCAACAGTGATATTTTTCTCTTTTAAATTTTAATTTAGGCTATGCGCATTTAGATCCAGAAGCCAACACAAATTTTACGAGAAGTATTCGGAAATTGAAACTTTTTCATATTCACATATATATACGATAGATGTTAATACTTAATAGTACTGTATATAAAAAAAGTATATTTAATTTGTATATAAATTAATTTCTTACGGGTTAATAATTTTGTAGATCAATTTTGAGCCAGATGAGTACATTACGTGTGTAAGGGGCTGCATTGGTTCATCGGAGGGAATCAATTATGTGTATTCAATCGAAATCAAAACAAATTATACTGTTTACGGACCATATGGGAATGAACATCATAAATATAAGGCATACGAGTTTGAAGCTCGTGGTGGTAAAATTATTGGCTTTCATGGACGCTTTGGAAGTTTTATCGACGCGATTGGTGTTTACGTCAAGGTGCATTTATCTTTGTTTTTTTTTTTGTTTATTTTATGAATCTGAATTTTGATTGGTTCTAATCTTTTTTACAAGGAGTTACACGCCTCTTATAGGAAAAAGGCTAACGGTAAAAAATTAGCTGTTACTGGTCACTAACGATAAAAAATAAAGCAACCTCTTTTTAATAAATAAAAAAAGTGGAGGGCTTATTTGTAAATTAGACAATGATGATATAATCTGAGGCTATTAGTTCCTTAATCATTGTTGTTTTCAACACTCCCCCAAACTAGGTTTGTAAATATCATACAATCCTAGCTTGCATGAGATATCTTCAAAGGTCTTGATACTTAATCCTTTTGTAAAGATATCCGCCAATTGATCCTTGCTCTTGACATATGGAGTCTCGATCTATTTGGCTTGGATTCTTTCTCTAATGAAGTGGCAATCCATCTCTATGTGTTTCGTCCGCTCATGGAAGATGAGATTTGGCGCAATGTGTCTTGTCGCTTGATTATCACAAAACATCTTCATTGGTTCTTCATGTTTGAAATTCAAGTTGGCTAGTAATTGCTTGATCCACGTCAATTCGCTTGCGGTAGATGCCATGGCTCGATATTCCACTTCCGCGTTAGATCATGCCACGACATTTTGTTTCTTGCTTTTTCATGTGACTATGTTTCCGCCTATAAATGTGCAAAAACCGATTATCGATCTCCTATTGGAACTTCCAGCACAGTCTGCATTGGAATAGCCACATATAGCATTAACATCATTTTTCCTCATCCAAATACCTTTTCCGGGAGAACCTTTTAGATATATACCTTAATATTCTATTAATGACATCTAAATGAGATGTTCTTGGTGCATGCATGAATTTACTAATTTGGCTTACGACAAAATATAGGTCCGGTCTTGTAACGGTTAGGTTAAATTAATTTACCAACAAGTCTTTGAAAACGACTTATGTCCTTTAATGTTCACCTTTTTCATTATTAAATTTTTCATTTACATCTATTGGGTCGGGTTTTGGCCGGCTTACATTCTAATTTACCGGTCTCTTTAAGCAAATCAATAACATATTTTATTTGAGATATAAATAGCCCTTTTGATGAATGAGCTATTTCTATTCCAAGAAAATATTTTAATTTGCCTAAATCTTTAATATTGAATTTTTATTTAAGGTTTTTTTTTGACATTGTCAATTTCTATAAGATTATTTCCGGTTATAATTATGTCATCTACATAAACTAAGACCGCGGCGGTACCGTTGGTATTGTGCCTAACAAATAATGATGTATTCTCTACTAATTTTAAAATTACAAGATAATAAAAATTGAGAGAGTTTATCATACCATTCTCTTGGAGATTGCTTTAATCCATAAATGGATTTTATTAACCTACATACAAGATTAGAAATATTCTCCTTTTTGTGGCCCGGGTAGAGTCATATACACTTTTTCTTCAAGTGTTCCTTGAAGAAAAACGTTTTTGACATCCATTGGTGAAGGGTTGTGACACCTCGCCGCGTCCCGTGACTGGACGGTGCACGACAGCGTGCCCGCCGCAAATGCCCTCGCACCCGCAAGACTTACCAAAACTTAATTAATTGTAATTATCAATTTAAAATATAAATAGGAAATAAAAATTTATTAAAATAATTAGGTTACAATCCAAAAATAAGTTTAAAAAATATTAACAAAAAAAATAAGATGTGTGCTACGATAGTCTGGTTCACATGCTTTTGGTTGCTAACCATATGATCCAATGGCCTACTGATCGTCTTGCTACCCAGCGCACTCCAATGGAACCCACAACCACAGTGGAACCAATGCAAAAAGCAAAGAATGAGATAAATTCAATTTATCTCAGTGCGGTATTCAGCTCCAGCCACACGAACAAGCTTACATGCTTCGGAACTATTTACTGACTGAGGTAGAAAACACACAAATTGTATAAGAAAAATAACAATTTATACAACAACTAGATTCGTAAGTTGGGGCTTCGCCCCAACTTGCATTGGAAGATGTCAATAAAATTTGTGAATGGGAAAAAATGGAAGTTGTATTTGGAGGCCGAGGTTAATTTTTTTTTTTTTTTTTAATGAAGGCCCGTTGGAAAGGCCGAGGTTAATTCTAATTGAATTGGTTAGAAGGGAAAAAATGGTTGGATTTTTGTAACGAATCACATGCCATAACCGTGTAACGAATAACAAAAGTTGCACATAGCAACCACATAAAGGACAAGTCACCTAGCCTAAATGAAAAGAACACCACATAAAACCCAGCCCATCATAAAGCAGCGCACACAACCCTAAAATAAACACAACAATCTTCCCATACACATAGGACAGTATAAATAAATATGGCAAAGTAGAAAAATTCAATTCAGGCCCCACTTGTCATTCACTAAGTGAATCATTTGTTCCAATGCACCAGAAGCAGCCTACCATTCAAACGCAAGCCCAAAAATGTGCACCTCTGCAGCCCAAATCGTCTGGCATCCTAACCATCCATTCTAAAACCGACGGCATCTAACATGGGTGACCTATTCATTACTGTTCATCACCCCATTTCAAATTCAAATATTGTTAATATAAGATGACAATATGAAGATGCAATGCTAATGAACTTGAAACATTGATCAATTTGGAAGATCACATTCAAACGGTAGCACAAAAGTGTCGTATTAGCTTGGTCAATTATCTAATACTAAGGTTGGTTCAATATTGATCAATCAAATCTGAACTGAATTATCCCGAAGGATCCATCTCTCCTTGATCAGAGGAGACTGAATATACAATAGAACATATATTGTATACGATACCATATCATAATCCAGACAAACAGATAAGCAAACGGTACTAATTACGTGAACACTGTCAAACCACGGATATAAGCGCTTGCTCACGGAGACTGACACGACAGGAAATCACCCAACGTCCAACCCAGCCAGTGTCATTTCAATGTACAAAAGTACCAACAAATTTTATAATACATTCAATTCGAAACCATTTCAGCAATGCCATAATAATAATATAACTAATAAAGCGAACAATCTATAGATCCCAGTTGTGTCGTCCGTCACGACTTCAATAAGCGACTCCCAACTCTACAACTTAATCTAAGTAGAAATTTTATTTTGTTTCTCCGATTGTATAAACAGAGATGGTATTTTGGTTTACTCGGCTTAGTGCAAAATAAAGTGACGAATGGTATTTATAAAAGGTATACATGGGGCTCAAAGTACGGCTCATATATTTCTATTATGTTTTCCTAACCAATGAGAGAAAAGGGCTAACAAATGAGATAAGAGCCAAAATTGGATAAGAATAAGGAAGTAAGTCGGCGAAGCATTAAATTGGCATTTTTTTTTTTTCAAATGAAGATGTGGAGTGAACCTATTTGGTACACGTATATATACAGCTCTAAGCACACTTAGTATTTTATTATTTTTCTTTTGTCTTCAACTAAATTGGATAAAATCAAGGACCTATGACGGCAACAAAGGATAAGGTGATTTAAATGCACAATCATCCGGTCAAAGAGTCAAACTTCAATTTTCAGTCTTCAAGTCAAAAGTAAAAAAAAAGCCTAAATAAGAATTTTACTTTTACAATATAATATAAAAAATATAATCATTTACAAATTATATTTTCGTTAAAATTTTAGATTTTCACAAAATAATTATTATAAAAGACATGGGATGTTACAAGGGTCCAATTATTGTTTACCGCTATGGAGAAAAGTATCATAACGATACTCATTTTGGCCATCGGTGTGAAGGTTTCAATGTAATCGATACCATAAGTTTGGGTATATCCTTTGGCAACTAACTTAGTTTTGTACCGTTTTATGGTACCATCACTATGGTATTTAATTTTGGATATTCATTTACAACCAATCGATTTTTTCTTTTTTGGTAGTTCACACAATTCTCAAGTTTGATTTTTTTTTTTCTAAGACATGGAGTTCTTCTTTCATTATTTTACACTATTTTGGATCTTTTTTGCTACCTCATAATTGGTTGGTTCCTCAATTTTGACAAGGAATTTAAGAAGACATAATGTTCACGAGATACATTATCATAAGAAATGTAATCGTGAATTGAATATTGTACCAAATAAGTAACAAAATCCCTTAATCTCGTGGAAGGTTGAGGTTGTCGACTCGATCTTCTCAATGACATCTCTTGCTCTTAAGTTTTGTCATCCTCCTAAATGTGTTCTTGTTCCGTTTCTTCGAGTTCTTCATTTCGACTTTCTTCACTTTGTAGGTTTTCTTCATTTTCTTCTTGTGATTCTTCACCTACAATATTTCTTGATTCTCTCCAAAACTCACTTGTTTAGATGTTAGTAACACAAGGATATATAAAAGTCATTTGGAAGAATTTTTTCAACATTATTGACAATGCAATTTTCATAAAAATGTTCATTTTAAAAAAACTAGCGTCTATGGAGATATAAAGTTTTTTATTTTTAGGGTAATAACACTTATACTTTTTTTTTTTGGAAGAGTACCCAGCAAAAATAGTTTTGATTGAGGTAAAATTAAGTTTGTCAATTTTTTTTATTGTGCACAAAATATTTGCATCCAAAAACTCTTAAATGACTAATATCTAATTTTCTACCATAAAGAATTTCTAAAGGGCTTTTAAAATCTAAGATGACACTTGACAACCTATTTATCAAATATGTTGCGATTAAAACGACATCCGACCAAAAAAATTTTGGAACATTGTTTTGAAATAAAAGTGACATAGCAACTTTTAAAAGATGACAATTTTTCTTTCGGAAACACCGTTTTATTGAGGGATATAAATACAAGTAGTTTGGTGTAAAATACCTTTTTTTTAAGAAAATTAGAAAAAGTTTGGTTAACATATTCGGTACCGTTGTCCGTTCTCAAAATCTTAATTTTTTTCTCAAATTGATTTTCAACAAAATTCACAAAATTTTGAAAATGTTAAAAAACCTCATTTTTATTTTTCATCAAATAGTTTTTGAAAAATCATCAATAAAAAATAGCAAAATATCTATAGTCATTGTAAGAAGATATAGGATCCGACCCCAAACATCGGAATGAATAAGTTATAAAAAAATATTATATTTCAAATTGAAGTTTGGATAAGGGGTCTAGTGTGCTTTGCAAGTTTACAAGTTTCACAATTGCTACAATCTAAATTTGGAAAATCAAATATTTTGTTTAAAACTCTATCGGAGGGATGCCTAACACGCTTGTGCCAAAGTTTACTTAAATCTTCATCTTTACTAGTTTTGAAAACAAAATTACTATTATTACTATTCAAAAAATAAAGACCGTTTTCAAGAAAGCCTTCACCAATTTTTTCTTTGATGACTAAATCTTGAAAAATAACACATTTTTCTTTGAAAATTATTTCGCAATTCAAATCTCTAGAAAGTTTACTAATAGACAATAAATTTACCGAACAATTTTCAACATAAAACACATAAATTTTTTTTTTGGAAAAATACTAATCATGTCCCACCTTTTAATTTCGATTTTTTCCACTATTAGCTACGGTAAAATATTGGTCACCACAAATTGGCCGATAGTTTTTCAACAAATTTTGTTTTCCGGTCATGTTGTCGGTATCACCGGAATCAAGGACCCATTTGGTACAATTTTGGAGAAAATTTTTGGTTGAGATACCGATGGTTAAACACCTATGTTCAATTGGTTTATACTTGGACAAATTTATTTCATTTGAGAGGGCAGTATTTGGCGTCGGTTTTACACAATTTAAATCCTCAATTTTTGGAGTCAACTCACAACATATTGGACCCTCGGTCCAAATTTTTATTTCATTCATTGAATTTATGAAATGAGGATTTAAGGTATGGACTTTACCAGGTCAGCGTGAAATAAGGGTGGAGGGATTATAGGCAAAAAGGCTAACGGTAAAAAATTAGTCGTTACTAGTCTCTAGCGGTAAAAAATAAAGTAACACTTTTTTGAATAAATAAAAAAGGTGGAGGGATTATTTGTAAATTAGCCAATGATGATATATAATCTGAGGCTATTAGTTCTTTAATCATTGTTGTTTTCAACATTTTTCCTTTTATCTTTAAACATAAACCGGCCACATACACCTCTAATTTCCTCGAACATAAATCCATTTTGACGTACCTATCCTCAAGTAGCTTTAATGCAATAATAATATAATAACAAACCGGCAAGCTGAAGATAGGAAGAGAAAGAAAAACAAAGCCTTGTTTTTTAAACCAATGTTTTTAAAACTGTACCGGCAATGCACCGGTTATGTGACAGAAATCCGGTATTTTTCAAAATTTTTTGGTATTTTCTCTCACAATATCGAATATCGTCGTTTCTATCACTATTTCGTTTCCCGGTATTATTAAAATTTTATGGTATTCGATACAGTATTGAAATTACTAATTTTATGGTATCCGATACAGTATTGAAAATACTGTTCTAAATTGAGCTATCTTTACATCAATATTGAATATACAGGAGAACAAGACAAGCTAACAACTTTTAAATTTGAAAGACTAGGTAAAATGAAATATAGCCTTAATATCAATTCCGATGGCTCAAAACGTCCGATGCTTGTCAAACCTATAAGTGTGTTTGGTTGTCTAATAAAGAGAGAAGAGAAAAGAGGAAAAAACACCAATCAAACAAGAAATAAAATGAAAAGAAAGTATATTCTCTCTTACCTTGAAGAGATGGCAGAGAGAATAAGAAGCTTCTTCCATCTTTCGTCTTCGCTCCTCCTGCTTACCTCTTCTTTAGCCAACCAAACACATTCATAAAATTTCCGACATTTGTTGGGTTTTAGCAGCTACCATTTAACAGGGAATGTGATACGAGCAACTAGTGTTTTTATCCTAACTCTCAAAAATTGGGATAGAACAGAAAGAAGCAAAACTTTAGATTTGAAGAATCCCTTCAGAAAATATCAAAATTGATGGTCCGGATAATGCTGAATCGAAATATCGGTATAAATAATATAAAAATATTAATATTGAGGGTGCCCAAAATTTTGTCTTCTAAACATATCTCTGATATGCTAACAGAAATTTAAGATTCTATTCTTTGACAGGAAGGGGAACATTTTCGTGAACAGGAAGAGGAACCTCTTCGTCAACAGGACGAGAAAAATCTTCGTCAAAAATTAGAAGAAGAGGCTCGTCTTCGTCAAAAAGCTGAAGAAGATTACAGTAAGGTGCTCAATGAGAAAAAAGCACTCGAAGAAAAGATAAAAGAGTACGAAAAGTTCTGCAACTCTGATCACATGGTCAAGTTCACCTGGTTCGATCCTTCTGATTTACCAACTAATTTTATGGAGCAGAAATGTTATCTTGGAGGGGGTGGATTTGGGGACGTTTACTTGGCAGAAATTAACCATACAAGAGTTGCAATAAAGGTGCCCAGAAAGGACTGGCAAGGTGGGAGAGAGTTTAATCAAGAGGTTAGTATCGCTTTACATCTATAGTACATATAGAAAAAAGAAGTTGTATCCTTTTGAGTCCAGAACAGTTGCTCATTATTATTATTTTTTTAAAGTAATTATCTGCTACCATCTGTTGTTTGCTCAGAAATAAGGTGTGTTATTTTTTCTCAAGAAAAAACTGTGAATACGCAGGTTGATATTCTTGGGAGGATTCGACATCCAAACCTTGTCATTCTTATAGGAGCATGCCCGAAGCGATATGCCCTTGTGTATGAATACTTACCAAATGGTAGCTTGAGTGATCGTCTCTTTCCAACCGAAGATAAAATAGTACTCTCATGGAAAGAAAGGGTCAAAATAGCTACTGACATATGCTCGGTACTTGTGTTTCTTCACAATATGGAACCTAATCCAATAGCTCATGGTGATCTTAAACCAGGCAATATTCTTTTCGATTCAAACAATATATGTAAGCTCAGCGATTTTGGCATTTCTCGTTTCTTAAAATACACCAATGACACGGAGACTGCTAATCATGAAACACAGGTGACTAAGGGTACTCCGTACTATAGAGACCCAGATTTTGAGGCAACTCATAAATTGACTCCGCAATCTGATGTTTTCGCTTTTGGTATCATTTTGCTCCAGTTGGTTACAGGTGAAATTCCATACAAATTAAGAGAGAAAGTGATTGAAATAATTGGGAGTATAGAAATTTTCAAAGCAAAAAATCAGTCCCAACAAAGAGAGATATTAGAAGAATTTCCGGATGCTAATTTGGTGGATAGTCCAATTAATGAGGCTGTAAAGATGATATGCTTGGGCATACAATGCAGTGATCCTAAAAGAAAAAATCGTCCAGATTTGAAAAAGGTTGTGTGGAATGAGATCATGAATGGATTAGGCTCTAACTGCAATTAGGCGGGCCTCACTATCCAATTCAATTGATCAGTATATGTTACTCTTTCAAACAAAATGTTATCTATTGCATACGTTCTTTTATATGACTTGTTGTTTATAATTATATATACTTTGTAGTATTTTAAAAATATATTTGTTTAACTTTCATAGAAAATACATTTATTTCGGTTAAACTATATATGCTGAATATTGAAAATTGAGTAAAAATAATTTATTTTGCAGTAAATAATTTCTTGACTGTGACTATCTAGTTATAATTATTAGTATGAATAATTTCTTAATTTTAACTTTTTATTTATAGTTCATTGACGATTGCTAGTTTTATGATCCTAATTTTGTTCTGGAGTCAATATGAACCGATCTTTTGGCTCTAAATAACGACACTCTTTTGTTGTATTTTGGAAATTTCAAGGTTCCTGTTCTTTTTTTGGAGACTTGGCCACTAAATAACAAACTATAGCCACCACAACGTTGAAAACAATCAAAATACAAAGACAACATTTCATCATAGAAAATTTTTGGTTGGATTAGAATGATTGTAAAAAATTTTCCTAATTTTTTTTTAAACTTTTGGAAGTTAAGTTTCTTAGGCAAGACAGAGAGAGTGACTGTGGATTGTAACACTAAGGTTACGAATGGATGTATTAAAACCCTACATGGTAACCAATCTATTAGCCATCGGCTAATGAGCTACTATTACAAATAGTAGGCCTAAAACAAAAGATCAGAGAAGATTCTGAATTTTCTAAAATAATAGAAGGAGATAGAGCAGACAACAAAACAATCCAGACTAATTCAAGTTTACATTTTTATATAAATCTTTAGGGACGCCTAGCGATTTAAAACTTCATAACCAATGAATAAATTTTTGTCTACTTCGATAAAATATTCCGGGAGACGTTAAGTCTCAACGATTTAACTAACGATGACAATGACTTTAAAACGGCTTTCCTATAGTTGTTAATATTATTTGTATTATTTTTTCTGTTTAGCAATATCTCTATTTTTTTCTAACCAAAAATGGATTTAAATGCTGAGATATGGAGTAATGTGATGTTTAACTAGCCTCGAAAAAATCAACAAATTATAAATAACACATGGTAAAAAAGAACCCAAAAAAATTATTTTGATACAAGCTGATTGGAACTTGTTGGCATATTTGCATGATAACAAAACAATTATGATAATTGACAGCATGAAGGCACATGCGAAAGCCAACATCATCTACAACATCATGGCCTGAGTGTCATCTATCTCTATCTGACTTAAAGGTAAACTCAATAAGCAGCACTGATGGCACAACAACATCATGATTTCTTCAAGAACCACATCATGCATCTAACCAGCAGCCAGCTGTATCTTCCCAAGATATATATTATTTGAAAATAACAATATATTACATTTCAGCTGTACGCCCATTCCAAAATTGGCCGTGCTGTCGAGGCCACCGCCTCCTTATGACAGTATTAATTTTTGAAGAAAATCTTTTGTCATCTTTATCCAAATCATTTGTGGTCGAATATGAATCAACAAACAAACCGATAAATGAAATTAATGGATCAGCTCGGGCTTCATCTATAACCAACCTCACAAACCTGGTCTCCACGCTAGGAAACCGAAGCAACCTCTTGTATCCAATTGTGGTTCCATTAATTACTGTTTTGTACTCATTATCTACAACTGCATCCAAATGGAACCTGATAACCCGCTGACCCATTTGAATGGGTTCCTGCAATTGAAGCACATTAAATGAAATAGATTTGCCCAAATCGAGAGATAACACCCATTCAGGCGACCCCTCTTCAGGTGCCCAGTAAGAATATATACTTTCCTCTAGTACATTTGATGCATCAAATCTGGTATCACCATTTCCACGCACACTACTTGAGCTCACAGTTGCGTTTTCTGCTAGATTAATTGAGAAAATGGCAGTGCGAATATTTGTGAACTCAGCAAGTACTTGAAGGTCTTCATCCGATATAAGGCCTGTGGTATTAGGGGGTACATTTAATATTAAGAGACAGTTCCTGCCAACTGATCTGTAGTATATGTCAAGTAATGTTGTTGCACTTTTAGGTTTTTCTGAGCTGTGCCAAAACCAGCCAGGTCTTATGGAGACATCACACTCTGCTGGAACCCAATCTATCCCTTTGGGGTCACCTTGTTCAGAGTACCTAGAATTTAGGGATGAGCATTAATCATCTAATTTCAGTAACTAACAAAAAATACCTCTTTTCTGAAATTCAGTTGACAAATACCAATGACTGAAATGCGACAGAGATTAATTTGGCATAAGCCTCTCAGAACAAAAGGTCACAAAGCTTATTTTTCGTATTAGAAAAATAACTTAAAAATAAAGGATTAGAGCATTACAGTGGTAACTCATCTTTTTGTCAAAACTACTTTGTTCTCTCACAATATACTAATAGCTTTTCTCAGCCTTTACAATGCTATGCACCCTTTTGTAAAACTATTTTTCAGCACAGTAATATCCTTTTCAGGTAGTCCACCTTCTGTAACTTGTTTTGAGTTCTGGCCTTCAACAGCCATCAGTAAACACTAAGGATTTCAGAATATTTGGTGAAATTTCAAATTGCAAAATGTGTCAACTGGAAGAAGGCCACGTTTTCTTGGTAAATGAAAGACCCAATAAAGAGGAAAAAAAGAGAACAGAAAACTTACTCTTCGATGGTATGTCCTATTTCGACATCACTGATGTTGAACAGAGACCAACAAGTGGAACCGGCAAATCCTGCCTCATCCCCGACCCATCTGCTGTCAGGCCCATCATCAGAAAAAATTATTGCATTTGGTTGAAGCTGATGGATTAGCTTAAACCATCGGTCAAAGTAATAATCCATGTCTTTGGCCCCCTCCCCTTTTGCTCCATCCAACCAAACCTCCTTTACTTCCCCATATCTAAACCAAAATAATTAACAAAATTAAAATTTTCAAGAAAATATTTAATTTTTCTTTGGAAATAATTATGCAGATATATCTTGATACATCAATTTTTTTTTTCTAAACTAGCAATGTAACACTGGCATTAACTATCATATGCATTCTTATATCATCACTTTGGATGAATGTAAGACAACTTGAATATGGTTAACTGGAGATCTGCATACACAATAACATAAGTGAAATTAATTGTACAAAAATTTGATTAATAACAGAAGGAATTAAGCTTCAAATATAAAATCAAATTTAAATTTGAAACTTCATAAAAACCTTGTCAATAATTCTGTCATCTGGCCAAGGTAATACTCATTGTACTTCTGGGTATCGCCATAGCACGGCTCATGACGGTCCCATGGAGACAGGTACAACCCGAGCTCAAGACCAAATTCCTCAGCGGCAGCCGCTAAATCCCCCACTACATCCCCTTCCCCGTCCAGCCACGGGCTAGACTTCACGGAGTAGTTGGTATAAGCTGACGGCCAAAGGCAGAATCCATCATGGTGCTTGGTTGTCAGCACCATTCTCGCAAAGCCAGATTCTTTTGCCGTTCGGGCCCACTGCCGGGTATCAAGGGAAGACGGCGCAAAGACAGATGGGTCGGCATGGCCGGTGCCCCACTCGGAGTCGGTGAAGGTGTTGGGTCCGAAGTGGAGGAACATTGCCATCTCGGACTGTTGCCATCTCAGCTGGGAGGCAGTGGGGATGGGTAGAATTGGGAGAGGAGGTGGTACTGATAGGGAACAAGAAGAGAGACAGAGTGTGGAGATGGTGAGGAGGAGAGAGAGATGGAGATGAGAAAGGAATTTGGTGCGCATCTCTAAAAATAAGTTGAAGAATTATGGGTGTGTGAGTGTGATTTTGCTTGATTGATCGGAAGTAGGTTAGCACAGTGGTTGGTCAATGGTCTGAGAGAACCCTTTTCCGGACCTTTATCCTCTGCGTGTTTTAAGAAAAACACGCACGGTGCGGATCCGTCCGATTTAAATCAGACGGTTTATTTTTTTCGGGCCAATATTTTTTTCGGGTGTGGTGGAATGCACGGGGCTCCTTATAGCCGTTGAGATTAAATCAGACGGTTCAGATCAAAAAACACGCTCTGCGTGCCCACGCAGAGGATTTCGTTCCGCTACTGATCGAGCTGAGCAGACTTATTTGCCAAGCGTTGACGAGGAACCGAATCCTCTGGACTTCTTTAGAAGAAGTCCAGTGGTCTTCTTTGATCCGAGCCGTCCGATTTGATCAGAACGGTTGAATTTTTTCGGGCCTATCAATCTGGTACTATTCACGGGGCTTCCTTATAGCCGTTGAGATTAAATCAGACGGCTCTGATTTAAGGAAGACCACCGAAGACCACCCAAACCGCAGTCCAGAGGATGCGGATTCGCGTTGACGAGGCTATGGGCCACTTGAGTTCAACAGGCCTAAGCCCAAAAAACATCTCACTATTTCAAACTGACTTCGAAAACGGAAAAGGAAACAAAAATTGCGGAGGAAAAAAACAGGAAAAGGTAAGGGTGAAAAAAAGAAGGGGCGACTGGTGAGCTTTCCCGCCAGTTGGAGCGATGTGGACCTCAACTTCCTGCTGTACACGTGCCACTGGGTTTCCAGTTCCTTCCTCCGCCATTGGCCGCCGCCGTCGCCGACTTTTCCGGGCGGAGGTGTCCCCCTCCCACGAAGCTACGCAGCCAAAGAAGGTGGTTGTCGTCGGGGCTGGCTGGGCTGGCCTTGCCTCCGCTCATCACCTGATCAACCAGGTTACTCTCTCTATCTCTCTCTCTCTCTCTCTCTCTCTCTCTCTCTGTCACACACACACACACACAATAGACCTATACTCAGAATTTTATATTTCAGGGCTTTGATGTAACACTGCTTCTTGATGGAAGTGAACCGACGGAGGAGGTCACCTCAAGAGGTTTGGCTTTTTCTTTATAAACCTAACAGAAGTACATTAGTTTATTTATCTAAACAAATGAACTCGAGAATAAAGTTGGATACTATCAACAGTTAAATTAAGGACCATTTTTTTTAAAAAATTTATTAGAAAAGATAAATCAAGGACCTTATGATTGTTCTTCAAATAAATAAATAAATATAGCAGAAGCGTTACAATCCCTATTTCAACAAGTAATTTGAATACAAAATCAGCAGTTGATTATTTTGAATTGTACTAATATTCATGTCTGCATATATAGGATTTTGGTATCCATATCGCAACATTTTTTCTCTAGTAGACGGGCTGGGTATCAAGTCTTTCACCAAGTGGATCAAGGCATCATATTTCTCGCCAGAAGGGCTCGAGGTTATACAATTTCCTTTTTGCACAACACATATAGGATTTTCTTATTCTGCTCTTAAATTGGGCATTATATTTCTAACTAATTCCTTTGTTGTTTTATAGGTCAATTTTCCTGTTTTCCAGGATCAACCAAAATTGCCTGCTCCTCTTGGAGCTCTTGCATATCCACAAGTACTTTTCCAATTGCTGATTTCAACGAATGTTTATCAATTTGCGAGAAATTTATATGATCATGCTAAGACATGGATTATTGCAGTTTCCGCGACTTCCATTGGTGGATCGGTTGACATCCCTTCCTCTTATTGCTGCTGGTATACTTGTGTACTTTACTAATATTGGTGTTAAACTATTTAAATTTTCAAAGTGGAATGTTCCTGATTGTTTATTCTAATGTAGTAATCGACTTCGACAACACAGACACTGTGTGGAGGAAATACGACACAAGTGAGGGAAACAATTCAATCACACTATCTCAATAAGCCTCAGAAGTTGGAGATTTTCTCAATTTCTGATGTGAGAGCTTTTACTGACAGTGACTGCAAGGGAGCTTTTTAAACAGTATGGATGCTCTCAGAGGCTTTATCAAGAGGTTCTTCAACCAGCAGTTCAGGCCAGTTTATTTACACCAGCAGAGCAGTCTAGTGCTGCTGCGACATTAGGTGTATTATATTATTATCTTTCCCATCAGGTTTGCATGATTATTTAACCCATATTTTATTATTATGGATTTGATTTGGGCCACAACATTTTGCATTGCATGTCCAACTTAAAGCCGTCCTTTTCCATGTTTCGAGTAAGTATACCCACATGTTGATAGTTCAAATTCTTTTTTCCTTTCTTCGGCTGGGTAACTTTAGTTCTTATACCTTTTCTTTATGTCTGTGTAGTTTCTGTTACTGTAGTCATTTGTGTGCCTGCTTTTCTATGATTATGCCTTTGGAATTGGGTGCTTGTTCAGGATTAAAAAATAATACTGGGTTCTATACTTTGTGGTAAATAATATCACCAGAAATGGAAACAACTGCTAGTATCTGACTGGTTTTCTCTATTTATTATAATATTATCTGGAACAAATTATATTATTTCATTTTGCCTCTCTTCAGCAAAACTTTGATTTTGTTTTGTGTCGGGGCGATGTTGGCGTTAAAATCTTTACTCCATGGATTGAATCCCTGGAATCAAAGGGTTTAGAGTTGTTGAAAAACAGCACAGTAACTGACATTAACCTAAATGAAGATACCGGATGCATTTCACAAATTGTGTGCGGAGGATATGCATATGAGGCAGATGCATTTGTTTTAGCTCTTGGGACCTCTTCCCTGCAATCCATCATCCAGAGCAGGTGTCGATCTTTTTGTACAAAAATTGTGACAAAATTTATATGGAGATATTTATCGTTATACCTGCCCCTTGTAGAATCGAAAACAACTGTGCCTGTATACCTCAACAGTATACTAATCAGTATACTAATTCAACCCTATAGATGCCACTTTTTTGTTTTAAAGCGGTATATTAGTTATTCTTCTTGCACTTGTATACATGGTATTTTGTGCTTTGATAGGATACACAGTTAAAACTTCTAAAAATATCAACAGATTGTGAAATACCAGTTAACATTCTGTTCTCTTTATTATATATTTTAGTTTTATTTTTATTATTAACTTCCACATAGCCATGTGCTACAGTCACGTCAGGAATTCTTGAATGTTCTTAAGCTGTCTACCTCTGACGTGGTCTATGTTAAACTCTGGTTTGATAAGAAGGTCAGCTAATGTTGGGTTTGGCCATTTTGTTTCTCTTCCCTAGAAACATTTCTCCATTTAACTTCTTATTTTTTTAATGATAAAATCAGATCAATATTCCAAATGCTGCAAATGTGTGCTGCGACTTTGATGATTCAATTGCATGGACATTTTATGATCTGACTTCTGTTTATGATGAATACAAAGATGAAAATAGTACTGTCTTGGAGGCTGAGTTTGTGAGTTCTTTCCTTTTCCTTTTGAACAAACCCAGATAAAATTTTGCCTGCTAGTAATGATGGCCTCAATGAAGCTTGTATATGTTGCAGTTATGCATTAAGCCTTGTAACAAAATAATGCCTCAATTGACCTAAGCTTAAGTTTATTGAACATCAATTTAAAGTGGGTAATAAAACTCATTTACCCTAAAATTTGTATTGAATGGCTAATTGTGTTCATATCTGCACTACCCACTCTGCTGGATCAGCCAATATAATAATGAAATGCAGTACAATGATATCTGTTGCTACTGTCATCATTGCTTCTGATTTTTCTTTTGGTCTTTTTGTAAATTTCCGTATTATAGTCATGTGCCAGCGACTTGCTACCTCTGAAAGATGAGCGAATTGTTGCGGTTGCTATTGCCAAACTGACAAAATGCATACAAGAATTTGAAGATGCTAAGGTGGTCCAACATAAAGTTGTTAGACGCCCAAAGTCTGCAACTCAGTTTTCACCAGGTAAACTAACATTGAACATAAAATAGTTTCAAGATTATGTTGCTGGCCAACATACTTGTCCAAGTTTTCTGTAAGATGAGGACCTGTGAACTACGGCACCCATTTCTTGCCGTTTGGTTACTTTGAATCCTTTTTGTGTATTGAAATAGGGCCCTGTTGATCCCAGTATTTTCTTTAAGATGCCTCTTGTGGGACTTGAGTTTGCATAGTTGTGCAGAAAGATGGGGCTCATCACAATATGTGTTAGGCTTATCTTTCTTAATTACTTTGACCTAGTTCAGGTTTCGCAGGTTCTTATAGGTACATGATAAGAGGTGCCACAAGCTTTCCAAATTTGTTCATGGCTGGGGATTGGATAGTTAATCGGCATGGATCCTGGTCAAAGGTAGCTAAAGATTAAATACTTATATAATGTAGTAACTTTTTAATTATCATTTTGGGAGTCTTGTTATTGTGCTGCAACCCTTTTTTTTTGTTGGTAAAGTTTGAACGAATAATAAGAAGAGAGAAAGTGCATTAGGAGCACAAAGTCAAAATTTCTATGCTGAACACTATTGTTGTTTTCATGTCAGAAAGTGCTTTAGGAGCACAGGTCAAATTTTCTATGCTGAACATGATTGTTGTTTTCATGACAGGAGAAAGCATATGTGACAGGGCTTGAAGCTGCGAATAGAGTAGTCGACTACCTTGGCGAAGGAGAATTTGCAAAAATAATATCAGTCGAGGAGGATGAGGCTCACATTGAAGCATTACGCAGCTTGAATAGAAGAGCAAATGAATTGTTTACTCAGCTCCCTATTTCGGAGTTCTTCCTTTAGCTCGGACAGATGCTCTTAAACCATAGTTCTCAATACGAAACATAGAAGTGAAAAGCTGGATTGATTCTCTAAATCAAATAAATGTGGATCTTAATAAATTCAATAATTTCATATAATAAGCATTCAATTTACTGTAACTGGAACCGGTCTTTCACAAGTAAAGCATTCACGAAATGTTTTTTTTTTTTTTTTTCCCACTAAATTTCATTAGACAAAGGGAAGTCGACAGAAGTGTACTGATAAATTACATAATAACCAAACAGGTCCTATACAAAAATGATCTGAAACAAGTAGTTTCATTTATGAATTCATCTTTCCACTAAATTACATAAATCAAGAAACATTTGATCTTAATCTGACTTCTTTTCTTTCTTCGGGGCTGGCTTTCGGTAGGTGAGTATCTGGGTCAGCAGAGTGCCGTTCATGATTATACCCATGACATACCCCATTAGCACTTTTAAGTAGTTAAGGTTACAACGAGATAAAAAACATTGGATACAGAAATTATAATTTTTATTTAACATACTACCAGTGGTCAATTGGCTGAACTTTTGTTCATTTTGGAGTCAGTTTTGTGTATGGAACGGAACTTAAAAATGAAGAATGAAAGACTTTATGCTAAACAGTTCCAAGTATTGATATGGATATAGGATATTGATATGTGCTTTTGAACCCTTAATTTCCATCAAATTATATAATTCTGAAAATGTTTCCTGAGGTATGGAGGCCGTGCAATTATTTTAGATGAAGTATAAATTTATCTAGTGCATAAACCAATGACTTAAAAAAGGATACCACTTGTAGGAGCTTTCTCTTGTATACTAGTGAAAACTCTAACTGTAAAATATATTAAAAAAAAAAAAACATAGCAAAAACATCATGTAAATAAAATGATCACATCCAAAGAGTATACAGGGAGATTGAAACTAAACAATGTAGAGAGTATTACCAAGGGAACCACCAAAGTTCATGAGACAAGTTAAAGAGCTGAGCTCCCCAGTACTCTTATTCTGCATTGACAGAAGAAAAGATATAATTTCCTAATGCAGAGATTACTTTAATTTTGGGCCAATTTAGTAAATCATGTACTTCTAAAATATATGACATAGCACGTAAGAGGCACAAAATCATAACAAACATTAAAACATATAACTCAAGAGACAGAGTGTATTACAGTCTCTTAAGATGAATTTGATCAAATGCCAAAGTAACAACTCTGACATCCTAAGCAACATGATCGTGTATATATATACTACTATCCTTGTTTTCTTTTTCTTCATTTTCCCTATAATTCCAGACAGCTAATTTAAATTAACTAACATTAGATGTAAAGTTAAGATTTTGGGAATGAAATCACATTTTGGACAAACTACGTAGGTCATACAGTCCAAATGATACTTAAGATGTCAGAATAAAATATTTCTTTGTTTTAGGAAGAAAAAACAATGTATACAGTACTTGTATACTTTGAATATCTTACACAGGTCCAAAAAGAAATCAAGACATTTAGAAACAAATATAATATATTTTTGCGGTAAATAACAACACAAAGAATGCTCGTGCAACTTACCGAAAAGTTCTTCCAAATTTGTGGAACTCTTGCAAAAATAAAGATTGCATGTTGGCTAGCCTGCAATATGTAGAAGCACAAGGTACAAATAATTATTCAACACATATACTGATAGATCATATAGTAAAAAACCCATATTATACGAATATAAAGAAAGTACAGAAGTTTACATAAAGGGCTTCAAAGAGAACAGGATCGATCCGACCTGCCAATATAGTTGGAGCTATAGCACCATATCTATCCACATATTATTAAGGAAACTTTCACGTATAAACTAAAACACTCAAATTTTTATCCCAATCAATCTGAGAAAAAAGCTTAGTGTTCATCTAAACCCATAGTTTTTATAGTTACTGAAAAAGAAACTTAAAAAAAGACTAAGGAAACTGGCCAAAATTTCGGTCATTTAACACAACTAATTGGTACCCAACCACTAAAGTTGAACCCAAATCCAATTTAAGCAAAATGTTAGCTAGTAAATAGGGGCCTGTAGGGTAAAGTTGTTAGCAATTATTGGAACATACAAATTGAGATATAGTAAACAATATCTGCAAAATGCAAATGTCGGTTTGCAAAGATAGGGGTCTTAGCGCAAAGTTTAACTGCTCTGGCCTTCTGGGAACATACAAATTGACATATAATACTAAGCATAATCTGCAAATATACAAATATTGGCCATAGTTTGCAAAAAATTAACAGATCCTAAACCAAAAGGATACAGCAAAACAAGAACCCATGTCTTCACTTTGATCGGCCCAGTAAAGTAGTAAATGACAGCTACCAAAATTATGGCTGGAAACCAAAATCAAACAGTAATTGTTAAATTTAACAAAAATACCTAAAGGATGCATTGTGAAAGATAAATTGTCGTGGGTGCTTTACCTTGGACCAAGAGAGAGGCCAATTCACCATAGGCAGAGAAAGATAATCCCTTGTGGATGCAATACGCGAGCGAAATCGTATACCCAACAACTTCAAGCTCAAATGCAGTAACACTGAGTCCTTGTGCACTCTTGTGGTTCAGAATTTTAAGAATCTACAACAGAAATCAACGCCCAATATGCTTGTAAAAGCAGTTTGATCGAATACCTGATCCTGATCCAGTAATTTACTGTCAAAAATAGATTGCTAAAATAGAGAGATCGGATGGAACAAAACCTGAGGGAGTTTGACGGTGGTGGAGGCGGCGACGATGCAGTAGCCGAGAAGCTTGGAGATAAGCGGGAGAAGGCAATCCTTCTCTGGGATCCGCTTGTCAGAGAGCGCCGCTAGAACGCACCCGATGTTCATCCCCAGTATCTCCATCTCCACCATCTCTCTCTCTCTGAAATTGCTGATATCTGGGATTATGTTACGGCGACTGGCGATATGGTCGGCGACGAGCCGTGCGACTTGGGGACTAGTAACTGGGATAATAGATCCATCGGTCGGGGTATTATGGTAAATTTAGAGGAGTTTTGTGTAAGATTGTTGGCCCATATTAGGCCCATTATGTGGGGTTGGATACTTGGATCGCCTTCAATCATACCCAAACACAGAAATGAAATCCTCTTAAGGTGACCAGGGTGCTTACCTTAGATCCGAACCGTCCGATCAATAATGGTGTCCCGTGAATAATACCAGATCGATAGGCTCGAAAAAAAATCTAACCGTCGTGATTAAATCGAACAGCTCGGATTGAAGGTAGGCACCGTGCTCGTCTTAAAAGGTGAGCAGAGGAAACTAGTCCCCCAAACAGACCCACCGCGGCATGGAGAAGTACAGATTGTCCGTATTGCACTTATGAGCGCTGTCGAGATTACACGTGATTTGAAAATTGAAATAGGTGAAGACCAAAGACTCAAGACATTTGTAAAGTCTACTGGAGTGTTATAAATAAAATACCATTTATTATGAAAGGAACTTAACATTACTCCAATAAAGGAGTGGAGGATGGTAACATAGAAGAACGAGAGATGTCTGATCTTTATTGGCTGAAACTTGCTTTAAAACACAAATATTGAAAGGAAAAAAAAAAAAAGAGAAATATTATATTAAAAAGGTAATTTTTGTATACATATTTAAAGTGTATAAAATATATAAATTTTGTTGGACGGACGCTTCTGTTTATATGTTATGACTTTAGCCTTCCTTCAGTTTTAATTTTGGTAATTGGAATTGTATATACAAAAATATCAATTGTTTGTGTAACTTGCATTAAATGTAATTTTAGAATGCATAGAAGGTCTAATCCGAAAAATGAAAATAGAAAAAAAATAAAAATGAAAACTGCGGGGCCGTGTACCCACCAGTCACTAGTGAACGCTTTCCAGGGCCGGGTCGAATTCTTTGGAGGCCGGGTCTAAAAAAGTTTGCTCAAGGGCCGGGCAAGGCCGGACTTAGGAAGGTTTTTGGAAGGGTCGGGCTTAGAAGGGCTTAAATCTGAAGATTGAATCTGATCCTTTTTAAGCCCTCCAGGTTTCAAGAGGCCGAGCTCGAAGGGCCTGAAGGGCCGACGAACAAACAATATTTTTCTTAAAAAATTCGTTCAAACTATATATAAAATATAAATATTTTATTTATAAAAGATAATAGAAATGGTATAAAATATTTAACTATAAATTATAAATTTTATTTTTCATATTTAATTGTTTACGACGGATTATATTATAAAAAAAATCAGCTTTTGTCAATATATTAATGAATTAAGATAATTGAAAATTACGAATGTATGAAATAATATAACATAAAATATGAGAAATATATATTTTTTAACTTGTCTTAGCATCAAAATGTTGAAGAATTTCGAGGTTATTTGGAATGATCATTTTAGATTGGATTAGATTTGATCAGATAGGGTCTACCTTTGAGTTGAGATGATGTCTGATTCTTCATAAGTTCTCTAAGCCCTGACCCTTCGTAAGTCTGACCTCTCTAGATCCTGACCCTTTCAAAACCTGATATTTTTAGACCTCTCTTCAGTTGAGATTGTGGCCTGGACGTTCCTAAATCTAGCCTCTCTAAGTCCTGACCCTTCTGAAGAGTTTAGAGAGGCCGGACTGGCCCTTTGTTTCAGAAAGGCTTGGCCAGGCAGAGGCTTTTGGATGTTCACGGCTGGTCACCCACACATAGGCAGCGAGCCTACGAGAAACTACGGGAGTTATGATCCTGTGTGACTTCCATTTTTATGATTTCACGTGACAAGTCGCATTGTAACTCTGTTACGACCCGTTATTCTCAAATTGTATTCAGACCGTCGTAGAGATCCGTATTTATCTCTATTCCTGCAATCCTGCTACTGTAAGAACCGTCAATGGACACGGGGGACACGGAGGGGATTAATATATACTAGATTTCTTATAAAAAAAATATAAGTTTAACAAATAGAATATATAGCTAAACTTAAACTTTTTAAAATAATCCACAAGAAAAAAATATTTACTGTTAATTGTTAAAATCAAATAAAAACCGGACATCTATTGCAGTACCATTTCATAGCTCTAAGTTCATATATCTAAAATGACTATGGTGGTCATCTAAAGTGCCGGTAATAATTTAGTTTAATAAAACTCAACGACGCTACCTGTAATAGATTATGGCTATTTCTTTGTTGACTCTACAGAGCCTATGTTATTATTATGGGCGGAAATTTTTTCTTTTTTTATTATTATTTTTTTTTATAAAGTACAAACCCTTGCGTAGGGATAAAACGCTAGAAATGTGAAGAGATCCTAATTGCGAAATTAATGGAGACCTCTGAAGAGTTCAGATATATATAGGTAATATGAAAAGTTAATATCTTTGTCATGCAAATTTACTGTGAAACTGATCTTCAAATACTTTCTGATGACATTCATGTTAGCAAAACAGACCAATTTCTTCATCGTTCAATTCTTATTCTTTTTCTTTTTTTTTTTTTTTGTTTTTTTTTGGGGGGTGGAGGGGGGGGGGGGGGGGGGGGGGGGGGGGGGGGGTATCTCTCTTTCTATTGCTGAAGCTGGACATGAATTTTTTTACAATGATTAATGGGGTACTGCTTCCTTTCATCAAATTATTGCCTTCAGAGTATGTTGCAAGCAGTCCCAACTTTCTCTCTGCATAGCTTCATCTCCTCATCATATCAACAAATTCTACAAAACTGATGATGCCGTCCTGCAAGTTCAGTAATAGAGTGAGTGATGCAAAGTTCTGAACCCCCATGTACATGATTTATTGTATCTAATTTGTAATTTTACCTTATCCGTATCAACATCGTCTAATACTTCACTTATTGTTGCTTCATCTCCCATTCCATACTTTGTCATGCCTTGTCTCAGTTCATCTCTTGTGATGTACCTGGTAACAGGTACAATGCCAAATCATAGGTCAATGGTAACAAAATAATTGGGAATTTAAAAAATGTTAAGCCTACAAATATAGTATGCAAGGACTAGTAATATTCAAAATTTCGAGTAGTGATGATCACTTCATTGAGCTTACCCATTTCGATCTTTATCAAAATAGTCAAATGCCTTTCTCAGATTCTCCTCCTTTTCGAGCTTGTGTCGATGCATCATGGCCGTAATGAACTCAACGTAATCTATGGCCCCACTTTTGTCCACATCAGCCTGTGAAAACACTACTTAGAAAATTTTAATTATCCATATAATAATAGAAGTTAAAGTCCAGTTCTTACGGCATCAAGAAGTTGTCTCACTTCCCCTTCGGTAAGCCGTGAACCCAACCTAGTTAAACCAACTTTTAATTCCTCAAAAGTGATTGAGCCACTACCATCTGTATCCATATTTTTAAACATTTGTCTATATCCTTTTACATCCTCTTCTGAGAGGCTCTCTGCTATGACCTACAAAAAGCAAATAAAATGAGATATTGAGATTGGAAGAAATCCAAGAAAAATTATATGGTCTAGTAGTGTTGCTAACCTTAAGTGCTAGCTTCTTTAATTTGTTTGTTGCCCTGAATTGTCTCATTCTCATAAGAACCGCACTATCAATAGGCTTGCTAGAAGCACCACCTTCTCTGAGCCACGGGTGATCTACTCATTTAAACTAAATTAAATTTTGCTATGATATAGAACTGTTATAACAAATTACAACATTACAAGTGATTATATTTCTTGTTTTATCTGTTGACGAAAAGCCTACTATATTTTGCTTGTTGGTGTACCCCTTGTCTTTAAATTATCATTTCCATATATACTTAATTAAACAATAATATTTACACAAACTAGTAATTTTTTTATATTTATTTTTGTACTAACCAAGAGCTTGAGCAGCAGTAATTCGCCTCCTCGGGTCTTTGGTTAGCATTCTTCTGATGAGATCCTTTGCATTATTTGAAATAGAAGGCCAGGGCGTGCTATGTAAGTCTACTTCGTCCCGTTGGATGGCATCAAATATTCCTTTCTCTGTATCTGTTTTGGTTAAGAAAATTCAAAAACTCTTTGAGTTTCTCGTTTGGTTAGTTTCTGAAAGAATCTAATGCCAATGATTATAGTTACCTGCCCAAAAAGGAGGCACACCGGATAGAAGGATGTACAATATAATTCCGGCACTCCATACATCAATCTCTTTACCATAGTTTCTTTGTAATACCTCTGGCGCAACATAATAGGCACTTCCTACAATATCTCTATATATTTTGCCTGAAATTAACCGTGAATGAATTCAGTACAAATTCAGCAGTTAATATGATTAGATACATGGCATCTTAATTGCTAGTAACTAGCTATGCATAACCTCAGTTTTAGTAACTGGCACAGTAGCTATCCAAAGTCATTGCTTAAAAATACTAAAAATACCTTCCTCAATAAAAACAGAGAGCCCAAAGTCAGTAGCCTTGAGCTCAGAGTCTTCATGTTTGCTCACATGCAGAAAGTTCTCAGGCTTTAAATCACGGTGCATCACCTGTTGTGAAAATGTCATGCCAATTCAAATATTAAAGATCAATCAAGTCCATAATGAGAAAATTTATCACTATAAAACCCATTGAAAGTCATAATTTCTTCTAAATTGCCATCTATGACTAGTTAAACTACCGTCGAAAGCTTTTTCCTTATGAATCATTGTAGTTAGACAAAGGAAAGTGTGTACCCCCATGAAGTGGCAAACATGCACCACCGTCACAATATCCCGACAAACTGCAGCAGCTTTTTGCTCGGTATATCCACCTTTTTTGGCTGCTATCCTGTCGAAAAGCTCCCCTCCTGAGCACAACTCCATCACCAGATACACATTCTCTGTATCCTCATATGCTCCCTGGAGTTTTAAGTTATGTCAATAGAAATGAATATGATATAATTGGATTTGTATCTAACGTATTATGAACTAAACATTATGAGTGCTAAATTGCTTCTTAAGTCTGCAAATTATATTATTATCTTTCATAGATTTCAACCATATATTTACAGAAAGAATTTAGACAAACGTCTGTGACATAAATTTTAAAATGATGCATTTTAATAAATATATTATGATAAAAAAGGATGGGAAATCAATGGCACAACAAAAATGCAAAACAACCAAATATCACTATTATAAGAAAAAGTTTAATATGATTTTTTCGTCGGTATTTTTATAAATTGACAAATCTAATTTAATCAATCTAATCTATATATTGAAATCTCCTAGAAAACTAAAATTTACAATTTTAAAAATTTTATTATTTTCTTGAATTTTTTTAAACCTGTCATTTTTTTGAGTGTTCTAACTAGTAGTTTGTTTTAAAAATGACCAGTTTTAAAAAAAATTAAAAATAGAAAAAAATTCCAAAAATTGTAAAATTTATTTTTCTAGAAGATTTTAATATATAGATTAGATTGGTTAAATTAGATTTGTCAATTTATATAAATACCAACGAAAAATATCACGATGCATAAAAAGGCCTATGCATCATATTGCACAATAAACAACCTCCACTACTCTATCTACAATGGGTCAAAAAAAAAAATTTTCCCCCATCAGAAATCCAAAAGGTTTCTTGGTTTTAAAAGGTAGAAAAGTGTGTATATAATTGGGTTTGATCAAAATGGTTTCTACGTAGGACTTCATTTCTTTCATTTGATTTGAATTCATTTCTCAAGATTCCGTTAGATCTAATTATATGAAAATTATAACCGTAAGACACCAAATTTTTCATTTTGATCAAAAAATTTCTAATAAAGTGAATTCCCATGTTAAAAAAGAGATTTTGATTAGGGCCAAAGTCAAGAGGCAGTAAAGCTGCACTTTGGCGATTATGGTTGATGTCAGCCACAAAATAATGTTTCGTACAAAAAAAAAAGACTATTTATTTGGTATTTGAGAAGAATTTTCAATTTTCTTAAAGAGTTATAGCACCTTGAACTGAACTACATTGGGCTGCCCGCTCAAATGTTGTAATATCATCACCTCCCTTCTCATGTCATCGACGTCTCGTTTGCTCGCGAGTTTCCTTTTCGCTACCGATTTGCAAGCATATTTCTGCCCGGTCAACCGCTCAGTGCACAGGTATGTGATACCAAACTGGCCTCGGCCAAGCTCCCTGTCTAAGATGAAAAGAGTGGTTATATCTACCATTGGCTTTTCAAATATATTCCCATGCTGGCTTGTCAAGCGGGCATTTGTAAAGGACGAAGAAGGATTTGGCTGTTGAACGGAGGATGGAGGAGGCCGTGGCGCTGCCTGAGGCTTGGAGGGGCCTTCGGTGATCGGTATATCAAATGTTGATGCTCTTGTGAAACAGAGACCCATGGTTGATTGAGAGAGTGAGTCTCCTTTCTTTTTAGGTGGCTTCTTCAGGTTTAGACATAATTTCTCTATATGGTATGTGTTATTATAAGAGAGGAATTTGTTCAAAGTTTTTGTGAAAAAAACCTAAAGAATGTATAGATTTGGAGACAAAAGAAAGGTAGAGATTCAAAGAGTGCTGTTGGATAACGCAAAGGGCAATGATTCTCCACTGATGGTGTGAAAAAGGAGAAATTTGAGGTCCCACTTAAAAAGTGAATGCAGTATTTGGTGAATTTCTTCTCCTCCTAAATTTTTTTTTTTAAATCATTGTTAGATTCTTTGTCTAGATAAAACAGCTCTTCAAAGACCGCCTCCTTAGAAGTATATAAAACAGGTTTATTAGTCCACAAATGGAACCCGTTTTTAATCACCCAGATGTCAGCTAGAGTGACACGTATTAGTTATAAATCAATGCTTCACTGTGCATAAATTAATACCTTAATTATTAGGTCCGAATCTAGATATGGTGACAACAATTATTTATATTTAAGTTGGCTCTCGAATAGGTTGAATTTTATCCACATATTTGTCTTTGTATGAGTAAATCTCTGGCGAATTAGAGGTTCTTTACCCTAAAATGACTTTCCCAAAACTATTGCTCAAGCTTTTTGATCCTCAGAAACTTTTCACTTCCTTTTGTTCCATACTATATTAAAGAATTTTCTTTGTCAAAACTGATGTGGAATTGTGGAAATTGCCAATGAGTCCCTAGTGGACCAAGTCCTTTTCCCGTAAAATTGTGTTCCATATATAATACGTTCCACTATAAAAAAAATGTTTTCATACATTTTCATCTTCTTTGTAAAATTGTAACCTACTATTATAGATTTTGACAATATTAATCCACTAATTCATAGTTGTCTGGATTCCTTGCAGGTCAATAACCTTTCGTTTTCCGAAATGAAATGGATACTACATGTCGTTATTGTCGATTCCTCCTTTTTCTTCTTCTCTCTTCTCCAACATTCTCAATCACTAAATCACTGTACTAAGTAGATGTGATTCCTGGGGCTCTTTGGATGCTATGAAAGCACTTCTGTATCAAGGAGAAAAGTAAAAATAGCTGCAACAACAACAGCAGCAGCAATAATAACAACAAGAACAAATGAGAACAAAATATAAGAACAAAAATGAAAACGTATGAACACATTACCCTCTATACAAGATAAGAAAATTTTGGAAAGCAAAAAATGATTCCAATTTGGTTAAACCCACTATATCCCTAACAATTTAATAACTTGAATTCAAACCTATCTGCCGACAGTATAGAGTTGATTTTTTTTTTCCAATACAAATAACTGAAATTAGATAACTTAATTTGTCAAATGACCCTGTAATATTATGATCAGCTGATAACATTAGATGTATGAAATAGAAATACAGGGTTAAATAATAACTACATATTTTACGAAATTCAAGTATGTATTTTTTTTTAATATAATTACATGCATAAAGCCAATGTATTATAGAGAAGTGTTTGATCGGGAAAGAAATATAGGAGGGATGTTGACTCCCTTTCACTTTATTTAAATCTGCCTATGCTCCTTTGGTCATGGTACAAGCAATTTCTAATTTTATTTCGGTTTTGGTACTAGTAATTACTAATTTTGTTCCGGTTTTGTTTCGCGATTTTGAAGTTTGGTATCTTCTCAGTTAGTTGTGCAGTCTAGACTTTAGAGAGGAAAGTAGAGAACCGAGACAGTCCTGATATGCGACATCTCCGATAATTTGACATCCTGACATCCCCGACAACAGGCTGGCCCATTCGCGACTTGGGCGCTTCGCTCTGTGCGCGATAGGCGAATAGCGCCTCAGCTGACGTCATCTGTACGCTGAAACCGTCTTCATGGAGTAAAATGACGTCATCTGTAGGCTGAAACAATCATCATAGACTAAATTGATGTCACCTTACGCGCAAATTACCAGTGTTGACGCGATGGAGTATTTAATCTGATGTTGGTGAGTACATAATCTGTAAGAGTGGAGTATTTAATCTGATGTTGGGGAGTACATAAATACATGATAAGAAGTATTTAATCTTATGTTAAAGGAGTATTTACTCTCATGTTAGGGAGTATTTAATCTCATGTAAGGGAGTACTTATTTAAATTCATGTTAAGGAGTATTTAATCTCATGTAAAGGGAGTATTTAAAAAAAGAAGTATCTACTTCCTCCTAGAGCATTCAAATAACCATTTATAATACCAAAAAAAAATTGTATATACAAGAACTAAAATTTAACATTCACACAAACATTCATCCTGAGAATTAACATTCACACAAAAATTTAACATTCACACAAAAAAAACAACAACACTAAAATTCATCCTGAGAATTAATGATATCTTCAATAATATCACAAACCTCACTAATAGTATCATAGAAATTTGGAGGTGTAGATTTAACTACATCATCTTCCTTATCACTGTCAGAAAACCTAAACTAAAGCTTGGACAACTTTTCTCATCCCAATTCCAGAAAACATTACTTGATCCTGCAAAAAAGAAGAGATATTAATGCAGTGGTCTGTCTAAAAAATATAAAAGATATTGTTACTTCCGTACTGCATACAATTGCTCAACACATGACTAAAGTTAGTCATATTAATTCACTGCAAAAATTAACATTATACTGAATTAATTATCATTGCACTATAAATAAATAACATTTGATAATCTCACCAGAGTTATTTCCTCCTGTCTGTGTAGTCAGATAAGATGAATCACTTTCAACATTCATACCAACTCCTGAATGACAAACAAATTTGAGACATATTTAAATTTCAAAGTAATTGGACCCACTTTGTTAACTGCATACTACCTTGTTTCAAAGTAATTGCACTTGTATGCTTATTGCATATAATTAATGTTTATAAAGTCTATAATTAATATAAAAGATATTAATACACTCCCTACATTGATGAATATACTCCTTTAAGCAAAATAGATAACCATGTTCCTTATTCAGCATAATTAGATATATACTCCCTTAATTAATATATTTAAACCATACATTGATGAATATACTCCCTTAATCAAAATAACTAACACTTCTTCCTTATTCATCATACCTAGATACATACTCCCATATTCAATATATATAATCCCTCACATAGATGAATATACTCCCTTAATAAAAGTAGCTGACACAGTATATTTAGATATATACTCCCTTAATCTCCCTAATTCAACATATTTAGATATATACTCCCTTAATCAATATATTTAATCTCCCATATTGATGAATATACTCTCTTAAAAAAATTAGTCGATACGTGTTCCTTATTCAGCATATTTACTCCCTTACACAATATATATTTACTCTATTGCTTAATATATTTACTCCCTTGTACAATATATTTACTCTCTTGCACAATATATCCACAAAAGAAGTAATATATTTACTCCCTGGTACAATATATTTACTTCTTGGCACAATAAACTCATCTGATCCGTATTGATGTCAAAACTAATCACAATTAAAGTTTATAATCTCATAAATCATTGCTCATTTTGTAATTCATTATTTACAATTCAAATGTAGTAATTAACATCTCGTAAATAAATCAAAATTACTGTTTCTGATCTCATAATCCATAATTTACAATTAAAATCTGGTAAAATCATAGCTACAATATCAGAAAATTGATTTCCACTCAAATTTGAAAGACTATAACAGATCTGAACATATTTCCAATTTCAAACCAAAATTAAATATAATAAAGATCAGTACCTTGAACGAACGATCTAATTGATGTCAAATGCGTGCCTTAAGTGCTCAAACGAAGCTTCAGATCTAATCTGATCAAGAATTCAACACACCAAAACAATAAATCAAATATCAAAAAGGAAAATTGAAAAAACGGTGAAGAATTTGTCAAATGCGTCTCTTAAATACAAAACGAAGCTTGAAATCTAATCTAATTGAGAATTGAACACGCATAAAACATAAATCAAACAACATAATTGTAAAATTGCAAAATTGATGAAAACGTTTGTCATTCTGAACTGATAAACATAAAGATATACTGACCTGATTCACATTGATGTCAAATTTGTCTCTTAAAAGCCAAAACAAGCTTCAAATCTAATCTCATTGAGAATTAAACACGAAAAAAAATACAAATCAAACAGTAGAGATGAAAATTGCGAAAGGAATAAAGGTTTTCTGATCTGATCTGATCGAAACAGGGATGAGGCGAGATAGAAACGCACCTGAAAGAGAAAAATGAAAGATCGATGCCTCTATAGAGAGAGAAAGAGAAGACCTCCGTTAGAGAGAGAAAGAGAAAGATCGATGCCTCCGTAGAGAGAGAGAAAAATAGAAATATAATGAAGCGAGAGAAAGGGGTTTTGATCGACAGATTTTGATCGGATTTCTAAAATTGGTCTCACGTGCAAGTCACGTGAGTACGGAGAATTTGATGGGCTTTCAACGCACGAGCCCGTAAGGATGGCAGGATGTCATTTCCGTAGGATGGCAGAAAGTATATTTGGAACTGAGAACCGAGGGTCGACTTGAGGAAAGCTCCTCCCTAAGGCCCAAAAAGGATCTAAATAGGCTTGGTATAAAGAGTAACAGTTTCTCAAAAGCCCATTCAAATTTTTCTGGTTAACCTTGTACTTGTTTTTATTTGTGAAAGTTCGTTTGGCAAATTGAATAAAAGCATGACAGAGTGAGAGTATCATAAGATGTTCGGACTTCAAAATGAATGCGTGGATTAAGCATAGTAACAAATAAATAAATAAAGTAACTAAATAGGCTTCTTATAAGCGAAGTTAATTAAGAATGGAGATGCGTACAATGGTTAGGTTTCCGAGCTGGATGAGTAATAAATGCATATTTAATTTGATAATGGAAAAGTAAGAAGTTCTAGTTTTGTACGATTTCATATGAATAGCGTACAGATTTTATTGAACTTCTAATTTTTTATGCAATGTATTTGAAGGTGTCCCTTACATGTCCTGCTCAGATCTACTGTTATGCGCGGTATGCATCAATTTGTGTGCCCCCCCCCCCCCCCCCCCCCCCCCCCCGCTATTACTGCCAAACTGATTGGCAGATAAAAAAAAAAAAAAAAAAAAAAAAAAAACAGAAATGATAAGTGCCATCGTTAGATTTGTCATCGCTGCACAGAACAGTTGTTTGTTATAAATGTTCAGTTTAATAACTAAATGTGTTCAGTTTAATAATCAAAAGTCTTCAATTTAATGTGTCAACGTCAAGTAATGGTTTTATTATATAGAACACGCGTCAGTCTTGGAGAGAGGTGCGCCAGGGGCAGAGTCGGAAAAAAATTTATTTGAACCGGATCGGTTCATGACCCCTTCTAATTTTTTCATGTGTGACCCCTTCGCTCACCTATTAAAAAAACCGAAAAGTCGTACTGAACATTTATATCTAATAACCTGAACATTTGTATCTACTACACTGAACATTTGTTGTTACTGAACTGAACATTTATACTTATCCAAATGAACATTTTTTCTTATAACATTTGTATTTAACAGAACATTTGTACTTACTAAATTGAACATTTGTATTTGCAAAACTAAATATTTATACTTAATAAAATGAACATTTCTGCTTATAACATTTATATTTTTTTAATGTAACTAATTGAACATTTATATTCAAATAACGGAACATTTGTACTTATCTAACTGAACATTTAGATACGAAATAAAAGTGCGCTGGGTGAGAACCATCGCTAAGACAGCGCCTCAGCGATGACAAGCGATAGCATTTCTTCCGATGGCAGAGATCAATTTTTTTTTTAAAAAAAAAAAAAACACTATGAATGGACTATTTGACATGCTAGTATTTCTTTGTAGGAATGTAGGGATAGTTAGATAAGGTGATCAATAAATATTTGTTACCAAATAACTGAGCTAAATAGGAACACAATTAGTTGCCACCGATTGCACAGGGTTTAAAAAATGGAGAGTAAACAAAGGAGGGCGAAACAGCATCGGTTTAGATTTTAGAATATGAAGGCCGAAGAATATGAAGGTGGATTGACAAAGAAAGGAGATAAAGAAAAATATTGCGGTGCAGCTGGCATTCTGGCCGAAGGACAAAATGCTTTTTTATATTTTATGACCTACTGTTCTTATTCTCTTTTTTTTTTTTTTCCAATTCACTTGCCAAGGAGACAATGGCCTTTACTTTTCATTATTGGGTTGCTTCCGTGAAAATAGGGCCAGCAGTAAGTTGAAATTTTTAATTGTTTCAAAAAAAAAAAAAAGAAGTTTGTCTCCATTCATGCCACAAAAGAAAAAAAAAAAAAAAAGGTACAGAGAGGAAGAGGTAAATTTTAAAATGTTCGTACTTAATTGATGCAATTTATCTCTTTTGGTCATAATTTATATAGAAACAGCACTAGCAACGACTTTAATGTTCGTACTTAATTGATGCAAATTATCTCTTTTGGTCATAATTTATACACATACAGCACTAGCAACGACTTTAATTACATCTATCTAGTACAGTGAAAAGACAAGTGAGGGGAAAAAATTACATATAAAAAGAAATGTTATCGTTAGGAGGTTCATGCATAGCAAATTTTTTTCTTAAAAAAAATGAGAATTTGCATCAATTCTAATATCGATATCAATCGATCATTTTCCTAGATTCCCATTCACTGATCTCTTCTCCCCAAGAGTGACCTCTTTCTATATCTGTTCTCCCATCTTAGTCAATTCTTGTCTCTTTGAGTGATGTATCTCTCTCGATCGATCTTTCAGTCATCTCTCTATGCTTCTCGCCTTCTTTCCTGAGTTTCTTCCATCATGATCACCCATCTGACGAAGGCGGAGATGGACTTAGCTCTTAATTAGTATCCGGTCTGTGTTTATTTTTCACATTTTGCTCTTAACTTCAATATACACTTTTTGAGTTTTTTTAAAATAATTTATGTTTGGTGTTCTATCATTCACTATGTTTACTTCGTTATTCATTCTAATTATATTTAGTGCGCAATTTAACTTATTCATTTTAAATTAATGTTTAATGATTAGTGAATTTTATTATTGAGCTGACGTGTTTTATGTCATATGTTTTTATTTGTCAGTTCGACAACTGTGAGTTTTATTGTTTAATTTAAGAATATGTGTCTTTTTTTTTTATTGCTCAGAGTACATAAAACCGTTTATCTGATTCCATGCGTTAATATTAAAAGAACGTATTTTATATGTAGGTTAACATGTGTGCGCTTTTAATTAGGTGTAATTGTTTTATTTTTTATATTATTTTTTTTTGTTTTGTTTCAATATTTATCTACTTCATTCTTTTCTATTTTTTTACTTTGTAATATTGGATAATATATTCGATCGTTGAAAAAAAATGGTGAGAGCTTGTGAAATGAAAAGCGCCAAAAAAACACTAAGAATGGCTGAGAGGTCAAAAAAAAAAAAAAAAAACTATAATATTAAATTATTAATAGAAGTATTCATCGTGAGATCAATATATCAGCTACTTTCTGTAAATTGGTCGCAGCTGTGAAAAAAAAAAAGAATTCACGGATAATAACTATGAAAATTTTAATTTAAAACATTAAGTTATGGAAGTCAATTCTTCTCGCTTATTATTTTTATAGAAAAGTGACCAGTAGCTGTTAACCGTCCAATTTTTAAGAAATTATTATAAACGGAAGGAGATAAGTGAAGCTCAATGGAACCAAATCTTTATTTTAATGCAAATATTGATGTGAATATAATTTCTTTTACTAGATTTCAATCCAGATTTTTTTATTTAAAATTATAAACAGAGACGAATGATCATGATTTATACCTGATTTAAAATTTCTGTCCTCAATAGAATTACTCTTATTTAAATATAAATGTTTTTTTTTTCTAACACGATCTATTACAATTTTTATTTAAAGTGTGAATCTCATCAGTTTTAAAGTACGTCCTCTGATTAATAAATTTCATGAGATATTTATGTCAATAACTTGTAAAAGTAGCTTTGCCAGATAAATTGAAACGAAATCAAATTCAGAAATGAGTTAGCACCTATTAGGTTATTACACACGGCTTATAAGATTCCAAAAAGTTAACGAGTCAAGAACCGACATGATTCGGATCTTATAATCTTGAAATTAAATAAGAAAGCTTTCTTGTCCAATATGATCAGAATTATAGTATTTACTCTAGATGGGATACTTTTGTCTAATTGTTTTATCTAAATACGTTTGAATTACGGATGCTTTAGATATAATGAAACCATTAGCTTCTTAATCTTTGTATTCTGTGGTACTGGGAAAAAGCGTCACTGAACCATCGTCACCATCCAGTCAGTCCTCATGAAATCAACATGCGCCGAAGAAGAGTAGAAGCAACGTGGAGATATTTCATATGGAATTGGTCCATACGCAATTCCAATTATAATTGGTGTAGTGAACACCCACTGTTACTTCTTTATTTTATGATTTCTTAACAACAGAATTATCTTGTCTTCATAATAACACACTAATATTTCATGGATTTAAATTTGGTCGTTGTAGTTTGAGTCACCGAATATAAATTGAATGATTCAAATTAATCCAGTTAGCTATGTACAAGTGAATTAACAAGGCGCGCGTTTAATAATTAATACGTTCATAAGGTTAGTTTCCATTTTAAAATTGTTTGGACTTAAATTTTCAAAAATTCAAGTTTAAAAAATTTTAAGAAAATCGAATATTTAATAAACAAAATTGAAAGGGGTCATATTTTTGGAGTAGGAAAGGAGGTTATCTACAATTTTATGAATTCCTTTCTTTTGGTTTTCACTCTCATAGTACAGACCCAGTCTTTCGATGCAATTTACATCTGCTTCATTTATTTATGTATTTATTAATTTTATTTCTTCATTCCTACTATAAACCAAGTCTTCCTTAAGATATCACAAAACGTGAGAGAACCTGTTAGTCTCTCGCAGATTGGTAGGTCTACTCTGACTGCTAGTTTTGCTTATTACATTTATAAAGCTGGATAGATAAGCACAACCTCAAGACAAAAAAAAGTAAAGCAAAACATCCAAAGAGATCCCACAAGTAGCATACTTCAGAAGAACACCAATGGCCAAGGCCAAGTGCAATGAATCAAACCCATCAAAAACCTCAAGCCAAGCAGCACCGACTCCACCACCCCCACCTTATAGGAACAGAGCTATGAATAAGCCAAGCAAGAAGAAGCCAGTTGAGGTGACGAGTGTGACACGGGAGGAGATTGATATCTTCTGGAGAAGAAAGAAGATGGTTGAAGAGGAACATCTCATGGCCGCACAGAAAGCTGCCGCCAGACTTCGGGCCAAGGCTCTCAAGGTAAGAATCCTTTGATCTGTTTTATCATAAAATATTTATTTTATATATGTTTCTTCTCAAGAATTTTTGTGATTTTCATCATGTTCCTTTGATAAGTATAACATTAGGGCCAAGATGTACTTTGTGTTCCTCTTTCTATGCTAATATAGAGTACGAAATTAGATCAAATCTTCAACCTAACTTAATTTCTGGATCTTTATAAAAATTTTGGTAGTACTAGTACATAAAAATTATGCTTATGTGTATTAAAATTTTGAATGTTCACAGGCCACAGGGAGACTCTAAATTTTTTACTCCCAATCCAAGTTTAGAATAAGAAATATTCACCTAAGATCAAAATTGTTTGGTTGAAGTAAATTAAAAAAAAAATTCTGTATCTGTTTTTGCCTTATTAATTTATTGTTGTTCATGAATCATGAGTGATTTTTTATCTTTTGGAGGACAGGAAGAAGATTATAGGCGGTTTGAGCAACTGCTTAGAGAGATAATTGATGGTGAAGATTCGGAGAAAGCGAAAGCAAGGAATGGAGGGAGTAAAGAGGAACAAGCAAAAGTAGGAATCAAAGATTGGTAAGTTCGCAAGTCTACCTCAAGATCTCTGCAGTTTTCCAAAATTATTATTTACAATTCTTTTATATTATCAATAGAGGATCAGGTTATTAGTGCTTACATCTGCATAAATGATTTATTTGCACTCTCATAATTAAATACTAAAACAGTGACTATAGAGAGGAATTTGGTACATAGATTTGACGGGGTCACTGATTGCCATCAATTTGAGATTAAAATGGGCGTTTCTTCCAACGTTAGAATATAGCTAAAGCATTTCCTAACAACTAAAACAATTGACAACTTGGGATTGGATGCTGACATATCAACATAAGGTAGAGTATAACAATATATCACCAGACCAGACCAATTGGACATACAAGAACTTCATATTTCCTCTTGCAATTTACAAGACTATTTTCCAACGGAATAGTTACTTTTGGATAATTCTAGGAAAGTTCCCTCTCAAGTTAATAATTTCAAATGATCCTATTAATAAAATTCATCGTACTCCTTTTCGTTTGGCTAAAGTTAAGTATGGTTATCTTTATTATATAATATGAAAGGTAGCTGCAAACGTACAAAGAGTAGCAGTCAAGAAAAAGTGGTTTAAAAAGGAATCTGCAAATTATTGGGTCCACTAATGCATCCTTAATTGAATGAAGAATCTATTGCTAGTCTCTTTACAACCTCAGAACCCGTTTCTTTTGTGCTTAAGAGTGCTTTCAATCATGACTGTAGATCTAAAATTTATGGTTTTGTCATTACCGTTCATCAATGATAATGACTCATCGCTGTTCCATGTACATTAGCACTGCTATCTTCTTCCTTGTGGGTCCCATAGCACGAAAGGCAAATAATGATCCAACCAACCAAGTATCCCTAGTGCCTTCAACGTCAAGTCTCACAAACTATTTTGCTATTTAATTATTTTCCTCCTTACCCTTTCACCTAATAACAATCAACCAAAGTTTAATCAAATAAATTTCACTCGTGCATAATTACAATCACACCAGTCCTGCTCAATATGACATCAAACAAAACGGTTTGGTAAACCCCCTTTTCCTTGTGCTTTTATTTTGGTAAATGCAGGTGGACCAAGAGTAAATATGCTTACTTGAACCAACCAGCAGTCAAATCCATGAATGGTAGCTACACATACGTGCCACAGAAGATCTACTTCAGCTATTGCCCACCAGCTTCTTACAATATGTGCATTGCAACTTCTTTTGGGGTTTTCTGAATATTAGCTACTTAAACATCACCAAATTGTGTCATATTTTGGGGAAAATTGTTATAATTGGTGATGCTTTGTAAAAAGTAATTTAAATTATTTGTGTCTTATTAAGATATGAACTATTGGGTGATTTCCCCTTGTAATGTTGTAAGTAAATATTTCATTTGTGTTGAAAAATCTGCTTATGAAAACAAAACAGGTACATAACTCGACCAGTAACCATGCATGAATGAATTACAAATTGACACTACTCCATCCACCATTAATTTTAAACAAAAATGTTCAATATCATAAAGTCGTAGAATTTACTGGAAATTTATTCCATTTGATCGAAGATCAGAATCAAATAGGGGAGGAAAAAACAAAAAGAATAAAAGAAAGAAACTCCTTCAATTAACTGTGACCTGTCATGTCTAGCATCTCATCAAGACCTTTCAATCTCTGTAATCCATCACTAAGGAAATACTTGATTTTTTGTTTATCATCGCAGAATCTATTCTTCTCAATTTCACCTCGTATGGTTTCTCTCAGCTCATCTACATGTGCATAATTCTCTGTTACACTTAAAAAAATTACAGCTAATTAATTTTACAAGGAATGAGTTCAAAAGAGTATACCACGTGAGTGAGAAGGGGCTCGTCGAGAAATACGCAATGCCTGTCTATAAAGTTTTAAGACCTGTGCGCGTAGAATAAATGCTTGTAAATCCATAAATCGAGCCATAGTCTATTCTGCTTAGGGGCAAAAAAGGAAAAGAAAAAACTAGTGTCAAAAGCTGCATTCCTAATCCACTTGGAACGTTGGATTGCTATATCAAACAAAAGAATTAGTATGTAGGTAGCTGGTTGTATGTAGCAAATACCAACAAAACTAATACTAATCTAAGATCACTTAAACCATGGTAAATTGATATTGAATTGGTCAGACTATCAACCAGTATATAACCTGCTAGACAGTACCGCAACAGCCCAAAACATAGCAAAATCTGTTAATTTAATGCTTGAGCTGCTGATAAGTAGACCGCTAATGATGTGGGAATGGGAACAGGTAGCTGACTGATACCACCCAGTTAACTGGCGTTTTGGAACAGTTTCCATGTGATTTCTAGTTTTCCAGATCTTCTTTTGGCAATGATTCCCCAGTGATGCTTGCAGTTGCTTTTTTTTCCTATCTTTGTGCTAACATGGGGGAACCAACACAAAACAGATTGTGACTTGGGGTTTTGTTATACAATACTGAATAATTAATTCATTAGATTGTGACTTGTGTTGCTTTTTTCAAAAAAAAAAAAAAAGACAAAAAATGGTGTCAGCTGCTGAGTTCAAGTATAATGGAAGCTCGAGCAACTGATCATTGATAGTTCAATGGAAAATCCCAATAGATATCTCATTGTGGCATATCAACAAACACCTGATAAGCAGAAACCAAACAGAAGTACTTGCCTACAATTTCATTTCCCCAAACTTAAATTTTAGTAAATACGAGAAACCAATAACAATTTCATTTCAAGAACCTTTTAAACAGTTTATAAGAAGATAACACAAACAAATAAGACAAAAAAAAAAAAGGAAAGAAAAGAAAGTCGTACTCAGGTGAGGCCGCGGTGCTCTCGACCAACAGAGGAGGGAGGGCTACTACTGGATCAAGAATAAAAGAGTTCACAACGAGATGGGGCTTTAATCGGGCCTAGCTTTCTAGTACCTACTTTTTGGGCTATAATCAGTTCTACATGTTTCATATCATTTTATTAAGGAATGTGCTGGCAGTTCAGGCTCAAGCATTGGGCCTCTCATCAAGTTTTAAGAAACCATTAACTGTCCAGGAATTAGACTGTGATAATAGGCATATCTGAATCTGATATCATAGTTTTAAATTTCATTTTTTGTCTAGATAGCCGCTATCTAGCTTTTCCAAAAAAATATTTTAAAATTTTGATCTTTGGAGTATCAATTTAGAGTGCTATACAAGGAAATTACATGCTAATTAGACAGCCAGAAGGAGAAAGTCACCAAAGGCTATGAGTGAATTATGCTACCAGTAGAAATATCTCTATGTATTAATTGTTTCATATCTATATCGCAGGTATTTGTTCTTAATCTTTTACATTAATGAAACTATATGTGTGGCGGGTCAAAAAAAATAAGTGATCCAGCCTCTAGGAAATTATTATTACAGAAAGCATGATAGCTTCAATGTTCTGCGCTTGTATTTTCCGTGGATAAGTTCGCACGGTAGGATTTGTGCTGTGGGGTTTTGCTCATGGTTTTTCTCGCGTTATTTGCCTGGGCGCCCGAGTGGCAAGCGGTGAGCACTGAAGCACCCAATTGGCCAATTTGTGAAGAGCAGAGTAGGGGCCTCTGAAGATCTGATTGCTAGTTTGCTACCAAGCCCAAGGTTATTGGTTATGATTTCTCATCATTTAGTTTCTTATATATCATAATAACTGGTAATTAATCAATCCGTGAATAAGACTCCCAAGAATTAACAATCAGAAGTTTCTAAATAGTTTTTAGATACATCTGACATCAAATTAGTCTGCAGTTTTGTATTTTTCTTTAGATTTGTGCCCTTATGCTCTCAATAACCAATAAACGAATAGATCAACACAGTATTTTTATTCTTTATTGTGTTTGCACCTTGGGAAAAAGGAACGCAAGTCTCACATGAATTGTTTTTGATGTGCATGCACGAGCTCGTTTTTTCACAAAAACTGATAGTTGACTAATACGTGTATATATTACAGTAAACAACAAAGAAAAGAAAATTTGACTTTGGTGGCTTTCCTTCAATCTTCCTCAAGAGGCTTCCAACGCCTTTGAAGTTTGAGCGAAGATCCGGGGATATGACTTCAAAGATTTTATCCTAGTTTCCTAGATTTTATTTTCGATTTCTCCCAAGTTTCATGGGGTTTGTAAAAATTGTTGAAGTAACCTATCACCTCACTCAAAGACTCAAAGTAATTGCAGTAAACCAGTTTGCGCAGAAAGAAACCATTTCCTAGTAGTTAATTATTTGCTGGCAAAAAAGAAAAGTAAAACATGTACAAATTTCTTCTTTTTTTCTTTAGATGGCTATTGGCTAGGCAGCGGCTGCCAAGTGCCAAGCAGAACATAAAAATTTCAATCTCTCTCCCTATCCATAAAATTTTGCAAATTATTGATCAACTATTATGGGAGACTTATTATTAATTTAATCACAGTTTTGG
The DNA here is from genome assembly GCA_027725995.1 of Rhynchospora tenuis. Classification (NCBI taxonomy): domain Eukaryota; kingdom Viridiplantae; phylum Streptophyta; class Magnoliopsida; order Poales; family Cyperaceae; genus Rhynchospora; species Rhynchospora tenuis. The sequence continues at coordinate 170,770,772 of CM050888.1, forward strand.
TTCGGCCCAGAGTTCGTTTGGGCCCATCAAACCATTTCAGATTTTTTGTGGATCGAACTTCAGTCTCTCTTCCTTTTTCTTTTTGTTCTGACAAAAGCAGAAAATAAATCAAGAGATGGCCTAGCAGAATATTTTTTTTTTTGAAAGAAACCCGTAGGCTATGGCCTAGCAGAATAAATCAAAGTGGATAAATATGTTTTTATCAGGAGTACGTGCAGTTGCATGTGAATGGCTGAGAATTCCTCTAAAAAAAAAAGGGCACATACAGGCGGTCTCTCTTGTCTTAGGGGTGACATATTCAGATGTATGTTGATACATTGAATTTTAATATTTCATTAAGAAAGTAGGTTCCTTTTCTTTTCCCAATAAATGCCAATTAATTGACAAACAAGAATATCAAACATAAGAAGAGAGGCAGTGTTAGTTTGTACATAAAGTTAGAGATCAAGATCTAAGCGATATGATATTTTGTTTTCGACAAAAAAAAAAAAAAGCTATAATAATTCGGTGGCTAAATTGTCATATCTAAATGCTGCCCATCAAAAGATAGGGAAAAAAATAATAGATAATATTGAACCATTCAAAGAACGAAATGAAAGGGGTTAATATATTTGGATGATTGGATCCTATTTTCTCAAAATCTCGGAGGTATCATTGTCAAAAAAAAAAATTGAAGCTTATAAGGTTAATTTTACTTCTTCGGAACAAAAAAGAAAGAAAAACTATATAATACAAATAACAAAAGAGGTGAATTTGATAAAACAGAGAGATCTAGAAACACATCACCAAATTCTGTCAGTAGCTCCGAATTGTAAATACAGCAGGATCAAAATCAAAATTAATACCAAAATCTTCAAATCCCAACAGCATCTACTCACATTTATCTTACAATTAGCTGTACAACTGAATGCGTTATTTCTCTAATCAATCAACTCTCCTCTGGAATACTCTGAAGAGCTGGTTGCCACTCCGGCAATTGGCCTCCTTTAGCCGCTGCCGCCGCAACTCTTCTCATGTGTCTTTTTCTTAGAACATGCAACATTTGCTCGAACGATTGCTGGTCCCCAGTATTCGGCTTGTTTGTTGTTGCCTTCCTCTGGCAATCTGTGTTGCCGGTACTCTGTCTCTGGCCGAGTGAGGCAACCATATGCTTCAACTCTTTCTTGCTCAAAACTATCTTGACACGCACTGCACCGTCGACCTCTTCCCGTGACACGACACGGCCGCTATGAAGCCTTTCAATCCCGTCGGCCGGCATTGCTAATTGTCTTCTCTTTGGTAGCTTAGTCTCCATAAATTGGTGTCCTTTTTCCAAAACTGTGTCTAAGTTGATTGTAGGAGGCAATGTGGGGGCTTTCTTGGTGGAAAGTTATTAAAGTTGGTTTATATAGGAGGGGCCAAATGCTTAGATCTTGATCTAGGTGTAGAGGTGTTGTGGGAGAAAGGTTATTTTTGTGTTCTGGCCTCACATGGCCCAATGGAGAATCTTTAGGAGGTAACATGCTTGTAACTTAGAAAATAGTTCTTCGTCCCTGAGCCGTTCATTTTTTTGAGCAGTGATACTGTGTATTCATACTTATTGTCAGGAAGAGAGCTTAATTAATGTGGATTAAAACCAATAATAAATTCCTTTTATATTACCAACAACTTCATATAAATAAAAATCTATAATTTATATATAGCGTATAATGTGCTAAAACTTTTGAATTTGTTCGTGTAATAAAGTTCTTAATTTTCTAGTCTAAAATTAGTTTTTAAAAAATTGAGGTTTTGGTAACATATATCGTTTGTTAATTAGATTCCGTTCTACCTGTACTTTTTTATAATTTATCCTTCCTTCGGCACAAGGCTGACAGTGTGAATCAATTATTCGTACATCAATTGTAAGGAATTAGATCGGAGACAGGTGTCCTAATTCCGGTTAAGCTGTTTATTATTCATTAATTTACTGAAAGTAGATGTAGATTTGTTGGTCTTTCAAGTTTAATCCCGTTTACTTATCTGCATCAGTTGCGGAGAGAATTAACATAACTAATAATCGGTTTTACAATAAAGAAAAGTTATTACTGTTGATAACGTATGAGTATTAGAGTATGTGCCTGTGAAGATTTGCGTGTGGTGAGTTTTATATTGTGTAACCCCCGACCGTTATGGAAAAAGAAATAGAAAAAAAATATATGCATAATTACATATATTTTGGTTCAATGGAGTAGAGAAAGAATCATTGTCGCCACAATAATTATGCTAAAGTAAGATTTGAGAGGGTGATTTTTTGATAATTACATTACAATTAATTTTTTTTTAAAAAAAATAGCAGTAATTAATAGTCAATAAATTATAGATGCTAACTAAATTGCATTTGTTCTAAAATTCAAACAAAGGAGGGATGCATTTTATTTAAAATAGTAATTTTTTTTACTGTGTATATATAGTCTACGAAATAGTTGTAAAAGTTACGTTCTTGAATGATGAGCATCATTATATATATATATATATATATTCATGTATCCTGAACAGTTTGCTTTCTGTCCAGAAGCATGTATTATACTTATATAAAATATTGGATTTGCTCAATAGTTCATTTGGTATTTCTATTTCTAAGAAAACTTTATTGGTGACAATAAAATAAGTACACAAACTCTTGCTAAAGATTTTTGGCAAAAAATTTGTTTACAAAACGTACATAGATTCTCCTAGAGTACATATACTCACAAGTGAACAGTGTTGGGTTGTCAGTGTCCTTAACGCTACCTAATTACAGTTTATTCAAGCCGTACAGAATATCTCTTAATTTTGTACAAAAGAAAGTGCTTTTTTTTTTTTTGATGAATAAGAAAGTGCATATTTGGTTTTTCCTTTGAGGAATAACAGTAATTAATTGTCAGTTATTTACTCGACAATTAATATATGCCAAACTATTTTTATGAAACAAATTTGATCTATGTAAAAATGTTGACTATAGGCGAAAACTAATTTTGTTAAACAGAAATTATAAATAATAATATCAAGTTCCAAACATAGTGCATATGAAAAAATAAATTTAATAATCATTTAATAAGTGCTAAAATTTAAAATTTAAACAGCAAATGAAGAAATGACACATTTTCTCTTTGCGAAAATAGTTTTTTTTTTTTTGTGTGTAACTGCGATATAGTCCGAAAATTAGTTCTACAGGTTATTTTAATGAGAAGAATGCATATTCTTAAACAGATTTCTTTTTTTCTAGAAACAGTCGTTGTAATTAAATATGGGATTTCTCAATAATGGGTTTGATACTACAGAATATAAGAGAGCATTGCTTGTGAAGTTATAGATGAACTGGAAACTGTTGCTCAAGATTTTTCTGGTAGAAACTAGCTTAATCATATATACTTGGCAATTCTCCTAGGATATATGCTCACAAGTCAAATAGTGATAGGTTGTCAATATGTTTTGAACTAACTAATTACGGTCAATTCAAGTTAAGCTGCAACCTCTTGATTGTAATTTGTTTATACTTTATACAACCACAAATAACGATCAAACCCCAAGTGTCGCTATACAAAACAGAAATGGTTGGTCCTAATAACTGTGGTGATTGCAATTTGCACCAGCTGTACTAATTTTTTTTTGTTTTCCCTTTTAAAGGAAATCCATAATTGGGCTCTAGATTAGGAACGTAGACGATGAACCAACAGCTCTATTATTATATACTTGTACGGGAACCAGGATTTCCCGAAATCAAGTGGTACACAAAACAGAAATCAAGCCTTTAGTTAATATTTCCAAAATTAAAAAAAAAATTACGAACAGAATTTTCGACACACGGTGTCTTTTTTTTTTTTTTTGATTTATCCCCGTAGGGTCACACTCACACACACATCATCAACCACCTTTGGTGGAATTCGAACCTGAGCAACTCCCGTGGGAGGCTCTGTGCCTGTCCAGCTGAACTAAGCAGCGGAGGCGACACACGGTGTCAAATCAGAAGATATCTTGATGTGTTAAAATGTAGTAAGAACAAAAAATTTTCTAATTCTTTCCTAAGTTTTTCTTCAACAGATTTTCTGGTTTCGGTTGGAACTATATATACCGAGATCATGGTGAAATTGGTACGCGGCATAAGTCCGGAACAACAGTTGAACTGTCCCTATTTTCCATCATATAGAAATGATTCAGTGGCAAAATTAAGCCAGACTATCTCTTCAAACGAGTAAGCTCTTGAAGGGGAGTTCAAGTGGGCCTACGCGCCTGACAGCGAGGGGATTTAAGATTTTTCTGTAGCTTGTCAATTGCAAAAATGCATGATATTGACCGGTTTTTGTTTTGGTTTGACGTCTAATAATTATTTGCATCCAACACAGTTTAGAGAGAACTTCATGCATGGAACATATCAACATATCGTGTAATTAACAACCTAAGTAGTTTTAACGTGTTTAACAAGCTGTTATTTTTTATAAGCCTATTTTGAGTGTTGCACTTTATATCTGACAATTAATGTGAGCAGTAAATGTGCATGATCAGATTATTTAGATAGAATTAAACAATCTTAACTATTTGGTTCACGTTACATTACGGATAGTTAGATTTTGATCTGACAAGTCATGTATAATGATAGCAAATATAGTGTTTTTTGACAGAAATTTGGAACATAATGTGGCCCAAAATGTAAGTAATAAAAATTTGGGTATTATTAATTTATAATTAAATTGGTCAATCTTTTATGCAGTTTTAATTAAAATTAATCAGATTTTGTAATAAACTCATGAACTATCTGAGTATAGTTTCCTTTCTTCAAATAAAAAAGAAGGTAATAAAACTATACAATGTTCATCAATATGATAGTGAAATAAGCAACTTTGAAGTGATAAAAATTGAATTAAATTGTGGATAAGAAATTAACTTCGAAAAGTGAAATGATAGGCAAGTACCGACAAAATTAAATCATTTAATTTATGTCATATTAAATCTTTTATACTTCCTAATACTGAGCATTAGGTTATTATTTGTATATCCTTTTGTATTTATGTAAAAAAAAATGAAATAACATAATATAAATTCTTCAAATTTACTATATTAACATTTCAATTGAAATACTAATAATTCAAGTCATAAATTTCATACTATATTTTATATCTTAGAATTTGATGTAAATCATTTAATAGATGAAAATTAAAATCTAAAAGTGAAACATTCAATTACTCGCTGGCAGTTCAACAATCATACAAAATCAAGGGGAAAACTTTTTGACCGTGGTAAACATGCCACCTTTTCTTCAGGTGAGAATCAGAACATTGTAAAAATCCACATAATATTTTATCGAGAGGTAACCACCAACCAGGAATCTAAGTTCTATTATAATGGCCAACATTAACCACTTGTATACAGTTAATTCGTTGGTTACTTAAATACTGTAAATATGAATATCTGATTTGGACTAAGAGGAAGGATGCTTGGGAATGGCGACTAGCTCACATGGTAGGAGCGAGTTTTTCGGTGAAGGAAGCAACAACCCGAATTATGGGGAGTTGCCCCATGACCTGTCTCTTTTACCCGTGTATCTCTATATGTCTATCGTTGTTCTCAAACAACTGCTCAGGTCTATCCTATTATTTGTTTGTCATTTATTTATTTATTTTTTTTTTTGCTTAGGTTTGTCACATGACATAGTATGGTCATTGGTCTATATGTGGTGCTAAATACTTGTGTCCAGATCCTGTGTTGCAGCTACTGTTACAATTTGGAGTGGCTTCCTAATAACCATTTTATTTAAAATTGAGAATTTCAACATAAAAGTGGTTTTGTGACAGCTTGAAAGTTAACCTAGACTGCTTCTATTTAACTATTATTACAGCGCAGTTTGATATTATTCTAAAATATTGAGTGTAAAAAAAACTTAATATGTATGACTTTCTATCACTACTCGCTACGATGATCAATTGAAATTTTAATTTAATCAATTAATTTGATTTTGACTGATACTCAATAAATGTGGTTAAAAAATCCAAATTGAATCTTCCTTTCTTGTGTATATATATATCAATGAAATTGCAAATTTGTAACGTTGGAATGTCAATAACAAAAGAAGGAAGCTAAATATTAAAAAGAAAACTACTAGGGAGACCAATTCTTAAAATAATTAGTTTACACTATGCTCAAATTAATAAAGTTGAGAACTTAAATCGCTAGCTACTTGTACTATTATAATAAATACATAGATGGAACTAGCTAGGATGTACTACACATATTCATAATATTTTAATCAATTTCTTTATTTGACTGTATTCGTTGTAACACATTGTTTAAATTTTTATAACAAATTATAATGTCCACTAGAGAACGCGTTAAAATTTTTAAATTTTCTAAAGAAAAACTCAATCCTTTTTATGTTAAACAAAGATAAATAGTTTTCTTTTTGGAAGGGATAATAAATTTGTCCCTTCAAATTTTTAATAGATTGATTAAATATTTTATCAATTAAGTAAATGCTTATTAAAAAACTTATTTCTACCACAACTGTCAAACAATCACATGGATAATAGAAAGACATGATTCAAAATTTCAATATGTTAATTGTCTAATTTTACAAATTATAATAGTCGAATAATCAAAATCTTTCTCAAAAGTTATAAACCGAAAGAAATTTTCTATATATAGTTGAAGACAAAAAGTTGTTTACCCACATTTATAAATGCCAAGTACATCAACATTGAATCAAATTAATTTTACTTAGAATCATTTTATGCAGTCCTGAGGCATGTATGTCTACGACACACATGCAGAGAAAATCAAAGGTGAGCTAAAACAACTCCCGAGTCCAAACAAGGCGCGATGTTGTATTCAGCGGAAGTATATTGAAAAAAAAATATTTTCTGCCAAATAAAATATCTTAACCTTAATGACGGGAGCGTGAGGCGATCATGACGCAGGGAAATTTTCAAACTGTAAAGGCTATTGCCAGTTGTGCATTTTGTTGGATATTAGGTGGTTTTGGATGCTACCTTATCCTTCCAAGTACAGGCGAGAGTCCTGGCTAGGCCAAGTCACATGCACCGCCTAGGCGTACAAGGATATAATTCAGAGTATCGTGTGGTGTGGTGCTTTCAGTATGGTACAATTATTATGACATAATTTTTGTCCTCCGGAATTTTATTAAATAAAAATTATATATATACAGAGAGAATTTTGCTATGGTGAGTTGCAACTCACATAGGCTTCATAATAATTTTTGTCCTCCGGAATTTTATTAAATAAAAATTATATATATATGGAGAGAATTTTGCTATGGTGAGTTGCAACTCACATAGGCTTCCGTAAGTTGTGATCAAAACTCTTGGATATGATTCAAAATGATCGATCCAAACCGTCTAATATGATCTCCATATTGAAATCTCCTTGCAGATCAAATTTTATATTTTTTTCGAAATTTTTAACTATTTTTTTAGAATTTTAGAAAATCGCTAATCTAATTAATTATGTACCGTTCAAAAATAGCAGTTTTAAATCCGAAAAAAATACTTAAAAATTTCGAAAAATATAAAATTTGGTCTGTAAGGAAATTTTAATATGGAGATCATATTGAACGGTTTGAATCGGTCATTTTAAATCAAATCTAAAAATTTTGATCGCAGCTCACAGAAACATCTGTGAGTTGCAAATCACCGTAGCAAATTGACGGTCTGCAAGGAGATATATATTTTATGGGTTATGCGTTGATGCGCAATGTCTCTCGTCTTCCTACCCCACTGATAGGGAGCTGAAAATTGATGGTCCGAATTATTTCCCAATTTTTTTTTTATTAAAAATTATTTCATATACATTAAAATTGCTAAAGTATTGATGAGATTATATTGAAGTATACACGTATCATTTCATCATTATTATATGAGGCAACAAGGCATTTTAATGAAACTGTTGTTAAGATTTTATACTTTATAAAAAATGTAAAAGAAATAAATACACCAAATATATATTACATTTAATTTATGTACAGCGATTATCGTGTCATATTGTTGTAAAGTATGTTATTGAGAATTCAACAATTAAAGTTATCAGATACCATAGTCATTTATATGAACTTAGGCTCACTAAAATAGTGTCTGGCCTTAACGAAAAAAAGAAAAAAAAAACTATTCAATTGATTTTTAATAGCAAATTTCACCGTTGATACTGCTACTCATCATTCAAAGTAATGAAGTAAATATTTTTTTATCTTTTGATATCATATGGCATTTAAATCAAGAGTGAAAAATAATTTTGGTGCATCATTTTCAACAATTTTTCATCTGTTGATTTATATAGTAAAACTCTTGTAAAATAAATATTTAGATCATAAAATTTTAGCTTGCTGACTAGATAAATAATTCAAATCATCATTTGAAACAGATTCAACCATTTTTAAAGATAAACTCAAAAGTCTTTTTGATGAGGTTAAACTCATAATATCTTATTACTACAGACAATAAACTAAAAATAAGAGGTTTACTGTACCTCAAAATTAGAGTGTCACAATACGCTAAGTTATTAATATTTTATTATTTTTAAAATTTAAATTTCAAACTTTGAAGAAAATATTGATCTTGTTCAATTTAACGAGCGAAGCTTTATCATATAAATTTTGAAGTTCATTTGATACTTGATCAAAAAGTTTAAAAATGAATGAGTCTTGTTAACTATGATAGATTAATTCTAATATATTCATTTGATATATTGATCAAGTATCAAATAAATTATAAAATTTAGAAAATAAAATAGATGAAATATTGTTTTTTAATTTGAACAAGATCAAACATTTTGAATTTGATATTTGAATTTTAAAATTTGAAAACTCAATAAAAAATAAAATTGTTGTGACATTTAAAGTATGACTCCAAAATTAGAGCACCAAATCCTCCTAACAAACTAAGCAAATATTTTTTCAAATATGCAATTGTCTTGCAACAATATCGCACTGCTCATTTCGTACGAATACAATCACTAGTCACTACTCATAAACGTACAGATTCAAGAGCATATATATCACATCTAGATCTATTGTGTACCCACCTTCTATATCGTTGATTGATTTGAACTATTGTTAGATGTTAATTGATAAACAAAAATATATTATCTTTTGATTTTTCATCTAAAATAGAAATTAATAGAGCGTTGATCGAGAGTTGCATGGAATTTGATAGAGTATTGATTGGAATTGATATGGAAATAGATAGTGTGTACCAACATTACTAGTTTTTGTGATATATCATATTAGAATAAAAATTGTCCACACATTGGATGGACACGGGTACCGGTAACTATGGTATCGTTTAAGTTGCATGAGAATTGGCCAATTCCCGGAATTGGCAATTCCATTCCCCAATTTTTCATCCAAACGGTTTTGGAATAGCCAATTCCATTCCTAACACAATTTTCAATAACGCTCTTCCCAATAACACTTTTTTCTCTACTTTTCACACTTCCCAACGCTATTCCTAAACTCACCATCCAAACAACATTTCCAATTTCCGGAATAGTCAATTTCCACAATTCCTGTGAATAGTGTTTTTCCCTAAATTTATGTTATTCCTACCCTATTCCCAACCCATCCAAACGATACCTATATATATACCAAAGCAAGAATATATTTTACCAATGTTATTCATTGACTTGTATGTAAGGAAACATTTTGACATAACTAACATAAAAAGAGCTCCATCCGTATATATATTATACAATTTTGCTATCGTCATACCGTCAAACATAATGAAACATCTTTCCCACTCATTTTTGGTTTCCGTTTTAAAGATACCGTGAAAGTGGAATGCTACAGGGACAATGATAGAGGCGTTATATATTGGTGAATTGAGAAAGTTTTTTTATGACAAGTCTGCAGGCAGTTATTGATGAGTTGCGCAACTAGTCACAAACATTTTCAAACAGGACAAACAAAACCCCTCTTTCTATTTGCATTATATCTCTATATCCGGATTTGTGTGGACCTTCTATAAGGAAACGGGCCTACCAATAGTACCTGTGTGACCCGTTAACAACTTAACATCATCAAGTAATTATTTGATATGGGGCTAAAATGTTTCCAATATTACTAACACTTTTATGACTTTTTAACTTTTAGCCTGTCAATAGGCCTCCAATAATTGCACAATTCAAACAGATAAATATAAATTGCTTGACTGATGTAATAATTAGTCTAAAACTCTAAATCACTGAACTTAATCAATTAGACAGCTATACAAAGCGAAGAAAATGCAAAATTAAAAAAAAAAATTCCATCTCAAAAGTTATAGTTGAACCAAATCACCGCATTAATGCGTTTCATCATCAAGCTGACAATAACAAGTTAGCAAACCCCTACAAATACTTGAGTTTGCCAACAATTAATATGTGCAGTAATGTAGCTTCTATACAACTAAAAAGTAACTACAAAAAAGGAATCTAATCAAGACCAAAAATCTCCCCTAGAGTATGAATCGTGTCTCCGGTCACCTCCTCGGGTATACTGTGTAAACTGGGCCTCCAACGGACCCGGCGCGCGGTTCTCTCTGCTTCGATTTTTCTCTTCAGCACATGTAGGAGCTGTTGTATTGAACTATTCTGAACTGCATTGCTTCTAAGTTTGCCATTTGAAGCTGCCATTAGTTGCTTCAGCTGCTGTTTACTCACCAAAACCTTGACTCGAACCGACCCATCACCGATCTTCTCTCGTTTATGATTTGCTTCATTTATTGCATCCGTGGTTTTTGCATTCAACTCTAACCTTGGACACCTAGTGAGCTTTCTTCCATCTTTCCTTAAAAGTGAACTAGGGTTTTCTTCTTTCAAGCACTCCATTGTTGTTTTTGAGTGTGTCAGTTTTATGATTGGGGATTAAAGTCTAGAGGCGCATAAATGGGTTAAATACTTGTACATCGAAGAGTAAGCCAGCTCATGCGGATCTGTCCAACGAGATAGCGATTAAATTATTTGTGGGATGAATTTATTTTCATTTGTCAACTGGCTAGAGCAGAACTTCGTATTTTAAAAAATAAACCGAGTATTGGTGGTTTGTTAATTATTGAAGAAATGCAGTAGATGCAACTGTACTAGTCTTTTCAGATCACCAGAAACCAGAAAGAGACCTTGTGGAAATTATCTGTGGCAATATAAGGATAATGTACAGTGTGTTGTCTCACTGACAAGGGACCATTTAGTCTTTATTTTTTCATATGATGTTTAATTCCATGGATTTTTAGTGTGCAAGATACATCAATTAGCGATAGAGAGGCGGTCTATGGATATCTGTCCTACCCTCTTAATTTTGCGAAATATATTTTGCGTAATAAATTAATGCCTAAAAAGTTAATGTAATTTATCTCTGTTCCAACTCTGCTTAGCTACTTGGGTCCATCATAAAGTGATTTAACTTCAAACTTTGATTTTCAATAGGTAAAATAAGTTCTTAACAGTAAATGTTGAATGCAATTGATTGGTCTTTCGTATGTAAATGGCTAAATCCTAACAATTAATTAGTTGTGACAAATATGTCCATGTATGGTGTATCCGTGAATTTTATTTGTAATTGTCCTTATATTATTACTTATATTTTGGATAGCAGTTTTTATGTTCTTTCTTTTTTTATCTACAAACATGAAATATGGTACAGATTCTCTAATTTCTATGGAGGAATAACAAAAGAAAGAGACAGTTAATTAAAGAAGAACATCGCAAGGTTGAATGTGCATTAAAAACAATTTGTGAAACCAAAGTGTTAATTTTGTACTGTGCAGTTACAAATAAAAATAACAAAATTTAAAATACTCTCTATTTTCCTACTGTACTTTGGCTGTAGAGTCTTTAATTGACTTTACTTTTTTTTATTTGTTTTTTGGCCACCTAGAAATGCGTCATTTCAATCTTGGTTGAAATTTTCTTTCAACCTATAGACAATAATTACTCACCTAGTACAACTTTATTTGCTATTCACGTCGGTGCATATTCGGGTTGAACTAATTAAAAGCAGGGGACATTTATCATTGCTCGTTTACACTAATTTATTAGGTGAATCAATGCAACTTGGCAAGTGTCATTTTCACCTTAACACCATCGTCGTCTTATCATTCATTTAGTAACTTCATGAAGTTATACGTTTTTTTCTGAATTATTCATCAGCTTCTTTTGGTCCTTGCATAGAGATCTTTTAAACCACATGAGCAGACTCTGAAATCTTTTCTTTATGATATATAAATAATTTCAACTGTTTCTGATGTATGAAGTCACTTTGTTTTATGAACCCAACTTATAATCTGCTTGCTACTATAATTATGGCTCTCTCTTTTAAACTTATTTTTTCAGCCACTGTCAACTCTATTTATGTTTAATAAAGTGAAATTGGATGTATGATCAACTCATATTAGCAACATGAATTATATCCACTGGAGAGGGATCTCATTGATGACAAGCCTAGGCAAATATCAAGTTTTCATTTAGGGTATGTTTGGTTCGCTTCACGGAACAGTTGTTCGCGAACAAAGTTTGTTCGTGCGAACCAAACAATTCGCGAACAGGGTGAACAGGCTGTTCGTGGCCTTGTTCCCAGTTCCGTCTTTTTTGAGAACTACGAACAGGAAAAATCACGAACAAAATTTAACCCTTGTTCCTGTTCACACTTGTTCCCACTAACTGCCAAACACACCCTTAAAAAATATTTATCACTTCATTTTACCTTTTAAGTTGAAGCAATAATATATAGAGTTTATTGTTCAAACATAAGATGGGTCAAGCCCTTTAACCCTCTAATTTATAAGAAATTTGAATATCACAAAGAACCTCAAGCTGAATTTTGAACATGCGGCATCTACTTAAGATGTGTTGTTCTATTAGACATTTAGACCAAAGATTGGTTCTTAATAAAGTTTTTATTTTTGAAGGTTGATTTGAAACTAACCATTTTGTTATAAGAAATTGCGAAACTACTGAACCGAACCATCCATCTTCTTAATAAAATTTTTTACTTCAATTTTAATTTTTTATGTAGGTTTATAATATAGATTTTAAAAAATAAATAAGAACATGACTTGATAATTCACAAACAAACATCGAGGTACACAAAAACACTTCAAAGAACAATTAATGACGAATACGATCGACATACGTAACTTTATAAATACAATCAGAGCTTTTAAGTCCTAATTGACGACCTTTTTAAGGTCCAAGAAGATTTACTTTGCTTCCTCTGTTTTTTATTTTATTATTATCACCTCCCTCTCTCTCCTTCCATGCAATTAACTAAAAATGATCAATAATTACATAATTTATCAACCAGAACTTGATTATTGATTTCTTGACCCCCAAGACGGAACACCTTTTATCTTTGATTTCCAATTTCAAAACAGCACATAGAATTGCCACCCTCCACAGCTGGTCAATTTTTTGACTAATACAGGACATATTGAGCAAAACATGTTCAAAACAAGAAATTAGGTATCTATTTCCACAACTCTTATTCTGGGTGCATGGACAAGCAAGTACTTGTATAGTTCAAAAATTCGGTGACAGCCTGGCTCAGAACTTCTAACAAGGAATATAAATTAGATTAGATCCCTATATGCATGTCAAAACTGTAACGGAGCATCAAGTTATTATTCTGGTCAAATTAAAAGACTGTTTGTTGATAGCTTGCTACAGTGCATACTATACCAAAATAAGGATCTGTAATTTCAAAATTCAAACCAGAAAAAATATGAACAACATTGCTTCCGGTGGAGTAAAAATTTCAGCTCTGAAATTGTACTGATTAAGAATTAGGATTGATGTTTAATATTCTATGAAGCATGATATGTCTGTGTTCTTTTTTTTTTCTTCTTTTTTTGCAAATGAAAAGGAAAGTTGCTTAAATGGCTATAGAAATTAGAAAAGGAACCAGCAGAATATATTGCTGAGAATGTGAGGGAATAGTGGAATGTCACATGCTTTGTGCTTTATTAGTAAAAGAAGATCAAGCTTTCTCATGCTTTGTGCTACGCCATACTATCCTCAAAGTTGCCATTATTTGGTTTAAAATAAACTGAGAATAGAAAGTAGTGCTGTCACAAACCAAAAAACGCTTGATAAATAAATATAACGTCCCACTAGATAGCTGTTGGAGTTGTGTCCTAGAAGCCAATCATTCTGGCTACTTCTATGGTTTATGTTATTGATGATATTTTATCATTTGTTCCTTGATTTATTTATTGATAGATCATTCAGGTTGAGGATCTGAATTGTAGATCTCTATAACTCATTTGTTCATAAATGACAATAATAAATCTAAAGATGTCCATAATCTTGATAATTAACCAGGAGCATTAATTATCAAATGATTAGTATGCAAGTTAAGCGATGATTAAGTTCTACAAATCATAGGTAAGGAGTTGCCAACTTAGTTGCATATGTATATGTTATAGAACATAGTACAGGACTTGACCCAATGAAATAAACATTTGGATTGTGTTAAGTGTCATTGTTTATTTCATATTAGTTTGATTCTAAGTTTGAGATGTTCACCTTTTCCACATGAGGATAGGTTCAATAAATATCGTCTAACGTTGATTCCTGACAAAGGCTGCTATAAGGACTTTATTTATGTTCTCTTGAATTGTGCGGGGAAAAGTTGTTCATCAAGAAAACCGTATGTCCCTCATTAATATACTTAATGAGTGATGATATCTGTTTGGGCCCCTTGATGGAGTTTGGATTGTTTGGCCAACTTGTACAATCAACTCTAGATCAAGAAATGTATAATCTGCAAGAATGATACATTCCTATCTTGGATTATACAAGGATATCATGTGACATAAGAATCAGACAAGGAAATACTAATATTTCTTATGCAGGATTGAGATATTGTAACGGTACACTATTTATGCGAATTGGGAATCATAACGTGTTGCTAGATAGCGCTTATGATTATTGGAAATAAATAATGATTTATTCTCCATGGCCAACATAGCATAAATCCTCAAAGGGTCACACAAATAGGACTTTAACCAAACTTGCATTATTTATTTGTATTGGGGAATACAAAACTTGATGAGTTGATTAATTAATTATATACCGTTGCGAACCGTTATAATTAATTATATCAAAAGGATCATGTTAGAATAAATTAATGCATATGCTAATCCATTAATAATTATCAATAAATTGATAATTATTTTGTTCAACAATCTTTAATATAATTATAGGAATTATATTGAATATATATATAGACTTTTATTTGAGCCGAAATAAGAAGTAATTTTATTGGCCCATTAAATAATTAGTTTAATGGCTTTAATTAAGAGGAAATGCAAAATAGAAATGGCCCATTTGAGCCCATTTCTTGGCCGGCCACTAGATGGCATATTTGTAATTAGTTACAAATGGGGTTAGGTAGAGATAAGCACTATATAAGGACCACTTAAGATGGCCTAAAATCCTAGTTGCTTTCTCTCTCTTTGCACCTCTCCTAGCTGCCATCTTTCTTTGGAGAAAATTTCAGATTTTCTCCATTGATTGAACCATCCTCTTGCTTCTTAATCTAGTTCATGTGTTGAACAAAAACTCTCTACACAATTACTTAGTTGATTGATTGAAGAGAGTCACTAGTTGGATTAGCTTCTCCCTCATCCTTGCTAGCACAAGTTGAAAAGGGATTGGTTAATACTCCTTGGTGGACTCGATGCCGACCTAGGAGAAGAGGAGAGCACGCCACCGACTCCTACGCATTGGATCTAAGCCTCCTTGATACGATTTAAGGAGAGGTAATGGTTCAATCCCTTTTCTCATGATGTGTGAATGCTTTAGTACTAGATCCTTGTCTTGCTTGATGTTTAATGGAGATTAATTAGTTGTAATTGATCCAAAAATTTAAAATTGAGCACTTCTTAACAATAGCCACTATCTAGTTTATCCAAAAATAAATAAATATAACGTCCTGAAAGGACTAATAATTAGGGAGCCAATTATACAGATTATTTACTAATTTTTTTTTGTTTTTGTTAATGTTTATATAAATATAAATAATTAATCAGATAAAGTACATATCATCAAGAAATATCAATTAAAATTTTATTATATAGAGAATAAATAAAACTTAAGAGGTTTGGCTGCCGGATTAATTGAATTCGTTTACCAATTAATCAGGTTTGGCAGACTATTAAGAAAATTTAACTATAATTTTACATTTAGAACAATAAAATAACAACCACATACACTCATGACGACTATTCCACTAATCGCCAAATAAATCACTCTAATCAGCATTTTTCTATATCACAGATAAAAATCACCGACTATCTCATTATAAAGAAGACTTAGGAGTAAAGGTATGGGACCTGCTTGGCTGGCGTGTCCTACAGTATTACCGAAAATGAGATAGTTATTCACACTGATTTCCTAAGAAACTGCTCTTAATTTGAATTCCAAATTCCAAATTATTGTTATCGATTATTCTTCGCAGGGTAAGATGGTGGACCCTACTTTTTAAAATTGTCTTTACATAATATTTCGTTTATTTTCGCTCTTGAAGTACTGTTATCCAAAATTGTTGGGGTCCCATTGGTTAGCAATCCTAAATCAAGTGTACGGAACAATTAACGGCATTTGACAGCATGAGTGTCTTTTAACCGTTTTAACAATTAAAAATGAAAACAAAAATAGATTGAGAAGTCTTGCTACCGACATTTCTAATTAAATTGTTTTCTCTAATGTTAAAATATTCAAATTACAAATAAAAACATTTGTTTACTTAATAAAATCATAAATTATCATTTTAAATTCCTTGCATTATAAATTGTAAATTTCTAATGGAGTAAACTACTATAAAATAATAAGTGTGGACAATAAAAATATTTAATATTTTGATTTTAAAATAAAATTCTTAAACATGTTTAAAGTCCTTAACTTCACCTCCAAAAAATAAATAAACATGGACAGTGGCTGGGATCTTAAACAAAATATTCATTGAAGTCACCAAACTAGACTTAAAATTGATTTAATGAGGGGTATTTTCGTTCATCAATACGTTCAATTCAGATCATTACATGCATCTTAACTGCCATAATAATATTTTTTATTTGCAAAAAGGTATTCCATTAATTTCTTTCTGATTTGAAAAATATTCAGCATGCAGTGAATACTTTATTTGTGCAAAAAACCGGGGCTGAAATCATTATAGGAGATCAATGGTGGAAAATGGAAGATACATATAGGCCCATGCGTGTCGAAGGCCTTAGTCTTTGTTTGGGCCATGCTTCTGTCTCGTTTGTTCCAAATTTTTTTTTTTTTTTTTTTTTACTTTTTACTTTTTACTTTTAAACGACTACAACGTTTAAAGCTTCTGTCAACTATTCGGGCAAAAAAAAAAAAAAAAAAAAAAATCCTAACATTACAATAATTTAATTTCCAAATGAAAAATTATTCCTTCACTGTATGCATTATATTATGAAAAAAGATCTATTCTCCCTTTATTTTTTTTCCCTTTTGGAAAAGTTATTCTCCTCTTTCAGCATCTCTTTCGAAACAGTACGTAGAAATACTTTTATGCTTTCTTTCTTTTTTTCTTTTTTGAATGATATCCCTTAGGAAACTTACTGATTAAACCAGTTCTACAAAGTTTTTACATTACAGCAGAATTCAAGATCTAAAACATAATCAGTCATCAATCATAATTAAAAAAACACAAAAGAAGTCCGAGTGGATTGTTAAATTTTCGAAAATACAAAAAAAAAAAAATGTTCATCCCTAACTCAGACCCTAACCCGCAGGTGCCTAATTTGCCAATTGTGTTATTGTGCGGCCGTGCGGAACATAATTCAATCTCTTAGAATTGTCTGACTTGCAACATGATTTAAATCTACGATGATGTATTGTACCAGTGGCTTATCAAATGACATCGGCGTTGGGTACACAAACTTGAATAAATTTCGGACCTTAATTTCTTCTCGATTATACTTTTTGTTAGGAACAAGTAGGCATATCCTACTCAATCGAGCCATAGAAGATACAACCAGGCATTTGGAAGGAAACTGAACTGGGTATCAAGGACGGCAAGAATTAATCTCGACGCATTTCCGTCGCTAGTTCTGTGTTAGAGCTTTCCTATGACACATCATTTTTTTTTTTCTAAGATAAGATTGATCTTATTTTGAAATACTATCTAAAATCAGTGTAGTAGCTGCACATGAAGTACTATATTGGGTAGCTAAACATAAGAAGGCAGGGTGCTTCTCAAGCTAGACTTTGAGAAGGCCTTTGATAATATAAATTGAGATTATTTACTGACTACTTTTCGACAGAGAGAATTCTCTGAGATTTGGATAGGTTGGATGGAAAAAGTATCAAAGGGAGGCATGACTTCGATATTAGTTAATGGAGTTCAAGGAGACTTTTTTACTTGTTCGAAAGGACTCAGAGAAGGGGACCCTTTGTCACCTTATCTGTTTATCTTGGCGGCTGAGGGGCTTTCAAAGTTGATTCAACAAGGGATAGGGAGGGGTCATTTTTCAGAGTTAGGGCCATCTTTAACAAATGGACAACAATTGAGTCATCTGCAATATGCAGATGATACTCTGTTGTTCATCAAGGCTGACCATGTAATGATAGAGAAAATTCATTGGGTACTTAGGTCTTTTGAATCCATTTCAGGTTTAAGAGTCAATTTTGCTAAAAGTGAGTTGGTTCCTTTGAATATTAATAGTCTTTTAGCTGATAGATTAGCTAATATTCTTAAGTATAAAGTTGGGAAATTGCCTATTAAGTATTTAGGTGTCCCTCTGCATTGGAAGTCACCTACTAAGGGGGGTTGGAATAATGTGATTCTTAAAATTAAGAAAAAGTTTGCAGGTTGGAAACAAAATTTGCTTTCTTTAGGAGGTAGACTGGTTTTATTAAATTCAGTGATATCTTCAATTCCTCTTTTTGTGATGTCCTTTCATTCTTTACTTATTTGGGTAATTAAGAAAATTGATAAGGTTAGGAGAGACTTCCTGTGGGGTCGTTTAGGAACATATACAAAGAAAAAATACAACTTAGTAGATTGGGGTAGAATTTGTAGACCCAAATCAGAGGAGGGTTGGGGCATTTTGAATTTACAACTCATGAACAAAGCTCTTATGGGCAAATGGCTTTGGAAGTATCATAATAATGATGATAAGGGGATTTGGAAGGATTTGGTACTTATAAAGTATAAGAATAAGGCTAAGTCTTGTTTTTCACCTTTCTGGAAACAAGTTACTTCATTAGAGAAGGTAATGGGGGTATTCTAAACAGGTTAACAAGGGTAATATGACTAATTTCTGATGGGACAATTGGTCGGAAATGGGTGTTTTGGCTAGACAATTTCCTGAATTGTATGCAAAAACTAAGAAAGCCAAAAGAACATTAATTACTGTAGATAAAGTTTGGAGAAATGAGGATATTAACTTTTATTTAAAAAGAGGGATTACAAACACTCTTAGAGTGGAAAAGGAGCATTTAATTGAGTTTCTGAGGAGCTATGACTTCAATGAGAATGATGATAATATCTACTAGCATTGGCACCGATCTGGGGTTTATACATTTAGTTCAATGTACAGATTCTTATGCTCTGGGGGAGTTAGTTTCAATAAAAAAGATTCTGTGTGGCCTTTAAAGATTCCTTTAAAGGTTAAACTTTTTATTTGGATGGCTGTAGAGGAAAAATTTTTGACAAAAGATAACTTACTTAGGAGGGGCTAGCAGGGGACCAACATTTGTTGTTTATGTGGGCAAGATGAAAGTATTAATCATCTGTTCATTCATTGTCCTGCAGTTTTTAATTTTTGGTCCATTTTAAATAATTTCAATGATAGGGGTTTTAATGTGAATGTGAATACAATAGGTGAGCTGTGACATTATGGATGCAATATTGTGAATTCAGGGCATCAAATTTACTTTAAAACTTTGATAGCTGGGGTTGTAGAAATAAATATACTTTTCAAACTGACAGAGATGTTGGGGAAATAAATATCTCTAGTATGTTTCCTGCAACGTTAAGTTTATTTTATTTCTGGACAGGACAAAAATCAGGCTTGGAGCACCATTTCCAGCCAAATAGAGATGCACAAGATGAAGATAAAGATCTTCTGGAGTGATTTCTTAGTTGGTTTTTGTTAGCTATGTTTTTTTCCTTTGAATTGGCTATGTTTTGTTTTGTTGAATTTTAGTAGGAGTAGGAGTAATTTTGGTTTAGTCACTAGCTGTGTGACTTTTTGTAACAGAATTCGTTTGCATGCTTTAATGGATGCAGGCGCCCAGTTAGGGTGCTTTTTTCAAAAAAAAAAAAGCAATACAGATTTCATAAAACATCCTCGGTAGAGTTTGGAACATGAGCCCTCTATTTAAGACGTGCTACCAATTTTTAATAGACCAATAACTGATTTTTATATGATACGACACAGGGAGAATTGCTCCGCTCACTCCTCAAAATTGAGACCCACTCCAAATTTTTGTTGAAATGACTAAAATATCCTTGATTCATTGCACCTGAAAAAAAATATGTTTATTGAAAAATGTGGATATTTTGATCTTTATTGGAGTGCATCTCCAAGTTTGGAGTGAGCGGAGCAATTTCCGGCGTAGCTAGAATTTTATGTTAGCAGGGTCCATAATTTGTTTTTTCTAAAAACATAACGCCTAGTATAGATATTGATGTCTCTTATTTTATACATGTTTTGACCGTCCTTAGCCCTTAATTATTGATCAAACCATTACAAATTGTCTCATAAATTGTTATATTTTTCTAGATTTTGGTACTGCCATGGCATTTCATTTGTTTTGTAGGAACTTGGTGGATTGGACATAATAATTGCATAAAAAGGAGAATTTTGGAGAGGAAAAATGACTAAATGGGTCCATAGAATTGTAGAGCTCATCCTAATCTTTCCAACGAACTTTGAATCATCTAAATCGGAGTTCGGATGAAGAAATTACGGCCCAAATACTATCGGTGCGCTGTTCTGGAATTGTGGTCCGAAATGTACGGATTTCGGTCCGAAATAACTCCATTTCGGTCCGAAATGCACTTCTGGAAAGTGCGTTTTTGGTAATTTTCGAAGAAGGAAAGTGCAAACCGCCTCCCCTTGGCCCTAGCCTCCTCCTGGCCGCCTGGGATGACTTTATATGCACGTTTCTGCCTCCAGAGAGCGCATCCCATCTTCTACCATTGATTTCCACCTCACGTTCTTGAGTTTTTAGCGTTTTCTCACGGATTTCATTGAAGAACAGCGGTATTTGAAGGCGACAGCAGCAGCACAACAGTTCTCCATCGATTCCTCTGCCCTAGAACAGCGAGTATAGCATAAGGATCTATTGGTTTACTCTTTCATGCTATTATTTCGCTATTTTATGGCTTGTATCTTTGTTTCTTGCATGATGTTTATTGTTATTTGTTCTAAAACCATGTTAGGCTAAATTTCATTATGTCTTAGGGGTAGTTAGTAGATTAGTTTAGTTTATTGTGATGACTTGATGAATTTATTTTGATATTATGTGATTTATTTAGTTGAGAATTATTGTCTATGCTTGGTTTAATTAATTGCTTACTTTAATGTTTACCTATAGATGAATCGCGACGTCTTTAGGGTATGAAACTAGACTAGGCTTTTAATTGATCAAGTAATTGAGATAAACCAACGCTCGAAAGAGTAGGTTAGTTAACGACCGAAAGGTGTAACTTTTAAATGAACCGACAAGATTTTAAATATCTTTAGAAATCCAACTAAATATTCCTAAACATTTTAGTTCTAATACGTGAGTATAGGATTAGATGTTTTTGTGGTAAAACCCGATATCAAACCTAAATCAGAACCAAAAGGCGACGGCTGAAGTTAGGATTAAGGTCTGGTCGCTTAGTAACCTTCACATGATACCCTGTAAAATTGTCAAGTCGAAACAATAGGTTTAAGACAAGTTTTAGTGTTGAACAGTACCCATTTCGGACCGAAATGGATCTGTTTCACCCCGAAATGACCCTCTGTCTTGGTGAAAATCGTGATAGAGTTGTCTTAAAGCTAAACTAATTGAACACTTATCCCTAGGACATTTTATTGCATCTGTTTGAGTCCCGAAAACATAAAAAAATAATCCCAAAAATATTTTATTATTTATTACTCGATTAATTGCCTATTTTTCTATTATTATTATTATTACCTTTTAAATTTCTAAAAACATAAAAATTCATCCATCTAGATTTTAAGAACGATTAAGTCCGGTACTCAGTTTAACCGTCCCTGTGGGTTCGACACCTTTGCTTTACTCGAACGTCTAGTGAGGTAATTCATAGGTTTTAATTTATTTGACCTATGTTTTAAGCCTTCATCAGATATAGTATAATATATATAGTATTTTTCAAACAAACAATTCTGAAACAATGTAACATAAAAATAATTCATGAGAAATCAAAAATATATCTATAACAACAACACCAAATCTAAAAAAATGTATGTAATATCTAAAATAATAATTCAAGACAATCAATAAAGTAAAAATTACAACAATTCCCTACGAGTTTTCATTTTCTGGTAATTTTGCATAATAGGTTCATTAGGGATCTCATTGAACACTTCTCTTTCTATATGTTACAAGACAATCATTCATCCAACAATCACCCATTCTATTTCTAAGTTTTGTCTTAATAAGATTCATTGTAGAAAATACTCGTTTGACGGATGTTGTTGCCACCGGTAAAATCAATCCTAATTTGAGAAGTAAGTACACATACGGAAATGTCAAACTTTTCTTGGTGCCAACTAACATTTTAGACAACTCATTGAGATCTCGTATATCATGGAATCTTTCATCTAAGCGAATATCAATAATGTAAGAATCAAGTTGATAACTAAGTGTAGCCATATCGATATTTTCAAACTCTCTTGGATAAAATGATGCCATATCTGGTTTCCTAAGATGGATCCTTGAATTTTTTTAGATGGGTCCATAAATTTTTTTAATTACGTATAAATACTACTTCAAATAATTTTTTTTTTCAAGGTGGGTCCCTGGACCTACCAATCAGGCTGTAGCTTCGCCCCTGACACGACATTTACTTGTACGCCTGTGAATAATTGTTTGTTGTCATAAAATGAATGAACGAATAATTTTACGTTTAATTTAAATTCACTTTAGCCTTAAATTTTGAAAAATAAATAAAAATAAGGTCATGATATTATGTGGCATATTTTTTTTTTTTTGGATAAACTAGATAGAGGCTTATGTGGCATATATTTATATATGGTATATATTCAATGGTTTCTGCATTTCATAGAATTTCATTTTATTTGAACGGAATAGTCTCTACTTTTGGTTCCAAAGTAGCACCACGATAAGTAGAATTTAGGCATCCTTACTTTGAAATTGTCCAAATAATGTAATCTATTATTCTAAACTTCACTAATCATGCTCCCCAAATCAACTCTCAGCACACAGAGATAACGAGTTCGTACCAGTAAAAGCGAAATTATCAGAATAAACTAAAAAAAAAAAGAGAGAAGGGGATTTAGAACCACTCTTTATCCGAACGCACTCCCGATAATATACTTGATAGAATTATCTTCGCTAAAAGCAATTAGTTGAGTACACTACAAGACACCTTTTCCCTAAGTACAAGTGATTGAATTTCTCCCTAAATTTGATTGATCATCATGCATTTTAGCAGTTTGGCTTGTATATGAGAAAAAAGATATATAATTTTAAAATACACTTAAGTACGAGATAATGATATCTAAGATGAGATAGCTAGATAAGTAATAATTTTACAAAAATGATAACTGCAATTTGCAGTTTTGCCGCCGCTTAAACAAAATGAACATATAAAATAGACAAAATGAATAATTAAATAATCAAAATGAACACATATACACAAATAAGTTCAACAAAAATAAGTTCAATATGCATATAAAAATTTGAACAATAATAAAAAAATAAAATCTAACTCATAATTAAATAAAGTGAACACAGAGGTAAACAAACTGGACATATAAATGAATAAATTGAATAAATACAAATTCGATGGCATGGGATGATGCCTGGAGAGATGGCAGATAGTAATTTTCAATATTAATAGCATGTTTCAAGAATGAAACATGCATAGGAGTCTTCAAAATTATTCCTTTTAGAGAAGAGTTTGAAGAATACTTGTGCTAATCTCGCGCGTTGCGCGATTCATTCCTATACAAATATATTATTAGATGGTTTTGCAATTTATTTTACGCAATATAAAAAAAATATCATAAAAAAATTGAGAATACTATTCAAATATTATATAAGACTGCCACAAAAAATCCTTAATACAATTTTGTCACAAAAAGATCACGTACCACAGAAGATCCGGAGCACTGTGCTTACCACAGTGCTCCACGCGGAGCTCACGCTGGCCCAAATGTATATGTATATAATTTACTGAATGCTTCCCACAAGAATTAAATGTTTTATTTTTTGGTAAACACAATATATATATATATATAGAGAGAGAGAGAGAGAGGGGAATGCTAAGGTCCTACGCGGAGGACGGACCTACGTGATCGTATTGGCATAATCAAATTTCAAATCACCAATTCAAACCGTTAGATTGAATCTTCATATCGAAAACTTGTATGAAACTAAATTTTATATTTTTCTAAAATTTTTTACTATTTATTTCGTATTTTTAAAAAATCGCTCCTAGAACTTATATGGAACGTCCAATAACAAAGATGATCACTGTATACAACTTAATTTGTGAATTAAATTACACTACAGTAGAACTCAAAATTATTGCAATAAAATAAATGATCGATAATTCATTTAGGAGGCATTTAGACATCATTTAAGAATAATATTAGGATTACTTATTCAAAGTAAAAAATATTATTCCTAGATGATCAAGAATAAATTTTCTAGAGATGTGGAGCACTATTTTAAGTGGTTCAACATCTTGAATAAATTTTTATTCCATGTGCTTTTGGTTCATCTTCTTAATGTGAATTAAGAAGAAGTTAGAATTATTTTTTAATCCGGATTACAAAGATGATCCAAATGCTCTAGGAATAAAATTTTATTCCAGATGTTGAACAACTTAGAAATAACACTCTAGATCTCTAAAAATTTATGCTTGATCGTTTAGGAATAATAATTTTTAGTCTGAATAACTAACCATAAATTATTTTTAGATGATCCAAACGCTCCGAATGTGTTTGATTTATATTTTTAATGTGGATTAAGTAGTTGTCAAGACCACTTTTTAATCAGGATTAAAAAAATTGATCCAAACACACTAGGAATAAAAAATTTAATTCGGATGTTGGATCACTTAAAAAAATAGCACTCTAAATTCTAAAAGACTTATTCTTGATCGTTTAGAAATAATATTTTTTATTCTGAATAATTAATCCTATTTTTATTATTTAGGATACAAACACATCCTTATTGAATAATAACAGCTGTCCATGATCAAGCAACTATATACCAATTAGTGCTGTTTCTCACATTCTCAGATGACTAAATTTTATACCATTAATAAAAAAATAATTAAGTAATTGTTTAGCATATCTGCGAGTGTAATATCTTCCTAACCAAAGCAAAAGGCGCGAGCACCCGAATAACTAGCTATTTGCAATGAAATGTATGATTTTCCTTTTTTTTTTCTTTTCGAAATGAAGTAGATATATAAATTAATTGACGGAATATATCTGAAGACTGAGGGTAGGGCTGTCAATGGTACCCTATTACTCATTTACCTAACCCGTATCGCATTCGATAAGACGGGTATGGGTAAGATTTTATTTTCGTTAAGTTATCGGGTATGGGTATGGGTAAAAAAAAAATTTTGTTAATTTATTGGGTATGGGTATGGTAAGGCTATTTCGTATTCGTTAATTACCCGTAACGTTAGATATGTAATTTATAATCTTTATCATGATTAGAAAGATATGATTGTAAGATTTTAATTAATATGTTAATAACTAATTAGACAATAAAATTGGTAAATTTGTGTAAGATAATACAACATGAAAATATTATATATTTTTTTTCCAATTTTATAGAACTTCTCTAAACGATGATGCATTAGAAGCATTGATTTGTACTCAAGATTGGTCGAGAGCTTTTGCAATGGGTACGTATATCTTTTTCAAACTTTAGCATGTGAATATTTATTCAAGTATATAAATAATATTCTTAGCTTGCTATGTTTTCAACAGATGAGTGCGCTACTGAAGACAGAGCACTTATGTCATACGAAGAAATTAACTTGCACTCTGTTTCATTTAATATAGTATAATTAGTAATTAGTTGTATTTTTATTTGTGACAATTGACATGAAAAGATATTGTAGGATTTTATTATATTTAAAGTATTATTTAATGTTGCATTTTATTAATATATTTATTTTATATTATTTATTTATTCATATTATTCATTTTTTTATTGAGTTATTAACATTATTATCCATTTTCTACCGTCATCCTACCCTTACCGTTAATTCTTAACGGGTAAGGGTAGGGTATGGGTAAAAATAATTTTTAACGGGTAAGAGTAGGACATGGGTAAATAAAATTTTAATGGATATGGGTATGAAAAAAGTTTCTATCGTATCGTACCCTACCACAGCCCTAACTGAGGGGATGTGTATACCAACTTTTTCCTGTTGAACTTTCTTCAAAGTATATATTATTTTCCCTTTTGTCTTGGCATGAACTTCTAGCGCGGCTTTTATGAAGCGAGCGGTCGGTGTATGCACTATCAACAACCTCTTTTGTCATCTAAACAGTTTGTCTAAAGTGCACTTGGTGTGAGTGCCTTTGCGTTTTTTGTGTGTGAGAAGGAGAGAACTAGGGATGAAGGAGCTTGGAGGTTTAACACATCTCTTTGTTTGCACTTTCCTCTTCTATTTCTCCAATTGCATGGTGATTCCAGCCATCACCGACGTAACCCTGGAAGCCATCTGCCCCGGCGAGGACCAGTGCTCGCTGGCCATCTATCTCACCGGACTCCAACGAGCTGTGAGCTTTTCTTTGCTTTCCAAATTTTATTTCTGTCTTCCAAAATTATGAAATGCTGTGAATCTCACGTATATTCTGTCATGCATTACGGGGCCGGAACCAGAAGAAATACTGTAGAACGGAAAAAATTTTGAAGAAATAAATGCATCCATAATTTCATCAAATAATGAATATATTTTATATTCTTTTTCCCAAAAATAGCTTTCATATATATAATTTTTTAAATTATTATTTTTCCTTCCTCTATGCTAACACGGCTCCATCGTTGTGCAGTAAGCAAAATATGTACGAGGTTCATGGCAACCAAAATTTAATAAAAAAAATATTTGACTCAAGAAAATTTATTTTGATTGTGATTCTTTTTTTAATGCTTTTCTGATTTGTTAGGAAAAATCGCCACGTGATGATCAGAAGATCCTGTATACATCAAAAATAGTAAATGAATAAATAATTAATTAAAAAAGATACGGAAATTTTGTCACGACGAATACTTCAATCTATGTTCTTTTCCCCTAATTTCTGCAAATACTCCATTTATTATTTTCTTCCCTATTTTTTTTTTCAGATAATAGGATTGGGGGCACTTTTTGTTACTCCTCTTGTGGGAAACTTATCAGATAAATTTGGTCGGAAGGCATTGCTTTGTATTCCGGCAACCTCCGTTATTGCACCCACGGGTATCCATTGTCTTATTTTTTATTTTTACTTTTTTTTTTTTTTGAGTCAGTAGGTGTTAATTGTAAAATCAAAATTTAACATAAGCAAATTAATGAGACCAACCTGAATAAACATAAATATATGGCGACTTTTCGTCACCACATCATGCATGCCTTTCAATTTTTATGACTAAGGTTGTGCTCCATGACTTTGTTAGAGAAGGGAAGAAAAGGGAACTGAGGTGAGAACGTGAGGTTTGAGATTGTGCTCTCCAAATTTAGGAGGGTAACGGTCGAAGGTGAAATCTATTCAATTCGTCTCTCTATCTTATCTTAGTTATATTTTTTTTATATTTTTTTTTTATTTTGAATATCTCTTATCTTAGTTATCTATTTCCTTTTGTTGTGGAGCCAAAAAAACATTTATATATGGCTCCGTTCCTTCCTTTACTCTTCTTTCGGTTTTGAAGCACTGCCTACAAATCCTCATCCGGATACTCTGTTTCATCCAGAAAGCAGTTACTACAATTATTTGTCTTTAAATATCAGATTGGAATATAATTAAGTCATTGGTTGATGGAGTACTATATATTTAGGGTGATAATTTAAAAAATATAAGGAAGATCTAAAATTCGTAATTCAGATAATATGAATTTAATTTGAGAATGTTTTGTTAAAATATTAAAAATTCATAAAATTAAGAAATGATTTAAGAAGATGCTAAAAATGATATGTATTGTTCCGAGACCTTGTGCTTCCGTAGGTAAACTGAACCTGATCTCACTACATTCATAATATTTTTTCTTAATTTAGTGTCGGGTCAAAAGTATTCCAAGATTAAGCCATTGTCTTCGAAGCTACGGTTTTTTAGAGCAATACTAGGAGTCAAGACAAATGATCCCGTCAAACGTGATTAGATCTCAATTCTGGAGTTAACGCAAATGACCGATCTAAACTACCCATTTTGTTCCTTATAATGAAATCTTAAAATTTCATTTTTTTTAATCAAAATTTACCAATTTTCAGATTTTTTTTTTATAAAATCTTTATTATTGGACAATCCATAATCTTTTGATGAAACAAGTTTATAAAAATCTGAAAAATTAGAAAAAAAATTCAAAAATATAAAATTTGATATGTAACGAGATTTCAATGTAAAGAACATAATGAATGATTTAGATCGATCATTTTCAACTCGAGAGTTAAGATCTAATCACATTTGATGGGCACAAGTGTCAAACACATTTGGCTCTAGCATTTCTTGGTTTTCACATATATTATGAGTGTAAAAAAGACAATACAAACTTCTATAATTGCATAACATGAAATATGTCAAGTAAAAAAATCCCTTGATTTTTGTTAAAATAGAAGTTTTTGTTCATGAATTTAACATATGTTAAGTCATCTCAACTTATTTAAATAATCGGCATATGTTTTAATATCTTTAATAATTTCATCAATTTTTCTATGACAGTCATATTGGCATATAGTCGATCCACGGTGTACTTCTATGCAGCTTATGTTGCACAAATATTTGCCGGAATATTTTGTGAGGGTAGCATGGAGTGTCTTTCCCTTGCTTATGTGGTAAATTGTTCTGAACTCCATAAAATTTCGCTAGATAGATAATAAAAATATGTACGGGCTATAGTTTATAAAATTGCTGGTAAATTTAACGTAATGCTAGGCATATCTTGATCTAGTCCGGGTCCCGACTCCTGAGTTTGCTCTCGAGTGACCACTGTTTCGTTTACCACTGACTCACTCAAGGATGACTGATCACTGCTTTTTCACAGGCGGACAAGGTTTGTGAGCGGCGACGCGCATCATTTTTCGGTGCTCTCTCTGGCATTGGCACTGCTGGAATTGTCTTTGGAACACTAGCCGCTCGCTTTCTAAACACCTCTTCTATCTTTAAGGTTCTTACAATTTGTCTCTACCTGTGATTGTCATTTCTACGTTGATTGTCAGGTTATAACAGATAGTAAACAAGGATCGGAGAAATGATTACACCTGGTCTGGGTTTGTAATCTATGTTATGTTACAGGTTTCAGCGGTTCTGAAAGTGATCACAGCAATTCATCTTAAAGCATTCCTGCCGGAATCGGATGCTGTAGTCGCCACCTATGACGAAGAAAGTAGCCGTCCCCTTTGCTCCTCTTCTTCTGACACTGAGCCTGCTCCGAGGTTGCCAGCCTTTCGTACAATTCCTTCACTTTCTGACATGACCAACCTCCTCACTAGCAGGTATTAATTAATTTAGTTGCAGATGATGAAACTTTTTCTAGTACATAGTATGTACAAGTAAATTAGTCAAATTGCATTGTTATTCTGAATTGTTTGTGCTATGTTTTCCTTGCTGACAGCGCAACCTTATCTAGAGTAGCAATAATTACCTTCTTTAGTTGCCTTGGTGAATCTGGTCTCCAGGCTGCTTTACTGGTACATCTTTAGCCCTAAATCCAATTACTACTGCATCTGTATGTTTGACCAATTGATTTACTATATAATTACATAATTGTTCCCTTGGCAATGTTGGTTCTTTCAGTTTTATCTTAAGGTGCTCTTCCAATTCAGCAAGAATCAGTTTGCTGACTTGTTGCTAACTACCAGTACTGCAGGAACCATCTCCCAGGTATGCATCTAAGACCTACCAGCTGCTTCTTTACTAAAAACTAATTAATTCTGATTAATGATTTATAAAATTGCATCTTCTGAAGTGATTAATAGTAGTCATAATTTCCTTTTCTTTTCTATTTGTTTATTTCAATACAGCTCACCCTGATGCCATTTTTGTCTCAAAGATTAGGTGAGGAGAAACTATTAATTGTTGGGCTCTTAGCATACTGTGCACAAGTAAGCTGTCTTTCCTGTTTGCAGTTGTTTCCTTTCCCTTATTTAATGAAAGAATTCATTGTTGAATTGAGCTGCTGAACAATATATTTCCACATGTTGCAGGTTTTCTTGTATAGCATTGCTTGGTCGTATTGGGTGAGTTTTATGCATTCGTTGTCCACTAGCATCTGTTAAATTTTTTTCTTTTTAATTCTGTTTAGGGCAAGCCTTTTAGTTGTTGATCATAAAATCATCAATTTTTTTTGCTTTGCAAGTCATAATCCTATCTATTTAGCTGTGTACTTGTATTTCCGGTTTAGTTTGTCCGACCCACACAGGATGGGTGCCCCCAAGGAAATAGAATTAATTATTGTACAAATTGATTTTTTGAATCCTTTTCTTAGGTTATGAGAACAAAGCATTAGACTGTACTATAACCAAAAGTATGGCCAGGGATTTTATTAAATTCGAGAAAAAAATGCTGCTAAAATATTGTGTCGTGAGATAAATTAATGGCCTCTGTATCTGAAGAAATGACGGCTGTATTCTCACCATGCAAATATTCTATCTTATTTTGACTTGAAGTTGCACTTCTTTTATTTGACTTAATAGGTGCCTTATTTCTGTGCATCACTTGCAATCCTGACTGTGTTTATCTCTCCATCTGTAAGTAGCACCATCACAACAACTTTGCCCCAAAAGAAAGTTACATAAACCATGCATTATTGTTCAAATATTTAACATGCTTGTACCATGTTTTTAACTTATAGATTAGGAGTATGGTTTCAAGAAAAGTTGGATCTACTGAACAGGTACTATTTGTAAACAAGTTGAACATTAGCATTACTTCTGAAAATTTTAAACAATATTTCTAAAATTCAGGGACTAGCTCAAGGTTGCATTACTGGAATAGGCATGTTTTCCAGTATTATAGCTCCCCTTGCATTCACTCCTCTAACAGGTAATTCTCAACAAGTATTTCCACTACATAGTACATATTATCCTAATTGTTCACTTGATGTAAATTTTATCTGGACGATATTACATATTTTCCCCCTCTTTGTCAGCTTGGTTTTTGTCAAATGAAGCTCCTTTTGATTTCGAAGGTTTCAGCATTCTGTGTGCTGGATTTTCAATGGTAAGAACTTGGACAAGTCTACAACATGACAATTTATTTGTGCCCACTGAAATTTGATCTTTATGTACCTTGTTTCCAAAAAAATGCAGCTGGCAGCATTTGCAGTGAGTATTACAATGAGGTCAAGATCTTCTTTAGCTAGTTATTAGAAACACATCCGTATTAGGCCGAAACATGATCAGGTTCATCTATGTATAAAGAAAAGAAAGCTAATGGAGGAAATTAGATTTGAATTTGTGTAATTAATGCTGATAGCTATATGTGTACCAACTATATATTCGTCATGGATCATAATCTCAACAATGTAAAATATTCATTTCTTACGGAAATTTGGCATCCCATAGAGTCGTTTATTGATTAATTCTGACAGAACCCAGTGAACCTTCTTTCAGCTCGGGCTATTCAGGGACGAAAAGGGTTACTGGTATGAAAATAATTTGATCGCCTTGAAGAGTTACTGTTACGCATTGGGCCACTGAAATTAGTCAATTCTTAGTTTACAATCGGTCCAGAATATTAACTGAACTTATGGACACATGCGGACTAACAAATGTCGTGCAAAAATTCTGCGACTGATACCTTGAAATTGAGACGGCATACGCATGAAAGAGCTCAATAAGTGAAAAGGCATGTGTATCACAGTGACGGGCGCTCAAATATTTGTTCAGCATAACATTGATTCTGCATATATACAAATTAATCACACAAAGCTTCATTATAATTTCGGTTGCGTGATCAGTTGCCACGAAATTGGGCAGAATAGAATTCTATAGCTATCAAATTTTGCAAACAATTTATGAGATTGAGAAGTCAAGCCTGAGAATGATTATGGAAATATAAAAAATAGGAATCAATTTATGAGTGAATTTATCAAAATATTTTAGGAAAAGTTAATGGAAATGTAATTAAATTAAAGAAATAATGAAAATAATTAAATAAATCATTAAGGTGCCGAAGCAAGCTGCTTACATATAACTTGAAATTGTGACGAATATTTTACAAATTAAATTATATCATTTTTTTTCATGGAGTAATCTTAATTTTCTTAATTAATCAGATGAAATTATTATCTAAAGTCTGATATAATCCAGATAACCATTGCAAGTACTTATCTAATTGTTTTCGTTATCTCTTTGGAAATAATTATTTTATCAGTTATCACCATTGTCGATTACTTTTTGTTATCCTTCTATTCATTTTCTTACATCGACGGATCTAGTAACATAAAACCATTTAAGTAGTATTTTCATGTTATACATGTTTTATCTCATATATAGCCCTCCATTATTAAAAATTTGAGAATCATTCCATTGCTAAGTATTCATAAATACAGTTCACACTTGTGATTTAATCTTGTATTAAAATAAAAGTCCAATGTCACACATATTTCATTTAAAAAATTTTCTAATCAATCTCTTATTCTCTTATAACCATTACCACATACGGTAGTTTTTTTTTTTTTCCCTTTTCTTTATGGTATAGAAAAGTTGTGAATAGAAAATACAAACACAACTGTAAAATAATAAATTATCCAGGCACATAAACAGAAAAGTACCAAAATGGAAAGCACACAAAGCGAAGTGACAGCGATGAGAAACATCGAGAAGCGGATTCGCCATCGCCGGTGTCGTTTTAAAAACCAGAAAACAAAATGCCTTCTGAGCCTCCTTAAACTATACCAAGAAAGGAACCCAATCCTTGGCTTGCTCAGGGTCCTTCCTCCGCTTTCTTTCTTACTTCACACTCTTCCAATGGAGAACCACTCGTTTTATTCCCTCCACAACAGCATCAACCTCTCCAATCTCCCAACCAATGGCATTCAGCCACGGCGACAAAATCCTCCTCCACGGCGACCTCGACCTGCACATAATCTCTGCCCGAGATCTCCCCAACCGCGACCTCTTCTCCGAAGGCCTCCGTGGCTGCTTCGCCTCGTGCGTTCCTCATCCCTCTACCTCTAAAACCCCTCCCGCTTTATCTGACGATGAAGGCCACCAGAACCAACAGCGGCACCACCACCATGATCACAATCACCACCACAAGGTAGTCTATAGTGCCCAATTGGGTTTTAATGTCTTTGTTTATTTCTAATTTTAATTTCAGCCCCACACTTATTACCTTGTGGTATGGTGAACATTTTCACTTAATTTTATGTTTATTGTCCTCAAGCACATTTTTAAAAATTGGTACCAGTTGTTTGTTATTGGATTCTAGTGTTAAGTTATATTGCACACTAGTACTGAGCTGAGAATATGATATAGGCCAAATTATGTCCATAGCAGGAATTAACTTGTGGTGGTTGTTCTTATTAAAACCAGGGAATAACTAGTGACCCGTATGTGAAAGTCCAAGTAGCAGGAGCCACAGTTGCACGAACCAGTGTAATTCACAACTGTGATGAGCCTCATTGGGATGAGCACTTCAGGATCCCACTTGCCCATTGTGCATCCATGCTCGAGTTCGTAATCAAGGATGAAGATATATTTGGTGCTCAAATCATTGGTAAAGCTACTGTGCCTGCCTCGTCGGTCATCTCTGGCGAGCCATTTGATAAGTGGCTTGATGTGATAGACCCCTCTGGTCATCCAGAGGGCCTCAAACCACAGGTCCATATTGCTTTTAAATTCACTCCAGTTGATGATAACCCAGATTATAAAGATGGGATCGCTGGGGACCGCTTGAGTCGTGGGGTGGAGGATGCATATTTCCCACTGAGGAAAGGTGGGCAGGTGACGCTGTACCAGGATGCACATGTGAGGGATGGGGATTTGCCAGAGATACTGCTGGATGAGGGGAGAGTATTTACACACGAGAAATGCTGGGAGGATATCTGTGATGCTATATTGGAGGCACGACATTTGATATATATTGTGGGCTGGTCAATTTACACAAAGGTTAAACTTGTCAGGGAGCCAACAAGACCCCTGCCTGAGGCTGGATTGTCTACACTCGGGGATTTGCTGAAGTACAAGTCAGAGGAAGGGGTTAGGGTCTGCTTGCTTGTTTGGGATGATCGGACATCAAATGAAACTCTCATGTTAAACATGGTGAGCAAAACATAAAGTGAATATCAAAATGAATCTTGTTATAGTATGGACCTTTTATGTTGACTATATTTATATGATTGGTTATGTTATGTAGCGTGGCTTGATGCAAACTCATGATGAGGAGACGAGAAAGTTTTTCAAGCATTCAACAGTTATCTGTGTGCTTTCTCCACGGTATCCAAGTAGTAAGCTTAGCATAATGAAGCAGCAGGCATGATTTTTTAAAAATCCTTTTACTCTTTGTTTTTTTTCCTTTATTCTAATACTTTTGATATGCAACACTAAACAATAGTTTGTCACTAGCCTGTAATCGAATATTATTAATCTATCTATTTCACCTTAACTGTTAGTAACCCCCCCACCAACCAGCTACACACACGCAGACAGATACTACATGACACAGGCTGATTTTATGTTAATATAAGTTGCATACTCCTCTCCAAAATGTAGCTCTAATCATTTGTGAGACAATTAATTTTAAACATGTCTGTGTTATTCTGTATATTTTAGATTTTCACATTTCTTTTGAAGTATATGATTGATAGTACTTTTCTCATATATATATACCTTTTGTTTATTAAGGTTGTGGGGTCATTTTACACACATCATCAGAAATGCTTGATACTTGATACTGCAGCACATGAAGGTAATAGAAAAATTACAGCATTTATTGGAGGACTTGATCTCTGTGATGGCCGATATGATACTCCACAACACAGGCTTTTTCTTGATCTGCACACTGTCTATGAAGGCGATATTCATAATCCTACTTTAAATGTATGAACTTTTATCTATTACACAATGGTGTTAAAGATATGGATATTGAATTTAGTACTTCAACGCCAAAGGATTAGCTAAAATGTTTTTTATGATCGTATCTTATGATGTACTTCATATGTTTAAAATACCAAATTTCAGTTATGTACAAGTTTCAGCTGGTATAACATGTTTGGTATTGGACTACCATGGTCATGACTAAGTTTTATCAGGTACTTCTAAAAAATTGAATCAAGGAAATTTTGTTTATCTGGGATTTTGTCTTACACGCGCTAAGAAAATAAGAAATATGTCATTCTGTGTTTTTCTGCTCGTAGTATGCCTTATAGAAATGTTTTATATTGATGTGTTCATTGTAATCATTTGTCAAACTTTTTTATGCAGTCATTGCAGCATTCTGTTTTCTATTTTATGTGCTTTTCCTTAAAAAAAAAAATACCATTGTGTTACAGATGAGTTTACTGAAATGTTTCATACTGTCATTTATAGTCTTACAGATGATGTTCAAAACATATAAAGCTCACACACAGACTGTGTCTACTGAATAAATTCTGAATTCTATCATTTCTGATCTCCTATTAGGCGCCAAATGATGGTCCCAGACAACCATGGCATGACCTACACTGTAAAATAGAAGGCCCTGCAGCATATGATGTTCTTTGTAATTTTGAGCAACGCTGGAGAAAAGCAACAAAACTACGAAGGTTACTTCATTGGTTTAGCAAATCATCAGTCTGGCGCGATGACGCACTTATTAAAATTGACCGTATATCATGGATACTTAGTCCCAGTGCCTCTACAACTAACCTGCATGGCGATCCACACTCGTGGGTCTCAAGAGAGGAAGATCCTGAGAATTGGCATGTGCAGGTTAGAGCATGATTTTGATAAGAAAATTCATTCATTGTAGACAATAAGCATTACCAATGTCCTGATGCACCTTGCTAATCTAGTATTTGCTTTTTTGGTGTGGTGTACACATGCAGCTGACTGTACTTCTTATGTTATTCGTTTTGATCTAATGTAATACAGTGATTATCTTCGTTTTTTTTTCTGACAAATCTTTCTGCATTTGCAAATGCAAACTCAAATCTGTAATATTGATTGAAAGTTATTTCTGTTTGATAATCAGATTTTTCGGTCTATTGATTCTGGATCAATAAAAGGGGTTCCTGAATTTTCTCATCGAGCAGAGACAAAGGTGATCTTTAGTTGTTTGTAATCCTCAGGTCAAGTAATTACTTTTCAGGTTTCTGAATTTGTATTTTGTTTTGTTGAATTGGGCTTTGTTTATGTTGTTAGTCTTACAAGCTTGTTCGTGGAAAACACCTAATAATTGACCAGAGCATCCACACAGCTTATGTAAAAGCTATCAGGTCTGCTAAGCACTTCATATACATTGAGAATCAATATTTTATTGGTTCCTCCTATGGCTGGCCATCCAAACATACAGGTACACTGATATTCTGACATCTAAAAAAAGTTGACTCCAAGTTTTGAGTATGCAATAATGATCATTCTAAACAACAAATTAACACAAGATGGATTAATTGGTATGCTCCAGGTTGTGGTTTGCATTGGTCTGTTTTTTCCTGTTTGTGCAATATACCAACCCTGAAATATCAAGTTTCCAGTTATCCTATTTTTTAAACAAGAATGCGCAATAATTAACAAATAACAACATTTGTCCAAACTAATATACAACAACAACTACAACAACTACTAAGCCTTTTGTCCCAAACAAGTTGGGGTAGGCTAGAAAAGAAACCCAACAAAGTCACCAAGTCATCAAAAAAGAAGTATAATATAATATAAGTTAAATAATTAGGTTATACCAGTCATATATGTTAACTGGACAGACCTGATAGTTTGTTGGTCAGGTTTGCAAAAGCATTCTTGGCTTACTGGGCTAGTGGGATTGAACCAAACCTAAATTTATTATATTGATCATAGCTGCATACACGCTCCAACTAGAATAAGTTCCAACCTGGAGTTTTTGTGTGCCTAATTAATTACAGGAGCTGACAATCTAATACCAATGGAGCTTGCCTTAAAGATTGTAGAGAAAATTAGAAAAAAAGAACGCTTTTCTGTTTACATTGTCATACCAATGTGGCCTGAGGGTAAGCCCACTGATGCTGCTATGCAAGAGATTCTCTTCTGGCAGGTAATGAAAGTGTGGAGCTTGTGTTATCTCAGCAACTATTGCATGAACCTTGATAAAGTGGAGCAATTTTGTATTGCAGGGGCAAACAATAATGATGATGTATGCTATCATAGGTCGAGAGCTCAGTTCTTCTGGCCGGGAGCATGAACGCCCTCAACATTATCTAAACTTCTACTGCCTTGGAAATCGTGAATTATCTAGTAATTCAAAATCTGGAAATAGTACTTCAGAAAATAACTCTGCTGTAAGTAGTTGTGTGACAAATTTTTGGATGAGGATAACCTTTAAAAAGATTTAGATTATCTTATAATCGAAGGATCGGGGGATAACCTTCGAAAATATTTAGTTTATCCTTATAACTGTTGTAACTTTAAGCAGGCTGCTTCAGCAAGAAAGCATAAGCGATTTATGATATATGTGCACGCCAAAGGCATGATCGTGGATGATGAGTATGTGATAATTGGTTCAGCTAACATAAACCAGAGGTCTCTAGAAGGTTCGAGAGACACTGAAATAGCCATGGGTGCTTATCAACCACACCATACTTGGGCTCGTAACAATGGCCACCCTCATGGCCAGGTAATAAATATAGAAATATATGATTGCACTGTATTTAAATATAATTGAGTTGTTGTAGAAATAATATAATTTAAAGATGCCGCCAATAATGGGATGTCTCGTTAGCTCAAACGACCTCTACTAGCTATAAATGTAGAAATTTGTACAGTTGAAACAATGCTTAATGATTTAATTGGATCATAAGAGGACCTGGAAAGTTATATCTACTTTGCAAACTTGAATATAAGAAGTGTCTATAGATCAAAAACTTGTTAAGTTCAAAATAGCATAGAACATAGTGCACTTAGTTTTGCAGCCAGTAAATGTTTCTCATCTTCATTAAAAAAAAAAAAAAAGAAAAATAGTAAAAAGTAAAAAACCTCTGATGCAGTGTCAGTGCCTAACAAGTGCTTCTTTGAGTGTAGGTCTATGGGTACAGGAAATCACTATGGGCAGAGCACCTCGGCAGTTTAGACTCAGCGGTGCTGGAGGAGCCTCAGAGTCTGGAATGTGTGGATTATGTGAATAAGATAGCAGATGACAACTGGGCTAGATACACAACTGAGCAAAACATTCCCTTGAGAGGCCACCTATTGAAGTACCCCATC
Organism: Rhynchospora tenuis; assembly: GCA_027725995.1. NCBI lineage: Eukaryota > Viridiplantae > Streptophyta > Magnoliopsida > Poales > Cyperaceae > Rhynchospora > Rhynchospora tenuis. Next base: position 170,809,524 of record CM050888.1, read on the forward strand.
AACGTGGAGCCCAATGGAACTGTTGGCTCCCTGCCTGGTCACGAGACATTTCCTGATGTGGGTGGCAAGGTCTTGGGAGATAATGGCCCCCTTCCTGATGAGTTAACCATGTAAATTTTATTGTCATTGTGTGGTAGAGCCATGTCCTTTGGGGTATTCCAGTGCTTGCTTCTATATTGATTGCGGAAATTTAGGAGGGTTATCAGTTAACTAATATTTGTTAGACTGATCTAAATTCTTTTTTTTTTTTTTCCTTCTTTCTGGGCACATGTTTGTTCTCAGTTTGTGTGGCTCACCGCTCATGTTGAGTTTATGTGGCAAGGGTGGAACCTGGACGTGAAAAAAAAAAATTATGATGTGTATATTTGTTCAGCTAATGGTGTAAATTAGATGCACAATTTCTGTGTTTGTTTGTCCATTTGTTCTTAACTAGATCAACCGTACTTTCTGGTAACTTCGTCTAAATGAGTGAACTGACGATGTAGATACCAATCTGGAGCTTTTTGAAGCGAAAAATCAATAGTGATATTTTAGGGCAGGAAACCAGTTTAATACAGAACTTGTCATATTTCCGAACAACATTTTCTTACTTTCATGTTTATGACCTTTCCATCCGCTGAGCTTACAGAATTGAATCTTCAGTCAACTCCCCAGGATTGTACATGCGAAAATGATCTGCCACCTTTAGTTTTCTGAGGCTGAAAGTAAAAGTAAATAGTCATTTAATGAGTACGTAGACTGATGCGAAACTGTACCATTTTTATCAAATAACTGTTACGTACATTTCATTTGTTTTGACCTATTTAATCTGGTAAATTTATCAAAATTGAATCTTTGTCAACTACAAAACTACTGGAGATTGTACCTATGAAAATATTTGTTCATTTTGCATGCAAACATTCGTTGTAAGCATAAACATTATACATACCTTGGAACTTTCTAATTATATAAAACTTTAAACTCATTGATCAGACAGAAAGAGTCAAAGAGATAAGGCCGGAAAGAGTTATGTCCCTACTCTAGCCGATTTAGCCGTAGCGATTAATATTGACATCCTAGCCTTCCTAGGTTCAGCTTAAAAACTAATGTTTCCTCGTTGATTAGATGGTATATGCTATTGATATAAGTTTTCATTCAGTTTGTGAATTGGATTGTTTAAAACATTGTAGACAGTCTGTAATAGGTTTTTATAGGAAAAATTAGGCATATACCCTTCTAATCTTCTCTATTTGGATATTTACCCCTCTAATCTTTGATGTTGGACATATACCTCTCACATCACGTTAATAATAGATATTTACCCTTATTGGCATTCTTACTGAATTTTTAATGATAAAATAATTTTAAAAATTTTTGGACGACATTGCCCTCATCTCCTATCTCTTTCGTGGGGAATCAAGCAAAAGCAAAACATATCACATGTTGTTCCCATACTCAACTCTGCGATGAAATCTTTTATACCTTGCGCTAGTACAAAAGAAGAAAGGGACATGCCAAGAAGGCAGTATGGTAGCGCCCAAGGGCATGTGCCAAATCGGAGAATAGTTTGGTTGATTACATAACATTTGAACTTAACCTTAATACAAAATTAGACAAATTACATTATTAAGAATGAATAATTATTGGTTGATATTAAAGAAGTTTGTCGCTTCAGAATCAGTGTGGTTTAGTTTAGACAAAAATTTTGGTACCATGCAAATTTAGTACACTACAAGGATCCCTTGCTTAAGAACAAGAAGATATATATGAAATTTGAGTTTTTTTTTAATTCTTAAAGAAGGTTCGATTTAGAACAAATATCGAATATGCAACTGAAAATTTTAACAGATCACTGGATTCAAGATTTTTCATAGAGGGGTTGACGAGAGATCAGTGGAGAATCGAACGAGGCTATCATGTGCTTCAATAGATTTTAACCATTTCATTTCAATTGAAAGAGATAGGAGGTAGTGGCATTTCAGTCCAATTTTTATAAAATTTATTGTTATGATTTAAAAAAACAGTAAATATGACAACAAGGGTAAATATCCATTATTAGTATGATTTGAGGGGTAAATATCTAATATTAAATATTAGAGAGATATATTTTCAATCAGAGCATATTAGAGGGATATATGACTAATTTTCTCTTTTTTATATTATTTGTTTATTATTATTATTATTTGCTCTGCTTAAGCTAGTATGCTTTTTAGGTTCTTTCGAAAGATTCCACTACAATTTGTTACTCCGGCAATATGCATGGTTAGCCTACAGTATTTAGATGCACAAGTACAATTTGCAAAATAGTTTGCGTGACTGAAAAAGAAAAAGAACCGTAGGATTATAATCTTCTATTGGGAGTTCAAATTCATACTATGCCAATGTCCGTTGCTATCTGTTTTATTTGCTGTTGTGTTCTTTGATTTTTTAAGTCCAGTCCAGAAGTCCAAAGAAGAACAGGGAAATGGTAAAGGACAGGGAGGCATTATGTGGACATTTTGCTTCCAAGATCATCAACGTATTAAGTTGGAGAAGTTACTCTGCTTGGCCCACTTATTCCAAATTTTGAACAAATATGGCAACTCGTTTTGGTTATCCAAAAGTTGGAGTTGCTCTTCTACAATTAACAAGCCATTATCAACGTATCAATGTACATTAACATACGAAGGAGATATGCAATAGTAGCAGAGTCAATCTTCTATTGGGCGGGACAAATACATTAAGTTATAAGCATATGTTCCAATGGACTTGTATGGTCCGAAAATTTTCGTATAATTTTATACTTGTCTGATTATGCAATAGTAGCACTGTAGCAGAGGCGTTCCATCCGAATCATGAAGTTTGGCACTAACTTAAAGGATCAATCCAAACCTCTGAAACGAAGTACTTCTAAAAGATGTTGCAGGAAATTACTAAGGACACTTCTCTTTTTGCAAAACGCTTCTAAAATATTACTCAGACACTTCTTTTTACTTTTTTTTGCAAAACGCTTCAAATTCAAACTGCACAGACTGCAGCCATCCACATTGATTGCAACAACTGTGTATTTTTCAGAATATACAGGCTATTGATATGAACGGAATCTAAAGTCAGTCATATATTATATATTTCTAATTATTTTTCAAATAATGTTTACATCAAAAAGTAATAGTCGTTCAAAAATATAAAATTATACGAAAAAATGTGAAAAATGATAAAATTTTATATCCAATAAGATTTTAATATGTATAAACCTAGATAGCCTCTATTTAGCCTTTCTAACAAAAATGATTTCAATATATATATCCTAGATAGATTGTATTAGTTATTTAAAGCTCAACTATGCTAGATTGATCATGCTAGACAAAGGGATCTGTCCTACAAGAGTAACTTAGTATTTCTCTTGGCATAAATAAATTATCAATTTTTATTTTTGTTTTCTCCCCTTTATTTTCTTTGACAACGAATTTCATTGCAATCTGTGACAAGGAGTTGAAGACATTAAAGTTTAACGATACAAGATTTGAATAGGAATTATGTTGTCTTTGTATGTGTGTCAGTGTGTGTGTTTTGTCATTTCTGCTTGTTATATTTGAAAGTACTTTTGAATTGTTTCTGCACCAATTAATGTCAACAGTAAATTTGATGTCCTTGATATAATTTCATTCGAGACGTTGTTTGTGCTCTACTATAAATCTCAATAAATCTCCAGTACAGAACTCTATTACATAATAGATTTTCAGACCAGATAAACTTAAAATATTGCCTTCTTAATTGATCTGCAACTCCATGTGTTGCTATCGAAGGGTCTTGCATCCAAACAACTCACGCTGATTACTTGTTACTTTCAAAGTCCTCAAACCATTTCTTACCTTCTGAAAGCAATGGAGATGAAAAATAAGCTGAAGAGAGTTGTTATTGTAGGAGCTGGCGTAAGTGGCTTGGTTGCATGCAAGCATGTACTCGAAAAGGGCTTTCAGCCATTGGTCTTTGAAGCCGATTCAGTCATTGGGGGAGTGTGGGCCCACACACTTGATTCCACCAGGCTTCAGTCGCCACGGCCGATGTATCAATTCACTGACTTCCCTTGGCCGGCAGAAGTGACGGACACAAATCCTGATCACAATCAGATCATGGACTATCTGTGGTCATATGCGCGCCATTTTGATTTGATTAGGTGGATTGAATTCAACAGTCGGGTGTTGGGAATAGAGTATGTGGGTGTCTCAGAGAAGGAACTGATGACATGGGAGCACTGGTCGGGTAATGGTGAGGCCTTCGGAGGTAGTGGTGATGTAACAGGAGAATGGCATGTTACTGTTCAGCATGCAGGCCGTCCTTCTACTAAGGTAAATTAAATATGCTGATTTCATTCCCAAAAAAAACTTAATGTAGTGTGAAGATTTAAAATTTGCTTAATTACCATGCATTAGATAATTTTTATCTTGAAGACTTGAATTACCGAAAAGATTATAGCCTTCATGGCTTATTCTCAGACATTTAGTCGTAATAATATATGGACGTATATCTAAACCTTTAGGTCCTGAGACCAAGTAGCTTAATTAACATGTCTCAACCAAATCAGGTGGAAGAAAAAGGCTTATTAATTTGTTCATTTTTTTTTTAACTTTTCGTTCAAGCAAGCTCGCTAGTATAAGCAGAGATTGGTTATTATTGATAATAATGTAGTAATTAAAAATGAATAATACATGTATAAACAAAAATAGTACAAAGCACCAAAAGGAATAATATTTTCATTTGTCTAATTTTAGGAATCCACGACATACACTTGATGAGATATATAATAATTTGATTTTTTTTCTGTTTTAGGTACCATTAATTGTACAATGAAATAGTTTGATATTCTCTTTATCATTGCTTTAGCATAGGAGCCACATTACCAAAAAAAAATAAATAATAATAATAATAATAATAATAATAATAATAATAATAATAATAATAATAATAAAATAATAATAATAATAAAAATAAATAAATACAAGAAACTTCTTTGCATTTTGAATCATTGGTCATCACTATTGGTACTGGAAAAACAAAAAATTACTCCGAGTGGAAACCTAGGTAATCTGAACCAGGGCAAGGTTATTAATACAACCGACCACTATTAATTAACTGACTGTAAAAATCAGCCCAGGGAACTGTTGAAGCTTGTTTTTGTTTTTTGACAAGTAGCCCCCCAATCATTAAAGCATGCATCAAAATAAAGTTTCTCATATACGAGAACCAACTCTTGATCTAGTGCAAAAAGCAATACATCTTGAATGAAAGATCGCAGGTTCGAAATCTAGGTGGGAGATCTTTTATAGACATTTAATTTAAAAATAAGTTGGAAGGCTTGAGCTCCAATTTATCTCAAAAAAAAAAAAAAATCCCTCAGATACGTGACTTAAGCAAAGTTCTATCCTAATTAATTTTTTTTTTTTGAAGGTAGGGTGATCCCTACAAAATATTTTTATTAATAAAAAAGAAAGAAATTATGTACAAAAAAGAAGAAAGAAAGATAATTACATATGCCAACAACCTTATCCTACGTCTAGCTTATCCTTGAAACATCAAATGTTAACTTTCCAGAGTATTGCATCTTGGATGGCCTTCCTTATCGTGGTGTGTATATCTGGGCTCGTGCCATTGAAGATACAATTATTTCTATCTTTCCAGATTCTCCACACAGCGGCCATCCATAAACTTGATTTTTTTTCCAGGATGAAGCTATTCCTTTCCCAGAAGTCGATAATCTTGTCGGATGGTTGTATTTGCAAAACAGCTCCTATCATGCTATCCAGCACATATTTAGCAAACAGACAATGTAGAAACTACTAGAAACTAGAAATACAAGACAAGCTGTCAAACATCTAACACAGACAGTCACCAAATAAAGCAATTAAAAGACAAACAAACAAGCACCACAAATAAAGAGAAAAAACTTCAGCCACGCAAGTCCACCTTCCTCTTCCTGTTAGGTACTATACTAGATGTATTGATTTGGGGTTAATCGTTGAGGCAGCAAGGCTTCAAATTGAGGCAGTAAGGATTCAAATTAATAAGAAGAACGAAATGAGATGTGGTGAGTCTGACAGCTGGGACAGTAAGTGCAGGTGACAGAGATATTGTTCTTGGTTTCCGTTGGCTAGATAGCTGAGCAAAGGCGGGGCCCACTGTGCAGAGTCTCATCTATAGCATTAATCATTCAGAGAGCATCGATATCTGTTACGCTGTTGCAACCATTTCTGCTGACGTGGCTCATTATCCAATTTACTTTTACTTTTAATGTTAAAATGTAATTTCTTTCATTAGTTAGTCGATTATCTATAAAAAGGATTGAATGTAAGAATTAGAAACAGATAATCAAGATTTGAATTAACTCAATTTCTCTCTCGTTTCCCACTGTCTCTCTTCTTTCTCTCTTCTTTCTCTACTTAGCCCTTTTTCTCTTCTCTCTCAATCTCTTTTTTCTCTCAATTTCCTTCGAAATTACCTCAAATTGACTGAAATTACAGCCAAGATCATGACGCTTCCTCGATGTTCACAGTGAGGAAACTGTTATACCTAGCTAACAATCAAACAAAGTGCATTAATGCTTCCCACTTAATTAGTAGCTTGACTTTCAAATGCCGAAAGCACAGGAGCATTTCACTCATTCAGTGCTTCATTTAATTGAATCATTAATGCATTTCAGTTCAATCACCAGGCAGTGTATAAATCAAAGCTGACATCTACACAGTACCTACATACCATCTCTCCTTAAATTATGCTTCCTAGATTTGAACGTATTAACCCATAGACCTGTGGACCTTATCATATAATAACTACTTGCACTGAGAAATGAAGGCCTTGATCTAGGGGTTCAAATCTGGTGTTTGGATAATATGAATAGCGAATGGAGGTTCTATTTACCAATAGATTCATATTTGCGAATAGAATAAAAAAAATCTGTTTTTATGAATAGATTATATCTGTTATTCCTACCATATCCTCCAATTTGGATAATAGAAAGCCATCAAAAGCTAAATATATAAAGAGTACATAGGCCAACAGGCAAGCATTAGATTTAGGATTAAAACTAGTTAGAGTTTAAAGCATTTTACATACCATAGGTCATATTCGGTCAGATAGTTCTTCAAAATAACAATAATAAATAAATAAATAAAATTGGTGATCAGATACGCATCTCTTACCTCTCCTTATCTAGCCTCACCTTCCTACTAATTTCGTTTGTACAATTGTACTGTAGACTGTGGAGCACAGTGAGGTTAGTCTCTCACACATTTATTGCTCGCCTCTCTCTCTTCTCTCTCTCTCTCTAGATCAATTATTGTTCGCCTCAATTATTGATCGCCTCTTGTGTGAGAATGAGATATATAGTTGATAGTTCGCTGCTATCAAAGAGAGTGGCTGTCTCAATCGCAACAGAGACACCTTTGGATGTCATAATAACGCAAAGGGTAGAAGATAATGATCGATGGTGGATAGAGTATATTGAGCCATGCAACATTTTCCGGCTCCCAGTACACCTCCGCAAAGCCAATGAAAGCCTCTATCAACCGCGGGTGGTGTCAATCGGCCCCTACTATTACCATCTCAGAAATAACCAGCTGCGAGAAATGGAGGACCAGAAATGGTGACTTCTCAGGATTTTCTTAGGTAGAAACAACAAGCTCAATGTGAATACTTTTGTCAATGCATTGCAGAGCTTGGAGGAGGAGGCGCGGCAATCCTACAGAGAGTCCATTGACCTTGGTAAAGACGAGTTTGTTCAGATGTTGCTGCTTGATGGTGTTTAATAAAAATTTAATCCTAAGACTAATCTCTCTTCGGGGTATAAGCAGGAATCAAAATCGAATGAGTTATTTTCAATTTCAGTTCACAGTTTACTGAGTTGAGTAACTCGAACTAAACTACAATTTCGAATAGTTTGATTTTAATTTGTTAAAAGTTAGATCTAACATTTGTTTAGCTGCAAGAATTGTTTTTTGGTCCGATGATACACTTTCAGTAAAAAGTGAAAGGTTCAAAATCCAATCAGGAATTTTTCGTAGACATTTAATTTAAAAATAATTTGGGTGACTTAACCCTCAGTTAATCATTAAACAAATTTTTTATTTTTAATTACTTTAACTTAAAATGCAAAATATAGTGCAGTTTTAGATATCCCTTATAGTTATTTTTTATATAATAACGTAATTTTTTTTTTTTTTGAAAAAAGTAGCCTTTTGATGGTTACCATGTTTCATTAACAAAAACAAAACAGGTTTATTATTACACATCATCACCTAAAATAATAGCGTAATATAACTTTATTCCTAATAATAGAACGATGAGCATGAGCTTCCTCTGCATCAAATATTTCTTCGAGAATTGCATGGCATTCTTTTTCCCTTTTTCTTGATGGATGAAGTGATCCTTTAACGAAAGAAACATAACAAGCTTGACTAAGATCAAAATTGGTGGCAAATTTTGGCTGCCACAGAAAGAGTTTATCCTGAGTTTCGGGCGCCAGTTTCTTGTATTTGTCTTTTCAGTTGTCCCTGTTCCAATTTCTAAAGAGCGTACTGAAAGAGTGGATAGTTGGATAAATCGAGTAGCAGTAGTTATTCAAGATAGTTGTGTGATTGTAATTAACTCTGGTTATGCATAATCTAGTGAAGTTATTCTCTGCTATTTTATCAAATCGATCAAGTGAAGTCTATTATACATTAATCACTATAAACACTAGAGAAGGCTACAAATATTTGTCTATATAATTAGAAACGTAGCTCCAACTGTTTAGTCTTGGAAAGATCATGATTATTGGCATACACAAAAAAGCAGAGCTGTTACCAGAAAATAAGCCAAACAGCTGACTCAGCTTCCATTTGCCAGATTTACCATGCAGATTTCGTAATTCTTTGTGTCGGACGATTTAGTGGAGTCCCAAACATCCCTTATTTTCCAAAAGAAAATGGTCCGGAAGTATTCCAAGGGTTAGTATTGCATTCCATGGATTATTCTCAAATGGGAACAGCCAAAGCCACCGAGCTAATCAAGGGGAAGCGAGTTATTGTTGTAGGCTTCCAAAAATCGGCTTTAGATATTGCAGCAGAGTGTGCCTCGATAAATGGTGAGAATTATAAAGTTTCTATAGTTTTAGCATTGGTAACTTAATTTGATTAGATTTTAAAACTGTGTCATTCAATTAATGTTTCAGGGCCAGAATATCCATGCACAGTGATATGCAGAACAAAGTGTTGGTCACTTCCACATTTTCATGCATGGGGTTTTTCTCTTGCCTTTCTTTATCTCAACCGCTTTTCGGAGCTTCTATTTCACAAGCCTGGCGAAGGATTTACACTGAGTTTGATTGCCACTCTGTTAACTCCTTTGGTATTCTGCTATCAACTCGTTACAATAATTTCCTCCCCCATTTATTGTGTACTTACTGCTAGTGAGCCACCCCCACCCCGGACTCGGATCCTCTGCGTATTTTTTTTAAAAAACATGCAGTGCAATTTTTTGTTTCTGACCATCCGATCTAATATCCAAGGGCAGATTTGTACGGGCCACACGAATCTCAATGGCTCTGATATTAATCACGGGTCATCGATTATTGATCGGACGACCACGGATCAAAGACTTGTACTGTAATGCCCCGCATAGAGTTTTTAGGCCACCAATAAACTACAAATCTGCTACCAAGCCTACCGATTAGTATTTTGTTTTTTAAACTTAATATCTTTATAAATGTTAAATATAAATTTAAGTTTCCTGCAAAAAATTGCAGAGATGGATATTCTCTACGTTTACAGAGAGCTACATCAAGTGGGTGACTCCTATAAAGAAATATGACATGGTACCAGATCACAGCTTCTTCCATGGAATAACCTCTGGCGTGATTTCTATTACACCCCCGAAGTTTTATGACTATGTGGACAAAGGGTGTCTTATTCTCAAGAAAGCCAAAACTTATACTTTTTGTAAGCAAGGTACGATTCTTGAAGGGTGCAATGAACCAATAGAGGCTGACATTGTGATATTTGCCACTGGATTCAAGGGTGATAAGAAGCTCCAAGATATATTTAGATCACCATTGTTTTCAAGTATAGTTGCCGGTTCGACATCTACCACTGTACCCCTTTATAGGTACTGTCTAAAATTGTTCATGTTAGACAGCATTACCTGAGTATATTTTTGTATCCATATTTCAAAGATTTTCGTTCAATATTTCTCAGGATTTTCAAATTTAAACAGCAATTAATTAGACATGCTTCTGCTTAACCAGGGATATAGTCCATCCACGAATTCCTCAACTAGCAGTAATTGGTTACTCCGAGAGCCTTTCTAACTTGTACCTCTCAGAGCTGAGGTCTAAGTGGGTAGCAGAATTTCTTGATGGTAGTTTTCGTTTGCCGGCAATTAAACAGATGGAACAGAAAGTGATTGAATGGGAAAAGTACATGAAGCGTTACGCGAAGGACTACCAAAGAAGGTCGTCAGTTATGATAATCAACATTTGGTACAATGATCAGTTGTGCCGAGATATGGGGTGCAATCCGAGGAGGAAGAATGGATTTCTTGCTGATTTGTTCCTTCCTTACGGGCCTGAAGATTATACTAATCTTCAGTCTAAGAGAATACAAGTATCTGATTCTTGAAACACGATGATCGATTAATTAATTTATTTTCTGTTAGCAGTTAAACACTTCTTTTCATATTTGGGTAGATTATGATCATTGGACATTGATTTGTAATAGCTTTGCTAAATACAGACAAGCTCGTTTCTGTATGTTATGAATTTCACATGGAATTCTTTTTTTCTTTTTTTTTTTTTTTTTGTGCAAGAGGAAACGAGTTTTTGTTGTAGGCTTTCAAAAATCAGCTTTAGATATCGCAGCAGAGTGTGCCTTTGTAAATGGTGAGAAATCTAAAGGTTCTAAATTTAAGCATTGATAATTTGATTAGATCTTAAAACTGGAATTTGATGTTTTAGAGCCAGAATATCCATGCACGGTGATATGCAGAACAAAGTGTTGGTCTTTGCCAAATTGTCATGTTTGGGTGTTCCTCTTGATTTCTTTTTCTCGACCGCTTTTCAGAGCTCTTACATCACAAGCCTGGCGAAGGATTTACATTAAGTTTGATTGCCACTCTGTTAACGCTTTGGTACTATTGTATCAACTTTGTTTCAATAAATTCCATATCAGTATTTTTTATTTTTCTATTTTTTTAGTAGGATTTTGGTGCCATAAATATCACAAGTTATCTATTTCATGAATAATTTTAAAATAAAAATTCAAATTTCAAACCAAAATCATTGATCTTGTTCAATTTAACACGTGATGTGCTTCCATATAAATGCTCATTTAATACTTGATCAAAAGATAATAATATGAATGAACTAAAATTAATCTGCTATAGTTAATTAGATTCATTCATTTTAAGCCTCTTGATGTAATATCAAATGAACACGAACAAAAAAAAAATAATAATAATATGAAAATGAATCACGCGTTAAATTGAACGAGATCAATTGTTTAGATTTGAGGTTTGAATTTTTTTTATCTTAAAATTCTTTATTAAATATAGAACATGTGACATTTGTGGCACTCAAACCATACTCTTTTTTTTGAAAAAAAAAAGAAAAAAAAAACTTATTTGCACTAAGTGAAAGATATCTTAATTAGTGTTCAATACATACTTAGTGTATGCAAATATTGTAGAGATGGATATCCTCGAAGTTTATAGTGAGCTATATCAAGTGGACAACTCATATTGAAATATATGACATGGTACCAGATCACGGCTTCTTCCAAGGAAGAGCCTCCGGCTTGGTTGCTATTCTACCCCCAAAATTTTATAACTATGTCTATGTTGTCCAAGGCAGCATTATTCTGAAGTAAAACAAAAAATCTTCTGTTTTGTACGCAAGGGGTGATGCTTGAAGGGTACAATGAACCAGTAGAGGCTGACATTGTGATACATGCCACTGGATTCAAGGGTGACAAGAAACTTCAGGATATATTACAATCGCCTTTGTTCATGAGTATAGTTGCCGGCTCAACATCAACCGCTGAACCCCTTGGTAGTACTGATTTAAATGTTTGCTTGTTATAATATTAGCTGAGCATACTATTGTTTATATATTTCAATGAGTGTCATTAAATATTTCTCAGGATTTTTAAATTTTCACCTTAAAAAAATAATCTTCAAGCTTATTTTAATTCATTTGTACTGGAAAAGGGCTTTCAGCCAATGGTCTTTGAAGCCGATTCTGTCATTGGGGGAGTGTGGGCCCACACACTCGAGTACACCAGGCTACAGTCGCCCCAACCAATGTATCAATTCACTGTCTTCCCTTGGCCGGCAGAAGTGATGGACACAAATCCTGATCACAATCAGCTCATTGACTATCTGCGGTCATATGCCCACCATTGTGGTTTGATTAGGTGGATTGAATTCAACAATCGGGTATTGGGAATAGAGTATGTGGGTGTACCGATGACATGGGAGCAATGGTCGGGTAATGAAGAGGCCTTGGGAGGTAGTGGCGATGTTATAGGAGAATGGCATATTGCTGTTCAGCATGCAGGATATCCTTGTACTAAGGTATGCTGATTCACCCACCATTCATTATGCATAAAATAAAGTCACTCGGATACGTAACGTAAGCAAAGTTTCACTCTTAATCAATTAAATCTAGAAACTAAAAATACTAAACAAGCTTTCAACATACCATACAGACAGTCACAAAATAAAGGGAGCTGCTTTGGACAACCGATTATTTCCTGCAAGCGACATAATTAATTGTCAAGTGACCAAATTGCCCTTCTAAAATATCATCAGTTCTCTGAAATATTTCTCCTACTAAATCTCATGAGTTCTCTGATTCTGTCCTCCCGTCTCTACTGAATTAATCTACTCATTAATTCCTCCAGTCAATTTCTTTTGCTATACCTTTAAACCATTTCTAATTTTGATATTGTTCCTGTCAATTTAGTTAATTTGAACTTTGAATTGTTATGCCAAAAAACTGAGTTCAGTAGTGGCTTTTGAACATGGTTGAATTGATGTCATTGTCAGCCAACTATTCTAAGATAGCACTTATTTCAATATTTGATTGTGATAGCTTTGTCTAAGAAAACTAACATGCAAATAGCACTTATGGAATCTCACAAATTCATCAGTCATTTCTTGAATAGTGAAGGTGTCGGTGTCATGGTTTTGAAAGTCAAGAACACTATACATTACAATTTGGTTCCTTTTGCGATGATTAAGTGAATATAAAGTTTCCATGCATGAATATATGATTTTCATTAAGAAATTAAGATTGATTTTTGTAATATTGTATTTACTCTATTGATTTTGTAATTAAGTACTTACATGGAGAACTCATCTTCGGTAGAACATCCTTTGAACAACAATAAATACAAGAAATTAGTAGCAGCAACGAAAGAAAAAAAATGGACATAAAATATTGTTACCGGAATTCTTATCATTACACACGACTTGGAATTGTTTGCACAAGTGTGCTGCGAAACACAATTGTAGAAAGGTAGCGGCAGTAAGTCGGCATCTTCCTCTTCCTTAATATTCACAGTGAGGAATTAAATTGTTGTACCTAGCTAACAAGCAAACTAAGGATCTGCATAGAATCACTTTTTTTCAAACAATTCACGCTGATTACTTGTTACTTTCAAAGTTCTCAAACCATTTCTTCCATTCTGAAAGCAACGGAGATGAACAAGAAGCTGAAGAGAGTTGTTATTGTAGGAGCTGGTGTAAGCGGCTTGGTTGCATGCAAGCATGTACTCGAAAAGGGCTTTCAGCCAGTGGTCTTTGAAGCCGATTCTGTCGTTGGGGGAGTGTGGGCCCACACACTCGATTCTACCAGGCTTCAGTCGCCACGGCCGATGTATCAATTCACTGACTTCGCTTGGCCGGCAGAAGTGACGGACACAAATCCTGATCATAATCAGGTCATGGACTATCTGCGGTCATATGCGCACCATTTTTTATTTGATTAGGTGGATTGAATTCAACAGTCGGGTGTTGGGAATAGAGTATGTGGGTGTGTCAGAGAAGGAACTGATGACATGGGAGCACTGGTCGGGTAATGGCGAGGCCTTCGGAGGTAGTGGTGATGTTACAGGAGAATGGCATGTTACTGTTCAGCATGCTGGACATCCTTCTACTAAGGTATGCTGATCCCAAAAATAATAATAATAGTAATAATAAATAAATAAATATGGTGTAAATATTTAAATTTTTCTTAATTAAGATGCGTTATATAATTTTCATTTTTTTTCCTGAGCAGGTGATAATCACCACCGACAAATTTTATTAATAAAAAAATATATACATTAACAGAAAGAAAAGAAAACAAAAAAAAAAACTATACAAAATTAAAAACTAAAATAAAAGTAAAAGTGAAAAAATCCTAGACGTGCTTTATCCCAGAATCAACATCGTCGCAAATATTCATGAGCAATCTCTCCACCGGGGTGCCTTCACTCGTGATAATTCTTTTATTTCCAACCTTCAAAGGGGAGGCTAGGCCAGCACTGGTGCTATACCGAAGAGTGTTGTTGAAGATGGCGACCTTTTCTGCAAGTTTAGTTAGCAAGATAGCTAGATTTTTTCTTCTAGTCGTATTTGAATTCTTTTTCTTTTTTGCTTCTCTATTTTACAGCTGCTATCAAGATTTCAAAAAAAAAAAAGAGTGGATGGAACCGATGGAAAGCCAAATTGAGTCGCAATTATTCTGGATGTTGTGTGATTGTAATTAACTCTGGTTACGCATAATCTAGTGAAATTATTTTCTTTCATTTTATCAATTTGATCAAGTGAAGTCTTTAATACAAAACACAAAAGAAGGCTATAAATATTTTTCTATATAATTAGAAACGTACCTCCAACTGTGTAGTCTTGGAAAGCTCAAGATTATTGGCAAACACAAAAAAGCAGAGCTGTTGCCAGTAAATAAGCCAAATTGCTAACTCAGCTGCCATTTGCTAGATTTACCATGCAGATTTTGTGATCCTTTGTGTCGGACAATTTAGTGGAGTCCCAAACATCCCTTCTTTTCCAAAAGAAAATGGTCCAGAAGAATTCCAAGGGTTAGTGATGCATTCCATGGATTATTCTCAAATGGGAACAGCCAAAGCCACAGAGCTAATCAAGGGGAAGCGAGTTATTGTTGTAGGCTTCGAAAAATCGGCTTTAGATATTGCAGCAGAATGTGCCTCGATAAATGGTGACAATTCTAAAGATTCTATATATTTAGCATCGATAACTTAATTTGATTAGATTTTAAAACCGACATTCAATGTTTCAGGGCCAGAATATCCATGCACAGTGGTATGCAGAACAAAGCGTTGGTCAATTCCACATTTTCATGCTTGGGGTTTTTCTCTTGCCTTTCTTTATCTCAACTAGTTTCAATAGTTCCAAATACATATAACTAGTTTCCTCCCCTGTTTATTGTGTACTTAAATTGACTAGAACAAACAGAAAGTCAACAGAAATTGTACACACTGTTGTCTGTTAGTCACCACTCCTAAGGATGACTAACGTTGACAACGATCACGGAATTGGTCAAAATCGTTTGCGTGATCGTTTAAGTAACGAAATGAATTAATGATCGTTTATCATTTCGTTAAGCTAACGGAAGAGAAATGGTTTGCGTTATTCGTTCCGTTTAGCTTAACGATCTTAACGAATTGGCGTTAAGCCGTTAGCCACATTGAAAACACAAGTTAATTGCAGTAAAATCAACAAACTCTCATGCATATAAAATCACATAATCACATAAACACACATGCAGTAAAACTAACAGCAATAGAAACATAAAATACAATCTGTTCCAAGTTATAAAATATGATGACCCAAGCCCCCAACTACTTGAACAAATATCTATTGAACTACAACCAAAAATACCCTAGAACAACAAGTTCAACCACAGTAATCATTATGTATTTTCCTAATACACCCTTGAAGCCTAAATTTATCATCAACTCAACCCAGATCAAATACTCCCTTCTTAGTCTTTACTTATACCAATCTCAGCCTTTCATGAAACAAAAAAAAAAAAAAAATCGAACACATCATCATTGAAGATCAATGTATGAGATCTGAGGAGCCAAAGACTTGATGGAAGAACCAGCAATCCAGGCTTCAATTGTGTATTAGGGACATACAAACTGATACCACACTTAAACTTGAAACTACACTTGATACATGACTTAAAAAAAAAACTCACTGCCCTTCTTCATTGTTATCTTTTTCCTCAATGGTCCATAGAGGAGCACCATTGATTTTTCCAGTCTCTGCACAATAGATGCAAGCAATTAGTATGGCAACTTAATATATGAAGAATGAAAAATAAAAAAGAGGAAATAAGGTAATATAACTCATACCTGCAATGGATGCCCTCAACCAATCCTGAGCACAAAGTAGGGCTTCAATGCTCTCATCAGACAAAGAGCTTCTCACTTGGCTAAGCACTCTACCACTTGAGCTGAAGGCAGATTCAGATGCCACAGTGGATATGGGCACAGCCAAGATGTCCCTTGTTAGCTAAGCCAATACTGGAAATCTAGGTACTTTCATCTTCCACCAACAAAGGATGTCAAAGTCATCATCAAGGCTGGCATCATCTCTGTCAGTATCTACATAATAGGTAAATAAATAAGTTATTAATAAATAAATAACAATTAAATAAATTAATTATTAATAAACTACTAATTAATAAACTACTAATTACCTAGATATTCTTCTAATTCTGTCTTATGTCCTGTCATGCCCTTCTTTCCTTTGAGATAATCTTTCAGTCCAGCCTTCCTATCACTTGTTGTTGTAGAGGAACTGACATCAGTCTTTCTCCTGTTAAGTAACAAAAAAAAATTAGACAAATTAATAATCAAGTATAAACAAGTATGAAAAGTTTAGAATGTACATCTTGCTAGGTTGATTCTGATCAGAGGATGCTTGCTGTTCTGCATTGGCTTGTACATACTCATTGTACAAGTCAAACATGCAGCCGTTCAGGTTTGAAATGAATTTTTCACACTCAGCTGGGCACAACTCTTCCATGTAGTACTGCACCACATCTAACTTACATCTAGGGTCAAGCACACATGCAATGGCCAAGAGAGAATTTCCCTTGCTCCAGTACTTGTCAAACTTGGCATGCATTTGAGTACCCATATTCACAATAAAAGTGTACTCACTAGAACTCATTCTTTTAATACTAAGATACACCTCACAAAACTCAGAAAAGAAAAGGTTAAGAGTAGGGTATTTTGTACCACTCAATTTAAGTGTGGCCTCATAGAAAATCTTCAAGTGTTTCATTAACTCCTTCATAATACTCCACTAAGAATCAGATAGTGTTTTAGGAAACTTTTTATCTAAAGAAGCAAACCTTGTAAATGCTGGTTTCAGTTCTAAGGCCAGCTCCAACATCAAATAAGTGGAGTTCCATCTGGTTGACACATCCCACTGTGGCTTTTTGTATGGAATATTGACCTGCAATGAAATAAAATAATCTTAAATAAATATAAATATGAATAATTTTCCTACTCTTCACCTGATTAAATGTCCATGGCACAAGTTCATCCCTGTCTGCAATCAATAAAAACATATAATTAATTTTACAATATTTTCAATATTGTTAACATATATAATTAACCTACAATGAAAATAATTCATTAAATTTACCTCCTGTTTTTGCTTGCAACAACTTCTGCAATGCTTCTGGCTTGTTCCTTGGAATCTTTTTGCACTTCTTATCAATGTGATTCCTCATAGAGCTTGTGCCTCTTTGTTGACCTTGTAGGTATCTGACATAGTAAATTAAGAATAACTATGTTATAAAACTAAAATGAGAATTAAAAATAATCATAAATTGAACTTCAAAAAACTTACTTTGCACTGCAGTAGTTGCAGATTCCATAATAGCTGCCATCTGGTTGAGTGGGCCCCCTTGCAAAGTACTTCCAAACATCACTGGTGGTCTTCCTTGTTTTCTTCTTAGTTGGATTTTCCTCCTGAACATCAGCTGCTGCATCACCAGCATTTGTTGCTGGTGTTGCCTCATCAGCTGGTGCTACCTCATCATCAGGTACATAGGTGGGATCACCCTGCATCTCAATCCTCTGGATGTCCTCCCTTGTCTCCCCATGTATCCCAATACCCATGCTAATGCACAAATGCATGTATAACAGACTATCAGTCAAGTTCAAGTGTAGTATCAGTTCAAGTGCATGTACAAATATATGTATAACAGACTAGCAGTCAAGTTCAAGTGTAGTATCAGTTCAATTGCATGTACAAATGCATGTATAACAGACAAGCAGTCAAGTTCAAGTGTAGTATCAGTTCAATTGCATGTACAAATGCATGTATAACAGACTAGCAATCAAGTTCAAGTGTAGTATTAGTTCAATTGCATGTATAACAGACAAGCAGACAAGTTCAAGTGTAGTATCAGTTCAATTGCATGTACAAATGCATGTATAACAGACTAGCAATCAAGTTCAAGTGTAGTATCAGTTCAATTACATGTATAACAGACTATCAGTCAAGTTCAAGTGTAGTATCAGTTCAAGTGCATGTACAAATACATGTATAACAGACTAGCACTCAAGTTCAAGTGTAGTATCAGTTCAATTGCATGTATAACAGACTATCAGTCAAGTTCAAGTGTAGTATCAGTTCAATTGCATGTACAAATGCATATATAACAGACTAGCAGTCAAGTTCAAGTGTAGTATAAGTTCAAATGCATGTATAACAGACTATCAGTCAAGTTCAAGTGTAGTATCAGTTCAACAAAGAAACAAACACAAATTAGAACAACAAATTTAAGAAAAATAAACATACTCATCGTCGGACTCTAAATCTGACTCTAAGACCACATCTTCTCTTTCAGTTGAAGCCATGACAACAAACAAACACAAATTGAAACAACTCACAATTCACAACACAACTAAACCCTAAAGAAATCAACAAGAATAATTTATCTTTTCTTTTTCGCCTTTCTCTTTTTCTTTTCATCTTCTCTGCCTCTCTGCTCTCTTCCTTTTAAATAGGCCAAGAGTCATCATTGTTGATGTTGGCTCAGCCCTCTGATGAGGTGTCGTCAGCAGTCTACAAGAGAGCTCCGTGGTGGCACGCCTACTAAACCCTAGCTAGCTCACGTCACGCCTACTAGAGCTCTCGAAACCAACCGTCGTACCTCCAGTGGCCAAGCCATCAGTCAGATCTGCACAAGAATGCCACCAAGTCGCTAGGTTTTAGCCACAAGGGACAAAAAAAAAATGATTAGAGAAGAGAGACAAGAATCAAGATTTATAGATCGGAAAGGCAAACGACAGAGAGAGAGGCTGATTGTACCTTGCTAAGTTGCTATGATGACCTTTGTCACGTCAGAGAGAGGCACAGAGACTCAGAGAGACAGAGAGAGAGAGAGAGAGAGAGTCTCCATCGCCATCGCCATCTCCATCGCCATTCTCCATGGCCGACAGCGTGGGGAGACATTCGGTACACTGTACACAGAGAGAGCCGACATAGATCTAGGGTTTCTGAAAGACAAAAGAAAAGAGGCGGCCAAATCTGATGTGATTCAGAAAGGAAGAGGAAGCGATCGCTTCAACCCCCTTCTCATATAGTAGGCGACAGAATGGATTGCAGAGGATGGGTTCTAGAGACTTCCATTCACCCTTCTCTGCAATAATTAATAGCAGTGGCCTGCAATAACGACTAAACGGCATAATGGTAACGGTAAGGCCCATTTCGCGTACCGTTCCACTAAGTTAACGCCTTACCAGCTCATTTCGTTTGCCATTTCGTTCTCTTAACGCATGGGATTTCGCTGCCACGAACCGTTCCGTGAGCGCTTCACGTCACGGCATAACGGTACTCGTTTGCACCCCCCCCCCCCCCACCCCACCAATAAACTAAAAATCTAGTATCAGGCCTGCCAATTAGTATTTTTGCTTTTTAACTTGTATCTTTGTAAGTGTTTGATATATATTAAAGTTTCCTGCAAAAATTGCAGAGATGGATATTCTCTACGTTAACAGAGCGCTACATCAAGTGGGTGACTCCCATAGAGAAGTATGACATGTTACCAGATCACAGCTTCTTCCAAGCAATAAAGTCTGGCGTATTTTCTATTACGCCCCCGAAGTTTTATGATTATGCGGACAAAGGCTGTCTTATTCTCAAGAAAGCCAAAACTTATACTTTTTGTAAGCAAGGTATGATTCTTGAAGGGTGTAATGAACTAATAGAGGCTGACATTGTGATATTTGCCACTGGATTCAAGGGTGACAAGAAGCTCCAAGATATATTTAGATCACCGTTATTTTCAAGTATAGTTGCCGGCTCGACATCTACCACTGTACCCCTTTATAGGTATTGTCTAAAATTTTTCATGTTAGACAACATTACCTGATTATATTTTTGTATCCACATTTCAAAGATTTTCGTTCAATATTTCTCAGGATTTTCAAATTTTAACAACAATTAATTAGGCATACTAGCTTCCTCTTAACCAGGGAAATAGTTCATCCACGAATTCCACAATTTGCGGTAATTGGTTACTCCGAGGGCATTTCGAACTTATACCTCTCAGAGCTGAGGTCTAAGTGGGTAGCAGAATTTCTTGATGGTGGTTTTCGTTTGCCAGCAATTAAACAGATGGAAGAGAATGTGATTGAATGGGAAAAGTACATGAAGCGTTATGGGGAGGACAACTTCAGAAGGTCATCCATTATGATTATCAACATTTGGTACAATGATCAGTTGTGCCGAGATATGGGGTGCAATCCGAGGAGGAAGAATGGATTTCTTGCTGATTTGTTCCTACCTTATGTGCCTGAAGATTATACTAATCTTCAGCCTAAGAGAAAACAAGTATCCGATTCTTGATACACTATAAACTTAATTAATTTTCTGTTTGCAGTTAAATACTTCTTTTCATTTTTGGGTAGATTATGATGATTGGACACTGATTTGTAATAGCTTTGCTGAATGTAGACAGGCTCGTTTCAGTATGTTATGAATTTTACAGTGAATTAATTTTTTTGTGCAAGACTTTAACTTGCTTCTTTATTTACAACTTTGAAAGTGTAATATAAACATTATGTTGTTCAGAAAAGAAGGTTTTCTGGTTATGGCAATTGGCAAAAGGAGCAGACGAAGAAGAAATTTAGGGGCAAGTTGTAAAATATCTACTACAACTTTGTTCCTCCGGTACATATATACGCATGGTTAGCCTACCGTATTTAGGGGCATGTTTGCAACTTCAAAAATAATTTCCCTGCCTGAAAAGGAACATTGGAGAAATAATATCTTTTATTGGAAATTCAAATTCATTTTGTTACTTTCTGTTCATTCTCTGTTGGTTCTTTGAATTTTAAGTTTGGTCAGAAGTTCAAAGAAGAACCGGGAAGATGGAAAATGAAATGGAGGTATTCTGTCGAGTTTTGGCAATTTCAAGATCAACGAAACCTAGTTGGAGGAGAAGTCTAAGTCACATTGGAAATGACCTCATTAATTTAAATTGACCCATGCATGCCATACAAGGTCGGATCCACTTATTCCAAATTTTCAAGCAAACATGTAACTTCTTTCGGCTATAGCAAGTTGTAGTTGCTCTTCTAAGCGTAACATGTTATTTATTAATTGTATATAAAAAGAGTATTGTATATGAAATAAAAATATCAATACAGAAGATGGATATTCAGTAGGAAGCCAGAACTAGTCTTTTTAGCCGATTTGGGCTGCTGGATAATGCCACTGCTACACAATGTCTATTTAAATTTTGAAAAACAGTTGAACAGATAAATCTTTTTTCGGCCTAAGCTTAGATTGGGCTCTTCTTTTTCCTGCTTGAGGCTGAGTCTTTATCTGAGATTCTTCCTCTCTAGCATGAGAATTCGCTACCCAAAAAAAAAAAAAAAAAAAAAAAAAAACAGAGGAAGCAAGCACCGATCATTTGTTAATTTGTTTATACATTTTTTTTTATATTTGGTATATCCGTGACATAAAACATCCTTATTTGTTAATACATTTTTCTTTTACCAAACAATATTTGCAGATCAATGATCTATATATCATGATTCATGAATAAGAAATAACAGTTCAATAATGCAGCTCTTTGAGATGGGACTTGGGAGTATATATGAAGATGTGTCTGTCTTTTACAAAGGAAATTTACTGTTCACCACAGTAACTTTAGTTCAGGGAATTATCTGGGCCGTTCGGTTTTCTTCTGATCTGCAAGTTTTTGTACCAGCACTAGGAAAGTACTGTCTCATCACCAGTAATAATGTTTATTCTAGGAAATTTTCAGAGCCGTCCGATTTATTTTTCTTCTGATCTTCTGGTTTTTCTGCAAAGATTTGTATGTTCGGTCTTGACAAAATTGGTGAAAGCAAAACGTACTCACAGAGGAACCTGCAGCATGGAAATTGCACCGCGCTGTCCGCAGGATGCTTTTGAAAAGAAGAGAGGGTCAAAGGATTCAGTCACGTGGCAAGTGGCAAAAGGATTTTTCTTTTCTTTTCCATTTTTATTTTTTGCAGATAAACATACAATATGATCAAGTAACATTGTAATTGTTTAGATAATATTCGTAAATGTCCAAGACTGTTCTTAAAATGTTCATGTAATATTGCTAATTTTTAATTAATCTTCTTAAATGTTCAAGCAAACTTCTAAGATGTTTCAAATAATATTCGTAAGTATTTAAGTAATGTTCCAAATAATCTTGCTAAATGTTCAAGTATTCGTGTTTAAAAATGCTGAGCGCTGGTGACTACATTTGTCCCCTCAAATAATTTTTCTAGTTCATTATATATCGGCAAAATATTATTACATTATTGTTCATGGAGCAAATGTGAACTTGCTACAAATAGATTTGAAATAAGTATTCATGAAATATTATAATTATTAGAAGTAATAATACTTAAGATTTATTAATTATCATTTAGTATTTAATAAGAGATGTTTATAACTCAGGAATTTAAGAGATGTTTATATAAACAGTATAACTAATCAGATATAATAAAAAAATAATATGGGCTGAAAAAACTGCAAGTGGGCCTTACATATCCCACTTTCCGTTTGCGGCGGCGTGCGCACCGATCGGTTCCCTTCCTACTTTTGCTTTCCGACATTGTGTTTCACGTGCATCCTCTTCTTAGTTCTTGTTATTACTCGTCCTTGGGGGGCAATTGGGGAAGAAAAGGAAGGAAAACATAAAATCGATGGAGAACAGCACGTGGGCAACACACCCTTCTGTGCCTGCGGCAGCTTGCATAGACTGAGGGGCTCCCTTCCTGTTTTTTTCTTTCCCGGTGTTGTACTCTGTGTGCACCCTCTTCTTTCTTCTATGAGATCTGGAGCGGACGATGTCGACACATACTAGCATTTAGAAAAAGAAAACACCGTTGGAACCTGGAACAGTAAAATATTTCTTCTGAGATTTAGAAAAAGAAAAAAAACACCGTTGGAACCTGGATTCCTGGAATAGTAAAATATTTCTTTTCAGCTTTATATGAGATCTACTGCGGACGATGTCGGCACGTACTAGCATTTCAAAAAAAAAAAAAAAAAAAACACCGTCGGAACTTGGAGAAGTAAAATATTTCATTCTGAACAAGATGTACAACGGCTGGGTCGATGTAATTTATTAAAATTTGAACTCAATCTAATATCGTCAAGTTAAGAGAATAAATTTATTTAACCCACTCTCACAACCCAACCTAATATATCGATTTTTTAATATACAAATTTTTACAGGTTAAATGGGTTTAATGTGTTAAATTTTTTATCAAATAAAAATACAAGCAAACATCATTTTGTGGCCATTACTAGCAAGTTCGAAGTAGATTGAACACGCATTCGAAATATCTTTTTTAACTTTCAGGGCCTCGCGAGACCTCGAGGTTGAAAGAACGTGCATGACTATGGAGAATATCGAAGCATCGTAAGAGATGAGATACCTGACTAGAGACATGAGTAAATGTGAGCCGAAGATGAGTAAATAGTAATAAGAGCAAGTATCCGGTGCCACACTTTTTTAGTGCCACAAATATCACACTTTACTTTTTATTTTAAATTTTAAAATTTAAAATATAATCTTCCGATCAGAACCGTTGATCTTGTTCATTTTAACGATGGATGCATCGTCAAAAAAATTTATAATTTTTGAAATATATTTGATACTTGATCAAGGTTGAAAAATGACATATTAGAATTAATCTATTAAAATTATTTTGATTCGTTCATTTTTAACATTTTGATCGAACATCGAATAAACCTAAAAAATTATAAAATTTTATGACAATGAATCCGTCATTAAAACGAACAAGATCAACGGTTCGGATCGGATGATTATACTTTAAATTTTAAAATTTTAATTAAAAAATTAAAATTTGACATTTGTGGCACTAAAAAAATGTGGCACCGGAACCTTGCTCTAGTAATAACTAGGTGGATTCAAGTATAAAAGAGTTGTTAATATAAAACCCATTATCCAATCCAGAGTAATGGATTTATCAAAATTAAAACTTGCATATTCGGATTAACATGATTTTTGTACAGCCCTACTTATGACTTCTGAGCTTTATACATACCCGAAAAGAAAGTTGACTTTTATTTTTCTTTTCAAGGACTGGGGATTTTCCAGACCCTACATACTATTGGTATAAATATACTATCCAAGGGTATTAAATTTTCATCGAACTCTTCTGCTGAAAACAATAGAAATGAACAAGCAGAAGAGAGTTGTTATTGTAGGAGCCGGCATAAGCGGCTTGGTTGCATGCAAGCATGTGCTCGAGAAGGGCTTCCAGCCAATAGTCTTCGAAGCCGATTCGATCATAGGGGGTGTGTGGACCCACACACTCAGTTCCACCAGGCTTCAGTCGGCACGGCCGACATTTCAGTTCACCGACTTCCCTTGGCCAGCAGATGTGACAGACATGCATCCTGATCACGATCAAGTCATGAACTATCTGTGGTTATACGCTCACCATTTCGATTTAATTAGGTGGATTGAATTCAACAGTCGGGTGGTGGGAATAGAGTATGTGGGTATGCCGGAGAAAAAAATAATGGCATGGGAGTATTGGTCAGGTAATGGCGAGGCCTTCGGAGGAGGTGGCGATGAAACAGGAGAATGGCATGTTACTGTTCAGCAAGCAGGACATCCTTCTATAAAGGTACGCCGAGTTCTTTTCAGAAAATGAGAAATGAAAATATTTTAGTGTGTCAAAATTTAGCTTCCGCTTACCATCCTTCTACTCACCGTACTATATCTATACGTATAACAAAAACTTTACATTCTTTTGATACTAAGTAGTTGTTATTATAACACTTATGAACCAAAAACACGATAATGTAACGCCTGTTAGCATAGGAGCCAAAAAGGAAAACAGAAAAGAAAAGAAAAGAAAACATGTCATGTAGTTTTCATTGGATATTATACTAGAAGGGCATATCGAGCTTCGCTCGATGTAGATATCTATAATAAGAATATTTTCATTATGTTTCTATAATTTAATTATGTTCAATTTTGGATATATGAATAAGAAATATTCATCTTTAGAAATATAGTTTAGTTATTGTGGGTAATTTGATTTAATTAAATTTATAGAGTTTGATCAACTTAATGAAAAAATTATATGTGTGTAAATATAGTTATAGCTATCTTAAATAATATGATTTATATTATGATGATATTATTCATAATATGTTTATAAATGACTTAAATAAAAAAATATATATCGTAAAAGATCTGATATTTTTTCTATTTTCAATTGAATAAATTTAATTTATATTTTGTAAATCGAAATTAAGAATGGTGATGAAGAAAAATTAAGGTGGAGAGAGATTCTAAGAAACATAAAAGATATGGAGACATGATGAAAATAAAAATAGGAAGGGGTCACAAAAATCAGAAATAAAACAATGTGTTGCCAAATTATTATCTGAGGTTGAACCGAGTCAGTTTTATGAGCAATAACACCCGACACACAATTAGTTACAAAGTATCATATTACAAAAATCAGAAAAAATGCTATTGCATAACTATTTCACAATGCTTGGAGTGTCTGATGATATTTAACTAAAAGATCCCGACACCCACACATCTTTATTTATAATATTGATTAGTAATATATAATTTTCTTCCGACTAGTAGTTTCATGGTGACGATGTGCTTCCTCCATGTCAGATATTTCTTGCAGAATCTCATGACATTCTTTTTACTCTCTTTTTCTCGATGGATGATTGAAACAAAGCTAGATTTGACCAATATTTGGAAACCACACATGCAGTGTATAATTTAAACAATTGGAAGCAAAATTGACTGAAACAACACAAAGGTAGCTTGGTCATAAATTTGGCTATCAGAGGAAAAACTCAGAAAGAGCATCCCAAGTCTCTGCCACATTTCTTGTATATGTCTTTTTAGTGGTCACATTCCCAATTACTAAAAGGGTACCGAGACTGGATTACTTGGTTATATCGAGCAGAAATTAATCAAGACAGTTGAATGATTGTAATTAACTCTGGTCATCGATTGTCAACTAAAATATTTTCTAAACTTTTTTCTTTATGAAAAAATGGGTCAAGCCTCCTAAATTATATTCAAATGACATGTCCATAAAGACTTCCAAAGTTGGATTTCGACCTACAACCTTACCACTCAAGATGCTTTATTTTTTGTCAAATGAATTACATAATGCAACAATTACTTTGAACACAAAAGCAGGCCAGCTAGCAATTTGATCAGAAGCAATAACCTCACGTTGTATAGTCTCGTAAGAACAAAGATCACGAGTCATTATAGATAGTACTATATACAGAAGCAGAGCTTTTACCAGCAAATAAACCAGACAACTAACTCCACTGCCATTTGCCAGATATACCATGCAGATTTTGTAATCCTTTGCATTGGCCGATTTAGTGGCATCCCAAACATCCCTTCTTTTCCAAAAGAAAATGGTCCAGAAACGTTCCAAGGAATGGTGATGCATTCCATGAATTACTCTCAAATGGGAACAGCCAAAGCAACTGAGCTAATCAAGGGGAAACGAGTTATTGTTGTAGGCTTTCAAAAATCAGCTTTAGATATCGCAGCAGAGTGTGCCTCAGTAAATGGTGAGAAATCTAAAGCTTCTAAATTTAAGATAACTTAATTTGATTAGATTTTAAAACTGGCATTTGATGTTTCAGGGCCAGAATATCCATGCACAGTGATATGCAGAACAAAATGTTGGTCTTTGCCACATTGTCATGTTTGGGGTGTTCCTCTTGAATTTCTTTTCCTCAGCCGCTTTTCAGAGTTTTTACTTCACAAGCCTGGCGAAGGATTTGCATTGAGTTTGATTGCCACTCTGTTAACGCCTTTGGTACTATGCTATCAACTTTGTTTCAATAAATTCCATATGAGTATTTCTTTTTTTAACTTGCTTGCACTAAGTGATAGATATCTTAATTAGTGTTCAATATATACTTAAAGCGTCTACAAAAATTTGTAGAGATGGATATTCTCGAAGTTTACAGAAAGCTACATCAAGTGGGCAACTCCTATAGAAATATATGACATGGTACCTGATCACAGCTTCTCCCAAGGAATAGCCTCTGGCGTGGTTTCTATTCTACCGCCAAAATTTTATGACTATGTGGCCAAAGGCAGCATTATTCTCAAGAATGCTAAAACTTTTACTTTTTGCAAGCAAGGTGTGACGTTTGAAGGGTACAATGAACCACTAGAGGCTGACATTGTGATATATGCCACTGGATTCAAGGGTGACAAGAAACTTCAAGATATATTTCAATCACCGTTGCTCGCGAGTATAGTTGCCGGCTCGACAGAAACAACAGTACCCCTTTATAGGTACTGATATTTCATGTTATAATATTACCTAACTATACTATTGTATATATATTTCCCGGGATTTTAAAATTTTGAACTTCAGAAATAACGCATGCTTATTTTAATTTAATTATTTAACAGAAATTATGCATGCTTCCTCTCAACAGGGAAATAGTCCACCCACGGATTCCACAACTAGCTGTTATTGGTTACTCTGAGAGTCTTTCTAACTTGTTCATCTCAGAGCTGAGGTCCAAGTGGGTAGCAGAATTTCTTGATGGTGGTTTTAGTTTACCAGCAATTAAACTGATGGAAGAGAATGTGATGGAATGGGAAAGGTACATGAAGCGTTATGCCAAGGACTACTACAGAAGATCGTGTCTAAACACCATCAACACATGGTATACTGATCAGTTGTGCCGAGATATGCGGTGCAACCCGAGGAGGAAGAATGGATTTCTTGCTGATTTGTTCCTTCCTTACGGGCCTGAAGACTATACAAATCTTCAGCCTAACAGAAAATAAATATCTGTTTCTTGATACATGATCATCTTAAATTTCTTTTCTCTTAGCAATTGATTATTCTTTTTTATTCAAAGTGGATCCCAATGATTGAACTTCGGTTTTGTAATAAGTTTGCTATATATTGACAGGCTTATTGCACTATGTTATATATTTCTCTGGAAAATAGTTTTCTACTTATCATTTATTTTTTTAAAAAAATTTAATATTTTTTCGCTTTTTGATGCAAGACTTTAACAAGTTCATTTATTTACAAGTTACAACTTTGAAATAGTTAGTTTTATAAACTTCTTGCAGTATTGAGAAGAAGGTTTTTAATCATGGCAAAGGATGAGAACATTTTTAAGGGAAAGAAATAGTCTATTGTTCTATTCGTTGTCATAATTCTTGCCTGGCCGAAACAAACTAAGCTTTCAGAAGCAAACCACCAACCAGATAGAAAGAACTAATGTCTTTTCTGAACTCAAGATTCTATTTTCAGAAATCACTCTTCCTTTTCGCTCGCAACATTAGTAGTTGCTCGCTGGGTATTTAACTTATTCATCTACAGAATAGCAAAGAATTTTAGTATCGAGCTCTCTTCTCCTGGATGGGTTGTAAGTCTCCCTGTAGCAATTCCGCTTGACGATACAAATAGGGAATCCACCTCTTTCTCTTTGAGTCTAGCCGATGATGATGCATCCTTTTGTTTCTTAGATGTATATACTCCCCCAGTGGTACCATCTCCAGGATGGGATGTGGAAGCATAGTCTTAGAAAGACCTCTTCCTCGAGAACTAAGACAAAGCGTCTACAAGGATTGTTTCCTCATCTAGAACTCACTGTTGAGATGGACATGGTTGAGAAAAATAGGAGAAACCCGCTGATGCAAATAGGAAATTTGAGCTTAGGCAAGTGATTTAATACTATACGGTGCACGGTAAATACCACATGTTTACATGTTGTGATAATTTTTCTGCTCATGTGTTTACATGTTGTGATAACTTTACTGCTCAGAGCCAGAGGATGAATCAAGTTTTACATGCTTCGATTTGTTTTATGATACATCTCATGTCACCGTCTATGTCTGGCAGGTTTCTATTTGGCGTGCAATGTTAAGACAGGAGAATTTCCATATTTATTATGTAGGATATTTAAGAACAGTTTTGTTTATAATAATTATCTTTCCAGGTAAAATTTGCAGAGATACCATCTCCACACCTGTGGTCGTAGCTAAAAGGATAATTGAACAATGGTGAAATTTTGAGGTTCACTGAAAGACTTACTAGCTGTTCTTAATTTGTTTTCTTTTTTTTTTTTTCTTTTAGCTAGCAGCTTACTGCTGTTTTCCTCGTTAGTTTAAGCCACTGGCTTTACTTGTAATTGCACTCAACTGGATTAGAATTTTACAATTTTCTTCCTCATCAATTTTGTTTCTTCCAAAATCCCAACACGAAGGAATTGTCTGCGTTCTAGAAAAGTTTCAGCTAAGCGTGACTTCTGTTCGAACCTATAGACAAGCAGAGGCTTCCTTTCCTAGTTGGCAGTATATAGTTTTAACTTCTAACTGTTTTCTTTAAATAGAATCCAGCGCTCCTGCCACTTATTTCCTATCCATGAACGAAACAGAAATAGTTGCCTTCTCCTAGATTTAAACCAGAGATTTCCATTTTAGTAGAGAACTATTTTGCAGAAGGCTTCCCTCTTCACTTGTGCTGATATGGGTCAATGTGCATCTCGGAAAAGAAACCAAGGAAAAAGCAGTCGAGAAGAAAAGACTCCTAAGAAAAAAGATACGCCACATTGGCGAAGGAGTATCGGTCCAGGCTTTATATATTCTGGAGATGTGTGCTGATACTACTGCTTTGGCAAAAACATAAAAAGCACTGGAATTATATCAAGCCTCTACGAGGAACAACTGTAAACGAATCCAATAGTTCTCTCTCGGATTAAAGTAGATATGTTGAGTTAAATTGGTAGTGTTGAATGGTTCTTCTTATGATTCTCTGAATAAAATTTCATACCTAAGAAGATTTTGCAAAGTACTTTTATGGTTGATTAACTTTTCAGATAGTTCTCTATTTTCGTATTCAAACGTTGGATAGGTCTAGAACCAAAATAGATACTGAGTTGAGACAGGGACAGTATGCATCCTGGAAAAAAATAAAAGAGACCTAACATGGCCCTAAAAGGTACCACCGTACCAGTCATTTTGCACGGTACGAAACAAACCATGCTATTTTACTCGTTAGTGGCTGGAACTGAAACCTCTGTAGGCATAAAAATTTCATTTAACCAAAAATGTTATCCAGTTCAGGCAAATAATTTCAACTTCGGGAGTACTGGATTTCAGTTGGTAACAGTCTTACAGACGGTATACAAATCCAACATTTGCTCCATTGATTAACTCTTATGAGGATCAAAGATCGAGCACAAGCTCATTCAATTTTCACATGAACATGTGCCTTGATGCCTCAAATGCAGACAATCTGATTCTGATCCAACTCATCAACACCAAGCACATCAGACTATGGCAAACAATTCGACAACTTGCATTTTCAGCATGTTTTGTATTTTTCATCATATTTTTAGTCAGGTCATGACGCAATCTATAACAAGCATGATGAGTCCACATACGTTTAAAATAATCTCAAATATATGCCGAAACCTGATTTTTCTTTTCACTAATACGTACAGATCATGGAAAAAAATTAATACTGATAGGGCCCTAAAATACTCACCCGATGGGCTCAATACCAACCTGCCCCAATAAGCCCAATAGACGGGGAAACGAGATGAGGCCTAAAAGGCCCAGAAAGAAGACTCAATGTATTAGCCCACCTCGGATAGCCTGGATAAAGGGGAAAGGAGGGGCAGCGTAGTCATTTCCATTCCGCCCCAGCCAGGAGAGATCCTCGAGAGGGGACAGCGGTTATGATCGTACAGACAGGAGGGACAGCTCAGCAGACAAGCGTACCGGCTTCTGACAGGGCTGACGTCACTGGAAGGTTCCTCTAGACTAGTATAAATAGACCTCTTTAGGGTAGAAGGGGGGTCGGCTCTTTGGGCATTTCTCACTAGGGTTTATCCGTATTGATGTTTAAGAGATGTAAATCCATTTGAGAACATGAATAAAGAGTTTGATAGTTGATCTTTATATTATCGTTGTCACTTTACTTGCTTTAAGCCCACTACCATACTTGGTAGTAACAATCACCGTGGGGCTCACCTCAAGCAAGGAAGAGTAGCTGATGCCAGATCGCGGGAAGAGTTTAGAACCCAGACGACTCTCGTTCGACTTTTTCATGGCAAGAGATTCTCCTAATCACCAAGCGCAAACCTCTGCGCAAGGTGAGCGCACTCCTCTCGGGATGCCTCCGGACCTCTTAGTGGAAGAGATCCCCCAAGAGACCGCTTCAGCGGTACCAAATCCGCCGTTCACTCCGACGAACCTGGCGGGCTGTCAATCCGCTCCCCCCGGGTACTCCCAGCCGGTCTATACCCCTCAGACCGCGGGACCGTCGGGAGCGAATGCCGTCAACTCGAGCGCCCTCAATGGCCTCGCTTCGTCGGGAGTCACTCCGACCGTTCTTGTCGGACCGACCCCGTCTGGAACCACGCCGATCCTTACGGGCGGACCAACTTCGGCAGGTTTCCAGCCGCCTCCAGCAAGACCACCCTCCTCACATATGCATGCGGGATCAATGCAGCCTGGTCTTGCAGCACCACCTCCCTTGATTGGATCAGGAATGCCTCCTGCCTGGCCCACGGTATCTGCGCCAGCGAACCCCTACCGGCAGATGTGGGACCAGCATATGCTTCAATCATGGGGACAGTTTTTATCCTTATCCTCGCCCGTGCTGGGAAATAATGTCGCTCCGATGCCGACTCATATCATGCAGCAACCTGGCGAGCGTCTGCCGGCGCAGCAAGCCTGCATGGCTCCATCTAGGTCGGGACTTCGACCACCCCTTTATGAAGGTAACATGGGCGGCATTAGAGGAGAACATTACCAAGGGACCCCTTCGTGCTTCCCTCATCCACAGGGCCATGCGATCCCGCACGAAGAATATGTCCCGCCATTCGTAGGAGGAGGAATGCCGTCTGGGGCTCCTTTTATCCAGACGCAAGAACGAATCCGCTCGCCCAGCCGCCATAGCACGGGGAGTGTCACTCATTCCCCTCGGAGGAGGTGGCACGATGACACACCTGATTTGGGGCGACGAAGGCAATGTTCACCGGCAAGGGGAGTCTTCCCAAACCATTTCTATCATCACCCGATAAACATTAATGGTTTCACTAATCTCCCCAGGTTCTCTACCAAGACCTTGCAATGCCCGAAGGAATTCCTGTCCAGTTTCAAGGCCAGAATCTCTCTCTCCACCTTGGATAGAAGCATTTGGTGTCGAGTTTTTCCTACATGCCTGGAGGAATCGGCATGGAAGTGGTTCTCGGAGTTACCTTTCAATTCGGTGAGGGACTTCGCTGATCTAGAGAATCAATTTCTGCAGAGATTCCCAAGCATCCGGGCGCCAGCCAAAAGATCAATAGATCTAATGAGTCTTAAACAGGGCGAGCGGGAATCGACAAGGAAGTTTCTCAACCGGTTCGCTGAGGAGGCAAATCAAACTATTGATTACAACGACGGAATCATCCTAGCCGCAGTGAGGCAAGGTTTAAGGCAAGGAAGTGCCTTACGCTGGAGAGCAGTAGAAGAAGACTTCAGGACGTTTGCAGAATTCCGAACTGCAGCGGAGAAAACCTTGCAAGCTGAGGAAGATGCCGCAGTGGCGGGGAAACCAGCCAGCCGAGGAGCGTTGCGCAAAAGCCCTGATCGACCCCGGCGTTATCCCCGACCCGCTTCTCCTCCTAATAGGCGAAATACGCCTCCGTCCACTCGCCGAGATACTCCTCCTCGTCCTTATCGGCGGGGTCGTTCTTTCAACAAGTATAAAGGCGTGGTAGCTCAACCTCGATTTCCTCCCACGGGAGAGGATTATAAGCAAGGGTACACTAATTATCATGTTTTCTCGGTTTCAACCGATTCATTGCTGCAGGTTGTTCAAGATGACCCGGAGTTTAAGCGACCCGAGCCACTTTCTAGGGAAGAAACTAACCGGGGTGACAGAAACAAATACTGCAGATATCACAATGGATACGGCCATGCCACGTCCGAATGCATCAAGTTGAAAGATGAAATTGAAAGGATGATCAGAAACACTAAGGTGCTTGAGAGGTACTTGGAAACCCCCCAGTGGAATAATGGAGAAAGGGGCAATAGAGGGGGAAGGCAAGGGAACAACTACGGACGCCGTATGCGAGACCGAGACAGGCAAGCGGAGCGCACCCAACAGAGAACCCCTCCGAATGCCGACCAAGATGATCCCCAATTTTTCCCGGCACCCGTCTTGTATATAGCGGGAGGACCTGCCGCAGGGGGAGATTCAGAAAGGGCCAGAAGGAGATACGCTTACCCCAAGAACCTAGACAACCCATCGAGGATGGAGGTCTTTCAGATAGGAGAAAGCAACTCGGTGGCAAACACGCGTATCACCTTTGGGCCGGAGGACTATGCAGGAATCCATTTGCCTCATGATGACGCTATTGTGGTAATGCTACGCGTAAATGGTACGCGAGTAGGCAGAATCCTGATCGACACGGGTAGCTCTGCCGATGTCATCTACTATGAAACCTTAAAAAAGTTGCATTTGCAAGACCATCCTCTCAAACCTATGGTTACGCCACTCACAGGTTTCACGGGCGATCAGCTTATGCCCTTGGGGGTTATAGATCTGCCAGTTGTTTTCGGAGAATCACCAAGGGATGTGGTGTCCCGAGTCAGTTTCGTGGTTGTAAACACTCCTTCTCCGTATAACATTATCCTGGGCAGGAAGGCTCTGAATGACATCGGAGCCATAGCCTCTACACCCCATTTAAAGGTCAAATTTTCCACTCGGAGCGGAGTCGGGACTTTGCGGGGCGAGCAACAAGTAGCCAGAACTTGCTATCAGGCGTCCATTCCTAAGCATGTGGCTCAAATTGAGCACGCAAGTAAACGAACGGAGTCTTATAACTCGGCGGAAAACATCTTGCTTCATAACCCCGCTGGACCCACAGGCGGTCCCATGGAAGATACTGAAGAGTTTGACCTGGGAGACGGCAAGATCACCAAGATTGGCACTGTACTACCCGGAGAAGACCGAGAATTGGTCAAGGCATGCCTCTTGCGAAACCGTGATATTTTCGCTTGCGAGGGTGAGGCTATGCCCGGAATAGACAGGGAGATAGCCGAGCACCAAATTGTTACCAAGCCAGGCATGAGACCGGTTACTCAAAAGAAAAGAAAACAAAGTCGAGAGAAAAGAAGGGCAATTAAGGCGGAAGTGGAAAAGCTGCTCAAAACTGGGGCCATAAGGGAAGTCAAGTATCCGCAGTGGTTGGCTAATCCGGTATTGGTGACTAAATCCAATGGACAGTGGAGAATGTGCATAGATTACACCGATTTAAACAAAGCTTGCCCCAAGACGCCATTCCCATTACCTAGCATCGATGCCATGATCGATTCCACAGCCGGCTTCAAGTACCTCAGTTTCATGGACGCCTACTCTGGTTATAATCAAATAAGGATGAGTCAGGCGGATGAAGAGAAAACCTCCTTCGTTACTGAAGAAGGACTGTATTGTTACAAGGTCATGCCCTTCGGCCTCAAGAACGCAGGAGCGGAATACCAGAAAATGGTTTCCAAGGTCTTCAAGGAGGAGTTGGGAGAAATAATGGAGGCGTATATTGATGACATGGTTGTTAAGAGCGGCACTGGTTCCGATCACGTCGCCCATCTGGAAAGGGTCTTCGCCAAAATGAGACAGGTAGGAATGCGGCTCAATCCTAAAAAGAGCTTCTTCTGCTTATCAAGCGGGAAGTTCTTAGGGTTCATCATCTCCGAGCGCGGTATTGAAGCCCATCCCGACAAATGCCAAGCGGTTATAAATCTCAAGTCACCTAGTTCCATCAAGGAGGTGCAGGGCCTCACCGGCAGGATAGCAGCACTCAGCAGGTTCATCTCGCAGTCCGCCATGCTATGCAAGCCTTTCTTTGACCTCATTAAAAAGAAGACGCAAGGGTTCGAGTGGGGACCAGAGTGCCAGGAAGCCTTTGGAAAGATCAAAGAATATCTCTCCACCCCGCCTATAATCAGCAGGCCCATAAATGGTGAGCCACTATATTTATACATAGCCACCAATGAGGAGGCTATCAGCACGGCTCTGGTCAGAGAAGAAGAAGGCGTACAAAAACCGGTGTATTTTGTATCCAGAGTGTTGAGGGATACCGAGACCAGGTACCCGACGATTGAGAAGAATGCGTTTGCGATCGTGGTGACCGCTAGGAAGTTGCGTCCTTACTTCCAAGCTCACCCCATTCGTGTGGTGACCACTATGCCACTCCGCAAGGCGTTAGGACAATTCAACGTCGCCGGAAGACTGCTCAAGTGGGCCATTGAGTTGTCGGAATTCGACATCACCTATCTGTCCAGAACGGCTTACAAAAGCCAGGCTCTGGCGGACTTTATAGTCCAAGGGACCAGCGGAGATTTTACCCCTGTGGAGGCGGTATGGGAGGTATATGTGGACGGAGCCGCATCCGACAAGGGCACTGGATTAGGTGTGGAAATAATCAGCCCGGATGGAGATAGATTCAAGTACGCGTTGCGGGTGAATTTCAACCCATCCCACAATGTGGCCGAGTACGAGGCTTTCATCGCGGGTTTACAGTTGGTTGCGACCACTGGGGCTAAGAGCATCAGGATCCGGTCCGACTCCCAACTGGTAGTGAATCACGTGCTCAAAGAGTACAAAACTCAAGACGAAACGCTGATCAAGTACCTGAGAAGGGCGGAGCAACTCATGAGCGGTTTTGACAAGGTCCTCGTTGAGCACATTCCCAGGGGAGAGAACGAGACAGCAGATGCTCTGTCCAAACTAGCCAAGAGCGAGTTGGACAAAGACCGTCCCATAATAGTCTTGGAAATCCCCTCGCCCAGCATTCAGTCACTCGAGATGGTTGTCTTTCAGACACGCCATGAGGAAGAGTGGTACTCGCCAATTTGGATGTACTTAACCAAGGGGATTCTCCCACGAGACAGGAACCTGGCGAGGAAAATCAAGAGATGGTCTTTGGAATTCACAATAATTGAAGAGGAGCTATGCAAAAAGGGATACCACCACCCCTGGTTGATTTGTGTCGGAAGGGCCAAGGCCGATGAACTGTTGAAAGAAACTCATCAAGGTATTTGTGGTAGCCATCAAGGACCCCGCACCTTGGGAAAAAGAATTATGCGCCAAGGCTATTACTGGCCAACCTTGAGAAGGGACGCCGAAGATTTGGTGAGAAGATGTGCTCAGTGCCAATTTCATGCTAGAATTAGTCACATGCCTCCTAACAATTTGAAGCCTATCACAAGCCCTTGGCCTTTTGACATTTGGGGAATGGATATACTTGGCCCTTTTCCTCAGGCGAGGGGGAACCTCAAGTTCATTGTGGTCGTTGTGGAATACTTCACTAAGTGAATCGAGGCCAAGGCCTTATCTCTTATTACTTCCCAGAAGATCACAGATTTCCTGGAGCACCAAATAGTGTACAGGTATGGAATTCCGAATGCCATCATCACTGACAATGGCCGTCAGTTCACCGGAGCACCCTTCAAGAATTATTGCAGCGGACTGGGCATTGACATTAATTTTGCATCTGTGTGCCACCCACAATCCAACGGACTGGCGGAAGTATCAAACAGAACCATTCTGGAGGGGTTGAAGAAGAAAATAGAGGGAACTAAAAACACTTGGCCCGAGTATCTCAGCGAGGTGGTGTGGGCTTATAACACCACCCCACGATCAGCCACCGAAAGATCGCCCTATGCTCTGGTTTATGGAATGGAAGCTGTCATTCCTATGGAGATTGTCCATCCGACGCTCCGCACCATCAACTATTCCACCCAACGGAATGCTGAGCGCAGGATGGAGGAGCTCGAGGTGATTCACGAGCTCCGGGAGGAAGCTTCAGCTCGGCAGGCGGAATATCAAAGGAAGATGCGAAGAGCCTTTGATAAAAAGGTGGCTCCGCGACATTTCCAGCCTGGTGATTTAGTGTTAAGAAAGGCGGCGGCAGCAGGCAAGCACATTGGCAAGATGGACCCCGTTTGGGACGGTCCTTTTGAGATTGTAAAGTCGGCCGGGGAAAGAGCATTCTATCTAAAGGATGCACAAGGTAAGGTATTAGCGAACTCATGGAATGCGTCGGACCTGCGCAAGTTCTACCCATGAAGCTCTCCGCAAGGTTTGCACCACTGTGAATACCGTTGTATCTTCCTTTTGTTGCATTGTCTTTACTTTCAATCAAGGTTGCCAGCTAGTTGGCAACCACAAGCGCTGAGTTTGTTTAATATGTTTCTGTAAGAAACTGGGCTAAGTAATGACAAATGAAGTTTGAAAAGCTTAATCAGAAATATGGATGCAATTGAAGAGAGGAAGCTTGAAAGCTCCTTTTAGTGCATATTTAGTACCTATACCAAGGGAAGTTATGAATCCTAGTACCTACACCAAGGGAAGGATCGGATTCAGAATCCGAGTACCTACACCAAGGGAAGAGTCGGATTCACAATTTAGTACCTACACCAAGGGAAGTTATGAATCCTAGTACCTACACCAAGGGAAGGATCGGATTCAGAATCCGAGTACCTACACCAAGGGAAGAGTCGGATTCACAATTTAGTACCTACACCAAGGGAAGTTATGAATCCTAGTACCTACACCAAGGGAAGGATCGGATTCAGAATCCTAGTACCTACACCAAGGGAAGAGTCGGATTCACAATTTAGTACCTACACCAAGGGAAGTTATGAATCATAGTACCTACACCAAGGGAAGGATCGGATTCAGAATCCTAGTACCTACACCAAGGGAAGGATCGGATTCAGAATCCTAGTACCTACACCAAGGGAAGAGTCGGATTCACAATTCAGTACCTACACCAAGGGAAGCTATGAATCCTAGTACCTACACCAAGGGAAGGATCGGATTCAGAATCCTAGTACCTACACCAAGGGAAGGATCGGATTCAGAATCCTAGTACCTACACCAAGGGAAGAGTCGGATTCACAATTCAGTACCTACACCAAGGGAAGCTATGAATCCTAGTACCTACACCAAGGGAAGGATCGGATTCAGAATCCTAGTACCTACACCAAGGGAAGAGTCGGATTCACAATTCAGTACCTACACCAAGGGAAGCTATGAATCCTAGTACCTACACCAAGGGAAGGATCGGATTCAGAACTTAGTACCTATGTCAAGGGAATGATCGAAGTCAATCTTTTAACACCCACGCTAACTAGACGGTTGGGTATAACGTCGTCGGTTTCCGGGTCACAGAACTAGTAATTACCATGTAAATCACATCCGATTAAAAGAGTGTGGCCATCACATAAATCACATGCTTACTCACAAGGTAGGCGTGAGCGGCATTCGTTTAAAAGTCTGAA
Organism: Rhynchospora tenuis; assembly: GCA_027725995.1. Lineage (NCBI taxonomy): Eukaryota > Viridiplantae > Streptophyta > Magnoliopsida > Poales > Cyperaceae > Rhynchospora > Rhynchospora tenuis. The sequence continues at coordinate 170,848,405 of CM050888.1, forward strand.
AAGCATAAAGAAAAGAGTATCTCAGATAAACGAAGTCGCAGAAGAAAGAGAACAGAGGTGTCAGTAATGCATTATGACAACTATCAATTGCATTATTGAGAATTCGAGATAAAGGACAATCTCGTAGAATAGCTGAATAAGTAATTAATTAACAGAAAGATCTAATTTACCCCGAGAGTGACAGACCCGCCGTGGGCAAGTCAAAAGCTCTTCTATAAGGTCATTGATCCAGACCTTGACTGTCGGACTGAACAGCGAAGCGGATCAGTCCGACCCACAACTAAGAGTCTGGCCAATCTCCAGTAACCTACCCGGCCAACTTTTGATGTGTTTGGCTATGCGACATCAGGGGCGTCATAGTAAGTATGAAACGCCCGGGAATCAACCCCAAGAATGATCTCACACATGAGGATAAGTTCCTTCCAATCCAACAACTGAATGGAAGGAACACCACTGAAGCCAAGAGATGGCTGATCGGCGCATGTCGTATAGCTAGGCTAAATCCGCAGATGTTGTCTCGCCGTTTTGGCTAGAGAAAGAGATTAATGTATTCATAAAATTCTATGAATAAATTTAAAGACTTATTTTTCAAATTAAACTTAAGCGATGTTAATTTGCATGTCGAGGCTAACGTCGTCAGCGCTTAGCGCTATTTTGCATGCCGAGGCGCGTCGCGCCTGAGGCAGCGCATTTAGTATCAAAGCGCGTCGCGCTCGTTGCAAGAAAAGTAAAATGAAACACATCATACTGCAAAACTTTCTCCTTAACTTAGTTTTAATACAACAAAATTCCAAAAAAAAAAAAAAAAAAAAAAAAAAAAAAAAAAAAAGAGTAGGGGTCTTAAGAGTTCACTGAGGGCTCCCCATCATCCTCAGCACTGCTACTCGACCCAGACGCAGCCTCCGCCAGTAGTTGAGCCCGCCTCGCTTCCACCAGTTGGCTGCTATAGGCCTCCACAGGCTCACTGAGCAAAGCCTGTAGAAAGCTATCTTCATATTCCTCCCCTTCAATAGCGTACCAGACGGGGAGACGTTCCACGTGAAGAGACCCGACGGGTCCTGCACGGAAAAAAGTGAGAGACAGGGGAATAGCCTCCTTGTTGGGAACGGCTACCTGAGCTCGCGCCCATCGTCCCTCAACCCCTGCCCGGGTAGCAGGATCAACAGCCACATAAAGGCCGAAGGGGAAGAGGCCTCGAGCGGCGAAGCCCGTCAGCCAGCCTACAGGGGGCCCCACTGCACGAACCCAGTACTTCACCAGCGGGGTTGGGGGAGAGGAATTCCATAACCGGCGGGATTGGAGAAGAGTCTTGTGGCTACTAACTGTGGAGGCCATGAAAATATATGGCCCCGCTTTGACATGCGCGAGCTCCAAAGCTCGAGCCTCCCAGTCAGGAGGCCCCCAGACTTGAAACCGCCTGGAGCACATCTTTTTTACTTCCCAGCGGAAGCTGGGCTCCACAACCAAGAGGGCGGCTTCGACGTCGACAGCCGTAATGGGGTCGGGATGATAAAGTACTATCCCGCGGTACGAATGGCTCTCGGCCCCTACACTATCAGAGGGGGGAAGGGAGTAGTAAGAAGAAAAGGCCATTACGTTAATGTAAAGGGAAACTAAGGAGAGAGTAGCAAGGGAAGGAGGAGGTAAACAATAGCGAAGAACGCAAGTCATATTTATAGAACACCAGAAGGTGTGACCAAAGGACGGATGCTGAAGCCGAAGCGCCCCCTCATGATGAGGCGGTGGGTACGGAATCCGAAGCGTCACCTCAAAGATATAAGTCAGGCACAGAATCCAAGGCATTCCCCCATCATGACCGAAATGAAATAATGGGGCAGAGTCCAAGACACCTTTTCAGAAGGCATTTAATGCATAATGTGAAAGGGTTCATGGGTTATACTGTAGCCGTTGAATCCTCGTATCGATACCGTCCTTCACCTCGCCTTTCAAGCCAGATCCCCTTGCGTCTGAGCGATATCATCAACATACCCGCCGATGCAGTATGGGCCATAAAGCACGACAGATGACAGGTGAACCCGCCACCCGCCAGATTTAACCTCGCCTTTGACAAGGGGCGAACGAGCGGCGGGATCACTAAGCGACAATCTGGATATTCTCCAGAAAATTGGCGCCTACGCGACAAACTGAGTAAGGACAAAAGAATCAAATCTTCTGCAAACCAGTCAAAGGCTGCAGAGATCCTGACAACCACAAACCGTATGTAATACGGAAATTAAATGCTCTTTATTGACCGGGGGTTTTCCAACATAAATCCCGGAAAATCCGGATATCCAGGGTACGGAAACGTCGGACATAAATGCTAAAACTAAAGCAATGCCGGAATTAGGTAGCGTTGGGCACCTATAAATACCTCCTCAACCCCTCGCTAGAAAGGCATCCTTTCAGCAAAATTTGTTCATCTTCCCTGAACATAGAAAAAGAGAACGAACTTCTGAAAGCTTTCCAGATAGCAAGAGGGGAAACAATGAGAAAAAAGAAAAAGAAAAAGGGAAGGAAGAGGAGAGACAAGATCAAGGAAATCTCGTAGGCTAGCTGATTAGGGGAAGGAAATCTCGTAGGATAGCTGAGATCCAGAAATCAGCTGTCCTCGACGATTGTTACCCCCGAACGATCCGGCGCATTGCAGCCGGCGCCACAACTACACAATTCGGCTCGGCTCGTCTCCCAATGTTGCCAAGAGAATAAAGGATATTGGTATAGGGAGTGAGGCAGCTGATATAGAGTAGTTGTAGTGCCCGGCGAGAAGTTCTTCTGTCAAAGTGCCGAGATCGTTCAAAACCCAAACCCGCCCCGTCGAGAAGGTGTATCGTACGAGCAAATCACCTCGACGCAGCAGGATGGGACAGAGACGGGAGTTGCCGATGTCAAATCCTTTCCAGGAATCCTAGCAGCTCCCAACCTAGAGAAGTCATTCAATGTGACGGCAGGGTCCCCACCAAGGTGACTTCGCCTGCATAATCTGGGTATGTCTCTGAAAAACGGTGGCTGTTTCCAGTCACCGGTATAGAAACAGGGCGGCTTCAAGATCAGCCGACCCCAACAACAGGACGACTTCAAGATCACTCCGCCTCCACCTCAAAGGGCGGCTCTACTCGAACTTCGATAATCATTAAGTCAGATGTAGTACCTTTTAATCTATTTTTTGAAAAAAAAAAAAAAAAAAAAAAAAAAAAAAAAAAAATTTGTATAAGGGAATAGTGACTAAAGATTATTTAGTAGAAGCTGGCAAAGATGATCAATATTAGTGCTTAGAGAGTAATGTATCAGAAATATTATCAAGGAATGAAATATATTGTGGAAACTCTCTTAGAAATAATACCGATTGATAAAATCTAACATCGCTGACAAACTTAAGACTTTAGCCAAACTGCTGAAGTAGTTAACTCAGTGACAATCCGCTGAGGGCGGAAAGGTTGAAGCCCAATCAAATTTTCACTCAAGGTGAATCAAGTAGGCTCTAAATAAGTAACGCGACCAAGCGACGCTTGATCGGGGTGCGCGATACTACTGCACAACGCTTGTTAAAGTAAAGGCATTAAAATGCTAACGATAAGTGCGCGGACAAAGAAGTCGAGCGACGCTCAGACAGCAATGAAGAAAATAAAAATCAAGCAATTATGTAGCTGATTTGCTAAAAAAGCATCTAAATCATCACATTAATAGACACATCTCCTCGACCACGCAAGTACTTCAAAAGAAATTGCAAAAGATGACAAGTTCATTAAAAACGCCAAGTATATGGCGACAAATCAAGGAAAACAAACAACTATTCTTCTTCATCTTCTTCTTCTTCTTCCTCCTCTTCTATCAACTCGGGCTGGTCGATTTCGTCAGGCCATTGATCCGGCGGGAAGGCGAATTTGGGCGGATTACGCCTCTTGAAGAGTCTGGGCATTCCGTCGAAGACATTGCCTGCCGGATCATACATGGTGCTGGTGTTAGGGTCCCAACGGTATCCGCTCCAGTCCCTGGGTTTCAGCTCGAGGGGCGTCTTGCCTTCCAGCCCGACGTTGGCCAGCGTAAAAGGAAAAAAGTGCCTCAAGAAAGTGGCCTGATCCTTCAGAGTAGAGCGGAGGCGGCCTGCCAAACGATAAGCTATTGTAGGGACACAGCCTTCAGAATTCAAAAAATTCACAATAGCCTCATTACCAATTCGAGCGGCTTCAGAATAAGGAATGGGGCGAGGCCCCTCAATACCAGGTGAATTCTCCATCAATATGTTCACTTGATCCGCGAGTTGAGAATTCTTGGCCTTCTCCTGAGCCAACGCCGCTTCTAGCTCCGACACCTTCCTTTTTTCCGCCTCAATAGTGGAGAAGCAATCATCTCGATCTCTTCGTGCGGCTTCAGCTTGATTTGTTTGGGTTTCCAAGTCCTTTTGGAGCAGCGCGAGTTGGTCAGCTCGCTTGGACGCCTCAGACGATAAATTTTCCACTTTGAGGTTCAATTCGTCCACCTGAGCCAACAGCTTGGTCTTTTCAAGAGTCAGTCCGCCCAAGTCATCCCGCACCCTCTCATAAGCGGACTTGGCCGAGAAAAGTTCTGATCGAGTAGAATCAAGGGCCCTCTTGCTCTTGTCGACCTCATCCTCCAAAAGAACTATCATATCACGAGTGTTAATGAAATACCGCTGGAAGGCTTGAGAAGCGCTTTCCTGAATCATCACATCCCCTTTTGCCTTGAGAACCTCTGCGCCGGCCTGTTCGCAACGAGAGGAAAGAGAGGCGATGGCCTCAACAAAACTATCATATTTCTCCCGAAGAGGAGAAGGCAGGCGATCGGTATCAAGCCTCGACAGAAATTCCTCCACGACCGCATTAGGAGCATTCTCCGCAGTGAGCAGGGGGGTTTTTGCCTTTACCAAGCTCCTCTCGCAAATGTGTGTTCTGAGCTGCAGCAGCCATAGTCATCTGGTCAGCCTTATGGCGAAGGTCGAGGTACTGAGCCAAAGTGTAGAAGGCCAAGTTACCAACCCGCAAGGTGTGCTCGCTTATGAGAGTAAGGCTGTTCTCAACGTCCAGCCCGGCACACTCGAGTGCAACAGCCCGTGGGACAAATATCTTGTTTATCCCGGCTGCATATCGCTGATGGTCGAGTCGATCAGCTGATCCCGCCATAACAGCATTGTAGCCTGGGACATAGGCTGTGAAGGTATCCTTCTGCCCCTTCACCTCATTGATTCTGGCTGATCGCCAGTCGTTAGACGCTGTGGCCCCTAGAGAAGTGAAGTCAAGAGAGGATCCCAACCGAGCGGGGTGAGGTTTGGGCAGAGGAGGACAGCCACTCGGCGGCACCTGATCAGGAGGGATTTGTTCGCTCACCCTCGCAGCAATTCTGGCCAAGCGGAGCCTATCCCTTTCGCCATCACGGGCGGGATCGTCCTCAACGCTCACGAATTCCTCCTCTGACTCAGGAGAGCGAGCTCGCTTTCGTGACGCGACTTTCGGCTGCCGCCTTGAGGTAAACGCGGGCTCATCCGAGTCTGAGCTCGACCCATCACCAACATCACCTAACAATCCAGAGGAGGAGAGAACATTAAATACAACAGAAGCGGGGGGCTTCCCCATACCGGGGGCGAAAGGCCTGGGTGCAAAAAATTCTGTGGTCTCACCTGCTGCAGACCGCCCTTTCAAAACAGGAGCCTTTTTTTAACTTACGGCTAGAAGAGACGATCTCCTCAGTGTCGCCCTCTTCCTCTTCGTCGTCGGTTTTATCAACTTTCTTGAATATGAGAGGGTAGGCTTCCAGAGATCGCCCATTAAAGGCTATGGTAATAGAGCCCTTGGCAAAGAGTTTGGCGTCCAGAGCTTTCACAAAATCTTTGTCAGCCTGATCAATAGGACGGGGAAGCTGGAGTTGAGTCCACTTGCCGGCGAGATCTTGATTCCATTCTGTAGGAATATCAAGATTAGTACATAACTCCCTAGAGGCAAAAACGAACTGCCTCTGCCAATCAGAAATCTTCCCAGGGCGGTGGAAGATACTTGGCGTCCTCATCCTCAAATTGCAAAAGTCCGAGGTCCCAAAGAAATCAAAGTAATGACCCAGCAATTCCAAGCTAGCGGGGCGGACAGGCAAATCCAGCGCCTTTAACTGATCCGGGCGCATGAGGAGATCAAAAGTATTTATACAACACCAGGCGCAGGGATGCAATTGACCCGGCGGGATCCTTGCGAATTTAAGGAAAGACGACTGAAATTCGCTGAAGGGGGCGAGTAGGCCGCAGCGCACAGTTCGACCAAACAGACATACCCCTCGTTCGGTAGCAGTGGGGTTATCTTCTTTCTTTGCGACAACAAACTTGATGCCAGAGGGCGAGACCATATGCTCGCGAAAATCGCTCATAGCGCACCCATCCCCCCAACCTCTGCTACGAACCTCTCGGACCTTTTGCAGGGGAGGGGTCTTCTCCTTGGCGGGCCTCTTAGCTGGCTCCGCCACCTTCTCCTTGGCTTTGCTCTTGCTAGCTAATATCTTGCGCTGCTTCTTGTTAGGCTCCGCCTTGGAGGGTGGCTCGGCGCCACGGGGTGGAATCATCGGCGGAATGGATGCTCCGGGTGCAGCGAAGCCAGCAGGGGATCCAGCAGAAGCCCCGACTGAAGAAGGGTTGGCAATGATCTGGAGGGGACTTTCAGGAATCTCACAACCCTCACTACGAGCGGGAGCAGATGATGACGCCATGGCTGTCAAGTTTTTGTTCATAATGAGAAAATCAAAACAGATAGAGGAATGAAGAGAAGCAAACAGAAGAAGAAAAACGAAAGGAGATACTCACCGAAAGCAGAGATCCGAAGGAAGAATGGCGAACGCTAACTGCTTGCAAAAGAAGAGAGTGAGACTGAACTATCTATGGGAAAGAGAGAGAGCAGAAGACCCCGAGAGCAAGAAAATGATGAGAAAAACGGCGACTGAAGAGTATATATGAAAGAGAAGGGGGGAAACCCGAGGCAACACAATCATCAGAAAATCTACTGGGCGTCGGTTCGATTTTCCCGCCAAAAAGACTCGACCAAACGTCCCTTCGAAGGTATCGCTTGGTCCCAAGGCTCATAAAGCATCGTACACGTGTCCCCCACTATTGAAGACACCTGTTCGAAGGAGGCCGAATCGTCGACTTGGCCTATTTAGAGATTATATGGGGAATTTCGAAACGCCCGTGGAGTTACGTCGGCCTTTTTCAACCCGCTCACAATCAAAAGCTTTCACCTCGCCTTGCTCACTGAAAACTTGGGGGCAGGTGATAGGGTCCCAAACCACCCTCGTGGTGGGCCCAGATCTCAACTACACTAAAAGCTTTCACCTCGCCTTGCTCACTAAAAGCTTGGGGGTAGGTGATAGGGCCCTAAAATACTCACCCGATGGGCTCAATACCAACCTGCCCCAATAAGCCCAATAGGCGGGGAAACGAGATGAGGCCTAAAAGGCCCAGAAAGAAGACTCAATGTATTAGCCCACCTCGGATAGCCTGGATAAAGGGGAAAGGAGGGGCAGCGTAGTCATTTCCATTCCGCCCCAGCCAGGAGAGATCCTCGAGAGGGGACAGCGGTTATGATCGTACAGACAGGAGGGACAGCTCAGCAAACAAGCGTACCGGCTTCTGACAGGGCTGACGTCACTGGAAGGTTCCTCTAGACTAGTATAAATAGACCTCTTTAGGGTAGAAGGGGGGTCGGCTCTTTGGGCATTTCTCACTAGGGTTTATCCGTATTGATGTTTAAGAGATGTAAATCCATTTGAGAACATGAATAAAGAGTTTGATAGTTGATCTTTATATTATCGTTGTCACTTTACTTGCTTTAAGCCCACTACCATACTTGGTAGTAACAAATGCAAACATTTAATTCTATATCAAAAAACTTGCTTCTACAAATTAGATCAAATTTAATTTAATTGAAAAGGTACTAAAATCCCCAAGCCTCTAAGATATCTCGTGCAGAACTTCAAAAATGCAGAGATTGTTTGATATTTTACAACTGAAAATTCATCTTGTCGCGCCACCACAGATGTACCATCTAAAAGCATCATACTTGACATCTCTCTCTCTCACCTCTCTCTACCCCCCTCCCATCGTGATAAAGAACAATGTAACAACCATTGATGAGATACAATGACCACTAGCCCTATCACCCCCCCCCCCCCCCCCCCCCTCTTTTTTCCCACCCAAAAGTGGAAAACCAAAAGATAGAAGCAGAAAAAAGAATACAAAATAGTATAGCCATAATCAAATCAAACTATCTTCTGCTAAACCAGCACTACTATTACTCGCTGTTCTATTCTCATCTGAATCATCGAGCTCCTCACTTTGCAATCTGCTTTCCAACAATTCAACAACATTATTTGGCGGGCACTTGTCTTTCTTATTCTTTGCATTCACTTGGCAAAAGCACTCAGGCCAAGAATTCGTATAAAATGACTCAGGACGGACCCTCTTGTGGGGCCCGCCGAATTTTCCACTATTAAACATGACCTTTCTAACCCTCTCCTCAAACCTGTCTCCCTTCCCCTCCTCTCTGTCCATAAAAATCGGTGCTAATGCCTTTCTATCTGGTGTGATCGTGGTTCTGAAACCATAATACAGCCTATGACCCATTAAATTATTTGCAAAATTACTTGGTCCGTCGTAGGTTGGAATGAAGATGTCTGACAATAGGCATACCATGTAGTCCACAGCAGACCCTGCAAGGCCACGAGCATTCTCTTCGAGTTTTTCAGGGCCTACCGTACTGTGGTTCTCTAGGTGGGGAAATAAGGCACGAAAGGGCTTCATGAAGCGGTCCCCACCAAACAGTTCACCAGAGGCCAGGTAGATTCTCGTAGAGTTGTCAAAGCCCATTGACCTTAGGATGAGGCCCACCTGCAGATGTGGTGTGGATAAGCAATAAATAATGGTAAATAAAAACAAAATACTGGAAAATATCTCATGCTCCCTGCAGAAGCTAAGGTCTTATGTTCACCCTTGCTAAAGAGGAATGGATTGCATAATCATCATAGCAATGAAATTGACAATTTCAACTATGTAATGTATCTCTCAAAATTTGTTTATATTTTCTTTTTGGTAATATGAAAATTCAAACACAATGTAGATGCTAAAAGAGCAAAAGTCTTAAATCCAACAGAAATGTATACAGGTTTTTCCCTAAAAGGAAATCATCTCTCAAATCCTTATAAATTCTGACACCAGTCTCATTTTACCTGAGAGCAGAGCTGATTACTAACAGAAGTAACATAAAAAGATGGTAGAACCTAACAATTAAACAAAAAGTCCAATAAACAAAATTGCTCGAGGTTACCTCTTCTGGTGTCAAGGGGCACTTCCCAATCAGCCTCCTCTCTCTATATACAAGCTCCTTCTCAGCAAAATTCTCCTTTCTATATTTTATCAGAATTTTCTGCTCTGCAGGAGTGAATATGTCGATGCACCTAAATAAAGTTTATAAGTTCATCAAAGTAAGATATCATTCAAAGGTTAAACAGTTGCTAGAGTTTCTTTAAAACTGGCATTTGATCTCAGGAATTCATTATTAATCACTGGTATGTAGGTAAGCAGGAATGGACAATATTAGATGAGACAGATTGAGCTTCTATTAAGCCTTTGATGGTGGCAAATGGACTATGAGACAAGTATATTTACTAAAATCAGACCGTCTGGATAAAGGAAGCAACTTATTTTGCACTATATAATACTAATATCATAACCCTGCAAACAAATGTGCATTAAACTCTACCCAAACAAATATGAATATATATCCTCTTGCATCCTCACTCCCTAATTACATGAATAAACAGAACCTACTATTCCTTTCACAGCATTTATCTCTTCATCCAAGAGAAAAAGATAGAAATGTTGTTTCTTTCAAGAAGTGAGGAGAGTGGGTACATTCCAAATTCCAGATCATTGCATGGGTTTTAGATATTTCTAATTTTGCAGGGGTAGACTAAAAAATATTATGAGGCCAGTTGAGCATAGTGGATTCTACATAAAATTTGGTAAGAATAATGCAAAAAGCCACAGAAAAGAGCACAAAACAAAATCTTATACCCAGCAAAAGCAAGCATGTCCATCTCAAACCGAAGGTGAATTGACATGAAATGCCCTTGAGATCTTAGCCTGTTTACAATCTCCCTACTTATTTCCATGATATGAGGCTTAAAGCGCAATGCATGGTAATTCACACGACACCTCAGCCTCTGTAACTCAGGCTCATCGATCTCCTCAGCCAGACGATGAGAGAATGGGGTGAGGTAGATTGCTCCATGCTGCTTCATCTTCTCCAGAGCAAAGGTTGTATACCAGCTCAATGGTGCATCTCTTGGTGGTCTTATCTGAGAAATAGATTACAAGAAAAGGTTGGTTCAAAACTGTGCAAAGCAAGTGGGTGCTGGTTCCAATAATTATGAGAGCGATGTTACATTACCCTAAATTAACCTTCATTATGCCTCCAATCTCTGATTGAACACCAATTGTACCCAAATTTGAAAATTAAAGTTGATTTTGAAACTATACCCAGATTATGCCTCAAGGAATTTGGGATAAAATTATACCCAAATGTGCAATTCACACTAAAGGAATCTAGGGACCCCAAACATGATCAAACTATCAGTTCACATGAACAGCAGTAAGCCACATAACCAAAATGGTTTTCAGAATGACCAAAAAAAACACACACACACACCCTTGTGCTAATGATGCCTAATTAGACCATAGAATGTACTCACATTTGCAATCCAAGAATTCAGATATATCTATTTTGGTTGTCTATTGTCAAGCCTAAAAATAATTTAAAAAGTTTCCTCAAAATACAGAGCATAGCATCTGTGACTCAAACCTGATGAGCTTTCAACTTCTTCGTCTTTCCTTTTGAAGAAACTTCCGGAAGGCTCTTAACAATGTGAATATCATATCTCAAGGTTTTGATGAAATGCTCAACATCATAGATACCTGGAAACCCACTGGGTTGTAGATACAAACAATTCTACCAGTAAAGAAACACTCTGAACTGGATTTATTCAGCAGATGAAATTAAAAGAAAGAAAAAAATGGCTTGACTGTAAAATTTAGTTCAGAAATTCACTTCAGATAAACTTTTGTGTATGGCGATGATTATCTGACAACAAGAAATGTACCTCTCATCCCGCCAAAAAGAGTTTGTATCCAACTCGGGTAGTACTAGTGTTGCATTCATTATGCGTGCAGCAACTACAGCATTGCATATCTACAATATTTGTGTAAAATAATTGAGTAATAATACTATGTTGTAAAGCAACCATGTAAAAATAAAAAAAAGGGTAAAAAAAAACCATAATCTACACAAGGACTAACATAATATTAAAAAAAGTATCATAATCTACAAAAGGACTAACATAATATAAAAATGTATAAACTTATGATTCAAGTTTACAATAGTTTCAACATGTTTCCATAGTATTCATACCGCACTTCTCTGTTGATTCAAGCCACCATTACATCGCACTCGTAAATACCCGTTAGTCTCAGCTGGCGGGGCTGAAATCAGAATAAAGAAATGTGCTTAAACCAGTTAAACACAATTTAATTCCTACAAAAAGTTAAAAATTATTGTGCGTTGACATTACTCAAAAAATATATATACTTACGAGGCCAATCAGATCGTGGGGCTGATGAAGATCTCCAACCACCTGAATCGGCTGTTCTCCAAAGTTTATCTACATCAATATTCTGGCAGACATGTAACAAAAAGATTTACAAATAAATCTCTGGCAAAAATGAAAGTTGCAATTTTAACCAGTAATCATATAATCAGCAGGTAAAACAGCACAGGCATTTCAACATAGTATCGCTTCCCAAAATGTCAATTAAATTGAATTCATCAGTGATATCCCAATCAATCCCTATCAATTCATATTAAACCAAACCTCAACTCACACCAAATGTGTAACAATTTGACGTCAATTTGGAACAAAGAAGTTTTCAGAGAAATGTTAATTAATATACAAGCATAAACAGGGAAAAAGAAAATACAAACCTCCGCACTGTAAGAAGAATTAGTAAATCCAAAAGAATAGAAGAGCGAAATAATGCATATCACAAGGACAACCACCGCTATTCCTAGTCTCAGTGACAAACCCTTCAACCTACAGATTGAACCATACGCAAATCACATGAGTAGCCCAGCAAGGAAATATTTCAAATCCATACTATATCCATACTGTGGGACTGATATCAACAAAAGTAATAACACCCTAAAATATGATATTTTCACTATTAATTTCAAGCAGAATGCAACTTTTTAAGGTACTATGATGGAAAATAATTATTAATGCGGTTGAACAAAAAACGTAAAGTGGACTGTATTGTTTCCTCTAAGCTAAGTACAATGGTACAGTAGTTTAATAAGAAGCTTATAATGTACTGTAATATAGTAACGCAGCACAATTTAAGTGCCGAAATAATCACTCACCATGGATGTTGCTTCGAATGCCTGGATCCAAGTCGCGATCTCATCTATCATTCCCAAAAAAAAAAAAGATATTCAGAAAAAAAAAATTGAGCGAAGAGCAAAACCCTAGATCTAGAAAAAGACACGCACAATTGGATAAACACAATTAAAGCAGCTTTTCTCCTCAGTTCCGTCTCCCTCGTTGTTTGTTCTCCCTTTTCAATTGTCCCTTCCTTCGCCTCGCAATTATTTTCTAACTTCACTGAGCACAAGTTTGGAGAAGAGAGGAGCGCTCTGATCTTCACTGGTTCATTTATAAGAAGCCCGACACGGCGACACGGGGCTTTTGCACGAGAGGAAACAAAGGCAGATAGGAGAATGAGAGCGAATCAGGAGAGTGCGAGAAAAGAGCATCGGCTAGTACAAAGCTCCCAATTGTACTATTTTGTTTCAGCACTTCCGCATTATTACCGAAGTATCTAATTACGCGACAACAGAAAAGTAATCTAAATAGGAATTTTGGGTTCAGATCTCTTCGCTGATTCGGGCCCATGTAAAAAGCCGGGTTGTCTGATTTCCAAATTTCAGTATTTCACTGTATAGCTGTTCCACCATGCAGCTCTCGGAATCAGATCCTCTGGTCGGCGACCACGTGGTCGGCGCGTGATCCGGACCGTCTGATTTAATCTCAACGGCTAAAAATGCCCCGTGCATAATAGGCAGGACCGGTTGGCCCGAAAAAAATGAACCGTTGAGATTAAATCGGACGGCTCGGATCACGCGCCGACCACGTGGTCGGCACATTTCTGCCGACCAGAGGATCCGTTCCCTGCAGCTCTCCACTCTACAAATTTTATCACGACCGTTCGATCTAATTTTGCAGGCTGTCCAGCTCTGATTTTAATCACGTGCATTCATTATTGATCGGACAGTTGTGATGTCGCTATGCACTCGACAAATCTCGCAGAGGATACCATTCCGGTACGACTTGCCTTGTCGTAGCTGCTATGTAAGCAATGTTTTGCTAGATTTTTAGGTTAGAATTCAAATACTGTTATTGTCTTTGTTATTTTGTAGATTTTTTTTCGAAGTTGGCACATTTTTGGAGTCGAGACAACATCAAGGAGGATTAGTTAGAAACAAAACAGAGCGGACAAAAGAAGAGATTGAAGGCTAATGAAGACATAAGTTCAAGAAGATCAACCTGAACTAGAACCGACAGAGCAAAAAAGGAGACGATAAATTTGGCAACCACTTCTCTCTTACTCTGGACCTTCTAAGGATGATTCTCCACGATTTGCAACCGACTTCAAGGCTCTATATAAGCGTGCTAAGACCCCAGACGAGATATGTGAGTTTTTTTGGAAATTTTTTGAAATTTTTCAAAAATTGACTTCAAATAATTTTTGTAAAATTATGTAATTTACACAAAAGTTCAAAAGCTGGTTTCGATAATTACTATAAATTTTTATTTAAAAAATATTTCTATAAATTTGAGCTCCTGATGATAGAATAGTAATCTTATATGTAAATTAATCACGTTTTTGTTCTGAAATTTGTACTCTTAATGACAGTACAGTAAATTTTTAGGCGCTTAGACCCTATTGGAATTTTTTATAGTGCACGAGCCTTTGCGACATTTGAAAAAATAAATAAAATCTTTAAGAAAAAATCCAAATAAAAATATAGTCACATAAAATGTATGAAGTAAAAGTACAAGTTTGTGACATTAGTAATTAAAGAATGCTTGAGATGCCATGGTATTGTGATAAAATCTCATGCCTTCAAGACATGTCCAATGGATAACACTTACAAATCCAAATGAAAAGCTTTTTTAAAATAAACATTTGATAAAATATTGGAGAAAGCTAAGAGATGAAATGTTAATTTTCGTAATTATTAATTGTCCAAAAGTATCATGTCTGTCGTGAATTTAATGATGTGGTTGATTCATTAACCAAAATAAATGATAGTTGTTGGCACGAACCCCCAACCAAGAAAATTTTACAATTATTTGAGGGAGAAGAAGATAAATTTCTTATAAGGTATTATAAACCATACAAAAAATATAAGTGATGGATTGAGGAAAATTAGTTTGGTTTGATTTGAGAAGGAAAGCTTGGGTTTCAATATTTTTTGTATATGTTGAAATGGAGTAATGTGTTCATCGAGATAATTCTAGTATTGCAATTCTGTTGAGAAATCTATAAAAAGTTTGCTTTTGTTTCATAGTATTTTAGACATTTGTTTTCCATCTAACTGGACGTGAATAATTTGCACCGGAAAATTTTGCAGGAGTGAGATGGTTCTTGGGATGTGCATGTTGGGTCTTCATTTGACTGTGATCGCTTTGCTTTCAAGCATAGGAATGCTGAGTAACCAAAAGAGTACAATGTGAGGAAATATTGTGCGATGCAATATATAGTATTGTACAAAATCAAACGATGCAGATATTTTAAATTTTTTATATTTTTAAAAATAAATAAATTCCTAATATATTATAGACTTTTTATGGGAAAATTTGGCTGGTCTAGTTGGTCAAGAGTATTAAGATTTTTTATATAGTGAAGATGAAAACAAGTGCTTATGATAGTGATTTTGGTGTCGTTTGGTTGTAAAGTCAGTAGATGAATTTGGTTAATATGCATAGAAGACTTATTTTTATGTTAGATTTAAAAAAGTCATAATATGCATATGTACATAGCAAGCTGATTCAGTTTTCGAACAAGTCAAGTTTATTTGAAATTGGTTAATTTATAATTTATTTCAAACACGATAGCTTGATTTGTTACTCGTTTAAAGTTAAATTGAATGAACTATTTACAAATAAATTATCACATTGAACATGAGGGAACCACTAACTGCAATTTTTTTTTACATCCCTAGCTAGAAGGAAGAACTTTCTCTCCGTAATGCTTCTTAATGTCTCATTCTATAATTTCTTTTTTTTTGTGTATTAACTTCTAATTCTCTCTCTAAACAAATAGAATATTTTTTTGTTTCAAAAGATTTTTTTTCTCATATTGTAATATTAGTTTCAAACGGCAAATATAAAATGACAAAACTTGTTATGCTAATTACATGACAAAAAAAGTACTTTTTAAGACTATAACAATAGATTTAGACAAAACAAAAAGTTCGAGGTTACCAAATGACTTTGGAGTTCTTTGTATCTCAAAATAGTGTGATGATACAAAAAAAAAAATAATAATAATAATAAGAAGAAAAAATTTATGAAAAATATTTTTCATTTATACTATCTTTTTCTAGGCATGTCATTGTACATAAATACTTGTTATAAAGGTAATTCAGAGAATAGTTCACCAGAAAACAATGATTCCATCATGCAATACGATTATACGAGAAGATAAGTACAATGTTGTTCCTATCTGATTTGTCTCATTTACTCCAATTGTCGTCGCTCCGACGATAACATAGCTAGAATAGTGAGATAGTGATTATCTGAGAAATCAGTTGAACTAAGAATTAACTTTTGGAAAGTTTGAACCCTCGTACAATTGATTTTGAAGAAAACAAATTTTATCTATTAATATTTTTCCTTAATGTCTGTGAAATTACTTCCATACATAATATTACAATATTTTTCTATTGGTGACTTTAAGTATAATAGTCTCTATTACTTATAAATGCACGTTGCGAAAGGTCATAACAAAAATCATCAAAGGGGTTCAAACAATTGTTAACATCAATTATAAAACCATTGATCTGTACAATTTGATATGACGTACACTTCAGATTTGTATTTCTAACAAAGAGTCAGATCCTTGACAGAAAGGGGTCAAGGCGCTGGATGGTCGGTGGTTAACAAATTTGCGCATCTAGTAGATGCGAGTTCGAATCCCAGCTTCCGAAATTTTTTCTTTTTTTTTACATTTGTTATTTTCTTTTATCCGCTCAAACTCATTCCTTTTATCCCTTTGCTCAAAATCATACTCACCCCGCTAACCTGAAAAAAAAAATTAAAACCCTAAACAAGGGAGAGAACGAGAGACGGCGCCTCATGGTACCACCGTTGGCTCCTCCGAATCTCTTAACTCCTCTGCACTTAACAATTAACAACTGCTCCTAGATGAGATCCGATGTCCACCACCATGCGTTGCCTCACCCACCTCGGCGCCTCCCCCCCTCTCTCTCCCCCTCAAATGGGCGAGGCTTATTTGACCTGCCGCACTTTTTTTAAGTTTTCCTTTTGCGCTTTGAGAGAGAGAGAGAGTAGTTTCGATCCGATTACATTCAGTCCTCTGTTGATCGCTTCTGCCAAATTCAATAATTCCAATTCCAAGATGAGTTTTCTCTTCGAGAAGAAAAAAAACCTGCTGGTACGTGCCATTCTATTCAATATAATTCCCCCAATTTTTCTTTTTTTTTTCATTTCTTTCTTTCATGTTGGGAATTAAGCATTTCGATTAATTTGCTTCAAGAGGTAGAGATATGTTCTTTTCTGGTTTTGTCTCCTCGCCTGTAAATTTCATTGCTACAATTTGAAGCCAAGCCATGATTGATATTCAATTCAATTCAATTCATGTCCATTATTGTTAGGGTTGATTCTACATAATAATTTTAATTGATTTCAGAATAAATAGGTATTGTATTGTGTTGTACTGATCCCCTTAAAATTTTCTGACACATACTTCACTGAATAGGATTTATCCGACTGAGCAACAACTACTGTATAATAATTATACTGATATTGTAACTCTGAAGACTGAATCCTGAACAAGTAATGTATAATAATTATATTAATATTGTAACTCTGAAGACTGAATCCTGAACAATTATTGTGAATACTAATAATTTATGCTAGCTTTCGTTTCTCCTATGCTCCCCATTCTACTTTGGCATTTTTTCTTTCTAATTGGTTTGATATTTTGCAGCTAGGGGCATACGGTTTATGTCCATTTTTATTTTTTATTTTTATTTTTTTTGGTCACAAATATCTTATTGCTATATTTCATCTTTATTCAGTTTCATATGGAGATAAAAATTGTTGCTCAATTTAAATATGAAAACTAAATTCATATTTCAAACCAGTTGATTGAAGGTTGTTTCATCTCAAAATCTTTTTTTTTTCATTCTTTCTAAATTTGATTGTTTCCTCTTTTACTTTTTTATTTGTATAGAATACTTATTAGTTGATATCTTTTAGTTTGCTTTTCCCCTTTAAGGTGGCATTCTGTGCTGCTAAATTAGCTACATTTGTTATATCTAGACTAGCAAAAGCGCCCACCCAATGTGTGGGAAAATTTGAAACGACTTTGAAACAACATTAAATAATAATAGAAATCAAGAAACAAGTTGCCACTCTAGTGTTCTAATTAACCCCACAATATATATTTGTATTTCGTACTAACCAACTGAAATTTTATTTTTCTAGAGAAAATAAGATTTTACGTACAAAATATATCATAATATTTTGTATAATATATATTTCTATTTCATACTGACCAACTGAAATTTTCTTAGACCCTTGTTTTTCTTCAAAAAATAAAAATTTGTTTCCTATTTTTTCACAGTGTCTACAAAACATATAACAAATCAGACACTTAAATATTATGATATATCAATCAAAATCTTAATTGATTTTATTAAGACTTTCTTGATTTGTCTTTTTATTTCACTTTTTCCACTTTTAATGATTATCCTTCTTCTGCTTTTTAATAATTATATTAATATAACAATTAATACCAAAATGAAATTCGAACTTCCAAAATAACAAATAGGAAATGAATTAAAAAAATGATTAATATTTTTAAATATTCATTCCTAATATGTCGTCTTCTTGATAAATTTTAATATTTTAATATATGGGCAAATAAAGAAAATAAAATTATTTGGTTAAATATTTCAGATACAGATGGATATCTTTCCAAAAATATAAATTATTAACAGCGACTTGACCCCTTTATAGAAAGGAGTCAGATTCTTTTATGAAATATAGATTTAAACTGTACATTTATATATCAACGGTATAAAAATTGTTAACAAAAATTGTTTTAACCTGTTGCTGGGTGCATTTATAAGTAGTAGAGATTACAATATTCAATTACAGACAACAAATTGTTTAGTATAGAACTCATTCCATTATTTGTATCATTAATTTACATATATTCAAGGATGTGCTGAATTTATTATAGAATTAATTGATAATTGATAATTGATTGACTAATATTTAGGGATGCCATTAATATGATGGAGCAATATATGGCATTACTATCTTTTTAATAAAATTCAAATTTATTGCATGCTTTAATGTACCTATATAACCTTTTATGCATATATATTAGAAAATTAGTTCAAATAATAATTCAATTGTGTTAGAATTTTTTGTTGACTAAAATGGAGAATGGTGTTGGTGAATCTAAAAATTTATGTCAGAACCTTGATGATTCTCCCAGTCTTGAAGTTCCATGAAATACTACATGTAATCTCATAGATCACTCTATTCGCAGTTAGTTTCTCTTGCCTAACGGAATACAATAATAAAACAAATATAAATGAGTTTGTGAAGCGTGCCAGAGTTGTCGAGCAAGTATGCACATCACTAATTAACTTAATTAATTACGAATTTCTCACTTAATTAAGTGTGAAAAACCTTAAGCACGACCATAGCTCTGATACCACTGTCAGGAAATGCTCATTTTTAATTTTTGGATCAATTACAACTAATTAATCACCATTAACAACAAGCAAGTCAAAGATCTAGTGCTAAAGCAATCACACATCATGAGAAAAGGGATTGAACCATTACCTCTCCTTGAATCGTATCAAGGAGGTTAGATCCAATGCGTAGGAGTCGGTGGCGTGCTTGCTCCGCCTCCTCCACCACCAATAGTCGCCTCTAGCCCACCAAGGACCCACCACCAAGCTCAAAGAGAATGCTAGTTCTCTTGAACCTCTTGCTAATCACCTTGCTTCTCTACTTAACTATTTAATGGAGAGGAAGAGAGGTGGGGTGCTCAACACATGAGCTTGGAAGAGATAAAAGAGGGGCAGCTAGGAGGCGCATGGGATGGGAGAGAATGACGGCTAGGGTTTCCTCTTGGAGACCCCCTTTATATAGCCAACAACTCTCATCCACCTTTCATACTATTTACAAGTATGCCATCCACCCTAAGAGGCCACCTAATGGGCTTTCTTGGGCCATCTTAATAAAAGGCATTTATTCATTAATTCACCAATTAATGAATCTCCTTTAATTCTCTTTATTCTTCCTTAAATCGGGCCCTTAATTAACCAATTAAATAGAAGCCCAATTAGCTCAAACTAATTAAAGTAAGTTGAACATAATTAATTATTAACTCATTAATAATTAATCTATGATTAGCTAATGCATTAAATTGTTTCCATATGATCCTTTTAATTTAATTAATTACAACGGTTCATAACGGTATATAATTAATTAATTAATTAACTTATCACATTTCACAATACACATTATTGTGAATAAACAATAAATGCACCAAGTGGTTAGAATCCTATTTGTGCGACCCTATTTGAGGATTTATACTATGTTGGCCATGGAAATAAATCGTTATTTATTTCCAATAATCATAAGCGGTATCTAGCAACACGTTATGATTCCCAATTCGTATAAATAATGTACCGTTACAATATCTCAATTCTGCATAAGAAATAAAAGTATTTCTTTGTTTGATTCTTATGTCACACGATATCTTTGTATAATCCAAGATAGGAATGTGTCATTCTTGCAGATTATACATTTCTTGATATAGAGTTAATTGTACAAGTTGCTAGCAAACAATTCAACTCCATCAAGGGGCCCAAATAGATATCATCACTCACTAGGTATACTAATGAGGGACATACGATTTTCTTGATGAACAACTTTTCCCCGCACAATTCAAGAGAACATAAATAAAGTCCTTATAGCAGCCTTTATCAGGAATCAACGTTAGACGATATTTATTGAACCTATCCTCATGTGGAAAAGGTGAACATCTCAAACTTAGAATCAAACTCATATGAAATAAACAATGACACATAACACAATCCATATGTTTATTTCATTGGGTCAAGTCCTGTACTATGTTCCAATAACATACACATATGCAATTAAGTTCGTAACTCCTTACCTATGATTTGTAGAACTTAATCATCACTTAACTTGCATACTAATCTTTTATGATAATTAATGTTCCTTGTTAATTATCAAGATTATGGACAATTTAGATTTATTATTGTCATTCTAATGAATGATCCACAGAGATCTACAATTCAGATCCTCAACCTGAATGATCCGTCAATAATAAACTCTAGGAACAAATGATCAAATATCATCATTAACATAAACTAAGAAAATAAGTCATTAAATATTGACTTCTAGGACATAACTCCAACAATCTCCCACTTGGCCTAGAGTCAATCAATAGTGACTTCTAGCCAGTGAAGAATTTAGAACAATGTTATATATCCATATATATACATGTCTCGAACCTCAAAAAATATTATACGCTTAAAGCAAGTTACTCATACGTCCATCACGTATGGATGCACAATTGCATCTCGTATATCGCTTAAGGTAGAGGTTTAGTTAGAGTGTTCGCTGTGTCCGCGAACCTATCCAATTTTGTTTGACTCTATATACATATATACTCCTATATATGTGTTATTGATCATCATCATGTGAGATCAAGTGACATCGTCATAGATCTTAGTTGGATCACCAATTTAATATTGGGTTCTTCAAGTTTAAGCTATGGTTCGAGATGCACAGAACCATATTAGCTTGACTGAGAACTTCATGATCCTTACTACATTCTTTCATTGCTTCACAAGTTGCTATATATATTTTGTTTTGGTGACGGAAACAGTTGTAATATCCCATTTAGAACACCTTCTAAATTTACAACACCACATTTAAACAAAATATGTAGCTCAATTGTATTTATATCAATCTTTCGAAAACTAGCATCAATATATCAATTTATATGAGCTTTCTTTTATCTTACCAGATGGAAAAACATATCACTCTTTCTCTTAAGATACTCGAGGACATCCTTGATTATTGTCCAAATGTGTTTTTCTTTGTATCCATTTGACAACTGATTGTCATACTCCTTGGGTACAACACATAGGGGCATGTGCATAAGTATGGCGTACGTAATAAAACTCATGACAGAAGGATGCTCGAATTGTATCGTGCACTCTTCTCGAATTGAGTTGCAACACACCGAGTAGAACTCAAGTGTATGCCATACTACGTGGTTAGATATCCTTTCTAGGAGTCTATCTTTTCGTATAACTATAACACCTTGTCATTATATGCACATTTTGCTCAAACCTGACATTCATCATAATCTATCTCCATAGATTTTGTTTCCTTGGATTTAGGTGACTTACCCAAGTTCTCAATTGAAAAAAACATTCTCCAATGAGATCTTGACAATATTCATTTTCTTAATGTTATTCCCAATTAATGTCTTGTA
This sequence comes from Rhynchospora tenuis, assembly GCA_027725995.1. Taxonomy (NCBI): domain Eukaryota; kingdom Viridiplantae; phylum Streptophyta; class Magnoliopsida; order Poales; family Cyperaceae; genus Rhynchospora; species Rhynchospora tenuis. The sequence continues at coordinate 170,870,309 of CM050888.1, forward strand.
TCTTGTACAATACATGTAACACAATCATGCTCCCACTGAATATCTTGTCTATATAAGATACTTTTGACGAAGTGCAACTCCTTGACTTCCTTGTCAAAATGTTTATTCCAATTTCCACAGTACTTGCTTCAATCCATTAATGGATCATTGAAGCATATATATGTTTCCAACAATACAACAAATCCTTGGTTTGTGTCAAATACACAACAACTTCCTTCATTCAATCGAAGAAGGCGGTTTTGATGTATCTTTCCATATATCTATATATACGAAATATAACTATTGCTAGAATGATCTTTATTGACTTATACATAGCTACAAGCGAGAAGCCGTGCTTTGTACATTGTCAACTTGTTATCGATTTAGACATAGCATCAATCATGAAATTGTGCTTTGTACAGAGTCGACTTGCTATCCATATCTATCTTTCCTTTTAAAGATCTATATATTCTAGATGGATTGCTCCTTCATGAACATCAATCAAGGTCTATACCTTGTTGTTATATATATGGATTGCACTTAAAGATCATATAGATTCAAACCATACTTGTGGAATCGGGTCTTTCCATCGCTTCTTTATTTATCAACGGATCCTCATATGTCAAGTATGAGGATGTTGTGAAACCTATGTACTTTTCAGTTTAGGCAATTCACTCTCGTTGATCTTTGTAGGATTGGTGCTTGAGATCAATAAACTACTTCTACAACATCTTGTAGAATAAGTTCTTGATCCTGATGTACTGCACGAGTTTCTCTAACATCATCCATTCGTGAGATGTTTGAGTACTCTTTAGAAGCGAGCGTGCTTATAAACTTCTTCCTTTCACAACCGCTTGTGAGTTAAGTTCCGCTCGACTCCCACTAAGCACCATGTATGGAGTGACAATTTCCCTATAAAGGTACTTCTTTGTAGTGACGCATAAACTCCTTTAATGCTCCCTTTACTCCCACTACTTCTTCTTGAGAAAATCATTCTTTAAGATTACGTTATGATGAGCAACGACTACCTTGTTCTTATCATGTTCATAGAAGTAGTACCTTTTGGATAATTCAAGATATCCTACAAAATAATAAGCGTCTTATTTGGGTCCAAGCTTATCAATCAATCGAATCTTGAAATAAGCTTCTCAACACCAAATCTTGAGAAACAATTGTGTGAGATTTTTCGTCATTCTCGCTGAACAACGGGTTTCAACGGGATGGAAATACCCCACGAGATTCACCCTCCACGGAGCCGAATTCTAGCGCAGAAATGCCTCTTGACAACAAGGGACATTAGCGAGAAATCGCCTCTATGAAGGTTTATTATTTGTGTATGGGTCCAACTTTCCAATGGGCGCAAGCCCCCATTGTTAATTACATCGGGACGAACCACGAAAACCTTTGATTAAAGGGCTAAAAGAAGTATGCTAGGAATAAAGTCGTAAAATGGCTTAGGTCGGACTCGATTGACGGGACCAGACCTAATTGACGGGACTCAATCGAGGGGACAATGCTAAAATTATTTCATTTTTATCATTTGGGAGTCGCTTCGTTTTGTCGTTTTGGAGTCGTTTCAAAGATATATTTCGTCTTGGAGTCGTTTGATAATTCTCGGGGCAACGGAAGGCCTTCTTGTGAGAGTAGGTTCCTGGGGCGACAGACGGCCTTCTTGTAGGAATGAAGCTTTGTAGTCCTCGGGGCAACGGGTGGCCTTCTTGTGAGGGTAAAATCTTGACAACCTTCGGGGCAACGGGTGTCCTGCTTGTGAAGGTTGGTTCCCGGGGCAACGGATGGCCTTCGTATGGGAAACATATTCTCAACTCGAACATATCGCACACAGCTCAGTCCAAGGGAGATGAGTCTTTCAACTCTCGGGGCAACGGGAGGCCTTCTTATGAGAGTTGGTTCCTGGGGCAACGGGAGGCCTTTGTGTAGGAACACAAGACAATCAAAATGTTTCAACTTTCGGGGCAACGGGTGGCCTTCGTGTGAAAGTTGGTTCCCGGGGCAACGGATGGCCTTCGTGTGGGAACAATATTCTCGACCTTAGATGTATCGCGCACAGCTCAATCCAAGGGAGATAAATCTCTCGACTCTCGGGGCAACGGGAGGCCTTCTTATGAGAGTCGGTTCCTGGGGCAACGGGAGGCCTTCTTATTGGAACACGAGATATATTTCAATTCCTGGGGCAACGGGAGGCCTTCGTATAGGAATTGTTTTTCTCAAATCTGAACATATTGCACATAGTTCAGTCTAGAGAGATGAAAATTCACAACTCACGGGGCACTAAGAAGCCTTCTTATGAGAGTTGGATATTTGGGGATTCTTGGGCAGGGAGGCCACATTATGTGAATCCAATGTTTTTCTTTGAATATTTCTAGGGTGATATCAATGACCACTAGAGAATGAATTTTTAAGCCTTCCAAGGTCGCTCTCAACCCCGGTGAGGGACTTTTCCTCATATGAAGAGGTTTTTTGTATAACTTCGGGCTTCGTATTTTGACTTTTATATCTCTATCATTTCTTTACTTGGGGAATTTGGTAATTCCTTTGTTCTTTTCACCTTTTCTATTTTCCTTGCGAGAGTTAGAGAATTTTAGAGTTCTCGGGCAGAGGGGGGCACCCGATGAGAATCTAACGTCTTTGAACATTTCTAGGGTAATATCAATAACCACTAGAGAATGAAATTTTAAGCCTTCCAAGGTTGATCTCAACCCTGGCGAGGGGCCTTTCCTCAAAAGGCGGGATTTTAGTTTGATTTCAGGTTTCGTATTTTATATCTTTGTTTGGGGAATTTATGATCTATATTTTCCTTTTTCTTTCCTATTTTTATTTCTTTTATATTTCGTGTCTAAATTTGTTTTCTGTATTGTGTTTATTTTGAAAGTAATTGGTTTGAAAATATGTATTTGAAATTCTTTTTATTTGAAACTATTTTTGTGTTTTATTATTTTTTTAGAAACTTTATTTGAGAGAACATTTAGTTGCGTTTATTATTTCTTTGAGAATTTCTTGAAGTTTGTTTTTATAAAGAAATTAATTTGAAGAAGAGAGATGTATTCGGATTTTTATTATAATGCTTTCCTTATTATTATTTCTAATTTTCTAGAATTTACGATATAGGTTCTATGCTACGATCTAAATCCTATCCTATCGTGTTTCAAAAATACTTATTTCAAAATATTGGATTATGGAAAATAATTCTTCTTTTGAATATTGTTTTATTTGAATGTACTTAGTTTTGTTTTAAAGGAGTTTGGTTTCAAAATGTCTACCATAATATTCTTTGCAAAAGAGATTTAATGTGTGTATTATTTCTATAGCGTTTCTAGATTAATTGTTATATGAAAGTACTTTTAAGTGACGATCTATGAACTATTCTAGGATATTAGTTTATTTGCCTACCTCATACCATATATATTTTTTTATTTATATTTGTGTGGGGCATCCTGTAAAATAAAATAAATTTTCTAAAAGGTTAGAACTCATCTGGCGCCTTTGGGTTGGTCCACGTCAGCAGGTTGTGTGACGGGGCATCATTTGATTGGTCTCGACGTTTGACTGGGCAATGGTGAGATCTTCAAATTCTTTTCTCGCGGGCTAATATCCTTCCGCTGATGGGCTTGGCATTGGACTTCGTCATTTGATGCATGTGGGCCTCACTTTTATTTTCATTTTTACTACTTACCCGATTCATTTGGATGCGTAACGTTCTTGTTGTTCTAAAATACGAATAGGGATGGTACAGAGGGATTTACCAAAGGAATTTGATCAAGTGCATGTTATCAGATAGTTCTACTCACCAAATAGATATCAATTATACATCGCATAAGGCCGACTTCACTTATTTTCCATGAAATATACTAGGTGAAACGTTACTCATATCACTTACTGAACAGTATAATGATGTACTTGCTAATTCAATTGCAAAACTTATTTCTCCTTTCCTTAACCCAGACTGGTATATATACCATTCTAACCTGATGAAGCGCAGAGTATAAACATTGGACATCAAAATATAGCGAACATTACTCATGTTTTCTGGCAAGAATTCATGTGCAAATCATGCTTGCGTCTTTATGTTTTTAATTATTACAAAAATGTTTTTCTCTTTTTTTTTTTTTACACCAAACAAATTTTGTAAGAAACGATATAAACCTTTGACTCTTCTTGGTAATATACCTGGATTAACAAGAAAGAAACAAAGTTAGTATTTGAGACAAACAAAATATTCATAAGAGAAATGTTAATCTTGTATTTTTACCCGACCCACTAAGGATTCTTTTGCACTTTAAACCCTATTTGTTTCGTTTTTCTAGTACTGACTCCTGCCCTCTCCTTTTATAAAGGATTTATGAAAGGTTCACAACCAATCGGTTAAGTGTAACTGAGTTTTAAACTGATTTTTCTCTTACAGTACTACATGACATTTACAAGCAAATCTTTAATACTCCTCTGTTCTACGCTTCCAATCAGATATTATATCTTGCCACAAGATTCTTAGACTTCGACACTTTTCATTCATGGACAATGGCTAATATGAAGATATGAGCCATAACTATAGAACTAATTTCCAATAATCGAAACACCCTATGTATCTACACATTCCCCACTTCTTTAGTTTTCGTATAACAGACTCAAACCATGGTATCCACTATATAGGAGAATCCCTCTTGTTCAATTTATTGAATAAACACCAAATGAACATCGCAAAACGCTAATATTGATCATTTTCATGTACAAGCTTGACTTACTGGCCGATTCATGATGACAATATAAGGGAAATGTGGCATATTTACACAAAAGACTAAGCATTTCTTGTATTTTGAGAGTAGTGATATTAAGGGGTTTTCATTATATGTATATTTACCTTCATGAGACACAGTAAGCATTTTTATTAACAATTGGGAAAAGAAAATGATAAACCAGAGAGTATATAGTGAACTAGCAATTCAATATTCAATCAACAATAATATGTCCTTGTACCCTTTCAGGTTCAACAAAATTATGCTCAAAAAGCATGCCAGGCCTGCCTAAACTTGTCTCTTGTCGACAATTAACATTTTACTGATCAATTAAGGAAAGAATTTAGGCATTAAAACCCCCTTTAGACTGTGCTTAGTGTTCAATGTGAATTTTGACAGAGGGAAAGACACTCAAGCTGTAATCAGCTTTTATGTCTGAACCTTGTGTGAAGGCACTTCATGTTGTAGTCAACATGGTGCTAAACATAGGAGGGAAAGTAATACATTTTTAATACATTCTTAAGGGAACATTCTGTAAGCATCTTGTTATCAGAGTCCATTATAAATGACATGTGCATTTTTATACACATCTTAATACATAGAACTGTTAGAAATTACTCAAGAAAACACGCATATCATACCAAAATTCATCAGATTTGCTTCTTATTACCATTACTTATGAACTGACAACATTATGGCTATTTATGGAAGGAGAATTTAAACATTAGGACCTCTTTACGAGCTGTCTCAGCTCGACTCCAGTTTTGATGATAGAAACAAGACATGTAAGCTGTAATCAGCTCAATATCTAGCTTCCATGAAAGGCTCGAAGAGTTGTAATCAACTCTGAGCAAATTTTGATGAAGAACACACTGATTGTAGTCAATCAGAGGTTGAGATTGGGGTAAAAGGAATTCGTCAAGCTATATTCAGCTTGAAGCAAGGATCTAAGAGAAGAAATGCACAGAGTCGAATTCAACACATGATGCAAAAGAAATGAAATGCAGTTCAAGTAGTTATGATCCGAACAGAATTGAAGAGCTAGACAAGTTGTAATCAACTTGTAGCAGAGAGATTTAGAAGAAAACGGAAAAGAATTCAAGAAATATGCGACAAAATCACCAATTTCATCTATGAATCGACTTAGATACAAAGACTCTACCTTTTCTTCTCTTTACAAAGCTTGCTTCTTGCTATCTTCTTTCACCTTACTCCTAAATCAGTGAGCACCAACCTCCAGCCAACAATGGCGATCCCTCTCTCTCTCTCTATCTTATTCTTTATCTAAACTACACAACACATGTGCTAAATTCCTACTTTCTTGAACTGACCAAGATCCCCCTCTAAGTGCCTATTTCCCTCTATTTATAGGCGATGGGAGAGTATACCTCTGTGTAGAAGCCAGGCGACAGCTGTCGCTAACTGCCTCATCTTCTGTTGACTTGGTTTGACCAGCCAAATCGCAACCGTCGAAGCTTCCGGAAGCATTGTCGTTGACTGCTTTGACCCCCATTGACCAGCCCATCGCTCTCTTAGCGCCATCTCGGCCTCTAGACTGGTGACATTTGGCGGCCCATTGCTATCTTTCCTTAGGCCCAGTAAGCATCGATTGGGTGGCCGCTTCTACTGTTTCAAAGGCTCCGAACTCCTTCTCCTTTATTTCACTGACTCGTGGGACCCATTGTCAGGCCCTTCTCTCTTCCGCCATTTTTGTCGTTCTCATTTGAACTTCGACTCGATCTCGACTGTTCATCCATCTTCATCAATCTTGAGACCAGACTGAGTGGCCAGAGACAACCAATTTCGCTTATTCCTCTCGCTGCCTCACTCGCTTTTTCCCTCTCCCTTACAGCTGCGATCTAGGGTTTTGGCTTTTTGGTAACAAAGGCGGAGACGAGAGGCGAGGCGCAGCTCACGGCCGCCATCTCTTTTCTTCTCAGGTGACTTCCCTTCTTTCCTTTTCCCTTTTCTCTTTCCTTCTCTCTGTCTCCTCTCTCTCTCATTTTCTTTCTATTTCGATTTCGTCGAGAGAGAGACGAAGGAGAAGGGGTGGACGAGATCGAGAGGTCAGCGACCAGCCTGGATCCCCTGCAACGAGACCCATCCGATCGGTCTCTATTTCGTCCGTACGCTCCCGATCCAACGATCTCCATCCTCTCCATTTGTACTTCTTCATCTTGTCCTTTAGCGCTTTTAATCCGTCCCTTCATTCTTGATCCCACGGCTCTGATGAGCCTGATTGGTAAAACCCACCGGTGTACGGATTTATGGTGGACCATTGAGCCATAGTCGGATTTAATTTGATTTGTGCGCCATTTGTGAATTACTAGCCTTTAATTTTGCGCAATCCTTTCCTTTTTATCCAAATTGTGTAAATTATATATCATTACAAAGTTTGAGTCACCCTCTATCATATTATGCATGAATTTGACCCCCTTTTCCATGTGATTTTGCAGGTCTTCGGTGATTCGTTTGGTGTTTCCCTTGAAGCTTTGTCGGGCCATTGGAAGGTAACCTTGAGAGTTGCCTCCCCTCTTTCTCTTCTTCCTCTTTGAATAGTTGGAATGTGGTTGTATTGAGATGTATTTGAAGATGTGCCATTTTTGTATCCATGTACTCATGTATGAAATGAATCTATTTGAACACAATGAAGAGCTTTGACTTGTCTCTTTTCCTTATACTCTTGCTTGTGACATATGCATGCTTTGTGTGACCAATTAAGCGAGGGTTCTACCTTCTGCTTTATGTGGCTTGGGCTTAATCGGGTAGGGCTCTGCCCACTCAGATTGAGTCCATTTATGTTCAGAAAATTTGGAAAATCTCTCCCGTACAGGGGAAACTCTGCCGAATTTTTACCAGAATTTTGGGATACTCATCGCACTTGTGATGATTTTTATGGGTCAAACAACAATATACCTAGAGATCGAATCTCGTAAGATATCTTTCTCAATAGACTTCGATGGAATTTTTTTTTTTTTTATTCAGTGTAAACAATGTTGTCCTCAAACATAAATCCCATACATGAGTCGAACAAGTCAATTTGATTTATTACCGATCGAACTATATCAAACAATGTTCGATACCTTCATCCTTAGATACATTTTTCAATGTTCCTCATGGAGCGAGTAGTGAAACGTCTTTCATACTCTTTAGGCACTATATCAAACTATATGACTTAACAATTTACCATGATCCATCTTAAGACTTTTACTTTTATTGAATAGTTTTTTCAACTTTACTCTTGAAATTCTTTTGACCTTGTCAAAAGATTCATACTTATACCATATCAAATAGATATGTTAATATCTACAATGATCGTTGGTCAAGTGATAAAGTATCAACAACCTTTCAATTGCACAAGTGCTTTTGATCTATATACATCAATATGTATTAGTTTTTAATCAAGTCACTTGTCCTTTAAACCTTCGTAGGTCAAAGGCGCTTTTGTCTTTTAACAAACACGATTCGCATGAATTTCAATTGATTTGCAATCAAATTGATTTACGAGCTCCACGTTACGTAGACTCTCATAATGCGATTCTTGTTTATATTCGACTAAGCAACTATTTTATATAAAAGTCAAATACTTTATGTGAAGTCTTACATATTTGTCACTCAAAATTTGTTTATCTATTTCAAGCAAATTCAATTAAGATGCATGAAATCTTATACACAAATTTATAACAATAAAAGAACAACATTTCTCTATTACAAAACATGATCATCCATCATCAAATATGAAACAGAGATAAGGTTTTATGAGATGTTTGGAATAAGGTATACAACCTCAAATTCCTAAACAAACTCTTTATTTAATAAAGATAACTCTACGTATTCAATGGTGGCGGCTTAGACGTATAAGCCATTTCCAAAACGGAGTTTACTTTACTTATCTCAAACTTTCTCTTATTCATCATTGCCTACACATTTCGTTAAATGCGAGCACATGAACTAGCACCTAATTACTAGTGTGAATTAGAGATAGAGAGATAATTTGAACGATAAATATCTTAAGGTTTAGAACATCATGGTATTTCGGACAACCTTTCAAATGCCTCCCATAAATGGCAAATGAAACATCTCATGTGACACACGGTCACTAGTGAGGGTTTCAAAGATTCAACTCATATCTTAGTGAAGTATTCCTTTAATACTTAACCAACCAATTACTTTCAGCACTAACAAGTGTGCGAACAATATATCCTTTATCCATAGAAAGAGATTGTATGACAATATTGTGGGGACTTTTTCGTCATTTCTCGAAGAATGATAGGGTTTCCTCAAGAACGGGAATAAGTCTTAGATTCACCCCTCACGAGCTTAAATTCAAGTTTAAAATGCTTCTTAACAACAAGAAAAATATTAACGAAAATCTATTCTCATGAGGGTTTATTAATTTTGTGGATCCTTTCCTTCCAATAGGCGCAAGCCCCTATTGTTAATTACCCCGTGACGAATCACCAGAACCTCTGATTAAGGGATTCGAGAAATTATATGTTGTAGGCTAGAAAAGTTGTTATCTCAATTTATTCTTAACCTGAACTAAACTCAATTGATGTTACCAAACTTAGTTGATGGGGCACAATTGAGAATATAAATGATTTATTTCTTTTGGTTTAAATCGGACTCAATTAACGGTACCAAACCTATTTAACGGGACCTAATTGAGGACATCTAAACATTTGTTTATCAGGTAGGTTTTAGATGGTAACTTGGTTTCGATGGTTTGTAGAAATTAGTTCTTGATCATTTGATGACTTGTAAGGGCAAAAGATTTTGGATTTTATTCCTGGGACTGTGTGGGTCGCTATAGGAATTGGTTTCTGATCGTTTGATGACTTGTAAGGACAAAATATTTTGGATTTTATTCCTGGGACTGTGTGAGTCGCTATAGGAATTGGTTCCTGGGACTGTGTGGGTTGCTGTAGGAACAAGGAAGGATTTAATTCCTGGGACTATGTGGGTCGCTATAGGAATTGGTTCCTGGGACGGTGTGGGTCGCTGTAGGAATTGGTTCCTGGGACTGTGTGGGTCGCTATAGGAACAAAGAAAAGATTTAATTCCTGGGACCGTGTAGGAATTGGTTCCTGGGACTGTGTGGGTCGCTGTAGGAACAAGGAAGGATTTAATTCCTGGGACTGTGTGGGTCGCTGTAGGAATTGGTTCCTGGGACTGTGTGGGTCGCTGTAGGAACAAAGAAAATGTAGATTCCAAGGGCTATGTTGGGCCGCTGCGGGGATCAGTTTCTAAAAAGGACGATTTGGCTTTGAGCTTGCGTTGATCTGGATCTCGGGGCGTGACTTTTCCTCGACCGAAGAGGTTTTAGCTTTGACTTTGGGTATCGTGTTTTGACTTTTAATTTTCTAGTATTTCTCTTTAGACTTTATTGATTTTTATTATTTTCCTTTGTTTTGATTTTAGAAATTTAAAGGTTTCAAATTCAATTTTAAATCTTTTGAAAATGCTTGTTTAAAAGTACTTAATTTGAAAATAGTCACTTGAAGGTTGTTTTAGTGTTGAAATTACTTAGGTTTTAGTTGAAAAAAATTTATAGAAGATTTATCTAAGTTTTATTGTATTTATTATTTTTATAAAATTCTTTTTATAGTGAAAATACTTCAAAAACATAAAAAGCTAGTATTTTGAGAGATTTTAATATCAAAATATCAGTAAATTTGGTTTCTACAGATTTTTAGGATTTTATGGATATTTTATTTGAATTTTTATGAGTTTCTTTCTATTTTTTAATGAATTTTCAAAGTTTTTGCTGATTTGGAAAATTCTGATTGGGCCACGTGTGCAGAATAGGCTGACTGGGCGTTGACTGGGATGCTGACTGGCTATGTGACGTCAGGGGTCGCTGGGATTCCGTGTAGTGAATCCTTTCCTTGTCAGACAGCTGTCACACGAAAAATGACCACAGAGGATCCGAAAAGATTTGGCCCTGAGATTTCCTTGAAGGAGATGAAGTTTTACGCCGAGGCCTCTGGATTTATTTTGTTTAAGGAATAGTCCTCTGGCGACGGAGCTCCGGTGATCTAAGCCTCCATTGACGTCGATTTTGGTCTCTACGCGTTTGTTATGCAGAGGAGAACTCAAAGGTAGCATCTTCTTCGCTTGCGTCATCTTCATTCGGTCGGAAGATCCCCATTTCATATCGGCTGAACTCGAAAATTATTCACTTTAGTCCTGTTATTTTTGTTTGCATGCTTTCCGGCGAACTATGTCACCTCAATCTTCCCAAATGAGATCATTAGGAGCATGAAAGAGAGAATAAGAGGAAAGTGTGTTCAATTTGACTTAAATCTGTCTAATTTGAGAATTTGACTTCATCCCTTCATGATTTTCGTCGGGTTTCTCTAGTGAAATTCTAGCGACTGGAGCCACCATAGCTTGCAATATTGGGCTCTCTGGAATCTTGAGGCTGATAGGAACGCAATGGTGTACTCGTTTTAGGTTGCGTCTCATTAGTTTAGTGGGAGAACCAGATGGTGACACGGCTCAGAGACAAGTTGGTACCGATGGGATTGGATTGATATTGCTTATATCAGAAGTGGGTCATTCAGCATCAAGACAGCGAGGAGAGAGATTTTATAGATTAAATTTACCTTGCGTTTGTACAATTTAATGGGAGAGTCAAATGAGAGATGTAAATACAGTGAGGCAACGAGTTTGGTGTAGTGAAGAGCTGGGCTTGCATTTTTGGAGATGATGGGTATTCAAGCTGAGTTGATTTGCGTATACAACAAATGGAGATAGGTGCAGGGAATAGGTTGGTGTTCAAAAGGATGAAGTGAGTTCAATTAGCGGTTTGGTTTATGTCTTGAAGCGCTAAATTAAAGTGATCTTTGAACTCAATAGCTGTGGGCTGGTTATGTCACAGCATTTACTGGTGTCACTAGTACAAATTCCTATTTGTATACACCATTCACAAGGATTTAAGGACTTATATATGCGTCCATATTTGGTCATACATAATACTATATCAATAAAACCATAAAGGAGTGCAAGTCAACAGTCAGGCTGTGCCATTCTCAAAACCCAGAGCTACATCAATTTTCTATTTTTGCAAATAAACTCACAAATCTTATTTATAAGAAACACCAAACAGCAAAGGAACAATTTGAAGTGTAAAAGTTTTGGCACCATCTTATTCGAGATAATTACAACCAAGCTTCATAAACGTTCTAAAGAAAGTTAAGTATTAGTCAAAGTCATGATCACTACTATATCAAAATAACATATACTAGTCTTGTGAACAAGAAATATAATCCTATTGTCTACAGTCACACTAATCACTTACTTTAGCAAATAAACCCATATGTCTTATATTATTACAGAAAGCTACTTACAATAATTATCAAGCATAAGGACAGCATTTTGGGATATCAGTGTGTGATCTAAAGTATCTACCAGTAACACTTTTTACTATGGTTCATATACAGAAACAGTGAATTAGTGACAAGCTGACACGCCAAAAGGGATTTATCAACTATGTCTTTGTATTTCATCCCATATCACAGGCTTTTGATGCTTTTGTTTATATTAATTACAAACAGGCTTACATATTTTTGTAAAATTTTTATGTACAGAGAGCATTAATTATCAAACTAGCACCTTTAAAGTGCAACTACTCAGACATTGCATTTTTCTTTTGCCTATACGTGTGTTATGTACAGAGAAGGAAATACCCAACAAACTGGTTAAAAGAAAAAGATATGTACTTGTATCTAAATTACATCTCTATACATGGTCCAAATCCTTTAACTAACCAGCAAATTCAGTTATAACAACTACAAATAAAATCATTTCTACAAGGGCAGTAAGTAGGATCATCAAGATACAATCAACTGAGCAGTAAGTTCTTATGCACAAAAACTCCATTTTGGTCTCTAACTTTTAACAAATTGTGCTCTTGACTAAAAATACACTAAAAAGGAGCATGGCATGACTTACCATATAAGGATTGCTTTTGCTTAAGTACACAACAGGTAATTCCTGTAATGTACTTAGCAACTTCTCGACTAGGCCTTCCAAAGCTAGGCTAAGGAGGTGATCTAGCCAAGATTTAAAGATTCTGGTTTAATCTCTCAAGCGCTAGGCGCTATCGAGATACAACCAGTAACAGTGAAAGGGTAGTACCTTTCGGTTCAACTTATCAAGCGCTAGGCGCTATCAAAGTTAATCCGAAGTTCCATTTTAATGCTTTAAGATTTGATATTTAATCAAGATCCTCAAGCGCTAAGCGCTATTAAATCTGACCTTATGATCAGTGCTAGTCAAAGAGGAAGTAAATGATGCTAATTGAGATGATAATTTGCATTCACAATTAAAATCAAGAGAAGGAATCGATTAAAGGAAGAAAAAACGAGATGTAAACTGATTGAAAGAGATCACCAGATTCAATTTCACAGAAAAAAACTTAACCAAAGCTTCAATACAAGGATTCAATGTCTAACCAAGAGAATCACCAAATCTCAGTAGCAAATCCTCGAATTACACTTACCTCTTACTTTTCTGTTGATTACAGTTGATTGAATCGCTTGAATTTCGCCTAATTTCTCTCTTTCTCCTATGCTCACCAATTGTTTGTAAAAATGATAATCCTATCTCTCTCTTTTTATAGTGTGCGTGTGTGTGATTCCTAGATTTGCTCAAGAGCAGCCAAGCGCTCCTCAGCAAAAGGGAATGGTTGAGTGTGTGTGAAAAGTCCCAGGAAGGGGGTGGAAGATCCCTTCTTCGTCTTGAGTTTGGGTATATATAGGCAGTGGAGGATAGGAAGCTTCTCCAAGAAGATTGATGCCTCAATCGATCTTGTTCGTCCATTCAGAGGCACACGGATCGTGGTTTGATCCAAGGGCAGAAAGGACATGAACTTGTGTTTCTTTCAAATGGTCAACAGAAGAGGAGTATGAGTTGACCATGGCAGTTACAACAAATTAGGCTCTATTTGCTCTTCATCATTAATCAATCATGCTCTCGAATCCAATGGCCGTGATTTCGTCATGTGAGGGAAGTGAATTGGGCAGTCAACAAGCGAAGGGGGCGTTGACCAGACGGTTACAGCGATCACGCCATTCTTCCCTCTCCTCCGATTTTTCTTCTTCTGTTTAGTTGGGGAAGATGATCCCTTCGACTGCGGGCCCCGCTTGTCGGATTAAATGAGAAAGAGGCCGATGGACGTGCTTGTTTCTCCGTGAGCCAGCGACAGATCAAAACATTTTAACGTTTTCGGTTCATGCACCACGTCCAGGCAAATGTGAGGCGGGAGAAAGAGATTTAAAAATCCAGCGACTCTTCCCCCTGCCCGGATCCGCTGCAACTGGGTGCACGCGCCATACTCCTTCCATTTTTCTGGGATTTTCTCGACATTTCCTTTAAAATAAATCATTTATTTTGCTGCCAAATGAAAATAATTTATTTGATGGCCTTCCCAAGGGTATTTTTGGATGAAATTTTGTGGGTAGACTCAGAAAAATATGAGGAATTTAATGGTCCAAAAGTTTTGGTGAAATTCCTCATGGTTTTATTTTGGTAATTTCATAGATTTTGGGGGTTTATTTGCATATTGTGAGGTTTCTGTTGATATTTTTGGGGTTTTGAAATCATGATAATTCATCATAATTCCTAAGGGACTTATGGGCAATTTTTCATAATTTTCGGAGTCCGTTTCGTATTTTCTATGGATTTTCTCAAATTCCCCTGTATTTATTATCCATGAAATTTGTTTAATTATTTTGATGAACTTGCATCATAAAATTGGGTCAAACAAATATCAACAATCCTTGATATTGGAGATCTTAATATCTCTAGTTGTCAATTAGCTACTCAAATCTTTCGGTTCGCAAGCTAATGAAACATTTATCTTCTTATAAGAAGAGTCTCTTGGTTAACTCACATTCCATTACTCGATCATAAATGATTGAGTCTATCTTTACTTTCTCTAAGAACGTCTTCTTGAGTAAATGGATGAGAGTGTAGAAGTCTTAGTATAGTCCTTATGAATTCTCCAATTCAAAGGTCTAGAACTTCTAAAAGGATATAAGCATTCGCTTTATTGAATAATTTTCGTCGAAACTAATCAATCATAGCGAAGCTATAGTTTGGAAAGTCGAGGAACGTTTTTGGGATTAAACTTGCTCAAGTTTCTCATTTCCAAGAACATGTCTTAGAAATCGGTATTTCTTCTCCAAGTAAATACCTTAGAAACGAGCTTGTCGTTTTCCAAAGATTGATCGCAGCGAAATTAACATATTTAATATCTATAACAATTTCAATTTAAGGTCATTTAGTTTATGCAATGTTTTGTTTATGGAATGATAAACAAAATTTCCACTACATTTAATTAATGTCCCTAAATGTAATGGATTCCAAGATCCTCATTTTCGTCAAGTAGAGCCTGCTATGGCACGACACCCTACTTAACTAGACAAGGTAGGTTCTCTAACCAATCATATCAACCATATGATTCTTGGTTTGTGAATATCTAAGTATATTTACAAACTTCGCCCCGATGTCCAAGAAAACTTGTTGGGTCCATCGATAAGCAACCTCTCTCTATTTGCTCCTAACAAATCTTTTCATTTGTACCCCGACTATCAAGGTTGACAACCATGACGTCCGCTATGGCGGACCGCGCCATGATTGGCAATTGACGTGAGGAGGATAGAGAGAAGGAAGGCGGTCGACTTAATCAATTTAGTTTGGGACAAATAATATGTGACTCTTGCTTGGTGGTCGTGTAAGCATACACTCATACCTACCTATGACAATTCAAGGCATGCACAAACAATCACATAACATAAGCATCTCAAATATTGCCATGGGTTTGTATGGCTCCCGCTTGCATTAGTCTTCGTCGCATCTCCATGTAACGAGACTAATCTAATCAAACCCTCCCACTAATTACTAAGATCCTATCTAATAATTACGGGAAATAAATACATGTGATAAAATCCTAAAACCCCGCCTAGGCCTTAGGGGCATGCAAGCCTCACAAGTTACATCAAGAATTAACCAATTAATTATCAAGGCACCTTAGGCCACATTACAAGCAATCACATGCATTCACAATATTTTACAACACACAAGGCATTGACATCTTGAGCCATATCAAACCCACATCCTCCTACAAAACAAAGTTAGCATATATACAATATACATGATTCACTTGTTCCTAATTAATTTCATTAATTAGAATCTTTGTGCATACTTGTTGCTTAAGTTTTTCGAATGCAAAGAAGGCTTAACTTTAACAACTAATTGTTTAAGCCCTTTTAAAATTAAATCCAACAATCAAAACAGAAAGGAGGATGTTTAAGGAGTCTTCTAATTAACCTTTCAACAAATTGATTAATTAGAAATTATTTTAACTAATTAAAATATGAAATTCGGGGCCCGAAAAAATTCAAAATAATTCGGTCTCCAAAAAATCCGAAATAAATCCAGAGAACTCCTTACAAAGATTGTGATTACCTGTAAAAATCTCAAGGAAAGATCAGTTACCATCAGGGAGAACCAAAAAAGATAAATCCTCAGATTGTGCGCGAAGCACCGTTAGAGAAAATTCTGTCATTGGTCTCAACCTTTTGGTCTGTATGATCATTCCCTTGATATTTTTCAGCAAACAATTTACATAGAAAAATACTACATACAATAGGCTATCAATCCATGAAAAGAAAATCCACAAGTTATATTCAAGATCAACGAGATAACAAGCATTTAAGCAAGGTGTCCTGTTCTGTAACAGACCGTCGACCAAAAAGGTTTCACTCGGTGGAGGTATCAAATCTCAATAAAAATCTATGAAATTAATTTTCACAGATTCCAGACTTAAAGGAGAACATTTCCATTTCAACACTTTTCCATACAAGTTTCTCAATAAGTACAGTTTTTCAAAACAATCAGTTTATTTGAAAAAACAGATCTGACAACTTCATCACTTTTCACCCTTGAACGCCCACATAAAATCCTAAATATGCAACAAAATTTACATATCCAGAAAGAGCATCAAGTTTAGATTAATCCTATCTAAAAATTACAGGTACTTTTGTATACAAACTTATTTGATACCAACCACAACAACAGAACTGTGCAGCAGAATAACAGATCTGCGCACCGTTACCGTTTAAATCACAAAAAATTCATTTTACATCGAATTTCAATGATTCCAGTGGGAAAACAACCACAACTCAAAGGGCTACAACCTCCAATAAGAAGGAAAAAATTTCAGAGAGCTTTACACCATGAAAAACAAGCAACAAGACAGAAAAACAGCTTTTCCAGAACCAGCAAGTATGCACATCACTAATTAACTTAATTAATTACGAATTTCTCACTTAATTAAATGTGAAAAACCTTAAGCACGACCATAGCTCTGATACCACTGTTAGGAAATGCTCATTTTTAATTTTGGATCAATTACAACTAATTAATCACCATTAACAACAAGCAAGTCAAAGATCTAGTGCTAAAGCAATCACACATCATGAGAAAAGGGATTGAACCATTACCTCTCCTTGAATCGTATCAAGGAGGTTAGATCCAATGCGTAGGAGTCGGTGGCGTGCTTGCTTCGCCTCCTCCACCACCAATAGTCGCCTCTAGCCCACCAAAGACCCACCACCAAGCTCAAAGAGAATGCTAGTTCTCTTGAACCTCTTGCTAATCACCTTGCTTCTCTACTTAACTATTTAATGGAGAGGAAGAGAGGTGAGGTGCTCAACACATGAGCTTGGAAGAGATAAAAGAGGGGCAGCTAGGAGGCGCATGGGATGGGAGAGAATGACGGCTAGGGTTTCCTCTTGGAGACCCCCTTTATATAGCCAACA
Source organism: Rhynchospora tenuis (assembly GCA_027725995.1). Lineage (NCBI taxonomy): Eukaryota > Viridiplantae > Streptophyta > Magnoliopsida > Poales > Cyperaceae > Rhynchospora > Rhynchospora tenuis. The sequence continues at coordinate 170,887,866 of CM050888.1, forward strand.
ACTCTCATCCACCTTTCATACTACTTACAAGTATGCCATCCACCCTAAGAGGCCACCTAATGGGCTTTCTTGGGCCATCTTAATAAAAGGCCTTTATTCATTAATTCACCAATTAATGAATCTCCTTTAATTCTCTTTATTCTTCCTTAAATCGGGCCCTTAATTAACCAATTAAATAGAAGCCCAATTAGCTCAAACTAATTAAAGTAAATTGAACATAATTAATTATTAACTCATTAATAATTAATCTATGATTAGCTAATGCATTAAATTGTTTCCATATGATCCTTTTAATTTAATTAATTACAACGGTTCATAACGGTATATAATTAATTAATTAATTAACTTATCACATTTCACAATACACATTATTGTGAATAAACAATAAATGCACCAAGTGGTTAGAATCCTATTTGTGCGACCCTATTTGAGGATTTATACTATGTTGGCCATGGAAATAAATCGTTATTTATTTCCAATAATCATAAGCGGTATCTAGCAACACGTTATGATTTCCAATTCGTATAAATAATGTACCGTTACAATATCTCAATCCTGCATAAGAAATAAAAGTATTTCTTTGTTTGATTCTTATGTCACACGATATCTTTGTATAATCCAAGATAGGAATGTGTCATTCTTGCAGATTATACATTTCTTGATATAGAGTTAATTGTACAAGTTGCTAGCAAACAATTCAACTCCATCAAGGGGCCCAAACAGATATCATCACTCACTAGGTATACTAATGAGGGACATACGATTTTCTTGATGAACAATTTTTCCCCGCACAATTCAAGAGAACATAAATAAAGTCCTTATAGCAGCCTTTATCAGGAATCAACGTTAGACGATATTTATTGAACCTATCCTCATGTGGAAAAGGTGAACATCTCAAACTTAGAATCAAACTCATATGAAATAAACAATGACACATAACACAATCCATATGTTTATTTCATTGGGTCAAGTCCTGTACTATGTTCCAATAACATACACATATGCAATTAAGTTCGTAACTCCTTACCTATGATTTGTAGAACTTAATCATCACTTAACTTGCATACTAATCTTTTATGATAATTAATGTTCCTTGTTAATTATCAAGATTATGGACAATTTAGATTTATTATTGTCATTCTAATGAATGATCCACAGAGATCTACAATTCAGATCCTCAACCTGAATGATCTGTCAATAATAAACTCTAGGAACAAATGATCAAATATCATCATTAACATAAACTAAGAAAATAAGTCATTAAATATTGACTTCTAGGACATAACTCCAACAGGGCAAGGCTAAGGCTCAGCAATGTCTCACTGATAACCTTGAAAGGTGAATTCACAAAGGTAATACACATGATTTGGTATTTTCTGAGAACACCGACTTTTCAATTGAAAGGAATGTTTCGCACAATATATTGATTGTAGAGCAATTTTTCTGGACATATTTGCCCCTTAAGCTTTGCATAAACACAATGTTTCTGGATCTTTTTTTTATTATACTTGGATATATCCTTTTTCTTGGGCCGTGTTCAAATTCATTTATTCTTCAAATGTGGTCTCCGACAGTTGAATTACATTGTCAAATTTTTTTTTAATTAACACATAAGAGGGAATATCTCACTAGGTGATTTTCCAAATGTTGAGCACTCCAGAGAAGTATTGGGGTGTTATACCATGGACAAATTTGAGAAGTTGAAACCTAAGATGATACAAGCAGTGGATGACATGCTGAGATATGACATACCATATCTATTAAAGAATCTCAGTTTCATTATATGATTTTTATTTTTAAAGTTTGCCTGCTTTTTGTTAATTGACTATAAGGTGTTTGTGCTAATGTCTCAGTGAGGTGTGCAACAAAGATGTGCCTGTGGTATTGATTGATATGCACAGTTGTGACAAAATACACGCTTTAAAATTCTATATGGTGTTGCTTGGCAGCAACTTTAAAATTTTGTAATTTAGGATATTTTTTGTAAAGGATATCAACTTTAAAAATTGTGTAATACTAACACTTGTACTTCTAGGTGGCAGTGGAGGAAGGTAACAATGCAGAAAATAGATGAGAGGATGCTAACGAGGAGCAAAATGAAGATAATGTAAGTAATGACATGAAAATTTTATTCTCAGTCACTAATGTGAAATTACAATATCTTCATAACTAAAACATTGAATTTGCCTTGAGATGTGAAATAACATTGGTTATGCTACATGGTTAGTACTCTTGTCCAGTGTGGTGGAAGTACTGGATATTTTTTGTTCTTGTAGCTATGGTATTTTAGAGCGTGTACTAATGAGAATTTTGTCTTTGTTTACTTTACTAATAATTTATATTTGTTATTCAGGAGAATGGGTCATTTGACAAAGAAGTGAGGTTGCGTCTGATAAGGAAAATGCGAGTGAAGACTGAGTGAGAAGTTTTAGTATAAGTAGCTTAACGTTTTTATTGTCACAGTGGCTATTGTCTTTATGCCTGTAGAGAAGTTTATAAGATAGTTGTTGCTCTTGATAATAGTTTGCTATGTTTTTATGATGTTATTTTATTTCAATTTAAGAAAGAGTGCAAATAAAGACATATTGTTGGTATATTATTTTCCATCCCAGATAATTTTGCAAGTGGTCAACATATTGATCTTAAATATTGAAAATGGACAACATATTCATGTCAAAATAATATTTACATCATTGAGCGGGCACTGCTGCTAGTAGGATTAAAGCACTTCACACTTAACTTTAATGTTTTAGCATCTTTTTCTATCTTCTAAGATTTATCGATTGGGAGTGCATGAATAGCTTGTTCATGAATAACGAAGCGTTGTTGAGATAGTGTATTAAGAACAAAAAAATAAAAAATATAGGCTAGTTCTCTGCTATGTTTTGAGTAAAACAAACAATTGACTCAAATAAGACTTTTTCATCTTGTTCATCGGTATGTTTGATACACGTGGGTAGAACTGGGAACTGAGAACAAAAATTGGGAACTAGGAACTGGGCTAGTTTAGTTCGCCAAAAAATGAGAATTCGGAACAAGAATTAGTTCGCGAACAAGGAATAATAGTTCCTTATTTGGTTTTCTCAATTTTATGTTGTTCACAAACAAGGCTGTTCGCGTAAGTATACCCGTTTTGTTTGGTTGCATGTGAAACAACTAATTCTGAGAATAAATTGTTAATGAGCCATTCAAACGCACCTCGAGTATTTCTTTCATTTGAATTGAAAACTTATTTTGCACAACTAAATTTATTCGAGATTGTGAATTCAAAGTACGAAACAAATCTAACTTTTTTTATCGACCACGAGTAAAGAAAAATCATGGCTTATTGTGAACAAAAAGAAATTTCTTTTGTATAGCTCGTCTCATCGTATAACTTGAGTGTCGGAATTAAAAGGAATGAACTATGTATTTTGAACAATAAATCGTGCCTCTCTAAATAAATAATTTTATTTAAAAAAGTAAAGTATGGATTCAAATAGATTTAATTAAAATTTTAGGCATAGTAATTGAATTATTTTTTTATATCAATCCATCTGTTTCTTTTCTTGAATAATGGAATAAACGTGAAAATAGTTTCTTACTTAAGGTAAGTTTTATATATTGTACGAATTATTTAATGTTACAAACATTTAATTTTTAAGAAAATATTGTTTAAGCAGAAAAATTTCAACTTAGGAAAATAATATGTTACATATATCTTTTGATTTCCTCATCCTTTAAATCTCTCGCTACGATAATATATAACAAACTTCTTTATGTGACAAACTTTCCAAACAAAAGAAAAATGAGCACACGAGTGGTATATTCTATGGGAAAGTGTTTTGGGCAACTGAGTTTTTTCCTGGAGCAACATATTTTTTTTTCAAAATTTCTAAACTATCCTTAGTGTCAATCAAGATTTATTTTCCTAATTTATTTCCTTAGCATCAATCAAGATTTATTTTCCTAATTTATTTCCTTAACTGTATTTTCCTTCTCTTCTAGCTTTTCTGCCAAAAGAAAATCAACCTACTTAATGAAAATCACATTTAAATGATCACCCCGAAATTTTTTTTGCTGACGTATGTCATAATCTTTGAAGAAACCAAATGATAATGATAATATACACTGCATTTATTGCATAATTTTTTTACACAATTTTTCTTTTCTTTCTCTAGAGCCCTAAAATTTTTCCAAAAAAAACAAACGCAATTTGTCATCAAAATAAAAAAGTTTGAACAAAGTACCAAAATTCAAAAAGTCCTTCATGCACTAAAAAATTTATAAAGACAACAACTGCATGTATATATATACCTAAAAATATGGAAAAAGAAATTAAATCAAAATTCAGTGGAAAGAGGAGGTTAGGAGATACGAGGATTAATCATAGAAATACCAGCGAAATTACTAAATTTAGAAGGACAATTTGGTCATTTTAAAAAAAAATCTTTTGCTCCAAAAAAAAAAATGTTGCCCAAATCACTACCCATCTTCTATTCGTGGTAAGCATAGTAATTACTTTCCAATTGGAAAAATATTCAACGAGATCTAGTTCTATAATTTGAATATAATCGGGCCAATGAATTATTTCTTCCATAATACAAATACTAGAACAAAAAAGAATGATATCTTTGGAAAGGAAATGAATTTTCTTAAATCTTAAATATAATATAGGTATATAATAGGTGTTATTTGAGATGTTCTGGAATAATCCGAATATTATTGCAATATTTTCCAAATTATTAGCAGGGGATGAAATATTTTATTATTGGTAGAAAATCGTGCGGAAGTATTTAAGCGCCGACTATGAATGTGAATGAAAGTAGAAATGGCGAAAAAAAATATATACAGAATTACCTAGATATGATCCATATCAAGTTTGGTGAAAAGTTTGGTAAGTTAAATGTCTTAGGTTCATAAAATGATTTGAAAATTTTCAACGATTTTAGAATTTTCGAATCAATCATACAATAAACTATTAAAGACTAGCAAATTATGTACAAAATATATATAGGCGTGTTTGGAACGGTCAGAATAAGACGTTATTCAGAACTAGCAATTCTCAATGTTTTTTTTTTTTTTTGAAGATTATTCTCAATGTCACCAAACATGCGTCGGAACAAGGAGAATTGCTTGTTCGGTTGCTTATTCTTGTTCCAAGGAAATGGTGGAACTAGCTCCGAATTGCTCTCCCATGACCCACCAGAAATATTAAAATATTCTCCACTAAGATTAAATAATAGCCAAGATTCGGAGAGAGAAACAAATGGCTTGATTTGCTAGTTTCGAATGGACTCCATTAGCTCCGTTGGAGGGACTTCTTCAAAGTGTTATTAATTTTTCATTACTGTTGGAGGGACTTCTTCAACATATTTTTTTATTTTTAAAATTTATTGGTTAGTAACTCTAATCACTGGTATGACTACATATTGGTTAGTAACTCTTATCAGTTTTTTATATGATATTGTTTCTTCGTTTCATCAATCAATTTATTAATTTAATTACATGAATATAAATGATTCATATTAGAAAGCAGTATTGAGGTGGCGCCAAAAAAAAAAAAAAAAAAAAAAAACGATACAGAGGTTGCATATAAGTTAGTTGGAAGATATAAAACAATAAATCATTATTTTATGTTTTTCTCTTGTTCTTATTCTTAACTAACCATCCAAACAACATCTCTCAATTCAAGAATAAGCTATTTTTCACCATCCCTTATTCACCATTCTTGTTCTTGAACAAGCTATTCTATTCTTATTCACCGCACTTCCAAACACACCTAATCTATTTGAGAACATAAAAAATTTAATTTTTATTTTGATTGACATCGAAAAAAAATTTAAATAGATTCCATAATAATATAGAAATGTAGGTAATAATTTACGCTAGTAATGTGCGAACAATGTCGATGTGGAAACAGATAAAAAGTGTCTGGACTGGGATAAAAAGCAAACAGGCATTTGTGCGTTGCATTGCTGTCTTTGACTGTCGAGTATATCTGAGCATATATATAATATAATATAAATATTAATATTACGATCACGAGACCACCTATATTGTTCCCATTGGACTCTCCTCAAGACCTCCAGATTCTTCTCTTCCATTAAGGCACCACTGAGCACTGATTACGTTTCAATTCCTTTTAAAACCCCTCTCCGGCCGAAAAAAGAAAACGGTCCGGGAATCAAATTATGATCAATCAAAGATCTTCCGTGCCACAAAAATTGAATCCATGTATGTGTCCATCTACTGACCCTGATGCTAATACAAATTACTACATCACCTCAACGAATGATCCTCTTGATGCGTTGTCACTTCACTTCCACATCAGCCACAAAACATCTGGTATCAATATCACGCTATAAAATTAGATCAATCACAATCCCACCCGCAACAGTAAATCGTCTCGGCACGCCACGTAGCCACCTAAACTCCTTCCTAAACCCACCCCTTGTAATTTATTATCTCTATCTTGACTCCTGTATCTTGCTTTATATAGCCACCTGGCTACAGTGCTACGCCGACCCGAGAAACGAGGCAACAAATTTAATGAAAAGTTCATAAAAGGCTCGAACTTCCAAAACCCTACCTCGGCTTTCCTTTCTCTTCTTCTTCTTTCTCTTTCAAATAACCTTTTCTTCTCTCGTCTCTACCACCTCTTACATACTACATTGTACTAAAACTAAAAGTTTCTCGCCATGGATGCACCGCGCAAATCGGGTGAAGCTTACGATCCGCAAAAGCACCTCAAGCTTCCGATCCTCCCGGAGCAAGAGCGCGATGAGGTGGTCGTGAAGATAGATGGAAATAGTCATAACCCTTTCGAGACCACCCCACCTCTCGTCTCCTCTCCGAGCAGCAGAGTGTGGAGAGAAGGCAGCTACGACTTCTCGCTTGAAGGCGGAGTTGGTGGCAATGGGGGTTTCTCCTTCGACCAGAGCCCCACTGAGGATCCGCCATCTCGGCTGATAAGTTCGTTTTTACGCAAGAGAGATGCTACCGGCGCCACCTTGTCGCCGGCCATGGACCTTGAGACGGACTCCTTGAACAAGGGTTCTTCTATCGGCTCTGACTCGAAGGAACATCGCATTTCTTTCCAAGATGCCTCTGCACACTCGCTTCCCCGCAAATCGCATGATGGGTTTTCCTCTTCCTCTGATGAGGAGGAGAAGAACCCTCGTGGTGGTGCCCGCGGTGCCGGTGAAGTTATCAGATGTACATCGAATTCATCGTTGAACCGATCGTCTTCTCTGCTTCGGACCAAGACCCGCTCTCGTTTAATGGACCCACCACCACCCAACCCCTCATCACCAGTTAAAAATGCTGACCATGATAAGAAATCAGGCCGGCCAACAGTGCCGCGATCAGGGCAGCTTAAATCAGGTCCAACAGGGACCAAATCAGGCCCCGCCGATGAGGATGATGATGATCTGTTCCTGGATTCTGATATACCTGACGAAATGAAGAAAGCAAAGTTTGATGTGTGGACCTTGTTACAGTGGCTTGGTCTGATCCTGATAATTGGAGCTTTGGTATGCAGCCTGGTAATCCACAGGCTATCGAGGCAAACTGTTTGGAGCCTCCATCTTTGGAAATGGGAGGTGCTGGTCTTGACTCTTATATGTGGCCGGCTTGTATCTGGCTGGTTTGTTCGCGTGGCAGTGTTTCTGATCGAAAGGAATTTTTTACTGAGGAAGCGAGTGCTGTACTTTGTTTATGGTGTCAAGAGTGCAGTACAGAATTGTCTTTGGCTTGGCCTTGTTCTCATTTCCTGGCACTTTTTGTTCGATCGGAGAACCTCTCACAGCCCGGTCTTGCCTTATGTTAGCAAGATCCTTCTCTGTCTCCTTGTTGCAACTATCCTCCGCCTTATTAAAACACTGCTTCTCAAGGTACAAATACTAAGCAATTTAAATTCTTCAATTATCATTTTGAGCAATTTCAGGAATGTGATTAGGTAATTTACTTAAACATCTTTGTTAGATATCAAGGTACCTTGAAAATGTTATCTTGTTTTTCAAAGGACATTGTTTGGTTAATTACTCTGTAGTCTGTAACTCTGTATATATATCTGCTTCTTTGTTACTTGGAATAAATACCACCTTAAAAACGCTTTCTTCAAGTACATGAGTGCCTATTGGTAATAAATTCAACTTGAATTGATTGACAGCAAGCTTTTTTATATTCTCCTTCCAGTCACTGATTTTTTGGGGTGGTAAATTAGGTGTTGGCAGCCTCCTTTCATGTGAGCACCTACTTTGATCGGATCCAAGAAGCCCTTTTCAACCAGTATGTGATAGAGACGCTTTCTGGGCCACCTGTTTATGAAGATAACCAGACATTGGTAGAAGTTCAGAGGCTCCAGAAAGCAGGCGCAAAAATGCCGAGCGATATCCAAGCAACAGCTCTTCCCGCTAAGAATAGTGGCCAAGTAGGTAAAGGGATCCGCTTCTCAAGTGCCCTGTCGGGAAACAAAAGGGATGAAGGTATCACAATTGACCAGCTCCATAAGCTGAACCAGAGGAATATATCTGCTTGGAACATGAAGAGGTTAATGAGGATTGTAAGGTATGGGACATTGACTACACTAGACGAACGGATCCCGCAAATAGCTGTAGATATGGAGGATGAGTCATCCAAACATATTCTCAGTGAGCAAGAGGCCAAGATTGCTGCCAGGAAGATTTTCTTTAATGTAGCCAAGCCTGGTGCCAAGTGAGTTTTTAAATTAATTTTTATTATGAAATTTCCCCTATTTGATTGGACATTGGTCCAGTTGGTTTCAGATTAGTAAGGTTTCTGGGCATCCAAATCAGGACATTTTTGGATTTGGGGCAGGTTTTATTCTCGGTTTGCAATCACATGAATTACTTTTGGTCACATGGGTTATTTTGGTGGGCAAGGTATTGTTTGGCTGCAGGTCTTATAAGTCACTGGCTTTTTAGGAATCTGTTGGATTAGTTTTACTTTGTGATCATTGCCTTTTACAAAAAGAAGTTTAGTCTGGGTGAGTTTTGTTTGGCAATTAGGTTGGCTGGGAGCTTTCTCTGTAGCGTAGGAGGATGTAATCCTACCTTAATTGAAGCGGCGAGTAGCGCCGCTTCAATTTTTGCATTGCTATTGTAGCATTGCACACCATGCCCACTTCATATGACCTAACATATAATGATTTTGAGAAAATGAAATTTCATAATGGAAAAGGAGAAGTTGAAGTTTTATATGACCCAAATGGAGAATCGGTCTAGTTGAGTAAATTCTGCCTTCATTAACTTGAAGATTTCAAATTTGATTTAATTCTTTCAGGCGTTAAAAATGTTAAGCACATTATGTATTGTTTCTTTATTGATAGAATGCTTGTGGCTATGCTCTAGGTACATTTACTTCCAAGATCTGTTGCGTTTTATGAGGGAAGAGGAAGCCACAAAATCAATGAACCTTTTTGAAGGAGCACATGAACACAAAAGAATTAGCAAAAGGGCGCTGAAAAATTGGGTGGTAATGACTTCTTCTAAAAGAATTATCTAACCATATTTCTTAGCTTTGAAATTCACTTAAAACCAATTTGCTTGCTGGCTTTGCAGGTGAATGCATTTAGAGAACGCAAGGCGCTTGCCTTGACACTTAACGACACCAAAACAGCTGTGAATAAACTCCACCAGATGGCAAATGTTGTTGTGGGAGTAATTGTGTTTGCACTCTGGCTTCTGATTTTGGGAATAGCTACGACACACTTCTTTGTTTTCCTCAGCTCCCAGGTTCTCCTGGCAGTGTTCATTTTTGGAAACACTCTGAAGACATTATTTGAAGCACTTGTATTTTTGTTTGTCATGCATCCCTTTGATGTTGGTGACCGATGTGAGGTTGAAGGAGTTCAGGTAAAAAGATTATTGATTTTGGTACTGTCTTCTCAGCATTGCATTAATTCTGGTATTTTATCTGAATAGTCAACTGGATAGAAGTAAGAAATATATAGTTCAAAGGGGAAAAAGCTCAACTTTCTGTAGCTTTTGTTGTGTCTTGACTCTTGATATTTGATTGTTTAGACTGGCTGAAAAAGCTCCTTTTATTTATTTATTATTATTATTTTTTGGGTAATGCATGCCCTGGCTTCTTCAATCTATTGTGAGGAATACTATAACTCTATAAGGAATTAGGATAGTAACATTTCAACTTTGCACATTTCTGATATTGGAGCACTTTTGTGGAATATATTTAATGAATTTTGTGGTTATTTTGGTGTCAGCTTGTTGTTGAGGAGATGAATATCATGTCAACAGTCTTTCTGAGATATGACAACTTAAAGATCTACTATCCCAACAGTGTGCTTGCCACCAAACCAATAAGCAACTACTATCGGAGCCCAGACATGGGAGATTCAATCGACTTTGCCATTCATGTCGCTACACCATTAGATAAGATTGCAAAGATGAAAGAGAGAATAATCCAGTTAAGTATCAATTTTTTATTTCTCATATTTTATAGTTTTGATCATTTATTTTCCTTAAATTATTTTAACTGAAATTTGAATAGGTTCATGGAGAACAAAAAGGAGCATTGGTATCCTGGTGCGCAAGTTGTTTTAAGAGATGTTGAAGACACAAATAAGTTAACTGTATCAATTTGGATGCGACAACGAATCAACTACCAAGACATGGGTACGAGGTTTGAGAGGAGAGAGCTTGTTGTTCAAGAGATGATTCGGGTTCTCAGAGAGCTTGACATTGAGTACCGGATGTTGCCTGTTGATGTAAATGTTCGCAATTTGCCACCTGTAAACACAGGAAGGTTACCTTCCACGTGGTCATCCGTTAACTAATATATTATACCAATGAGAAGGTTTAGGTTCTGAAGAAAGATTTTCTTCATAATCTTAATCTAGGCTTTTCTTATAACATGCAGGCAATTTAGTTGTGAATATTAAATGAGGTAAAATTAGTATTATTATTATTATTGAAGTAGTAAAATTTAAGATGTTTGGGCTTAAATTTCTTTGTTTAGTTATTGTGTAAACAGTAAAATTGATCTATAGAGTTTTATGATAATTTTGTTCACTGTTTTCTGTTACATCGTTTAATTAGATTATTAATTTGACGTGATATTTCAGCAAACAAATATAGTGGAGGTGAGGGATCTGGACATATGTTGGTGTTATACAACTCACTTAAAGTATGGTTTTTCCACTGAAAACGTTTGAAATTTTCGTTATAAATCTCAAATTGCCTTTGTTCCTCGTTTGTTCCTCGAATTTAAGGAACTCGTTAATGACAGGGATCCTGTCTGTGAGAAGCTGCATCTACAACCAAATTTTTTCACGGAGACGAGAGGATAGTCGATCTTAATTCGTAAGAATCCCAACAAAGGTGCAGATTCATTATAGTTACACGCGTGTAATTGAAGATTTTGCTTCAAAGCATTAAAATTGTGCAGTGTAAAAAAAAATATCAATTTCTCCATGACAGTATGAACAATTATTGTTTACATAGTTCCAGATACCGACTTCTCCATGCTATAAATAACAAATATCGTTTAGTTTCATTTTGGGTAGCTGGATAGGTACAAATTAAAAATCAAACAAGCAAAAACAGGACATGAGTACTAGGACATTCGTTGGAAAGAGTCAAAAACAGAAATACCATGATGAGATTTTTGGAACCCATATAAAATAATTATGCACACACGAACTCACAAAATAATCACGATAGGCAGCAACTTTCGAAGTAATCTGAAACACAGATGAAATGACCACGACAAATTCAAAGTAATTATGCAAGATATTCACTTGAAGCTTGGAGTAGCTTGCAAACAATTTAATAAAAGAAAAAAAAAACTGAAAAAAATCAAGAAAATGATAATCATAAAATTAATAACGTAAGTCAAATTTGGATGGCTCAGAAGTGACAGAATGCAAAATGTCAAAAGGGAAGATGCTAAGAGACGTAAAACAAGGTTTGGTAAGCAGTGAAAAGAGCATGAGATAAACAAGGGAAAATAATTCTTATCTAAGATTCATTTGTTCTCAGCAGTTTTTTTATTTTCCACAATTTATAATAATGAATGGCACATCTATAATTTTAATTGTTCAGTTTGAATAATTTCTTTAAATATCAAATCAAATACCATATAAGATGCATTTACACCAGAATATAAGTCTAAAGAGACCAATAGCCTATGAAGTAACATATAAGTACTGTTGACTAGATATCCGGAGCAGCAGCAAAGAAAAATAACATACAATGCCCTCTGAAGTATGATCCAATTGTCATAGCTGCAGCCTCCACATAAGAGAAAAAGAAAATCTTTTCAACAGCTATCAGCTTTCTGGATTCATCCCTGCCGATGCCACATTTTCTATCTAGCAATTTGCTTACTTCAAGTGATGCTGAAATTGGTGTCTAATTTTCTAGTGTCCCCATTTGTCAGCAGCTGGTCTCGCCTAAATAATGACTTTTTGAGCCAGAGGTGGATTACCACAAATCCATGACTTTTCACACTTGTAAGGGCCTGACCTGATACGGGGCATGTAACTGTTAGCATGTACTCTCTTTAGAATCATCTATTTCAAAGAAACTGATGGTTGAATTTGATCTTGCAGGGGCGCAGGGCCATAGCCATATCTACTGTCAGGTCTATTGAGAAGCCTGAGAGAATTGATCATATGTTCTCATTCATTCATTCACTCACACACCCTTGACTTGAAATTAGATATTAAGAGAGGATAACATGGCAGGATGATCAAGAGAGGCAAGCTGAATTTGTTGGAAACATTCTTTGTCAGCTTTTATAATTAACTTATATAAATAAACCAAGCCCAAATTATGCACTCAATTTGGGTTTTCCATTCGATGAAGCTATTTTTTAACACTATAAATCTATAATTCTAAGAGTTTACCAGGTAGGAGACTAGAAAATTCTTTCTGAAACTCTAAGCTCACGCTTAATTTATTTAGCAACAATTATTTGGTCGACTTAAATAAGTAACAACACACTTTAAATTGCATGAAGCACCAACATCTGACAAGAAAAAAAAAGACATAATAAAATTGCAAATATATGATACAGGAAAGTACTCATAACTCTAAGCCAGTTGCAACCAGATCCAGTAATAAGCCGAGCTAACAATCTGAACAATCACCAAATAGAGGAAAGCTCCTCAATCTTTATTTACCATGTAGCAAGAAGCTCAGTCAAATCACTGAGCAAACCAGAAAATAATTTCTCCTAACTACTAGCAGCAGCACTTGAGGCTGCTGCTGCTGCCATTGACCCTGCTTCCACCCCGCCTTCTACAACAAAGCCTCTCTCAACAGCATAATCAACAAAGCTATAAAGCGGCAAAACCCGATCCCCGTATTGATCGCCAAATCTCTGTAACCCATTTTTAGCCTTATCCCTGAGCTGTTCCACGAGCTCCAGTGCTCTCTCCATGCCAAGTGTTCTGACCACACTCACATTGCTCCGCATCTTGCCAGCCTGCCCATTTGATTCCATGAGCACATCATCTACCAACTCATACAACACGCCAACAGTTCGACCATATTCTCTGAGTGCTGCTTGATCCTCCTCCCCAGCCCCAGCCAACATCCCACCACACACGGCTGAGCACTCGGCCAATGCCCCAAATTTCTTCTCCAAAACCTGCAACACCTCCACCTCTCCACTGGCAGCAGCTCCAGTCAGATCTAGAAGCTGCCCGGCTGCCATACCAGTACATCCAACAGTTCGAGCAATCTCATTGAGCACTGAAACGAGCGCGTCACGTGGAACGAGGTCAGGAGGCGTTTTGGCGATAACGTGGTTGTACCCAAGTGGGAAGAGCGCATCTCCGACAAGCAACGCAACGTCAACACCATACTGTGCATGGGTAGAAGGCCGGCCACGGCGTAGGGGAGCAGCATCCATGCAAGGGAGATCATCATGAACATGAGACGCAGCATGAACAAACTCAAGCGCAGCCGCGGTGGGAAGAGCAGCAGCACGAGGGGTGCCGAAGAGCTCGCATGAGGCAATGCACATGATAGGCGGGGCCCGCTTGGCGCCGCCGCAGAAGACGGAGTAGCGCATGGCCTCGTACATATTTTCTGGGTATTGCACAGTGAGAGCGTCGTCGAGCTCGGATTCGATGACGGAGATGAGGGATGTCCAGTAGGAGCGGAGGTCGAAGGAGGTGGAGGCGGGGGTTGCTGTGGAGGAAGAGCAACGGAGCCGGAGAGAGAGAGTTGGGTTGTGGGTTTTGAAGAGGAGGCGAGGTGGTTTCGGGGTTTTCGGGATTGAGAGGTGGGAGAAGAGGAGAGAGGAGGTTGAGAGAGCCATGGCGAAGTTGGGAGAGTGGGAAAGCAGAGAGGATTATTGGATTATTATTGGGAGAAGACGAGAGTGGCGTTGATGGAGACTAAGAGGGGCCAAGATTAGCAGGCCGTTTAGCGGGCCTATAAATATCGGCCCGTTAAGTTGGTTTTAGTGTTGATTTTGAGGGGGAAAAGACAAAAGAACAGTTGTTTTTGGACTTTTTGAGCATTCTGAGAGGGATACTTCCTGTGAAAAGTCAGATTTAAATGAGGAAAACATGGCTATTTTAAATATGAATTGTTGTAATAAATTAAAATTTTTTTACTTACGCATATCAGCATATGTCATGAACTATTTTTTTTGACGTATTAATGAATTATTTGTGCGCATATATGGTCAGCTACATTTTTTGTTTTTTCTTATCAAGGAGTTAACTTCTGATATCAATAATTAGTATTTTTTTATGTTTTCATCAGGAATGTTACTGTAACAAATGGGGTTCTATGATGCAAGGATCACTTGGGGAGATAATATTATGTTTTATTGGGAACAAATAGGGAAATTTTGAATGTCTAGTGTTAATACTTAGTTTTTAAGTACTTAAGCAGGGGGTTAAACACAACCACATCCTTCAGTCTAGTTACAAAACAAATCATATTCAACTATCAGTTTTGGCCCCCACACAGTACGTCTTGGTCCACTCTACCTTCACCTTCATGCATGTTGTGGAATTTATGGTGTGAAATAAATGGGAGAAGGTTCATCTCGAAATGCAGGCCCTTACGCTACTGGTACAGCTATTGTGCAAGATGCTACACACTTGGTCAGAAGTCTTTTTAGAGATAGCTCAGGAGTTGATGATCCTTGGCCTCTCATTGTTTCACAAACCTTAGCTTATTCCTTCTATACATTGTAACCTCTTTTATATAATAACTTAGTAGCTATCTAGCTACTGAATATTTAGGTAAAATAAAAACAATCATTTTTGCCTGAACTGAGGGCTCTGGTGCATTCTATACTATAAATTAATACAATATAAAAAATTATAGTATAATAATGGTTATGAATAAGTTTTTCAATTTCTTAATGTTTACTCATTTTGTGTTCCTCCAATGTATATGATGCTAAAAGCTTCATTGTGGAGAATCTATTTTCAGTGGCTCAAACTAAGTTGTATCGATCGACTTGTGGAAAATTTGAAATTATCAGCGTCAAATACGATTTTTTAAATATTACTTACCAATTTTCAGCCCCAATTTGCTTGCGTGTTGAGTTTATGCTGGAGATGGTGGCCTATTTTGGCAAATTCAAATTTTGCAATCGAAAAGGAGAAATTGAAGTTTCATACGGACAAAATGAAGAATAGGTCTAGTTGACTGACATCCACCTTTATAACTTGAAGTTTTCAATTTTGATATAATTTATGATATAACTGTGTAAATATTTTGAAGTTTGTGGCTCATTCGAAGATCGATTTGACTCTTTTGAATTTGGTACGTTCAATTATAAACAAACTTGAAATCATTTTGATTGATTGGAAATAATTTGATATATAGTAACCCTCGAATCGGAAAAACACTAGCTTACTCGCTCGAAGCATGGGAATAAAAGACAGTCTCCGATTCCTTAAGGGGATCCTACTGGAAGACATGTTATATGAAAAATTTGATAAAAAAGGGAGAATTTTGGGGCCCCTATGGCCAAAAATGCGCCAGTTCTGGAACAATCCTACATTCTGTTAAATGGTGAATCCTCTATCACAGATAGCAGTGATGCATAGAGTAAACCTAGTGGAAAGAATGTCCGAGCAATTCAAATTATGTGAAGTCTATGTAAACCCCCTGGCCGTTGGCTGCTGGAGGTCAGAAACTCTTTACTGATTCTGTCTGCAATTCTCTTCAATTCTGAAATCGCTGCTCTATGGTTGCTGCATTTAGTTGCCTGTAATCAACACAAAGCCTCCAAGAATTCTATAATCATGTTATCTAAATTATATCTGTAACTCTTAAAATGAAATAATGTATTTAATTTATTGTAAATACATGTCAAATTTTGTAATAAAGTCAGCAAACTATTCGTAATTTTAATAAGCATGATCTAAAAATAGAAAGTATTGACTATTATTTTTACTATAATTTTGTAAGATAATTTGAAAATAAATATTAAAAGTACAAATGGCTGAGCTCATGTAGAATTCGAGCTTGATTTGTGTTTGAATTTCCTGGAGCTCGATTTATTTTCAGTTTGAGCGTTATTTGGTATAAACAAAACGAACTAGAGTAGAGTCAGCCTATTCGAACACGACCAAGAAACTTTTTTCTTAAGAAATAAAGACAATTATCAACAAATAAAGACGAGCATCTGATACTGTGATACAGAAAAGTACTCAAATTAAAATAACTCTCCAAGCCAGTTATAAGTTGTAACATGATAAAGTAATAAGTCGAGCTAACAATATATCTGAATAGTGAACAATCAAGTAATAAGTTGAGCTAACAATATCTGAATAGTGAACAATCACCTGTATTTTACAATAGCAAGAAGCTCAATTAATTAACTTCCTGCGCAGATCACAAAAAAAAAAAAAAAAAAAAAAAAATTCCTAACTACTAGCAGCAGCACTTGCTACCGGTGCTATAGCCACTGCTTCCTCCCAGCCTTGTACCACGAAGCCTCTCTCAACAGCATAGTCGACAAAGCTATAAAGCGGCAGGACCCGATCTCCGTATTGATCCCCAAATCTCTGCAACTCATTTTTCGCCTTATTCGTAAGCTGTTCCACAAGCTCAAGTGCTCTTTCCATGCCAAGTGTTCTGACCACACTTGCATTGCTCCGCATCTTTCCAGCACGTCCGTTTGATTCCATGAACACATCATCTACCAACTCGTACAACACCCCTACAGTTCGACCATATTGTCTGAGTGCCACTTGGTCGTCCTCCCCGGCCCCAGCCAATATCCCACCACACACGGCTGAGCACTCAGCAAATTCCCCAAATTTCTTCTCCAAGACATGCAACACCTCCACCTCTCCTTTGGCAGCAGCTCCAGACAGATCTAGAAGTTGCCCAGCTGCCATACCAGTGCATCCGACAGTTCGAGCAATCTCTTTGAGCACCAATACAACAGCTTCACGGGGAACGAGTTCAGGAGGCGTTTTGGTGGCAACGTGGGCGAACCCAAGCGGAAAGAGCGCATCTCCAGAAAGCAATGCAGCGCCAACACCATACCGCGCATGGGTTGAAGGCCGGCCACTACGGATGGGAGCCGCATCCATGCAAGGAAGATCATCGTGCATGTGTGAGGCAGCATGGACCATCTCGAGCGCAGCTGCAGTGGGAAGAGCAGCTGCACGAGGGGTTCCAAATAGCTCACACGCAGCAATGCACATGATTGATGAAGCACGCTTGGCACCACTGCAGAAGACAGAGTAGCGCATGGCCCCATACATATTTTCAGGGTAATGCACGGTGAGAGCAGCGTCAAGCTCAGATTCAATGACACGTATAATGGATGTCGAGTAGGAGTGCAGGTCGAAGGAGGTAGATACAGGGATGGTTGCTAAAGAGGCGGAACAGGGACGGAGGGAGAGGTTGGTTGGGTGGTGTACTTTGTGGGAATTGAAAGCAAAGCGACGTGATTTAGGGGTTTTGGGAATGAGGAGGTGGGTGGAGACAACAGACGAGACTGAGAGTGCCATGTTGAGATCGGGAAGGAGGACAGAAGTGGGAGAATCTGGATTGGAAATTTTAAAACAAGACGAGCGAGGTTATAAGTAATTAAATATAAGTTACTATCTGTGAATACAAGACACTGGTAAGTGGTAAGTAATCAGAATGTGCGAGAGAGATGATTTGTGAAGATTGATTTTCATCACACATTACATTTAAATACAATGGAGCTCTATATATAAGTATATAACTGTCGCTGCCTAAGGTACAGTCATATATAATAAACACAATTTGCACTAGGTTCATGATCGAAAGTGAGAAACGTGTGCCTAAGGACTGTAATTAACTGGGACCTAGCGAGAAACATGTGCCAAAGTGAGAAACAATTTGCACTAGTGTACAGGGACCTAGCGCCGGCCTGGGATTAGCAGACTCTGTCGACTGTCGTGTCGTGCAACTTCAATTGACTGGAGATATCAGATATACTTGATCTCGTTGGCATCTTCGACCACTGGATAAGTCCAGTATGCATCTTAACGGGCACTGGCGGGTGTCGGCAGCTGCTTATGGGCAAGCAACACTTGATTTAATACAAAATTATCCTCCGACACTTGATTAGATACCGTCATTATTTGACGCTTTTGTGTCAAATGTATTCTGCATGAATTATTATTTTCGTAGATAATTTTATGTTGTTCAGAAATTTTAAATCGGACTTGAATTTTGATGATTATCTTTTGATGATTCATCTTTGTTCATAATTTTAAATAAACGATCTGAACTTAAGTATGATTAGTCGACTACAAAATTTAGTCCGTAACAATTGCCTTGTTTCGATAGTATTTTAATAAAAGTTTGAGGAATAATTAAGTTTAATCGAATATTTTAAAGATTACATAAAATTTAATCTCAAATCATCAAAAAATATTACTTGGACCAATATTTATAAGTGTAATCAAATACACTAAATGCATCTTTTAGTGACAAGCCTAATACATACTTCAATATATACAAAATTTAATTTTCATTCAAAAATTTAAAAAAGTTTTAAAAATAGAACAAAGTGACCGTTCGATGATAACAAAAATAATTTACTTAATTAAAAAAAATAATTTACCCAAATTTTGTTCTATCAACTATGCTGGGTTTGGGATCAAAAGGAGACATCAATAAAAGTTTTTAGTCTTCTGATTTCTGAACATTATGGGGATAATATGAATTTTTATATGAGTAATTTTTTTGCTCTTTTAAATATAAATTTTTAAAATACAATTGAATGAAATATAGAATGTGTCATAAAATTTTTATTTTTGAGTTTTGACCCATCAATGCATGCATATTTGGATCTACTTCAATGTTTTCGACAGGATATATAGGCTTTTTTGATAAATGGGTCTCTTGGATACGGAATATCCTTCGGCAGGGGGTGGCCGAATTATAAATGCTTGAATTAATGGGAATAATGGAAATTACTTTTTGAATGTTTAAAGACTGTAAACAAGTGATTATTTTTCATCATATTTATATATTCTTGTAATTAAAGGTTCAGGTAAAATGATTGAATTAATGAGGGATTAAACACAATCATCCTCTTGGGATCATACCCTTTAGTCTGTCGACAAACAATCCACGACCACAAACACAATCCATTTGTAATATACGGATGAAAATTTGATTTTTTTTTATTTTTATTTTTTATTTTTAAGAACGGTGCTTTGGGAAAAAAAATTTTAGATAATTATTTATTATATCTGAAGAATTGTTTTGTTTGATTTACGAATACGGAATTTCATCTTTGCTCAGTCTTAAGATTGCAAGTTTGCTGGACTACCCGCGATTTACTTTGCTCGATCACTTGTGATCTGTTGAATTGAATCTCTTTGAACTTTGTACATCAGTATTGCAGGCCTCTTTGTTTTGGGGCTTTTTTTTTTCAAACAATTAAAATAAAAAAAAAAAAGAAAACGATAGACTTCTAATTTGTAGGAAAATTTTCTTGAAAGAAATTTGGCTAACTTTGTTTAAAAAAAAAATTAAGAGAAAACTTGTAAATTAAAGGGTTATTTTTTCTGTAGTTAAATAATGTTTTCTTTTCTATTTTCCTCTATTATTATTTTTCTTGAGCGTTCCAAACTTAATATTAAAGAAGATTCTATTCATCCTTTTTTTTTTTGAGCTGGAGATGAAAATCTACATAAAAAACATTCCTTTAAACAAATGAAGTTTTTTATCTAAAAAGAAATTGGATGGGGATTAAATTAAACTATGTAAAAAAAATTTACTGAGTAAATGCTTAAAATTAGCTCAGTCCTAAAAACCTGAAAGAATATATATAGCTATGCTTAAAATTACCGACTCCTAGAAATGTTTCTCAAGAGAATTATATGGAAATTACTATCAACCATATCAACCATCTCTCAAGACGCCACGCGTGCCATTGTATTTGTATTTGTTTACTTTATTCATTTATATGTCCAGTTTGTTTATTTATGTGTTCACTTTATTCAATCATGAGTTAGATTTTATTTTTTTTGTATTGTTGTTTAGATTTTTTACATTCATATTCAACTTATTTTTATTGAACTTATTTATTTGTATGGATTCAATTTGATTATTTAAATATTCACTTTGTATGTTTTATATGTTCACTTAACAAACGATTGCAAAACTGTAGATTGCATTAACAAACGATTGCAAAGATTGCAAAATTGTAGATTGCAGTTATCATTAATCATTCTAAAATTATATATAGCTATATGTAAGCACGGCAGTGCGGAGCTTAACCTCTATAAATAAACAACCCCACTCTCTGACAAAAGGTTGCTTTTATTGCTAAACAAGTAAACATCAAATCAAAATACACGTTTAAAATATAAAGATAAAAGTTCAGGTAAGATGTTAGTGTTTTGGAAGGGAATTGGTAAACCGATTCCTTTCATGATGTTGGGTTTTAGAAAATAGAATAATAAGATGTCTCCATCAAAAGGGAGAGCTCCCAATAGCACGTCCTAACTTGATTGATTAGATCTCAATCATATTTTTTTTAAAAATAATTGTTCAATAATTGGTGACGGTAAGAAATCAAATCCTATTATAATATCCTAATACATCAAATTTTTATTAGACATAAGAATCAATTTTTTTTATAAAAATAACTGTCCAATAATTGGTGACTGTAAAAATCAAATAACATTTGAACATTCTAATAAAATACATCAAATTGTTTAGACACTTAGAATTGTAGGGCTTAACCCGAGGGAAGCCCTTCCAAAAATTCTCAACGGCACAAGGATGAACCCGGCCGAAGAGGGGGTTTGGAAATAGTTTTCAACCAGCAATTGACGCGCTTCGATATAATCTCACTAGCTGCGTCATTGCCCCAAGCGCAAAGATGCCTTACCATTTCTTAGAACATCGTTTTTATAGGCGATTGTCACCGGTAAGCGTTTAAGCAGTTCATTGTGGGATTAAAGCTCCGTTTCTCCGTCTGGTTTCCGTTCCTTGGTCAAACCGACATTAGCAAATTTGGGCTCTTCTGGGTTGGGCTTTAATTAGTAGGCCTCCAATGTAATTCGTCAATTTCCTTTCTCTTTCTCATTTGTCATCACAGCATCACTGACCGTGATTTCTCATTGTGAGGCAGTTTTCTAATTTAGCGGCGATTTGAGTTTCTATGAATTGTGTGTCAGCACTAGATAAACGTATAGCAAACTACGGTTTATCATTATGTGCACATATATCATGTTGGATTGCATAGTGAGGTTTTTCTTAAAGGTTTGTCAATTCATTCCATTTTCCTGATTATTAATTATTTTGAAAGAAAAAAATAGAGAATAGGATGGGACTAAATTGGAGAAGAAAAGAAAGGATTCATCAAATGCAAGTCAAATTCCAACAGTCGTAATATAAATTGTCTCCTTTTATTTTCCTTAGTTTACAGAACATTTTACTTTAGAATAATCAATGCATATATTGTAATTTCACACAAGCTGAATAAAAGTAACATAGATAAGCAAATACAGTCCATAACCAATCTAGCAAATCATATGAAATCTTAAAATACGGAATGTTACATACACAAACATGAATGACCAAATCATGTACGATTTGGTCTTTGTATATCAGTATCTCACCTTTTGCAAACCATCCCGCGTGCCCCGCTGTCACCTCCACATGCAACCATTGGCAGATCATCTAACTCGTCTGCATCATGGTTCAAACCAAATCTCGACACTGCACAATCTGTTGAAAATAAGTGAGAGGAAGAGAACTTGTGATTGCCACCCATGATGGGCATTGGGGCACCCATCTTGACCTGTGTACGGTATCCCGGTGCATAAGTCTGACCCAAGACACCATTGACAGAAGAACTAAGAGAGTTAAACTTGAACCCAAGCTCAAGATGAGCAAAGCAATCATCGCTCATGATATCATAACCATGAATCCTTGATTCCTCTTGTGTTATTGGCACAACTCTTGCTGTAACTTTGAACGACCCTGCGATCTCTAACACGATTGCATTGGCTGGTCCCACGCGTTTGATGCTCACGCCTGTTTCAGAGGAGAGCCAAGTTTCACTGTCTCCCGTTGGGATGATTACATCCTGGCCGTTCAATTGTATATGCATGTAGTCAGTTGTATCGTGCCAGTCTGAGACCTTATTGGCGCCAATGTACAGCTGATTCGGCCCAAATAGGATACCAATTGATTGGACCCAAGTGAAATCCCTTCCCTTGGTGCTCTTTTTTCCAATAAAATGGCCGTTTATGTGGAGGTCAGGGTCTGTCACCAAGCAGAAATCCTTGTCTTTCTTTCCATGGAAGTAGAACATGACGCCGTCGCCTCCTATGAACCGTGGGTCTTGGCAAACCGCACCAGGTTTGTCACAGTCTGTGATTACATGTGGTAATTGTATTATGTTTTACATATTGCCAAATTCTTGTTAGAATTAGCAAAATGGAAATTATAACCAGGTAGAGTAAAGATGGAGAAAAAGAAAATACATACCGCAATATGGTTTGCATGTCTTACAGTCGACCTGGCACAGTTTGGGACAGCCAGGGGGACATTTGAGAGGAATGCCATAGCAGTATCCATAGTACGGATCTTGGCATTTGACTTTCCCTGCACTTACATATCCCAAAAATAAGCAGCTAAAACTGAGTGTTAGCAAAAATCTCCAGAGAAGACTCATGTTTTCCTTCACTTCCACTGCCGATCGATGAGAGAATTCAAGTAGAATGGTTTATTTAAAGCATCCAAGATTTTTAACTCTGTGTTTGGTGATAGTTGACGAGCAAGACAAATGGGTTAGGTTCTTAGCTGCCTAATTTGTGCCCAAAAAAATTTGCGCAATGTCAACAGAGAAGGCAGGATTCCATTGGCATGACTTCAGATTTGCTACAGTTTAATAATTGTTCAGTTATTTGGAGAATATTTGTTAAGAGTACATCATATTATAGGACAGGAGTAGATAAATTTGCAATAAACCAAGTAGGCGCCTAATTGTTGTCATTTCAGCAGTTTTAAGTTCTGATTTGGATTGTGTTATTTTCGGATTAGGTTTGTCTGACTTCAGTGAATCATCTTCCTACTACATGGAATAGAAAATGGGATTGACCAACAACTTAGTATTCTGGACTTCATGTAAGTTTACCTAATAGCAAGTTGACTTAATTATATGGGTTGTGACTTTTTGTAAACATACGGGATCCCTTATCTCGGCCCAAATTTCTTTCTAAGAAGACAATTGAGGCCTTTGTAAGACCATTTAATGGTTCGATTTCAACTTTTGGGCTTGTTTCATAATCAGCAGTATAGCCAGGCCCAGGCATCAGTTTGTTAAAAAATGCTTTTTTTTTTAAACTAATATGGTATAATTAAAAAGTTTAAAATGTAATCTTTTATTTACTTAGAATTGCAATTTGTTTTCAGGTTCAACTGGGATAGTTCTAAAGCAGAACTAAATTCCCTTTTTATTTTCTTTTTCCGGCGAATGACCCCCCAAGTAATACTGCGGTCAATTTCAATAGAGGGAAAAAAATCAATCAACGGCAACAGAATAAATAGTACGAATTCAACATAATTATGATGTCTATGTGTTGGTTAATATTCATGTCCTAAGTATTGGGTACTTTTGCCCGACCTGTTACCTTAATCTAGTTTAATATATTCTATTTAAAACAAAACGTCTAGGTCCAAGTCATCATG
The DNA here is from genome assembly GCA_027725995.1 of Rhynchospora tenuis. Classification (NCBI taxonomy): domain Eukaryota; kingdom Viridiplantae; phylum Streptophyta; class Magnoliopsida; order Poales; family Cyperaceae; genus Rhynchospora; species Rhynchospora tenuis. The sequence goes on from CM050888.1 coordinate 170,912,015, forward strand.
GATATACTGATATTATAAAGAGCATTTATTTCTGCCTTATCTTGCCAGGGTTCTAATATTCAAATTCAATTTATTCAATTAAAGATGAACGAATTAGATTTGAGGAACCAACAATTTTATAGCAGTTGATTTTTTTTTCTCGGAACAATCCATAAAATTTATTTAAAAACCGTAAGATCATATTGTAAAAATCAGAATACACTATACGAATATACATGATGCCATTAAGCTGCCAATTATTATACTTCCTAAATAGAATTTTACTGATGTTATGTGCTCGTATTAATCTTTGAATTTATGTTACGGTGAGTCTCAAAATAAAAAGTAATTACTTCACATTAGAAATTTTAAATTTTTAAATCCATCCTAACTACTCAATGTAATTTACGTATTGAAATCTTATCGACCTACAACACTGTGTATCTACCAATCTACCATTAATGAAATGAAATATGTGGTAAATAGATTGAAATCATGACTGGTAGGCCTGTTTAACGTGTAAAACGATAACGGAATTATGCCTATTCGTTTTCGTTCCGTTATAAGAACGGTATATAGTTTTCTTTCCGTTTACCGTTTTGTTTAATGAACGGTAGAAATTGTATTTCCGTTTCCGTTCTGTTTTCATCAACGTTCATGAACGTTGTTAAACGTTCAAGCACACAAAGACTAGCTCACCGGACTTAAGAGTTCGAGAGCCGCCTCAGCATGGCGTAGTGTCAGGAGCTGCCGGGGTTTTCGACTAGCGCTTGAAGCTGCACGAAAAGAATCAGGTCTTGGCCGACTGTGTTTAGAGGAAAGAAGGAAGAGGAAGCTGACTAGAGAGTAAAGAGATGAAGGTTGCGGTTGCAAAGATGGCCGGATGGGAGAGTGGGAGCGACGACAATGGCAGCTTGACATGGGTTTGATTTGAGTGGACACAGAAAAAGAGGAGAGGCAGGACGAGAGGAGGGGGAAAAGTTGGATTTTCTTTGTAATAATCCCATCTGTAATTCCATATATTCTAAATCTGTAGAATCCAAGGCAGAACGGGTTGAAACGAATGAAACGAATACGGAACGAGACCATTTCGTTTACGTTCCGTATATACCAACGTTACTAGACTGTGTTTCGTCATTCGTTCTGTTGTATACGACGAAATGCCAAACCATTTCGCCACTCGTTCCGTTGGAACAAAACGTCTACAGAAAACGAGTGACGGTATACCGTCAGCAGGCCTAATGACTGGGACTAACAAATTATTCGTGTGGCCCGTGGCTCACTCAAAATCGGTTTGACTTTAGTTCAAAACTATTTCATTCGATTTAAATTTTCTACTAGCTCGGATCGATTGAGTTCCACACGAAATATTTCGATATGCAATTGTATTATTTGGTTTATAATAGACAGTGCATAATTTGATATATATAATATAATATATTTAATCTTTAGATAAAATATCAAGTTTCTTCCAAATCTCAATTAATTTGTGGGGAAATCGAATTCGAATTTTGTTCGAATTAGCTCTGTTAAATAGTTCACATTAAATTCAAATTAAACTCAATTAGGACAGATCATTAGAAATTGACATCCCTGATCATGAATTCATGATGGATCAACCGCGCTATCCGTGCACCACGTTCATCAACTAGGCCGAAACTAAAATCCAACGGCCGAAAGTTGAAAGCAAAGGGCTTGTTTGGATGGTGTGGGAATAGTGGGAATAGTGTGAAAAAGTGGGAAGAGTGGGAAGAGTGCTATTCCTAGGTCGTTTGGATGGTGAGTTTAGGAATAGCGTTGGAAAGTGTGAAAAAGTAGAGAGAAAAGTGTTGTTGGGAAGAGTGTTGTTGGGAAGGGTGTTGTTGGGAAGAGTGGGAAGAGTGGGAAGAGTGACTATTCCCACTATTCCCCTATTCCGGGAAGCATCCAAACGAGCCCAAAGGCATTAAGTCGTCAGTTCCGAATCGTAACCGCACACAAGTACGTGTCGCGCTGATGGACCAGTTGACACGCGCCTGTCTTGGCTGCACTCCGCGCCAACCTCCGTCCAATCCAGAAACGGAGATGCTTCAGAATATTCCCATCAAATGGAAGCCAACTCCTCGCCTCCTGCCTCATCCCATTTACCACTAGTTGCCACTTCCAGAAGTAAACGCTTTTTCCAACTCTACCCTTAAATCCTCAGTATTTCCTGTTCGGTGGATGGAAATTCCAGCTGTACCCACAGATTATTATTATTTTATAGAACCCACAAATAAATTAAATTAACTTTTTTTTAACATCAATATTATGGGAACTCTGAATATGTAGAATTGTCTTCAACTTTGGTCAAAAACTCAAAATATAAAATAAATTACGTAAGATAAACTTAAAATGGTAGTAGAAACAATATAAAAATGGGTTGGTCATTAAGTCACGTTATTGTATTGGGTAATTGAACGAACAATCACAACTTAAATTATTATAAACGAATTAAGATGAATGCTAATAAAAAACTACTTAGAAATGACCCCACATGATCAGAAGAACCAAATATTGCAATATATAAATACCGAATTGTTCCTATATCTAAAGGCGTTAAGTCAACGGCATATGTTTTTTTTCCTGTTTAAATATTCTTTAAAAAATTGTTATATTGGTTGATTGCCCCATCAAGAAGGGTAACCACTTGTTTGCGGGGTTCATATTCATTGTCACATGAGGAAGTCATTGAAATCATGACGGAGGAGTGTACTAAAAAATAGAACAAAATAAGTTATCCTAAATAATTTCAGCGCAGTTTGAACCCTTTATAAATTTAATCCATTGTTCCATGTAAGGTATCGCAGAGTCCTACAATCGTTTCAACGGCAGCAGGTGCTGATATTTGCTTGAATCACTTTTTGAGTACTGGAGAAGAATTTTTTTTTCCCCTTGTTTTTTTTTTTTCAGTAACTCTTTCAAATATTTGTATGTATTTATCTGCAAATATTAAGTTCCCAATTCTTCTCTCGAGGATCCAAGATTCCTGTTAAATCCTTATCTCCTTCCGAGGATAAACCGTTCATCAATTGTCTTAAATACCCTTTAGTGAGGTTCCCTATATAAACCCCGCATCTCCTTTTCCTCTTGCCACCAAACCACCACAGAAACCTTAATTGAAACCAGCCATGACTTGCCCGGAGGATGCTTTCCAAGCAACTCCACTTACTGAAAACGAGCTTCTCCTGGAGAAATCAGAGGTGATCAAGATACAAGGCCCCGATAAAAAGGGCCGTCCAATTCTCCGCATCGTCGGCAAGTATTTTCCTGGTACGCACCTCTACCATATCATAATTCACAATTGTAATGTTCCTTTGATCTGATTTTCATGCAAACCAAATTGCAGCCAACATCTTGAAAGGAGAATCAGCTGAGGCAGCACTCAAGGGGTACTTGCGGAAGCGTATTTTGCCAGAGTTAGAGAAGAAGCCCTTTGTGATAGTGTATATCCATACAAGGGTGAGCCGTCGTGACAATTTCCCTGGCTTGTCGGTGCTCCGTTCTGTACTTGATTCTGTGCCTGACACTGTACATGAAGCTATTCGTAAGCTGTTCTTCATCCATCCTGGTTTACAGTCGCGCATATTCTTTTTCACCTTCGGCTGCATCTTCTTCGGGCCAGGGTACTCATCCACCCTCAATTCCAACATTTTTTATATATCAGTAGCATAGACAAGTCGATTGATGGAGTTGCAATTGCAGGTTGTATGCAAAGCTGAAGTACATTGCTCGAATCGAGTATCTGAGGCCGTACATAGCAATGGAGAAACTAGAGGTACCAGATTTCGTAAAAGAGCATGACGGGACGCTGGAGATCCACCCCCTATGTGATTATGGAATCTTCAAACCTGTCTGTGTAGAGATGGAGATGGATTCAAGAAGGTGGAATCTCCTTGACGATTTCTATGATGATCTCCTCCTCCGTGGTGCCAAACAGCCGAAATTGTCAGAGGCCTTCTAGGAATTGTGTTTGTTATGTCAGATGTTTTGTAGCCTTTAGACCTCTCTTCGGTATGTCTAGCCAGTAGCCAGACATCATAATAGCCCTATTTAGAGAAGTTTTCGTGTGGTGACCATGTAACTGAGAAATTCAAGCTAGTTTCGAGATGAAGCGTTTGCTGGTTTCCTCTGTTCTAGAAATTAGTGTGCTAGAAGAATAGATTGTTAATGGTTAAGAGCATAGTCGTGTATTTAGAATTGAACTAAAGACATGGGTTTCGATACCTGGGTTCCCCCAACGGAACCAGTTTATCTCAAAGAAATTAGTGTGTTAATTAGCACTGTGCGCGCAATTTGGGGAATCGGGGATTGTAAACTTTCTAGCGTTACAAACTGGGCCGATCTCCAGCCCATGGGAAGTTCATATGGAAAGTATGCTAATGAAGGCCTTTGAATTAAAGGCCAGCGAACAGAGACATGTCACCCACAAAATTAAAGAACTTCAGAAATTGAAATACAGATTGAATTAGCTTTCTAGAACTTCTAATCAATTAACCAGACAATTATAGACCATTGAAACCAGTTTTATGCTGTAACTTCCATCCAAAATTGTGTACTTCATTGATCTTGAAATCATAAAAGTACCTTTGATAACAGTCATCAAGATACAAATGTAAGCATCATTTATGAGCTTTTAAGTAAAAAAGAAGAAAGAATAAAAATTCTAACAACAGATATTTCAAACAACAAAGCCAACAAAAGAAGGATCCCACAACAAATCGTGGAAACTTAAAAACAATATTTGAATGCATATCACTGACCCAAATTGGTTTCCTCTAATTCTTCTTCAACAAATTTCTCTTCTTTCATATCTTCGTCCCCAACATTTTATATTCTCGTAGTCTTGCCGACCCAAAATATCTTGCTTCAATTTCTTTTATTAATTTTGATCTATTTATGACTAAATCGTGGAATCATAAAACCAATAGTTGAATGCATAATCACTAACCCAAATTGGTTTCCTTCGATTCTTCTCCACTTAATTTCTCGCCTTTTATTTCTTCTTCACCCACATCCATGTTCTCAGATTCTTTCTGACCCAAATTCTCTTCCTTCAATTCTGCCTTCTCGCACTCTTGTTTTGTTTCTTCATTGCCAACTGGTTCGCTATTTGTTTCTAGATAATTAAAATCAGGGTAATTTCTTCTGTTCAAAGAGTGAAGCCAGAGTGCAACAGCTCCCTCTTTGTGCTCCATTGATGCAATGTGAGAATAAATGAACTTCATCTTGAACTCCTCAGCCTCATTTTCATAATCCTTCATTGACACCTCTTCATGCGAACTCTTCCACTTCTTGTTATAAGAGCTGAATAAGCATTCGTCTAAAAACAACCCAACTTCAGGTGCTGTCGGCACATTAATGCTCACATCTCTGTACGAAAAACATCACAAATAAATATTTTCAAACATATTTCAATCTAATTGAAGAAATTTTCATGTTTAACTTAACAGTTCCCCAAAGTAAATGTTGACAACTTGTCACAGAAAAAAAATGAAAGTTGGTTGAATTAGTTGGTAATTAAGAATTGAAAAAAAAAAAGGATGTTCATGTCATGGTATCACAATAATTCTGACTGAAAGGGGCTTTGAGTTAACACGACTACTTACACAAGTCAAAAGTGTAAAATAAAAATAAAAGAAAAACCATTAGTGAAGATGAGAAGATAGCTTACTTTCTTAATGCTACCTCCATTAAAGACTCAGGAGCACAATTTCTCATAATTGCAACAGCAAGGCCAATCATCTTTCGAATCTGATGCAACATAAAACTCTGACCCACCACCTCACACTTCACAAAATCAATCCCGTCTAGACTAACCACACTATTGGCATTGAAGGAGATGATGTACCTCCTGGCAGAGGGATCCTCAGCCTTGGTCCTTGTTGTAAAATTGTGAAAATTGTGGGTGCCCTCATAATTTTTCAAAATGGCATTAAACCTCTGCTTGACAGCATCATCATACACAAACTGGCTCTTTTCAGTATTCACTGCTGTTTCTAATTCTACTTTCTCTATACAACTTTCTTCTCCAACCTTTAATGTATCATCATTCACTGATCCCAATTCCCCGTTATCACCTTGCTTCGCATCTTCTGGGATCAAATCAGCATTCATAGATTTCAAATCAGAATCACCAGCTTCACATTGGACGGATGATGCAACCCCATTCAACTTTACTGGGTCCTGCCCCGTCAATCCCGGTATCTTTCTACCTCTCTCAGAGCACTCCAAACACTTCACCAGCTCATTCCCACTCCCAATACTCGCCATGACAGCCTCTCTATCAGGATGCGCACTCGGATCAAGAGCAAACACCGGAAGAAGGTAAATATACCTTCTCCTATCACAAAACTTCTTCGCATTAAATGCATTAGTCACTCTCTTGAACCCATATATACGAATCTGATCAGGTAATATCCCATTAAGCCGATCCACAAACCCGGGGGGATCGACATAAAACCGGCCCGACACAACCTGGGCCGCAGCACTGACGCCTTTGTCAGTACGGGCCGCCCGAGCCCAATCATACCGGCGTGGGGCCCCCCTGTCAGCTTCTGGCACACCACCAGCATGGAAGAACGCCTCCTCTAGGTCTCCTTCGATGGTTTTGGCGCCCGGGTTCTTTTGCATCCCTTGGTACCCGTAGCCACAGTACCCGAGAAAGATTGCGACTTTTCGGCGCTTATATCTGCGGCGACGTTCGGCTGGTATGGATGAGGGATCCGGGTTCGTTTCGGTTTCGGGTTCGTTTTCGGGTTCTGGTTCAGTGTCGGAAGCGGTCGTCGACATCTTTTGTTTCTTAGCGAGAGGCGGAGAGGAAGGGGGAGACGCCATGGGCTTTTTTTCTAGGGTTTCTTCCATTGAAAAGACAACTGACAAGGGAGAGAGTGGAGTGCTAAACCCTAGTCCCTAGAGAGTTAAAAGGAGAAACGCTGACCGTTGGATCGTGGGAGAGAGTATGATACGGATATGCGATGCCGCACGATTCAATATGCGTTAGCGCCAGTAGTGAGGTCTGGAACGACACGGTACGAAATCCATGGCCGTCAGATCATTATGATGTCCCGCAATTAATTCATGTTCGTCAAGATTCGTACAGCCGTAAAAATTTATCCATCGAAATTAGATCGAACGATCAAATATAAAAACCTTGCGCTGCTGATTTTTTTACCTGCGGAACAGAGGATATTGGCTCGGGACAATACGGAGTTCATAAATCCTCCCAGGTGCAGCAACTAAATTTTTCCTTTTAAATTTTTGGAAGTGATTGCTTCTCAAAAATTCTTTCTTGATGGATTTAACAGTTTAAAAGGTAGATGAAGATTTATTGACGATAAATTGCGAATGAAGGATAAACCGTGCGCGGCTTTGTTGTTGGTTTTAGTTATGTTTGCGGTTGCTACTACGGTGAGTCTAGTGATATATCAAAAATCATTGGTTCTTGACCAATTCTTTAGAAGACCGTCTGACAACCCGGACCGGACCGGCCCTTTGACAAACTTACAACGGACTAGGACTTAGAAGGGTCGATCTTTCAAAGGGTGTCAAACTTACAACGGACTAGGACTTAGAAGGGTCGATCTTTTAAAGGGTCGGATCTAATATTTTAGAAAAAAAGGATTTGAAGGGCCGGATCTCGAAGGACTAAGTCCGATCCGGTCCGATTTGGCCCGGCTAAGCTTAGCACTTAAATCATCTTCTCTCATTCCATGTATTGTTACCGCATCAAATTTCTATCAAAATAAAAGATTAAAGTATACTATCAATTATAGGTATTTTAGCATTAATTGTAATTCTCAACTAAAAATGTTACAAGTATGAGTACGGGTCGGGATGTGCTGGAATTACACCAGACATGGCAGCATGCTTAAAATTGGTCTAATCCATGCCAGATCTGATAGAACATTTTGAATCCAATAATCCAAAACCTAAAACCAAGATATTAATTTGAAAATTCTTCATGTTGTTACTATTCAATTGTTTGTTTCATTATATATGACTTTGTTGGATATATATAACACGAAAATATATACAACAAATTCATCGTGAATTTGAGTTCATTTGTTACATTGGCATATGAATGATTATCATAAGAGAATATTTTTATAACTTTGTTTTGACCAAATGCTTTCAATTAATCTGAATTTTATATGATCAAATATGTCGGATCAATTACAATAAATTATTTGTGTAATATAAATTTTTTTTATCATACCATCACGAGAAAATATCAAATTCATCATGTGGAACCCTTTGAGCCCGGTCTTTTGAAAGACCAAGAACTTAGAAGGACCAGATTTTCAAAGAACCGGACTACCTATCTAGAAAATAAACCCGTTCGATCTGGCCCTTCTTTGGCCCTTCTTTGAACCCGGTCCGGTCCGGTCCTTATGTTAAACCCGTCAAATCTGATAATTTGAAATCAGACCCGGTCCTTTTACCTTTAACTAAGTGAGTCATTCTCCATTGATACGAATGATTTGGATAATCAACACTTAAATTTATACCCAATTATACCCAAATTCAGTTGCAAGCGTACAACAATCGTCTAAGTATTATCGGGGTCGAACCACAGGAACGGAATATTCAACAATTAAGAAAATTAAACTTTGACTAACTAGATTAAAAGGGAGGAAATAATAATAATTATAACAGATCTAAAGTAAGGGTTTGCAGATAAATAAAAGTCCTAAATTAAACAGTTCAATGAGTAAAAAGGATTAAAATACTAATTAAGAATTAGGGGTTGACTAGTAGCTAATACTTTCTCAGTTTACTCCAGAATCAGCGGCCCGCAGAGATTATCTGCGGCCCGCTGAAACTCAGGTCGCTGACCCCTGAGAAAGTCGCAGAAGTCTGGGATCATAGACAACCCGCAGAAACCTTCTGCGGCCCGCTAGGTTTGGCGCAGACTCAACTTTTTGGTTATTTTAATTGTTACTTTGTGTAGGGAATTAATTCTAACAAAGGCTCCTCAATCCCACTTCCGTTTAAGGCCAGGTTTCCTATAGTTAACCTTATTTCCCTCTAATACAACCTAGATTTCAACTTCCGTTTCTTGGTCTAAGTTATATTACTTTATGCTTTACGACCTACGACTCCCTATACTTCCGTAATCGGGAAGGGCTTCAACTTCCGTTTCTTGACCCTAGCATAACCTTCCGGCACCAACTCTCGTGTTAACCATACTTTAACTTTGTTACTTAAGAACGTTTGGATTTAACCACCTAACAATCAAAAGACGTCTCTTTTAACGGGTGCAAGCAATTCAACTTAAGCAATTCAGATAAAGTAATCTAAGCAATTCAATCAAAGCATAAAACACAACATGCAAACAAAGAAAATAAACTCAAAGCATATTATCAATCATAAACTAAAAAAGGTTCACTACTATGGCCCCTAATAAACTACTACTTACGAGTATACATAACAAAACAAACAAAGGTATCTAAGTAATTAAAGAACATAAAGAAAGAAATCAGATTACAACCGGTTTGTATCCAAATCTCCTCCTTTTCTGCTCTCTGCTACTCTTTCAGCGGGTCGCGGATACTTCCGGCGACCCGCCGAAAACCCTCGGCTGTGCTCTCAATTAGCAGAATTAGCTTCAAACTCACGAACTCCCTTCTTCTTTTTTTGTCGACTCCTGGTGTTTATATAGGCATGAGAAACTCCAGAAATATCGAAAACGTGTGAGTTGAGGCGCTGGAAATAGGTAAGGCGGTGTAGAGGTGGGTGCAGAACTGACTGATCTATTTCTGAATGTCGGTTTCACCTTTTCAGCGGCCCGCTGATGAGTCCTGCGGCCCGCCGAAAATCTTCTGTGTCGCCAGTCTCACCTGCTACCCGCTGTGCTCTTCTGTGGGTCGCGGATGTGTTCGGTGGGTCGCCGATCATGATCAGAACTTGGTCTTTTCACCGTTTTGAGTAGCCATATCACGTAGATCCTGTACAAAATAAAGGAAACCATAGCAGTACCTAGTTTCTACTCTAAATTACAATTAACTAGTTAGAAACACATATATTTCAATGAAATTAAGTCCTAATATAAGTGGTATTTATATGTATAAAACCCGCTTATCAAATCCCCCAAGCTTAAACATTGCTTGTCCCCAAGCAAAGACCTAAGTTAAAGGACTGGTTTAGGGCTTAATTACAATTAAGTACATGTGCTTACCTACAAAGTTTGGAAAGTTATTAACAAGTAAACAAAACAATGACTCGAGCAATTTCAATCCACAATTTTTCAAAACAATTTTCACTTCAAGATTTGCAATTAAGTTCTTTGTTGATCATTGATTCAACACGAATTCTTTCTAGGATTTGCAATTATTTTCCATGACTTGCCTCACCAATCCCTAAGTTCATCGACTCACAAAATTTAATGCATCTAATTTCCTAAATGAAACGAGATCAAATTTTACCAAACCAAACAATTATGCCAATTAATCTAGATTGCTAACTAAGTCCTTGGTTACTTAACCGTTTATTTTGATTTTCGAAAACGCATTGGAAGTTGAACTAGAGTGAGGCAAAAATAAGGTACAAAACCTCATCCGTCCTATTCCAAAGTTTTTGGGTCAGATTATTTTATTTGTTTTTATTTACAATTTATTTTTCCATGGGGCAATGGATTGTTTCCCGCGGCAGAGAGGTCGGCCAGAAGTTATGTGGTTTGGATTTCGTTGGAGTATGGGGTGTAAAAATCGTAGGCAAAAATAGGGTACAAAACCCACGACCCACCTTGCTCTCTTCACTAGTCCTATTGAAGATGACACTTTTTTTACCACATAGTCCTATAGCCTTCCGCAGTGGTCATCTATCAAAGCACCGCTTTTTAGTTCCCCTTTTTATTTTTATTTTTCAATTTTATTTATTTACAAGAGTGTTTATTTACATCTTCGACTTTTCATAAACTTGAAAACAATAAACGGCTATTCGGCTCTAGACTTAATTTCTCATCTTCTTAATTGACTTAATTTTTTATTTGATAAAATTGATCAAACGACTCATTTAAGAAATTAAACACTTTAAAATTTACAATTCGATAAACTTAGCTAAAGTTGAGACGCTTCATGAAAAACTCTAAACTCCTATCCTATTATTTCCTTCGGTTTCATCGATCAAATTAATGTGAAAAATTTGAAAAATGTTCTAGTAATGCTCTTAAAACACTCAAGTCATCATTTAACTACCTATTACCAACTTTCTAAACTTATCTAAATGCAACTAAATGAATTAATATGCAAATATATACAATCCTATATGAAAATGCAAAGAAATCTCCTTTCTGGACAAATTCCAGCGGCCCGCTGAGTGTTTCTGCGACCCACAGAGATTTTCCAACTTAGAAATTTTCTAAGTTCTATTAGCCTGATATCAGCGACCCGCGGAAAGGGACTGCGGCCCGCTGAAAATCATATTGACAGATACAAATTAATGAAAATGATGCAAAATTCCTAGATACAAATCATCAGTAAGTTTAAGATTTCACTCTAACCCCCCCAAGCTTAATTTATAGCACTGTCCCTAGTGCTATTAATTATCATAGAAAAGTAAATAGAGGGAAATCGAAAACTTACAAACTTGGTGTTTACTCTTCGCGTGGTAATTGGTGCGGTGGTGTTCCTTCTTCCCGAAATGCCCTTGCCTTCTTGAGCTCCTACTGAGACTGAGAGCTTCCTCAAGATGCGAAATGGAGGACATCAGATGTGCCCGTCCCTCCTAAATCTCCAAAAACTCTCTCTACCCCTGTTTCTGACACAACTATTTCAGCGGGTCGCAGGTCGACTCTACGGGTCGCTGAAACTGGATGAAATCAGGCAAGTCCATGGTGTCGTTGGTTGGGGCTAAATAGGGGACCACAGGCATGGCCGTCCCCTCAAACTCTCTCCTCCTCCAAAATTTTCCCTTGTCTCTGTCTGGAATGACTCAAAAGAGCGGCTCGCTAGCATCCCCCAAGCTTGGCTTGGAACAGAGGGTCACTTATCCTTCCGCAGGCCGCTGAAATGGCATGCGGGTCGCTGGTTTACGCCTGAGAACACCAAGTTACCTGAAAATAAAAGCCAAGTTTAATTAAAATTAATTCTACTCCTAATTTTTTTTTTGTATTTTCTATTTTCTTACTTTTTTATGTGTTTTTCTAGTTTTCTGATTTTTTTGCATTTTTCATTTTTCTATTTTTTTTGTGTTTTTCAATTTTTGAAAAGAAAACAAATAAAAGAAAATCCTATTTTTTAAAACCCTTGGGTTGCCTCCCAAGAAGCGCTCGTTTATGGTCTTGAGCTCGACCCCTCATGTCTTGCTTATCTTATCTTCATTTTTCTCCCTCTCAACGCATCATAGTTCTTCCAAAAATGCGTGAGCGGGCCCCTTGAAACATGCAAGATCCAGTGAGTATTCAGCTCAAGTTTAGGAGCCTCAGGGCTGCCGTCTTGGCGGCCCGCAGGAGGTTTCAGCGGGTCGCTGAAACTGCTATCCAGACTCAAAACAGTGTTGGCTTGATTCCTGAGCTGAACTGAATAGGCCTGGCGGGCCGCTGAAGAGGCCAGCGGGCCGCTGTCACTGGGACAGATAGGTGGTTCAGGCTCTATTGGTTGCAGAATCTCGTTGAACATAAAGTCCGCCTCAACCTCCTCGATGGAGTCAGAGTAGGATACGTAGGCCTTCACGATCCTTGAGAAGATTGTCTCATCCACCATCTCGTCGAGTTCTTCCACCATAAATATTGAGTCATAGCGAGGTGGCATCTTCATCGCTTTGTCGATCTCGAACTCGATCTTTTCATCTCCTATCTCCAAGGACATTTTGTTGTTCTTCACATCCATCATCACTGCAGCAGTGGCGAGGAGCGGTCGTCCAAGGATGATAGGTACCTCCATGTCAAATTTTGGGCCTTCAATGATGTCAGACCCAGAATCAGCGGGCCGCTGGAGGTTTGTGCGGGTTGCTGATTCTTGTTGTGTCTGTTGGTTGTCTCTAGACGAATCCCCTCCTTTCCTCTCGTAAACTTTGAGGATTGGATGGGCCGATGAGGTTGCAACAGACTTCTCTCTGCCTTCAGGGACTTTTTCGGCGGCCCATTGAGATTTTCTGCGGGTCGCTGAAATTATCTGAGGGGAAGGCTGAGAGGCTCCTTCTTCACTCAATCTCGATTTTCGCGCACTAGAACTGCTAACACTGGTCGGTTTCATCTTTCCTCGTCCACCTGCCAGTGTTCACACCTGTAGATTGAGAAAACAAAAATAATGTGAAGATAGGAAAAATCTAATTAATCAAAAGAAAATTAAACCTAACTATCGTCACCGTCCCCGGCAACGGCGCCAAAAAGCTTGATGTGGATAATCAACACTTAAATTTATACCCAATTATACCCAAATTCAGTTGCAAGCGTACAACAATCGTCTAAGTATTATCGGGGTCAAACCACAGGGACTGAATATTCAACAATTAAGAAAATTAAACTTTGACTAACTAGATTAAAAAGGAGGAAATAATAATAATTATAACAGATTTAAAGTAAGGGTTTGCAGATAAATAAAAGTCCTAAATTAAACAGTTCAATGAGTAAAAAGGATTAAAATACTAATTAAAAATTAGGGGTTGACTATTAGCTAATACTTTCTCAGTTTACTCCAGAATCAGCGGCCCGCAGAAACTCAGGTCGCTGACCCCTGAGAAGGTCGCAGAAGTCTGGGATCATAGACAACCCGCAGAAACCTTCTGCGGCCCGCTAGGTTGGCGCAGACTCAACTTTTTGGTTATTTTAATTGTTACTTTGTGTAGGGAATTAATTCTAACAAAGGCTCCTCAATCCCACTTCCGTTTAAGGCCAGGTTTCCTATAGTTAACCTTATTTCCCTCTAATATAACCTAGATTTCAACTTCCGTTTCTTGGTCTAAGTTATATTACTTTATGCTTTACGACCTACGACTCCCTATACTTCCGTAATCGGGAAGGGCTTCAACTTCCGTTTCTTGACCCTAGCATAACCTTCCGGCACCAACTCTCGTGTTAACCATACTTTAACTTTGTTACTTAAGAACGTTTGGATTTAACCACCTAACAATCAAAAGACGTCTCTTTTAACGGGTGCAAGCAATTCAACTTAAGCAATTCAGATAAAGTAATCTAAGCAATTCAATCAAAGCATAAAACACAACATGCAAACAAAGAAAATAAACTCAAAGCATATTATCAATCATAAACTAAAAAATGTTCACTACTATGGCCCCTAATAAACTACTACTTACGAGTATACATAACAAAAGAAACAAAGGTATCTAAGTAATTAAAGAACATAAAGAAAGAAATCATATTACAACCGGTTTGTATCCAAATCTCCTCCTTTTCTGCTCTCTGCTACTCTTTCAGCGGGTCGCGGATACTTCCGGCGACCCGCCGAAAACCCTCGGCTGTGCTCTCAATTAGCAGAATTAGCTTCAAACTCACGAACTCCCTTCTTCTTTTTTTGTCGACTCCTGGTGTTTATATAGGCATGAGAAACTCCAGAAATATCGAAAACATGTGAGTTGAGGCGCTGGAAATAGGTAAGGCGGTGTAGAGGTGGGTGCAGAACTGACTGATCTATTTCTGGATATCGGTTTCACCTTTTCAGCGGCCCGCTGATGAGTCCTGCGGCCCGCCGAAAATCTTCTGTGTCGCCAGTCTCACCTGCTACCCACTGTGCTCTTCTGTGGGTCGCGGATGTGTTCGGTGGGTCGCCGATCATGATCAGAACTTGGTCTTTTCACCGTTTTGAGTAGCCATATCACGTAGATCCTGTACAAAATAAAGGAAACCATAGCAGTACCTAGTTTCTACTCTAAATTACAATTAACTAGTTAGAAACACATATATTTCAATGAAATTAAGTCCTAATATAAGTGGTATTTTATAAAACCCGCTTATCAACGAACTCTTCAACGGTTTATTGCATGGGTCGTACACTCGCACAAATGTGTCTATATCAGTTCATTCAGTTGATCTAGGTTGGGCAGACAAATTTTGGCTTCTTTCTTTGGGTGGTCTATCTTTTTGGCTGATTTTCCAACACTTTCCTTTAATTTTCTTTTTGATGATCACCTCGTTGTGTGTGTGGTCTATGTTTCTTCTATGGAAGAAGTAAATTTGTCAATTCTAATGATTAGTAGTCGATTTTTATTGTTTATGGGATCTATGGAATTGCTTGCTGCTACTTTTTAATGAACATGTCATGTGCATTATGTTCTTGGCTGCAAATTTTTACTTTTTTAATTCTCTCTTCTCTACCACGTAAGTACTTTCATGTTGTGCTTATCCCATGCGCATATTGGAATAAAATTCTGTTCGTTTTTATCCTTCTTTTTTTTGGGGGGCCGTCAAGTGGAAAAAAGTACTATTGTGGGGCTTACTCTTTGCCTCTATTCCATTGTGTCTTGTGGCATCAGAGGCGGAACTAAGAGGGGAGGGAGGCAGGCCAAGCATATGTCAAAATTATGAATATCAATTACGAGTTAAGTGTTGACCTACCCTAAAAAATTGAAAATCTAATTACGAAGTTTTTTCGATCTTCTGTGACTGTTTCGTGCGTTTCCTTCTATAATGCATCAACTACAAATTCCGATTTATATACAACGCAAAAAACCACACGATAGTGGTTGCATGAAAACAAGCAGGATGAAACAACCCCATGTGATTGGTTTTCGAATTTTTTGTGGCTTTATTTGTGTATTCTCCTACGTGGTTAACTCCAATAAACTATATTTTTAACATGCAACATAAAATGCAGTTAAGTTGTTGTAAAATAAAATCAATGAAAAATAAAAAAAGAACAGATGACATCATATTTTTTACTTTTTTTTCGAGCAACTCCAACCCCTTCAACTTTTTCTTATTTTATCTTGGCCCCTCAATCTTCTATTACATAATTTAAAAATTTTCAGATTATTTTTTTTTTCTAAAATTTCATGCATATTCTTAGAAAATTGCAAAGGATCCACGATTATATATATTTTTTTCCCTACTTGAGATTTTAATATTCTATTATCAATATTCAAATTTGATGCTATTTTTTTACTTTTTAGAAGACATAACATTTTAATACAAATTTTTTCGATATGTCTATTGTTATTTTTTTAATTGCCGTAAATAGAAAAGATCAAATGGCATTGATTTTCAATTTTGGATGTTTGAATATTTATGGGCAATTTTTTTGTTTAGTTATTTACGATACTTCTTTAAATTTAGTTTGTGTCATTTATTATTAATGTCATTTATATAATTTGATTTGCGCTCTTTGATGTGAAATCAGTGCTAATAAATTTATACCCAATTCTACTCAATATCGGTCGCAAGCGTACAACCTATGTTAAGTATAGTCGGGGTCGAACCTACAGGGACGGTGTTACAACTATTAGTATTATCTAGTTCAATTGATTGGACACAAGGAATACAAATTATTTTTGGTATTTTTGGTTTAAGGAATACAAAATCAAATTAATTTAAAGAAACAAACTAAACTACAAGTTCAACTACAAGTTAAGAGGTTTTAGGGTCTTGATTGTATTTCAACACAACTTAGTCTCCCTCGTTCGTTTCTTGCGAGATCTCTCTCTACAATCCACTCTCGAGTTTCGATTGAACTTTATCTAATTCGGTTTGTTATTTAATTCTATGTGAATTCTTCAATCTTTCCTAAGTACCTAAACTTCACCTTTCGGTCCTTCATTTAAGTGCTCGAGTCAAATATAAATCATTCCTAAACAACCCTAAGTCTTCTCTCTCGTTACTAACTAAGGACGGTTCAGTTTTACTTGTGATTTTTAGGGTATTTACTAACTCCTTTCGGTCCATAAGTAAAAGAGAAAATTTCTCTTTCGAGACTAACCTACGACCCTACTTGTTTGCAATAGTTGATATCAATTAATTCAAGCATAACCAAAACTAGATTAGGCCTTTATCTAATCAGGTACTTAAAGAAATCAAGCAACTAAGGCAAGCAATTAGAAATAAGCATAGCACAAGTAAAAAGCATAGAAGTCAATAATAAACCTAAACTATATAAAAGTATTCATCTAAGCCATGAATCCATACAACCAAAGCCCTAAAGTATCTAATGAAGGATTAAATCAAGCATCATAATCGTATCAAATAATAAACAAGCCATAAAGAATAATACAACCAAAGAAAACTCGAATCTGGCTTGAGAATTATTGTCGAAATCCCTTCTGTCGTGGTCCACAGAAGTCTCCTGCGGACCCCGACTACAGCCCTGTCCTCGCCTTTGTCTCTAAACTCAAGAGAACTTATGTCTAATCTGGTTCCTCTCTTCTCTCTTAAGTTCCAGGGGTTTATATAGACAAGCCTGGGTGGTTTCTTTCAGTTTTGGTCGTCCAAAAGATGAAAAATAAGTTCCAAAACCGTCCTCCAAAAATAACTGCTGAAAAATTGCATTCTAGAATTATCTCTGCGGTCCACAGAGACAGCTCTGTGGTCCGCAATGCTTCAGAGGTGATTTGTCTATGGCTCTTCTCTGTGGTCCCAAGAGATGACTTCGTGGTCCGTAACGCTTCAGAGGTGATTTGTCTGTGGCTCTTCTCTGTGGTCCCAAGAGATGACTACGTGGTCCCCAGAAATGATGCTGAAAGTTGTATGAATTTCTCCTCTTGACAAATTTCACCGTTGTTGTAAAGATATCAATGCTTAACCTGAAATAATAGCCTAAGACTTCAGTAGTATCTTATCCTAAGAAAACACTAGAACATTAATAACAAAATAGAAATTTAAAGTAGAAAACCGGATGATTTGTAGCATTTGTAACAAAATGCTTAAGGTACGAAATTGTGTCATCACTCTTTTATTGTTTTATTTATATAAATGACATTTCAAAAATAATATTTCATCAAGAAAAATAATATTACAGCCAATCAAATTTTTTCTTGTAGCTTCTACCAATACAGCCAATCAAAATAACATAACATCTTATACCATGGCTTCTTTAAATTTAGTTTGTTTCATTTATCAGCTATATTGGCGAGGTGAACTTCTCTTCTTTCTTTGTTCTTTTTTCTCACAAATCAAAATGTTTTGTTTCGACTGGATTACTGCTAACATCTCCATATGCATCTCTCTGTTGTCTATTTATTATTCATCGAACTTTGTGAAGTGCATTTTTATTCTCTTTTTTGTCTTTTATAGATTGTCGCTTGACTAATATAGTACACGTTGTGTGCCTGTTTGAAAATGGTGTGAACTGTCATTTATGTTTTCATTATTGATTTTGTACATTTCTTGAAAATGTCGTATGTGCTACCATGTATAACTTTATTTCTTCTTTCCCAATAATAGTTAAATTGATAATCATAATGAATCCAATTTAATTGATGAGTAAATGAATAACTGAAAAATCAATCAATTTATTTATATGTGTTTTATATTGAGCCGAAATGAATTGCCAGAATTTAATTGTAAAATAAACAACATAAATTGCATTGAAGAATCAAGATATCATGATCTGTTGAATCAAATATTACCTTTACCTTTAATCATTATAAATTCTAATTCTTTTGATCATAAATTATAACTGGAAAAAAAAACTTATATCATATTATAAAAATAAGAGTTAGTAAATAAAGTTTGAATCTGTGTTATCCAAATTATATGCTCTGTCATCAATAAACTTCATATGGTGGCGTTTGTTTGTGACTTAAAGGGTGCATAACTTAAGTTATGCATTCTTAAGTCACCAAACACCTGTTACATAAGACGTCTTAAGGGTGCGTAAAATGCAACCTAAATAGGTTGCATAAGTTACGCACCATCCTCTTTATTTTTTTTTCCAACAATACCCCTTAGAAATAATTAATCATAATATTTAATAATCAATATTATAAATAAAGATGTGTGGGTGTCGATATCGTTTAGTTAAATATAGTTCGACACTTCAAGTATTGTGAAAGAGCATTTTTCCTATTTCTGTAACATGATAATCTATAACTATTTGTGTACTGGGTATTATTCCTCATAAAATTGACCCGCTTCACCGGCAGACAATAATATGGCAGTACATTGTTTTGTTTCTGATTTTTTGACCCCTTCCTATTTTCATTTTCATTGTCAATTTGTAATAGTTAAGCTAAAAATATTGTAAATTATGTTGGACATATATTTGGAAACTCAAAATAATACATGAATTATAAAATTATTAATATATACTGCTAATTAACTTTAACATAATAAACTTTAACCACATATATGCGGTTGAGTTTTTCAATTAAATTTAACATAATAAACTTAACCGTTAGAACATATATAATCATTCCCATTATAAATATATCAATTTCAAACTTTAAACGTTACAAATTTTAAATGTATAAAATATTCTTAATTTATTAGAATGTCAGATATCGAGCGAAGCTCGATGATCCACTCTAGTATTTAATAAGTAACAATAATTATTAAAAACATAATTAATAATAATAATTAAAATAATTAATAAATAATACATTTTTATCATTAAATAATTAATAATATTTATAATATTTAATTAAAAGTAATTATTAATATTTCATAATAACAAAAATGATGTATTATTATCATATATAATTAATTTTTATAATAATTAATAATTTTTAATAAGTAATAATAATTATTAAAAAATCGTAATTAATAATAAATATTAATTATTATAATTAATAATTAAATAATAATAATTAATAATATTTAAAAAGTAATATCAATTATTAACAATAACAAATAAATAATAAGAATTAATTAAAAATAATTAATCAATAATAATTTTTTATTGTTAAATAATTAACAATGTTTATAATATTTAATTAAAAGTAATTATTAATATATCATAATAATAAAAATTATTATTATTATCATTAATAATTAATAATTAACAATAATTATGTCACAATGTCTTATTAGTACATAATATTAATTCAAATGTAAGGGCATTTTAGTCTTTTGACACTAATATATACATGCATTAAGTTACTCATCCTTACTACACAACCAAACATCCATTACGTAACACTACATAAACACTTAGGCATCCTTAACTTATGCAACCCCTTACTACACAAACAAACGCCCCCTATAACATTTGATATATAATGAGATAGGCTAAATTAGACTGCAGCACAGGCCTCCTGTGTGCTAAAGTTTTTTAGCCGTCCAATCTCTATTTTAGTGATAGGAGATTGGGGTCGAAAAGGAACCTATAATCAATCTTTGGTGTCCGAACAGGTATAATATTTTTTCTTTCAAAAAGAAAAATTGGGAGCTTTGGTTATGTAATCAGGACCATCCCTTGTGAAATTATTCTCAGTAGATTATATTTTAGTGTCTTTTGTTGCTTAGTATATAACTCAATAAAGTCAGTGGCAATGAATTATCATATCCTTGACTGATTCCTTTAGTTTCATCATCCTTGGTTTGGTTTGAGATGATGGTATTGATTTTGGTTCCAATGCAAATCGATTGGCCCCAATTTACCTTTAGAAAAGGAGATTTGACTTTTGTGTTGTTAGTAGTTATTTCGACCTGCACTGTAGATTAATGGCCTAATGGGGACCATATAAGAAAAGAAAACTCCTCTAATCTTGTAGTTGATTTTCACAAGGAATAACTTTGAGATGATTTCATACGAGTGATGAAGATATCTTAGCTTTATTAAAAAAAATAATAATGTGAAAAGTTAGAGACGAAAAACAATGCTAGAAGGTCTTGGACTGAAGCAATTAGTTGGGTTTTTAAGGGTGTTTTCAGGTTTTAAATAATAAAAATTATACTATGATGAACCCACTGAATTAGGTACAAGAAGAGGTTGAATTGAACACGAAGAGTACATGGCAAGCTTTTTATTTATATATTTTTTTCCCTTTTTTTGCTGATCTGTGTCACTTTCTCTTGGTGTGTCATAAACTCATACATTGAACATGATGTTTTCGCATTAACGAAATGGATTGTTTTACTATATTGTATATTCAATTTAATCATATTCTGAAGAAATTAATCGATCACAACGATGCCAAAGGCAAAATAGAAACTGATATTAGAACTCTAATTTCTATCAATACAAATGTAGATGAGAAAAGTTGGAAAGGAGCTAGATATTGATTTTGTTATTTCAACTGGTGACAACTTTTATGAGAATGGGCTCACTGGTGTTGATGACAAGGCTTTTGAGCAATCGTTCTCTGATATTTACACTGCAGAGAGCTTGCAAAAGCCATGGTATACTGGTAAGGCCCCTCTGCTTCTGATGCATTTATACAATCCGAATGTTTTCTTAAAGCTTAATTAACTTCTATTTTAATTTTTTTGTTAGTTCTGGGAAACCATGATTATAGCTTATAGGGGTGATGTCATTGCACAGTTGAGCCCTGCGCTGCAAAATCTTGACAGCCGTTTCATCTGCATGAGATCGTTCATAGTAAATTCTGGTATGAAATAATTTTGTAGAATTCTTCAAGTTCTATAATTTGAAATTTTTAATATTCAGTTTTCTTATTTCTTCTTACCAGAAATTGTGGAGTTTTTCCTTGTGGATACAACTCCATTTGTTATGAAGTACTGGACAACTCTAGAAGATCATCACTATGACTGGAGGGATGTTGAGCCACGTGATACCTATATTTCAAATCTCTTGCAGGTACCTTACAATTGAAATGTTATATGAAAAATAATGTCTGCTAAATAATTGCACTATACCAGGTATTTTGCTTCATATGTGTTTTTGTGCCTCAGAATATCTTGGTATCCTCCACTATTGACTGTTTTACCCCTATGCAAGTTCTTTTTGTTCTGGTTCAAGTGCTTTTGATTTTAATTCTAATGGCTCTTAATGGATGAAAAGAATTTGTTTACATTAGGGAACATTGAAAGTCCGCCCACACATTGGGTGGGCACTGCTGCTAGTATTTAAAACATACAAAACACACAACACACTCTGTAGAGCAGGAGTTGTTTCAATTGAGTTACATTCTTGTAAAGCATAAACAAAGATTCTCCTCTCTCTAATTCTGTAGTCTCTATTGACCGACTTTGCTACTTCGCACAAGATAACAAGCCATTATGCATGTACAAAACAAAAGTCAGAGAATACAATTTAGGGGAGCACAGTGCAACTACAAAATTACACAAAAAAAAAAAAAAAAAAAAACGAATCTCCAAGTCTTTCTGGTTTCATTCTTTATCTTACCGCACTACTAGCATGTTTCGGTCTGCCATTGCAAAAGAAAGATTGCCAAATCAGTAAGATAAAGAGAAATAAAACACAATCAAGTGACACACCAGTAAAGACAACCAACAAAAGCTATAATTTAATTCAAAATAAATAATGGCTCACAATCAATTGTGGTTCAATTTGGTGCTACAATTTTTTAGATTAAATCGGGAGTAAACATATTAGTTTTCATGAATATAATGAATATAATTCATTATACTATTTAAATTGACTAAGAATGTCAACGATACCCCAAATGTTAAATACAGAAGTACTTAAGCAGCTTTGTTTTCAGGAAAAGTGCTATCTCCCTTTTCTTTCTGGCATAGATGATAACGTGCAGCTGCCAGTTTGGTCAAATTGAGCAAATGAAGTTAATCCAGTTTCGAGTTAAGTAAGATAACTTTTGTAGTCCATAAATGGTTTAAGAGTTTGCTGAAGGTTAATTGGAATTAGGCTAACCCTTTTATTTCATTAACAAATAAATAAAAAACAAAAGGATTGGGAAGCCATTTCAAGGATTTATTGAAATCGCATGGAAAAGGATAGAGAGAGAGAGAATTCTAGACTGTACTTTTCTTGGCGTGGTCTCAAATCGCATGGAGAAGGAAGGCCATGCTTTGTTGTCTGCTTTGCATGAGAGAGACGAAGCGTCAGAGAGAGACTTCACTTTTTTCTTTCTCTCTCAGCGATCTAGTAGGCAAGTCGAGAGAGGTGGATCCATGGATGGCTTGATCGGAAAGAAGGGGAGAAGATGACATCGATAACAAGCTAGGTTTTCTCTTTTCTTGCGTGAGAGAGACGAGGGGAGAGAGTCTCTTCGTTTTTTAATTTTTATTTTTTTCCAATGCAAACGGAGAAGGGGTTAACGGAAAACTCTATTAGAACGGAACTTCTATCTCTCCTCCAGCGCCTAAATCTGGGCCTTTGGATTTGAGATCGGACGGTTCAAAAACTGGAGCACACAGACCTCCTATATGCTGAAGTCTAATTTAGCCAATCTCGATATATAATATCAGTAATGTTAACTAAATTATTAAATAATAACAATAATAAATAAAATAACTAATATTAAACATTGGTGTTTTACATAAACATTAAAAGGCTGGACACCTTTTAATTCTCACTGATCACCATATACTTTATTGTCACTTTAAGAATTAAATAAATATCTTCTATATCTGAAATATAATTACTGAATATACTGTTGTTAAATAAATTACCTCCGAGAAAGTGGAAGGAAATTGCGGGGTTATGAATAAACTAAAAACTAAATAAATATTTAATTGTCAATATTAATTATCATGCTTATTTAGTCATGGTGACTAATATAAATTTTATGGCATTAACAATATACGAATTTTGACAACATCATATTATCATAATAAAAGAAATATTTGATCAGATCATTATCTTTCTTATTTGACCAGTAGAAAAAATATTAAATTTATTATATACAAATAGATATAAAAAAATTTATATCATATGATTGTACGAATCATCTTCCTAATTTGATATCATATTATTTAGACATTGAAAAAAATGATTACGAACAAAATCATAGTGAAAAGTTGAATTGGTATATTTAAATGTACCAAAACTGAATTATTATTATCTCGCAAACAATTCCATGAATCATAATTATTTGCCAATTTATGGCAGCGATTGAATAAAATAAAATCAAAGATAAAATGAGATATTAATCCAAGATCATAATCTATAATCTATAAAGCAATATATCAAAAATGAAACAATAAATAATATAAATATATGAGAAAATAAAAAATTGATTGTCTAAATAAAGACTCATATAGAACTTCAGTTCTATATTCATCGACGGGATGGATTTATGCCCTAATAGACCTCTTGCGGTGGCAACCCAATCTCCGAAAGGGTGACCCTTGGGAAGAGATTCAATGGGTAATAACAAGCCATAAGTTGGTCACATAGCACATAAGTTTGGAGCATTGACACCAGCCTCCTTCCTATGGTGAGTGTCTGAGTGTGCTTTATGTAGATGTTAAGGATGAGCAAATTAGCTCGAGCAATGCTCTTAATAAGGACCAAATCAGTAATTTCCGTGTGATGTGAATCTTCACACATCCTTGGTAGGGACTCACCTATATTATATGAGAGTGCCTCTGTACGGCCGCTGTGCAGGGCATGGTAAGCCCTTAAGACTCTCATGAAAATTTCAAGTTATTTGCGTATGGTCATTAATACACACTCTGTGATGACTGACTTCATATTGCGTGTGTGATTGTGTAATTTGGGTTCAAGGAACGAGTTCAAGACGTAAATTCTCTCTGCCTCATCCAAATTTAATCCATCAACACTAAGTGAAATTCAAAGTTTGTAAACTACTTCTACGATGCGCAATATAAATATCCAGCTATTTGTTTCATCATTCGATTGTATAAATCTGATTTTGTTTCTTTAAAGTTCATCATTTGGTTATATAAAATTCTAAATTTGTAACTCATTCTCATTTGGTAAATTTCGAGTTTTGTGGGTGATTGTTGGAAATATATTTGGAAAACTCAAAATTCCTTATTTTATTCTGAAATAATTTTGTTGATCATTAAAATTAAATCAATATTTGATCTTTCATGTTGATATGCAAATGCATATGATTTACTACACTTGTTTATTTTTTAATATGCAGTCCATAAATATATTTATTTTCTTTCCGTTGCATATCTCTCATTTACCCACTAAATAAAATTCTTAATCAATTCATTTACCGTTCCATTTGGCACATTAATGAATATCATCGTCAATTTCTTACCGTTCATTGGCTAGAGAATTTAATTGGATTAATAATAATAAATATTGAGAATGTATTAGCCGTTAGCTAATCTGCTATATAAACAACCCATTTCGATGGTAATGGGGAGATACAATAAAAATCGTTCACTTGTTCATTTTCTCGTAAATTCCTCTTGATAATATTTGATATTCCAAATCGCGATTTTATTATTCTGCTGGATTTTTTTGGAGGCTTTAATCAGTCACTTTCATGGTTGTGTCCTAAAAGATGACAATCCCGTCTTATCTTGGTTGCGGTTCCAGTCGCATGTTCAGACGGAATACGCTTAAGGATAACGCTTAGTGCAATTCGGATAACTTTGTTCCTTTTGTTCCTTTAATTCGTTTTCATATTATCCGATTATCCATTTTGTTGTTGAATTTTGCACCAACAATTATGTGAAACTCGCACACAATTATAATATACATGCAGAGGAAAAAATATTATACTTTGTTATTTGTATCGTAATTTATACTTATTTCTCACATAATTAACATACACCAGTACAAAATACTATACAAAAAACAAAACAACCTATAGAATATTACATACATGCATATCGCGCCAGAGCTGCGATGGAAGCATCCAGCTTTTTCCACTAAAGTTAATTTGTGAGATAACTATATAATTTTTACTCATGTATTTTAAATGGTAAAACATGCATATTTTTCCTTTTTCACACCAAAAGCTTGAATGGATAAAGTAGTTTCCTATATAACATACAAAGGTCTAAAAGTTACATTTATTTGAACAACTGCTTAATATCAACGCTAAGTTATCAACCTTAGAAATTTTTTTCCCAATTCAGAAAATAGGTTTTAGATATTGGATGAAATCAAAGATGATTATCATATCAATTACTTGAACTACACAATAACGAAAGATGCAAAACAAAAAATGCATAATATGCATCGCAAAGTGACTGATAATATGCCTTTGCCTCAACAGCTTCACATACTCCTTTCTCTTTACAAGGCCTTCTTTCTCCTGTTCCTGAAATACAGACTCTGCAATTGCCTATTTCAGAGGAAGAAATTAAGGATGTGGTTTTCTCTCTATCCAAAGGCAAAGCATGTGGGCCAGATGGGTTTAATGCCGAGTTCTTTCAGCTTGCTTGGCCGGTGATAAAGGAAGACTTTTTGAAACTGGCCATTGACTTCCAAAATAATGTGGTTGACTTGTCACCTTTGAACCAGGCACATATCACACTGGTGCCCAAAAAACCCTCACCTTCAACTATCAAAGACTATCGTCCTATCAGTGTAATTAACACCTCTATAAAAATCCTCTCAAAGGTGTTAGCTAACAGACTCCAAAAGGTCATGCCATTCTTAATTGATCCAAAGCAGACGGCTTTCATTAAAGATCGATCTATTATAGAGTCTTTTCTGGCAGCAAGAGAGATGGTGCATCGGTTCCATTATCTCAAAATTCCAGCACTTTTGTTCAAAGCAGATTTTGCTAAGGCATTTGACTCCGTTAGCTGGACCTTTCTAACAATGATACTTCTAGAACGAGGTTTTCCTCCAAACTGGATTGGCTGGGTTCTTGCTCTCCTTAAAAGCTCAAGTTCCTCTGTGAAGGTTAATGGCTTACTCACTTCGGTGTTTACACACTCAAGAGGCTTACGACAGGGGGATCCCTTATCCCCCCTTCTTTTCTTGTTGGTGGTGGATGTACTACAAGTTCTTCTCAACAAATCACAATCAAGATGCCCAAACCCGATCTTCTTAGCACCAAAAACCTTGCAATTTGCTGATGACACAATCCTAATAATGGAAGCAAACCCGACCACACTTCAAGTTCTCAAATTGGTGCTACAAACTTTTGGTGAGCTCTCAGGCTTAATCCTAAACCCCTCGAAAAGTCTAGTTGTACCGATTGCTCTATCAGAGACTGAAGGAGATAGGATAGCTACCATCATGGGTGCACCTAAAGGTTCCTTCCCACTAACTTACTTAGGTTTCCCTCTGTCCTACAAAAATCCTCCTAAATCCTCCTTCCAACCGATTCTTCATGCTATCCAAACCAGACTCAGAGGTTGGAAGTCCGCTTTGCTCTCAACAGGAGGAAGGTTAGTACTGGTAAAAGCAGTACTCTCTGCAATGCCGGCGTATTTCATGCAAGGTATTCGAGTACCTGAATGGCTAATAAAACAGATTGATCGAGCAAGGAAATCGTTCCTATGGAGAGGTGACAAGAAATGTAATGGTGGCCATTGTTTGGTTAATTGGCAAACTGTTACATTACTGAAAGAAAATGGCGGTCTTGGAATTATCGACCTGCGATGTCAAAACAATGCACTTCTTTGTAAATGGGCACTGCGTCTACACTCTAATGCAGATAGTCTTTGGAACCAAACTATCTCTGAACTTTATGGTTGTACAGATCCAAACCAGCTTATCCTCTTGCCGATCTCTTCTGCCCTAAAACATATCCTTACCATTTATATGGAGTGCAAACCTATAATTCATTTGGTGTCAGATCCATGCTTCTCAGTGGGAAAGTTTTACAAACTGACACATAATACAGGGATAGTCTCTGATTATTACTCCATAACTTGGTCAACTAAAGCTCCTTGTAAGGTACGCTTCTTTATCTGGCTTCTCCTTCGTGACAGGCTGTTGACACAAAACAACCTACTACAAAGAGGTTGGCCAGCACCTTCTGCATGTCCTCTCTGTCAAAGTACCCCCTTTGAGAATGCAGCGCATCTCTTCTCTGCATGCATCATTGCTAAGACAGTATGGACTAGAGTCTTCTCTCACTTCAATCTCCCTACTTTCATTTCAACTCTACAACCTTACACTGACTGGTATTCAAACAAAGTCAACATTCAGAGTACAAGGAGGAAAGAATGGGGGACAATTTGGGCAGCTACGGTCTGGAACCTTTGGAAAGCACGTAATGCTTCTGTTTTTCAACAGACTTCAATTTCTATTTCTACTATACTTTTCAATATTGTGAACGATGTGAGGCTTTGGACATTGTACATTTAATTATGCTTTTGCTTTTCTTTATGAGCTCAGCTCTGTCTTGTATTTAACTTTGTAAATATTTCTTTTATAATAAATTTTTGCTGTTGGCGTAAGCCAACCTTCAAAAAAAAATATGCATCGCAATAAAATCATGATTAGTAAGTTAAATACCTTTCTGAAAAATTACTATTTAATTATAAAACATTTTGAATTATTTTACTAGCATTAATATCATTTTACAATTATTTGAATTACAAGTGATTTATACATATATTTTTAATAAATTGAATATATTTTTGAAAATTTTTCGAATAACAAGTGATGTTCTCTAATCCAGCATGGTCATATATGCCTCATTAAGCCCAACAATATTGAATTGCATAAGTGGTCATTTAACAAACTTTTTGGGCTTTAATTTCAAAAATATTTTTTGAACTTGGCAGAATTTTATAAACGTACCAACAAATTAAGGTGACATTACTCATGCAAAATATTCACTTAAGATAAGATCGTCCTGACTAAACTCATAGCACAATTTTTATACAATCATGCAGCATGCTTGCGTGTCCATAAGCTTCAATTATATATACCTGAAGTTTACACAATAAGTAATTTCCATAAGCTTCAATTGCACCTGGAAATTTTATGGTTATTAATGTTGAGGGGTTTTTATCTCTGAATTTAATATTTTTTATTTAAAATATGACTAAAATAATGAAAAGGATTTATTTATTTACAAAATAGGATTTGAGGGGCTTATTTCCGAATTTGAAGATTAGAGATACTTATTTTAGAGTAGAGAAGATTAGAGGTATATTTTTTTTTCTAAGTAGAATAAATTTATATTATAAAAAAATTGAAAGGTTTTTTCCATTAGGCAGTTCAAAAGAAAGGATAATATATAATGCCTGCAACAATTTTGGATTTAACAAATATAAGAAAAATTTGCAATTATAAGAAGCTTAGGATTTGTGCGGACAACTACACCTAACAGAACATTTTGTTGGTACAGTAGAGGCCATTAAATTGCAACAAGTGTGGAGTTATATATTTCTTTTAAAACTTAACTAATCGGAGTAATAACAAAGAGAAAGTACTCCCTTTTTTTGGTTCATATCGGCAATAGAGCAAGTGAGCTTATGTATTCCACCATATAACTTTGCATGTTACCGACGGAAGGCTAAAAAATTTTAAAATGATAAAATTGAGGAAGAAATTTTAGGAGACTAATGACAAGGTCGAACAGTTTGAAGAACAAAAGGAGGCATCTAGAAAGGTACCATAATCGAAAAAAAAAATATGTCAAATATTAACGTATTAAATTAATCATAAAATCTTTGAGATTATAGAAATGCAATGTAATTTGAACAATTTTTTTTAGTTTTCATTCAAATTTAAAGGATAAAGATGTCAAAAAAGAAAGTTTGGAGTCCAATATAGCAGATTTTGAAAAAAAATCTAGACAGGACCGCCAATGCTAAATGGAACCAAAAGGACAAAGAGACTCTTGAACGAAGAAAGAGGAACTAATGAAGGTGCTAAATAATATCTTATTATAAAGTAAAACACGTAATATACAAAAGTTCAAATTAGTAAATTAATGCTGCACTATCTTAAGATACTTATGAATGGTATGTGTTATGCATTGGTCAGGACTGTGGTCCCCCACGTTGAAGGAACAAGTGATGACAATGGTGAAACTTGTAGAGATGCCTGAACAGGAAGAAGTTAGAGAGTATACCCTATGGGGCCCACTAGGACAGCCGCAAGGAGGAAGGGAGTTCGTCAGTTCAGACATGGTGGCAGGAGAGGGACAGCTCATGCCAATACACATGTAGATGTCTGGTCTGGGTCAATAACGCAAGCATTGGAGGTTGTTTTTTCACATTATATTTTGCCTCGGTGTAATAATTGAATTAATCTCTTTTGTCTTGGGATATTTTGCTTAATAATCTAGGTGCAGTGATTGATATGCTGTTCAACATAGATAGATAGCGATGAGAGAGATTGTTAGTTTTGTTTTGATTTTGCGAGAGAGATAGTTGAATGTTTGGTTGTACTTGCAGTAGATCCCTGGGATAATCTGGGAGATGTTGCACACTTTTGTATTTTTCTTTTCTGTTTTCAATAGAAAAGAGGTAGAGAAACCCTCTACTAGTTTCGAAAAAAGAAAAATTGTTATATGTTGCTTCTTAAACTCCACATTTATCCTTTGAATGAATTTTTTGATCCGATAAATAAAATCAAATTATATTATAAAAATTTTGAAAGGTTTGTTGCATTGGGCAGTTCGAAAGGATAAATATATTATTTCAATGCTTGCAACGATTTTGGTTATAGAAAATGTAAGAAATATATGCAATTATAAGAGGCTTAGAGTTTGTGTGGACAACGTCATCTAACATAACAATTTGTCCTACATAGTGTAGTTAAAAAAAATGACAAACCAAGTGGAATTAAATTGCAACAAGTGCGGATATCTACGTTTCTATTCTATAGATAACAGTGAATGCAAGTATAATCTGATCATTGTTGAACTTTACAGGTTGCCAAGAACCGGGAAAAGATAGAGAGAACAAGAGAGGTTTTTATATTGTAAAATAAAAAGCTCTTTTTTTTTATCCACATAATAATGAAACTCGACATAATAAATAATCGATCTAGATCAACAAAATAATGACATCTTCAAGACACAATATTAGGGAAGAGAAAAAACAGAGAGAAACTAAAATATGTAATCAAGAATTTTAATATGCAAATATGCAATTAGTTGGTGGCTCACTGATCGGGCAAAAACAAGTTTTAAAAAATAAACCTAGTTATCACTATGTTTTAAAACTTTTAAAAATAATTAAATATTTGAAACATGATATATAATACACACAGTCACACTTATGAAAAATTATTAAATTTTAGGTAAGTTTACACGTTAATCAAACAAGTTCAAATTTACAATTGTTCATATTTTAGAATTTTCAATAAAAAGTTGAATGGCTTAAATTATATGAAGTTTAATATATAACCGATCTATAAATCTAATTATATTTCTATGAACTGTTTTCTATTTAATTTTTTTTTTCTCTTAGATGGTTTTAAAAAGCATTGTCGAGATTGATAAGATATATAAAACATCATCAAGGATTTTAACCGAACAAAGAAGAGCATTTCAATTTATAAGATCGACAGTGTTAAAATGAAAAACGTCTAGTTCTGGAGAGAGAATTATAAAAGCTAAAAAATAATACTTTATATTGGTCCCTTTTAATTGAAATCTTGTAAAATAATAATCAAATTAAATGAATGTTCGCAAATAATTCAACTTACATTATGACTTCCTCAGTCCTTGCTAACTTCCAGTAATCAAGCTTCTCTCCAAACTACAAAGACATAGCTAAGCGCATTAACGGGCCTTATAAGTTATAACGTGAACCTAAATTTCACTACCCAACAGGCCCTCAGATTCTGCTCATCTGTTCACTACTCAACAGATTTACAGGCCCAGAGTATCAGCTAACAGCCTAACAGGCTTCTCTGAAAATTTAGTTCAATGCCCAATAATTTGTTTTATTTCTATTTTTGACTGTTGGGCTGTGTTGGCTGAAGCTTGACGCTTCTTCGGGAAGAAAGAGAGGAAAAAGAAAAAGAGAAACGACAAACGATGACGCTATAGAGAGTTTGCATTCAGACGAATCGAAACTTCCCGAGAAAGGTTTCGCGCATTGTCACCACCTCAGCTATACCTTTCTTCCATTCACATTCTGCACAGCTGAAAGTACCTGATTGGTGAGAATTATTAAATCATTGGATATGATCTCATCGATTAATTAATATGTTCATGGCATGCTGTTTCTAATGCAGGGATCGTGTGCTAGCTTTATTGTTGTTGCATTTTTCAAGAATTTAGTTACAAATGGAACAACCCAATAGTGTAAGCGGTGTTTTATTTATTCACGATTGAAACGCATGCACGATCTTATTGCTTTATTTGGGTTTATTTGATTGTTATTTAACATGGTTATAATCCAGGATTCTGATAGAGGTTTGGAGGAAGCAAGTGCTCAGGCTGGTAATTGCACTGATCATTAAGTTATTTTACCATTACAATTACTAAGAAGCTGAGTGTGTTCAATTTTCGTCACTTTATTTGTTCTTTACTTGTACCAGGAGGTGTAATTAAAAATGGAAGAGAGATCCTTTTCCAGGTGAATATTCTGAGACTCATGCAAATGGACATTTTGTTCACTCTCTATTGTGTTCTCTAATATTGTAATTTTGATCACTTGTAACTGATATTCTCCAAAGGGTTTCAATTGGGAATCCAAGAACAGAAATTGGTGGGAACATCTGGCCAATAAAGTTCTAGATCTTGCCAACTCAGGATTCACCTCCATATGGTTGCCTCCACCAACTCAGTCCCTATCCCCAGAGGGTAAAGTTATTTAAATTTTAATACAAATTTCGAAATAAATGACAGGTTTGTTTATCCTCTTTTTTATTGGTTAAGTGATACATCATTGATTTCAGGGTACTTACCCCAGAACCTGTACTCCCTCGACTCTTGTTATGGATCCAGTGACCAACTTAGGTCCTTGTTGGGTAAGCTCAGCGAGCATAAGATTAGAGCAATGGCAGATGTGGTAATTAACCACAGAGTGGGAACCACTCAAGGCCATGGTGGAGTATACAATAGGTATGATGGTATCCCATTGCCTTGGGATGAACATGCTGTTACCTCTTGCTCAGGGGGATTGGTAATTTCTTCACTTCTGTAGATGATCATAACTATTTTAAACTAATTTAGGGTAAGATCTTAAGAAGGACCAGGTGGGGAGGAGAGTGCAGCAAATTCCAGACACGCAACCACCCCAAAAAATAAAATAAAATGAAAAGGCTACCAGAATGTTTTTGGTGTTGTATTTTCCACTTCCCAATTTTTTCCATTTAAATGCTGGTAGTTGAGAAAGCTTCAGCTATTGTGTATAATTGTATATAACCATATCCACAGACAGTCTGGTCAAGCCCAGACCTGACATACTTTCTTATGTGCACACTCTAAGAAATATTACCTTTTGTCAAACAGTAGACTGGACTACTGTAGTATATTACCTACAGGTAAGTATTATATAGTTATTTCTATGTAGCTGTATGATTAAATTTTCTCATGGAATCTATGATCTGATAATCATCTTAGCCATAGAAACAAACAAAACAATTGCTCCTAAGTTGTATTTAACTCTTTAAAAGGCACTTTTCTCTAAAACAATAATAAGTTATATAACGTGTCGTGAGGTCAGACCTGCATGCATTTGAAAATGTATAGTTATCAAGCTTGAGTGCTTGATGTCTGTGTTATAATCAGTTTTACGTCTGCATAGGGGGATAAAAGCACTGGAGAGAATTTTGATGGGGTGCCAAACATAGACCACACCCAGTCATTTGTCCGAAAAGATATAGCACAATGGTTGATTTGGTTATGCAAGGATGTGGGTTTTCAAGACTTCCGTTTTGATTTTGCTAAAGGGTAACAAATGTAAAATATACTGATTCTTGGTGTATGACCTACTTTTGTAGCACATTTAAGGACATGAATATTGTAATCAAATTGCAGATATTCTCCGGAGTTTGTAAAGGAATATATAGAGGAATCTAAACCTATGTTCTCTGTTGGGGAATACTGGGATAGCTGCGAGTACAGTCCCACCGACAACAGCTTGAACTACAATCAAGGTATTAAAGGATACAATACTTTGTTTTATAACTGTAGTATTGAAAACATAGCACTTATATCCAATATTTTCATTTCTTATGCCATGCAGAAAACCTATAGAGTGACTTGCATCAAATTGAAATGGTTTCTTTTTTCTCCTTTATGTTTGCCTTAAAAAGCATTTACTCTCAAACAGACAATCATAGGCAAAGGATTATAAACTGGATAGACAGCACTGGAGGGCTCTGTGCGGCCTTTGATTTTACCTCAAAGGGTATTGTTCAGGTTTGAATCTGAATCTTTCCATCTAAGCATTATGTTTGCTTACAACCTATCTGATTCTTAGTTCTAAGTTCTAACCTTGAGGAAACGTGATTGATAAATAGGAAGCAGTGAAAGGGCAGATGTGGCGACTGCGAGATGCACAAGGGAAGCCACCTGGTGTCATGGGATGGTGGCCTTCGAGAGCTGTCACATTTATAGATAATCATGACACTGGTTCAAGTCAGGTATTGGTCTTGGTTTCTGTAATTATTACAGTCGTCTATAGCAGGGGCGGATCTAACAAGGGAAAAGCCCAGGCCAGTAGTAATTATCTTTAGGATTTCTAATTTCTAGTTTTCTTTTGGATTTCAAAATTTAATTTTAATGCATTAATATTCATTTTAATTAGGCTTCAATATCTATTTAGAAATAATATGACTATCTTCAAATTTGTGCCCATGCTTTGGGTTCCACCCCTACAGAATCTGTTGGCCGTTCTAGATGACAATAATATCTAATGACTATTACTGGCTGTTCATTTCAGAATCACTGGCCTTTCCCATCTGAACATATTATGGAGGCAAGTTTTCATTTATGTCATGCTGTTTGGTTTTGTACTACATTAATCTTTTCAATTACAATTCTAATGGCTGACAATACATTATCATTTAAATATATCATGCGTCAGGGATATGCATATATACTAACTCACCCTGGTATTCCAACTGTTTTCTACGACCATTTCTATGATTGGGGCGACTCCACCCATGACCAAATTGCTAGACTGGTACATGCCCCTTTCCTTTTGTTGTTCCTTTGTGGTGCAAACCAGCATTTATAGTACTAAATATCATGTTTTTTGGAAGATGGAAATTAGGAGAAGCCAAGATATCCACAGCCGTTCAACCATAAAAATTATTGAGGCACGACCAGATTTATATTCTGCAATAATTGAAGATAAATTGTGCATGAAGATCGGGGATGGCTCGTGGTCTCCAAGTGGCGATGAATGGAAGCTGGCTACCAGTGGGAATAGATATGCAGTTTGGCATAAGTAAAAGTATAATTAGTAATTATAAATTATACCATATTTAAAGTTGTCTGTTGCTCCTGGAAAAATACGTGTATATATTATGGTCAATTAGAGGTACAAAATAAAAAAATCCTGGTAGTATCAGAAAGTACAAGAAAGGTTTCTGAGATTTGTGTCATACCGATTACTGACATCGAATATCTTTTAATTCTAAGAATATGGGTAAGCGATGCAATGCAAGTATATGTTGTCTGCAATTGCTATTATGCTCGAAGGAAGAATAATAATAAATAAAGTAAAAAGGATGGGCAAGAAACTTCAACCCGTAGTCTCAATCTCTACTACTTATAAATGCATCTAGAGAAAGGTCACAACAAAAAACACCAAAGGGGTTCAAACAATTGTTAACATCAATTATAAATCATTGATCTGTGCAATCTACGGTTTAGATCTGTATTTAATTCTAAAAGGTCAGACTCTTTGACAGGAAAGAGTCACGGCACTAATGGTTTGTATCAAATTCGCGACGCTCCGCTTCGGGAGTTCGGAGTTCGATTCTCCGTAGAACACTTTTGTTATTTTAATTTTTGTTCCTCTGTGCGTTCCTTCTGCGCCTCCCTCGCCAATTCACCTTCCATTCTCAATTA
Organism: Rhynchospora tenuis; assembly: GCA_027725995.1. Classification (NCBI taxonomy): domain Eukaryota; kingdom Viridiplantae; phylum Streptophyta; class Magnoliopsida; order Poales; family Cyperaceae; genus Rhynchospora; species Rhynchospora tenuis. Next base: position 170,947,670 of record CM050888.1, read on the forward strand.
TAAATGCACCTAAAGAAACATTTCACTGCACAGATTCCTCCCCGAGCCCTAAATCTCTTTCCTTCTTCACCTACCGAGTGCATATATTCAATTCCTTTTTAGATACAAATAAAAATCCTAATTCCCTAATTCTTCTTTGCTGATGGAAATAATGTGCAGAAAATCTGAATTACTCCTTCCTCCATTCCTCCCATTCTACCGCTAGGGTTTGGTCTCCTATTGATCCAAACCCTCATCTCTCTCCCTCTCCTTTACGGCGCTGCCGCAAAACTGCTACTCGAGTTACCACGAAGTATTGAGAAAGTGGTGACGAAGACGAAGGCGAGCAATAAGCAGGCGACACTATAGAAATGACACGGTGCAAGCGGATCTACCCGGTTGCGACATTCGAAGGCGAGCGCTCGGTGGCGGCAGATTTTAGGTCCGTGTGAAAGCAGCTCGCTTGACGACGATCAATGCTAAGCCAACGCTGATGTGGTCGCTTCTTTTCCTGCCATTGTTTTCGATTACAGGTTCTTCTTCTTCTTCTTGCGATAAGAAATTAAAAGGGCAATGTATAACATTTCTGCATCTGCAATTTTGCTTTAAACTGACTAAAATTTAGGTTAAAATTTCAATTTGTATCTGATCAGAAATCGAATTTCTAAAGGTTCTAATATTTTGAACTACTATATTGTGATTTATTGGCAGAGGCTATCAGATCCATGCTTGATCACATCAACTCTGACCAATAAGGTTTTTATTTGATTAATTTTTCTCATTTCTTAGTTTAGCATGGTATATGATGGCTTATCATTGAAAGACACTTGTCTCTCTTCAGATCCATGGGCAACAAAGGCACATGTCCCTCTTCAGGTGAGCAATTGTATACACAATTCAGAACCTAAGAACCATAGAGATAAGTGGAAAAGAGAATAAGAAAGAAATTGAATTGTGTAATACATAAAGAAATTGCATTTTTTTTCATCATATCAGCTTCAGCAATACCAAAAGAAAAAGGATAACAAAGGAAGCAATAGTAACACTGGCAACAGACAACAGTAAATGAAAATCTCAAACAAGAGCACAAATCTTGAGGCACTATGTCTTCATTTTGTTTATATAATTTTTCTTTTACGATTATGTTTAGACAGATAGTCGCAGCGAAAGGCCCTTATGGGGATAACAGGAATACTTGTTCTCTTTGGACAGGTCTTGTTTGACGAAAAATGTTTGTTTTCTTCAAGTTCAGGGCTAGAAGAAGGTATCAACTCTCATATCTATAACTTATGCATGCCTAATCGTTTTGGTTGTGCTGAAAGCTTTTACCTATTCAGACCAGTCTTTTGCCAGTATGGATTTGAAGCTGACTGAAATGTACAGTATGACCAATGCAGTGCTGGCTCAGATTATCAGTATGTGTCTAACCCAGATCATGAAAAAAAGGTTTGAAGCATGGCGCCTGGGTTAGAGAAGCTCAATATACTCCCATTCAAGGTATTACATATGTCTTTTATTTTGACTTCAAATTTTTTTTTTTTCTCTTGGGTATTTTTATACTGGCTTTTTTTTTTTACTGATATCAGATTTGACTGCACCAACTGTACTAGCGGGTTATCTCTACTACTTATAAATGCATCCATTCAAAAGACGTAAACAATTGTTTACACCTCCCTAATGTCAAATGTGGATCATTGATTTTGTTAATCTAATATGATTTGTGGTTGAGATTTAACTATCTAGATTAAAGGTCGACCCTATATCTGAAACTGACTAGGCGGTGGGATGGTAAATTACTAAATTGTTTCGCTCCAAGAGTTTCTTGTGCTGCGAGCCGCATCCTAATTCTTAAAACTTTCTCCTCGAATGGAAAGAAAAGATACACAGATTAGAGCAAATCTTAAAATCGTCTATTTCTTTCAACAGATATGAGCCGTCTTCGTCTCTCTCTGTCTCGCGTGCAGCTTCGTTCCTTCTCAGCGAGGTCTCTCTCCTCTGCTCTTTGCTGCCTTATCTCAACGATGTCCTACCTCACATCTCATCTCAGGTATCAAGACTTTGATTTAGTTATTTTTTATTTTACTAGCAGCAGTGCCCGCTCAATGTGCGGGTAATTTTTTATTTTTTATTTGATATATTTGAAAAAAAAATTAAGACTTGTGGTATGTTTCTTTTTTTTCTATGTGAACTTTTTTTTGTTCTTAAAAGAATTGCGCTACACATGATCAAATAAAGCTTTTTATTATCAAATGAACTTACAAACTTATCAAAGTGGATTTTTTTTCTGTATATTTTACTTTTGTACACATACACAATAGAATGCAAAATACAAATAATAATTTGAACAAAAATTCAGATTTTGTAAAATAAATTACTGCAAACAAGTAAGTTTGCGCATCCAGAATTTGTTGTTTCCAAAGCAACATCAGACATGCTTAATGCATAAGCTCACAGTCCAATTACATTAACAAATTTCTCAACCAATATTGAAACAAATGATTCGACAGCCATTATCATAGTAAAAGTACAAAATGTATAGATGTGTATTATCACATACCACCAACTACCCATAAATCTGATATCATGGTTTATCAGCATTTTTACAACAAACAAAAAAAAGAAGGATCTTCTTTTGAGTCTTCAGCTTGCTACTGTGGCCTCATAGTCTGAAATGGTATCCTGTTCCACTCTTGCAGGAGCCATTTCTTCAAGCACTTATTGATATCGTCATTCATCTGACCTGTCTAATAGTCAACAAAACTCTTGATTAGTAATTGTGATTGTGATGACAAGGCCCAATTCAAAAATAACTTTCAGATCTAGCCTAGTCTTACAGCCTCTTAGAAGCTGTCGACCAATGGAAAGTATGAGAATAAATAGGATTGTTCCATAGGGTCAAGGCAAAGAGTATACAGACAAAGAGCAGATGCATATGACTTGCAAATCATTATCTTCAAAACGCCTCAATTTGACATGTAAATCTAAACACCAGTCCTATACTAAAAAAGCAATATCATGAAGCCAATTATGATATACTTTCAAATCTAGTTGTAACAGATAGCACTTATCTTGTAAAATAAATAAAGGCCAAAAAGAGCTCACATTATCATCATAGAACTTGCACACATCTGCGAGTATCGGTCATGAGAAGCGCGTGCCCATTATGCACTGGGTTGCGAAGATGAAATGCTAAGACAGCATTCGCCCCACGTTTCTCGAATTCCTACGCAGCTGAGCTGGTGATAGCCTATAATTATCCAGGCCATCATTGTATTTTATTGGTTCGATCACTTCGAAGTCTCCACCAATCAGCCAGTTACCTGTCATGCAATGTGCCTGAATTTAGTACCAATGTTGTAATCAAAGTATTTGGTCAGGGATGTGAAAGAGGCAAAGAATAAAAATAGAAATGAACTGGAATACTTTATGCTTTATATCTTCATCCCTTGAGGGTTTTTATTTCACCTGACCAAATAAAAATAAAAATACCCCTGGATAGCATTGACAGATTAAACACAAAAGAAGAGAAGGCACTTTACGAATGCCATTTATTTTGATGTTACCAAGCTCCCAACTTTTTTAACAGACCTTGTTTAGCAACTTAATGTCTGATTTTGATCCTTTAAAACTATACCAAGACAACCACGGCTGACACACACTCTCTAGTCGGCACTGAAAAGGATTTTTGTATTTAAGTACACTCTCTTCAATACAATTTTTAGACAAACAAGTTTAATATTGTTTCAAGTATTTTCACTAAAACTGTTGACACACATTATCTGATGACCCCATGCTCCATCCTATATCATACATAGATCCTACCACATTCAGTTATAAACAAAGAGATTGCTTAGATGGTGCTAGTCACAAATAACAAGCACAACATAAAGAAGTTAGTGCATAATTAATAATTCCGTAAAGAGAAAACTGAATTATCATATCATAGTTATACATACAAAATATAAAAGTGCAAAACTGTCAACCAATATCCGTCTTATAGAAAGTAAAATTCAATTGCATATTATTATACAATAGTACTTACTATGTAAGACAGAAATGCCTTGATGGTTTGCCACCCAATAATAAAGAAGCCGTTTGGTTGAATTCTAGACAGATCTGAAATAACCAAAAAAATACATAAATAAATAAAATGTCTTATCCAGTACCTGTAAAATCAGATTTCTTACACTGTAGACCATGAATTAATGATCTAATTGAAGCATAATGACTACACAATTGTTTTGAAATTGAGATAAAAATATCATTATTTTTTATTTCACCTTTTATTGCAATAACAATGTACATACAGAAAAGATGAAATATAATAATCATGGATTATAAAAATAAATAGCCTTCTTACAAGGATTTCCAATATCAGACTTATTAAAAGAAATTACAACCAATGAAAGGTCTTACCAGTTAGTCAGAAGCATCAGCAGATAAGATGAAGTTATGATCCGTGTGATAATCCTTGTACGCAGATCTACTCTAGAAACAAGAGAAGTAAACATGAAACAAAAAAAAATATGTTAAAATTCCTTGATAATACAGTAAAATTTTATGAAAGGCAACATAAGAAATTCAATAAATCTTCTGAGTATGATAATTTCTCCCTTGCTAGAACTTTGTATTCTCATTCCCAACATACGAAATGAAATAGAAATTAAGTAAAAAAATAGAAATTGAACCAGAATCTATCTTTTCTCTCTTGGAACTGGTTCAACTTCAAAAATTTCAGCAGAAAGTAAACTGGCACAAAAAATCCCCTCTAGGTACCAAATTTTACTTGAAATATCTATTTGCAAACAAAAAATAGTTTCGTGTGAAAATTTAGAACAAGATTAAAACAATTAACAAATAAACAGTCATTAAAGGACAGGTAATAGAAGGGAGAGGAGGTCCTATTGTACCTCAACAGTGCCAACCAGGATCAGTTCGAAGAAGAGGCATACACAAAAGGAAATAGAGTGGAGCCAGGGTAGGATTGTAGAGAAATGCACGGTTTAAATCAAGCAGTAGATAACAAAATTATAAGAAAGTTTAAATAGGAATTGAGTTGTAGGAGCGGGATTTCAGATTTTGAATTTCAAAATAAAACTTAAAACGATGCATACCTATTTCGAATTTCATCGAATTTTAAATTTCAAACTGAAAAGAGCGGTGCCGAGAAGGGGGACCACGCCAGCTTTGTTGCCGCCAAGGAAGATTGTATGCGCCTGCTTCATCGGGCGGCTCTTGTTCCACACCAACAGCGATCAAGACACGTGGCAGCCTTTTCTTATCAGACCAGCCGAGAGATGGGAGCTTGCGGCCTTCACCTCGGTGCTTCAGGGTCTAACGTCTCTAACCGGTGGGTCCCACTAAAATAAGGGAGGTCAGCGAGGGAAGGCTGGTCCGGTGGCGATCCTTGCGTCGTTGGTTCGTTGGGTGGGGGTGGCGATCTTTCATTCGTCGGCTATGCCTGGGTTAGGGTCTACGGAGAGGGACGGTTATGAAAGAAAAAAGAGACTTGAAAAACAGAGGCGCTGAAAAAATTATTGAAAAATCGAAAAATTAAAAAAAAAATTAATTTGCGTTAGCGAAGGCTCGAACCGGACGGGTAAAATAAAATTTGGAAATCGGAGCGCTATTTTCAGATAGAAGGTCAGGAGCCGATTTAACTCTTCATTTGGAGATATCTAGTACGTTAATTATATTATCAACGGTTCAGATCACAAATTGGAGAGTTGGATACACACTTGGTTTGAAGGTTTACACCCTTTGATTGACGCTTTTATAAGTAGTAATGATATGAGCTACTTATTTGTATTTCATCTAATTTTAGTTTCCTCATCTGCCCATTCTGTCCCACCAAGTGCCTCAGCCTCTTCTCAGTGTGCCCCTCTCGACGCTGGTCTCCTCCTCTGTCAGTCCCTCATCTCAATTGATTGTGAAACAAGAGAAGAATATCAGGTATAAGAAGGCAGCGACTCTGAGCGACGGCGGCTCCAGCTACCTCAAAGTTCTCATCCAAGCCTGCTCCCCCTACTCAGGCTGGTCGGTGCATGTCCTCCTTTTCTTGTAGTTTATATTTTCTTTTCATTCTTTGAGCAGGTGCTGATAATTGCCATTTTCTTTCTCAAGTTCTTTATTGCTTGGTTTTCTCCATTGTTAGAAGTAGGCATTGGAGATTGGTCTGGATTTATTGACAAAATTCACGAAGTTGTACCAACAGATCAACATACAGAGCTTGTTCAACCTTAAGCGCTTGATTAAGAATATTGGTAATTTGGTATCGCCCCAAGACAGGTAATTCATCCCTCAACAGTATCCTTGAAATCAATTTTTTTTAACTTTTGGTATATTAAATGGATCATGCATAATCAGCAAAACATGTGGTCGTTCTGTACAGGTACTTAGCCTGATTATATACGGAAATAGTATCTAGATTCTGGAGACACACTTTTGATTTGTTTTACTTAAAAATACTATGCTGAATCGCTGATAGATAGTAATATATTTGACCATTTTTTTTGCCAACAATGGATCAAAGGTTGAACCAGTGAAATAAAGAATTGCAGCATTTTTATTCATTGCATCTGTGCGTGTGTCTGGATCGACAGGAATAAGTGTTCTTCCGGGATTAACTTTTCTTTCCAGATTAAAACTATCCAAACACTCAGGAATAACGTCGGAAGAACATTCTCTTATGGGATTACTTCCAGCACAGAGTTAGAATAAAAATTTAGAAGAAGGGGAAAACAATAAACTATTAGCTGCTTTCTTTTTTTATTCATTTTGTAACGCCTAATTTTGTGCGCATCTGCCTTTTTTAACAGATTTGATGATATGTATTTTTCTTATTTGCATATATTTGTGCGCAAATTTAGTGGCCCTGCCTTGTTACATCTGCCTTTTTTTACCAGTTTTTCAACTTTGTCACGAAAATGCCCCTGCCTTGTTTAATTTCTGACGATAATTTTACCAGATTATTGCCCACAAGTTTTCCTTTTTTTTCAGACTTAATTTCTTACTTGTTCTAATTGATGGCAAATTGGCAATTCATTTATGAGATTTATTTTGCAATATATGATTTTCTAGATTTATTTTCTTAACTGATACCAGATTTGTGAGAAAATGAAACAATTTTTTTTTTCTATCTACATATGAATCTTTTTAGACAGTATTTATTTTTTATCTACATTTGATAGCGTCAATTTTTTGAATCTTTATATATGAAAGTTTCAATTTCTTTTCCTTGCAATAAAAGTTCATGTTTTAGAGTCTGTCGCTAGAACTAGCATGTTGTGTTTGTCATGGCACTTGGTAAAACAGCAAAAAGTAATTGACTTATTGAAAGAAGTGTCATAAGATTATTTAAATATACAAATTGGCATATGCTTAATTTCTGCTCAGTTCATATAAATTTGTGTTAGTTTAAATTATGTTTGTTTGTTTAATGGTTGAAACTATTAATGCGTGTTAGTTTGTTTAGTCACTGATGAAAAAATTAGTTTAAACTTTAAACTTTAAATTATGGCCGAACTTTATTGTTGCATAAACACATGCTGTTAAAGAACAAGATATGAGAGAGAAAGTTTCAATCAAAATAAAATTGTTTATTAAAAGTTTGACCAACTGTGTTGGATTCCCACGTTCGAGACAATATATGAATAACTAAATCCGAAACTCTTTGTATAACAAAAATGGAAGATACGCAAGAGTAGCAAAAATGATTTGCAGCTAATGTAGTGTAATTTATTTGTTCAACAACTCAACTTGAATCTAATTAAGAGAGAAAAGGTATTAATTGGAAATGAAAAATTTGAAGCTCTTTAAGGAGGAAATCAATAATGATATATATGTTCCAGCTTACTTAAATTAAATTCGGCTCGAGGAAGGTAAGATATGGAGATCATTACATCTAAATGTAAGGAACGCATCTGCGTATTTGGTTTTGATTATTTGTATGGAAACCGATTATCATTACCATTTAAGAGGTGAGAGAGAATGGAAACGAGCGCAGTGGAAATTTGAATATAACAAAGTTGGAAAACAAAGGGTCAGATGGAGCTTGCGAGTTGCGAAAGGTCATTGCTCAATTCAAAATTTGATTTCCTGTTTGTACAAAATAAAAATACATCAATCCAAATAGGAAAGACTGGTCAGCGACCGACAAGTTGTAAATGCCAATATAAAAATATGTGCTATTATCTTTAAACACTATATCTGAAGTCGAAGTATCACAATTAAATGAAATCGTCTACAACAAAATAATTTCAGACCCTTAAAATAATTTTACCTATATATACAAGACATTATTAGCGCCGAAGGAAAATTTGTATTATTTTTTATATTTGAGATAATATACTATTATGTAAAACTTTTAATTGAGAAACATATTTATTTTTGTAAATTTAATTTTTTGAGTTGTTCAATGTCTTCTTTTATTGATTCTATTTTGTTTAATCCAATGAATACTAGAGCTATCTTTAGCGCTAATCAAGACAACATTGATCTTAAATATTGAAAATGGACAATATATTTATATCAAAATAATATTTTCACATATTAAAGTTCGCCCGCACATTGAGCCCATTTCACTTATAAAACCATGTGCCAATATCGACCCGGAAGATGGAACATGCACCAAAAATGTTGTCTACTGGGAAGTGCTACGAAAGAATTAAGGTAACGAAATTTCATTTTAAAAATATTTATTTCTCTCATTCTCACTCACACATGCACTACAAGTATAGAACTATCTTAATTTATTTATTTATTAATTATTAATTATTATTTTTTATAAAAATAGGTCTCCGTCATCAATGTTCATTATAACTGGGGAACAAGAGTGATTCAAAATATTATCATGTTGTATTATTTTTTTTAGACAATATACTTTTACGTGAAACTCTTAATTGAGAAATATTTTTGACATCGTATTATTTTTTTTATTGTTCACATGTCTATTTTATTGATTCTATTTGTTTAAACCGGTGAATACTACTGCTACCTTCAACACCGATCAAGACAATGTTAACCTTAGATATTGAATATTGAAAATGGATAATGTATCTGTGTCAAATAAGACATTTTTATTCACATATCGCATATTAAAATCTGCCCACACATTGGATGGGCACTGCTGCTAGTTGTGAATAATGTACAATAGTTTGCTGGAAACACTGAATGCATGCAAGGTTATGGTTGAGCTTGGGTGTAACAGTCAGCTTATCTGAAAAATGACAGAATAATTTAATGAAAAACATGTATATTGGTCCACTAGAGATACCGTGTCCCAGATGAGCATACCAAGCACAAGAAATAGTGAGATCAAAATACTGGCCGGGCGGGCCGGGAGTGGTTATTTGGTATTATACCATGTTCAATACTTAATCATGTATAAGGTAGCATTAACATTTTCAAAAGAGTTAATTACTTCCTGTCTAATCGGTTCCACGTCCAATTTTCGTAACCCCTTCCATCGTCTATTTTTGCCCTTTCTTATATTTATTCAAAGACACTTGACGACTTTTTTTAAACTAAAAAGATTTCGAACTTAAATTAAAACTAAGAAAAAAAAATTAAGAAAACTTCTCTCGTATGGTTTTAAAATTACATCGTTTGATCTAATTTAAAATTATTTTAGACCTTAAAATCCAATCTCTAATGCGATACCCTTCCCTCTCTCTTTCATTGTTGATGCGACGGTAAGATCGCATTTTACAATTGCAAGTCAACTGCTTGAACAAATAAAGATGCTCTAAATTTGAGAACGGTTTGGATTTTTGAACACTCGTGTTATGATTTTAATGCGAAACAAAAAGAAAATATAAACAATAAATAAAAAGTTAAAGAATTTTCCCAAAAGGAATGGAATAAAGTATTGTTATTTGTTTTGACCGGGTGCACTTGAGTTGATTCCCACGTGTAGTGCTTAGTCCTTTTAAAAAGGAGATGGGAAAGATGAAGGCATAGGAGAGGCTTGGAAAAAGTCAAGAGGGACGCATAATTCCTGCTGCATGCTCATCATGAGACTTGCTATCAGAGATCTCTCCGCCCCAGACAAATTTTTGCAATTACGTCTCATCCGCCTGTATTTATGTCTGCAGTCTGCTCTTATGCATGCTTGTAGATTTTATGAGGCTTGTGTTGTGTGAGATACCCTACTCATGAATATGCACTGTATAATGTAGCCGAAGGAGCTTGTTTGATCCGTTTTTGTTCAAATTATAATTGTGATTTACAGCTACATTCGTTACAGATTAACCAGTATTTTGTTTGTGACAAGTTCTGAATTTCGCGTCCGTTTAATAAATTCAACTCAATAAAATTAGACAGATGATTTTAGTATGGTTCCGGTGTCTCTCTTTTAGTGTAATAAACGTCGCAATTTAATTTTTAAAACTTAAAATTAAGCGTTTGAATCGAATCATTGATTTTATTCGGACTCAATTTGATGTTTGATGGAGAGATTGAAAAATAATCATATAAAATATTTATTTTTCCTAGTCAACTAGACACGATCATTTTTCTACCTAGCCATTACAAATAAATTCTTATAATTACAAAATTTTATAGGAATACATCACTTACTAAATTAAATAAGATCAACCAGTTTAGATCGCACGCTTAAATTCTAAATTTTAAAATAAATATTAAAACAATAAAGTTGTGAAACTTGTGTGGGAACTTTGCTCGTTAATATAATATTATCTGTTTCGACTTTCGAATTCGATCCAATTTACATCCATCAGCAAAGGAGGTAGCTAGGCAAATATTCTGAGAAGACATAAATACAAGCCGTACGATTACTAAACTACATTGTTTTTTTGTCGCTAAATAAAAAGCTAATTGATCTTAACAGCTTTTGTTAAACACTTCGGAAACAAATATATCAGCATCTCTATAGACTATAGTTCAAATCGGTTATTGTATCAAGTCCCCAATTCTAGTTACAATTCTTCTATTTTCTGGCGTCACACTATCAATCTATCATGCCTTCTATACTAAATTTTTTTCCCCTCATATACTGCGTCTCCGATCTCAATTAGTTTGCACATTAATTGTGTGACAGTGGAATATCATTCGACCTGATAACTGCGTCATTTACGCAGCCGTATTTTACGAAACTGAGTATTAAACAGTGACACTAAACACTATATAACTGTTCATAGCCAATTGGTCATATATACGAGACATTGACTCGAATAAGCCTATAAAAGACATGTTGGGCTTGGTCAGGATATGTATTTGTTGCATAGCAAATAAATGTTTTGAGATGGAGCAATCGAGAGCTGCACACCGACTGCTACGGATCCGCTCAATTTATTGCATTCGTACTTGCGATGCTATCATGCTAAGCTATCTCACCGGTTTGTTTTTGTATCAACAGTAAAAGATGTCTATATTTCGACAATCATCTGCTGGAAAGGTGAAAAACATCATCACTGCCATCAGTTCATAACTTAATTAAAGATCGTTACCTGGATAATTATTCTTTAAGTTCTGTTGAAGAACATGCCTATATATACCTAAGCATGCACGTTATATACGGTTATTTAATTCACTTTGATCCATCAAAAGAAAATAAAAAACATATTTTTTTTAATAAATTTTATGAACTGAAATTCAAATGAACAATATCTATCAAATAACAGAAAGTTATATTTAATCTTACTTTAAATTATATATAATCTTTCACATATGGATGTGCCTGGCAGGAAATTAAGGATCCGGCAATTCCAAAAACAAATGTAGAGTGTTCTATTATTATTATTATTATTATTATTATTATTTTGAGAAAACAGATGTAGGGATTTGGAATTAGAAGACAGTGTGGTCCGGTCGTCCAGAGCTCTCATTTTCCGACCAATTTACTGCTCCCCTAAAAGGTATCCTAGAAGAGTTTGTTTGGTCTTTCTATAACAACCTTGCAAATAAATTGTGTGTAGCAAGTTGAGAACGTAGCTGGATCTTATAATTCCATTAGTATAGGAGGTTTGTCAGATGCATTTACGTATCTTCATACCAGAGAATCTCAGAGGGTGCTGTGGATATGTAATTGTGTTAAATGAAAGAGGTGGAGTGGAGAGTATAATATGTTAATGTACAATCAGAGACAAAAGGGGAGAAATTTCAATGCTTTTTTCATATGCTTTTGATGGCTTCCCACCTTTTGTTTTTACAACAACTGAATTACTAGTGTATTAAAAAGGTACTACACTGGGAGAATGAACTTTTGCAATTAATGTTACAATTTTGCTTGGTTGTTCAATCGGACAAGTGTGCAGTTAGAAATGTCCCTACTTCATAATTACCGATTATCAATTAAATCACTATGAATTGCGTTCACTGAGATAGTGGGCAACTGTAATTTTATACTCGCTCCCTTTGCAAATTGCAACACTAGTTCAAAAGGTTTATCAATGCGATTTTACGATATCAATTATCAAAAGAATGAATAAATGATCCTCTACTTTTTGATATATAATGTTTTAATTTAATGATAAGGTCCCATGTTTAAAGATATCACTCTCGTTTTTGCATCTTACTGTTGAATCCGTTCGCTGAAAAAACTCTCTGATTATCTGTCTAAATACCATAATTATCATAACTAAACAAATTATGTTGTAAGCTTTACATATTTTCTATATATTTGAACGTATTTAGTACTCACTGATAGAGAATTTAAACTTTGTTCTTAGACAGATTGCATTCAAATTTTACAAATCGATCTTAATTGACATTCTTGATCATCATTGATCATGTCACCAAGACTCGTTTTGCAACTATTTCATAGTCTTCAAGAAAACCAAATTAATCTCGCTTCGCCATTGATCATGTCTTGACTCTGGTCGTGTCCAGATTTATCCGGATCAACTTGTCTGCAAAAATGTGTTAATTAGCCTCTTGTTCGTTCAAAACTTCAAGTACATTCCTATTTGAAATTACTGCACATGGGTGCCGGACTGCCGGTTGAACATTAATGAGATGTAAATGAAAAATAGTAATTGAGAAATAAAATGTACAGAAAGGGAGTCGAGCGCAATGGTGAGAAAGAGAATTTATTGCTGCGAGCACAAATTTTTCCCTAGTGCGAACAGGTTATCATTGTTCCAATTCGTGGGCCAGACAGTACAAGCCCATTAAATTTGAAGGTGGTGGTGCCACAACCCCACGATCTCTTTTCTGTTGAATAAATGGTAAATTAAACTGAGGTTGACGCGGCCTCCGGGGCTATAGTGTTTCCCCCCCTTTAATTTTCTCTCTTTTAAACGTGAGATGCACGAAATTTTTTTTTTTAAAATTATTATCAGTGACTCTCGTTGATTTTGAATACGTCTTTCACATAACAAACACTTCTATTTTTTAGGGCTATTAGAAATAATTTTATAAGTTTTCCGATATGAATTACCATGCTTCTAGTAAGAACTTGTTTTTAAAATTTCCCCGTTGTTTTCGGCTACAAATGAGCTTCGCACGCGGATCGCGAGTGATGCAAATGTCGCTTCTATTAGGCCACACATAAAAATACTTTGAATTAAAAGAAAATCTATGTTGCTAATTTCAATCATATGGGATATGTTACTATTAGATGTGTAGTCATATATAAATATGGAGTATATACATGATAAATTCTTTCTTTCTTAGAACTGCATAGACATGATAAAATTAATATAAGGATCGCATCATTTACAGAAGTAATATATGGATGTGGTTTTACAATTATCCGATTCATGTCCGTAGCTGAAAAAAATATACTATCTTATCCGTAGTAGTTATGTATGTGATCCGTTTTCATTCCTAATTGAATATGATACAAAATGATTAATATAATTACTTCTCTAATATTATAGAGAACACTTTTGATTTATTAATACTTAATTTTATTAGATATTTGGCTTAAAATAACAATTTGATTAATATATAATTAATATAATAACATGATATGATAGTATTATAGAAATTAATCTTTTAATTTTTTTATCGTAATGGTTAATATAATAACATATAAATATATAATTAATATAATATTTTTATGTATGATCACATACTATGACATATTACGTCAAGCCTATTGTTTGGTTGTTTTATTTATATCTATTAGTTTGTTAATTTAAATATATCTATATTCGTATCCTTATCTAACAATATTCGTATTAATTAATTTTCTAATCGTATCTATATACGAACATATCCTGCATATTTGTATCTGCATCCGATCCGTTTTCACCCATAGCGTGGAATAAGGAACCAAATTCGGACATGCTAGTTTTCTATGTTTTTTCCTAGCTGCCTTTCTTCGGGAATTGCTTTTCGCACGGGTTCAAATCAGCAAAACACGGTAAAATTTTATGAAATGACAAAAGTACCCTATCTAAATTGTGTCCAAAAGCATATCTCTCTACTTCAGTTCGAACAGGGTACTGCACCAATCTCATACGCTAGAAGCTTTGAAGTTCTTGAATAGAGAGGTGAATATTGGATTATTTGGTTACAGTGTTACACCAATCTTTAAGGGCTTTCTACACAAATGCCAATTTAACTAAATAAATTGGGACTGAACCACGCCCTTGTTGACGATAGGTTGAGACAGAGTGAGAACCATAATAGACTCGATCGAGAGCCAAGAAAGAGAGAGAGACAATAGATGGTTTCACGAGAAAAAGGGAAATGCTCGTTTCAATGCGCAAGAGATAAGAGCATTTTTGTCATTTAAAAAATTTTGACGTGTTTTGCAAATTAGAGCCGTGTAGAAAGCAACGCCCGCCTTTCTTCCTTACCATCAAAATTCCTTCTTGAAGCATAGCCTCACTAAACTTCTAGCTTATGTCTAATTTGCAGGGGAATCATAGGTTCAGATATTTTGAAAATGTTTGAAATTTAATTACATTATTATGATTACACATATCCATTTTTCCTTTATTTTAATACTATTGGTGCAGAACAGGCAAATAAACAAATTATGTCAAGTATGCGTGATTGTGTGTCACATATAATTTGCGATACAATTTATACAACCAACTCATTTTAAAATTTTGGATTAAATTGTACTATCTTTTTTATGTTCGAAGTAATAATCTTTAAAATCAATCGTATATATTTGTATGTTTTATGGTATCCGCCCGTTTTTAAGCAGGTGGTTTCGTCCAGAAAATTCCCTTTGTATGAGAGCCTACACACGAAAGGCACAGTTAATCACTGCTGATTTATCGTCTCCATCAATCCCTTTCCAAACCCTAGCACCTTTTTTCTGAACAACCAGACAATCCAATCTGCCCCCCCAAAGGAATAGCCTCTATGAAATTAATAGGGTTTGGGGTTAAAAGCGCATTTAAGCGCCTCGCACCCAGAGAAGAGGGAGAGGGAAAGCGAAGCTACATGATTTGGTTTCAGCCTAATTAATTAATAATCAGGATTTGATGAGGTCGCATCTCCTCTCTTTTGTCAGGAGTTGAGATTTGGGTAAGAAAAGCGAATACACATGGTTATCTTTGCGTCAGGATCGAGGTACGAGTGGATTGTTCTGTATTTTTTGCAACAAGAAAGAAAATTGTGACATCTCTATTTAAACCCCTCATAAATCCAACCTCCATTAAATTCTGTTTCTCAATAAAACCCGTCTATAAAGTACACACAGAGACAACAACAATCCAATCTCCCAAGTCCCAACCTCTCTCTCTCTCTCTCCCTCTACCCTGTCAGCATACTAAAAACCGGGCACAAGGAGAAATTAAATGAAGCTCATATTGTGTCATGTGGATTTATCAAAGGGTTTCTAACAGAGTTCTTTGGCATTCTGTCCACCTCCCCTACTTAAAAAGTAAACCTAATTTGCAAGACAATCAAAGGTTATAGCAATGGAGGTGGGCATACTGCCAACAGTGTTCTGTTGGTTTCTCTTTGTTAGATCTCCATGGCAATTTCTCTTCAAGAAAGTTGCTCTGGCAACAACATAAACAAACTACAAAGGATTATTATTTCTACAGAAAGGTGAATATTTTCTTCTCATTTTGCTTTTCTTAATTCTACATAGCATTTAAGTTCCCTACTGAGGTTTTTTATGTATTTTAATCACTTCTGAGCTGCTATATAATGGATTTGATCATCATTAGATGATGGAAGTAACTGAGTGCTTTTGCATATATGCCTCATGAATCAACCACACTTGGCGCTCCATGATTGTTTTTATCCATAAAGGTACTATCTAAAGGCATGCTTCTATTTATTCTCCCCCTTATCTCTTTCCCAGACGTGCCCCATTTCTCTCTTTCATTCCTTATGGAGTTAGAAAGCTAGACAAGGCGTGGAAGGGAGTAAGAATCTAACCCTAGAAAAGAGGTTCCTTTTTTTTGACGTGGCAGAACCATCAGGTTCCTAGAATAGAAATTAATTTATCAATTGTATTATTCTTCTCTAATCTTAGTTGGTTTTTGATTTTTTTTTTTCCTTGGTCATTTTCTTTGAAATTGCTAGAGTAGTTCCTTTCTGAAATTATAGCTGGTACACAATTATATATATATTAGGCTGTATTCATAGGTGGTTCAGCAATCAAGATATTATGTATGATCATGCTGTTTTTGTTTTGATGTCTTCTGAGTGTATTGGAATCAAGATATCATTGAATTTGTTGATTTTCTTATTCTGGACAGTACCGATTGTAGTTAAATTTTTGTTTCTTTTATGGAATAAAAGAACATTTAAAATTTTATATAATTATGGGTATATATACGATGATAATGATAGTCTTCTCATGTTCTCTGGTTAATTGGAGATAATTTGGACTTGAAGATAGCATGATGGGAGTGTTAAATTTGAGAATGATGGTAACTTTTATCCTCTTGCTCATTCTTATCGTTGTGATTTGAACGTATTGTAGGAATATGCAAAGCGAGAGTATCAGAAATAATTTGCAATGAATAAAAGAAAAGAGTAAAAAGGGAACAATAATTCTTATTCCATTTGGAAATAACGATTGATTAATTTTATATTTTCTACCAAACATATTTCTAGTCTTCTAGACAATATTTGATAGAGAGATTATAAATTAAAGCAACGATTTATATAACTTTAACCTCATGTCAAACTGATATTAATAGTTACTTTTCATTTTTTTTTTCTGTTTTTATTCATACAAATGTGATCTTATCTCATGTAAGAAACTAAGAATAGTAGAGATTAGAGAATGAAAAGATTTTTTTTTTTCTTATTTATCTCCTGCTTCAACTTATTCTCGAACACAATTAATCTGCTCCTAAAATGCAAAAGTTCATTTTGTCTTATAATGAAGCAACATTTTTTTTCATGATAAATTGAAATACTAGCTAGCTACTTTGTGTTTTTTACATTTGATCCTTCCCCTTTTTTTATGTGCCCAACAGAATGCATAACTTTGGCCCTGTTTTGTCAAGAATGATCGAGAACTTAGAAGTGAATGATATATATGAGATAAAAATCAGACTGAAGTCTTCATGTTTTCGATAAAAACATATTAAGGGATATAATTACTTGGTTTAAATAATTTATCTAAACTGAAATTGTTTTTTTATTCTAGATATTGAATTGAATGGTTTCACTCTCTCTCTCTCCTTAACTGATCTGTTTCTGTTTGAACTTTGAAGATGTTTAAATGAACACAGTCCACTAGGGTTTGTAACTGGTCTATAATAATATATAATGGAGTAAAAGGATATTGCAATCATGAGGTACGATTTCTTTTTGTTACTCTTTACATCTTTCAATAAATGAGGAGTATATGTCGAAAGAGAATAAATGCATGAGTCCACCTCGTAGCAGACCTGGTCATGCGTTTCATGATTTCGGTCAGAGACCTCCTGTGCATGTCCACTCTGTATTTTGAAGAGCTGCTTAATTAGAGATCTATAGAGAGAGAGAGAGCATTAGTCTATATTCGGAGCGCTGCGGGCAGAAACCAATGCATCCTAGATTTGATTTCCTTCTAAGACAATGCATGTATACAGTATACTATTATCCGATGGACATCAGGAACCGAACCAAGACACTTGCATTGTATATTAATTCGAAGAAAAGTGAAACGAAAAAAAAAAAAGAAGGATTGCTTTCCTTAGTTAAACTGCAAAACAAGTAATTACTAATTATAAGCTGTGGATTAATTTGTGGTATATATATGATACCAATAACTTAATGATTCGATCAGACTTCTATAAATAGAACCTGAAAATTTAACTATTTTCTGTAGCGTAAAATAAATCAAATATTTCACAAAGTTTTTTAAATCGTTGATTTATTATTGTGATAACTGTTATATTTTATTTAGTTCAGTTTTGTTAATCTTATTTAATATATAATAGGTAATTTAGAGCTAGCCTAGCAAATGATTCAGGCTTTTTTGAGTTCCTCCATGTCCAAACGTGGGAGTTTAAGCAAATTCTTGATAAACTGGTGCCTTTGATTATTAGTTTCCTCAAAGAAAGGAAAAGGCCTAAAGCTCGGTCTCTTGGGTTTAGAGCCTAATGATAAAATGTAGACCATATGAGATGGTATCTAAGCATCTGCATTACTAGTACAGCTCAGATTGCTTTGGAAGTGTAAAAATTCACTCCTCGTAATACAGCTCAGTTTTTTTTTTTTTTGAGGGCCAGGTGAGCTCAGTTACTTTCTATATATAATTTTTATATAATTAAACAAACAGGGTAATTCCGATCACTAATAAAAAAATTACATGCATTTCGCCGTCAGTATATTACATACATAATGCATTTCGCCGGCTTTGAAAAGAATCGTTACATATTCACTCTCTTTTGAAGGCCGGCACTTTGTAATACTTGTTTAATTAAGAACTTCGTAATAATTGTATATAATTAAACAAAGTTCTTAATTAAATAAAAAAGGAATTAAAACACCATAATCCGTGTTAATTACTATTATACTGACACGTTAAAAGAGAAGAAAACATCACAACCTCAAAGAACTTTTAATGGAACTCTTCTAATCATAGCCCTCGCTCTAATCTAAACCGGTATCCACATGTTCATACTCACAATCATTACAAACCAAGAAAAACACAATAGCTTTGCACTCGAACTTCCCTCTCGCAGAAGTCCGAGTTTTCTAACTGTAAGAGATCAAAAACTTCTAATATTTTCTTAATTTAATTAACTATTTACAAAAGGTTCAGTCAGGCTTTCAATTTGCGACTTTCACTAATGTTGCGTTGTCCTATGTCATTAGACAAAAATTAGCTAGTTTCTTTAAAATATTATAAATTGCATATTTCTAGAAAAAGAATTAGTCATAGCGAATAACTGTTATGAGAATTAAAAGGGTATATATTTTACTGTAAAGATAAACCAAACATCTTAGGGGTCGTTTGGATGGCACCGGATTAGCTTAATCCCGAGAATAGCTTAATCCCGGACTAAAAATTTCATCCAAACGGAAGTGGACTAAGATCGGAATAGCTAATCCCAGGAATAACACTATTTCCAACAACACTCTTCCCAACAACACTTTTCTCTCTACTTTTCACACTTCCCAACGCTATTCCTAAACTCACCATCCAAACAACATTCTTAGTCCCGGAATAGCACTCTTCCCACGCTTCCCGAAATCTCATTTTTTCCTTAAATTTAGTCCCGGAATAGCTTAATCCCACCTATTCCCCACCCATCCAAACGACCCCTTAAGTATTGTATGGACATTGAGGTTTTGTTGAGAAACCCTTGAAATTAACCCAATCGTTTCGGAGGATAATTTAAGGCTTTGTGTAAGGTGAATTGAAGTCAACCATTGTTGTCCTACAAAAGCGAGACAAAAGGAAAAAGGAAGGAAAAAAAAGCTAATGGTAGCCTTGTTTCTTCAACGAAGTCCTTTTATACATGAACTGTTTCTTCTTTTTTAACTTCTCTTTGTGGACTTGGGCTCAACTCAGACTTTCTTCCTGACCTTTAAGAAGGCATTTTTTTTTCTTTTTCTTTGTTCTTTTAATTAATCTCTCTATGTTCTTCGAATTCATTTTTAGTACTGCTGGTTGTAGTATCCTGTGAAAAACGGGAAATTTTGCAAATCGTTACAGATGTATAATTTAACATCATATATAATTAACAGTAATTAACAAAAAGTCTAAACTTTATTTTTTTGCAAATCATATATAAATTAATAGTAATTAACAAATCAGTAATTAATAGTAATTTAACCTCAGTAAACCATTTTCTCCCCCAATTTTGCCCCCTTTTAAAAATGCATGAGATGTTCCTAGCTTAAGCATCGGATTAATTTCTTGTGGAAAATCAGAAATTCAGATTGTTCTTCATTTACTTAAAAAATTGAAAGGATAGAAGAAAAAGTTTTATTAGTAATTTAAGGAAACATGCAACTGTTAATCTGTTATCAATGAATCCGGTTGCTAATCATCTTGACAAATTTAAACAGTAAATGTTTTTATCGAAATGTTTAATTACTTTTTAAGTTAATGCTCCTACTTTATATAATTTGGGCCTATTGGGTTTACTTTAATTAGATGTGTTCACGATACAATAGTTGACAGTGAAGATGGCCCAGGTAGGAACTGATGCGAAGTAATTTTATATTTAACAAACAACAATAAATTAGTGAACCGGAAAATATTGAGAATCTATAGCCTCCTTTTGATTTATGATAAATTAGAAGTCAAATCTTCAAAATTGTTTTTAAATTTAAATATTTATAAAGAACTTTCAGTAGGATTTGAAACCTGTAACTTTTCGCATAAGATATATTATCTTTTAAAGCTACATCAAACGTTGGTTCTCTTTTTATTGTCATTTCTCTTTCTTTTACTAATCAAAACAAACCAAATTCACGAAGTCGAATTCTTGAAGCATGGTTCGATCGATTTTGACATCTCACCATTGTCTACGATTGCACATACAAAAAGAAAAGAAAGAAAAAAGAAAGAAAAAAGAAAAAAAAAAAAACTTAGTTTTGCTTCCTTCTTTAGTCCAAATGCCAGAAGATCCAAGTCAAGGAATATGGCCGTTGAGATATATATGTCAGTGGAAGCGATAAACACAAGTCTCTGGAAAAGGATCAACCAATTAATTTGCTATCCCCATTATTCGGCCACAGACAACAACAAAAGGAGTACTTTGTCCGTCTTTCTATTTGCTGATGAAAAGTAATATATAATAACACCAATAATATTGTACAATCTACATGGCACAGCAATGCACGGTACATAGGTAAAATATTACACGTCATGCGTCCCGTATGCTTTTTAGTTTTTACAACCCAAGCCCCCCTACTAATTTTCTATAAGTTTATTATTTTATCTAACTTCCAAAAATTCCAATAGGACCGTCAGTTTTGAAATCAACAGCTCAAATCAATCAGAGTCCAAGAGCAAAATATAAATTGGTACCTTTGTTAGGGTTTTATAGACCAACCAGAGTCTACAGAACATACCATGCTATTGCCAAGACGTATGTCAGGATTTTCATTATTTTTTGAGATTTTGGTGTCCACCTCTGTTTGGAAAGTTTCACACAGAATATAGAAAATCGTACTATGTTCGTCAATATTCTTTTTTGGTATGATTTTTTTTTGTCATTCATATATGTAATGTGGTCTATTGTCTACTAAAGTACTCGAGCGACACAAAATACTCTCTGTTATGCTTTGCTTTCTGTCAGTTACATTGCTATGTATTAACATTCTCTGGTTAGATACCTTTGAAACAGAGATGCGGTCCAGGTTCGCTTTGAGAAAAAGAAAAAGTTTGTCAAAACAAAGTTACTTGATAGCTCATAATTTTTAACTAAGATGGTAAACTTGATATATCTGTATGTAATGCAATGTAGCTTGGCATTAGCAATTTTCCTGTCTAGTAAGAAGGTATGTAAATTGCCTTTGTTTTGGAGAAATCTCCGCGAACCATTATCGGTGGTGTAGAATTCTGGACATGAATTTGCACAATTTAATTCTACTTCGTCTCTTGAAAGTTAATACCTTGAGTTTCGCTTTTTTGTCACAGAAATGCTCAAAGATTTATGGGCTGATTCAGTTGACAATGTAACAATACACCTATATAAAAAAAGGTAATTATATGGTGGACTGAAATTTTAAACCGGACTTAAATCTGGATCGTTCATTTAAAATTATGAAGGGATTTGGTTGATCATGATCCAAGCCCGATTTGAAATTTCAGTCCACCATAGAATTACCCTAAAAAAAAATAATAAATAAAAAAAATAAGTGCCATAGGCTTTGATCAAATAGTTTTCACGCAAGTATTCATTTGATTTCTTTGATTAGAATTAATTTCTTGGACTTTGTAATAACATAATAATTCCAATCAAATGAAATCCTGCGTGGAAAAAAAAAAAGTGATTCTAATCATGACCTTACTCTTTTTCTCATTTTCTATTCTTCCATTCTAATGTTTTTTTTTTTAAAAAAAAAAGATGACTTCCTTGCACAGAAATTTTCCTAGTACTTCCTCAGTTCCTGTTCTGATTAGTATTTTTCCAGAACTTCTCGTCCTAGATATTTTACTTAATTACTGAAATTTCTTAAATCCAATTGAAAAACAGAAAAAGGAAATTTTGTCAACATTATGTTCAGACATTATTAGAACTAGACGTTTTTTGGAACAGTAAGATACATAAAATGAATAATTTAGTTTTACAATACACAATAAATTATTCTACAACAGTACAAATTGCACAGAAAAATACATAAACAAACTAGCTAGTTTTGCATCTATCAATGACTACAACTCTCCACATTTCTATCTCAATATCAAGATTTTACCTTTCACATACCACGCCTATGTAGACCGTTAAACTTAGTCAAAATAGTCCATCTTCACATCGGTGACATCAAGCTGTAAAATCTCAGCTCTGCAACCTAATATTGATCCTATGCTGTTATTTGTTTTTTTTCCAATAAAAAAAGAAAAAACCTCCATTAGAAACTCATCAACACAAAATGTAGCTTTTTATGTCTAAACAAGACAACACGATTGTACCTAGGATGAGTGCGCCCAAGATCACCATGCACAAATTCTTTAATATATGTCCCTGCCAAAGAACACCATTGGAGAAAGCTGATAAATAAAATGTAAAACATTTTCTTCCAAAAAACTAACAAGTACAATACTAAAAATTGCGACCTGAGTACAGAGATGCAGTAGAAAATACTGTGTCGTTCCCTCAACTTTCCCAAAATTTAAAAGTACGAGACTTAACACAAGCAGTATTCAACCTATAATTAACCTCATAAATGAGCAGAGAGGACATACCAATGTATAACTTTACTGCGCTCCAGAGGGCTTCGTCTATGTAGAACTCGTATTGGAGTCTTTTGTGAGATCTCCTACATATCCAGAGAGAGAGAAGAGATATGTAAAAAGGAGAAGCAATCTGTTAAAACAAAAAAAATATTAATAATAATATAAACAGCCTAACCAAGTCCTTCATAGCAGTGAGATTGCCAACATCATCATCTGTCAATGGCCATGAAATCCATACAAGAGCAGCATATATTGCTTCTATTGACACAATAGTGATATTAAGGTCATTTGCATAAAAGTCTTTATAAAATTGTACCATAGCAGAATTTTTACCTGTTTCTCTGCCTCTCCTTCACGCATCAAAGTCCCATGCTTCAGCGCCAACTAACTTAAGATTCTTAACTCCAACCTAAAATTGAAAAATGCAAAGAAACAAAGTGATTTATTATAATTTCCAAAACAGCAGTAAATTCCTATACTTAATTTATGGGGCTTTCTCGAATAAGATATGGTTTTGGTTCCAGCAGGACCACATTGAAAGTGGATGCTTTCTTTGTTCATCTGCAAAAAATCGCTAAGTTCCAAAAAGTTAAACTGGGTTAAGGAACCTACTGGGTTAAGGAACCTCACAAGTTTCTTGTCTGTATGGTTAATCTTATCTGCAATTTTCTCAATTTCCGTGCTAGATGGTACAATGCGAGAATTGAAAACTTCAACTAAAAAAGGTCTGCCAGATCCCAGCATGCGCACCTGAATTTAAACCAAAAGATGTAAAAACGTCAATTTGACATCTAATTATTTCATTTGAAAGAACAGAAGATAAATTTGGATAGCAGTACATCAATATCTTCTCTGCCCGCCAAGTGAAATTTGTAGCCATCACCTTGACAGATTTGACGTACATTTTCACCAATAATTTCCTGCAGAAAGAGCCAAAGAATGAGTGTTTTTGTGGGAGGTGGGAGTAGGGGGTGGGAGTAGGGGTGAAGGGAGAGAAATCGTTTGAGCAATTTTAAGTATAAAATATTAAATATACCTCGACGGATGTTTCTCGCATTCTCTCATCATCAATTATCCATCGTGACTGGCTCACATTCCTGGAGTACTATCAGAAATTAGGAAGAAAGGTATTCAATAATGCATAACAAAATCTCACTCAAAAAATTAAATGAGAAAAAAAATGCATTCTCACTGAATACCTTTAAATATCGCCCACCAATGTAAGTGGCGGTTCTACAACAAGCTACTACAAGCTGGCATGGTTTATCAACCTGACAATGCAAACCTTTGAGATCACTTTTTTCCAAAAAGAAAAAGGAAAAAGAAAAAAGAACTGACAAGATATATAATGTCACAACTCTAAAGGTAAAGCTACAAAAAAAAAAAAGAAAAAAAAAAGAAAGAAATGCAAATTAAGCTCAATAAATGAACCTTTCCTGGAGGAACTTGAAATTGAGCACAAAAATCATGATCTTCAATTGATTCAAGCACTCTGTAAGCAGAAGTATCCGATTTATTACAATTCTTACTGCTTCCATTCTCTCTTGACCCTGGTAACACAATTTTATCAGCAATCAATCATTGTAATTCAACTTTTATGTCAGTTAAGGTGTTCTATTACCAGCATTTACCTCTCACCCTTTTTCTTTGAATCACGACCAGTCAGAAGCATACTCTGAAGCTTTTGTGATGTTTCAGAATGAGAATAAGTCAACCTGATACGAAATGAGAAGATGAGAGATTCAACATTCTGCATAGCCTAGAATCTGAAACAAGTCAAATAAGAGAAAACCTGTAGCAGCACAAACTTTTAAGCAAACTACAGAATTTGAACTTTACCAGGTATTTTTCCAGTGATGCATTCAGAACTAACTTTAAGGTATCCTTTACTGACATGTTATCACGAAGGAAACTATCCTTGAACCATTGTTCCTTCTCATACTTTTGCTTTAAATACAAGCTAGTTAAAATAGGAGAGCAGTATAAAGTTCCAAACTTGTGCTGACAAATTTTATAAAAAAAGAGTTCAACAACCTCAATACACTTCTAAAGAGAATTCATCAATCTGGAACTGCTCCGTCTTTACTTTATCAGATATGAGCAAAGCTAATTCATTGACAGAACTTATCTCCCTCAAATCTGCTCCAGGTTTCTCTTGTACACAGAAGGACACAACACGCCCAAACAGATACAACAATAAGTATTCGTAGTAATATCAGATTTGATCTCATTCTGTTCCTCCAAAAAAGATATCAATTCAGATTCATTAATTGATAAAATGTGGCAATCGCGGTCACGGATCCCGAAGAGACGAAAGATACATCTGATGCATACCTGAATTACCGAGCAAGCCGAAAATAAAATCACATTTGGAAACCTCCAGAGTTAAAAAAAAAAAAGAAAAAAAAAAACATGCAGATAAGTGTTGTTGGGTACAAAAGAGGTGTCATACATAAGAAATTAGTAATAAGATTTGGATTAAATTAATATTCAACAACTATTATTAGAAGGGCAGCATTGGATTAAATAAAAGGATCAAATATACTCCTAATTAAAGGAGGATTCAAAAATCTAAACAGATATAAATATATTCTAGAAATTCAAGGGAAAAAAAATTGACAAATAGTTCATTTACAAGATTATGAAATGAATGCTTAAGCAGCTCTATCTGCATTTCTGTAATTTCCTTTAATTGTATGGCGTTTGTGTCTAGAAAATGCAGCGAAATAATAAGGTATTATAGAATACATCATTGCAGAGCCTCCTCTTGACCTCTCCCCAACACAACATTCATCCCCTACTAAAATCTTCTCCCATCCCGTAAACAGTAAACTTAACACCGAAGTCTGAAAATACTCTCCTCCCATCCCGTGCGAATACGAAAAAATTCAAGATATGCTGCTGAAATGCGAAAATCCTTCTCTCAAACTTCTCTACGCTCTCACATCTCCAACAGTGTGAACGCAAAACTGTGAAAGATTCCTATCCTAACGGTCATTTGCTAGAGGAAAGTTCTGCGAAGTTGCTTGCGCCTCATGTCCGGTTCCGAACTGGAGCAACCTCAAAGCATTTGCCATGTCGCCTCCTTAGTCCCACTCAGCGCCAGAGAATCGCCTTCTGCGCTAGAGTTCCTATAAATAGGGTGGTACCCCTACCCATTCTGGCACACACTCAGGAGCTGTCCTCTAGCACACCGGCCTTTTATTGGCTGGAGTCGAGAGGCAGCTTTAGGGTCGGGCTGAGCGCCTGTCCTCAGGGTGGTGGGGTCGGGCTTAGCGCCTGACCTCTTGGGCTCGAGGCTACAAAGCTCTGGCCCTGGGGAGTGGGGTTGGGGCCTAAGGCGGCCCGGCCTTGGGGGAGGGGAGGGGTGGGGTCGAGGCCTAAGGCGGCTCGGCCTCGGGGAGGTGAGGGGGTCGGGGCCTAGGATGGTCCGGCCTCGGGGGAGGGGTGAGGGGGTCGGGGCCTAGGATGGCCCGGCCTCGGGAGAGGGGAGGTGAGGGGGTCGGGGCCTACAATGGCCCGGCCTCGGGGGAGGGAGGGAGGGGAGGGGAGGAGGTCGGGGCCTGCGATGGCCCGGCCTCGGGGGAGGGGTGAGGGGGTCGGGGCCTGCGATGGCCCGGCCTCGGGGGAGGGGTGAGGGGGTCGGGGCCTGCGATGGCCCGGCCTCGGGGGAGGGGTGAGGGGGTCGGGGCCTGCGATGGCCCGGCCTCGGGGGAGGGGTGAGGGGGTCGGGGCCTGCGATGGCCCGGCCTCGGGGGAGGGGTGAGGGGGTCGGGGCCTGCGATAGCCCGGCCTCGTGGGAGGGGAGGTGAGGGGCCGGCCTGCGATGGCCCGGCCTCGTGGGAGGGGAGGTGAGGGGGTCGGGGCCCCTACGATGGCCCGGCCTCGGGGGAGGGGAGGTGAGGGGGTCGGGGCCTACGAAGGTGAGGAACAAGTTCGTATTTAATGGAATGCAGTTTCAACAAGAGGTAGTACATAATTAAAGCAATGGCTCCATCAAAAGCACAAGCGTATCATTGTGTTGGTGGGTAGGATGGTAATGCAAACGGGCAGTTTAAAACACAAGTTACAGGCAAGAAGAGTACTAGTTCTCATCAATGGTTCCTGGTATCAGAATTATAGGATCAGTACTGCTGTCCTAGTTTATGATTTTGGTAGTTTATAATTTTGCATGCCACACCGGTACTAATCTGGATAGTTTTCATGGCAGGGACAACACTATACAATGCTATTGAGTTCATACATCCAATTGTTGCTTTATATCCTAACCTTTGTTTCATATTTTTCATGATTGTGCAAGCTGGAATCTGCAATTACTGAGAGAAATTTTGAGGAACTTTCTTGGAGAGCTATGAGGATTGTGTACAGATATAATATGCGCATTGAGAAAGTACTTAAAGCCAGCACCTTCTGGCACATGAGGAGATGCAAAACATGACCTTCGTGTTTTATGTGTAGTGATAGAAATTGCGGGGACTCATTGCATATGCAAACTATAGCTTCGTGGAGGGTTGTTTGCTAAATTGTATGGGTCTGATGTGTAGCCTAAGGTCATTATCTCAATGAATAATAATAAAAATAATGGGTCTGATGTGTAGCCAAATCTATGGGTCTCTTCTCCTTTTATTATCTTTTCATTTGGAGATCTCGATTTTTGAAGGAATTACTAGTTAATACAACCAGCTATACAGGCCATGGTTGCTGGTTGATACAGCAAGACAGAGGACTTCACTAGCATAACGTGTTTTTACCTAGATTCATTTGTTGCTGTCATTGTTACATGATTTTCATAGGAATTTTCTAGTTTAATTTGAAATGAACATATTGGTACATGACTCCTCTTGATTTGTTCATTAGCTTGACTTCAATCAGCAATATATGCAAATACTTAGTTAGCAATTCTATTTAGACTTGCAGACAAAGTAATTAATCCATTAATATATAGTCAATGCCATGACCTTACTTCCGTAAAAAGTGAAGTTTCTATTCATATCTGACTTTCAATTCCAAATCCCTTCTGCACTGGCCACTGTGTAACCTCTGCCCTGACGGAGCAACTCGTCTTGTACCATTACTCCATTAGTAAAATTTCATCCCCGTGACTAGTTAGTCAATTCGTACAAATTGTAACAAGTCCACAACATATATACTTCTTTAAAATTCACTAAATGCAGTTATCTGAAAAGAAACTACCCTTCCGAAGCCACCCACCAGATAAAAGTTAAGAAGCAGCCCGCCATTCGCTTTTGTTAAGGGCCTTTAGGCCTCAAATTACGTGGCTTTCAGACTTTCCTTCTGTAGTAAGTGCTGAAAAGGCACACACTACACAATAACACGTCTATACTTGTACAATTAGAGATGGAGATGGCATAGTATATACTTTTTGCAAAATTAAATACGGAAACTTTATCAAATAATTGAGCACTATGGTTTTTTAGCTAGAAAAAAATCTCTCAATACCTGAATACAGCTAAGAAAAGTCCCACCTGAGCGAGGGAAATACTAGTAGTATATGACAAAAAAAATACCTGAACAGAAAGCAACAGCATATCCTTCTAACTTTATCCTTTGCATAATGGTTCCTTATTCCGGTGATCAATAACTTAATAAATCTCTTTAATAACAACAAAAATACTATTACGGCCCTTCATACTGAACCGTACCTTTCCCCTCTTTTAGTGGTTTTTTTCCCTTTTCCTTCTTGAATTGCCACCGATTTTTGCCATTTTCCCCCAATAATTAGGACTTGCCATCAGAGTAGTACCATCTGACAACACGATTTAGAGTTTTAAGTAGAAATTATTGCATGTACGATATGAGTTAGATACATTCAAGATTTTATTTTAATTAATATTTTATCTTTATCAGTTATGTATATGTTTCACTTATTTTTAAAATTAATGATAATACGTAATTATCAAATAAAAACGTTCATATAATTGTCCAAATAGACAACAACCGCGTAAAATATGTTACTATGAACTGTAATCTGTACAGAGTACCATAATACTGCTTGTGAGCTCAATGAATTACTGATTTCTGACATGGTATGACTGTACCAGCATTTAATGTGGCACTGCTTCTACTTAGGACAGTATTTCTTGTTGTTTTATAAGTTCCCAATTGACCTTGTGTCTATTTGAGGCTTGAAATATCAATTTCGATTTAGGGGGAAAAGAGTATAATTTACTGGTTTGTCTGTATCTTGTTCGATGCAATGGTAATCTTCATTAAACCTGTGTTTATCGACTTGACCAATACAATATCCGTTTCTAGAACTTATGTACTTTTGGCACTACTAAATTTTGCTTTCATCAACTCCTCGGGATGAACCATCAGAAAGTGAAATGGAAGACCTAGACAACGTAATTGCTTTATCTTTATCGGAACAAGATCAGCATAGAGGAAAGGAGCCAATTGGTTAGTTCTATGGATTCAGTACTGCCTCTACTGTTCTAAGTTTCAGTCTATAACTGTTTGTTGGAAAAATAGGATATATTCTTGACAGACCTGGAGAGCACCTGGTTTAATCTACATTTTATATCCCACTGAGGATGTTCATACCAAATCCACCTGATACATGTTTTCTCATGTAATCAGGTTCAATTGCCTTTGAAGCAGAGATGCGGTCCAGGTTCTTTGAGAAAAAGAAAAAGTTTGTCAAAACAAAGTTATTTGATAGCTCATAATTTTTAACTAAGATGGTAAACTTGATATATTTGTATATATTGCAATGTAGCTTGGCATTTGCAATTTTCCTGTCTAGTAACTGGGAAGGTATGTAGATTTCTGGTGCAGAATTCTGGACATGAATTTGCACAATTTAATTCTACTTCGTATCTTAAAAGTTAATACCTTGAGTTTCGCTCCTTTTTGTCACAGAAATGCTCAAAGATTTATGGGCTGATTCAGTTGACAATGTAACAACACACCCATAAAAAAAATATAAAAAAATAAAAAAAAGGAAGAAGAAGTGCTATAGGTTAGGCTTCGATCAAAACAGTTTTCACTCAAGTATTCATTTGATTTCTTTGATTAGAATTAATTTCTTGGATTTTGTTGTGGACTTGGGGCTAATAACATAATAATTCCAATCAAACAAAATGAAATCTGTTTATTTTGATCATAGAGTTTCTAATCAAATGAAATCCTGCGTGGAAAAAAAAAAAAAAAGTGATTCTAATCAGGACCTTAATCTCTTTCTCATTTTCTATTCTTCCATTCTAATGTTTTTTTTTAAAAAAAAAAAAAGATTACTTCCTTGCAATGGAATTTTCCTAGTACTTCCTCACTTCCTGTTCTGATTAGTATTTTTTTACCTGAACTTCTCGTCCTAGATATTTTACTTAATTACAGAAATTTCTTAAATCCAATTGAAAAACAGAAAAAGGGAATTTTGTCAACATTATGTTCAGACATTGTTTTTTTTTTGAGGGCCAGCAAAGCTGACAATTTTCATTAATAAAACAAAAAAGTTTACAAAAAACATAGCAAAACAGAAAAAACCGGTACCAACATCCGGTATCAGCGACCTCCTAATAAAGAAAAACTAATATAACCAAAACCGGTACCAACATCCGGTTACCAGTGACCTTCAAACAAAGAAGAACTAATACAACCTAACCCATACCAGTATTAACATCTGGTATAAAACTGCTAACCAAAATTTCCCCAATCACCAAAACCGAACCAACAAACTAGCTCGTGACTCGTACCAAATGAAACTGATACCACAAAATAAACTAGGTTGTGTCATTGCCAAAACAAACTCACACAACCTATGTATGTCACGGCTGCCACTTGTTTACACCTCGAACGTCTCCACACCGAGACCAAGCAGTGCTAAACAAACCTCTCTCTCGCATAACCGACAACAAAGCCTTCTACCAAACGCCTCTGCAACGAGACCAACAAAGCAGAATGCCCTCACCAGTCGTACGAAACTACGACCTCAAAGACCAGCCAACCACCATGGTACCAAATTCGTCGGCTGAACCAAACGACGGCGAAAAATACCAGTCACTAAGCCGACGACTAGCCATTCTCTGCAACCGAAAAGGATAGAGAAGGCTAGATGCGAGGAATTCCGGTCACTATGCCGGAGAAGAAGTCAAGCATGAGGGAGGAAACAAAGGTGGCAGTCGCCGAGGTCAGAGGTGGTGGGGAGGTGGGGGCGGAGGTTGCACGGGAGAATCGCTCACAAATTCACACCACAAGGTCACGAAGTCGCTGTAGAAGGAGCCAAATCGCTGGAGAAGAAAACAAAGAAAAACGGAGCCAAAAGCAAAGGAAAAATGAAGGGGGAGGGGAGGGGAGGGGAGGAGGCGGGGAAGGCCAGCGGCGGCCTCCCCCGCCTAGCGTTGGCAATTTGTTTGAGGGAGAGGGCGGCGGCGGTAGCGGCGGTAGTCGACGAGGTCAGATGGGTGGAGAGGTGGGGTGGAGGGTATCGCTCACAAGTCTCCTCTGTGCGGCTAGGGTTTTCGCTTCGTTCAGACATTGTTAAAACTAGACGTTTTGGAACAGTAAGATACATAAAATGAATAATTTAGTTTTACAATACACAATAAATTATTCTACAACAGTACAAATTGCACAGGAAAATACATAAACAAACTAGCTAGTTTTGCATCTATCATTGACTACAACTCTCCACATTTCTGTCTCAATATCAAGATTTTACCTTTCACAGACCATCTACACCTATGTAGACCGTTGAACTCAGTCAAAATAGTCCATCTTCACATCAGTGACATCAAGCTGTAAAATCTCAGCTCTGCAACCTAATATTGATCCTATGCTATTATTTGTTTTTTTTCCCAAAAAAAAAAAAATCCATTAGAAACTCATCAACACAAAATGTAGCTTTTTTATGTCTAAACAAGACAACACGATTGTACCTAGGATGAGTGCGCCCAAGATCACCATGCACAAATTCTTTAATATATGTCCCTGCCTAATAACACCATTGGAGAAAGCTGATAAATAAAATGTAAAACATTTTCTTCCAAAACACTAACAAATACAACACCAAAATTGTGACCTGAGTACAGAGATGCAGTAGAAAATACTGTGTCGTTCCCTCAACTTTCTCAATTTTCATCCTGACAAAATTTAAAAGTGCGAGACTTCAATAACACAAGCAGTATTCAACCTATAATTAACCTCATAATTAAGCAGAGAGGACATACCAATGTATAACTTTACTGCGCTCCAGAGGGCTTCGTCTATGTAGAACTCGTATTGGAGTCTTCTGTGAGATCTCCTACAAACACAGAGAGAGAGAGAGATAAGATATGTAAAAAGGAGAAGCAATCTGTTAAAAAAAATAAAACAATATAAACAGCCTAACCATGTCCTTCATAGCAGTGAGATTGCCGACATCATCATCTGTCAATGGCCGTGAAATCCATACAAGAGCAGCATATTGCTTCTATTGACACAATAGTGATATTAAGGTCATTTGCATAAAAGTCTTTATAAAATTGTACGACAGCAGAATTTTTACCTGTTTCTCTGCCTCTCCTTCACGCATCAAGTCCCATGCTTCAGCGCCAACTAACTTAAGATTCTTAACTCCAACCTAAAATTGAAAAATGAAAAGAAACAAAATGATTTCTTATAATTTCCAAAACAGCAGTAAATTCCTAAACTTAATTTACGGGGCTTTCTTGAATAAGATATGGTTTTGGTTCCAGCAGGACCACATTGAAAGTGGATACCTTCTTTGTTCATCCGCAAAAAATCGCTAAGTTCGAAAAAGTTAAACTAGGTTAAGGAACCTCACAAGTTTCTTGTCTGTATGGTTAATCTTATCTGAAATTTTCTCAATTTCAGTGCTAGATGGTACAATGCGAGAATTGGAAACTTCAACTAAAAAAGGTCTGCCAGATCCCAGCATGCGCACCTGAAATTAAACCAAAAGATGTAAATACATCAATTTGCCATCTAATTATTTCATTTGAAAGAACAGAAAATAAATTTGCATAGCAGTACATCAATATCTTCTCTGCCCGCCGAGTGAAATTTGTAGCCATCACCTTGACAGATTTGACGTACATTTTCACCAATAATTTCCTGCAGAAAAGTCAAAGAATGAGTGTTTTTGTGGGAGGAGGGGGTAGGGGGTGGGGGTGGGAGTGGGGGTGAAGGGAGAGAGATTGTTTGAGCAATTTTAAGTATTAAATATTAAATATACCTCGACGGAAGTTTCTCCCATTCTCTCATCATCAATTATCCATCGTGACTGGCTCACATTCCTGGAGTACTATCAGAAATTAGGAAGAAAGGTATTCAATAATGCATAACAAAATCTCACTCAAAAAATTAAATGAGAAAAAAAAATGCATTTTCACTGAATACCTTTAAATATCTCCCACCAATGTAAGTGGGGGTTCTACAACAAGCTACTACAAGCTGGCATGGTTTATCAACCTGACAAGGCAAACCTGTGAGATCACTTTTTTTTCCAAAAAGAAAAAGGGAAAAAGGAAAAAGAATTGACAAGATTTATAATGTCACAACTGAAAAGGTAAAGCTACATAAAAAAAAATGCAAATTAAGCTCAATAAGTGAACCTTTCCTGGAGGAACTTGAAATTGAGCGCAAAAATCATGATCTTCAATCGAATCAAGCACTCTGTAAGCAGAAGCATCTGATTCGTTACAATTCTTACTGCTTCCATTCTCTCTTGACCCTGGTAACACAATTTTATCAGCAATCATTGTAATTCAAATTTTATGTCAGTTAAGGTGTTCTATTACCAGCATTTACCTCTCTCTCTTTTCTTTGAATCACGACCAGTCAGAAGCATACTCTGAAGCTTTTGTGATGTTTCAGAATGAGAATAAGTCAACCTGATACGAAATGAGGAGCTGAGAGATTCAACATTCTGCACAGCCTAGAATCTGAAACAAGTCAAATAAGAGAAAACCTGTAGCAGCACAAACTTTTAAGCAAACTACAGAATTTAAACTTTACCAGGTATTTTTCCAGTGATGCATTCAGAACTAACTTCAAGGTATCCTTTACTGACATGTGATCGCGAAGGAAGCTATCCTTGAACCACTGTTCCTTCTCATACTTTTGCTTTAAATACAACCTAGTTAAAATAGGAGAGCAGTACAATTAAACTAAGGTTCCAAACTTGTGCTGACAAATTTTATAAAAAAAGAGTTCAACAACCTCAATGCACGCTCATTGGCAGTAATAACAGGCGGTAATGACACTTCTAAAGAAAATTCATCAATCTGGTACTGCTCTTTCTTCACTATATCAGCTATGAGCAAAGCTAATTCATTGACAGAACTTATCTCCCTCAAATCTGCTCCCGGTTTCTCTTGTACACAGCAGGAAGGACACAACACGCCCAAACAGACACAACAGTAAGTGTTCGTGGTAATATCAGATTTGACATCATTCTGTTCCTCCAAAAAAAATGTCAATTCGGATTCATTAATTGACGAAGTGTAGCAATCGCGGTCACGGATCCCGAAGAGACGAAAGATGCATCTGACGCATACCTGAATTAGCGAGCAAGCCGAAAATAAAATCACATTTGGAAACCTCCAGAGTTAAAATATTTTTCTTTGAAATAAGTAGAAAGTGCCTACCAATTTCCATTACAATGAGAAGTTACAAAACAGTACAGACACTATCTCTCACCCGTTAACACCAACAAAGTAACTCGAAAACCTCTCTAACAGTAAATTGCACCAGTACCTCTACCTAAAGCACTGGTGCACCACTCTTGTCTATACTTCCAATTTCTACCAGTAAATATTTTAAACACAACTAACATATCAGCACAGAAAACCCAAAACCGTTAATTAACTAATACTGGTAAGATTTATGATACTTACCCCAGTGGATAGTATGTCACGGATGACGTGGCAAGGAGGGAGGAAAAGCTTCTCCTTGGTTAGAGCGATTTGCCACTCAATCGCAGGCCCCAGTGACGTCATTTCCCGGAGGAAAAAGATAGGAATCGGCGATGGATTGACAGAAGGGAGGGAAAAAGGGGTTCAGGGTTTACGCTTTGTTGTACTGGTTAGAATTACCATGTAATTCGGAAGATCCGATCCAACCAGCCCAGGAGTTCGGCCCATAGTTTGGGCAATTGGGCATCAATTAAACAGTCGTCAAACTAATTAACTTAAATATAATTAATTACTCGACTAATTTGACATAATGCAAACTATTGTTTGTTATAGTTTTAATAATATGTAGACTAATGAGATCCTTTTTGAAGTGTAATCTGTTTCTTAATTCGTTGTTTAGATACTATCATTAATATTAAAGTTCTTAGTTTCTCTACTTTATAGAGGTTCCACAAAAATAAATTGTGAAGACTACAAATGATTATTTTTACAAGATAATGAGGTTTTTCAATATTATTTGTTTGGTAGAAATAATAAAAAATAATAATAACTGAATATTTTTCTCTCA
This sequence comes from Rhynchospora tenuis, assembly GCA_027725995.1. Taxonomy (NCBI): domain Eukaryota; kingdom Viridiplantae; phylum Streptophyta; class Magnoliopsida; order Poales; family Cyperaceae; genus Rhynchospora; species Rhynchospora tenuis. The sequence goes on from CM050888.1 coordinate 170,983,329, forward strand.
AGACATGAAGAAACTAATTAATCAAATGTACTTAGGTAGTTAAATACCTTATATTTTAATTGAATTATGAATATGTATAAACACATTAATCGATGCTACGACTATAAGGCTGTGCTCCATACCCTTTTAGTAAAGGAATAGAAAGGAAGGAAAGGATTGGGAGAGTAGAGTAAATTCTTACACTCTAATTTTGAGGATACAAATTTGTGTGAAAATAGAGTAAACGCTTTTCATTACTCTCATTATTACTATCCTGGAATAAATTAAGGGTTAAACTTCTTCTTATCTTCCTTTCCTTTCCTTTAAAAAGTGATTCCTGGAGCATACCCTAAAATTCATCAGTCACATAACAGTTAATCTCTTGATGTTACTCCAACTGTCATAAAGTACATAATTTTTACAATCACATCTCATTGTTCATTTGCTTTGACTCACAGAGAAATATGAACTCATAAATATAGAACTCCCATCACTTTGAGAAAGAGATTTATATTTGAACCTGTTTCGTCCAAAAAAATTCACAAAAGTACAAGTGCGTTTCATATTACACCGCTTTTGAACTGTGATGTGGTAACTTTCTCCATCACAGTGGCCACACAACTGGTCGATCAAAGTCAATACAGTTGACGCATCACTTAAAAGTTAAAGCTTTCGCAAAAAAAAAAAAAAGGAGCCATAAGATGATAGCTTTATTTGGGTCTATTACATTCATCTTTTTTACCGGCATGCACAAAACAGAACTTTAAACCTCTTAAAATTGTTTTTGACCGGAAAGAAAAAAGAAAATGGCATGCATATTTCATACAACGACAATAGTCGGAACGGTAAATAAAAGTTATTAACTGCTTTCGCCCAGAATTAAGTTATTCTGCTTGAGACTGATCTCTTCAGTTATTTGGACTAATTGTTTAATCTACTATTTCTCTTTGCTTTTTATTTTGCAAACAGGAAAGAAAGTAGTTTTGAAGTAAATCTTTATTCAATTAAATTTGTTTTATAGCACTACATTAGACACCCTCTTTCATAAAAATTTTCCAGTACATCAATTTTGAAGCGATATCATACAGTAGCTAGCACTGTCCTGCTTAACACAAATGATTTAAATCAACTTTGATCCTCTACCAACTGCCTAAAGTTAACAGGCGAGGCAAATTGTTGCGAGCCAGTATAGATAGCATGAGCAGCAAGCTTAGATGTGCTATGAGTCGGATGTAACATATCCCAGAACAAGAACTCGTGGCGGTTTGAACAAATTGTAGAGTTAGGCATACATGAAGATTGCCCGTTAAACTTGCCAGAACCACAACATGCTGTTTTGATCTCTGTTATTCCTGAAAAAATAATTCCAACAATAAGCACTTTCTTAGATTGAAATTTGATGCTCTGTTCATCAAGTTAACAATTTGCAAACAAAGGGTAGGATCTATATTGCCATTAGGGAGATTTTCATCAATTTAGTGGAATATTTGAAAATATACTAACTAGTAGACTATGCTACTGGCAAAATTTATGTAAATAAGCTTTGGAATGGACTAACTAACCAACTGCATGAGGATCTTTTATGATGTTTTGCACGACTGCATATGAACTCCCAATCGAGTACTTAAAACCTCCCAAAGTATAACTGAGGCCGTGCATCATATCGTTCACAGCTTGGTTGAATGATTGTGCCAATTCATTCAGTGTGTCAATACAACCTCCTAATGGGTTCAGGCTTCTTGGATATGGGCAGCAACCTATTGGAGGAACATCAACCACACCAAATTTCCTGGCTCCAAGATTGTACAGTGCCTGTCATATTCAAAAGAAAAATGAAAAAAAAAATTTTAATCTTAGTACTAGTGTCTAGAATCTCAATGATTTTCAATGATCGAAAAAGTTTATTTTAATTTAATATGGGATTATACACAATTACAAGTAGTCATAGCCAGCTTTGCAGAATTTTACAGTACATGAACTAGCTTTTATAGTTTTATCAGAGGTAGATGCAGTACAAAAGATATATTTATTTAGAAAACGCTTTGTTCAAGATTTCTTTCGTTTAAATGAATCGAGGAAAACATAATTAATACCTCTACATGGCCCTTAAATTCCCAAGCTAAAGAGCCAATAAATGATGCCTTCTCATTCGAAGTCGGTGTGTTATTCCGCGAGAAAAAGGCAAAAATATCGTTTCCACCAGTGCTTAAGATAAAAATAGATTTTGAAATAGCATCATTGGCAGCTTCACTGGTGATTCTTGCTGTAATGTTTGATTTTATGCTGGTAAATAGTTCAACCTGTTTTCTCAGTGAAATGGTGCTGCCCTGTACAAGTAAAAAAAATTATGTCATGCCAAATTAATTATACATGCAGAATGAAAAGAAAATAAATGAAGACATTGTGTTGTTTACAGTTGAGTCTAAAATCCCTGATCCAGCTGAGGCAAAGTTAGCTCCTCGTGATCCTCGCAAAATCTGGATGCTTGACTTACCAGTAATGGAAAGAGAGGGTGGCGGGCTACGCTTGAAGCCCATGTGCATAGCTGTCCGAAATAACCAAAGGAAAATCAGCCCTGACATATGAGTTGTAATTGAATGCTGCTTATCTGTTTTATAATTTATAATTATCGTCAAATTGCATTGTAAATTAATTTTGTCTACTATGACTTCTTTTCATATGGTATCTATAACCATTAACCAATATGCAAACTTTAAAACGTATATATATATTTTCACTTCTATTGAAATTATGTGTTCATTATAAAATCAGATCATACAAATACTGTATTACAGCATATCTAAAAAAATATTGTATAGCTGCACCTATATTCTTCACATTTAGCACACAGGTCAGCCTATTGGTTAACAGTCTAAAATCATCATCCGGAGACCGTAATATGTTTAATGTAACAGCATCCGCTGCCATAATGTCAACTGTCTGACCTAAATCCGACGGCTGTGCTTTACACCATTTGAATTTGTTCAGGCAAAAACTTGGGAAATAATTGCAAATCCTCTGCCAATATTAGGTGATGGAAAGGTGAAAATGAAAAGGTAGAAGAAAAAAGTCGTATGCCGGACTCTTATGGGAAAAGCCCATGCCTTTTTTGATGGGTTGAAATCTGAATCTTACAGATCTTGGGCCTACAGACCCACCTCACCTAAAAACTGGAGCAGGTATATAAGAAGTCTCTATTTGGGCCATCAAGACCCACCATTAACATCTCCACCCATCATGTTGTGTTTAATTACCATTTAAGTGACTAATAAGACCCCATTGGAACTATATTATACCTTTGTTTTTCTTATCCTTTTCTTTTTGGAAGAAAGTAAATGATGTACCTATACTGGCATCCCGCTATTTTATTTTGTGTTTTTTCTAGCTTTAAGCGTTACCTAACTGAAGAATTTTTTTTTTCTTTGTTTTACAATTGGAGCTTCTATCTATCTCATTGCTCTGATGCACTGTAAAGTTTCACGTGTGAGAGTACACTGAAATTTCTACTTTCACAGTTTCACTGAACGGTCATAATAAAATAAAAACAATTTTATAATTGGAACAGCCGAACAGTTCAAAGAAACGGACGCTTCCAAAACGACAAAATTGTGGATTGTTCGGTTTAAACATTTTCCATTTTTTGGAATTAACTCTGTTCCTAACGAACACCATGCAATCTTTTCTTTTAAAAGAAAAAAAACAGTTGTAGTAACCCAAAATCCCAACATGAAAACTTCAAAATAATAATAATAGTAATAATACAACCAATCACATCTTTGTGCTTTGGTTTCGCACTTCAAAACTAAAATCAGAGTTGTAGATAGTACCCAAAAAGTCGATGCCATTGTAGCCGTTACTGAATCGACCGGTCGGCCTCTTTGAAGGAAAATCGATTCCATTATGTGGGAAATTCGCCTTCGCAACATTGCTGCCATTCAAGTAATTATTGTTTCCGACATCAGCCGTTGAATCGCCGAACACATAAATTGCGGGCACTCTGCCGAATTCAGCTTTGCAACAAGCAATAAGAGAACCTAGAATGAAGAGGAAGAGAATGGAAAGGAAAGGAATTCTATTGTTGACTGGAAAGGCCATTTTTTTCAGCAGAGAAGATAATGGCAGTTTCTTTTATCAATGGAGCAAGGCACAAAAAGGGAAGAAATCATGGCAGTCTCAAAGTGAGTTTATAAAAAAGAACGCAAGAGGTGGCAATACATTGAGCAAAAAGCGGTGTCAAGAAAGCAGAAGCGGCTTTTTGTGAGTGGATTGTGGGGCCAAGATGGACGAAGCTAAGAAATTGAGCGTTGCGATCGCCTACAATTGTGAATAATTATCGTGACAGCGCTGTAAATTATGACAAATAAATAAAAAGTGAAATAAAATAAACTCTCTGAACATTTAACTGTTATACATTATTGAAATAGATAAAAGAATTAAGAAAAATACTGATGTGAAATAAAATTTATAACCGGATTAAATCTAGATAGTTTTTCTAGAATTATAAAGAGCGTTAAATAATCAGGATTTAAGTCTAGTTTAAAATTAATATTCATAGAATTATTCAAAAATTTATATCTTGAAATTTTTTAACTTGATTTGAACATTATTATAAAATAGTTAAATTAGTTACATTCTAATGGATTTTAATCAAATAAAATATTTGGATAGATATTTATTTAAACATTATAAAGCCTAGAGGCTAGACTTTTTTTCAAAAAGGGCTGAATTTTATTTTTTTTAATATAAAAAGGGCCGTGGACCTAAAATAATTTTTAAAAGGACCTCATCAATATTATAAATATGCTCCTGATTTACTCATAATATGTTCTCCATCAATTCCAAATTCACAATCGCCGTCAAATTCGATTTTAAATATGTGCCGGTAATTCAATTTAGTACGCTATTATATTTATAATACTATGTTTAGATCCTCTTGGAAAATTATTTTAAGTCAACGGCCCTTTTTGATATTAAAAAGTAAATTTCAGCCCTTTTGGAAAAAGTCCAGAGATAGCGTCCTGAGTTAATCGTCCTACAGCATCCGTTAGGCCATACTTCCAGGCGGATATTTGTTCAGACAATTGATTCGAATACTACCTTTGATTTATTTCTTTACAAAAAGATGAGGTCTTATCTTTGAATCCGATATAGTTGTCAAAATATGATTAGCGTAAAAGTAAAAGTAACAGCAGATTTATTCAAAGAGAATGCTAACTTTCACCAACCTGATCAACCTAGCCTTTATAGCATACCTAAACCATGTCAATAGATTCGTAATTAAAAAACTAAAGCGGTACATTAAAGCTCTTGCCTCGTCTAAATGAGCACTCGTCAGTCGTCAATCTCAAAAGCCACCAAATATACCCGAACTCCCGAAGCTATAATGACCCGGCAACGTATATGGATCAAATATTTTGAACTGAATCAAAAGAAATTTTTGTGTTTGATATGTTGTGTGACTGTTATGCGTTTTGGTTTATTTTACTTGTGCATAGATAATACTGGCTGCACTGGTGTTTTAGATAATAAACACTAGTGCAGGTTTAGAGTTGTGTGTTGATTTGATTAGGGTGACTGATGTAATACTTTTATAATTTGTTAATGGAAAAGTGGTGGGGTCTTCCCACTTGTTTCAAAAAAAAAAAAAAAGAAATTTTTGTTGAAAGCAAGGGTCACTAAGCTTGAAACGCTATCAATTGCCAGAATAGTGTTTTGTTGTTATTTCTTAATTTTTTTAAATAAAGATGAAATCAAAACTTTCTAACTAAAAAATATTTATCAGGGATAATCGACCCTCTTTTGTGCGGAGTTTTCGTCACAATCCACTCCGAAAAAATTCTGAGGTGACTCATTTCTCGATTTGCTCGTAGCACAATTCGTTGACGATACATGAAAACTGATTTCCACAAGATTCGCTTTTATTTATTTTTTGTAAGTTATTAATTGTTTCTCTCATAAATATATTCAATAACGCAGCTTTGTTTCTTTATTTCTTCCTTCCTTGCATGCTCTTTTGAAATCGTACAGATCTACTTTCATATAAGAGCAATTATACATAGACAGGTCTTTTATTAGGCATCAGCTTTTAAGTATTAGTTGTCCCTTTTAATTTTCTCAGTTAAGGCCAATAGTAATTGGCGTATATATTGGAAACACTTCCAATATGTAACGGCTCTGGACAAATAAAGTAATTTTAATACTCTACATACATTCTTTTTTAATTGAGAACTGCAATAATTATATTAAAGTTTTAAGCATTTCATATTGTATATGAAAATAGGAGATTATATCCAAAGAGTCGTCTCAATTATTATAAATGTTGCTTGTTATGCATCTTAGCAACAATCACTTCAAGTGTGAGCCAATTTCCCGGCTACTCGGCCGCAGAGTAAAGCATTCTCTGGCATGGGAAGCTCATCTCTGGTGGAATTTGAATCAGTGTAGACCCTCAAGTAGAATTGCTGCCCGAGGTACCTGCGGGCCCAGGTCTCGCTTCTTAAATTCCACATTCCTACACTGTCGAGCGCCACGTATACCGCTGTCCATGATTGGGGATATACCTGCATTCAGTACCAGTTGCATAACCCTTGTTTAATAATTGAAGAACTATGCGAGATAAATCCTTGTCCAGTTTCAGTATAAATCAATAGTTGTGGTCGTGGACTTGTGGTAACAAATTAATTGAATTGACCCAGTGTTGTGTGGTCAGGTCAAATACTGGCATGTGCTCAACATCAGAATGGTATACATTTGCATAAATCCTTTGTCAGTCGACTGATTTGATACTCGAGGTTTTGTTGAATGAAAGTAACCATTAATATTTAAGACTATGTTAAAATGGTTTTAGGTTTTTCGTTCTAAAACTAGGATCTTACTTGGACTGTACAGCGTGGCACTGCATCAAGTAGATTGTATCTCGTCCTATTGTCTGTACTCCATTGACCTCTGTCCATCCTGAAACCAAAAGGGGAAAAAAAAGGTGAAATGAATCAAGTTCAAGTGCAATAGAACAATGATAAGTTGATAGCGCAACATTACCCTACAACAAACATGCTATATCCATCGAGATGCCAGCTCTGAAGCCAATACTCTCTGTTCTCAAATACCAGTTCAACAAATGCATGATAATCAGAATCCATCACGGCCGTATCCATATGCATCGCTGCATCTGTTGGGTAGTCCGTAATGCCACCAAGGTTGAAAACACCATTTATTTTGAAGTAATCGGCTAGCTTTAAGGGTGTGTCAGGATCAATAAAAGAGACACTATTCACTGCATATCGCTTTTTTCCATTAACTATTTCTGCTGAGTTGGCAAGCCTGATGGTGCGGGTCACTGGAATTGATCCGTAGTGGTATGAGCCCTGAGGGTTTGGTCGTGGCCCGCTTGCAGTTAAGTTGGTCCTGTGATAATTATTTTGTAAAAGTAAGGCATACAATTCTGTTTTTCTAAAATTTAGATTAATTATAATTTATGGCTTAATTAACTAGGAAAATTATAACTGTAAGAGAAGTTGCATACATAAAAGTACGGGCTTGAATGAGCGAATAATCGATATTCGTGGGCCCATCGGGAGGAGTCCCTGATACTGGCTGTTTTGAGCTACTATAGTGAAGTACAGCGGTAATTGTTAAGAGCTGTCTCTTAAAACGTGTTGACACGGCAATGTAATAGTCCTTAACCGGCTGATTAGCAGTTATTAAAACAGATAGAGATTGGCCCAAATGTACATCTATCGAATCATAAATATTTTTCATAGTGTGTGTCCCTTCAATCTCGACCAACGTCATCAGGTGTCCTTCAATCCTGATGTTCAGTGAGCTCTCTAGACCGACATTTGAGATCCGTAACCGGTACGTCTTCCCTGCATTTTTAGTATGAAGAAATTGGTACGTTTTATTCTCTTTTGAAGTTCCTTTAGAGTCAGTCTTAATTTGATATATTACCTTCATCAACAGTAAAAGAAGCACCGTTGGGTCCACGGCCGTTGATGAGGACGCCATCAGGTGGAGGTAGCCTTCTGCCACGATCAAGTCTGGCTTGGAGTTTCTTGCAAAAGAAAAGTGTAATTAGGGAAGCGTTAACATAAATAAATTGGGCTTTGACTTGGGCCTACAGAAAATAAGCCTCTTGATGGTGCAGATTTCATTTAAACCTGGCCTTTTATGATTAGTCCCATAAAGATCACCATACCTGATAGATACCTACATCGTACCTGTTAAAGAAACATGCTTTCTTCGTTTGATTTTATTTAGTATTAAAATTTTCATTTCTTTCTTTTTTTTCCCGTTCTTTGATGCTTGTTGGGATTTAACACGTCCATTACTAATATTTATAGCGTAACAAATATTTGCTTAGTTATTTATCATCCCCCCCCCCCCCCCCCCGGCCGTCCTGCAAGTTAGGTTAATCTAAGTTTGAACCTAGCCCAGAATCTACTACCAAATGTAAACACGGACATCATTTATGCATGTACAAAATTACCTTGTGGTCGGTCTTGTACCAGTCACCAATCAATACGGTAAAATCACCTGCCGGGTCGGGAAATGGGACAGGAATCATAGGTCGGCTCAAGATGCGGATCGCACCGAATCCTCCGGCAGCTTTATGAAAAGCAAGAGAAGGAAAGTAAAAAAAACTGCCGATCTGGTCTTTGAGATGAAGGTGGTATGTGAAATTCTTCCCCGGCGGAATTGGACAGTTTGTCCCATGAACTCCATCTTGCCATGAATCCTTTCTTTGTTGCACTCCATTCCTTGAAAGTTTTTGTTAGAATAAACAAAAATTAGCATATGCATAATGAAAAAAGAATAATTATAGAAAGTATAGACATCAAAAAGGAGGAAATTTATTTCTAGAAAAGGGAAAACAGAAAGTATTGGGAAACGTTAGGAGTCATTGTACGAGTAAAGTTTCCTACTGACATCATGCACTTCACATTTATTCGATGACATACCTTCCATGTCCTATTAAATACTTCAGTTTTGTCTGTTTAATTATAAAAAAACACTTGCAAAATTGGGTAAAAAAAAATGAGGTATTGCATTAAAATTATTGGAGACTTGCCATGAAATTAGGAAGGGATCTGGCAAATTGTTATGCACGTTGATAATCAGATTGTCGTTTGTCTGTGAGTAGATATCAGGTCCAGGAAATTGCCCATTGATCAATATCCCCTGATGCAACAACACAAACCAAGAAAAGAAAATTAAAAAGATCTAGATATCGCTAAAACTGCACCCCAGATGCTTATTTGGTTCAGTTTAATTACCTGTTGTTTTATGCCGAGAGGATTGATGTCGCCATAGGTGATAGTCCAGTCGAAGAACCTATATGGGTCTTCTCCTATTGCAAATTTGAACAATAAGAACAAACAGAGTGCAAGTTTACTTACAAGCATCTCTACATGAGAGAATTGAACAAGCTCCGAAGGAAAGAAATGTATTTGGTGTTTCACTGTTTTGGGGGAGGATGTGCAATGCGCGCGTTAATATATAACGTTCATTTAAGGGAAGTTACGTTCAATTCTGGGGTGTTGTGAACTTGTGAATCGTGATGGAAGCCAGGAAGCAACAAGTTCTATGCTTTGGTGTGAAGTGTGATTCCCCCAAAACGTAAGCAAAATGATGTCAAGTTTTGTTTTCAAAAAAAAAATAAATAATAATAATAATAATAATAATAATAATAATAATAATAAAGAGATTTACTAGCTGAAGATATTTTTTCTGAGAAAAACAAAGGAAACAAGAAAGGATAATAGATTGCAGGTGTAAAGATTAAAGAGAAAACTGTGGTCCATAAAATCTATCTGGAATATTTATATATTAATAAGTAAATTGAATAAAACTGAAGGCATGATGGTTATGGGGTCATAGGTTACTAGTATTAAGAAGAGAAAGTTTTTGTTTTATTGAACTGAACGAATAGTGCAATGCCTATTCAGGCCGTCACATTCAAATTGGACGATATAGATTGACCAAACAAAAATGTCTGATTTTCAAGAGCACTGATCATCAGCAATTATGCCATCTGATTTAAATATAAAATTTCAACATATATTTGTAAGTCAAATAGTGCCCACGCAACCATTACTCTATATATATGTATATATATATATATATATATATATATTAATTATCGTCTAAAAATGGCAAGCTTTGAGAAATTCGAAAAAAATAGAAAAAAATTTTCAAAAATTGTAAAATTTGGTTTTCTATGAGATTTCAATATATAGATTGGATTGGTTAATTTAGATTTGTCAATTTGCAAAACCACCGATCAAACGATCATGGCTCACAAAGGCCTAAATGAACCATGGTTCACAATAGATATTATATATATATATATATATATATATATATATATATATATATATATATATATATATATATATATATATATATAAATATATAATAAATATAAGGGCTTCAAATCATTCCTTTAAATGTGGAGAAGAGAGGTTCCCTAGACTTATGTGTTGATAGCATGCGATGAAAAGAAATCTATATTTTATTAATTAAAACCGTGGTCGCTATTAGCTTTTATTAAAAATATTTGTTGTTAAATAAATTAAAAATAATCATACCAATTATTAAATTTAAATATTTTTGAAAATTTAAGTTAGATATATTTAGAAATCTAAGATAATTTATGCCTAATCTATAGAAAAAAAAATTATCCCCTCCTATGACATGAGATTTGAGCCCTCCAATTTTCGCTGATCGATTGATATGAATTTATGCCATAAGTTACTTTTAGTAAAAAAAATTTTGGACATGAAATTTATGTCAAGTTTATATAACGACTTTCAATGGAAGAAATTACTAATTAACTTACAATTTTTTGTCTAAAAATTTTGGCAAGTTTTTTTAGGACAGATTTTTAATATTTTACATCAAAAATTTTGACAACTTTGACAAAATAGATTGGATTATTCTTTGATAGTCGCAGTTTGGATGCGCTATGTTTATTTAGATTGAATAATAATCTAATCTATTTTGTCAAACTCGCCAAAACATCTGATGTAAACTATAAAAAAATCTGCCTAAAAAACTTACCAAAAATTTGTAGACAAAAATCTGTAAGTTTAAAGTTGGTAATTTCTGCCATAAAAAGACGTCATATAAACTTAGTATAAATTTTATTTCAAAAAAAAACTTACCAAAAGTAATTTATGGCGTAAATTCAAATCGATCGATCAACAAAAATTAGAGGGCTCAGATCGCATGTCATAGGAGGGGGTTATTTTTTTTTCCTATAAATTAGACATGAACTTGCTTAGATTTCCAAATAAATCTATTTAGATTTCTAAATATATTTAATTTAAATTACTGGTACAATAATTTTTAATTTATTTAACTAAAAAAATTATTTTTAATTAAAAGCCGATGCAGATATAGCTTTTGATAATAATATATAGTGCAACAGAACTACGACTGTCATGTTTAATTATTATTAATAAAACAGGAATAACAAAAAAATATTATCATATTTATTTTCTATCCTCTTTACCAGGGGAGAATCTATTCATGGTAGGCCGTAGGGGGAAATCTATTAATGAGCGAGGGTGGGTACTTGCCCATGCTTAGTCTTTGCAAAATTAAGGTCCAGATGCTATTTTATAAGGTTGGTAGTTCAAAAATATATAACGTGCCTATGCTCAGTCCTTGTTTCGAATCGAACATTGATGGAAAAAACATATATTTTATATAAGTTATTACATATTAAAAATGACTTTTTTTGTTAAAATGATTATTTGTTAGATTTTTATTTAATATTAAATTTAATTATTTTCTATTTGTGCCCATGCTATAAATTGGCTGCATTCGCCGCTACTCTTTACTTGTCGGTCTTATTTAATTCCTTTCATTACACTTATTTAGAGGGTCGGAATTTTAAATTAAGTTAAAAATTACGATTAAATAATATTAGTTTATGTATATATATGTACTAGAGGGATACATCGAGCTTCGCTCGATTTTGAAATTCTTACTGACATTTAATTACCAAATTTTTTACAACAAATCAAGTTTCATTATAATTAATTTTTAATTATAGAAAATATAATAAATAAATAAAATTATTTTTAACTAAAAATATATAGCGGCCATGGCTTTTAATATATAATATACTATAGATGCGCTTATATAACAATGTTTATTTTTCTTGACATATTAATTGTCAAAAATTATACACGTGGAAGGTGTCACAAAAGAGAAACACAAAAGAGAGATTGAGATTGTTAGGAAATGCTCATATTTTAATTTTAGATTAATTACAACTAATTAATCCCATTAACAACAAGCAAATCAATAGATCTAGTGCTAAAGCAATCACACATCCAATCAAGAGAGAAGGTAGGAGAAATTGTACCTCTCATGAAATTGTATTCATGAGGCTCGAATCCATGGCATGGGAGTCGATGGGGTGCGTGCTCCACCATCTCCACCATCTATGGCCGCCTCTAGCCCACCAAGGACCCACCACCAAGCTCAAAGAGAATACTAGTTCTCTTGAACCTCTTGCTAATCACCTTGCTTCTCTTAATTAACTATTTAATGGAGAGGAAGAGAGGTGGGATGCTCAACACATGAGCTAAGAGAGGAAGGGAAGAGCCATGGAGAAGAGAGAAAAATCTCTCTTCTAGGTGGAGGCGCAAGGGAGGGGAGAGGAAGAGAGATGACGGCTAGGGTTTTCTCCCAAAGAGACCCCTTTATATACCCAACCACTCTCATCCAATTTTCATACTATTTACAAGTATGCCATCCACCCTAAGAGGCCACCTAATGGGCTCTCTTGGGCCATCTTAATAAAAGGCCTTTATTCATTAATTCACCAATTAATGAATCTCCTTTAATTGTCTCTTCATTCTTCCTTAAATCGGGCCTTTAATTAACCAATTAAATAGAAGCCCAATTAGCTCAAACTAATTAAAGTAAGTTGAACATAATTAATTATTAACTCATTAATAATTAATCTATGATTAGCTAATGCATTAAATTGTTTCCATATGATCCTTTTAATTTAATTAATTATAACGGTTCATAACGGTATATAATTAATTAATTAACTTATCACATTTCACAATACACATTATTGTGAATAAACAATAAATGCACCAAGTGGTTAGAATCCTATTTGTGCGACCCTATTTGAGGATTTATACTATGTTGGCCATGGAAATAAATCGTTATTTATTTCTAATAATCATAAGCGGTATCTAGCAACACGTTATGACTCCCAATTCGTATAAATAATGTACCGTTACAATATCTCAATCCTGCATAAGAAATAAAAGTATTTCTTTGTTTGATTCTTATGTCACACGATATCTTTGTATAATCCAAGATAGGAATGTGTCATTCTTGCAGATTATACATTTCTTGATCTAGAGTTGATCGTCTAGTTTGCATGCATACGATCCAACTCCATCAAGGGGCCCAAACAGATATCATCACTCACTAGGTATACTAATGAGGGACATACGGTTTTCTTGATGAACAACTTTTCCCCGCACAATTCAAGAGAACATAAATAAAGTCCTTATAGCAGCCTTTATCAGGAATCAACGTTAGACGATATTTATTGAACCTATCCTCATGTGGAAAAGGTGAACATCTCAAACTTAGAATCAAACTCATATGAAATAAACAATGACACATAACACAATCCATATGTTTATTTCATTGGGTCAAGTCCTGTACTATGTTCCAATAACATACACATATGCAATTAAGTTCGTAACTCCTTACTTATGATTTGTAGAACTTAATCATCACTTAACTTGCATACTAATCTTTTATGATAATTAATGTTCCTTGTTAATTATCAAGATTATGGACGATTTAGATTTATTATTGTCATTCTAATGAATGATCCACAGAGATCTACAATTCAGATCCTCAACCTGAATGATCTGTCAATAATAAACTCTAGGAACAAATGATCAAATATCATCATTAACATAAACTAAGAAAATAAGTCATTAAATATTGACTTCTAGGACATAACTCCAACAATCTCCCACTTGGCATAGAATCAATCAATAGTGACTTCTAGCCAGTGAAGAACTTAGAACAATGTCATATATCTATATATATACATGTCTCGAACCTCAAAAGATGTAATACACTTAAAGCAAGTTACTCATACGTCCATCACGCATGGATGCACAATTGCATCTCGTATACCGCTTAAGGTAGAGGTTAAGTTAGAGTGTTCGCTGTGTCCGCGAACCTATCCAATTTTATTTGACCCTATATACATATATACTCCTATATATGTGTTCTTGATCATCATCATGTGAGATCAAGTGACATCGTCATAGATCTTAGTTGGATTACCAATTTAATATTGGGTTCTTCAAGTTTAAGCTATGGTTCGAGATGCTTAGAACTATATTAGCTTGACTGAGAACTTCATGATCCATACTACATTCTTTCATTGCTTCACAAGTTGCTATATATTTTTGTTTTGGTGACGGAAACGGTTGTAATATCCCATTTAGAACACCTTCTAAATTTACAACACCACATTAAACAAAATATGTAGCTCAATTGCATTTATATCAATCTTTCGAAAACTAGCATCAATATAACAATTTATATGAGATTTCTTTCATCTTGTCAGATGAAAAACATATCACCCTTTCTCATAAGATACTCGAGGATATTCTTGATTATTGTCCAAATGTATTTTTCTTTGTATCCAGTTGACAACTGCTTGTCATACTCCTTGGGTACAACACATAGGGGCATGTGCATAAGTATGGCGTCCGTTATGAAACTCGTAACAGAAGGATGCTCGAAATATATCGTGCACTCTTCTCGAATTGAGTTGCAACACACCGATTAGAACTCAAGTGTATGCCATACAACATGGTTAGACATCCTTTCTAGGAGTCTATCTTTTCGTGTAACTATAACACCTTGTCATTATATGCACATTTTGCTCAAACCTGACATCCATCATAATCTATCTCCATAGATTTTGTTTCCTTGGATTTAGGTGACTTACCCAAGTTCTCAATTGAGAAAACATTCTCCAATGAGATCTTGACAATATTCCTTTCTTTAATTTTATTCCCAATTAATGTCTTGTATCTTGTACAATACATGTAACATATTAATGCTCCCACTGAATATCTTGTCTATACAAGATACTTTTGACGAAGTTCAACTCCTTGACTTTCTTGTCAAAATGTTTATTACAATTTCCACAATACTTGCTTCAATCCATTAATGGATCATTGAAGCATATATACGTTTCTAACAATACAACAAAATCTTCGGTTTGTGTCAAATACACAACAACTTCCTTCATTCAATCGAAGAAGGCGGTTTTGATGTATTTTTCCATATATCTATATATACGAAATATAATTATTGTTAGAATGATCTTTATTGACTTAGACACAGCTACAAGCGAGAAGCCGTGCTTTGTACATGGTCAACTGGTTATCGACTTAGACATAGCATCAATCATGAAATTGTGCTTTGTACATAGTCGACTTGCTATCCATATCTATCTTTCCTTTTAAAGATCTAAATGTTCTAGATGGATCGCTCCTTCTTGAACATCAATCAAGGTCTATACCTTGTTGTTATATATGTGGATTGCACTTAAAGATCATATAGATTCAAACCATACTTGTGGAATCGGGTCTTTCCATCGCTTCTGTATTTATCAACGGATCCTCATATATCAAGTACGAGGATGTTGTGAAGCCTATGTACCTTTCAGTTTAGGCAATTCACTCTCGTTGATCTTTGTAGGATTGGTGCTTGAGGTCAGTAAACTACTTCTACAACATCTTGTAGAGTAAGTTCTTGATCCTAATATATTGCATGAGTTTCTCGAACATCATCCATTCGTGAGATGTTTGAGCACTCTTTAGAAGTGAGCGTGTTTATAAACTTCTTCCTTTCACAACTACTTGTGAATAAAGTTCCGCTCAACTTCCACTAAGCACCATGTATGGAGTGACAAGTTCCCTATAAAGGTACTTCTTGTAGTGACGCATAAACTCCTTTAATGCTCACTTTACTCCCACTACTTCATCTTAAGAATATCATTCTTTAAGATTACGTTATGATGAGCAACAACTACTTTGTTCTTATCATGTTCATAGAAGTAGTACCTTTTGGCTAATTCAAGATATCCTTCAAAATAATAAGCGTCTTATTTGGGTCCAAGCTTATCAATCAATCGAACCTTGAAATAAGCTTCTCAACACCAAATCTTGAGAAACAATATACCTAGAGATCAAATCTCGTAAGATATCTTTCACAATAGACTTCGATGGAATTTTTATTCAGTGTAAACAATATTGTCCTCAAACACAAATCCCTTACATGAGTCGAACAAGTCAATTTGATTTATTACCGATCGAACTATGTTAAACAATGTTCGATACCTTCATCCTTGGATACATTTTTCAATGTTCCTCATGGAGCGAGTAGTGAAACGTCTTTCATACTCTTTAGGCAATATATCAAACTACATGACTTAACTATTTACCATGATCTATTTTAAGACTTTTGCTTTTATTGAATAGTTTTTCAACTTTACTCTTGAAATTCTTTTGACCTTGTCAAAAGATTCATACTTATACCATATCAAATAGATACGTTAATATCTACAATGATCGTTGGTCAAGTGGTAAAGTGTCAACAACCTTTCAATTGCACAAGTACCTATAGGTCTATATACATCAATATGTATAAGTCTTAATAAAGTTACTTGTCCTTTAAACCTTCGTAGTTCAAAGGCGCTTTTGTCTTTCAACAAACACGATTCGCATGAATTTCAATTGATTTGCAATCGAATTGATTTACGAGCTCCACGTTACGTAGACTCTCATAATGCGATTCTTGTTTATATTCGACTAAGCGACTATTTTACATAAAAGTCAAATACTTTATGTGAAGTCTTACATATTTGTCATTCGAAAT
The DNA here is from genome assembly GCA_027725995.1 of Rhynchospora tenuis. Taxonomy (NCBI): domain Eukaryota; kingdom Viridiplantae; phylum Streptophyta; class Magnoliopsida; order Poales; family Cyperaceae; genus Rhynchospora; species Rhynchospora tenuis. Next base: position 171,000,261 of record CM050888.1, read on the forward strand.
TTGTTTATCTATTTCAAGCAAATTCAATCAAGATGCGTGAAATCTTATACACAAATTCATAACAATAAGAGAACGACATTTCTCTATTACAAAACATGATCATCCATCATCAAATATGAAATGGAGATAAGGTTTTATGAGATGTTTGGAATAAGGTATATAACCTCAAATTCCTAAACAAATTCTTTATTTAGTAAAGATAACTCTACGTATTCAATGGTAGCGGCCTAGACGTATAAGCCATTTCCAAAACGGAGTTTACTTTACTTATCTCGAACTTTCTCTTATTCATCATTGTCTACACATTTCGTTAAATGCGAGCACATGAACTAGCACCTTATTACTAGTGTGAATTAGAGATAGTGAGATAATTTGAACGACAAATATCTCAAGGTTTAGAACATCATGGTATTTCGGACAACCTTTCAAATGCCTCCCATAAATGGCAAATGAAACATCTCATGTGACACACGGTCACTAATGAGGGTCTCGAAGTCTCAACTCATATATTGGTAGAGTATTCCTTTAATACTTAACCAATCATTTTAAGCACTAACAAGTGTGCGAACAACATATCCTTTATCCATAGAAAGAGATTGTATGACAATATCAACAATCCTTGATATTGGAGATCTTAATATCTCTAGTTGTCAATTAGTTTCTCAAACCTTTCGGTTCGCAAGCTAATGAAATATTTATCTTCTTATAAGAAGAGTCTCTTGGTTAACTCACATTCCATTACTCGATCATAAATGATTGAGTCTATCTTTTACTTTCTCTAAGAACGTCTTCTTGAGTAAGTGGATGAGAGTATAGAAGTCTAGTCTAGTCCTTATGAATTCTCCAATTCAAAAGTCTAGAACTTCTAAAAGGATATGAGCATTCGCTTTATTGAATAATTTTCGTCAAAACTAATCAATCATTGCGAAACTATTTTCGGGAAGTTGAGGAACGTTTTTGGGATTAAACTTGCTCAAGTTTCTCATTTCCAAGAACATGTCTTAGAAATCGGTATTTCTTCTCCAAGTAAATACCTTATAAACGAGCTTGTCGTTTTCCAAAGATTGACCGCAACGAAATTAACATATTTAATATCTATAACAAATTCAATTTAAGGTCATTTAGTTTATGCAATGTTTTGTTTATGGAATGATAAACAAAAACTCCCACTACATTTAATTAATGTCCCTAAATGTAATGGATTCCAAGATCCTCATTTTCGTTGAAATAGGGGCCAGCGTCGGCATGACACCTAAAACAACTAGATAAGGTAGGTTCTCCAACCAATCATATCTTGTCCATATGATTCTTGGTTTGTGAGATATCATAAGTATATCTACAAACTTCGTCCCAACGTCCAATCCGAGTGGGTCCGTTGTAAAGCAACTTCTCTCTATTTGCTCCTAGTAAATCCGATTTACACCCCGACTACAATGATGGACTACGATGTCCGCGTCGGCAGGAATGCATCAATAGACAATCAATTGTATTGAAGGGGATAGAGAGAAGGAGGACGATTTGGCTAAATCAAGTTAATTTGGGACATAAGCAATTACGTGACTTTGTTTGGTGGTCGTGTAAGCATACACCCATACCTACCTATGACAATTCAAGGCATTCACAAACAATCACATAATAATAAGCATCTCAAACATTGCCGTGGGTTTGTATGGCTCCCGCTTGCATTAGTCTCCGTCGCATCTCCATGTAACGAAACTAATCTAATCAAACCCTCCCACTAATTACTAAGATCCTATCTAATAATTAAGGGAAATAAATACATGTGATAAAATCCTAAAACCCGCCTAGGCCTTAGGGGCATGCAAGCCTCACAAGTTACATCAAGAATTAACCAATTAATTATCAAGGCACCTTAGGCCACATTACAAGCAATCACATGCATTCACAACATTTTACAACACACAAGGCATTGACATCTTGAGCCATATCAAACCCACATCCTCCTACAAAACAAAGTTAGCACATATACAATATACATGATTCACTTGCTCTTAATTAATTTCATCAATTAGAATCTTTGTGCATACTTGTTGCTCAAGTTTTTCGAATGCAAAGAAGGCTTAACCTTAACAACTAATTGTTTAAGCCCTTTTAAATTAAATCTAACTATCAAAACAGAAAGGAGGGTATTTAAGGAGTCTTCTAATTAACATTTCAATAAATTGATTAATTAGAAACTATTTTAACTAATTAAAATACGAAATTCGGGACCCGAAAAAAATTCAAAATAATTCGGTCTCCAAAAAATCTGAAATAAATCCAGAGAACTCCTTACAAAGATTGTGATTACCTGTAAAAATCTCAAGGAGAGATCAATTACCATCAGGGAGAACCAAAAAAGACAAATCCTCAGATTGTGCGCGAAGCACCGTTAGAGAAAATTCTGTTATGGGTCTCAACCTTTTGATCTGTATGATCATCCCCTTGATATTTTTCCAGCAAACAATTTACATAGAAAAATACTACATACAATAGGATATCATTCCATGAAAAGAAAATCCACAAGTTATATTCAAGATCAACGAGATAACAAGCATTTAAGCAAGGTATCATGTTCTGGAACAGACCGTCGACCAAAAAGGTTTCACTCGGTTGAGGTATCAAATCTCAATGAAAATCTATAAAATTAATTTTCATAGATTCCAGACTTAAAGGAGAACATTTCCATTCAGACACGTTTCCATAAAAGTTTCTCAATAAGTACAGTTTTTCAAAACAATCGGTTTGTTTGAAAAAACAGATCTGACAACTTCATCACTTTTCATCCTTGAACGCCCACATAATATCCGAAATATGCAACAAAATTTACATATCCAGAAAGAGCATCAAGTTTAGAATAATCCTATCTAAAAGTTACAGGTACTTTGTATACAAACTTATTTGTTACCAACCACAACAACAGAACTGTGCAGCAGAATTACAGATCTGCGCACCGTTACCGTTTAAATCACTAAAAATTCATTTTACATCGAATTTCAATGATTCCAGTGGGAAAACAACCACAACTCAAAGGGCTACAACCTCCAATAAGAAGGAAAAAATTTCAGAGAGCTTTACACCACGAAAAACAAGCAACAAGACAGAAAACAGCCTTTCCAGGGCCAGCAAGCATGCACATCACTAATTAACTTAATTAATTACGAATTCTCACTTAATTAAGTGTGAAAAACCTTAAGCACGACCATAGCTCTGATACCACTGTTAGGAAATGCTCATATTTTAATTTTAGATTAATTACAACTAATTAATCCCATTAACAACAAGCAAATCAATAGATCTAGTGCTAAAGCAATCACACATCCAATCAAGAGAGAAGGTAGGAGAAATTGTACCTCTCATGAAATTGTATTCATGAGGCTCGAATCCATGGCATGGGAGTCGATGGGGTGCGTGCTCCACCATCTCCACCATCTATGGCCGCCTCTAGCCCACCAAGGACCCACCACCAAGCTCAAAGAGAATACTAGTTCTCTTGAACCTCTTGCTAATCACCTTGCTTCTCTTAATTAACTATTTAATGGAGAGGAAGAGAGGTGGGATGCTCAACACATGAGCTAAGAGAGGAAGGGAAGAGCCATGGAGAAGAGAGAAAAATCTCTCTTCTAGGTGGAGGCGCAAGGGAGGGGAGAGGAAGAGAGATGACGGCTAGGGTTTTCTCCCAAAGAGACCCCTTTATATACCCAACCACTCTCATCCAATTTTCATACTATTTACAAGTATGCCATCCACCCTAAGAGGCCACCTAATGGGCTCTCTTGGGCCATCTTAATAAAAGGCCTTTATTCATTAATTCACCAATTAATGAATCTCCTTTAATTGTCTCTTCATTCTTCCTTAAATCGGGCCTTTAATTAACCAATTAAATAGAAGCCCAATTAGCTCAAACTAATTAAAGTAAGTTGAACATAATTAATTATTAACTCATTAATAATTAATCTATGATTAGCTAATGCATTAAATTGTTTCCATATGATCCTTTTAATTTAATTAATTATAACGGTTCATAACGGTATATAATTAATTAATTAACTTATCACATTTCACAATACACATTATTGTGAATAAACAATAAATGCACCAAGTGGTTAGAATCCTATTTGTGCGACCCTATTTGAGGATTTATACTATGTTGGCCATGGAAATAAATCGTTATTTATTTCTAATAATCATAAGCGGTATCTAGCAACACGTTATGACTCCCAATTCGTATAAATAATGTACCGTTACAATATCTCAATCCTGCATAAGAAATAAAAGTATTTCTTTGTTTGATTCTTATGTCACACGATATCTTTGTATAATCCAAGATAGGAATGTGTCATTCTTGCAGATTATACATTTCTTGATCTAGAGTTGATCGTCTAGTTTGCATGCATACGATCCAACTCCATCAAGGGGCCCAAACAGATATCATCACTCACTAGGTATACTAATGAGGGACATACGGTTTTCTTGATGAACAACTTTTCCCCGCACAATTCAAGAGAACATAAATAAAGTCCTTATAGCAGCCTTTATCAGGAATCAACGTTAGACGATATTTATTGAACCTATCCTCATGTGGAAAAGGTGAACATCTCAAACTTAGAATCAAACTCATATGAAATAAACAATGACACATAACACAATCCATATGTTTATTTCATTGGGTCAAGTCCTGTACTATGTTCCAATAACATACACATATGCAATTAAGTTCGTAACTCCTTACTTATGATTTGTAGAACTTAATCATCACTTAACTTGCATACTAATCTTTTATGATAATTAATGTTCCTTGTTAATTATCAAGATTATGGACGATTTAGATTTATTATTGTCATTCTAATGAATGATCCACAGAGATCTACAATTCAGATCCTCAACCTGAATGATCTGTCAATAATAAACTCTAGGAACAAATGATCAAATATCATCATTAACATAAACTAAGAAAATAAGTCATTAAATATTGACTTCTAGGACATAACTCCAACAGAGATATGGTAAAACAAAAAATATGAAGGGGTCACAAAAATCAGAAATAAAACAATGCGTTGTCAATTTATTTTCTATTGGTGAAGCGAGTCAATTTTATTAGCAATAATACCCGACACACAAATAATTATAGAGTCTCGCATTACATAAATATGAAAAAATATTATTTCACAATGTTTGAAGTGTCGGACTACATTTAACCAAATGGTTCCGACACCCACACATCTTTATTTATATTTTTTATTTTTGATATATTTTTGTCTCCCATTTCGGCTTTTAGCTCCTCCCAAGTTTGTTATATCTTAAGTTCAAGTTGCTGGATACTAGAAAGTAGAAAGATAAACGAGTTTGAGATCCTGCAGTTATGCATACTGAAATTTACCTTTAAAGAAATATTGAATTGAGATTCAAGCAATACAGTTACCACTGTCCTTTCATAACAATTTAACCTTCACATCTTTAATGGTTTCCTCTTCCTCGTCTTCTCTATACATTTGGATTTTCTTCCTTAAAATTCGACTGTGTTTTGTTAAATTTGGGTTCGCCGGCTCCCAACCTCTCCCTTCGCGTCTTTAGATAATTAAGCTTCTCTATGGATTTTTTTTTTCTCTACGACTACGAATTATTAAAAAAATGTTTTTTTTTAAACGAATGATATTCTTAAATTTGTCAAGTCTATCATTTTGAATTTACACAATTTTAAAAATTTGTTTGTTTTATTAAATAAAACAATTTTGTTACCTATTTAACTATACATGTGAAGATGCTGCATCTTTATTGGACTTATTTTGTTGTCATTTGCATTCAATATAAAAGTAAAATTCTTTAATATTCTTTTGGAACCACAAGCATTGTTGGCGGCAAAAACTTTACCAAAAAATTATTAAAATAATTAAAAATTAAATACCTTAAATAATTATTTTTTTAACAGCAATAAAAATATTATATACGAAAATGTAGATTTCTAACTATGAGCGACGAATAATAAAATTATACTCATTTTTTGTATATAGGAGTCCAACATTATTATAAGCACCTGGTACGCTAACGTTAATTTTATTTGGGATCGTACACAAATAAAACGCAGTAACCCAGTAACAGTACAGACACCGTCCGAGACTCCGGTCTCTATTCAACTACGGCAGGACCGCAAGAATCAGAAACTAATCGTATCTGGACAGTTGAACTTAAATTTAACGGATCAGATTCGCACATGAGTCCATGCGCCCCAGACAAAGCAATTTGATACTTTTCACCCAATTGGGCTACATTACCTCCATAAGAAACCGTGCACTAAAAGCCCTTCCTTTCCTAAACCAGTCCACAGATTCCCTGAGACAGGTAAGGACTCATCACAACTACTCCCATGTAACTGACAGATAGGTCCCACCACAAAATAGGCAAGATGCTCCATGTGCAGTAACCCTTTGCACACATTGATTTACTAACTAAGCCACAGAATGAAAATTCAAAACCGTCAGAGCTCTGACACTTCACTCTCTATCCCAGTGAGGCAGTGACAAAACAGTGAGAGAGAAACCTTGCATCCTCCATTTCCCATTTCCCTCCCAAACCATCAAAACCCCACAAACCAAAACAAAAAACAAAGCTAAAAAAATGCATGCGAAAACGGACTCGGAAGTGACGAGTCTAGCGGCCTCATCGCCGCCGCGCTCGCCACGGCGGCCGGCGTACTACGTCATGAGCCCATCTCCGGCCGACCCAGAAAAGTTCTCTCTTGCTGGGTCCACCCCAGGTGGGTCCCCCATCCACCATTTCCACAAGCCCCGTTACATGAACTCGCCGATCCACCACTCCCGCGAGTCTACTACTGGCCTCTCCTTCTCCCTCAAGCACAACTCCGGTCCCTGGCGCAAGCTCAGCCATGGCGCCGAGTCTCTGAGTAGTCTCGGAGGAGACGAGACAGAGGAAGGAATGGAGAGGGAAGAGAGCAGTCCGTGGCGCTGCTACGCGTTCGGTCTGCTCTGTTTTGTGCTGTTCTTCACTCTGTTCTCGCTCATTTTGTGGGGTGCTAGCAAGGCGTATAAGCCTGTCATACTCGTCAAGGTGATCAGTTCTTAGTTCTCTACTTCTCTCTTGCACATGCACAATCTCGCTCCATTGTTGGAGCTTTTGCATTTTTAACCTTCGAAAAGTTCGTAAATACGGAAGTAGTTGTTTATCCTCTTCTCCTCCCCGCAAAACCCGCATGATTTCCATCATTGTGTTTTTCTGGCGCTGACTCTAGCTTTTTCCTCAAAAGTCGCGCCTAGAAGACGGGAATGTCACTATTGACTCCTTATAATACTGTTTATTTATTATCATTCATTAATAATTAATTAACTTAACAATGGTTTGTTGAGCAGAGTGTGGTTTTCGAGAGCTATAACATACAGGCAGGGATGGATTACACAGGGGTGCCGACGAAAATGATGACGATAAATTCGACGGTCAAGATCGTGTTTTACAACAGAGGCACCTTCTTCGGCGTCCACGTCACCTCCACCTCTCTAGACCTCTCCTTCAACGACCTCAAGGTCGGCTCTGGCTATGTGAGTACTTTTTCATCCACACCCCTCTTGTCCTTTCTATTTACTTTTCCCGTTCCGTGCTTGTGGTTTTTGGGAGGGTTTTCAAAACTTTTGACTGATTAGGTAGTCCGGTTTCTTTTTCATTGGTTGGGAAATGGGAACAGAGCCAATCAGGCAAAAGAGTAATTGAGCCGCTATTCTCTTTTTTTGAAAAAGTATCTGCTCCACGTGACCTGTACAGGTCTGCAATTTTTAATAGTGAAAGAGAAATAGATACTTATTAATGAGATTTTACAAAGTTTGCAATGCAAGTCTCAATGCTCTTTTAAATTTAAGTATTAGAAAAAAAAAAACGAAATTAGAACTTGAGCAAGTTTCCTCACATTGATAACGGTAACATTTTTATTGACCTGAGGAGATTAATAAAATACATCATAATGAATACCTGAAAATAAATATTTAGCTTCAAAAGAGATGTTGGCATTCGCTAGAGTGCAGTAGTTTCTACTTTTCTAGCAACACTACTTTTTTATAGGACATAGGCATTCATTAATCTAAGCAAGGAAATTCTATGGCATTGTTTGTCTTGTCGAACACTTGTAAGTTGTATCGTCCATTTCAATGCTAGAATCATATATTGCCTCCGTTTGTTAGCTTAGATAAGAATAAATGGTAATATAATAAATGCTCTTAAAATGTATCAGAATATTTGATGATTAGTTTAGTTTTTTATAACACGTATATAAAATGGCCTAGTATAATAAGACGTTATTTTGGATTCAATTTATAGTAGACTACATTATAGATGTTGAATAGAAATACAGTACAAACATGAGAAGTCTTGCTCCTAGATAGCTAATATTTATCTTTTGGATGAATTGTATACAGCTGGCATTATTATTTTAAGTTAGTGTTCTTTCTTCTATGCACAATGGTTTACTGGGACCCTCCATACACATTGGTTTACTGGGACCCGTGACAAACCTTGAACATTGTATCATATTTATATATATTTTTGGGCTGTTTATTCGTTCATGTTTAATGCAAATTCCTTTCTAGTCATATCTTACCATTAATGGGAACCAATAAACAACCATTGTTGTCTGTCTTTTTGGAGTGGTAAGACTCCAAACGATAAAGGGCCATGCAGTAAATTTCTGCTATATCTTACCTTTAGCCAATGAACAACCAGTGTTGTCTGTCTGTTTGAAGTGGTGAAGCTCCAAAAGAGAAAGGGACATGGTCTTTTACTGACACTGTAAGAAGAATCCTAGGAGATAAGGATAAATTGTTAAATACTCTAGTACTTCCTTAATCCTTATTGCTGATATTTAAGAAAGAGTAGGAACTAGTAACGATAGTTAATTTTACAATTTTGTCAATATTTTTTCAAAATTAAAGAAAAATTTTAGAAATAGAAAAATGTTTATAAACATATTTATAAATTGGTTAATTGTATGTCAACTTTTATTTAATATAAAATTCATTTGGTGTTTGTCGAAGTTTTATTAAATTTAAACTGTTGCAAAAAAATTCAAGTTTTTTGTTGAATGGTAATATTTGCGTCAAGTTTTATCATTTTTTATGTGCACTTTTGTGTATGAATTTGTATGTGCATTAGATGTATATGTGAGCCCGCATTACATATGACATTCTCAATGTCAAATTTCAAAAATAAATTTTTTTAAATGTCAAGATTATCAATTTATCAATTAATAAACTTTAATGAAATAGGCAAATAGCAAATCAGCGGAAAACATTTGTAAATATTTTCACCTGATGGTTATATATGGAACATGTGTTGCATGTATAACCATCAGATAGAGACGTGCATTTTGGTCTTTATAATGCAGGCACATCATACATATATGTTAGTGCAATTTATACCGAGTTACCATTAGATGAAAATGTTTACGTTAATGTAAACATTTTCATGTGAGATGAAGACTGAATTTTTGGTCTTTATATTGTAGGTACATCATACATGTATGCAGTGCCATTTATACCATCACAACATCTGTTTGTTTTGCTAGAATTTAGTTAATAGGTAAATCAACTAGGATAGATACTACAAATACTCTCTGCTGTTTGATCTGAACACGAGGCTTTGATCAACACACCTATATACTAGTTGTTATCCCTTTTCCTCTGAACCATTTCATTTAATCTATTCACGATTATATCTTGATCAGTTTGCCCCTTAGTTTGCTCCCATCCCCTCTTTGAAGGACAACAACAGGAGTTCTCTAAGTAATTATATTTGCATCTCTTATTTTTTTTTTTGTTTGCTAAAATAGTAAAATGTAAATCCTTTTGGATGGGCTGGTATGGGATGGGCAAAAGGGTACTCACTGCTCAGTCAGTGACATACGGAACCAAGTTTTGTCTTATGGCCAGTTATGGGGGATACCGTCTTATCATTGCATGGAGGGATGAGTGTCATGTGGGGGTCCATGCCTTAGCGATAGGGAACTGAATTTGTCTTCTTATTGTGCATATCCAGAACATACGTGTACAGATTTATTTTTTCTTATGATATTCATAGAAGATATAGTAGCAATCACATTCATCTACTATAAAATTTCCGTTGTAAATAAAACTAATAAGATACTTATCTGATCATCTCTCATCCAAAATTTTATCTGACAACAGATCAGAGAATTTTACCAGTCACGAAAGAGTGGCCGTGTGCTGACTATTGTGGTGGCCGGAAAACAGATCCCACTATATGGAGGTGGCTCGACCTTAATGAGCCGGTCAAATGGCATGGGACCCACTGTGGTGCCATTGAACCTGACCTTTGTAATGCGTGCAAGAGCTCATGTTTTAGGCAACTTGGTTAAGTCCAAGTTCTACCGGCACATCCGATGCAGCCTCTTCCTTCGGGAGACCCGGCTTGGCAAGCCAGTGCGAAATCTGGCTATGGGTTGTGAGTACCATGACAGTAGGAAGTGAGGAGACTGACAAATGGGTTCTGCTTGTTGGTGGTTGGGGGGGGGGGGGGGGGGGCGGGGGGCGGGGGGCGGGGGGCGGGGGCGGGGGCGGGATTTTTCTTGCTAAGTTAGAGACTACTGTAAATGGTCAAAGGGCTGACTGGTTGGTAAAGGAGGCGTGTTATGGTTGAATTATCACCCAATGGCATTGTTCATATTGCAGATGGAGTGCACTCCTGTAGATTTTTACGTTGATTTATGACCTTTACTGAAGACTTAATACTGATATCTGGTCCATGTAATCTAGTACTGGTGCTTTCTTCTTAGTTGTTACTACATTAATTTTAGAGGGTAATTCTATGGTGGGCTGAAATTTTAAATCGGGCTTAAATCTGAATCGTTCATTTAAAATTATGAAGGAATTTGGTTGATCATGATTCAAGCCGGTTTGAAATTTCAGTCCACCATAGAATTACCCTAATTTTAGATATGGTCTGGCAGATCTTTAGAACGTTTTAAATCCAGAAACAAAAAGGAAAAAATGGAGAGCGCTTGAAATTTACAAGGATGGATTTGGACGTTCAATTTAACTTGAAAGGGCAAGTGATGGTATATTGAGAACAAATTCTTCTAACATAATAAACTAATAAACATATGGTAGTAATATGCAATATAGTAATTTAATCATGCAAAAGAATTATATGATAAGTTGATGGCATAGACGCATAGTATATGGACATATGGTTCAGACGTAAATTGCATGTAACCTCTGATAGGCCAGCTGTACTGAACTTATGAACCCAAGTATTTTGGGCCATTTCTTGCATTGCACGATTAGGCCCACACATAAGTGAAATGTAGGCCTACTTCTCGTTATTGATTTACACAGTTCACTTCCATGTCTATTCACCAACAAGAAAAGATAAGGCGGCAAACATAACAATAAAACAGCGCGTCCTCCTTTGGTGTTAAGTTGGAATGAAGATCCTTAAACTTTTTAGTATAAGCAGGACGATCAGGAAAATTTTAAATCTAGACGCAATTATAATATAATAAAATTAAATTAAAATTTAAAAATAAATAAAGTAAATAATAATTTTATAATTAAAAAACATCCTAAACATATATAATTGAAATATTACAAAATACATCATCATTTTTTTTTTAATAAATCTATTCATTTTTTTTTAACTTTTCTATCAATCACCAATCCTTTTGATGCATGCCTACAATCCAATACTTCCATTGATTAAAGAATTTGAGCTCAAAATATACAAAATAACGAAAAATTGCAAAGTACCAGACACCTCAAACATAATAAATATAAACACAAGATGTATGCTACTGTTTTCAGCAAATAACAATTGCTAATAGACTGCTGTTTGGTGTAAGAAACATAACAAGGCTTCTCTGTTGACTGTTTGGTATTGAAAGGAAGCATGCAGCTGCTACATGCCATGGTTTTCAGTTACGGCAAGTCGTAGAGGCTTATAGCATTTTGTTGATGATGTTGATTCCATGATATAAGCCTCTACGACTTGCCAGTAACTGAAAACCATGGCATGCAGCAGCTGCATGCTTCCATGATTCCATTTCGTTGTTGTTGATGTTGATTCCATGTTTGTTCTCCTATAAACTTCTCATGGAGGAAGTTTACAGGAGGAAAAGTAATGCTGCTGAAGTTAATTATAGTTATCCTATACATGTTGTTAAAGCAAACTTGCAACGTTCATCGGAGAAGTTATCATCGATGTCTTTGCATTGCTGGGCCAAGTTATCATCGACTCCTTTAGACATCGTCCATTCGTCCCTGATGTGATCATGGTTCCCACCGGAAACTGCAATATAAATTTTCAGGTCGTATGGCGAAGTGAAGTTACAAAAATTAAGATATCTTAAGTTTTGCCCTCCTAGCAACTTAAGCACATATCCATTTTTTCCTTGTTTTATTGAGAAAGTTTCAAATGGACAAATCTAGTTTAAATTTCATTCCGGAGCAGATGAACAGTTTATGATTAATTATTTACCCATAATAATAATAATAATAATAATAATAATAATAATAATCTCTACTACTTATAAATGCACGTAACGTATAGGTGTTACACGCTAGGTCTAAATAGTAAACAGGTATTTTTGCGGTTGGATCGATTTGATCTGTGGTTGGATATCAATCGCCAAACGAAACAACACTATTATTTGATTTTTCATCTAATATAGAAACAAATTGAATAACACATTTATTTGTATCGCTGGTAAATTAAGCAATATATTTTTATTGTCTAACATTATTTTGTTTCTTTATTTGCTCACATATGAAGGCATCTTATGCTAGTAATAATATAACATATTCATAACAGCAATAAAAATAAACTGTCAGCCATAGTCCTCAAATTTAAGTAAGAACTTTAAAAAAAAATACAAATTTAAATCTAAATTGTGCAGACTTGAGACGTCAACAGCATAAACAAAACATAATATAACACAAATTTCATTAATAGGTATACATATGCACAAGGAAAAACAAAGCACACATTAATATACCTATTAACACGACTGCTTTTTTTAACACTGAACAGGACAAACCCAACTGAAAGCAAACTTACATACCTAATCAACTTAAAAACAAACCAAGATCATCCAAACAAACAAACCACCCCAATCAACCAAAAGCACAAAACAAATTGAAACTCAACTAATAGCTTAATGAGATTCAGCAGACTTCTCTCCGTCCTTGTGCTCTGGCCCTTTAATTTTCTCCATGATCTTACCAAATATTCCCTTTTTCTCCTGGCTATTTGGGCTGTTAGTTTCCTCACAAACAACAGTTGTTGTTGCCGGTACCTCATCGGTTGGTTTCTTCTGACCTGGGAGTTTCTCTTTGATCTTGTCCAAGAAACCCTTTTTCTCCTCATCATGAGGATGCACTTCTTCAAGCTTGATTGTCTCGTCTACTTTCTCAACCTTGACAGAGGTATCCTCATAATAGGAAGGAGGTGGTGATGGAGTCACCACTGCTTCCTCAGCTACGACAGTTGTGGTCTTTATTTCCTCTTCGCTCGGCTTGTATTCTTCCTTCTTGTCGCCTCCAAGTTTCTCCTTGATCTTCTCTTTGAGACCCTTCTTCTTTTTCCTCTTCTCTCCATCTGGTCCTATTTCCTCTTCATCAGACTGCAATCACATGATAATGTAATAAGTAAATTACTATATCCAAATAAGTTGTGCAAAAGGACTTACAAACTGTTCTCATAGATGGCAATTTTTCATCAGAATATTAGTATGGCAAGACTACCTATTAATAAATTTATTTTTAAGCCAAATCTATAAACTAGCTACTTGTTGCTTTTTCTAGGACAGATCAAAGCCTTAAACAACACAGTTAGTGCTAAATGTAAATCAAGTATCATATGTCAATATAAATCCTAATTTTTTCACATGTAAACAAATGAATTTAAATTTAAAATTGAACAGATCTGGTGTTAATTAGAGAAGCCTCACCCAATTGGAACATTTGATGGTACATATTTTGACTAAAAAAACATGGCCAGGTTCAAACTTCAAACGAGTCAGATAAAAATGACATGATACAACCAGTCTAACTACGAACCCCAGTCTAGCACCCGGATCCTCTAGTCGGCACGATAATGCCGACCATGTGGTCGGCGTCCGATCCGAGCCGTCCGATTTTAAATCAGACTGTTCATTTTTTTCGGGCCAATATTTTTTTCGGGAGTGGTAGAATTCACGGGGCTCCCTTTAGTCATTGAGATTAAATCAAACGGTCCGGATCGTGCCGACTAGCTGGTCTGCCGACCAGAGGATCTGGTTTCCCCCAGTCTAGTCTATTATATTGACTAAATAAGATTCACCAATAGAAAATAATTGGATCAAAATGCTATTTGCTATTTTGTTCCACAATCGATCAATAAACTTACCGAGCTCGAACTAGAGCTGTCGGAGCGGTGAAGCTTTGCAAACAATCCCTCTTTCTTCTCCCCATGATCCTTCTTCTCAGTCTCCATCTTTTCAACCTCAGTTACATGCACGTTCTCCATACCTGACACAATCACCTCCTCTTCACACTTCTCTTCTTTCTTATCCTCTTCTTTCTTTTTCATGAAATCAAACAACCCCCTGTCTTTAACCTCCTCATGTTGCTCACTACCCACACCTTGGTATTGATTCTTATCCCCCTCCATGGTATTAATTTGTGCTTTGATTAATTACACAAGGCAACTGAACACAAAGAATATTAAGGCTAATTTTACTATTTTGCTTTGCTTCGAATGTGTATGGAATACAGAGATGAATTGGAAAGGAGTGAGGGGTGCACTTTATATAGGATGGATAAAATGAAAGATTTATGTGGGCCATGCGTTATCAAAGCGATTAAATTATACGCGCGACCGACGCGCCTAAGGATAGATGAAAAAATAATAAAGGGGAAAGAATTATTAAAGGAGAAAGATAAAATGGTCGGTATGACGGTATTTTCTACAATGCTTTTGGAAAAGTATCGCAAGACTTTCTGGCCTTACTTGGTACCAACTAAAGTATGTTCATTGATAGGCTGTGGATTTAATTTGATTGTGCATATATTACATTATTATACTTTTAATGCTTGCTATATTGATAATTAATTTTTCATTAAAATGACATTGGAGACGCGGAACTGCAATATTTCTTCTAGGGAAATATTATATTTTTATAATAACTGTAAACGACGGAAGATTATGTAAAAAAAAACATATTTCTCTCAATACACAAATCAAGTGTCAATAAGATTTATTGTCAAATTTGCAATTATTTAGTGGATATTGATTTGAATTACACCAAAACGGATGTATAAAATACAGATTAGATACTTCTAGTTTTATTTTTCTAATTTTGATAATCATTTAATTATCCGGTACTGTTGTTAAAAAATTTATTATTATCATTACAAACTGATACAAATACAATTAACGTTAAACAGAATCTTGATCAGTAACAAAAATTATTTCAAAATACGTCTTATTAGACAACTTTCTTTTGAAAATAACTACGAACAATGGGTTCTTTTTTTTTCTGTAATATACCACGAACAGAGTTTCGGAGTAATGAAGAGGATTAGAATTTGGCGAGTTCGTTCCGGATTTGACACTATCCAGTAAGAAAAGGTCACGTGGAAGGGCAACGAGAGGGTTATGGGCCCACGCTGTCAGCATCCGTATGGACTGATCAGGAAGGTCGGTGGAGACACGTTGGCATTGCCTCATGGCATGCCATGTGTAACGCTTTCCGATGCTTACGTTTTGACTCGAACTGCCGTCCATTTCTGAAATAATGGAGATGTCGGTTATGCCCCGAGGAGGAAGGTCCCTTCGTTTGTCCTTTTGTTATCAATAATTTTTTATGAAGCTTTGGATCAAATCAAAATCCTTTTAAATTAAACCTTGACAAGCTAAATTCCAGTAACGAATTCAAAGAATATTATTTTTGTAATTTTTAAAATTTAAGTTGGAAAATTCAATATTTCTTTTTGTTACTAAAAATTTTCTTTTGAAGTAGTAAACGGAAAGCTTAATATTTTTATTAACAACAATTTAAAAATTATAAATATTTAAATTAGTTATATAATGAAAAAATATAATAAAATAAATATATAGTAAAAACCGTGATTACATTTACTATGGTCAAACAAATTATCAATTTCTATTGTGCAACGTTCTAGAGAAAATTTCTACTGTTAACATTTTTTTCATGAATGCAAAACAGACATCATTGAACCATATATATGCAAAATTTCTTATATAGTTAAATTGAAAACAAAGTAACTATCCGAAAACTATAATAAGTTCAATTAAGAAGAGTCGTTGTGTAGCTTCATTCTGTCCAGTCCTTATCAACGGAGAGATACTGATTAACGCAAATTCCTTGTAATCTGTCACGCGGCGTAGCATAATGAAGCGCCTGTTCCAATCCCCAACAGCCGCGTGTCCAGTATCGTTTCGGTTCTTAGTCGGCAGCAACATGGACAGCGGCACGCTGGAACGGGGACAATACATTTTGGCATTTGTTTCCATATCTTGTGCAAAGGAATTTGGAGCGAAGTCCTCTTAAATGCTTTCCACCATTCAATAAAAATGCAAAAGAAAAGATGGGAGAACGTTACTGCGCAAGTCTTGGGCGGGGAGATGTCGGTTGCATGCTGGCCATTCAAATTATCTCCCATATGTCTTCGTCACAATAAATTTTTACGTATGTAGTATGGCATCTCATGATAATGATATATTTTTTATTTCCATATATTATTATTTACGAGTTAAAATGTAACTACCGGTTCCAATTGTTAATTTTTCTTTTAACTTACAAGTAATTCATTCATGAAAAAGTTTTAAATTAACTTGCAAATGCATAATAACAATGCCGTCCAGTACCAGTATGCTTCGCCCAGAGTATCAA
The DNA here is from genome assembly GCA_027725995.1 of Rhynchospora tenuis. NCBI lineage: Eukaryota > Viridiplantae > Streptophyta > Magnoliopsida > Poales > Cyperaceae > Rhynchospora > Rhynchospora tenuis. The sequence continues at coordinate 171,017,167 of CM050888.1, forward strand.
TACACAGTATTGTATCAGTGTATGAGATTCGATGTCTGCTCTTATTATGCTTATGCAGAGTTATGTGTTAACAGTGAGGCCTGCAGATCTGTTGCTCTGAAAATTTCGATCTGGACAAAGTTGAAGAGCCCCTTCAACATTTAACCAGATATATATATATTATACTAATAAGCAGATATATAGTCAGGTCACGAGCAGAGCCAAGCTAATAATGGGGTCAAGATATAGTATCTTTGATCCGATCACAAGGACACTTAAAGCCTTGTGGCATGTTGGCATGGTACTGAGTGTTTGCACTGTTACTGATTGTACCATTTTAATTGAGTTATGTTTTGATGCGGCACCACTTGTAGAGCCGAACAAGCTGCTAGTTGACCCGACATCGTCACCCACACAATTGAGTTGCTAGAGGATTAAGTGTGTACATCTTTAGTTATGTCACATCACTCATATCATAATACCGTCTGTTCTTGATCTAATGGCTCTTGTTTTATGTTTCTTTTATTATTATTGTTTATTCAAAAGAGATGTGTTTTATATGACTAAAATTAACACTTATTTTTGTGATCTCTACATTGATTTCCATGCGACACAGCACATAATATTTATCAATGTAAAAGCTTTTAGCATTTCAAAAAAGGATATTTGTTTATGTATAAAATTACTGAATATATAATATTTTTATAAAACATATTTTTATTCAATTTTTTGTTCGATATATATTTTTGAAAGATTTCAAAAAATAGCTCTCGTATAAATGATACGGATGAAAATTGTGCCTCGTCAAATAGGAGAGCTCTTAAGAAACAAAAAGGAATTAACTTCATTTAAAATTATACATAATTGACAGAAAAAAATTAGACAAACCGGCATAATCACTACGACTGCATATTGGAGGCGTGTTTGAAATTTTTTTTATATATTTTTATTTTGTTAATTTTTTTTTGAAACATGATATTTAAATCATCGCCTTTTAAACATCTCCAACTATTGTTAAGCCTCTGTTCTTTAATAACGCGTGTAGAAATTATTTTAATAAGCAAGTGTTCGTTAATGCATTACTCAAATGCTTGTTTCGAAATCTATAAATATGTGCTATATAATTTGTCATAACGAAATATGTCTATAAGTGTAATAATTTGAGAAAAATGTTCGTTGTAAATTACATTACCCTGCAGATCTAGCCACATGGATTCTAGTCCCGAGTAATCAATTTTCATGCGAACAAAAGCTTCGGCTTTTGAAACTCTCGTACAAATTAGCTCCTTAAAATCAGACCAGTGTTACACAAAACACTCGATTGTTGCGTTCAGTCACATGCTTAGTCAGCATCATTAGTCCGTAAAAGCATTATCGGTACTTTTTAAAGAGCGAAGGTATATCTGGGGTCACCAATTTGAATCGTTTCTTATAATTCCTATTTATCTTGAAAAATGCACGCCAACAGTACAAATAATTTATATTAGCTATAGATTCCTATTCTTTGTCGAATTTAAAAGACATCAGTTACTTGTCTCGAGCCAAATTGACTCAAATTTACAAATAGCAGATGCTGATACCACAGTACCAGATGTATAAACACTATAATAACCTCCTATTATTGTATCTTTTAATATTGTAACTTTTTTTATTTTTTTAGGATAAGATGGATTTAAGTTTTTCAACTTATTTCGAAATTAAATGTCATAAAAAAAAACTCCAACCACAACCTTCACTAGAGATGCGTTGTTCTTTAATTATCACTAAAGCAAGAGTTGGTTCTGGTTAATATTGTACCCTTCTTTTGTGATAAGAGGAACCTTCCAATGGATCCATTATCATATATTTTGCTTAGAGTTTAGTTTAACTGATTACACAAAAGCAAAGTTATTAATCAAATAGGCAATTTGAAACATGGAACAACTGGAATATTTGTGGATCCATTTTTGTCTAATAGATGATGTTAGACTCACATGTAGTATTCAATAAAAAGTTTGAATATTGCTTATATTTATTTTTATTTTTCTATTATTTACTTCAGCTTGTAATTGTCTAAATATCATCTCCCTAGCAATCGGAAAATTAAAATCTAAAATTTTCTTTATCACATTTAATATTTTTTCCTTAAATATTATACTTCATTACTACCTAAATTTATTACGACTGTGATATTTAAAGTATGCCGGTAAATTTTTTAAATGTTCATATTTTAGTTGACATGTACTCGCGCACATTTTAGCCTAATATTCCGGTACCGATTTTATCCATGCTACGACTGATGTCTTGTTTGTGGGAAAACCGTGGCCGTTTATTACTAGGATAAAAAAAATTATGTGCAGAGTTTAAATATTTGTTCAGGCCATTAAAAAGCTTATGTCCGTATTTCGACTTTTGCGCAAAGTCTGCACATCAACATTTCATTGGAGATGCCAATATATCATCTGGTCTAGACTTTTTTTTGGTGATGGAGAATCCAATGTACCGTCAGGCTAATCCCCTGATAAATTTTAGCAAACAAATGCACTGAGCCACCGACCAGACACTTCGTGCACTCAGATTGTAATTTTTTTTTTTTTTCTAAGAATAAAAGATGGATTACATCATCTAATTTCAAATGTTTGTAAAGAATTATTTTTAATCAGATTTCAAATCTACGATTTCAATTAGTGTGCACTGTTGCAACTACTCAACATGCCTTCGAAAAAAATAGCGTGCATTGTTCGTAATTATTAGATTCGAACAGTATAATGTGATCTTTCTATTGAAATTTTCCTATCGACCAAATTTTAATTTTTTTTCCGAATTTTTTATTTTTTTTAAAAAACAAATTTTAGAAAATTTTCAATCTAATTAGTTCTAAATCTTTCAATAACGAAAGTTTTTAAAACTCCGAAAAAACCTTAGAAAATTCTCAATCTTCAAAACGAAAAATGCATCGAACGGTTGAATCAGTTATTTGAGTTTTTAAATTTGAGATCTAATCAAATCGCTTTTTACCATAGACAAAATCTCTAAATAAATAATCTTTGGCGGAATAAGGCCGATTGAAGGTCATAAGAAGTAAAATGAATTGCTAGAGTCCATTCCTCGTGCAATTGAGGTAACGAAGCTTGTCAAAAGACTCAATCACTCAAAACTCAAAACAACTAGCCGTTTTGTGGAAGAAAACAGGAACCCTTCGATATCGCCGCTGTGACTTGTATTACTCTCCGTTTATTATAAATTATCTTCTATACATACCGAACAGGTGATACCAACTTTATGCAGGTACGCCGAATGACAGTGGTTTAGGTAAATAATTTGGTAATTACTATCTACCATCCACCAAATTACCATCCAGCGCCATCCACACTCAGATTTTCTGCATGCTGATGTCAACAAAAAATTTTTGACCAATTTTCGAAAAATTTTTTATGCTGACGTCATCAAATATGCTGATTTAAGGGTTTAGTTAAATAATTTAAGGGTTCAATTAAATGTGTGTAAGTATTCAGTTAGATGCAACAATAATTTATTTCACTTTGTATGTTGTATATGATCATTTATTTCTTACTTACGAAATTTATATATATGTTCAGTTTATTGTTGTAAATGTTCATATTGTTATTGTAAAAGTTCACTATGTTCGTTGTATCTGTTCATTTTGTTTTTTTATTTAACTAGTTTAATCGAACACAAAAACTACGAAATCAAATTTCTGCTGCAACTAACTGAACACATATACCTTTAAGTTCATCCCTTAACTTATTTAACTGAACACAAAACACTAAAATTCTGAATTATTGCTGCATCTAACTGAACACATACATACTTTTAAATAATCCCTTAACGTATTTAACTGAACACGAAACACTAAAATTTCAAATTATTGGTACATCTAACTGAACACTTATACACTTTAATTCAACCCTTAAAACATTTAATTGAACCCTTAAATCATTTAACTGAACCCTTAAATCAGCATATTTGATGACGTCAGCACCAAAAAAATTTCGAAAATTGGTCAAAAAATTTTGATGACGTCAGCATGCGGAAAAAGAGCTATTTTGTCCTGTTAGATGGCGCTGGTTCAATTGGATGGTATTGGATGATTTTTTGTTGGATGGTGTATATCATTTCTGAAATAATTTCTTTAGAAAATCCAAGAAAAAACAAAAAAGAGATAAACTTAGGCCTAGAAGAGGAAAGACGACGAAACAAATGGGTATCTTGTGTTGTGTTTGTGCTCTGCTGGATTTGGTATGGGCTTAAATTTGAGAAGGCTAAATTATCCATGGGCTTTAATTTAGGCTGGCAAGAATGGTGCTGCCGTGCTGGGTTGGAATTGAAATAGACTCAATTAAGTTTTGTGCTGGGTAACTGGGTTGGCTACAGATAGGTATCTTTAGTTTTGGATTAGTTTGTCTATAATAACTTAATTAAGATCATATTTTTGTTAACTTTCTAGTTTTGTTATTGTTGATTTAAGCTTGTTCATATTTGCACGTCGTTCTCTCTGTATGTTAATAAGTTCAGAAAGCCATTAACAAAGAAGAGTAAATTTACTTATAAATCATGATGCATAAAGCCTATCATGCATCATGGCCTTATGGGTCAATGGTTTTGCAAATTGACAAATTTAATATAACAAATTCAATATACATATTAAAATACCATAGATTTTTTAAATTTTTAATACAAAATTACTAGTAAGAAGTTTAAAAAAGTGAGTACCAAAAATTCGCAAATTTTTTTTTTTAAATATGTACAATTTTGGTAATATACTAATACGTAAAGTATTAAAAACCTAACATCTCGAGTTTGTCAAATATGTTTTGTGTGAATCATATGTCGTGCTATGTTTGTTGATAAAATTAATCATATCATACCGTGCCATGTCATATTTTATTCACTCGTGGCTGTGTCTTGTGCGATTGTTTGAACATATTTAATTTTTGTTAAAAAAAAAAGTGTAAACAAAAAATAATAAAAGATTTGATAAAAAATTCTTGAATAAATGAAAAAACGTTGGAGAATATAACAATATTCACAATAAATTTATTATCTTGTATAATTTATAAAATTTTAAATTTAAAACGATGTTTGAAATAATATACCATACCAGAAAAACTAATGAAAGATGTTGATTGTTCTCTAAATTTGCATTGTGACATATGAAATGTATTTCTAATTCTTCTATGCGTCAAAAAACGTGTTAAGTCATGTCTCATATATTCGTGCACTGTCTATATATTGTGCCTCGGCAAAGACCAAACACAATACACCTATGACCTTGCGAGAAGCGACCATGGCGTGTTATTTTAGAATACTAATAACATGTCTTAAATATAAGAGTGTTTTTTATTTTTTTTTTGGAGAAAGCTAGATGGCGACTATCTAGAGAAATATAAGAGTGTTTTCTTTAGATGTTCCTCGCGAACCGTCCAAGTAAATTGAATTTAAAGTAGTAATTTTAAAAATATTAACTTTGAAGTAACAAATTTTTACTTTTTAATTTTTGTGGCGGCAATCTTTTTTTTTTTTTTCAAATTTGTAATTCTACTATGATTGATTTCAATATATTTACGTTGGAAACAGATAATATGTCCCTCTAAAATTTAAAATTTTCCATCGTTTCAGTGTAAAAATTCAATTGGACCCTTCAAGTTTACAGTCATGCTATTTTTTTTTTTTTTTTTTTTGAAATAAGTAAGCCAAAACCGGCTTACCACTTTTCATTCCGAAAACTAAAAGTTTATGTCATGCTATTTGTATTGTGTTAATAAGTTCATAAAAAAATAACTAATAATCAATAAGATAAATCAGGTTCTCACTTCTCACGTGTTCCATGAACTACGCTCCACAGACCTATCAAAGTATTCGCCCCAATTTATTCAGCATCGCCCCGAACAGCAAACTCCAAATCTTGCTCAATCATTCGTCACTTCCCAGTAGGACCCACAAATTCCATAAACAACTCCGCGACTACCCAAACAGCAACACCGAGATCCATCCAGCTGAGCTTTCAAGTTTCAACGCGGTCCCGGAAAAGAAACCTCGGCACGCAGTAGGCTGAACCGGCGGAGCAACAAACGAACTAACCCCATTTTACTCTCCTCTCGGCTCTCGTGCTTTCTTTCTTCTATTTTCTCTTTTTGGCGCTCTTTCTTTTCTTTTCCCCTTTTCCTCTCTTCTCTCTATGCTTCGCTTTTGATTGATGGCTGCCGTCGACGATCTCTGCGTGCGAATTCGCGACACGCATGACAGGATCTCCGATCGCTGCTCCCAAATGTCCGATCGAGGTTCGGATCAGTTCAATTTTTGCCAAGTTTTTTATTTTATTTTGTTGGTCGTTGCATTATTTGGTGAATTGTTTTGGGGTTAATTAATTTTCAGAGAAGAAATCTAAATGGAGCGTCAGAGTGATGCTGGTGTTGTTGCATCTTGTATTCGTGGGTTTGGTTTTTGCACTCAAGCCGGATTTGCTGTGGAGAAACAATAGCATGCCATGGTACTATCGAATTGCCTTCTGTTCTTCTATAGGTCCTTTAATTTGTCTATAATTACGAAATAGGCAATGATATTAAAATTGGGTCATTGGGCTAAAATATGAAATGCGTATAGGATATTATTGGTGTCAGAATATGTAAGTGTAAAGATATGATTCAGCTTTAGCTAAAAAAAAATAACATAAATTTTTGGATTCAGTGTGCGCGCGCCAGTAAAGCATTGTACTGAAGCATCCTTAATGTACCTTCTGATTCATTATAACATGGGGCTGAGCTGACAACTCTTAATTTAAATTTTTACCCAATTTTGCATATTTTCTGGTGTTTTCTTTACAGATTTATTCATAGTAGACTTCCTTTGTACATCAACTTTCTGTTTTTTTATTAAACTATGCACAATTGCTACAGAGTGTTTCTATGATGTAACTCGTTCAAGTATTTTTACAATTGCAGGTACACTATGATATACTTGGCACTTCTTGTAGCAACCGTTAGCCAATATTTTTTTACGTCCTACTCTGAGCCAGGGTAAATTTCGCATTTGTTATTTCAAGCTCTCAAGTTTTCTTTAATTGCGTGAATAGTACTGGATATTTATCAAGGCGGGGTCATTTGTAGCTGGTTTGTTGAACTTGCTTATTACAACTTTTTCTTGTAATATAGGTATGTACTTGATGCAATGAGAGCTGGAAACGAAATGCATGCCACCTTTGTTAACACATCCACAATCTCCAAGTACTGTAGCATCTCTCACTCTCTCTACTTATTATGTACTGAAGATATCACAAGAATTACTGCAATACTTGATGCTCTAGCTACATTTTGATGCTATTTTTTATGCCTATTTTTGATGGTTAAGAAAAGACAGTCGTCATCAAGAGGAGCAAATTTAGGTCAACCTGAGAGTCCAAACTCAAATTCTTCTCAGTGGTTTAAAATAGTGTCAGATCTGCACCCTCCTGGCTCATCCCCAAGGTTCCTATTTGACTTCTTAACCATATCAAATTTCTTTTTTTTTTTTTTTGCCCTTAGGTTGATCTTGTTCAAATAACAGTATTGTTGTTCTTATATGATAGGGAATGGACCTGTGGATACTGCAATGTTTATCAGGTGAACCTTGATTTTCTTGATCAGACTTTAAACATTTTGTTTTTCCATGTACAATACCACAGCAAAACATATAAATATGTCCCAGCTACTCTAGAAAATATCTAATTATTTTTCAACATCCTGTCCTTTTACATGAAAAGATGCCTCCCTATCCATCCTTTCTCGCACACATCAATCAAGGGAATAAAAAGAAAAGGGGGGGGGGGGGGGGGTATGTGTTCAGCTTAAATCCCCAAACACCCAACTTGTCAGGTTAACACCTTGCTATTCCTACTAAACAATTATAATTTTCTGAAATTATGCCTTATTTAAGTATAATGCAATATATTGATAGTTAATTTAAGGAAAGAGCAACACCTACAAATACACTTTGATCAAGTGCATGGGATGTAATAAGTGTTATGTAGTTCTCTGATGAGTAGACTTGTATTTGATTGTAAAATGCTAAATGAATGTTGACGAGAAACTTTTGTTCCTAAAATGGAGACTCTACTGCCTAACTAAGGCAATTTGTATACATGAATTGGTTGAGTAATTTTAATTTCTTCAAAAGCCAAAGGGGTATTAAATATTGGTTTGAGCAGTAGAGAGGATTTGAGTGCGAAATCTAAAAAGCTCAGGTCTTTAGTTGCTATGAAGCCTAGACACCGATATACTATCCCAAAAATAGGCACAGTTGCTAATTTATTTTAGTGCCCCATAATACCAAGTTTTTTTGAGTTAAAATAGTCCAACTTGCAAATGAAAAACCTAAACCATTGGTCTTGTTCTATAACATAAGAAAAGTGTCAACATTGTAAAATTTAGTGTTTGTTTGGTACAATAGCAAGATACCAAAATATTACGGTTTCATCAGAATTAGTTCACTGAGTTGATATTTCCAGCACTCCTTGTATCAGATGAACTACACAATTTTCAACTTTTGACATGCATTGATTTCTCACGATATGGAACAGTCAAGGGTTTGGATTTTTCATTTCGAATTTGCATGTTGAGCATTTGCTATAAATGTAAAAAATGGGACAAAAAGCAAGCATTTGATCTCTTTGACAAAATTACAAGAGAAGTGCCAGAAGTTTCTCATTTTGTAAAAATAAATGCTTGTATGATGTTCTGCTGCAGTTTTTTCTGATACATAACATATTAAACACACATATATATTTTTTAATTTCTTTACAGCCACCACGGTCAAAACATTGCCATGAGTGTGATAAATGTGTGCTACAATTCGACCATCACTGCGTCTGGCTTGGCACTTGCATCGGCCTGAAGAATCACTGCAGATTCTGGTCTCTATCTGTTTGAGTTTTATTTTTATTTTCTTAAATTTTTTTTTCCCCCTAATAGATTATACTGCTTAGAAGTTAGCTGATAGGGTTGTTTTCCAGGTGGTACTTACTGTTTCAAACAAGCCTAGCTGCCTGGACTATTGTCTTATACATTCATATTTTGCGGCAACACATCCCTATGGTCTGGTAAGTCTATAAATATGTTTATTTTGTGGGTTTGTCTCAGCTTTGATTTTCCTGCAATACTGTGAAACCGTTCCTTAGAGATAAGAATCACTACAACAGAACAGTGATTTACCAAGACACCATTGTCTTGCACGTTGTTCTTCAATTTTGTTGCTATATTTCTTTGCTAGGAAAGTTCTAATCTTGCGGAAGGTCCTGTAGCAAGGGTCTATTGAAAGAAATTTTTGTATGTGGGTAAAGATTAACATGAGTCTTGCAAAATAGCAAGACCCTTGGCGTGAACAATTGCAAGAATTAATAGTCTAGCAATCTCCATTTTTAATCGGCGTACAAAATACGAATAATAATAATAATTGTTTTTTTGCAACAGTAGATCATCTAGCAAATTTTCTTGCCAAGTGAACAATTGCAAGAATTAATAGTCTAGCAATCTTCATTTTTAATCCGTATAGAAAATACGAATAATAATAATAATAGTTTTATTGCAACACTAGATCATCTAGCAAATTTTCTTGCCAAGTTACGTTCCATTCAAATATCATATTTGTTTCCATTCACGTAAAATATTTATAATATAAACAGAATGCAATTATAAAGAGAAAACATCAATAAATTTAATCTACAATTAACTCAAGTATCATTAAACATGTTTTATAATACAAGATTTCATATAATCAAATTTAATTACTTAATGAGATCCAGGATTATCTTCAACTTCAATTGTTCCTTCTATGTCAGTTCTAAGCCATCTTTCATCTTCTAACAGGCTGCATGATATGGCTCATGCTCAACTTCTTCCATCATGTCTTCATTTCCCATATCATATACATCTCGTGGTTTTACTCCAATAGCAGTTAGCCATTCTGGATCATCTTGATCATGAATATAGAACACCTGATTTGCTTGCGAAGCCAATATGAAAGGCTCATGGTCTAATTTATCACCCGTGTACATCAAATGTGAAAAGTTAACCAATGTGAAACCAAAATCATCTTTTTTGATTCCTCTACCTGGAGCAACCCAATCACACTTGAACAACACAATATCAAAATGTCCCATAAAGTCTAGCCCAATAATTTCTTTTATCCTCCCGTAATAGGTCACATCTCCCAAAATAGGATTAGGGTCATTGGCACCGGAATAGCTTGAGGTCTTTGCTACTACAACTACCCCACTATTTTGGGTTATTTTATCATAACGATCAGGTCGAAACCTATAACCATTTATAGTAAACCCTCTGTACTTCCTTGCCACTGGCAATGGCCCTTTTGCTAGCCATGCAAGATATTCCGGCATGTCTCCAATACTTCCATTTTGCTCCAAATTAAGAACCTGTATAATGTAAGAAAAAACGTGATATCATTGTTCTAACAAAAATTTAGAGTGGATGCAAAATTATGAAAATTTAATGTTGCATAAGTTGAGAGTTTTCTTTTGCATCTTTTATTCAGATGGAATAGGCTTTTAAATATGAGTATAAATTATGACTTAACAAGCTAAGGCATAATTGAGCCCAACAAACCTTTTAAGTTTGCAAAACCTGCAATGCAACCCCTTGGTCCTATGGTTCTGTATTGTTGATATAAAATATTTCTCAGTTTATTATTTATTACTTCATTAACCAGGTCCTTTATGATATAAATCCATATCATATCTGCCTGTATCTGACACCTGACAATTTGAATGTCTATGTTGAGTTAAGATCATATCCTGAACTCTTTAACAATTTTCGGCCGATACAAAGGTTTTGTACCAGTGACCGGTACAAAGGTTGTAGCATTGCCTTTTTGGCCACTGATCTGTGTAACAGTATAACAATTTTGCAATTACAAAGAATAACTTAGAATAGCTATTGTGTTAATACCACTGATTGTAAAATAAAAATTAAAATAATAAGAAAAAGGAAGAAAGGGAGAAAATATGGAACAAAATTACCATGTATCCTTATCTTTACTGACAACATAACCAGTAACCACATAATTAAAAAGTTGCAACATTCATATTTCATAGAGTTGGACAACAGAAGTTTGCATTAATATAATTTGAACTTATATTGGTCCATGGTCAGATTTGTCTTCTCTTCCAATATAAAAACTGCTAAATAGAAAAACTGCTCACAACATCTGTTTAAATCGAAAGAGAGTTTGAGAGAGAGAGACAAAGATAGGAAGTAATGACCTAGCAATTTAGAAAGAATAAATCAAAGACTTACATAATCTCTAAACCACTCGTGAAATTTTGCATGTTGAATGCGCTCAATTTCTTTTGTGTTTAGTCGACGATTACGGCTTTTTCTCTTGATGTCAGCGGCATGATTTCTACAAAACAATTTAAACTTTTACAAAAATGATAAAAGCGGAAAAGAAAGAAGGTTAGACATCCAATAGTTCATATGAAATTCCAACAGAATCAATCCCAATTCAACTAAAACAACTTTATTCAACATAATATATTTAGAGAATTTAAAACTAGTAAGAGCACATACTTGAGATATGGAATGACGTCATCACAATTAAAAAGAACATAACGATGTGCTTGTGCAAGTTCCAAAGTCGTTAATGGGTAGGGACGACATTTCCCTAATGGTCGGCCCATCTTTGACAATAACTTACATCTTGGTTCTGAAGTTGAAGGATTCATATGTTGAGCATTATCATTATTTCTTGAAGGCCGATTCAGTTTAGTGTCGAATCCACTTATATATCTAAAGTAATTTATAGAGAATCCAAATTATAACAACTCCAAATGAAGAAAACTCAAACAACTATTATGAATTTTATTTTACCTTTCAGATTTAATAGGATATCAAATTCCAAGCATCATCAAATACTAATTTTCCTATTTACCATTAATATGCACAGAGAAACATGTAACTCTTGAACATGTTGTAGCCGCACTTGTAGACACATTTTAAGGTATACGGTGGTAATGTTGCTTTTAGACAGTTCCTATTTACCATTAATATTTGCACTTTTCACTTTTAACACCAGAACTTAAAACATGGCCTAATAACAATTGCGTTCAAAAGCATCACTGGCTTCACTATATTGAAATAAAATAACAGATATACCAGTAGTATATAAGAAAATAAGAACATGCATGTCACAAAATTATTTGTTACATTAGGAATACGTGGTATGTAATTGAGAATGATAATCAACTTATTGACAGGTTTCTGACACAGTTATATTGGTTTTCATAGAATAAATTTGCATTTGGTTCAAGTATTTTTATTTTTTATGGTGTCTACTTTGTTTACCAACAGTGCTACTAACTGACATGAATGAATTAAAACAATCATTGACCATTTAGAAACATATCTAAAGAACTGAAGATTACAGTGAGAAAATATGACAAATGGATGAGACCACATCAAAATACTATCTAGTGTTGTATGAAACATAGGTACCTAGAGCAAAATGTCATGCATTCAGCCGCCAAGTAAGCTTCAGCGATCGACCCCTCAGGCCGTGCTCGGTTGCGCACATAGGACTTCAATTCACCAAGGAACCTAACAAAGTATATGTTAGTACTGCCGTCCCAATGTTGATACAAAATAAAATTTTAAAATTCAAGATACAATCTTCTAACATTACCTTTCTATAGGATACATCCACCGAAATTGTACCGGCCCACCAATCATAGCTTCTTCTACTAGATGGATTATTAAATGAACTGATACAGTAAAGAACCCTGGTGGAAAAATCTTCTCAAGATTGCAAAGTGTTAACTTGATCCTTTCTTCGAGTTGTTTTAGCTTGTCAGGATAAAGGACCTTTAAGCACAACTCTTTAAAATAACTACTCAGGTCAAATAGTGTGTTGGTGACATTTCTAGGCAACAAGCCTCTTATAGCAATTGGAAGAAGTTGTTGCATTAATATATGATTATCATGGGTTTTGAGACCAACCAATTTACACTGTTCCACATTAACACACCTTGAGATATTCCCTGCATAGCCATCAGGAACTTTGATGCCTCGGAGCACTTTGCAAAACTTCTTCTTTTCTTCTCGAGACATTGTGTGACAAGCAGGAGGTATGTACCAAGAGCCTGGCCGTTTCTCTGGGTGCAATTCATTTCTAATACCCAACTCTTGCAAGTCTTGTCGTGCCTTCAGGTTGTCCTTCGTCTTATCTCGTTGATATAATAGTGTTCCATGAATATTGTCACAAACATTCTTCTCATCATGCATGATATCTATGTTGTGCCTGAGCAAGTTAGATTTCCAATATGGCAATGAAAACAGTATGCTCTTCTTCTTCCATGTGTCAGACGTTTCAAAATTACTAACCTCTTCAATTTGTGAGAGAACAACAGAACCATCAGGTGTGGTTGGAGCGGGCCTAACCTCTTCAGTCCCATCAAAAGAATCTTTGTCAAGACGGTATGGATGATCAGAATCAAGGAAGCGACGATGTCCCATGAAACAGTATTTACCACCCTTATGCAACCAGAGTGAGCATGTTTCAACATTGCAATGCGGACAACCAAATTTACCTTGGACACTATATCCAGATAGATACCCATAACCGGGAAAGTCACTTATAGTCCATGTTATAGCAGCTTGTAGTGTAAAGTTTTCCTTAAGAGAAGCATCATATGTTACAGTACCTGGATACCACAACTCCTTGAGTTCATCAATCAAGGGTTGTAAGTACACATCAAATTTCTTTCCAGGTCCATTTGGTCCAGGAATGAGAGTTGAAAGAATTAAATAAGGTGCTTTCATGCAAAGCCATGGAGGCAAATTGTAGATGACTAACACAACGGGCCAATTACTATAGGTTGCATTACACTTTCCAAAAGGATTGAATCCATCTGATGCCAGACCAAGTCTTACATTACGCGGCTCGCTTGAAAACTGAACATGTTTGGCATCAAAATCTTTCCAAGCTTTTGAGTCAGCAGGATGCCTAAGAGCCCCATCATCTGTGCGCTCCTCTGCATGCCATCTCAACAGTGAGGCTGTCTTTTCACACATAAACAACCTCTTCAGCCTAGGTTTCAAAGGAAAGTAGCGCAAAACTTTTGCAGGAACCTCTTTCTTTTTTGTACTATGGGTAGTATTTCCCTGACCAAAATCTTTCCATCTAGATGTACCACAAACTGAACACGATTCATCATTAATTGTATTTTTCCAATATAACTGACAATTATTAGGACATGCATGAATTTTTTCATAAGTAAGACCTAACTTTCTCAAAGTTTTCTTAACCTGGGGAAAAGATTTTGGCAAACTTTTTCCATTTGGGATAGCAAGTTGCAATACTTTGAGAAGATCAGAGAAAGATTTGTCAGACCATTTATTAGTGATTTTTGTGTTCAACAAAAGCACCAAAAAGGAGAGTTGGGTTAGCTCACAACCTTCCCAAAGAGAAGTGTCCATTTCTTTTAGCAAATGGAAGAAATTTTCAGCATCAGAATTTGGTCCTTCAGCACTTGTGTCCATAGAATTCGGTGAATTTTCAGCTTCAAAATTTTCGTCCATGCCAACTCCGTCGAAGGCATCATGAAGTAATTGATCCATGTCAACACTCATGGAGGTGTTTGCCTCCATAGGATTTTGATGAACAATTGGATCAGCTGAGGTTTCACCCGCATGTTCTCCATGAAAATACCACTTTGTATAACCTTGCAACATTCCAGCACACACCAAATGATCACGCACTTCTTCTCGAACATGCCAGTATGCATTAACGCAGTTCACACATGGGCAAGGAATTTTATCATTAATTGAGGGATCAGAAAATGCGAAATCAAGAAATCTGTTAACACCCATTGAGTATTCATCACACAATCTCGGAAGTTTTAACAGTTGTTTGGCTATATCTAGATCCATCATAAATCTATACAATCAAAATGAGAAAAGGGTTAGTCATGCTTTTGAAAAGCATCAAAAAGATATTTCACTCTTTCAAATAATATAAAAAAAAATAGTTATTTACACTCTCCCCTTAACTGTATTCTAAATCAAGTATTAGTAAAAATTAATGTATAATGAAATACAGGAAAAATAAAAGCAGAGAAAGTGCTCCAAATCAGCATTGCATCCTGTTGTGAGGTTACAATATAATTGATTACAAAAGAATAAAGGATAGTATCACAGGAAATAAGTAAAGCACAGTGGATAAAAACTCGAGCATGGATAGATTAAACAGACTGAATATACCAAGTTAATTTGAATGGCAACCTAGCCAAGTTCATCTAAATAAGCACCATAGAACAGTACAAAAAATCTAAATCACTAGTAACACATACAACACAAACATGACTTGAGTACTTATTTCATGTAGGACCACCTGATGCACAAATATCATAAGCCGCATAGAACAGTACAACACATAATCACTCAAATTGAAGACTAAAAAGTTGAAACGATTAATAGTATATTGTATCAGTCCCATTTGTTTAATTGTCTCTCTAAAAGGAACAATAAGATAATTGAGAGAGAAATCGACATACCAAGTGCAGAAAGCCAGAAACAAAAGAGGAGGAGCCAAAGAGGCCAAATTGGTTGAGGCAAGCAGTATGATCGACAATTTGACGGGCTGAGGAAAGCAATCTGATCGACAATTTGGAGGCGGAGCCGAGAGTGAGAGCGGACTCAGCGGAGAGGTGAGACAGTGAACCGCTGAGGTAATCGGAGGCGATCAGCGAACTGAGAGTGAGAGGTGAGTCTAGTACTCGAGTGCCTGAGAGAGTGAGGGAGTGAGATGAGAGGCGATGGCTGATGGCCGATGGCCGGACGACGAAGCCAACAGAGACGACGGAGAGAAGCAGACGAGGGTAGGTTTTCCTTTTTTTTTTTTTTTTTTTTTGATGTGGTCGGAGGAGAGTTTTAGGCGCGAGAACTGGATAGGTTATTTATTTTTATTATTATTTTTTTTGGCGAAAACTGCCAACCGGCAATAGTTGGGCACTTGGGACTTTAGCGGAATAATTTTCCGAAATGTATAATTGAATTTATATTTCAAATTTATAACAAATCATTAGACTACTCCAATCTTATAACCTCCAATTAGGCATGATTTTATTATCCTACTTCAAACTATACAAAAAAAAAATTAAGATGTATAATTCAATGATACTTGAATAAATATTTATTATATATGTACTTCATTATTAGTTTTGGTCAATAATTTTATTATGATATCGGCCATTTTTAATTATATTTTTCTATGGATCTGCACATAAAATAAATAGATATTCGGCGTATGTTCTGATGTTTCAATTATATATCATGTAATTGGATATCTTTATGTACCTCAAAGCACTAGATAGGCATGATTGTAGTTCAAAGTTTTAACAAGATAAAATTTAATATGTACAATATAATGATTAAAAATTATATGAAATTAGAATAAAAATCATGAGAAATCTTACTTATATGTATTTTTGGTACAAATTTATTTTTTAAGAAACATATTTAGAACAAAATGAGAAAAAAATGATATATTTGGGGAAAATATGAGATATCAACTTATATGTATTTCCGACAATCTTAGAGTGACATGTTACTCTAAATACATCACTTTGTACCTACTATACCTAACATCTTAGTCTTAGATGTAAAAATTAATGATAGTTTAATTTTTATCTCTTATCTTAAAATAATCTACCTAAGATATATAATTATCATTGTTTGTTCGAACAAAATGATGTTTATTCTATAATTAACAATCATTATTTAATTTAAAATTAAATATATTCAGAAATCTAAGGTACTTAATACATAATTTATAGAAAAAAAAAACATTTCCCCTCATATGACATGCGATCTGAGCCATCCAATTTTCTTTTGATTGATCAATCTGAATATACGCCAGAAGTTTACCCTTCTTAATTAGAAGGCGTGACAACATTGACTTTTAATTAAAAATATTTTTTTCTTAAATGTACTAAAAATAGTCCTACCAATCTGAGCCCTCTAATTTTCGTTGATAGATCGATTTGAATTTATGAAAGAAGTTTATCCATTTTATAATTCTTATAATTACCCTTCTCAAAAAAAGCAAAAATAAAAACTATTTTGAATTATATAAATGCGGTCATGACTTTTAATTATAGAAAACTATTCCTTTAGAAATTATTTTTAATTTATGTTAAGTTTACATGGCGACTTTACATGGTAGAAATTCTTAATTTTGAACTTATAAATTTTTGTTTAGAAATTTTGGCAAATTTGATGAAATAGATTAAATTATCAATCCAAAAAACATAGCGCAGCGAAACTGCGACTGCCATGTCTAGTGCATATTTGAATATGTATATCTAATCGTTGAAATATTTATGATTGTCACAATTGGCACGCTATTTCAGAAAGATACACGGTTATATTAGAGCTAATTAAACTATAAATGTCCATATGCAAACAATTTAAATTATTAGTACATATAATATTTATAATTGATCATTCTAACATAAATTCAAACTAATTCCGAAAAAATAAATATAAAAATGTTGTATAAGATGCATGAAATCAATGTAATATTTGTATAATTAATTAATATTACATATATAAAAGAAATGAAATGGACTACAATATTTTTGAGAAAGACTCTATCGATTTTAGATCCTCCAATTTGAAATATCATAATATATAACAAAATTATTCAAAAAAAATATAAAATTTGATTTCTAAAAAATTTTTAATGTGAGAAATAGAGTAAACGGTTTGGATTAGCCGTAGAAAGCTCAGAATTTGATAACACAAAATTGAAGTAAAACATACATATTACTTGACAAGGTACCCAAGTCCATCTTTAGAAATTATTTCATATATAATAGTTTTTATAGCGTACTAATATATATATATATATATATATATATATATATATATATATATATATATATATAGTGAATGGATAAAATACACTGATGTGTACGGATCGTCCACGTACACATGAGTTGTTTTTCGAGATCCAAAATTCAAACGGCCAATCCGAACCTTTCAAGTTGTTCTCCATATTGAAAAACCCTCGGAGACCAAATTTTACATTTTTTCGAATTTTTTTACTATATATTATGATATTTTCAAATTGGAGGGCCTGAAATACTCCAATTATAGTATTTTTTTAAAATATCATAATATATAATATATAGTAAAAAAATTCGAAAAAATGTAAAATTTGGTCTCCGATGGTTTTTCAATATGGAGAACAACTTGAACGGTTCGGATCGGCCGTTTAAATTTTGAATCTCGAAAAACGACTCATGTGTACGGGGACGATCCGTACATATCAGTGTTCTATATCTATCCTCTATATATATATATATAGAGTTTTGCTATGGTGAGTTGCAACTCACGGAGCCTTCCGTGAGTTGCGATCAAAACGGTTAGATCTGATTCGAAATGACCAATCCAAACCATCTAATATGATTTCCATATTGAAATCTCCTTGCAGACCAAATTTTATATTTTTTTCGAAAATTTTAAGTATTTTTTTCGAATTTTTAAAAACTGTTGTTATTGAACGGTACATAATTAATTAGATTAGCGATTTTCTAAAATTCAAAAAAAATATTTAAAAATTTTGAAAAAATATAAAATTTGGTCTGCAAGGAGATTTTAATATGGAGATCATATTGGATAGTTTGGATTGGTCATTTCGAATCAAATCTAACCGTTTTGATCGCAACTCATGGAAGGCTCCGTGAGTTGCAACTCACTATAGTAAAACTCTCTCTCTCTCTCTCTATATATATATATATGTTTTTGTCCTTATTTTTCTTATTTTTGAGTATTTCAAAATCAGATTTTGAAAAACTAACAAATACAAAAACGACAGATATGAGCCGCTTAATATGTTTTTCATCATATTCAAATATCATTGAAAATAAAATTTATATTTAATTTTTTTAATTATTTTCACCAATAATTACGATTTCTAAAAATTATAGAAAATAGTAAAAAATAATATAAATTTTGGTTTCCAAGATAACTCAATGTAAGAATAATTTTAGCGGTTCAGACCGATCATTTGAGCGATCTCGACTTTCAAATTTTTAATGAATGATCCAAATCTTTAGATATGAATTTTACCCACATAAGTATTTTTTGAGTTTGGCAATTAGAATAATTTATTTTAACGATTGAGTCATTGATTTGAACCCAATTTACTAAACCAATTTCAATGAAAATGTTGCAACTGTACACTTTCCATGTTCCCTTCCTCATCTAGTAATCATCATGTTTCATGTTTGTCCTATTTTGGTACATGTACGACAAGCTTTAGGTATCTGCATTGCTATCTCATCTCCACTGATTAAAACTTTAGTTTGCAGTTGCCAATTATCCAATCAGCTTCGAATGCTTATTTGTTTTCTCAGATGTACTGATTGGCTTGAATTATTACCTTATCAGTAAAAAAAAAAAAAAATAGTAGAATTTTTCTGTTCAGGCCAGTATAGTATACATATTCCATCAATATCGGTGTTTTTTTCCTTCTAATTAAATAGCGCACAAAAATCAGTTCATAATATCCTAAGAACAAGAGTTACCTATTTATTGTCAAATTAGCTGACTTTCTCAAGTTTTTAGTTGGTACGAATACTAAAGAAAAAAAAAAGCACCTATTTATTGTGAAATTAATATCGTTTCGTTTATTCTACACATCTCAAATTTTTCCTTTCATTTAAAATTTTTTTTAGATGAATTCATGTGGCCATATGCTTTAACAAGTACTACAATTTCCCAGAACACTTGAACAGGAAAGTTAAGTCTCTAACCATAAAGAATTAAATAGATGGTAACAAAAGTAATCAAACTGCTGGTAGGAACATCTCTGACAAGTGGTGGTACATACACGTTTGAAATCTAAGAAATTGACCAAAAGCTGACTGAAATGAAATAATTTCATAGACTTCAAAATTCAGGAAGCGTCCAGTCATTAGCACTGTCGGATTGTAACAAATTAAGGAATCCACCTGCAAAATTAGGAAAGTATTAGCGCATTATTAGAACTTAGAAGTTCTGTATAATTTTGCTACTTTTGAAAGAATTAAAAAAAAAAAAGATTTAAGTAACCTTGAGGCAGGGTTGGAGCTGGTGCACCATATTTCATATGATTTATCTCGCCCCTCAACTGCTCCACTGTGCCATTCAAATTCTCTATTTTTTGATGCATGTTCTCTATTTTTTGATGCATGTTCACTAATTTCTCATTTAATTGGCGAACTTGGACTACCAACATATTCTCATCCATTGTCGTCGTGTCTAGACCTCGTAAAAGGCCTGATGGAGCAAATACTTTCTTTGTTGTTGGGAGTAGTCCTACTCCTCGCACATATCCGTTAGTATCTGCACCAAGAACTTGGGATAAAACATCTCCCTCCCAACCAACTCTTCCTTCTACGTTATTGGCCGAGTCGGATTGTTCGCCAATACACTTCTCAATGGTCCGCTGCATGTTTAGAATAACATATATTATGTAAAAAGTACTACAAAGTTTAATAATTACCTACACTCAAATAAAGGGCACCATACGAGTAGATTATTCTTACCGCGGTTTCTTCATGCACATAAGTACCGTCCTTCCGCTTGTGAGTTTCTAGATAAACTTTAGCTCTGCCCGGTTCTTCTTTATCTTTGTGTTTCATTTTCTGTATTTTACAAGAGAAGATGTTAAATGCAAAACTAATTGTAAATAAAATTGCTTAAATAATAAATACAATATATATCAAATTAATAAAACAGATAGTACCAAATGGATTTTTTTTTATTATTATATTATTTATTTATTTAGTTTTTCTGTTTTTGCAATAGAAGTTGTAAATTAAGACTACCATCTCATGTCTACGGCGGGCAAAACTCTTTGTCCCTGATGTATGAGCAAATTTCACCAAAGCCCTAGCTCGTCTGTTTCTTTCACTGGCAGCCTACATCTCATATAATATTTTTGTGATTATTCAAAACATAAAAAAAAATTCACAATTAAACAATTACTTAAAATGGTTCACCTTTGCCTTTGGAGATAACCAATAATTAACTAAACTGATCCATTGGTCTTCAATAACACCTTCGGGCACATTTTTTATTAGTTCATTTGGACGGGCATTCTCTTGAAAGTACATACTCTTCAGATAGGACTTGTATTGTGACCACTTGTTGTTCAATGATCGTAGAATCCAATCGTCCAATTTAGAGTTGTAAAAAAATTTTGCCTAAAAAAATTTCCAATATGATAGTAATTTTAACTTTAATCAATATAACTTTAAAAGTTTAAAAGAAATATTAACACATACCTTTACTATGCTCAGAATACTTTCCTTAGAAACACTCTTGAGACGATTCCAAGATGTATGACTCAAGCTACATACTTTGCCATTTCTGGCCAGGGTCCCCAAAAATTGACCTAATAAGCCCGCTTCCTCTCCTATTGGTTGACTAAGACTATTTATTTGAACAACCACTCTATGTCCTGGTGGTAGTGTCCAAATACTGCCAAGAAGAGTCTTGCCTCGTGTGCGTTGGGCCCGATTGTCTTTATTTACAATAAAAATTTATATTATTACATTGTCTCATGGGTTGCACAGAATATAACTGACTGGTCAATTACATATATTAGGCACGAAATCTAGTCTGTTTAATCAATAGGATGAAATATAGTTCTAATTAATAGGATAATTTAAGAGTGACAAAATATACCTTCGATAACATCGATACCCTCAGATTGTACTTCAGTTTCCACATTGAGCATAGTGTTTGCTTGATCATGAGAATCTAGTTTAATCAATAGGATGAAATATATATAGTTCTAATTAATAGGATATTAATTAGGAGTGACAAAATATACCTTCGATAACATGGATACCCTCAGATAATTGTACTTCAGTTTCCGCATTGAGCATTGTGTTTGCTTGATCATGAGAGTCTAATTGATATTCCTCGTTCGTGTCTTGAGTTTGAATACTTCTCTTTCTAGCCATTGATCCTAAATATTGTCACAAATGCATTAATATAAATATTATTATATAATGGCAACACAAAATAAATCATATATTAGTTAATTGATAAATGAGAGCAATATAAAAGGTCTAATAGAAACAAAGGCCAAGTCAGCCATACTAGTACCACAATTTGGCAAGTGACAACCAAGACTAATATTCAGTTCACACATTCAGAATTCCTTAATCAATGTCTACTGGCAACATTCATTTGAATCAGTAAGGGAAATATATAAAAATTTGATAATAGAAAGAGAAAATTAATTAGATGAGGCAACGCCAGTGTGAATGCCAAGCAGAAATGCTATATGAGGGAATTAAAAGTAACCTTATTGAACAAAAGGAAATATATGAAATTAACTTTCAAGAAAATAAGATTATATCTCATGGAAATAAAGTAGCAGACAGGACTTACTGCATAATTACAGTCTTAATCAACTATCACTCTAACACAACAGAGCAACAATTATAGTATATGTGACCAAACAGTCTTAATTGACTGAGTCTATAACTCAACAACGCAACATTTTATAGAATATATGTGACCAAACAATAATAACTCAACAAAGCAATTATAACAAAAGCAGATTATAAGATTCCTTAGTCTATGTCAAAAGCTCTTTTGACGACAATTTATTACAAACAGTTAATGCTCCACAAATGCAAACAAACTAAGACTCATTATGCAAATTAAAAATTATAAATGAATTCAAGTATTATCTGTACCCAAGAAGGTCTGTATATGTGATTGAGGAATCTACCTGGGATTTGTAGCGACAGAGGGAGGTGAAATTATGCGATGGAATTCATGAATTGGTGAAATTAATGGCACAAAGAGGGAGGGGAGCGACAGTATTATGTGGTTTAGAATCTTTAGATATATATAATGTAAATGTAAATGTAAATGTAAATGTAAATGTAAATGTAAAGATGGAAGTTATAAGTAAATGTAAAGGTGGAAGTTTTTTTTTTCTAATAAAATCGTAATGATGGAGGTTATAAGTAAATGAAAAGATGGAAGTTATTTATTTTTTTTTTTCAGTAATGATGGAGGTTACAGAGGGGGTTATTAATTTGTTTCCCGTGTCTTTATTTGAGAGGGAAAACTGCAGTAAGTTATTGGAAAAATAAATTTTGGCGCAAAAACTTAGCGCCGTCAAACAATTTTATTGCTACATAGATTTAGTCTTGCCACTAATCTTGTAAGCATGTCTCGCCTAGCAACGTGATCATTAGTGTAGCAACTTAATTTTGTAATAGCATATAAATAGCAAGAAAGTTAATATTCCTTGCAATCAGCGCCTTGCTAAAACCCCTTTTTGGTGTAGTGAATTTCTTTGCCTTCTTTACCTTTTGATAGTTATATATTTATAGCGTCTTATTTTGATATTATTATTTTTTTTTTCAGGTGGAAGAATTTTCTTATGATACTTGCACTTTGCATATTGATTTTAATTTTCATCTTTCTCTTACTCCTAAGTTTATTTCATAGGTATGTGGGATTTCTCTTTACATCAACCACTTACTATTATCAAACCAACAAAAATAAAAAAAAGAAAGAAAACATTTAAACATCCTTGTTTTTTTGGAATTTAGTTATCTTGCTATGACAAATCAAACAACTTACGAACTTGCTAGGAGGAGACGTGTTCCTTATTTGAGGTATGCCATTCGGATCTACCTTATACTTCTCAGAACCTTAATTTATCTTTTTTTTTTCTTTTCTTTTTGGCATAAGATGGGGTTCAAGCCTCGAACTTATTTTTGAAATTTGAATGTCCACATAAGAAACCCACTTTTGGTTTCAAATCAGCGACCTCCATTGAAGGTGCATCACCCTTTTTCACTAGACCAGGGCTGATCCTCAATGTATCTTTCATTTATAATTTTCAAATTAAATCTTTTACAGGGGCTTGCCTGAAAAAGTTCAACCATTCAGCCAGGGCATTTGCAAAAATTTATCTACTTTTTGCTTTTCAAGAAAGAAGTCGCATCTCCTGGAACCTATTCCCTCAGTAGAGGAGCTACAAAATCGTGCTGTATCTCACACATGGCTTGACTGTGTCATGTGCAAGTGTTTTTTGGGGTTTAGCAATTGTTGTACTTGATTTGTTTCTTTTCTTCTAAATTTTTTGCAACTCTCATACGAAATCTTAAGAACGTGTTTGGCAAAAAGGTGAACTAGCGTGAACTGCTAGTTCACGAACAGAGTGGTTGTTGTGGTTGTTCGCAGTTCTAGTTCGCCAAAAAATGAGAACTGGGAACAAGGGGTTGTTCGCGAGAAGCTCAGTTGATTTTTAGGCTGGTTTAAAGTACTCAGTGTGCTGGTTTTGGGCTGAGAAGCTCAGTTGATATTTATAGCAATTTAAATTTTGCATCCTTGACGTACCTGCTAACTGAGTACATTTAGTTTCCTTTCGTTTTTCTGTATAAATGATGTTCGTTAGGTTAACGTTCTAGTAAACAATGGCTAAGACTCTTGTTATTTGGAACAATGGGTCTTCAGATTGATTGATTGCATTTACCCAATTTCATGTGCAGTTGCTAAGTGCTAATTATTGCCCAAAATCGTTGGAAAAGCCTGATACATTCTATATTATCAAACAATAGTTTGTACAACAGCAAAGCCTATCTTTTTTACTCACTGCTCCACTAAGGTTCTCATCTTTCGCTATGACGCTGCCTTAAAGAAATGCAGATCTACACCTTGTTTAATAAGACTCCAAAAGGCTCCTATCGTAAGCACGACACTCAATCCCATCCCAAGGCTGCCCAGAAACCAATTCAGGTACCAGGACGCTCCGTACCGTTTGGGCTTTGTGATGGAAATCCACATAAAGGATGGATATGCAAGTGTAATTGGAAGTGCAATTCCACCAATGAGAGCTCCTAGGCTTGACAAGAAGGGAAATGCAACGGCTATGAGAAAACCGATCGCTCCAAATAAGATCCGATTCCCACTGCGGAGCCATTTTGGGCAGGGCTTGTTGTGCTTGCCTACGTACGCGGCCTCCATGGTGTCAAATATTGGCATTGCGTAGAGTTGGAAGGAGGCCAAACAATTCACAATGACTAAAAGTATTGTCAGACCAAGCACTGGACGGGGAATATCGTTCATGTGGAATTCATAGAGAGCAGTCAACAGCCCGTTTGAAGAAGGTATCTGAAATGTGCAATAATGGGTCAAGTAAACCATTGCCTCAAAACAATTCTTGAATACTCAAAAAGGTAGACTTGTCTTATGTTGATTTTGTACCTTATTTCCGTATGCCCAAAATCCACCTATGGCCATGGGATAGAGGCAAAGCGCGACAATTGCATAAGCTACCTTCACCCCTTTCCACATCGGAACACGAGAAGGATGCTTTAGACTTGATGGCATAGTAGACTGGAAAAAAAATAAAATAAAAGAAAGATCAAGCATGTTAAAAAGGTTAATAATTTCTCTCTAGTAACAACCGCAGTAGTAATATAGAATTAATAATAAAATTTACCTGTATCTCAAGCACAAGATTATGGCCCCTGAAAGCAAAAGCTATGATGCCAAGTGCGTTTAGTATGTCAAGAACTCTATCTAGATCAGACTTGGCAGGAACCAAATCATACGACACACCAGCCAGCCGTCCTTTGCTCACAGACAAGACCCATATCAAAGTGCAATAAACTACAGCTGTGGTCCCTCCAATCAGGGAGACCCCCGCAATTGAATTAAGGTTTGGCAATTGTGCGAGAACTGTTGCCAGACAGATAAATACTAAGTACCACTCAATAGATGTAAGCGGCTGTGAGGTGCAATTTGATCCACATACTATCTGGAAGAACAGTTTCATGGTGCTTCCTCCTACGATGATCAATGCTGAGCATATGCCGGCCGAGAGGTACACGATAGGAATCAGAGTGAGAATTTTTCCCATTTTGGGACCTGCGCATATTAGGATAGTAGATTTATAGATGAGTAGAAGGAAACAATGAAGAATTGAAGATCATCAATAACTAGTATAGACACAATCTTTCGGATCAGACTGGTGCCAAATGCACTATTAACTATTGGTTATAAAAAAAAAAAAAATCTAATTATTGGAATTCAATTAATTGTCTTTATAAGTTCAATACCGAAGACGCTCATGGCAAGATGCATGTATCGACTGTAGCGGGTCCCTGGAACTGCTTCATGCATATGTACCAATAGCCAAAGAGTGTACAGTTGCCATACAAAAGTAACAGTGAGACAAATTGTTGCCCACGTCCTGTAAATGGAAAATTATAGTTATTGGTATAATTGATTTTGGAACATGGTCAATCTTATTGAACTTTATAGAAAATACCTAAATAAGTACTGATTCAATTTTTGTTAAGAATGTTCTATACAATCAGAGAGGATGATCCAAAGTATTATAGTTTCTTTTCCCACCCTGCTAATTCCCTTTTTGTGCAAAGATCGATGCATCTTGAGTGAAAGATGATTGGTTTGAAACCCGCTTGGAATTTTTTATGGACATTTAATTAAAAAATAAGTTAGGATACTTGACTCTAAATTTATCTTAAAAAAATATAATAGCCTTTACATGTGATTATGTTAAACCGCTCAGCTTTGTTTTAATTTCCCAGTTTAATCCCTTTTTTTCTCTTGAGTCTGCACATCACTAATTTTAATAATAGAAAACATCACATGATGTTTTCTCTAATCACAGAAGTCCTCGAAAGTGGGCCATTGGCAATTTTTGATGCCTTCAACTAGTGAAAATATTACATCTACTTCGGTTAGTAAAATTTGATTTGATTAAAGTTTGGTAAACTAATTGAAGTGTTGCTTTGCAAATGATCTACGCTGAGGTCAATTTACAGATAAAGATTATAGGCCCTCTATGAAAAAGAAAATGAGTTTTCCTTATTAAAAAACAGAAAACTAAAATCCGCTGTACCTCTAACATTTTCAAAAGTGACATGCATAGTTAATTAGATAGACAATCATTAAATGACGCACTCACAAGACACAAGTAATGATAATGAAATTTCATGGTTTAACGGTCAAGTATTCTTCAAGAAAACATCATATAAAATATCAACGTCTAAATTTCATCTATTTTTAAAATACTAATAACATCTTAAATCAACTAACTGGGAACAAAGTAAAATTAGTTTTAACTATTGGTGCATATCACTGATCTATATCTGAAAACATAATTTTTACATGTACATACCAGCCAAGGTAGGTAAATGCAACAGGCAACACAAGCGCTTGGAAGCCGATTCCCGAGCTGAGGGTATGAAACGCGGCATAATACGAATTGCCATTTCTCGACTCAGTGATCGGAAGCCATGCGTCCTTGGGGTCTAGTTTTGTCAAGTGACCCAACTCCTCTAGATGCCCCTTCATGGTCACTATGGCATGTCTGATCGGGCTGGCAAGTGGAGTCCTCATAAACCGTGGGGTTCGAGGCGTCGAGGACTGTGGTAGTGGTGAACGGAGCGCTGGTGAATGAATCTGAGATGGTGGGGTTGAGACCGGAGGTGTTCTGGCCTCCGGCCTCGGTGTAGCCGGGTGGGAAATTATTTCATTCACTTCTCTAGACATGTTGAATGCAACCGTAAAAGGGGCGCTAGCTAGTTATGGAGGTGAAAACTAGGTGGAGGGTTGCGCAATGGCGATAGGAGTGCGTATGTATATATATGGCGTTCAAGCGTTTGAAGTCAAAGCATGGAGTGGTTTGGTGGAGAATTTAGGAGACGGTTGGTGAATCATGTTGTTTGGGTTCCATATATGACTCTTTTGAAATTCTAATTTGCCCTTGTAAAACTTTGAATTTGCATAGAAGAGCTGCTACAAGGACTTCTTTTAGATGGCATCTACTTTGCCACTTTATTTTCTTCATCAATTAAGCTTGGTGGGACTAATTATTTTATATAATTTTTATATAAGATCCACAGCCCAAAATGATGTGGGAAATTAAATGGCAAAGCAAAGAATACTGGATGTGTCTGTACGACGGTCAATCAGTCTAAACTGTACAATTTTATGTAAATTGTGTGCTAAATACTGAAAATGACTGAATCTATGATATCGTGCTCTTATTATTACATATTTGCAATAATTAGAAATCTAGAAATCTAAACAGCATTAGTTGAGGCTGATTTCACGATATTATGTTGAAATATAATGCTGGAGAAATATAAACTTTATTTTCAATATATTTTGTTAAAATCCCCTCTTGATTAATATGCGTATGTTATTTTTTTAAACAAGATTACTGAGAGGCATAGCCTATTGTGAAATACACATTTTGTCTCTCTTCCGCCTCTAGCTAAAGCTAAACCCGTTCCCCCTTGTAAAATGATAAGAGTCACCGACTCTCGTACTCATTTGTGTATATATTACATGTGATGTTTGTTAATTTATTGAAAAAAAATAATACTAAAGCTAACCAAAAAAAAAAAAAAAAGAAAGAAACAAGCGCCATAAATTTTCAGTGTGCATTTTCTACTCTTGTGTCATATAATTTTTTTCTTCTCTGTTCACTTAACATATATATTAAAAAAAAAAAAAAACAGAGTCATGCGAATAAAAATCCGATTCCTTTGTGCTGGCCTTCCAACACAATTTTATTTTTTTGACCTATTATTAGATTGTAATAAAAAAAATTAAACGTATTTATAATAATCCGTAGTATATCCTAATTTCTTGTAGGAGACGAAAAAGCATTTAATGAACTTCATTTTGACGTTTATACGCATTAGAATTAGTGACATTAGATCTATTATATTGAACATTTTCTTTAAATCTTCTTTTGAATATATCAAAGATGGGGGCTGGACTCCCATTCTTATCAAAGAAAAAAAAAATTCTCTTTTGTGAGTGATTTAATGTACATAACTCTTATTAGACTTTTTGTAGCTAACTCTTCAATGCTATTAAACGAGCATTAAATGACTTCTTGCCGTTGAGCGCCACTAACGTTTTTGAAAAGATTTCTGTTTGACAACAGACATTTATTTTTTCGCTCCAAAGATAAAGCAAACAAGAAACAAATAGATCATATTATGCTTTCAAAATTAATTTTATGAGAAGTTAATCCTATTATTTAGTATTTTCGACATTAAATTCAACATCTTTACATGTACTAGTGCGAATTTCGCATATTGTGTGATTTTTTTTTTTTTATGAACTTCATGATTATAGCACTATTTTCAGCCATCGATCGATTTTGGTTTTTTTATTTGAATAATGATATAGTGGACATTATACACATAATTAAACTGCCACATAAAATAAAACAGCGCACCGTACACACTCAAACTTTATATTTTCTATATTACATGTATATACAATGTAAATTTCTCAATCTATAATTGATATTTTGAGGGATATGTATGTGAAAAAGACCCTGAAATTGACTTGCGCTGTCCTAGTGCTCATAGTACCCGGCAATTGACTGTAACCAACCCTATCAAGAAAGCTTATGACAAAGAATTCTTTCATTATACAAAATAGTTAAACATGCCTCCAAAATCCCGTGAACTATTTAACGAAATCAAGTAGTCTGTGTGCAATTTGAGCCAATTTATGTAGCGAGTCTTGATAAACAACGTCTAGACGTCTAGTTGATTTAATGAAACCAGGTCGTTTGTGTTCTCTCCAGTTGGTTCTCCTTCAGCCAGCAACTCGCCTAACCATGTTACGGTCGATAGCTGCCACAGACGATCAGACGGCATGTTTAGCACCACATTTAAATCTTGATTTTTCAGAGATTTGTCTAACCAAACGAAATTAGTGCAGGTTCACACTTGACAATAATATACAGAGAAGAGAAGTAAATAGTAATACCATGTGCCGGTCAAACGGGCACCAAAGACCCTTATCATGTTAGTTGAGTAATTAATGAATATATTGATTTTCAAACCTGAGCGGCTGAGATTTATTTGGGGGAACTTGACCTTAGTTGCCTAGTTGGTGAAATGAAAGCAGTACGGAATTATTAGACGGCGGGTCTCTTCTTCCAAGTCGGAGTAACTGTTAAGGGCTCCTATTCATGGATTGCTTGCAATTTTGCAGTTAAAGTTTGAACTTTGAAGTACTAAGGTACAGAGGGTCAGGGGCTTAAATTTATATATATTATACATTTAAATTTGGACAGGGGCTTCTTTTGGTAACGGAACATCAGAGGCTGTTGAAGTTTCTGAAGATGTTGAGGAAGACCAACTTTTTAGTTAGCTGTTATTATTATTATAATTTTTTTCCCTTTGTCTAAGTCATAAGAGTGCATTTGTAAACGCAGCCTTTAGTCCATAATTTCTCTTTCTCTGTTTGTTTTTATGAAGTACTCTAAATTAAATTCTTCAAATATCGTTTTCCTAATATTTTTACTATTTAAAATTTTAAATATTGCTCCGCACTAAAGAAAAATTGTACATTTGCCAAAGCTTGCAACATACGCGCTCATTTGTACGTGCATACGTTTCTGCCGATATGAGTCTTTATATTTATGCTTAAAAGTGTTAATTTTTATAATTTTAGACATTTACATTTATGTTATTGGATGTTTATTAATATTATCATATCATGCACAAACAGTTGACTTAGCACAATATTACTCGGATGTTATACACTTTACCACATGCAAAATATAAACACCTTATTATGTTGAATTTTAAATGTAATACACTTTAGATAAACATAACCTCTTGAATATTGACAGAATTTTGTTACCACAGCTGATCAAACCATGGACTGCCCAGCAAATGAGACTTTGAATAATTACAGCTAATTAAGCAGCGGCTAAATCTTATTTGACATGTTTTTAATTGTAAAGTTCAACTCGGAAGTCAAAGTACATAGTCGTAAACGAGTACCGTCAAACAGTTTTATTACTGCGTTTGCAGTCAAGGGTAACATCGAAGAGGGAAAAAAAAATTACGATTATGTCTCAACTTGCAGATTTACTTTTCTTGGCACACTAACAAATTCAACACTTGTCTGTTCCTTTAACAATTGAATTATTGTATACATTTTCTGATCTTATATTTTTCTAAAGTGTTGGCTAAGATATATACTTGGTCATGTGTACTTTACTGCGTTCTGTTGGAAAATATTTGGTGCGATCAAAGTTTATATCGTTTTTACATGACTGCAGAAAACATGGACGCGGATTACCGGATTTTAGTGGGTGAGATTAAAAATTGTCTCTGACATATCAATTTTGACAATCTTTTATATTACTGAGTAACATCTGCGGGCAAAGAGAGTATTTCTGGCTTGGAAGATTTTTGCGCGGAGACTTGATAAAATGTCTTGGATGGGATACAAATTCAGATTAATAATTTATATGTCAATCCGGACCGTCCAAATATATCATATTAGTCGAATTTCTGTTGCAATAAATATAGTTGTGTCGTCACATTAACATGCCGGTTGAAGATTAACATATCAATTGCCAGGGGAAAAAAAATTATCCTAATAGAAAAATAGTGCCCTTTTCATTATCCAAACATATCATCATTTCTTATAATCATGTCATTGGCCAGACCGCAATTGATTAATAGAGAATTTTTATGGCTGCACACTACAGCTACACAAGCAGGTCATATTTTTTTTTCTCCTCCTCCAGACCTCCACAAATCCACTTCACTCATGTTCAGACTAAAATATCTCAAAAAGCGATATTATCAAGAGAAAAAGGAGAGAAAGGAACAAAACATCATTTCGTTGAAGAGTCTGCTGTATTATATGGACCATGCATGGAAATGTATGATGAGTCAAAAATACAGAGAAGCCATTAGTACTGTTCTATTTTTGGAAGTACGAGTTTACGGCACAGCAAAACTAATCCTTCATACATAGTGGAGAGAGCGCATCAATAGGTTGTCTTTTTTCTTAGATAAATTTTGACAAAAGTTGAGAGAGAAAAAACCAAAAAGAGTGACTTATGACCCGCTTATTGATCAACAATGTGTACATGAGACTTTGGATGAATGAAATTGAAAAAAGATTTCCGGGTCTGCGGCAGATTGGGGAGACTTTTCAACTTTGTTTGTTTGGGGGCTTCACCAAGGTGCTTGGTTCAAGTTCATATATCAGTCGGACGGTTTAGATACAGCTCAAGTACCATACATCATAAAATGGGGCAATTGTGTTGTCAGTTCAAATCTTTTAAGTACATTTCTAGCTTAATAAGCTACTATCCTATAATATTGCTGTAAAATACCAAGAGGAGAATATTCAGATTTTAATTGGAGGTCCTGTGAGTTTGATTTACTTTGACGCCATTAGATTTATCATTATGTATGAAAGTCATTAATCAAGATAAGTGGTTCATATTATATTTTGATTTTGATAACTACGTGAATCACGTTTCAAAAAAAAAAAAAAACTAGCAATTTCAGATCTGTTGTCATTACGAATTATTAAATTATATTTGAATTTTAAACATGCATTTTTTTTATAACTGATGTCCGTCTCCGTCCTTTCGTATTATACTATTATTAAATTATATATGATTTTTAAACATGCATATTTTTTTTATAACTAATGACCGTCTCCAGACCCAAATAAAGTCGTCTAAAGTTTTAAAATCTGTATAATTTTTTTATATTTTAAATTATTTCAGGACCATTTTCATTATTTACGCAGGTATGTAATTTTCTTTCATTTCACACTAAGAGTCTCAGACAGCCTTCGAAAGAGACTGTTGGTTGTATCTTTTTAATTAACTTTTAATCAAAACTTTACTATTTTAGATTTAATTTCTCATAGATATTTTCCTTAAAAAGAAGTTAGCGTTATAGCGCTACTTGCAACGCTTAACAAAAATGATGCTAAACCTGTCATATTCAATCAGAAGATCTCGAACAAATAATAATAATTTACTGTCACAAGTTCACAACGGGAGGTGTTTTGGGCAACGGGTTTATTTCTGGGAGCAACATAATTTTCTTTGTGCTGACCAAATTGCCCTTTTAAAATTTAATAAATCTACTAGTAATTGTCGAATGGATCAATTTCTTTTCCATTTTGGAAAATTTAAGGCTGTAGAGCAAATAAAGGAAAGAGTCGCACTATTGATTTGTTAAGCGAATTAACATATTTGTTCATATTGTGCATGATTATATGTAATTTATAAGCACTATTGGTTTGTTGATGTCAATTTAATATATTTGTTCATATTGTGTACATAATAAAATCTTAATAAAGATTGATTTTCTTTAAGCATGTTAATTTAGTAAAGTGTGAATTTCTTCAATGAATAATCCACAAGTCAACAAGACTTTCCATGCATGATTATATTTGATTTACATTAAAAATATTGATTTTCTAGCAGGAAATCTAAAATAGAAAGGAAGCACGGTTAAAACAATAAATTGGGGTAATAAATTTTGATTAATGTTGAGGGCAATTTAGACATTTAGAAAAAATATATGTTGTTCCAAGTAAAAAACTGGTTGCCCAAAGCACTTCCCGTTCACAACAATATACAAGGAGACAAGATCCTATTCCTATAAATCGGTTGTTGTGTAAATAAAAGGTGAATATATTTGTGTGGTACAAGATCTCTTACGCCGGTTACCGCTACAAAGATCTAAAATGACAACTATGACTAATCACTATGCATGATTATAGCTTTTTTTTTGTTTGCTGTAAAGTAAAATTGGTGCATGTTCGAGCAACCAGAATATCTTGCTGGAATAGTTTACTTTAAAATAATAAAATAAGATTTATAATTGAACAGACAATTTGGTTACTTCTGCATTTGCTTGTCAAAGGAAGCTTGACTTAAACTGAACATCTAACTGGCTGTTTGGGGCTTCCGGATGTGTTTCAAAATAAAAGTATATATAAGGTCACCTTCATTCTGTAACAAACTGTTACAAAGTAAAGCAGGATTACGTAAATAAACAAACAAGATGTAGTTTAGTATAGATAAAAACAAGCAATGCATTTCAACAATATCTAGAAGATGGGTTGAAATATGGAAGGGCGATGATTTGGAAGAAAAAATCGGCAGCAACCCAATCAACTGCAAGTGTTGTTAATGCTTTTGCAATGACTTTAAGTTTATATCTCTATCTCTACTGCTTATAAATGCACCTAGAGAAAGGTCACAACAATTTTTGTTAACAATTTTTATACCGTTGATCTGTAAATGTATGGTTAGATCTGTCTCAACACATCTCTATGCGCACACAAGGAAAGAATTATCTCGGTTTTGAATTGCTGCACAAAAGGAAAAAAATTTCTTTGGATTTGATTGGTTTTCCAACTAATATAGAAACAATTGAATAACATATCAATTTGTATCGATAGTAAATTAAGAAACATATTTTTATTGTCTAACATTATTTTGTTTTTTTATTTGCCCACGTATGAGGGCATCTTATGCTATCTCTACTACTTATAAATGCACCTAGAGAAAGGTCACAACAATTTTTATACCGTTGATCTGTAAATGTATGGTTAGATCTGTCTCAACACATCTCTATGCGCACACAAGGAAAGAACTATCTCGGTTTTGAATTGCTGCACAGAAGGAAAAAATTTTCTTTGGATTTGATTGGTTTTCCAACTAATATAGAAACAATTGAATAACATATCAATTTGTATCGATGGTAAATTAAGAAACATATTTTTATTGTCTAACATTATTTTGTTTTTTTATTTGCCCATGTATGAGGGCATCTTATGCTAGTCATTATAAAGGAGCCTTGCTTTTGTCTACCACAAAAAAAATAGTATATCCTTAGTCGTCCATTTTTTTTTTGTCTTCCACTAAAACTCAAAAGGAAAAAAAAAAAGGACCTTTCTTATCTTTTCTCTGTATGGAAAGAACATACTTTTAGACTTGACTTGCCAGTCTTAAAGTTAAGTGCGTGAACTTAATACATTTAATCTTATTTAAAGAGTTGGAATCATATATTATGATGATGAGATGGTGAGCAAAAAATAGGTTTTCTTTTGGTCAGCAGGGGAGGAGAACAACAACCTATTAAAATTTTTCGATAATCAAATTTTGTGTATGCAAATTCAGAGAGTTTTGTGAGCCGATTTGTTGATTTAATAAATACTAGTTATACGAATATTTAATTCGCTTTGATTTATAACAATGCATCATGGAAAATTTTGAAGAAGCTGGAATCACTCAAGTAGTTCATCTCAAGTTAAAATGAAAATCAACCATAGTAACTCAACTTGTCGCCTACATTCACTGCCAAATCGGCAAATATCATGAGATATTTTAATCTCCGTTGGGTCTACAAACAGAAATAAATATGCTGGTGTGGGCTATAGATCCAGAAAATTGGGATTCTAGAAACTCCTGATTAAGAAAGGAGGAGATTATAATAACTTTGGACCACTTTGAAAATTGAATAGACATGCCAAATTATTCCAAGTGCGAGCAACATTTTAGCTTAAAAGTTAAATTAAGAATAGATAGGAACAAAAAGGCCTATTAGCCTCCATCTAGCTAGTTCTACACTACTACCTCTATAATTTATTCTATCCAAGGTCCATACCAGAAACCCAGAATTATCTTATTCAAATTAGTTACAAATTATTGAGTTATTTAATAGAAAAAGGACAAGCGTTCGCCAAGAACAGCAGGGAAAAATTCAAATAAGGCGGCTATTTTTTTTTTTCAAGATGGAACGGAAAAATCATAATAATAATTTCCTCCACTTCATTAGAATAACACACAAAACATGACTGTACGCTCCTTCACTCCTCTTGCCATACTACATTAAATAATTTCATCTACTATAGCTCCTATATATATGTAAAAATTCACTAGGATCCAGCCAAGCGCAAAAAGGCAATGACTAAGACCAAACTGAGCAGTGTTACTTTAGCAAATTGGCTGAGGATAGGGACAGGTGGCAACAGGAGAAGAGACAAGGGGCATTTTGTGGTGTATTCCAAAGGAGGCAGGCGGTTTGTGGTGCCATTGAAATTCCTCGACCATCCAATATTTCAAGTTTTGTTGGAGATGGCAGAGGAGGAGCTTGGGACGGGAAGCCGGGCCCCACTTACAGTACCATGTGAGGATGAACTAATGATGCACTTGGTTTCTTTGTTAAGGACTTGTACATTTGATCTGGGTGTTTTGTAATTTGGAATTGTTGTAGACGCTAGACAGTAGCTGATTGGACTGAAATACGCAAAGGATTAGTTTTGGAAGAACATTGCAGTTGAGAAAAAAAAAAAAGGGGGGGGGGGGGGGGGGGGGGAGCGGGCGAAGAAAAAGGAGAAAATGGTCAACAATATAGTTGCCATTTGATTAATATCTTCTCCTCTTGAATAAGGCCTGATTTAAGGCCGTGATTTTTATATTAAATATTTTGGGGCCTCGCTTTGTCATTTAAATCCTCATTGAATTAGAGAAAATGCGGCTCACGGCCCAACTAGTTCCAAATAACAAGCCCTATTGAAGCTTTTTGACAACTTATTATTATTAACTTAAAAGGACTTGATCATCTGTTGAAATCTTGTTGCTTCAATTTGTTTCTCGAAACGAGATCCCATGTTACACGAGTTACACTCTAAGTGTGATTAGTTATTATGGACCCTCATAAAATTTAGTTGGTAAAGTCTTATGAATCTTTTGTGTTTGACACAATGGAAATTCATACAGGCTCAATTCTTATTTGCAATGAGCGATATCTTTATGGCCCAAAACATGACCATTTTTCGCATCCAAGCACAAAATGGTAAACCAAACGTACCTGTAGGTGCTGTAATGAATATTTATATTCATATTCAAAATCTTACTTGTACTGGCACATAATGATGAGGATACAAATAACTTGTAGTTGTTTTATTGGATGTAAATATTCGAATTATTTAAATTCTTATATTTGCGGATTTCAAATAATTTGTAGTTGTTCCTAATTATGCTTTTCATTTTGATAAACACAATTAATTGATAATTTACTCAACTGTTTTTTGTTGTCAATGAATAATGTTAGTTAGCTCTATTAAAATTGAAAAATTGAGCAAGCATTCATGATGTGGACTGTGGACATAATTTGAGAGGCATGCCATGGAGACATGGACAACCTATATGCAAACAAAAATAGTATGTATTAAAATTGAATTAATTAAATGGAAGCTGTTATTGAATCTGGTGCATTGATAGCATTATTAGCATCAAAACTATTTGCTATATTTGTGGAGCCTCCGTCATCACAAGTGTTACTCATTTGCACTACACAGAGACAACAAATCCACCAAAATATTTTCTGCAGTTGGAAAAGGACAGGCACAGCTAACAACGATTATTTCTTTCGCCTCGTGCAATTTGTTGAATGGTTCTTTCATTAATTAAAATTCAAACACTACGACTCTAGATCTAGCAGAAGTGATGAATACAACAACCATTATCATCGCAGTTTTCATAAAGTGGTACATCAAAGATGTTAACAATG
The DNA here is from genome assembly GCA_027725995.1 of Rhynchospora tenuis. Lineage (NCBI taxonomy): Eukaryota > Viridiplantae > Streptophyta > Magnoliopsida > Poales > Cyperaceae > Rhynchospora > Rhynchospora tenuis. The sequence goes on from CM050888.1 coordinate 171,054,578, forward strand.
AAATGTTCTTCTAATTTCTAAATGTACTCAGATTCTTCATCCGCAGCTTCGTAGAAGAGGTCTATAAAAATTGACGCCAGATTGTTCGAATTGGATTCTGATGCTTTCTTGAAGGAAAAACCAGACCCTTTGACAACCTTCTCACTTTTTTTTTTTTTTTAAAAAAAAAAAAAAAAGAGTAGGCATTAAAGCCTACCACTTCCATTTATCAGAAGCAAAGTTTCATTGACAACCTTCTCTGTTGAGAATTTGTGCACGAGTAGCATTCTCTCGTCTTGGTCTTTTTTTAGGACAAATTAAGTAATTAACACAACTTCTCTAGGTCAGTGACATTAAAAAAAAAAATCAAATATTCAAACAAATAATCTGGAGCATTGACTTGTCATTATAAATATCCCTATTCATTAGATTCACAATAAAGAAAATTCATCAAATTATTTAAAATTAATGAATTCTAGTACGTATATCTTTTCAGTTTTTTACATTTGTATAAAATAAAAAATTACTATTTGTGGAAAGAAAAATTATCACACATGAACATTTTTATGTTATGAACCATTCATCGTAACTCTTAGTTTTATTTTGCATGCCTATTTTCTTTTCTCTAAGCAAGAGGACCAATTGAAACCCCCCCCCCCCCCCCCCCCAAAAAAAAAAAAAAAAAAAAAAAAAAATTTCGGCTATTGTTATTTGTCCTGAAAAATTAAGAAGATGGAAGTCATTATACAAATATTATCCTTATATTTAATTAAAAGAGAAACAATACTAAGGGTGACTGTTTTATAATTTACAATTTGAAGAGGAGAGAGTTGGAAGTATCTGGTGAAAAAGTTTTCAGAAAAATGATATCTAGTGCATCTCTCTCGTCTTGTACCAGTTTGTTTAGGTCAGTTGTTCGACTTTAAATGTTAAATCAATTTATTAAAGTTCTTGAGTTAATTTTTAAATTTGCACCATTTTACTGTGATATATTCTATTTTGTTTATGTCTAATTAGACATATTAATATAATTTATATTAGGTAATTTCTGATCTCAAATTGTGCTCAATTCTAATTAATATTAAATTCTTCATGTTTAATGTCATTTGTTTCCATTTCAGATTTTTTATACATTCTTTCTGATCTGGAATTGTGTCATTTCTTCTCTGTTAATGTGGAATTTATTTGATTTAATTGTGTGCATCTTTTTTAATCTAAAATTCATTGTTTTCAATAATTGTGACCATTACAAGAGCAAGATATTTTAACAAGTCTAGGACACAGTAATAAGAAATGATGTCATATAATACCTACCCTCAGAATAAACAATAATCAAATTCATCGAATTCTAAATATGCTATGGTTTCCCTTTTTATTTTTTTTTTTATAGTGAGACCCGTGGGCAATATATTTAGATTGGCTTTTGTGATTTCGGTAAGCTATGCGCTTTTTGTTTCCGTTGGAAATAAACAATTATTCCTAGCCTGTGGTGGAAATTTTAAATATTTGAGCGGTCCCACATGAGCAATTTCAACCAATGATGCTTCTGGAACTGTGGAAGCTGTCCCACTTTTATATCAAAACACTGGCCCCGCACCTCGAATTGCAGGTACGGACACGTGTCTCTCTCGTGAGCCGCACACCTCCTGCTTCCTTAAGAGTTAAAGACCCTGCACCAGGTGCACAGAGCACTATAATTTATTATTTAGTAGACACAGCACAACTCCGAAACAAATTCAAGATTGGTAAGTCCGTATCCGTATGTATCGGAAATATAAACGGCGAATTTGAAAAATAATACACGGCGTGACATCGAACATCTCTCTATTTTTGGGTAATTAACGTTGAAAACTTCTTAATTTAAAATTTAAATCTTTTCATACTGCAAAAAATAATTAAATAAACAGTGTACACAACACCGACACCGAACGGTAAAATTTTGATCACAGAAGGAAAAAGAAGCCGTTATTGCTTAATTAGTTAATTGCTTAAAATTCAAGCCATGGTCCATAGATAATTAGATAGAAAATAGAAACGTGTTAACACAAACCATCACTGACTCTGGGTCCCACATGCATAAATGTAACGGAATATTCTATTTAAAACCCATTGACCTGATCTTTTAAAAACCCCATTAGTAGAACATTCTCCGAAGCTAACATTCTTCGAAACTCACAAAGTCTCAAATCCTATTCAATTCAATCTCTCTCTCTCTCTCTCATATTCGAGAACACGAAAAGGAAACCCTAATACGAGTCGACATGGCCGGACGATTCCGACGAACGATCACCTTCCCTGAATTAAAAACCGACGCCAGCCAAGCCATCATCTCCGCCAAGCGGGCCTCGTACCGGGGCCGCAGTGCAAGTCTCCCCGTCAGGTTCCACCCCATCATCTCTAACCTCGATGATGACGTGGCATCCCTACGTAGCTGGTCCCTGTCAACCCCATCCTCTCAACACCGTTCCTTCGCGTCGCTTTTGAACGGCGTCGATCTCATCTCCGTCACGCTCGTCTCTTTATCGGACTTGCTCAGCCATCCTCAGGCGGCCGATTCGCTCCGCATCTCTCCTTTCACCGATCCCTTTTTGGAGGATTTGATGCGTCTAGCTGACTCGTACGATTCGTTCCGCGTCTCACTGATAAATCTTTCTCATCTCCAGGCCGAAACCCAGTCCGCGCTTCGCCGTTGCGACTCATCCGGCCTCGCCTCTGCCTTACGGGCCCAGCGACACACTGGCAAGGATATAATTCGTATTGCATCCATGGCCAAATTTGCTGTGAAGACCAAGCCGCCGCCGACACCTCTGGAGCAATCAGCCTCCCCTGATTCTACCGATGTGGCCATTCTCCCTGTGGCCTTTTGTGATGCGGCATGTGCTATCGGGGCGGCATCAGCTGAGCTGATTTCTGGATTAGTGGCCCTATGTAATGAAGCAATAGCGCCGATTGCTCCTATGATCGGCACGAGTGGACCAGTAAAGCTGATAAAAATTTGGTGGGTCGTCGATTTGCTGAGGTGGAAAAGCCGGGCGCAAAAAAGGGCAATGGAGAGGAAGGATCGGAGTTCTGTCAAGCTGATAAAGGTTTGGTGGGTTGCTGATTTGGTGAGATGGAAAAGCCGGGCAAGTAAAAGGGCAATGGAGCGGACGAAGCCAGGCGAATTGGAGGTGGGAATGGAGAGGAAGTTGGCAATGGAGAAGCTGGAGGCTTTGGAAAATTGCATAACAACACTGGAGAATGGCAGTGTGAAGGTTTTCAGGTCCCTGGTTAATGCAAGGGTTTCAGTTCTGAATATCTTGACGCCAAGTATTTAAGCAAAGAGCAATTTTTGTCAGTTTTGTTTTTCTTTTGGCTTCCACTTTGATTCTTTGTACAATTTAGTTTTTGTCTAAGGAGAAGCTAAAATGCGCAAAAAAAAAATTGTCATGTTTGAGAGTAGTTGTTGCTTGTGAAGAAGTTAATGCAATAGAATGTAAAAAGAGTTAGAAAGAAAAAACTTTTTGCTTGCTTTCAAATCTTTATTTCTCAACCTCACATTTACCTGACGGAGCGTTGGAACTAATAATTCCTTTCTAAACTTTGTTTCCTTTTTCTTCAAGGGAAAATAAAGGAAAATGCTTTCCCAAATAAATTAAAAGAAAGTTAGACGCATGAACTTCATGTGAAAGGAAATCAGGAGGAAATCACAAGGCCAAAGAAAAAGATACGCTAAGTTTCCCTCAAGTAATGATTTAGTGGACCCAACCCTTCAGACTGACCTGCAATTTCTGGCGAAAAATAAGGCGATTGTTTAATTTTGATTGGATTTTTAGCATAACAGTCCAAAATAATTGTAGCCTGACTCTTTATTTTTGAACCATTTTAAATTGATCAAACAATGCGAGTTGACATCACAATAGAAGCTAACAGACACGATGCAACATCATCGCCATAAAAGCTAGCAAATATAGACTCAAGAATTCGCCCCTTAACCGAGAATTGTGCCGCTTGCTTATGCAACTGAAAAAACGAAATAAAAGCAATAATAAAAAAAAATCATTTTCAGTAAAAATATGAGCAAGGAGGTAACTGAAAAGTTAAAAACAAAACTTTTTATGTTCTAACAAAATTTAGTTGCTTATAACGAATTTAAAATTTGGTAAATTATGCGCATATATCGTATCAACATCAGAATTACATACAACATTTCGGGTAAAAATTTTGTTTCCTCTGACATATGCATAGTTTTGGAATGTGATCAGTCGCCAATTTATGAAATTCTGTCAACTAAAAGGTTCACATCAGAATATAAATGAATACGAATAAGATACTGGCTGCATTCTTAAAGGTTCACATCAAAAAAATTAATGAAAACGAATAGCAAGCGGCTGCATTCGAGATACTGATTTTTGTGTTTTCCACAATTAATGTTCTAGAATTTTGTTTTGTTTTAAAAAGTTAACACTTGGAAGTGTTCTTGTCCTACTGTCTCTGTTTCATATTTCTTCTTTCTTGTTTTTTATTTATTTTTTAATCTTTCCTCCTACTTGTGAACACTTTCTATTTAGTAAATGAAATCTACTTGACATAGGCTGGTAAAAGAAATTACACGTCAATCAAACGATCTATTTAGTTGTGTTGGATTAAGACAAATAAAAGAGGTACTATATCAGTAAAAGACTAAAAGTTGACCTCTTCGGATGGTTTCATCTGACAGCTAAGTTAAAAAAAAAAAAAAAAAAAAAACAGACGCATGTACATGGCTGCATTTTCAAGCAGTAAGGGTCAAAACCATATCTTAAGATATTAATTTTGAGATACATAACAGATGCCATTTCGGAAAGGGACTACATTCTGGACTTTTATAAATTGACGGAGCCTTAAATTTTTTTCTGTAATGTTTCTCCAATAGGCAGCCGTGCAACTAATTAAATTTGTAGATTGCTTGTTTGTTAACAAGGAGAAGGAAGTCATGTATCGAAGGAGATATATTTACCACACCTAAAAATTAAACTGCTTGTTAGTTGTTAATCAGAAGAGGATTATCGAGCACTTCTATAGAATTCAAATATGGAATCAGACTAAATTACGACAAATTTTCTAGGAAGTACTTCAAGCAAATTATTTTTCTAATAAAATTCTCCTTTACTTAAAAGTTGAAATTGGCTCTCTGCATTAGAGGTACAAGCTCATAACATTCATGGCCAGTGGGAAGATTCTCTTTCCCCCTCTCTTGGTCTCTATTTTCCTCTTGTAAAAATTATTTATTCAGCATGTATTTGTACAATTATTTATCACGAGATTGTTAGTTTTTGTTAGATACACACAATTTTGAAAAATAGAGTTCGAGTAAATTTAAAAAAAAAAACAATTGCGATGTTGCTTCATTTTAGAGAGTATTTATGTTTCATACGCATTTATCAGTTTGAAAAATACAGATTAACAGAATATTTCTTTATAATCAGTGCTTTTTTATACCCAATTGTCATATGCAGCACGGTTCATGTGTAATGCGTGCAACTTAAACTACTGTATGTGCGTGCCGCACAAAGATATTATATGATATTTATAATGTCAGATATCTGTCAAGTCAGACAAACGATACATCATATCTAAATTAAAATTACCGGACGATAGACAGCCAAACGGATTAAGACACAGGTAGACAAATTTTAAAACATAAATGGTTTAAGTATCACTGGCCTAGTATACCTCCAACATTGGATTCTCACATTAGTTGAAATATTGAACTTTGATTACCTAATCAGAAACATATATTTATTTTATCAGGAATGTTTGCCCGCTATTGGAACACTTTGATAGAACTACTTTAGCTTAGAAGTTCAAACTTTATAGATAAGAGTAAAAATGTTAATATGGAGGACATTTATTTTGTGTTTTTGCTGGATGTTGTCGTTTGGGTGTCCAACAAATAAACTGATTTCTACCGGATTTGATTACAAATATAACATTAACAAGTATAGTCGGGTTGTCAAACTCAGGGACGGATATTTAAAAAACTGAACTCTCGAAAACTCTTAACTAAACTAGATTAAATGATTGATTCAATGTATTGATTGAAGGTTCTGACTAAAAAATAAAAGTTCTAAGGTTTAACAAGTGAAGTTTATTACGATGTCTAACTAATTAGTTTAGCGTTTTGGTCACAACTTAATTAGCCACGAATACCGCGACCCGCGAGATCTCTCTTCGATCCGCGAATAATACGTCTTAAATTAATACTACTCGATTGTTATTATTCGTTTCGTGAGGAATGTTTCAATCATGTTTTATGGAGGAAAGATTTTAACTTTCGTTCATTGGTCAATCCTAACCCATAACTCAAACTTTCTCATATACCTTACTCTCAACTCTCACATCGATTAAGGGTTGTATGTCTATCTCATGAGAACTAGGATTTTCATTTCCTCTCAGATCTGGCTAAGTTTCCGCCTCTCAGTTTATAAAACTTATGTTTCTCTGCTTAGATAATTCCTAACCCTAATCATGACGGTTTGGGTACTAATTATTGAACTAGGTTTTGATGTCTTACTACTTGATACAGCCGTTTATCAAAGCGGGCAACCGTCGACATAATCTATCCAAACAATCATATATAAAAACTAAGCATGCAAAAGATAAATCACAAATCGAATAAAAATGAGTCAAGTAATAATAATAAACTAGTCAAGAGTTCTAGACTACTAACAAACTACTTTAGTCATAAAAGCAACGAGAAATAATAGTACAAACAAGATAGAAATAGAATACACTAATAAAATCTTCTATCCGTCTGTCTACGCCCTTCTCACGGCCCACGACTAAAGGTCGCGGCCCAAGAGAGTAACCGCCTTCTTGCTACTCTAACTTCTCTTGGTTCTCTCAGAAGTTGTGTCTAAAATTCGGGTTCCCCTGATCTGAAGTCGAGGCATGTTTTTATAGGCTTGTGGAAGAGTGCCGGAGAAAGGAAATAATCGTCCAAATATGCTCAAAACCCCTGCGAAAAGAAACCAACTTGAAAGGTCATAATTATCAAGTCTTCTGGAATCTTTAAGTCGGTTATGCTTGCGGCCCGTGGTGAGTCTCCGTGGTCCGTGAGTAATGTCTTCAAGCAGTTCCAAAATAAAGCATCTCTCTGTCTTCAATGCCTTCTCCTGTAAAAAAGGTGTCGGATGACGGCAGCAACTCTATCTAAAGATAAATGCAAGCTAAGTTAGATGAAAACACAAAAAATTAAGTTAAGTTCGACTTCAAACAAGGTCAAAATATAAGTTAGAATATGCTTATCGGTTTTGTAGTTAGCTCATAAATAAAATTCAAACACTAACATGTGAACTTATAGACGATAAAGTAGTATACCATAGTAACCTATGAATTCACTTGTAACAAACAAGTTTGTCAATATTAGCAAATTCGAAATGTAAACAATATTTAGCATGTGTAATTTTTTTTCTTGGCATATTATACAAATATATTCAGAAGTAGGTCGTTATTTATACTGCATATTATATATGAAAATACTTATACTTTTTACAATGTAAAAAAAATATTATCTTAATTATTCTAAGACCTTATAGTAATTTTTTTTAAAAAAAAAAACTCAAAGGAGCAAAATTATTTTACTTAATCAACTACTGTATTATATCGAATAGTTAGCAACCAGTACTTTTATAATTTTTCTGTTTGTTCTATATATGATTTCAAATTGATTAACAAAATTTCGTTGTCGGATGTGATTACCATGAAATCGGAGTCCAGATGTGTTCAAAATATTAAATTCAGAATATTTTCACAATTAAAAAAAGTAAGAACTTCAGAATATATAAACAAACTATATTTTACGCATTTAACAACTTTGAAACATGGATTATTTAGTTGAAAATTCCTGATACTTAATTTTCAAAACAAGAAATTGGAGTCTACGGATCCGCATGCCATTCTGTGTGGAAGGTTATGAACATGTTTTGCCTAACTATTCTCCGAAGTGCGCGATCTTTTTTTCTTTAAAATGTAAAATAAACACTCAAATAAGACAATTAATATAGAACTATAGAGTAGAAGTACTCTTCCTCAAAAAAAAAAAAAAAGTTTCAATTATGTTCTTTACTTCCGGTTCAAATAAATTACAATCTGAGGATACTGCTATGGAGAACCTCGAGCATCCTTTTTTTCTTTTTTCGAATATCCAATTGCAATAAATGTGCTAGCCTTGGGCTTTTTTTTTTTTCAATTTGCAATCGCTTTAACTTTTTGGGATCACAATCTACCAGTACAATGCTAATTTTTATTTAAGAAAACTATTTAATTGCTTTTATTTTGATAATTCTGTCAATTATTGGAATATATAGAAAATTAATTATGATATCTGACTACAGGTGTATAGTGTGTACATGTTTGCAAAAAAAAAAAAATATATATATATATATATATATATATATATATATATATATATATATATATATATATATATGATAATACTTGATTCATATTTTACTTTTATAAAGTAATTTTTTTTTCTATCAAGTCACGCAAAAAATCTGAAGTGCTCATCTCTTTTTCCTTTTTTTTTTTTTCCTTTTGTCTTGAATTTTAATTAAGTAATAAGCACCGTACGTGTGTTTTGTTTCACGATTAAATGCAATTTGCATGAGGCAACCCGACTTGTGTGCTATAAAAATTCAACTTTACCAGCTACATTAAGATTTCCGGGAGTATTTCATTTGTTTCTGTTCCAGATCGTTGTCTTTACCAGAAACTACCTATTTTCTTGCTCATTGAGATAACTCAAATTAATGGATATGTTTGCTTGATCTTATGCTAGAATATCATTTGAATTGACTTATTCACGAACTCCAATTCTAGTTCTTCTATCAAAATGATTGTTTTGCTAAACGTGCATAAAAGCATAGAAAACAATAATAAAATTAAGATATTGAAGGAAATGAAAAAAATGTTCATATAAATATTATAAACTGTCTATATATCTCGCTTTGCGCGATAAATGTTATATCAAATTTGGACTTACAATTTTTATAAAACTAAATAATAAGAACAATTATAATTAACAAATATATACATTTTAAAAATTAAAATATTAATGATATATGTATTATTCATCAAATGATAATAATTAAACTAAAAATCGTTAAATGAGAATATTTTTGCTAATTATGTTTTCTTTTGGCTTCCTCTTATTTCTTTGTAAAATTTAGCTTTTGCTAGAAATGGGAAGCTTAAAAATGCACAAAAAAATTGTCATGTTTGAGAGAGTTGTTTCTCGTGAAGACAAGAATATCACAAGAATGTAAATAGATTAGATAGATTTTAGAAATGCTATGTTTCTGTTATTGAGTTAAAAATTTTTTCTTCGTTTCAAATATTTATTTCTCTTCCTGATCAGATTTATATGATGTTACATGATGGAGCGTTGGAACTAACAATTTCTTAAACCTGACAGGTAGGGCCTAGGCGAAGAGCCTTCTTCTTCCCTGGTAAAAAGAACATCTTCAATTTCTTACCATGGAGAAGCCAAGTAAAAAGTGGAAACGGTGTAATCCGTCGACGTGGCTACCTCCAGCTCTACAGACGCCAAAACCACTCTCCTCTGCCCATGGTTTTGCAAAATCAAACCCTGGGTGTAGTTAGATCTCAACCATTGAAGAGAAATGGATGGTGTTGATCAAATTGGGCTAAAAGAGTGAAATCCTAGAGCCTACCCTATATAAACTCCAATTGAAGCCACAGGAAAAAAAAAAAGGGAGAGACCAGCCGTAAGCAGAGATTAGGTTTAGACAGTTGTAATAACAATTAATTTAGTATAGGCAGTGTAGAGAGAGGAGGCAATTCATAGAATATCTGTTCAAGAGAGGAAAAAGGTGAAATTAAACGAATTGTCTTGGTAATTTTTAGTGTGAATGTGAAATAAATTGATTTGAATAGTCAATTGAGTACTGGTTTCTTTCTCCACCTTTATCTCAGGCACCAAACTATGGAGGGGACAAGGTCAACTTTGTTGAATCCCTCTTCTAAAAAATAAGTTAATAGTATCATGACATCATAATAGTGATAATTGCATCATATTAATATTAATTCTGCATCTTAAAGCGAAGGGACAAGGTCCACTTCCTCACCTTTCCTAATAAAGAGGGATTAATGGAGGGGAAAAGGTCCACTCTGTTGATTTTCTCTTCTCTCAAGAGAAATCAAAGAGAGGTTTAACAAACAAATATGTGTATTGCATAAATATTAAAATCTGGCCAGAAATCAAAATAGGTAAAATTAGAGGGTTTTATTTGTATAAAAATAACTGTGCATGGGACAGCAGGTACAAAGTTTATGGGACAGCATGGAACAATAATTTCCATTTGTGGAATTTTATTTGATTTTATAAAGGCAGCCAGGGGTATTTTATAAAATAAAATGATATTTTCTAATTTCTGGATTTTTTTGAAAATTGATTGGACTAGTGCGTAAAAATTACAATCAATAGCTCCAATAGAACCTATGTAAGCAGTTTTACTGCATTTGAACCAATAAAAATGAAATTCATCAAAACAGTAATAAAATCACATAAAAACAAAATTTGAAAACTGAGAAAAGTGCAAAGAAGTTTACTCTTACTCCCTGTGACAATTTGAACATATAAAACGAACTTAATTGGACCTAAATTGGGCATCAAATCAAGCTCTGCTGTTGTAAGTCCTCTTACATGCAATCAGAAATCAAACATAAATGAATTAAAGTGCACAATTCTGCCCTATGCTTCATACACCAAATTGAGATGATTCAAATCAAATTAAAGACACAAAATTCATGAAATTGATCTCTGGAAGCTATCCAAATGATAACTGCCACTGTGGGCCCCACGGCTTTAACTCAGATCAAATCAAAACTAGGTCGATCTGCCTCAGTTGAATGCACCTCCTTCCAAGCTCCTTAAAATACAAGACCTCATCATCGTCTTAGCCACACCATCACGATTGTAGGAAATCTAATACTGGCAGAGGGAGATGGTCAGAACACTCCAAATGCCATTAATGGCAGCTCGAGCACCTTCAAGTGCTACTTGGTGATACAAGCTTCCATAATGCGAATGGAGCCCACCATTCTCTTCTCCTCTTATTCACGATTCTATTATGACCAATCTCGACAGAAATGGTGGCCTGAGTCACCGCAATTTCGTCAGAGAAGAACCAAGGGCCTTTCTACAAAAAGACCACAGTCGTTGGAAAAGAATAGGTTTAAACTCACGAATTTCTCAAATCTTCTGTGGTAGATTTCGTGTGGCAGCTCACGTCACTCGTTACACAAAATCCAGAACAGAGTCAGCAGCAACGACTCAGTCAATGCCTCGCGGAGGCCCAGTCAGCCCATCTTTGCTTACGTGGACCAATCAGAAAATTCCAAATCAAATGAAATTAAAAAAAACTCATTAAAAATAGTTCTAAATTCAAAAAAATTCAAATAAAATATTCATAAAATTCTAAAATTCTTTAGAAATAGAATTTACTTATATTTTGGTATAAAATTATGTCAAAATGTGCTCCTTTTATATTTTCAAAGTATTTTCCATTAAAAATGAATTTTATAAATTGCCAAAAACTTTGTAAATTCATAAAAATAGTAGGAAATTCAGAAAATCCAAGTAAAATATCTAAAAATTTCTAAAAGTCTAAATAAACATAATCCAATGATATTTTTATATGAAACTATGCCAAAATACTCCTCTTTTGAATTTTTTGAAGTATTTTGTGATAAAAGTCGATTCTATAAATTCTAGGAAAATAGTAAAATCTTTCAAAAAAATTTCTAGACTAAATTTATGGATAATTACAGGATTAAAGATGACTTTCTCATCAAGTATTTTATAAATCAAGTGACAAATTTTTTATTCCAAGTTAAAAAACCTTCTTAATGAAAATTTTAAAATATAATAAAAAATTTATAATAAATATTTTGAAAAATTAAGCATTTCACCTTCAAGTTAATCATTTCCTAAATATATACAAATAATAAAAATTAATAAATATTAAAAAATAATAAACAATAAACAAATAATAAAATAAATAATAAAAATGTTATTTTAAACCTTTGAGGTTTGGAAATCAAAGTATAAAATCTCATAACAAAATCCAAAGAGCAAAAGACTTGAAGTCGAAAATCAAATTCAAATAAATAAACAAAAAGAAAAAAAAAGTAACAGAAAACAAAAAACAAATCTTAAGAACTCAAATAAGTTTAAATAAAAAAAAAGAAATCAAAGTCAAATCAAAAGGACAAAGTGAATTCAAACCAAGAAAAATAAAAAAATCCAATAAAAAGATAAAATGAATTCAAATCGAGAAGAAATCCAAATTAAACGAAAAGATAAAATGAATTCAAAACAAGGAAAAGTCCAAATCCTAAAATAAACTCATGAAATCCAAATTGAAAAGTGAAACTCAAATCAAAAAGCCAAAATCAAATTCAAATCTAAGTAAAAAGAAATCAAATCCAAGATCAAGTTTCTCCCACAAGAAGGTCATTCGTTGCCCCGGGAACCAACCTTTATAAGAAGGCCATGAAAGGTCCCGAAGGTTGTGAAATTTCATTCATATCTCGTGTTCCTATAAGAAGACCTCTCGTTGCCCCAGGAACCAACTCTCACAAGAAGGCCTCCCGTTGCCCCGAGAGTTGTGAGATCTCACCTCTCTCAAACTGAATTGTAAGCAATACATTTGAGATTGAGGATTGTTCCTACGAGAAGACTCGTCGTGATCCCAGGAACTAACTCTCACAAGAAAGCCATGAAAGACCCCGAGAGTTGTAAAACTTTGTTCCTACAAGAAGACCCGTTGTGTTCCCAGGAACCAACTCTCACAAGAGGGCCATGAAAGGCCCCGAGAGTTGTAAAATTTTGTTCCTACAAGAAGACCCGTCATGGTCCCAGGAACCAATTCTCACAAGCCCCCAAATTGCCGAGGATTACAAAATCAAACTCTTTTGTTCTCACAAGCCCCCAAATGGCCGAGGATTGTAAAATCAAACTCTTTTGTTCATTCTCACAAGCCCCCAAATGGCCGAGAACCAATTTTCATAAGCCCCAAAATTGCCGAGGATTGTAAAATCGAATCATTTTATTCTCACAAGTCCCCCAAATGGCCGAGAACCAATTCTCACATGCCCCTAAATGGCCGAAGATTGTAAAATCAAATCAACCTCATAGTAAAAATCTAGAAATTTTAAATAAATAGTTTTAGATATTCTTAGTTATTTCAAATAAATAGTTTTAGATGTACTTAGATATACTCAATTGTCTCCCGTAAATCAAGTCTGGTACCATCAATTGAGTCGAGTCTAAGGCAAAAGAAATAAATCACTTACATTCTCAATTGTGTCCCGTTAATTCGGTCTGGTACCATCAATTGAGTCTGATTTAAGCCAAAAGAAACAAATCACTTATATTTTCAATTGTGCCCCGTCAATTAAGTCTGGTACCATCAATTGAGTATGATCTAAGCCAAAAGAAATGAATCACTTGTTAAGTACCAAAATCATTTGAATGACGACTTTTCTAGCTTACTACATATAATTTCTCGAATCTCTTAATTAAAGGTTCTCGTGGGAAACCACGGGATAATTAATAATAGGGGCTTGCGCCTATTGGAAAAAAATGACCCACAAATTAATAAACCTTCATGAGAGTGGATTCTCGTCGGTGTTCTCTGGTCGTTAAGAGGCACCAGCACTTGAGTCCAAGCTCGTGAGTGGTGAATCTAAAGCTTATTTCCGTTCTTGAGAAAACTCAATCGTTCTTCGAAAAATGACGAAAAAGTCCATAAACATAACATGCCAAAACTTGTAGCCTCTACTCTTGATTCTTGAATCATTTGATCAAACGATCTGAATTGACATAACAATAGAAGCAAACAGATACGATGCAACATCGCCATAAAAGCATGCAAATATGGACTCAAGAATTCGCCCCTTAACCGAAAATTGCGCCGCTTACTTAAGCAACTGAAAAAACGAAATAAAAACTAGGCAATAAAAAAAAAGCACATGAGCAAGGAGAAGGAGGTATCTGAAAAAGTTAAAGGCCAAATCAGCTTCTTCCACCCATCTCAAACTGTTATTCTTCAATAGCTCAGTAAGAGCACTCTCCAGACGGTCCTAGTCCTGCCCATTACCTGCCCTCGATGCCTTGAAGCTGATGAGCCTAAAGAGAGGATAACGAAAGAATTACACTCAGGCCTAGAGCGTGTCGACTGATGTCGGTGCGTAGTTGGGGTTGCTGTACCAGATTCTGCCAGTGTCATTGATGTGCCGGAGGCGGGGATGCTCTTTTTCTTATTTTGGCGATTGAGTTGCGGCATCTGTAGCTCAGTCCTGATCAAAGGTTTACCTTTGTTTTACCGGCAGAATCGAAGGCAAAAAGTAATTAAGCTTGTTATGTCCTAACAAAATTTACTTGCTTATTAAGAATTTAGCACAAATATCGTATCAACATCAGATATTACATACAACATTTCGAGTACAGTTTTAGTTTCTTCTCACATATGCATAGTATTGGGAGGTGATCAATTTGCCAATTAATGAAATTGTGTCAACTAGAAGATTCACATCAACAAATTAATGAATACGAATAAGACACTGGCTGCATTTTAAAAGGTTCACATCAAAAAATTAATGAAAACGAATAGCAAAGCGGCTGCATTCGAGGTGTTGATTTTAAAAAGTTGGAAGTGTGCTTGTACGGCTCCCTCTGTTTTTTTTTTTTTTAATCTTTCCTCCCACTTGTGAAGACTTTCAATTAAGTAAATGAAATTTAGTTGACATAAGCTGGTAAAAGAAAATACACGTAAACGAAAAGATCTAAGTTGTGTTGGATAATTGGATTTTTTTTTTTTTTTAAAAAAAAACATACTATATTAAAAAAGTTGACCTATTCAGATGGTTTCAGCTGATAGCTAAGTTAAAAATGAAAGACGCATGTACATGGCTGCACTTTTCAAGCAGTAAGGGTCCTTGAGAATTTAGATCCATAACAGATCTCATTTTGGAAAGGGACTACATTCTGAATTTCATAAATTTGACGCAGCCTAAAATTGTTTTCTGTAATGCTTCTCTGATAGGCAACTGTGCAACTAAATTTATAGACTGCTTCTTTTTTAATTAGGAAAAAGAAAGTTGTTTCAAAGGGAAAATATTTTTCTCACCTTAACATCTAAACTGCTTGTTAGTTGCTGATGTGTGTCTGTGATCTTAGGTTATAATTGTGGGTAGAGGGTTGACTATTAGAGTCGTTCCCCCGGCGAGCTCCTTTCCTCGTCGTGGTTCTGACAGATGCAAGAGAGAGACTTGGAGAAGAAGACTAATTCTTTATTTCTTTTCTGCCTTTCCATTATACATGATTCTCTATTATAATAGTTGCATAACAATCAATCTCTCCTAATATATTTCCTAATTTAATAAATATAAACTGGAAATAAAATATTATGAAAATATCTAAAGATATCCTAATATTATTGTTTCCCTTTTTACTAATAAAAGGATCTGTATCATTTCCCCGTTCCTTGAGAAGCAGCTTGTCCTCGAGCTGAAACTGAGAAGCGAGTTAACGAATGCAGATACCATCTATATATGATAGGAGTTGCCACCATTGGCTGTCAATAATGATGAATCTGCTTGTTCATCATTATCCATCACTTCTAGCCAGAATAACTGTTTGCACTTATGGCCCCTTGTGTATAGTTCATCACAATTGAAGCACAAACCCTTTTGACGTCTCTCAGTCATCTTTGTTGGAGTGAGGTGACATAAAGAGCGTTCATCTGGTCCAGACTTCGGTGGTGCAGTTAGAGTCAGGACTTCAGGTGGTTTAGGAAGAAGTGATGTAGCCCGTACCGATTGCATAGACAGCAATTGCTCGGGTGGGCGGGGCAGCAAGCCAGAGCCCCACAAAATCTGATAATGTCACTTGGAGGCACGTCAGCACGTGCCAAACTGATTGCTGCCTCTAAGGAGATTGGATTTTGCATCTCCACATCTGACCGAATTATTTCAGATAATCCTTAACAAAAATAATCCGATTTCATGTGATGGTGCAAGCTACTCTGTGCGGCATAGGACTCGATAGAAGTCCTTGGTGTAATCCTCCACCAAGCTAGATTGTTGTAGCAAAGACAGCTCTGTGATTGGATTGGAGTGAAAAGGGGGACCAAATCGGAGTTAGCATGCTTCTTTAAACTGTGACCAATTAGGGATCCCTTCGCTGAGTTCCAATTTATAATACCATTGTTGAGCAACACCCGTCATATGGTATATGTTGCCAACCAAACCTTTTCCTCTTCTAGGACACGTTGACCCCGAAAATATTGTTCGTAACGACAGAGCCATTCCAGTGGTTCATCAGAGCCGTCGAACAGAGGAAACTCAATTCGATGGTAACGTGGGGGCACAACAGCACCAACGCTGGTAGGACCCTTGTTACCTGCAGCCGTCGACTCAGATTTGGTTTCATGGATGATGATGCGTGAGTCTAACTCTGCGAGATGGGCCTGAATTGTTGATATTTTCTGGTCTTGTGCATCTTGGCGCTTGAGCAAAGCTGCCAACATATCTTTAATTTCCTTAAGGTCGGTAGCTCGAGGAACAGCAGCCATGGAATCTGATACCAAATTGATGTGTGTCTGTGATCTTAGGTTATAATTGTAGGTAAAGGGTTGACTATTAGAGTCGTTCCCCCGGCGAGCTTCTTTCCTCGCCGTGGTTCTGACAGATACAAGAGAAAGAGAGACTTGGAGAAGAAGACTAATTTTTTATTTCTTTTCTGCCTTTCCATTACACATGATTCTCTATTATACTAGTTGCATAACAATCAATCTCTTCTAATATATTTCCTAATTTAATAAATATAAAATTAGAAATAAAATATTATGAAAATATCTAAAGATATCAATATTATAAATAAAGATGTGTGAGTGTCGGGATCCTTTAGTTAAATATCATCCGACACTCAAAGCATTGTGAAATAATTGTGCAACAGTATTTTTTCTGATTTCTGTAATGTGGTACTTTGTAACTAATTGTGTGTCGGGTGTTATTGCTCATAAAACTGACTCGATTCAACATCAGATAATAATTTGGCAACATATTGTTTTATTTCTAATTTTTGTGACTCCTTCCTATTTTCATTTTCATCATGTTTCCATCTCTTTTGTATTGCTTAGAGTCCCTCTCCACCTTAATTTCTCTTCATCACCATTCTTACTTTCGGTTTACAAAATATAAATTAAATTCATTCAATTAAAAATAGAAAAAAAAAATCAGATCTTTTACGCAATATATTTTTTTTAAGTCATTTATAAACATATTATATTTTATGAATAATATCAACATAACATAAATCATATAAATCATATTATTTCATATAACTATAACTATATTTACACACATATAATTTTTTCTATAAATTGATCAAACTCTTTAACTTTAATCAAATCAAATTACCTACAATAACTAAACTATATTTCTAAAGATAAATATATCTTAACCAAATATCAAAAAATGAACATAATAAAGATATTTTTATTATAGATATTTACATCGAGCGAAACTCGATATTCTCCTCTAGTTCTAATATTATTGTTTCCCTTTTTACTAATAAAAGGATATGTATCAATTGCTAATCAGAAGAGGGTTATGGAGCACTACTACTAGAATACAAATATGGAATCAGACAAATTTGCTAGGAAGTAACTTCACATCGCAGTTCTCGTAAAGTTTTAACTCAATAATGCGCTGCCTACTCCAACTAAAAACAATGAAATGTTTTTCTAAAAGTACACCGATTCTTCATCCGCAGCTTCCTAGAAGAGGTCTTTAAAATTGTTTGACGCCAATTTGTTCGAATTGGATTCTGATGCTTTCTTGAAGGAAAAATAAGACTTTTGACAACCTCCTCTGTTGAGATTTTGTGCACGGGTAAAATTCTCTTCGTCTTGGTCTTTTTTTTTGGGACAAATTAAGTAATTAACACAACTTTTCTTGGTCAATGACATTAAAAAAACAAATATTCAAACAAAAAACCTTGATTATTGACATGCCATTATAAATCTCCCTATTCTTTAGTACACAATAAAAGAAATTGTATCAAATTATTTACAATCAATAAATCTTAGTACCCGTATCTTTTCAATTTTTTACATTTCTATAATAAAATATTTTTACTATTTGTGGAAAAACTTTATCACACCGTAATATTTTACGTTATGTCATTCAGCATAACTCAGTTTTATTTTGCATGCCTATTTTATTTTCTCTAAGCAAAAGAACCGATTTACCTCCAATACTGATTTTCGGCTATCGAGATTTCTCCTGAAATTTAAAAAGATGGAAGTTATATTTAATTAAAAGAGAAATAATACCTATAGTGACTGTTTTGTAATTTACGAAATGCAATTTGAAGAAGAGAGAATTGAAAGTATATGGTGCAAAAGTTCTATATGAAATGATATCTAGTGCATCTCTCTTGTACAAGTTTTGTGCAGGTCAGTTGTTATTTTTTGTAAAATGGTAAATCATTGTATTAAAGTTCTTGGATCAATTTTTAATTTAAACTATATTACTGTGATCCTTTCCTATTTGGTGTATGTTAAATTAGATGCACTTAATATTTATTTGAACCATTATTTTATATATTTTATTAGATGGTTTTTTAATCTTAAATTGTGCTAACTTCAAATTTTTGTTAAGTTTGTCATGTTTAATATGTATTTCTTTCTTTAATTGCTGAATTTTTGCATATTTTTCCTTATATGAAATCGTAATAAATTCTTCTGTATGTGCAATTCATTGTATTTAATGGGTACATCTTCCTGATCTTAAACTCATTGTTTTCATAATTGTGACCATTACCATAACAAAAAAAAAAAAAAAAAAAAAAAAATTAACTATTCTACTTGTTCAAAGGACAGAGTCATAAAAATGATGTCAAATAGTTCCTACATAGAATAAACAATAATAGAATATTTTATTTTATTTTCTCATACTGAGGGGCTCGTGGGCAATTTGATTATTAGCTTTTGTGATTTCAGTAACCTCCGTTCTTTGTTTCTGTTAGAAAGAAACAAATCCACATTAGAGCAATATTAAATTATTCTTAGTCTGTGGTGGAAATTTTAAATATTAATTTGAACGGTCCCACATGAGCAATTTCAACCAATGATGCTTCTGGAACTGTGGAAGCTGTCCCCACTTTATATTAAAACACTGGCCCCGCACCAATACTTGCGACTCAAATTGCAGATACGCACACGTGTCTGGCTCGTGAGCCGCACACCTCCTGCTTCCTTAAGACCCTGCACCTGGTGCACAGAGCACTATTTATTTATTTTTTTAGTAGACACAGAGCACAACTCTGAAACAAACTCAGGTAGGTGAGTCCGTATTTATCGAAAATATAAACGGCGAATTTGAAAAATACATAAATGAATAAATAATAATACACGGCGTGACATCGAACATCTCTCTATTTTTGGGTAATTACATTGAACATCTTAATTAAAATTTTAAAATAATATCATACTACAAAAAATAACACCGACACCGAACGGTCAAATTTTGATGACAAAAGGAAAAAGAAGCCGTTAATGCGTACAATTCAAGCCATAGTCCGTAGTTAGAAACATCTGGAAACAGTCGGACGTGTTAAACGTTCACCGACATCCGGGTCCCACATGCACAGTAGTAACGGAATATTCTATTTAAGACCCAATGGCCTGATATTTAAAAATTAAAAACACCATTCGTGGAACATTATTCTCAGAAGCTAACATTCTTCGAAACTCAAATCGCATTCAATTCAATCTCTCTCTCTCTCATTAGCTATTCGAGAACACGAAAAATAAACCCTAATACGTACGCGTCGACATGGCCAGACGCTTCCGACGAACGATCACCTTCCCTGAATTAAAAACCGACACCAGCCAAGCCATCATCTCCGCCAAGCGGGCCTCGTACCGGGGCCGCAGTGCTAGTCTTCCCGTCAGGTTCCACCCCATCATCTCCAACCTCGATGATGACGTGGCATCTTTACGTACCTGGTCTCAGTTAACCCCCTCCTCGCACCACCGTTCCTTGGCATCGCTTTTGAATGGCGTCGATCTCATCTCCGTCACGCTAGTCTCTTTATCAGACTTGCTAACCCATCCTCAGGCGGCTGATTCCCTCCGCATCTCTCCTTTCACCGACCCCTTCTTGGATGACCTGATGCGTCTAGCTGACTCGTATGATTCGTTTCGGGTCTCTCTGATAAATCTTTCTCATCTCCAGGCCGAAACCCAGTCCGCACTCCGCCGTTGTGACTCATCCGGCCTCGCCTCTGCCTTGCGGGCCCAGCGACACGCTGGCAAGGATATAATTCGTATTGCATCCATGGCCAAATTTGCCGTGAAGACTAAGCCACCGCCGACGCCTCTGGAGCAATCAGCCTCCCCTGATTCTACCGATGTGGCCATTCTCCCTGTGGCCTTTTGTGATGCGGCATGTGCTATCGGGGCAGCATCAGCTGAGCTGATTTCTGGATTAGTGGCCCTGTGTAATGAAGCGATAGCGCCAATTGCTCCTATGATCGGCACAGGAGGTCCGGTGAAGCTATTAAAGGTTTGGTGGGTCGTCGATTTGCTGAGGTGGAAAAGCCGGGCGCAAAAGAGGGCACAGGAGAGGAAGCATCAGAATTCTGTCAAGCTGATAAAGATTTGGTGGGTTGCTGATTTGGTGAGATGGAAAAGCCGGGCAAGTAAGAGGGCAATGGAGAGGATAAAGCCGGGGGAATTGGAGGTGGGAATGGAGAGGAAGTTGGCAATGGAAAAGCTGGAAGCTTTGGAGAACTGCATAACAACACTTGAGAATGGCAGTGTGAAGGTTTTCAGATCTCTGGTTAATGCAAGGGTTTCTGTTCTGAATATAGTGACGCCAAGCATTTAGACAAAAAATGTCTTTTTTTGTCAGTTTTGTTTTTTATTAGGCTTCCTCTTTATTTCTTTGTATAATTTAGTTTTTTGTCTAGAAAAGAGAAGCTTAAAGATGCACAAAAAAATTTGTCATGTTTGAGAGACGATTGTTGCTTGTGAAGAAGTTTCTGCAATAGAATGTAAAAAGAATAGATAGATTTTGGAAATGTTATGCACTCAAGGTTCTGTTCTTGAATAAAACTTTTTGGCTGCTTTCAAATCTGTATTTCTCATCCTCAGATTTACATGACGGAGCGTTGGAACTAATAATTCCTTTCTTTACTTTGTTTCCTTTTCTTCAAGGGAAAATAAAGGTAAATGCTTTCACAAATAAATTAAAAGAAAGGTAGACGCATGAACTTCATGTGAAAGGAAATCAGGAGGAAATCATAAGGCCAAAGAAAAAGATACGCTAAGTTTCCCTCAAGTAATGATTTAGTGGACCCAACCCTTCAGACTGACCTGCAATCTCTGGCGAAAAAGGCGAAAAATAAGGGGATTGTTTAATTTTGATTGGATTTTTAGCATAACAGTCCAAATAGTTGTAGCCTGACTGTTGATTCTTGAACCATTTTAATTTGATCAAACAATGTGAATTGACATCACAATAGAAGCAAACAGATAGATGCAACATCATCGCCATAAAAGCAAGCAAATACGGACTCAAGAATTCGCCCCTTAACCGAGGATTGCGCCGCTTGCTTATGCAACTGAAAAAACGAAATAAAAGCAATAAAAAAAAAACATTTTCAGTAAAAATATGAGCGAGGTAACTGAAAAGTTAAAAATAAAACTTTTTTATGTTCTAACAAAATTTACTTGCTTATAACGAATTTAAAATTTGGCAAATTATGCGCATCTATTATAGAAACATGTGTATTACATACAACATTTCGAGTACAATTTTAGTTTCTTCTGACATCAGTGACATGTGCACAGTTTGGAAGGTGATCAAGCGCCAATTAATCAAATTCTGTCAACTAAAAGCTTCACATCAACAAATTAACGGATACGAATATGACACTGGCTGCATTCTTAAAAGTTCACATCAAAAAAATAATGAAAACGAATAGCAAAGCGGCTGCATTCGAGATGTTGAATTTTTTTTAGAAGTGTGCTTGTACTACTGTCTCTGCTTCTTCTTTCTTCATTCTTCTTTCTTTTTCTTTTTTAATCCCTGGTTAAAGAAAATACACATCAATCAAACGATCCATTTACCTGCGTCGGATTAAAAAAATAAAAGACATACTATAATAAAAAAGTTGACCTATTCGGATTGGTTTCATCTGACAGCTAAGTTAAAACGGAAGACGCATGTTTATGGCTGCATTTTCAAGCAGTAAGGGTCAAGCCATATCTTGAAAATTGAGATCCATAAAAGATGTCATTTTGGAAAGGGACTACATTTTTGACTTTCATATATTGACCTAGCCTAAAATTATTCTCTGTAATGCTTCTTAACTAGGCAACTGTGCAACTAAAATTCATAGATTAATTGCTTGTTTGTTAATTACTAGGAAAGGGAAGTTGCTCCAAAGGGAAAATGTTTTTCTCGCCTAAAAATCTAAATTGCTTGTTAGTTGTTAATCAGAAGAGGGTTATGGAGCAATTCTATTGAATTCAAATATGGAATCAAACAAAATTACAACAAATTTGCTAAGAAGTACTTCAAGCAAATAATTTTTGTAATAAAATTCACCTCAACTTAAAAGTTAAAATTGGCTCTCTGCACTTTTTTAGCGGTACAAGACTATAACATTTAGTGGGTATATATTTTTCTCCCTCTCCATCTCTTTTTTCTTCTTGTAAATATGTTTTATTCAAACAATTGATGTACTATTATTTATTAAAAATTTTTAAGTTTTGTATGGTACATGCAATTTTGAAAATTCGAGTTCAAGCTTAATCAGAATAAACAATTAAGATGTTGCTTCCTTTTTTTTATGTTTCATACGCATTTATCAGTTTGAAAAATATAAATTATCAGAATATTCCTTTATTAATAGTGCCTTTTTTATACCCGATTGCAACATGCAACACGGTACATGTGCAATGCGTGCAACTTAAAACTAGTGTACATGCGTGCCACAAAGATATTACATGATATTTGTTATGTCAGATATCTGTCAAGTCAGACAAACGATACCTCATATCTAAATAAAAAATCACCGGAAGATTGACAGCCAAACGGATTAAGACACGGGAAGACAATTTTAAAGCACACATGGTCTAGGTAATCGCTGGCCTAAATATATACCTGCTACGTTGGATTCTTACAATCGTTGAAAAATTAAAATTTGATTACCTAATTAGAAACCTATATTTATTTTATTAGGAATGTTTGGCCGCTATATATAGAAACACTTTGGCAGAACTACGGAATGCTCTTAAGTAAAAATTTCAAATGTCGTTGATAGACTAAAATGTTATAATGGACACATCAATTTTGTAATTTTGTAGTTAGCTCATAAAAAAAATTCAAATACCAACAAGAACTGATCAATGAGAAAGTAGCTTGTAACAATATTTGCAAATTCGAAATGTAAAAAATAATTTTGCATGGTCTAAATTTTTTTTCACATATTACACTAATATAATCAGAATATATTAGTTCTTTTATTTTAAAATGCAAAATATATATGATAATACTTATACTTTTTACAATGTAAAGAAAAATTAAATTTCTAATTAACAAACAGTATCTTAATTCTAAGGCCTTATAGTTTTTAAAAACTTAAAGGAGCAGAATTAATTTATTTTATTAACTACTGTATATCGAGTAATTGCAAGTAGTGCTTATTATTTTCCTGTTTGTTTATAAATTCATATAGATTAATTACAAAATTTCGTTATCGGATGTGATTACCATGAAATCGGAGTCCAGATGTGTTCAAAATATTAAATCAGAATATTTGTCAAAATAAAAAAAAAAAGTAAGAACTTTAGCAGATGTACGTGGTGACGGCGGCATTACCGTAAACAAACTATATTTTACGCACTTGACAGCTTAGAACCATCGATTATTTAGTTGAAAAATCAGTACTTAATTTTCAAAACAACAAATTGGATTCTAGGGGACCCGCATGCCATTCTGTGTGGAAGGGTATGAACATGTCTGCCTAATTATTCTCCGAAATGAGATCTTTTCTTCATAGAAGAATAAAATCAAATACTGCATAAATAAGACAATTAATATAGAACTATAGAGTAGAAATGCTCTTCCTCAAAAATAAATAAATAAAATAAAATAAAAATAAATTCAATGATTTCCTTTGCTTTCTATTCAAATAAAATTACAGACAATCTTTGGTTTGGAATTGAATAAAGGATACATGCACAAAATGCAATATATTTTATAAGGTTATGTCGGAATTTATAGTTGGATACAGTCGGAAAAAATAGTTTTTTCGTTGGGGAAGTGTTTGTACATAATTCCTGGCCGAGCACGTGTAAATATAAAATTTCCAATGGGCCAACCTCTTGAACCGTATTTAAAATAAAAAATAAATAAAATTTTTGTCCTTCGAACTTCTAATAAACTTCTAACAAACTTTCTCGAAAAGAACTCAGCATGACTCTAAATTAGTTCTTTTCCATAATTCCCTTCATCGCCTGCCAAAATCAAAGAATCCAACCGAAGTCTGACATGATTACTCGATTTCAACGTGCCGTCTCTTTCCCTATCCCGAGAAACAACGCTGCCAGACGAGCATCGTACGAGGCCCGGTCGGTGAGCCTTCCGGCTCGGTTTATCCCAATTATCAGAAATCTAGACGATCAAGCTGAATCCCTGAAAACATGGTGCTGTTCCAAACCATCCAGGCAGGCCCCCTCCGCCTCGTGGCTTACCGATGGCACCGCCCTTATCTCCATCTTGCTGGCCTCCCTCTTTGACCTATTAAATCACCCCCATGCAATCAATCCACTCCGTCAATCCTCCATAACCGAATCCTTCTCAGACGATATAATACGGCTAGCAGACATGTACCAGTCATTCCGCATGGACCTGATAAACATGTCGCATCTACAAGCCGAAACATGTGCTGCATTGCGCCAGAAAGACCCGACCCGTCTTTCCTCCACCACACGTGCACAGATGCGAGCTACACGTGCGATATCTAAACTTTCCTTAGCTGCAAGAACTTCTGTCCGGACAAAGCCACCGCCACTGCCAGATATGTCGGTTGAACTAGAGGAGTCTTCTGCAGCGACGCTTCCAATTTCTATGTGTTATTCAATTGCCATGTTGGCCACAGCATCATCTGCTTTGTTTGCTGGAGTGGCAGCGCTGTCTGATAAATCGGTTGCCTCAACAGCTACGATAGTGTGTGCGTGGAATCCGGTGAAGAATGGAAAGGCGATCAGGATATGGTGGGTGGTGGATTTGCTCCGATGGAAACTCAGAGCGAGAAGGAAACTTGATACATACAAGGAGCATGCATTGGAGAGGAGAATGGAGAGAGAAATGGAGAAGAGGAAGGAACAAAAGGTAAAATTGGATAACTTGGAAGAATGCTTAAGAGAAATGGAAATAAGCAGTGCAAAGATTTTTAACAGCCTTGTCAAAGCAAGAGTTTGTATCCTAAATATGTTAACACCTACTTAATGTTTTTACTGTAATTTTGTGATTTGTGGTTTTGTTTCATTTCTTAATTCTTTCCCAGTTTCCCTCCAATCGGTACAACAGGCCCAAAATGTTATTATTATTATTATTTTTTGGGGGGTTAATGTTCGATTACAGGAAATGCATAGATTGCTTTGTAAATATTTTTATGATTCTCAAGTTTTGCTACCTTTTGGGATTCATTGAATCGAATGCAAACCTCCGCAGATTGGGAAGATATTCAAAATACAAAATGCAACCAGTTTAGTTATTATTATCAGTTTAAAACCAGTAATTTCGGCCAAGGAAGAAATCACTTGGACCTTATATATTGTTGAATTCTTTTAAAATGAATTTATCCATAACCATATTGTTTTCTTATGAACTTTCATTATCGTATTGGACTTTATGAATTGTTTAATGTGCTTTGGTAACTTGAGCGAATTACGGAATCTAATGACAGTACGAGTAATATATAAAGCATTTACTATATTGTTGTTATCAATATTAAAACTGATTGAAGTGTTTATTTTTTGTTTAACTAACTCTCTAGTAGAAATGTACATATCATATAAACGAAATACTAAATTCCAGTTTATTAGCCGCTTTGTTGCAAATTAATATCCAGTTTAAAAACAACAAGCGCTAATTGACTTGGTGCCTTGTAGTCATGTAGATCTCATATATAGCTGTCTGCACCAGAGGAGAGAAATAGACAGCATAAGGTTCAATTAATGTGCAAATACAACGCCATTTATTAGAATTGTGAACCCCCACCCCCACCACCCCCCACGCAAAACAAAAAAAATAAAATAAAATAATAAATAATTTTTTGCATTTTTTTAATTTCCTCTTCAGGTGAAATATATGGGAATGCTACTTCAAAAGGTTTTAGAATTCTTCACATAAAAGGGCTCACTTTCATTGGGAATACTTGTACCCCCAAACCTCTATATTTTCATATGCAATTAGATTAATGATTATAAAGACGTCTGCACGATTAATTTTGCTCATGCAACGGCTCAGAACATCTTTAAGGTCAATTTCTAAAAGTAGAGGATTAAGTGTCAGCTCAAAGTCCTATATAATTACTATCAGTTTTAGTTTAATAATGGTTTGACTCTTTTGATAGATCTATATACTAATAATAATTGTAACGTGCAACTTTCATCAATGTACTATGAATGAAATTAGAGATGCAACTTGCGTTATGAAGAGCATTTAATCTTTAGTCAGCTAATATCTTATATTTCAAAGTAATTATCTCTATGAAGAAATTGTACACAGTGCATGTGATGGTTACAACATCGAAGAAAGTCGATAAACTCTACAATAAATGCATTCGTTTTATCATACTACCGCCTACAGAATGATTGGATAAAATCAATTCCTTTGACATCTAGTTTATGTTCCATAATTGAATAATTAAACTTTATTTCAATACATTTGAATTTTTTTTCACAAAAAAAAAAATGTGCATTTTTTTCATTTTTTTTTGTAAGATCTCAAAAACATTACTTCTACAATAAGATGACTACCAAAATGCCAAAAAATTGTAAAAACCTACTCCAAAACAAACGAATTGCATCTACGGAGCCCAAAGCCCCAAATAAAATGGAAGGGTTTAAAAGAACAACAGTCTCGGCTTATAATTTATTAACATTCGTTTGCATGTCTTTCCTCTTATTGATTTGTTTCTTTTATTTCTCTAACTTAATTCGTTCATTTTGCCGATAAAATAAAGAAAATTTAAACCATCCATTAATAACAATTATTAGATTTTCATTCTTTGATCTCTAAATTTTATTCTTAAACCCTTCCATAATGATGTCGTAGTTGAATGACACTTTACACTAAATCGCTGGTTTTTTTTAGTTTTACCATGACGTGTGATGCTATACGTGAGGAACAAGAATTTTAGAAGGTTTTGTTCACGCAGATCCAAGTGGCATTTTTTAAACAATAGAGGAAGTTGTACACCAAAAAGGTCAACGACTACAACATAGATATATTTAGTAAAAATTAAATAAATAATATGAAGTACGAGACCAAATTTGCTGCGTCATAAATACCAGATCCTCTTTATGTATTACGTCAAGATCAAAATTTCAAACGATAAATTCAGATTGTTACTAAGCTATAAAAATGATAAATCAAAACAAGGATAAATGTATAAATTTGTCATTTGAAATTTGAGATTTAAAAAAATATCAATGCAAAAAGAAAATTAAATTTTGATAACTTCCGACATCGCAAACCCTCCTTGCTGTAAGAAACTTGTATCTCAGTTTAGTCAGCTGTTGTTGCAATGGTCGAATTAATGTTTGCAAACTTCTGAACCACAAATACGTTTCGGATCTCGAGTAAACGTCTTCTAGCGATAAGCACTAAGTAAAATTTTAATGTACTAGCTCCCTGTACCGAATACTGGTACCAAGTTTGAACTACTTTTTTTTTCTTTTGTAATAAAGCTTGCTGCTGTGGCATTTCATCGACCGACCTTTTGAGGAAGAAAAAAAAATTCACATTGAACTAAAACATAGCCAGTAACCCAATCCGCTAGCTTCCCGCCTTCTAGATCAAATTAATATCACTCCAAATCTGATTCGGTTCAATGTGCTTTTATTTATTTTAAGTTTAATAAAAATGAAAATGATTTTTAAATTTACATAGAAACAATTTCAAAACGTATATCAAATCGATCAGGATGGAAAATTGTATCAACTGAAGATTTTTAACCCTTATTTTTCTTTTAGGGGTTTTCAGATGGGAATAATATCAAGTATTTCTGAACTTAGGATATACGGAACACAAAAATAGATGTATACATATAACATATCCGAGAAGCGGATTGGATTGACCCACTCAGCAGGCCGGTGAAGGTTATAGGCTTATAGCCTTATAGGCATTTAAATAACTCATTGCCAGCCTCTTCCTTTTGGGCTTACGGAGCCCGTATGTAACATGGGCAATCTTATACGACAATCGAGCATTCGAGCTTATATCATGTTTAGAGAACTCTAACCACAAAATAACGTTATGAGTCAATGTTACGATTTTATTGATTTTTGGACTTTAATATTTGATACGAGACAACCAATTAAACTTATATATTAAAATTTACAGAAATCAAAATAATAAAGATTTTTTTACTATGTTTCATTTAGGAATATAATTACTTTTAATTATTTAAATATTCTAAAATGTCTAGTAAAAATGGCATTGTCAGTATCTGAAAATATAGTAAGAAAATTTTAAATATTTAACTTAGTTTCATATAAGTGAGATCAACTAATTTATTTGATAATTTAAAATTTTGAATACATAACATTGGTCGATCGATATTATACCGTAGACTCACTTATAAAGATAGGAAAAATTAAAATAACCCATCTTAATTCTTCTTCAATTGGAAATAACCCCCTCCAATCATATTCATTAAGAATATGAACCTTATAATTAATTTTAATCATATTTTAAATTATAATAATCATTTTTTCTGACTAAATTACCCTCTGTCCACTATCTATAAAGACCTTTTATCTTCCACGCCATCAAAAAAGGGTTTGTTCTCTGGTCTTTATATTATACAAAATGAGGAAAAAACGTATAACGAGAATACACTTGGAATTTATTAATTAAAAGAATTAAAAAAGGTTGGAAGGGCTAAAGTTATTGTATGTTAAAAGAGGCGAATTATATCATTTCTATCATCTATCTATGATGTTTTACCACATGTCAAACTTGAAGAGTGAACAACACCAAATTTATCAGTAGAAGGAGCAAGCGGTCCATCAAGAACATAAAATGTGAATGGTAATTGAGAAAGAAATCACCGAGAAACATAAACATTATATATGAAGAAAAATCAGTACTGTTTCTGACTTAGCGTGGCTAGCACTGTTTCGTGCCCAAAAACAAGATATGTTGAGATTAATAATTAACGGGAGTTAATTGGTCGCAAATCATCAAATGAAATTACTGAAATGAAGTGTTAAGGTTACAATAGTAATGGCTGGTTATGGCTATAAAACATTTCTCTTTCTTCCCATCTCATAACCATCCAGATAAAATAAAATTGACGAAAAGAGGGAAACGAGCATTGAGCAATGTATAATGGGTAATTTGATCAGAAACTTTAGAAATTAATTTTTGTAAACTAATATATGATTAAAATTAGTTAAAAGGGTTTATATCCTTGAATAGTATGTTTTGAGGGGGTTATGCCTAATTTTGAAGATTTGAAGGGTTATATCTAATTGAAGAAGATTCGAGGGGTTATATTCAATTTTCCCTAGAACATGATATTCTTCTCTAACGTTCCCAAGATTAGAGAGAATTAATTGCTAGATACGACTAGCCAATAGGAAACGCATTGGCTGCTTAACCACAATACTCGTCGAATTCCTATGTTGCTTTCCGAAATTGGAGCAAGTAAAACTCAAAAGCTTAATTATTTGTACCTTTGCATCTGAATTTGTTCAAGGTTGCCTCATTTCCTAATTCGCAGGTAGATCCTATATTACTATGGTAGCCTTATCTGAATTTGTTCGTTTTAATTTTGCACTACTGCAAGGAATATTTTTATCTTCAAAATTTGATCTTTCTTAGTTTTATATGTGTATACGTAGTACAGCTATTATTTTTAAAATTTCTAATAATAAATTAGTATAACTATCCTTTTCTACTACAAAATAAAATTTACAAATCTCTTAACTAAAATTTAAAGCGTCAAATGTACACATAAAAAAATTAATATTCATAAAATTTATAATGCCGAAGAAAAATTCATAATATAAAGGGCCCATGCCGTAATGAAAAGTATTAATAAAAAATTTCATGTTTCCCAAGTTATTTTCAATCTATCTTGTTTCGTAAAATGTAGTAATACTTTTGTTTTGAAATGTTAATAAAATTACGTGTGAAATCTAAATGCGTATATTTAGAACGGTTATGTAGATACATGCATGTAGATTTAGGTGCATAAGCTCTTATTTCCTCTCCATGTATTAAGATTTATATGCTATAAATGCATGTTAGTTAGCATTTCCAACTTCATGATTTCTGATTCCAATTTTGAAATTTTTTTTATTTCTCAAAATAGAAACTATTTTTCTTGTTCGTTTTATAAATTTATAAAATGCGGTGCTCTTCCTCTTGGTGTTCGAGATCGAGAAGTACTAGATTTTATCTAAAAGTTGGCATTTGAGTCTTTTAAATAATAAATAAATCAGTACGGATCAGCTCTTTGCACCTTTAAATTTTCTGACCACATGTTTGGTTTCATTCCATAGCTCGAATTTGGTGGCGAATTGAACGCTCCAAGCCTAGGATTCGTGTCCTTTGTTATTTTATGTAGGCCCGTTCAATCTATAGCAGAAATTATACCAAATGAATTTTTCTTCTTTATTAAAGCATCGGTCGATTCAGTTCGGACTGTCTGTTTTAAATCAACTAGTAAAATGGTGGGATTTAATAAGGATCGCCATATTATGCATTAAATTTCTTAAATACGTATATAATCATGAATATATGTCAAATTTGTAAATCAATCCATCCCCGATTTGTTAAATGTAGGAGTCTAGTATAAATGATTAGTGACTGTCTTTTTTTTATAGAAAACGAATTTTCTGATAAAAGTATAAACGATAAATTGTATTACACATTGAGCTGTGCATAGCAGCATATCTAAATAAATGGTTTTTTGGATTTCAAACATCCACTTCCTAATGATCTAACTCTTTGAACGTGCATGAAAAAATCAATTATTAAGAAAATTTTTTGTAGTGTGTTGCAGTTCCCTCAAAAACACATTTAGCTCCGAAAATGAATCTAAACAGGCATTGAAAATATAAATAAACTGCCTATATGGATTCCGAAACTTCATGCAAAATATTATTCGTTAACTTATAGTTGCATGATATAAAATTCATAAAATGGCATTTATTCTCGATATAAAAGAGTTCTTTATAATAGTGAAAAATTGCACAACTTGTCGTCAAAAGCACCATATAAAATTACTAAAATTTCTACCTAAAATAACACCAAAACTGAATTGTAAAGTACAATAGTAGATGAGAATATTGGGTCAAAGAGAACAGCATGTGCCATAATTAGATGGGGTAGCAATTTCATGGTACAACACTCTCAGACCCGTTACAAAATCAAATCATTAAAGCTTACAAATTTGTCACTTTGAATCAGTAACGAACCCACCTCCTTTTTGAACAAACGGGTTATGAGTCGGAACGGGTTTTGGGTTTTACTTATTATTATTATTATTATTATTTTAAAATCTTTTGGATTTTATACAAACTTGGAGATTGGTTGCATGCTAATTTCTAACCTGTTACAAGACTGATCTCTATAACTTTTTTTTTATTTTGTCAATATGTCAGTGTGCGCTCGCTCACACACGGGCTCATTGGCGTAGATATACCTGTTTTAAACTTTGTTATGGCCTTGCATTAAAAATTATTGAGAGTAGATTGCTTGTAGGATTCGGGAAAATATACTATTTAATCAATATAAAACGGACTGGTTCACTACCAAATTCTTAGATCCAGTTTAGAAAGCTCGTGCCAGAACAGTACTTGGACCACATAGGGATTTGAGACAAAGTTTTTAGCCCCTTAATCTTTTCTTTGATGTCATGATATTCTCTCTGCTTTATTTTGAAGAATCTTTGAAAGCAGTTTGGGTGACCAAACACACACTTGTACAGTGGCACACAACGCACAAGGTGATAAGGTGGCATGGTTTAGTGCATTTGTTATATGCATGCTAGGTGGTGTGGGGTCATTAATATATAGATGGAGCCTTGAGTTGGGCTACACATGGAAATTTATCCATTTGCCTAAAACCAACAAATAAACTAAATGCGCTTTCAAATCTCAGTACGTTCAATATGCATCTCTGCTTTTGCACTTTTATGCTTTTATCATTTTGTTTTGGCTAGATTCAATTCAAGATGTTTATATTGAAGTCTGATTAATATACAAATATCATAGCGCACATTTCTTGGCGGTCTCAATGTAAATTTGTTTCATGTTTAATTTGGAATTCGCGCGAAGAAACAAATTATACTACAATATAAAGTAAGTAAAACAATCGAGTATATATGATTGTTGAACACAAACAGGATGCATATTCAATCATGACGATGATATGTACGCTTGCTTTAAGTTGAGAGTGACTTTGCACACCTTAGCACAAAAATTTAACAATATATTATTGCTGCAATGTTGTGCTATATGAAAATTAAATGCATACATGCCGATTGCATTATTGCAATTTATAAGCTTATTATACAACTAAGTATATTTTTTGGTATAGCCGTGTGGCATATATGTAATATGAAAATAATTCTAAATATCATTTCGAAATTCTTTCTTTTGGAGGTTCCCATTGAAAGTATTATAGTTAGCATTGGAAAACAGAATAATTACGTTCAGCCAATACTATTGAATTTAAGTAGTTAACGGAACACAAATTACTTGCTAAATTAAATCATATTTGACAAAAGTATTGTTGTCGTTTTTTTTCTCTCCCGTGTAATCTTTAAATCCCATACAGATAAAGAAATTGTTCCGAAAGGAGCAGAGGATAAAGAAACATATATTGGAGAAAGCGAAGTACCATTGGCCTTGAATCAAGGAACAGAAGGAATTGAAAGCAAATGACGCAGCCTGATTAGCGAATAACAACTCTGCTATTCAAACAGAGATAGAAAATGAATTTGAATTAATATTGCATCAAAATCTCCTGCAAATAAATATTCCATGAAGATGGATGCAGAAGTATTAATATTCTTTCGTACAGAGTATATATGTCTGCATGCATATATGTACATTATACTTGGCGAATAAATCACAACAATGGGGCATATTATATTGATTTAGAAGCATCCATTCCTGAACACTCCCTCTGGTTTCATTATAAAATGCGACTAAACTCTCATTATGTCACTAAGTACTGCAATTTGCTGAAGTCACATGCTTGTACTTAATTTTAATAAAAATAAAGGGAAATCCATGTTAGTACTTACCATTGCTATAATTGTTAATCAATGTTTCTTTGTTCAATACAAAAATCCAGAAAAATTAGGTAAGATCACGGCACAAAGAAGCAGACGTTAAGTTTATATTAATTCATAAGACTTGTTGTTGTCAGAGTTTTCTATTGCTTTATTTTAGTTGTGAGCTATTCAGAGTTTTCTATTGCTTTATTTTAATTGTGAGCTATGAATCACTTGTAATCCACTAATCAGGTGCATCATCTAGTTTGAATAAGCATTGTTTATGTTTTGCAACCAAAGGAAGTCCAACTGAAACCCTAGTACAGCCGCCACACAAGCACTCTTGCACCCTGCTTTGTAGCATAGCTTGGTACCAGACAAAGGAACCCAAAATTGCTTAAAATGTTATCCTATAGAGAAGTATAATTTATTTCTTCAGTTCTTATAACTGTTTTTTTAATTTCAACTCCTAATTACTTCAGTATGAATTTTTATGTAATCATAGAATACTAACACTAGATAAATAATATATCCTCTAAATTCATAAATACTTTATTTATTTATTCTTTAATCTGATATCTAATAAGTAGTATATACTATATGTACTATCAAGCACATAATAAATAATAAAATTTTATGTGGATTATACCGTTTTGAAAAGACGTAAATTTTACAATGGTCTATATTTAACATTTTTTAAACGAGATATCAAATTATATTTAAATTGCATGAAATTTTATATACAATCAGTCCATAATGCCAACGACATGCCAATAAACATTTCCCTATATTTACAAAAAAAAAAAAAAAATTAACTCAATTGAAAAGGCATTGTCGAGTTTATCTAATTATCCCATTTCAGATAAATTTTAAATAAAATATGAATTTTATATAAAATGAAATTTATACATAATTTATAATACACATTTATAGATGAAAAATTGAAAATACAGGGATAGTGTTGGCGAGCTGACAGTAGTAACCGAGTTCTGACGGTGTTTAAGAATCCTCCAGTAAAAAAACCTCTTTCATTTTTAAACAGCTGATCATATCCGCATTTCTTTTATTTACTAGGTTATCACGGATCAATAATTTCATGATTTGAATTTTGAACAAGAGAATCCCAAATGGCTTACAGATAATTGGACTAAAACAGGTGGAACCCAACAATTATATAACATCATGAATCAAACAAACACCAATCTTTTGATTGAAAGGCGTCTGGATTTCAACGCTTCTAATTATCATATAATTGGGTCTTAAGGTAAATAATAATATTGACAAGTTTAGATAAGTATTAGGAAGCTTCGGATGCAGAGGATATGCTATTAATATATGTCAGAGCAAATCCAAATTCCAGGGACCACATGCAGGGCCACACATCATTATATGACCCCATTTCCAGAGGAGAAAATATTTTAACAGGATTTTGACTCTGAGAAGCTCTTTACCACATGTCCAATGCTCTTCCACTAAAAAATTTTACAATTAAACCCTTGCATTAAGAAGTATTGACGAAATTAATTCACTGACAAGTCTCAGTCAATCTGTCTTCAGCTTAAATGCCCATTAGTTGTAGGCATCAATGAAAAGCTAACAAGAATGTAAAGACAAAAATTATCATAGTAATGTTATACTATGCAGTATTAATTTAGTTCCACGCATCCTCAGTGAACTTAGTTATGAGGTTTTTTCTTTTATTTATGACTAATAGTCTAAGTTTCTCTATGTGCAGACGTGAATTTATCTCCTTCTGTTTGACTGGATGCATGCATAATAACTATTATAAATTGTGGACAGGATTCTAATAGTTCTCGATTGTTCTACTAATTTTTATTACTATGGAATTGAAGAAAAATTGAGATGTTATGACAACTAAAGTTGTTATTTGCTGTAACAATTTAGGTGTCCGGTTACTGTAATCACTTCTGTCATTTTTTTCCCTAAAGCATTACTCGTGTAACATTCAATTCAGAGTTCTTTTCTATAGAATTAGTGGTTTGAAAAGTTAATGCTCCGATGATAAAATAACGATACTAATGACTGGAGTTTAGCTACGGTGAATCGCGACTCACGGACCCTCCGGTGAGTCGTGACCAAAACTCCTAGATCTAGTTCAAAATGACCGATCCAAACCGTCCAATATGATCTTCCTATTGAAATCTCCATGCAGACCAAATTTTTCATTTTTTCGAAATTTTTAAGTTTTTTTTAAAATTTTAGAAAATCGTTAATCTAATTAGTTCTGAACCATTAAAAAACGGCAGTTTTTAAAAATCCGAAAAAAATACTTAAAAATTTCGAAAAAATGAAAATTTTGGTCTGCATGAAGATTTCAATAGGAAGATCATATTGGACGGTTTGGATCGGTCATTTTGAACTAGATCTAGGAGTTTTGATCGCGACTCACCGTAGCTAAACTCCTAATGATTGATAATGTATAAAATGAATTTCGGAATTTTATAATTTAGATTATATATATATATGTTGGTAAGATAGTACTAAATCAACATTTTAGATATTAAAATTTCAACTACGTATTTTGAATTATTGAAACCAAAAGCAATAGTTATTTACAAAGAGCGTAGTATTGTACCAAAATTATTAACTGTCAGATATTAGAATTGTAAAACAAATACATTAGTCTCTGATGATGAATGAATTACTTTTATGCCTAGTATTGCATGTCAACCACGATATGGTCAAATGTATACAATTAGGACTATCAACGCATAGTACAATTAAGTTTGAATTTGCCTCAATTTCTAATCCGGAAAAAAATGAATTAATTAAATTTAAGAAAGGTACTTTTGCGACTTCTGATTTGTCAGGGGTTATTTTAGAATTTTTTTGTTTCCATTCTCTTAGATGACTTGACTCTAATGAGCGCTACAGCTAAGTAAAGACAATAGTTAATGGACTTAATGAGACCCCATTAGTGGGCACAACTCTGCACGTAGGACAGTCTTTTGTCTGTCATGTGCAGCTTTCATTTCACCTTTCGAGAAATATAACAGTACATTTTAGTTTAAACGTGCTATTAAGATGTTTTTGGTTTGAATTGATTTTTCTCTTGTTCCTCTGCCATAATGGTTTAGAGTTGGGATCTATTATTAATACTAAATGAATTTGAATTGGCCATAATGATTTGGAGTTCGAACTAATAGTTACAAAAAAACATTTTATTTATCTTGCATGAGCAATTTTTTCAATAAAAAGTCTAATATTTTAAATATTGATCAAAGAATACATTAGAAAAAGGTTCAGTATCAACCATCATGTGCAACAGAATATCATAACCAATTTTTTAAATTGTATTTAAAATTTTAAAAGTCAAAGGCCGAACCATGTCCATAACCGCTGATCTAGTTTGTTTCATACTAGAAATCCACATATAATTTTCTATTTTCTAAGTTCTCTTTAAGTAGATTAAGTGATTAAAAACTAATGAATCTAGATAATATCATAGATCAATTTTAAAGTATTTATGTTTTGCCCCTCAATTTAGTATAAAACGGACTTTTATGAAATTTAACACGACGCAGATTTTATAAAAAAGGAGTAAATTTAATTATTTTGTTTTGGATATTTGTACTTCAAATTTTGTAAGATAAAATGAAGATATGAGATTATGTCATTTTAAGTAAGTCAAGACTGTTTGACCAGGTTTGACTACGGGAGTTTTTTTCAGCTAGTTCTATACTTAGTAATTGAGAATTAAAACAAAATGTCTGCGATAATATTTTTGTTTTTTTGTTTCCGATAATATTTTGGTCAACAAACTGGAAAATTTACATTATATAATTTACAATTTAGACAGGTGGGATTTTAATCTCTACCCAATTTTAAGTAGTCTTGATAGCCCAATTAATTAACTTTAGAAATTTCGGCCATGACTTACAATTTAAATTTAAACTTCTGAAATAATGTCAACGACCATAAATTTGATAACACGATTACGAATTCTAAAGCATTTATTCTGCTTATTATTATGTCTAAACATAAAATATTTCCCAGCCCCGTTGCATTCCACAAGACTCATTATTGTGTAATTTTACTTTACAGAAAGAAACGAGAGCACAGATTGTGAGCATAGATTGTAAAGAGGAAGACGCCAACCGTGTGATGTGAGCTTTTAGCCTTTAACCAACGAAAATTATATAAAACAAAATTGTGAGCCTTTGCCTTTTTCTCATCTTTGTAGCAACACCTGCAGCCCACTCTCTCCTTCTCTGTTATCTGGTGGGAGAGACACATTATTGGTCTCCTCTCCTTTCTCTTCGTCACTTTTTATTTCCTTTTTCTCTTCCTTTTGTAAAAGTGAACATAGAATATAACGGTCAACTATGCAGCTGTCTGATATCACAGTGTATTCGTTGTATTGTACTATTGTGTACATTGTACAGTTTGTAGTTTGTGTACATGTTCATTAATTCTTATTTGTGGGCGCCGTATTTGAAATTACTCAAAAAGATGCTACTTCTATGGTGATTTTAAAGCGTGCTTGAGATTTGAGTTGGCATTCCCGCTATGAACAGAAACTTAACTGGACATCTTTTTATTTTTTTTACAGCAGTTTTATTGGCACCAGCCAGCAGAAATAGCTGTTACTGGATAGTTTATTCATTTATTAGGAAGTCTCAATATTAATGGTTAAAATTAACTAAAATATTCATATAATTAAGGCTATTGCATTTTCAATGGATAGGTTTGTCGTCCACGAGTAGAATGTGTCTACAGTTTAGAAACTATTAAACCGTACTAACTAGCAATAAGTTGTCGTGCACATTTTTTGTAGGCATATGTGAGCAATTTGAACTTGCACCAACCGCACAAATCGTCAAATCGTCACACATACCCAAGAAAAATAAAATTACCACAGAAAGCCTTGTAAGTGCAGCACAAAAACTAACGGTAACCAAGTGTTTTGAAATTTTGACGCAACTTATTTTTGAGAGTCGATTTTTTTCCTTCTATAAACATCAAGATTTTAGATTTGTAGACACTAAGCACGCATGCCATCCAGACGAAAATAAAATTTTCATAAGATCTCTCTTTATTATTCTATAATTACTCTTTATTATTCTATATAACCACTTTTTTATTATTATTTTACAAAGAATGAAACCTCGTGACGTTTTAAATTTGAATATTCATAAGAAATTTAGATTTCTTGCGCACGACCTCCACTTATAATGAGTTACTCCTCGAAACAAAATTAAATGTTACCTACCTTTGTTAAGAATTCTTATTTTTCTCTTTTTTTTTTTTTTTGCTTTGGTAAAATGCACACTTTTTTTTATTACTCATCACCGCAAAGCATGAAGAAGGTAAGGGATAGCCATCAAGTTTTGTGCACTTTAAGTGTAAAATAGATGGAGTTGGTAACATTGAATTTTCCGTATTCTTATGTGACATTTGACAATTTGATGGCTTTCAAATTTAAGTGCATTGGAACATTTACGGCTCTGGTATCGTAAAAGAACGGTCTATTATGTCACATTAGCTACTTTAGAAATTGTCTCATATATAATATTAAAGCATCTTTATTGGTACAATTTATTTGAAATTTAATTCGAAAGTCTTATTCGATCAAAATTGTTCATGTGATAATTTTACAAAAAAAAATATATAAAAAAAAACTTACTATTTGACAATTATTTTACATTTTTTTTTTACACTTTTGTAACTGTCATGTCGTATCAGTACTTATAATTAATTGAAGTGCACATGCGCTAGTATGTTCTTTCAGTGAAAGCAGATAACTGGCAAATTAGCCAGAAAAAAGAAAGAAAGTATAGCAATCACCATAAAATAAAAGGAAAGTATACTGGATGCATTCATAGCAAAATAGTTTGATTCTCAGGGACCCTCGTGTTTCATTGATAGGTCCTTGATTGAACCAACAAGCTAGATTCAATAATTCGGAGAAATGTTCAAAAAAGATAAAAATCGAATCATGAATCACGAATGATTGATCGACTTGAACAAAAGTTGGCAAAAGCACCACCCCATCCGGTCTCAGCTCTCCTCTCCTTAGCACGAAATTAAAGATACGAAAAAAGATACGGGACCCACGTACCAGAATAGGTAAATGTTAGCGGTGTACCGAGAGAGAAAGGGATATGGCTCAATTCTCCCACTGTCTTTTTACAATATTGTCCTTATGCTCTCGCTTTAATAAGAAAACGAATTTATGTATGGATATTTTTTCTCTCTTTTGGTGATTCTGTTTGGATTTCTAATTGCGCATGCAGCAACAAATGTATGTGGTTGGTCTCTTTACAATATTATTGTTTATAATGCTGTTAATATCAATTAGATTTAATATTGAAATGATATATGAATTCAATAAAGCTAGATTGTTCGGTCCATGGTTTGGCTTTATTCCGCCAACCAAGTGTTTCTTAGTTTTATTCACAGAGAACATTTAATTTCAAATTTCTTAACAAAATTGTTGGTTTCAAATTTATCTTCAATATATATATGAATTCCATAAAGAAAACTTTAATGTACACGTACATTTTCTTTTAATATGGACCCTGACTCACGAGTCGACTCAAGTTGGATACTAGCAGAATTTGAGCTAGTTTTAAAAACTCAAAAGTATTTTTAATTCGACTTGAGCCAACTCAAGTTATAGCTGAGCAAGTTTGAGCTGTCCCCGACTTGCATACGACCATGCTACTTATATAGTTGTAAACGAGACGAGATGAGACGAGCTCGAGCGAGCTGACTCTAGCTCGAGCTTGACTTTAGTCATACCAAGCCTTACCGTACACGAGACGTTGTCGAGACATAAACGAGCTCAATTATTATAATTTTCTTATATATATTTCATTGGTTTTTAAGTAAATGAATTGTACATTAATTATTATTATTATTATTATTATTATTATTATTATTATTATTATTATTATTATTATTATTATTATTATTATCAAATTTTATTGAACATTAATATTTCTACCTAAGAAATAAGTATATTTTCTATCAAATTAAATACTAAATGTTATAAATACGAGTGAGCCACGAGCTACGAGTTTTTCTTGAAGCCCTCACTGCTAAGTGCTAACAGCTTCTACTAAGCCTAAAACAGTCTTATAAAGTACCAGCGAAAATTCTACCTCTTTCTAAAAAATTTACATTTTTTATCAATTATAATTGCAATTATGTCAGGTTATACTACATAATTTAAATCGCTTCTTCAAAATTTCGCAATTACTAATAAGTTACATCACGCTACACGCGTAAGATCCAAATCAAACGAATCAAACTGCATACTATAATAACGACATAGCATTACAAATAACAAAGCAATATAAAATACTCTTCGAATGCAGCCCCTTTATTTCTATGGTATAGATATATCTGCAATCTTTTAATTCCACCATTTAGCAACGTAGAAGTCAGATCTAATAGAAAAAAATACAATAGAATAATATATTTTCTATACCACTTCGAAGTCATATTTTGAAAACCACTACAGTTCGGCTTAAATAAGTCATTAATTTGTTTTGTTTAATTTCGAAATAAAATAATTTGCAAGTGATGTAAAGCCACTTTTTAAGAGAAAACTAAGCCGGGCAAAAGAAGAATTACGTCCCCGGTGTTTTTTTCCCTTTAAAAAAACAAACATTTGCGTGCGTAGAGGAAAAAACCTGTATATGTAGTATTTCTTTTTTTTTTTCTTTATTCGAGAGAAACTATAGGTTTGAGATTTAGAGTAGATAACTCGCTTTTGGATTGCATAATGTATACAGGAGAAGGGGGCAAAAAAAGCTATAGAGCAAGATGGAAGTATGATGGAGAACAATATGAAACAAATTTTAAAATTTTTGTATGTCCGTGCATCTCACCGCTAGCTAGGATCCTTTATTTGACCATTTTTTTTATCTATGATGAAATGGTAACGAAAAATGTAATTTACGACTATACCGACGTCGAAAACCTACGGCGGCCAAAATCCTTCCTGAAATAAATTTGACCATTCTTTAGTAAAAAAAAAAATCATAACTACAAGGTAATTGAGTGTATACCCAGTAAATTCTTATTATTTGAATATATTTTCAATCAAAACTCAAATTTAAATATTTCCGCTCGAATGTCATATTTTGGATATTTCTCGATAAAACCTTTGAAGCTTAATAAATCGACAATAAAATTTTTGGACTGATATATCAGTATGGAGTTTTCTCTCTCTCCCGTATCAATCCTTTGTTTCTTCCTTTTTTTTCTCCTTAATCCAAACTCTTATTTTAATGTTTTGAAGCCAAACTCAGACGCATAAACTAGCAATGGCAGCAGAACATCGCTAGGAGAATGCGAACTTTTTTTGAAAAAATGAAATTAAATATGGAGCCCATGAAATTTCTATAATTAATCGGATGCAATCATCATTTTTTTTTTTGGAGAAAGTAGATAGTGGCTATCTAGTGTAAGCAATCATCAAATATTGACAGAGAAAAGAATTGAGTTCATAAGTCACGACTTAACATCACCTATATACTTTAAGATTTCATAGAAAAATCAATCCAAGAAAAATTTACAGACGTACATCTAATTTAACGTTGAAAAATATGTTGGAAATTTGTCAGTTAGCCATGCGACATTCTTCTGAGTATTTGTAACAACCAGAGGGTAAGTAGCTTATAAGGTCAATTTTTTTGGTTTCAAAATAAGTGAGGAATAAGGACGTTTGTTCCTCATTTATGGAGCCATATATGAATAACATAGACGCAGGGATAAGTTAGTATAAGGTGAAGTGAATGTGCCATAAGTTATTCCACATATATAGATAGGTAAAGTTACTTCTAGTGGGACCCACCGTAATTTACTGTTTATTTTTTTTCTCTTAATTTTTCGTGAAATACACATTAACAACAACAACAATAATACATTATTAGTGTTATTGTTATTAGCATGGTTGTTTATTAAAATTATTTTTCATTATTCAAGTATCATTACGATTGTTATTATATAGTAAACAATACTTTGTTTTTATGAAGTTGTCGTTATTACTAAAATAATTATAATTTCCATTATTATTAATTTATATTTAAGTATAACGGCGCAATTATCATGCCGTATAAGTATTTTATGCTGAATTAACTCGATATAATTTAGTACAAGAAATTAAGAAGAAATCATTTATGGTCCTGCCAAAGCCAAACGCCACCTCCGCCGAAGAAAAAAGTACTTAACCATGATGGGACAAATCGACAATAACTAACATGACTTGTTTTCAAATATAATATACTCAAATCCTCAAAAGAAACCATATAAAATACCAAGGGATGTACACGTATATCCTTCGAGAAATTGTCGCATTGTAAACTGCTGCAATTCAGGGGTTTCAGAGGAAACCAACTGTTGGGATTTGTCTTTGAGCAAACCAACGAACCAGATGGTGTTTGAGGGATGAGACTTGTCTCTGTTGTTTTTATCTGTTTCCTGCGCTAGCGCCCAGGGCTGATTCGCTTCTCCGGAGGATTTTATATTTGCGTCTCTTTCAGTCAGAAGATTGACACTGACACCAGTTGGTGGTGATGTTATTGGTATTTAGTGGGGTCCCACCAAACCCTGGTTAAAACAGTCAAGAAATTATAGAAAGCAGAAACCATGCTTTAATTTTTTTGATTTATATCCATGCTTTAATTTGGTGTATCATCATTTGGGTGCCATTATAATTGTCAGCTTTTTCGTGGTTGTTTTTGCTGTTTTTAATTAAAATTGCCTGTCTTGGAAGGAGATATTTATTGCTAAAAAAACCACTTAAAATTGTTTTCATTTTCGGAAAAGTAGATCTCTTCTCGTGGAAAGAGCAACTCATTGCGTTTTTCTCATTTATTGTAATTCTAAAAAAAGGAGCTCATTTATTGTATCACTACCTATCTGGTCCTTGACTTTCAGAGGAAGAAAGACCATGATTTTTCCTTATTATGAAATTGTTATTAATGTTAAAAGGAATATGTCATTTACCTTATTAAGGTTATATTAGGAAGATGGAGAATAATTTTGACCCCGAAATAACATGGCTGTCCTCATGTACTTGTCTTTCAAATGGTTTATAACAGTTTAAAAACAACACTGAACTGGCATTACTTCATTATTTCAATCTCTCGACTACTTTGAATTATACAACTCGAGTAATATTTGTATTGTTTT
Source organism: Rhynchospora tenuis (assembly GCA_027725995.1). NCBI lineage: Eukaryota > Viridiplantae > Streptophyta > Magnoliopsida > Poales > Cyperaceae > Rhynchospora > Rhynchospora tenuis. The sequence continues at coordinate 171,098,319 of CM050888.1, forward strand.
AAATAACACCGAGTTAGCACTCTCTCTATATGTTTCGCACTCTCCTTGCACTATTTTAACTCAATAAGTTACTGTTTCCTTGACTATACAAATGTACCGTAAAAGTGAAATAGTTGCAAAAAAAAAAAAAGAATTTTAATTAATTTTAAAAATCGAATAGAGAAGTATCCATGTCAGTATGTCACGAAACAAATTCCATTTTATTTTTAAACTATTTGAGAGTGACTGAACATGATCGAAATAATATATAATATAAAAGTATAAAACCCTATTATTCTTTTTAATTAATTAATTTATTTATTTATCTTTTGCTGAACAAACCCACTTTAACAATTTTGCACTTACTTTTTGACAGCATGACTCATCAAAAAATAGTTACCTAAATAATAATGCCGTGTTAATTTTCCATTTACATTGACTTAGTATTGTTTGGACTCCTCGAAGAGTGATTAGACAATTTAATAAAAAAAAATGCTCAAAAAATAATTTTAAATTTATTCATGAAAAAAGTGTTTTCGCATATTGAAAACTTTCTCCTCGACTCGTTTACAAATGCATGTGCAACATGTGTATATCCATCGTAACAGAAATAATATTGAAATCTTTAAATGACGCGACACATATTTTATTGGCAGATGAGATGAGCCAGGAGCGATCAGTATCAGACCCTACCGTTTATTGGCAGATGCGCCGATAGCAATCAGACCTCTAGCGAATATTGCCACCTTTCATTGTTTTTTTTTATTGATTTTTAAAATATGTCAAAATTGAGCAATTAGTTTATTATAAAAAAATAAAATGTTCGAAGCATTTGTTAGTGCAGTAAAATTAAAATAGAGTGTGTATTAAATTACTAATTTAACGTACGTAATGTTATTTATTGTCAAATACGTAGATGAAATAATATTGAATTGTAATTTAAAAACTAAATTATCTCCATGACCTATGTCACCGGGCAAAGTTGCAAAGTATGAAAAGTATAAGGTATTAAAAGTTAAATTTTTATATATTAGTATTTATCTACATACGAAGACACTTTAACTTTTTTTTTCCATGTTATTTCACATCTATCTTAAATCATTTGCGTTTGATATATTAAGAATAAAACATTAGCTCACTCTAATCTTATTTTATATTAACTACGGTGGCTAAACGTAAAAATTAGGTTAGTGAATCCAAAAGTTTCTCAAGAAGTGTAACAACCGAGCAACAGAATGATCTGTGTTGCCATAGATGCGCACAATCAGGAGGTCCCCAACCAATTCCAGGCATTTGATCTATCTCACCGTGTTCCATTACTTACGGCTACGGAGTATCCTTCCATTGTATCATCAAAGATCAATTTTATTGGGACCATTCCAGCAGAAACACGACAAAATTTCTCAATTTCATTTTCATTTTTTTAATCACTTTTATTTTCCGGCGAATGTTTTAAATTCTCAATTTGCATCGAGCCGAACATGTTTTCTGTTCCTTTTTTTTTTTTTTTGCATTTTTTGGAATTAAGATTATTTATTTAGAGTGACACAGTCTAGTCAATAATTTAACTCAATCTATCTCAACTACAATGCATTTGGTTGAATTTTTATTTTGACCAGTTTTGAAGTATCATCATTTTGCGTTGCTCCTTAAGACTAGAAAAAACAAAATCATAATTGCATCCTTTTGTTTCATTAAGCTTGCTTTTTAACTAGTTCGATAATGGAAATATACAACTTGTATTTTTTATTTAACTCGTTTACGTTATAAAGAATATCTCAATAACACAATAAATAATAATTTTAGAGTAGAAAAAGTAAAATAATATTGAAAGAATGCAAAAAATAGAATTATTTGATTATCTGAAATAGTGGAATATTGTTTGACACTCTCGTACTCTATCATTGCACTACAGCACAACTACATTTTATGTTTGTCATCATATTCCAATTAAAAACATAGCGTCATTACACCAATGCAGTTAAAAAATTGATGTTAGTAAACAACATTTTATCATTTCACAAGCAAAATTAGAATTAAAATTTGAATTCTCGTCGATTGAAAAAAATGATTTAAAATTATGAACTTTCGTTAAGAACTAAAAATTATTCCTACGGAAAATCGTCCAAAATATCACTGGAAACTGAGAAACAATTTTTTTCTGATAATCTCAAGACACAATTAATAAAATGTAGCGATAAGTTCGACCCTAAATTAGGCTATTTCAGCCGTTATTTAATTTTTAAAATCACACCAATACACACTTTGAAATTTGATATTTATTATTTTTTATCGAATAGCCGTACTTTGAAAATTTAATGACCGTATGGCACGCAGGCGCAGCACTAGAGATGAGGACTAAAAAGAGGCAAGCTGCAGCGGTAACCGTAACCGGTAAATATAACCTCAACCAAACCCGTTTGTCACAAATGACAAAACCACACACCGACTGAAAACTGAACCCGTTAACCTCTCCTCCAACTCCGTCAGTCCAGCCGACCGACTCTCTTCCAAAACCTGCTCCCAGACTTCCAGCCTTGCTCAGTCAATTGACGCCCGTCAAAGCGTCGTCAACATGTGTCGCTTTCTCACGGCCTCGCTCTTTTCTTATCTGGCTTCTTCACTCATGCCATCATTCCCCCCGCCTTTCGTCTTTATCTCCCGCTTCTCTTCTCTTTTCTGTCTCGTTTAACCCTCCCTCACTCCCTCGCTCTATTTTTAATTCCCACATCCCCACGTCCACTCTCCATTTTCAAATAAACTACTCCACATAGCATTAAAAGAGAAGATTCGAACACTCCCCCACACTATTTTACCTAGATCTCCACCCCCTCTCTCTCTCTCTCTCTTTCTCCCCCTCCCACCCTCTGACCGCCATGGGATGCAAGGGGTCAAAGCTCGACGATCAAAAAGCGGTGGCGCTCTGTCGTGGTCGGAGCGACCTCCTCGCCGCCGCTGTGCGCCACCGTTACGCTCTTGCCGACTCCCACGCCGCCATGGCTAACTCTCTTCTCTCCTTTTCTGATTCCCTCCACCAACTACTCTTCAATGTGGGCCCACCTGTCAGTGACTCCCCAACTCTTCCTCTTCCTCCCCACCGCAAACCCGACCCGTCTCCGCCTCCCAACCACCATGTCGATAACAACCCTCGCTCCAACTCGCGCTCTCATTCTGGGTCGCATTTGCATTTCCACCCGTCGGACTCTGAATCGGAATCCGATCATGAGTCGGGTCACTCTCCTGCTGACTCGCCTCTGCATAACCCGCACGAGCCTATCTCTTATCCTTATATGTACCCCATGCCGATGTTTAATGATAATTATGGCAATTTCCAACCTAATTTTAGTAACATCAATAATGGTAATACCTTTTTTAACATGCACTATGCGAAGAGCAGGCCGCCACCGGCTTCTGTCACTGTACAACACCGGCCGCCTAGTTCTGAAACAGTGTACTCTACATACGGGTACAACAACCCGTATTCGTATGGTTATGATGACAGTGGTGGTGGGTTCTTTGGTGGTGCCGGTTATCCAACATACCAGCCAGGTTCATCTGGCAATGCAGGACCTGACGCCAGGCCGGGACCATCAGCACAGGCCTCACAACCTCCTCCTTCTCCTCCAAGAGTGAATACATGGGATTTTCTTAACCCATTTGAGAATAACTATGAAAGTTACAGTGCTTATGGGAGAAACTACTATGCCCCTTATACACCGAGCCGGAGTTCAAGAGAGGTCAGAGAGGAGGAAGGAATACCTGACTTAGAAGAAGAAAATTACCATGAAGTTGTGAAAGAAGCATATGGGGATGAAAGGTCTGTCGCCTCAAGCTCCACGCAAGACATTGGTCGTGCCAGTACCAGTGAGAGAGCAAATTTGATTTACCAACAAAGATATGAGCCTAGAAAAAGTGATGCAGAAGAAGTGGTGCAGGAGATGGTAGATAAGAAGGTGGTGGGTAATGAGGTTAGAAGGTCAAGTGTCGCGCCTCAGAGAAGAGCTGTAGGTGACGTTGGTGATTTGATGGACGAAATTAAAATCCAGTTTCAAAGAGCGTCCGAAGCTGCCGGAGAGCTTGGTGTGTTACTCGAGGTCGGTAAGAGACGGTTCCAGCCTAGAAGTTCAGTGTACCAAGGTAAAGTCAAGTGCTTTTTTATTTTTTTCCTTTTTTTTTGTTAGACCTTTTATTGCCACAAGTTGAACAAATCTTTGGAATTTAATTTCTTTTCTTTTTGGTATCAATATAGTTTCTTCCAGGATGGCATCAGCAATGGCTCCTCTGTCTATATCTAATGTGGGTGACATGTACAATTTGGAAGAGAGTAAGACGGCTAGTTCAAGTGGTAGTCTGTGCTTGACATTGCAAAAGCTTTATGTTTGGGAGAAGAAGCTATACAATGAAGTCAAGGTTTGTAGATGTCCTTGGTTAAATGGTAGCATGCTTTATCTGTTTGAATTTGACCATATAGCCTTTAATGGTGGCTTGTTCTTTGCAATTTATGGCTGGAATTTTGTTTGCTTGCCATATTATAGGAGATTAGGTGACAATTTCTTAGATTTGATCATTTAAAGAAAGAATTCAAGTGTCTTGTGCTTACCTGTTAATCCCCTCTTGATTATAATTAATTCAGTTATCAAGTGCGATAGAAGTTCTGTTTGGAGTTAGTACAGATGACAGTCTCATAGTAGTTCAAGAGTCACTTGCTACTTAATGCTTGCAAAGAAATACCAAACCCGAAATGGACAAAATTTTCTTGTCTTTTAGCTCCTGCCCCAAAAATATGGGAAGGATGTTGTTCTCATGCTAAGGTGAATATGTTTCATTAGTGTTGGACGGCATCAAAGTTGCTTTGACATTCACTTGTTTACTTTTATATTATTTTTAGGCTGAAGAGAAGATGCGTCTATTGCTTGCTAAGAACACGAAGAGATTGAAACTCTTAGACGAGAGAGGTGCCGAGGCCCATAAAATTGATGCCACTCGAAAATTGGTACGAAAGCTATCAACTAAGATCCGTATAGCCATCCAGGTGGTCAATTCGGTTTCCCACAAGATAAATAAAGTGCGTGATGAGGAGTTATGTCCACAGCTAAATGCCTTAATACAAGGGTAATTTTGTCAAATATTCTTTTTCCCTTGTTTTTGTAAGTTGTAACACTTAAAACTTGAAATTGTATATAGACATCTGATCAATTTATCTTTGCCAGATTTGCAAAAATGTGGCGAGACATACTAGATTGCCATGAAATTCAGTGCCAACTATTACCTGAAACAAAAAACCTTGACTCTGTAATTTCTAATAGAAGATTAAGTAGTGATGCTGCAATCCAACTTGAACTCGAGCTAATGAAATGGTCGGTCAACTTCTCGTCTTGGGTCAACACTCAAAAGAGCTTTGTAAAAGCTCTTAACGGGTGGCTATCGATGTGTCTAAACCCAGAAACAGAATTGACTGAGGATGGACCCGCTCCATATTCACCAGGCCGAATTGGGGCCCCTCCAATATTTGTAATTTGTAATATCTGGTCTCAGGCTGTGGACAAAATTTCTGATGATGAAGTAGTTGGGTCAATGAGATCACTAGCGGTAGATGTGAAGCAGTTGTCAGAAGGACATATTTTGGATCAGGCTGAACATATGGTTTTGGTCAGGGAGAGAGAGAGGTGGGCCCGAGAAATGGAGAGAAAAATGCATGAGATCAGCAAGGAGGTTGATTTGTTAAACAAGAAGCTAGCATTGGTACCAGGCCAGAATGTGTTGGTATCAGGTGGGTTGGTTCACGGGGGCCACCCCGGGGCTGAGGCAGGGAGTTTCCAAACAGGGCTGAAGCATCTCCTCGAGTCACTAAAAGGATTTGCTGCCAATTCCCTTCAGGTTTATGAGGATTTGCATATGCATGCTGAAAGGGAGGCACGCTCAGGTAGAGAAAATACCAAAGTGCCATGAAATTTAGGAGTTTGACAGGGTTGGTGACAGGGTTTTCTTCAGTTTTTGTATAGCAATTTTGTTAGATAGTGAGAGAGGTACTTTGGGTCTTCCTTAGGTTGTTCTTCCTTGTTTTTTCATTTAATGTTCTTTCCTATCTTGATCAGCATATGTATAATTGTATGCTTTCCATGGTGGTGTGTATTTTGAATATAGAAACGAGAAAGACGAGACTGTAGGGTTGAATACTGGGTCTCTGGCTTGAAGATCATTTTGGAGCGAGAAATATGACTCTGGTAGAAGGGTTTGTGTACAATGTAAATTGTCCGAATATATAATATATATGGTTAAAGTGCGACTTGAAATAGCTAACGAATGTCTGTATATTGTTGGAACTTTGAAGTATTGTAATTTTGTTAGAGAGCTTCTGTTCGGATATAGTGGCCTTATGGATGGCTAAACTTCCCTTCATCTCTTTATTTTTTTTGTTGATATACAAAATTAAATCCGTGGTTCTCTTTAGTTTGCAAAGCTGAGTAGAAAATTACTGCGGTTAAGTACAGACTTAGCTATGCAAATGTTTCTGGGCTTTTCTTTTTGTGATATGCCAAATGTATGATCTGAAGGCCCTTTCAAAATCTTGTGCAGAATTAGTCATATGTAGCAAACCTATCTGAATCAGGCAGCTGCCCTCTGGCCGTCTGGCACTCTTTAACAACAATACACAAGTTCTGGTTCAAAAGGGGCTTCGGTAAAATGATTTTGTTGGTTATCAAAACATATATTACAGTAAAAAGATTGACATTGTCAAATCACAAGTTTATATCAGGGTACTACTCGTAACTCGTATAAGTGACTCTCTACCAAGCCATATATGATTTTTTTTTTTATTTATTTTTATTTGGGAGCTATATATGATTTAATAGCACGTTGGAAGAGTTTTAAAAGCTGGACAGATACTGTCAAGTGGCAAGCTAGCACGTTGAAAGAGTTGACTTCGACTTCATGAGAAAAATTAGGAGGATGGGCTTTACGGGCCGTGAGTTGGTCAAATGTCGCAACGAATAATGGGCTCAGCACGTCTGAATGAGAAAGCGGGAAAGAGACTGCGGTGCGCCTGTCACAGGCTCACAGCATTTTTTTTTTTTTAAAAAAAAAAACATAAAGGAAGCGTTTGGTTGATGAATAGGCGGAGGAATAAATTATGTAACATAAATTTTTATGTCAAGTTATGTAGCCGGTGTTTGGGTGTGGAATAAATAGAGTGATGATATAAATCATTATTTTAGTATTATTTGTGTTTGTAATCATAATATTATTTTTTGTCATTATAGTTTGAAAACTATTATTTTATTTCTTATTTTACTTGTGGGGCCACCTAATTAAGGGAGTTATTCCTCTCTTATGTAGTTATTTGCAACTAAGCAAACTAGATAGCCTGTCACAGAATCTCTCAAGCTCAATAATTATGAGGACAACATTCTCAAGGCAGGATCACTGGATCACAGGAACAGTGACAGAGCAGGCTGGTGGGGACACCTATGAGAATACTGCAGAGGAGGCAACTAGAGTCGTTATTCATTTTTCTCTTATTTTTTCCTGTTTACCGAATATCAGACTGATTTCCTCAGTTTCTAAATTCTTTATGCCAGACCAGATTGAATGTCATAGAAATTCTAGAAATTGTTTGAAATTGCAAAGTAGTGATTTCTAATTGAGGACTTGAGGTCATAACAAGAACAAAGGAAAGAAGATTATAGTGCTTTCATTTTGCATGAAATAGCAAAAAGTAAAACTTGAATTAACGCGCAGTCACAAAATCACGTCAAGAAGGGAGGTAAGAGTAGAATGGGTAGATCATAACCAACCTTCACAAGTTTGGACGAATAGTCATGATCTACAAAAAGATTCTCAAACCATTGACGCACAGAACAAGGGAATATAATAAGGACTCACTAGTTTGAAGTGGCAAGGTCGATTTAATTACATAGTTGACATATGAAAACTACTTATTATTCAACAACCATTGGTGGAGAAAAGCTGACTTAATGATATCATAGGCAGATAAAAAATTGCCTCATCTCTATATCTGACTGACTATAAAGCTAAAATGCAAAATAAATTATTCCATGATTTACATCCAAAATTTAAGAACTTTAAAAAAGAGAAAATGGAGTAAAGGGAAAGAAAAACAAAAGTTTGGTTTGCTTCTGGCCCCTCATTATGCATTAAAGTTATAAAGAAATTCTGTACACTTATTAACACTTGTCCTTCAATCATACACCCGCAATAATCACTCCAGCTGTTGAGAGGGGAAAAGAAAAGGTAATTAGAACAGAAGAATAAAAAAAAAAAAAACATAATCATTTCGGTATAAGAAGTATTTATTTTAATTACTGAGATGATGATTAGGTGGCTTATGCAAAGGGAATCATACCTATTTTCATTCTGTAAATGGTCCCAGTCTCATGTGCTTGGCTCCGGATAAAATGTTGCAGCAAAGCAGGATAAATAATCAAAAATTGCTCCAATGCTACCAACCAAAGTCAAATTCATCTGACTCAGCCTCATCGGGTTGGGCCAGTAAATTATCTCCATCCAGACCAGACCCTTCAGACCTACTTCTTCCCAGAGGTTCACTTTCACCATAATCCAAATCCCTCCAATCCAACCCATCATCATTTTCCTGAAAATCTCTTGCACTTTTGCTAGGCTTTTTATTTTTGCCGCAAAGGCACTCAACCGGGTTTTCATGAAACTGGCCACTACCAGCTTTCACCTCACCTGGCTCACCCATGAACCCTTTTTGAAATGCACGCACTTTTGATTGAAATGCACCCCATGTCATGCTGGTTCGGTTTGGAAATAGAGACGAAAGCTTTTTTGCATTTGGCCTGATTGTCCTTTTGTGCCCGAAGTACCTCCTGTAATCAAAGTGGATTTTCGTTCTTAAATTGAACTTATAGGTTTCACAGGAAACATAGAGTATATGGGTATTGCTCATTTTTTGGACACCACTTCTAATGAATGCTTAAGTGCATTAGTGCCCTACCAGAACCTCAAAACATCGCATATGCAGATGGGAAATATTTTGCAAGCCCACTAGAATTTAAAGAAATATCACACAAATCCCTGAAGAATATAAATTAAATTTGTAGCCCTCAAATTCGATTTCAGCACAAATTTTCTTTTAAATAAATGATGTAGAGAAATTGGTATTGCTGAAGGAACTAAGGGAAAATAAAAGCATGAGGGTGCACCGTAATTTTTCAGTTTTAACTGGGTATACATGATTAGTTGACAATGTGTAGGGGAAAATAGGAAAGTTTCTGTATTAGTTATATAGCTGATACACACATTAAACCCCCCCTTTTGGGGGGAAAAAAGGAAAACAAAGTAAAGAAAAAGAAGAAGAAATGCTTGTACCTCCTTCCAGCCAGCATCCTTGCCATGTTGCCATTATTGTTAGTGACAAAAACATCACTCTCATCACAAACAATAAAATCGAGGGCAGCCATGCGGGAGGAGAAAGGCTCAAATGGGGCCAGTTCATCCCTGCTGAGGAGAGTCTCTTTCGAGTGTATGTTTGGAAAGAATGCCTTCAGTGCAGCCAAGGTCGCTTCACCACCATATATCTCTCCTGATGCCACATACAGATGTACTTCATCTCCAAACCCAAGCGCTCTTAGCATCAGAGCCACCTCCTCTGGCGAAAGTGGGCACTTCCCATGCCTTCGCTCTTTGTCTGGGTCATTTACCTGTGGAAATAATTTTCAAATAGGCATATTATTTCATATGTACTACATTGAATATGATCCTTTTACAAAATTTGGGTAAAAAGTCAATAAATCTGGAATCAAGGCGGGAACCAGGATTGAAGGATAGGGTGGGCCGAGTTATCGAGGTCCGACTTGCATTGCACCTCGTGTAACTTGGGTTTCCAATATTATTGAATTAGTATTATATTTTTGACATTTTACATTAAATTATCTTTTTCTCTGTGTAGGCCGGGCCTACATCCGCCCACCTTGTCTCCGCCCCTGTCTGGAAAGTACCTAATCTCAACAGCCTGTTGCGAATATCTAAACCAATATGGGTATGCTGAGAGTGAGATGTACAGCCCTTAGCCATCAGACTCATCATGATTTGTACCGACTCAAAATCATGAAGAGATTGAATAGCAGAGGGCCACACAAAATGTGTTGTGCTGGCATGGACAAAGATTTACTCAGCACAGGAGGTTGAACAGATTGATTTCCTGAGTGTTTCATATTGATCACACTAAAAAGCATTTCAGAGGTTGTTCATTAAAACTTAAGACTGAGCATCTGAATACACTGGGCAAAGTGTTTTCAATTTTTACTCTTCGAAATGGACTCGTAGAATTATGTGGCAAAATGTCAGAGTAGTTTCTTTTTTTTGTCATACCAGCCAAACATTTCAAAAACGTTGCACACCCAAATAATTGAAATGAAATTGCAAAACATGATTTACTTTTAAGAGCTATTGAAAAAAAAAAAAAAAAAAATGGTATACATGTAAAGTTTTCCAGCGTTTGCGGATGGCACCTAGCTCAGTTCTTTCCTTCTCTCCTCCTCCATAATAACATCCGGAGAAAGCCAGCATATCAGGTTCAAATCTGTTGATATGTTATAAAATTATTCGAGCACACTGTTGATTTAGGCAATTATTTTATTTGGCATTACAACACCAAAACAATCGGCATATTACACCTGAATAATACGGGGCATTTGATATCTTATATGCGCCCCTAAATTGCCCGGCAATATCATGTTTCTTTTCATGAATACATTCAATATTTAGTGGAGTTTCAAAAGATTGTTGATTGCTAAGATTACTAGTGAGATATTTTCAAGTTGGTCTGGCCACAGAAAAAGCCCTTTCTTTTAACTTGTAGTCATGCATGGGCTTCTTAACAACAAATAGATTGTGGAACTTCCAAGTAGACTAATATATACCTAAGATGAAGAGCAATGAAACGGCTGCTTTTTGACCTCATTCTCTGGACAAGCATGTTACCCATTTGACGAATTTGATCTGTAAACTTTAAAGCATGATAATTTACTCTGCACCGCAGCTTCTGAAGATCTGGATCCAAATTGTTTGACAGTCTATAGTCATACTTTGTCAGCAATACAACCTGCATTTTTCATTTAAAATTTTAAATTAGCAAATGATTCTCTATGAGGAAGTGGCGACTTTTAAGAATTCACGCATGCTATTTTTAAATAAATTTTAAGGTATGATCTTCAATGCGGGATGAGCTATTTTTAAGTCATCTGAAATAGATAAATAGAACCTTATACTGAGTATGACTGGTAAATTGTTTTTTGTACAGCCCATATGAAAATACAGACACTCTTTAGCTTAATTTCATTTTGTAAGAATGGTATTAGCTATATGTTTATTCAACAAGGAAATGAGTGGACCAAAACCAGGCTTGTCCAAATCTCATACTGGTAATAGGGCTCCACACCACTGGGTAATAATCTGCATCTGTCCTTAGAAGTATTGTCACAGCAACTTATACTAATATTCAGGGGCGGATCTATATTGGGGTAAGCCAAGGCATGTGGCGATCCATAATTTTTAAATATAATTAATAATTATCTCTTTTTTATTAAGATTTGGTAAATTTAAAAATTAATGCTAAATTTTTCCTAGACTTGAATGTCTAGAAAGGAGAGTTGCCTAGCCTCAATCTTGTGTCCATCTATCTTGTCTAGCACTTTGGATATGCATTTGCTAACATCGCAACAATCCTTTTGCCTTAGATAAAATAAAGGCTAAAGTTTTTCGGGTATCATACCAGGTGCCACAGTAGATGCCGTGCCATTTACTAGTACATATGGTATAGCTCGTAAATAGTTACAACTTTCATCATGGAGTACTTACATGTTTTTTCATAAGTGCAGGTAGAACTCGACTTTGGTAGCATTTCGGGGTACATTTTCTGGGGACACGCATTTTGTACGGAGCACCAACAATCTTTCCACCTCTTTTGGGGACTTCTTTTACGATCATTACGTCATATTTCAGCGAAGATATGAACCAGTCTGTGTCAAAAATCTCTGAAAAATTGCTGTTAACGGAAGTTTAGTTTAGTACCAAATAATATAAACTTAATAAAATAAATGGTTCAAATGAAAATGGACAAAGAAGTTTTTTCAGTTCAAAAGATATTAATACATAGAAATACTTCATGCATGATATCCTAATGACTTCAAGACCATAAATATTATATACAAGCTTAGGAATATTCTAAACTATCCATTTCTATTAATAGGAATAAATAAAACCCATGGAACTCATCATTTTGCGAGGCGCACATGATAGTTCAATTGAAATGGTACGTTATAAATAATACAATATACAAGAAAATTTTCAGTATAAAGTACGAACCTAGCATCCTTCCAGAAAGATTGTTCATCCAGCTCGGGAATAACAAGGGTTGCATTTAATATTCGTGCAGCCACAACTGCATCTATTATCTGAAATTACAAATTACAATAAAACATCAACTACCTTTATTATAGCATAATATCTCGCTGTTAATAAATATTTGTAATATCAATAAGATACTATGTACTGCCAACTTCAAAAAAAAAAAAAAATAGAAACTATATAGTGCCACAATCCAGGTTTTAAGCACATATATTTCTTTCATAACAGATCCTTGACAGTATAACTAACTTTGGACAGATAACCTCTCATTTATTAAAATCAGAAAAAGAAAGAATAGACATCTCAACTAAAATATAATAAAAAGTGGTTACCAACTTACCATGACATTTGAATTATAACCAACAAGTATATTTCATAGAAAGTAACTTACCCCTGTCCTTTGCTGATTTAATCCACCACTTGTTGCTATCATTAAATACCTGTTTGGTTCAGCAACTGCCCCCACTCCTGCTCAACCAGGTCAAAATTTTAAGAAGAATTAGAGAAGAAAACTGGACATGGAACTTAACTTTTCTAAATAATATTAGAATTTTGAATATTAATCAAGATTACCACAAACACATACTCAAAAATTGTCTACTTGCATTGCTACACCCATAAAATTGTTTCGATAAATTCGAGCTCCATAAGTCTGTTCTTGGGTTAACACCACCACTCTGATATTAACAAATGAAAATAGCAAATAATTGGTAACAGAAATATGGAATTGATATAACAGAAAACATCAAATACTATTAATGACAATTGACAAACCGGGACATGGAATTCTTCCGTGTCAGCAGCTACCACATTTTTCGGAAGCTCAGTCGGTTTCAAGTTCAACTGTATAGATATTCAAAAAGATAGGAAAAGAAAAATAGAGTTATGAAACAAACTGGATAGAAAGTTACCGTATTTATCATATATGTCCACACAATTTTCGAAATATAATTTTCCAATTTCTCAAATGTCAGTGCAGAACTTGCACCATTTCGGAAATAAACCCAAGATTTTCTTGTGAACTGTAAAGCTTTTTGGGATCGTACCACTTTTACCCATCATCCTTTCCATTTATATATGCTTCAAAAGTCGTGCAAAAGGGATTCGTAATTCGTTTGTTACTTGTTACCCATATGGGGAAACTTAACATAGTACCTTTTCTAAAAATCATATTAAAATACCAGAAATTCCCGGTGTTTATCCGGAAAATACCCAAAAAGACGATCAAGAAAAAACAAAAATCATACAAAGAAACGAAAAAGAAAGAAAATTCATGAGAGGTGGCGCCATACCAAGAGATGCGATCGCCCCTGGATGCGCGCGCGATGGAGAAACGAATGCTCATCCTCTTCAAGCGGAGGCGAGAGCACGAAATGGAAGACCACGACCAATAGCATCATCACGGAGGCCCCACAAGCAGCGGTGGTGACTGGCTTGGTCGGTAACCAGCACCTCGCCACCCGGTTTCTTCCTCTCCGACGGATCCTCATGACCGCCACCTGTCGGTTATTAGCTCTCTACGCGAAGAGAAGCGAAAGAAATGAGAATGATTCCATTGAGGGAAGAAAGAAAGGGAGTCGAAGAGAATTGGAAGAAACCGCGACCAGGTATGAATGTCGTTTTGTATTTTTTAAAAAAGACGATTTCTTTATTGTTATAAAATAATAATTATTTTGTATATGGTTTGGTTTCGGTTTGTTAGAGTTGGTAAGAGGTGGGTGATGAAAAGAGATTAAAGAAATAATAAAGAGCGAGAGAGAGAGAGACGGAGTCAAGACTCGAGAGGGAGCAGAGCTTGAGAGAAGGAGAGAGCGGAGAGCGAATGTGAGAGTGACACGTGGACCAATGGCGGAGAGGTTGCTTGCGAAACGTATAAGCTGCTCTGCCTCTCTCGTTGTCCATGTGCTGTGCCCTGTGGGGTTTTGTAACTTTGGATTAGTATTAATCAGTGTAAAGCCAGCCGTTTCAACTTTTAACTTTCCAAGCTACGGGGAATAATTACTTTTTTGGAGGATATTTGTGGGAAGAATTATTATATGGAGGTTTTTGATATGTGCCTCCGTCAGCAGCGGTCTTAGCCAATACCGAGAAGCTGGTTGAATTTGTCTTGTTATGGTACTATTACATGCATTTATTTCGATATTAGTAATACATTTTTTTTAAAAAAAATTAATCACATTTATTGTTTTTTTATGGGAAATATTCAAAGTTCAATGATTAAAATTGAATTTTATATCGAGTGACTTCCAACAAATTTAATCTTATTATTATTTTTTTAATCTTGTATGTTGCTCGCAGCCGAACAAATATTTTATTTTTACATTTAAGTGTATAATTTCAAAAAGAAATTAAGGACATATATAAACACAATCGGACACGTAATATAGTTGGAGACATCATTTTTTATGTCACGATAAGGAGATGTAACTTATTCTTATTTTATCATGTAAAGTGAGAAAAAAAAATTAACATAGGTTATTATATGATGTGGGTCCACGAAATATGGTATAAGTTATTTTATATATATCAATGACTAACATAAAACCATAACTACATACCCTAGATTACGACCTTCTCAATTCTCATGAATCTGTGTTATATAACATAAATAAAGAAGTATTTGTTTGTTATTTATGTCTGTATCAAACTTTCCCCTTAAAAAATGTGTGTTTTGTGATTGATAGAATTCATGTTCTATCAAACACTCTTAAATAACAAAAAAAATGGTTTGTTAGTGATAGCTAGGGGTGCAAAGAAGTAGCAACCTTTCATCCATGAAGGGGTGGTATATTTATATTTTATTCAGTTGTCTAGTTGGAACGAAATCCTGTGTAGTCGCTATACGTTACTGGACTGATTTCTGTCTGTCCGATGGATGATCTGTGTTTCGTGATTAATATTAAATTCGTCGAAATTCGTGCAGATCGTAAAGGTCTGCCCGTCAGATTATATCTGACGGACAATAATTGGCATTGTATATACGGTAGCCGCCACAGAGGATAATAATCCCAGCTGTGAAGGCCGCACGTTATTGAAATTTGAATTGGCAGGTATTTCTGGGGTAATTGACTAATTGGTAGAAGTGCAGACTGCCGAGGTGGTAATGGGTTGACCGCTTCTTATTAAGAGTAACTCCCCGTTTGACCCTTTTACCACAAAACATTAATGATGTTGCGTTATCACCGAGATTACTATTTAATGATAATAATATATCATTTATAGGAAACACTCCGAACAAATCTCAGTAAAGAATTGTACTGAACTTTAATTTAAAAATTTATGCTTGCGAGCTTATAAAAATATACATATAAAGTGATGCTACGTCATATTTCTAGTTTGGAGGATATTGGTGCCAATAATCGATATCTTTGTTGGAATTTTAATTCACATTTAATAATTCATCCAATATTTAGCTACTTCTACGATAATCGTGTCCAAGATTGAAACAGCGATTAGTGATTGCTAGCTGCATCATGTGTCTTTTAACATTTAACAATAATTTAGGGACGATAATAATCATGTCCAAGATTGAAATAGCGATTAGTGATTGCTAGCTGCATCATGTGTCTTTTAACATTTAACAATAATCGGGATAATAATATTTATAATACATTAATCTGAAAATGTCAAATAAGACAAATTTCCTTGCTTAATAAATCTGAAATTGTCAAATAAGACATCTCTAAATATAAATTTAGCTGATTAACAAAATACCATAGGATCCAAATCAAAATACCACAAAAGCATTTGGATCGATTGAGAATGAATTTAGAATTAGTTATTGGAAATAAAGATATTATTCCTAGACAATTACGAATAAGTTTTTTTTTTTTTTAAATCAAGAGTGTTGTGTTTCAAGTGGCTTCAAATCCAGGATAAAATTTTATTCTTAGTGCAATCCAAACAATATTACCACTTAAAAACAACGCTGTTAATCTAAAAAAAATATTCTCATTCACTGAGAAATAATATTTTTAATACGAATAACTAATTCTAATTTTATTCTCGAGCAATTCAAACACACCCTACGGTAGTGAATAACTAGTTAAAGTTTAACAACCTTTTTATTTGAATTTCTCGCCGATTTGTTTTACACATTTAAATTCAACGGACCGCGTATTATTTTTTTTTTCCGAAGTACTAGGTAGTAGCTACGTAGTTGAATTGTGTGAAACAAAATAAAAGCAACAAAAGCAAAAATATAATTAAGAACAACTAAGGCAGTCTTTTTGCACAACTTAAAATCTCGTGAAGAATTGTAAGCGACGAGTGTTTGTGTCCCCTGAATGTTCTTGCATTCCGTTCTTTCCACAGCCACCATTATATCATTGATATTTTTTTTCAAAAAAATTCTTAAATACAAAAAATATGATTTATTGCTAAATTTTTTAATCAATTTAGTGTTACGGTCTCCAAACCATAAGGAGAGTTTATCTTAGATGACGAGGGTTTCGGCGCCCACATTTTTTGTGTGCACACATTTTATTATTTCATGACTTTTTAAAATTTAAAATGTAAACGTCCAATTCAAACCGTTGATCTTATTCAATTTAACGAGCGATGTATTTTCACATAGATTTTGTAAATTTTAGAATTTATATAATATTCGATCAAGATGTACAAAAAGTGAATATTATTAACTATGATAGATTAATTCGAATACGTTCATATTTTAGTCTTTGATTGAGTATCAAATGAACTCCAAAATTTACAAATCCATACGAAAATGCATCGCTCGTTGAATTGAATAAAATCAATGGTTTGAATTGGACGTCAACATTTAAAATTTCTAAAAAGTCGTGAAATAGTAAAATATGGACAGTTAGCGGCACAAAAAAACGCAACTCAAATATGGTGTTTCATAACAATCCAGACCCTTCAAAATCAATCCACCAATATGTATTTATCATAGAAAAAAAAAATGAGAGAAACGAGAGAGAACCGTTAGATTGATTTTGAAATATTCAAATTGTTGCGCTATACGGTATTGCGCTACACCAGATTTGTTTCCCAAAAAATGAGGACACTAGACCATCTTCATCTTAGATATGTCGCCAGATTTTCTAAATTATATTTATATTTAATACATCAAAGTTAAGAGAAAATTACTCTTTTTCTCTGTATAGATGGGCAAGATTTATCATTTATTTTTTCAACCTTCGTCAGCATAGAGGTAGAAAGAGTGCCTTTTATTCAAACATATCGGAGAACAAACAAATTTGGATAATTGAATATGCATTTTGTCTCGAGTTTGCTCAATACAACATAGTACTGTCACATGGTTCCTCAAGCCAATTGGTGTCGTTTGGGATGGTTAGGAATAGGGTAGGAATAGCATAAATTTAGGGAAAAACACTATTAACAGGAATTGGAGGAATTGGCTATTCCGAAAATTAGAAATATTATTTGGATGGTGAGTTTAGGAATAGCGTTGGGAAGTGTGAAAAAGTAGAGAGAAAAGTGTTGTTGGGAAGAGTGTTATTGAAAATTGTGTTAGGAATGGAATTGGCTATTCCAAAACTGTTTGGATGAAAAATTCAGAAATTGACCATTCATGAATTGGCTATTCCTAAGAATTGGCCTATTCCACTCATCCCAAACGAGCCCAAACTCAATATACCCTACACGGTTCCTTCTGCCAAGGCCAATTCAAGGGAGAAAAAAATCTATGATGACGAACGAAATCCTGTTTCCTTCTGATTATTTTTTTGAAATAATTTTGGATTTATTATTAGAGAAACTTGGTAAAGACTAACAAGGATTGTACTATCATATCAATTAATTAATTAAATGTTCATGAACTTTTGTAATCTGCAATTTATTACAACTTCCGACATGAAAAAACAATCACCACCGCCCGAAATGGTCCTTTACGTGGAGTTTAATCTGAACCATCCAAAACAATCTGATGAAAATCAGACGGTTCAGATTCTCTAATATTGAAAAGCATCGGAACAGGCGTGATCCCAATTTGAGGAATTGATCTGTGATAATGAATAATAGACAGACATAAAACGAATCGGCGAGTATTCCAGATGAGGTGTAAATATCTCCTTTCTCGTACGCTTTTGAAAGAAATTATACCTATAATATTGAATTATGTTAATTGTTAACTACGTGTGCATGCAAGTCTCTTTCACATTTTCTTGTGTTTGCTTTTAGGTGAGAAATTAAAGTGAGTTGGTTGCTTTTCTATTATTGGCGCAGAGTCATGTCGTCTCCCAAATTATCAGGGATTCAATAACTTTAGTTAACAATTGGCTGCATTATCATAATGATGTATTCTGCTTTAATTGTCCTCAAGAATTATTTGCCTATATATAATCTCTCTCAGTAATGCTAAAGGTTTTTCTTATGTATAAATTTTGAATCGGGTGTAACAACTATTTACTATTAATTTTAAAATTTTGTGTTGTCACTTGTCAGTAATAAATATTTCACATCTATAAAAAAAAGTAAAGCATTTGAGAAAATGCTAGAAAGAAGAGTGAACTCAAGTGAGTATTCCATAATCCATAGGAACAGAATATAATAATATTTCTAGAAATAAGAAAGCAGGAAATTTGAGAAAATTAGATGCATGCATATATGTATGATTAATTGGTTACGGAAAGGTGAAGTATGTGACATGTTATAATAGGCAAATTTAAAAAACTAGGAGCAGTAATAAGGAATTTAGAACGCATATATGTGCGACAAAACAAGTGAAAGGTACTTGGAACGAAAAAGGGAAGATGGGAACTTATATCATTCATGCAAGAAGTATTGTATATAAAAGTTGACAGGAAAAGGAAAGAATAACAACTCCGATGGCTTTATTCCAGGCATCTTTCTTTCCAAATTTTTTCATCATATCAATTTGGCTTTCTTTAACTTTTATAATAACAATTATCTGTATTCATTTTAGCATATTTTCACATGCTGGCTGGAGCATCGTTCCCACTTGAAATTGAAAATGTAAACAAAAAGAAGCGAAAGAAAGAAAACAGGAAATAGATAAACATACATGCAATTTTATTTATAATTGATCGCAAAAAAATAAAATAAATGAAAAAAAAAGGAAAGAAGAAGCTTTTATTGAGAAGGGTTCGGTTGCCCGACTATACAGTAGATTTAAAATTTTTATGATCTATATTATTTTTTTATCACACAAAAATCAATCTTGTTTTAATTAGAATCAAGAGTCGGCAAAAAAAATATTGATGTACAGAATTTGTGAATAATAATTATCGAAGTTTTAGAACTTTGCTATTATTTTTTTTAAATGAGACATATTAGAAGTATAAAATAAAGATAATCGAATCTTCAGTTTTAAGAGTATATTTCTCTTTCGATTCGGGAGAACAATTTAATTTTCATGTCGGTAAAAATATCCGGAGAGTAGTTTTTACATATTATGGATTGGTGTTCTGTCTGAGTTCTTCAAAATTTCGACTTTTCATGCAAAAAGTATATTATCTTGAATTTGTTTTTCATGGGGTCTTCTCACAAAATCATTAGAGAATAATAAAAAAAAGTATATATAAAAAAGAGATAATTGAATCTTCATTAGAAGTATATATAAAAAAATGATAATTGAATCTTCAGTTCTACGAGTATATTTCTATTTCTTCACGAGAATAATTTTATTCTCATGCCAGCAAAAGTATCCAGATGCCATTTTTTTTACATATTATTTGGTATCATGTTACGTCCGATTCTTACTAAATTTCGACTTTTCATGACAAAAAGTATATTCTATTGATTTTTTTTTCCCCATGAGGTCCTCTCGCAGAACCATTAATTAATCCATGCGGCTATTTTGCAGTACAACTGATCAATAATTTGGACACATTTTATAGTTCTCTAACAGCGTATTTGGTTTTGGGGAAAGCGAAGGAAAAATACAGAAGGGATAGAAAATATCAATTTCACCTCGTTTGGATAGCGGTACGTCCGAAGGAAAGAAATTAACCGACGGAAAGAAATTTCCTTTGCTATTTTTCCTTTCTATACAAAAATCTTTCCCCCCGATTCGGGGTGTAATAGGCGGAAGAAAAATTGAAGAGAATCGGAGTTTTACTGCTGGACCACGATGCCCTCGCGACTTCTCTATTTGGCGCGATTTCTGCCAATTTTTTTTCCTCGCGACTTCCTCAACGAAGCCACTTTTTGCGCAATTCATCTCAGTGCCAGATAATTTCATCGGAATTCTATAAATACGGCCTGTCCCTCTCTTTGCGTAATCTAGGGTTTGATTTGTTTTTCAATCTTATTGTTCGATACTTTTCTATTTCCCTCTTTTTCCCAATTTTCACTTCTAAGCAGTTCAGTACTCGATTCATTATAGTAATCTATTCTTCAATTTTTTTTTCACGTAATTTTCCATCTGGCTGTTTATTCAAGAAATTATTAAGTTTCCATGTCCATTGAGTTTAAGACAGTGTATGCACGGTTAGTGGTTTCATGATTTTACATAAATCCGTCCCTCATGTTTTTTTACCGATTTCATGATTTTACGGAACTGAAAGAAGGTTGCAGCAGTTATGAGAATTTCAAAATGCATCTATTCTTCGTTTCTCTATTTTTTCCCAATTTTTATTTCTGCTTCTTTGTCCAATTGAATTGATAATTTTTTGGTGAACCCACTACAGTAAATACCCTTTATTACTGTTTCATGAAAAACGATAGGGAATAACAGGGTGTCTTGAGTATATGCGGTTCTAATGGTTGCCTATATGTCGGTATCTTGGGTATGCTTTGTACCAGTCCGTACCTATTAAGTTTTTGTGCTGGTAATATAATCGATTTCATCATTAAGTTTTTAATCTTTTTCCTCATATGATCTTATATAGGCACAAAGAAAGATACATGAAATGCTAACAAGAAAGGCTCAGGAAATTATCTCTTTTTGGGTTTACGTGCAAACAAGAAAGGCTCAGGAAATGCTAATCTGTGAAGAGTATTTTTGTTTTTTTTTCTTTTTCCGCATATGTCTATTGGGTATAGTCTATTCACGCATGTGCAGTCTCTGTACCACCTACTGGTACAAAGAAATCAGTATTGATAAAAATTCTCCACCCTAATTTTTTTCTGTACAAGCTCTTGATCTTGATTGGGTTACTGGAGATAAAATCTTTAGAAATATATACAGGAACATGTGTTTATAGCAAACATGTTAGTTAAAATGTACTGAAAAAAAAGAAACATGATGTCAATGCTTGATTCAAAGGTGCTAGTTTCAAAAGTTAATTCGTTGATAATAAGGTCAAAATGGTCATTTGTAATTAATTAGTCATACTTTTACCTCCTTTTAATTTAATCATCCAAACAAGAGAAAAAAGAGAAGGGTAATTATTTTTCTTTCCTTCCAATAATTATCCAAACAAACTGAAGTAAATAATTTTCCATTCTCTCATTTTCCATTCCTTTTCTTTTTATGTTTTTCCTTTCTTTCCATCATTTTTCCTAAAACCAAACAGACTGTAAAAAGAATTTGTAATAGTACGCATAATGTGTAAACTGTACCGTAACTTCTATGTCATATCAACTCTTGGGAGCATATACTGATTCAGTTTGTGACAATATAATTTTTGTAACTTTGTCCACCCCAGAACGTTATCAATTAACGCAAACTTTTCTTAAAGGCCTGATCAAAATGACAATTTTTTAACATGGGATTTCATTTCATTAGAAATTTTTTTATCAAAATGGATGAATTTGATATCATTTGGTCAGAATTGCTATGTTATTAGACCTAACGAAATCTTGAGAAATCAATTCTATTCATTTCAATAAAATTCTACGTAAAACTTATTTTGATCAGGGCCAAAGACAATGAATTAAACATTTTTTATTTGGTTGTATTTCTTCACAGTGATTCATATGCAATCTGCATGGAGATGCAGAATGCAGATGCAACATAGAGTATCGTAGTAAATAAAACATATGTCGGTTGGCAGTATTATGATTTTGGTGAGTAATTAAAACAGGAACTATTGAAGATTCCGATTTAAGATCTGACATGCGATAGCGAGCAAAGTACTGTGTTAATTAGCGAATCGAGGAGTATATTTTGGATATGCAACTTTACTGTCTTTTGCAGTTTTGCTTGACAATTAAACAATCAAATGCTTTCTAATGGTTACATATTTACATGTGTGTTGTGACTGTTGTCTTTTGCTTCAGATATAGTTCATCAGACTTCGTCTTTCAAATATATAAATATATAATTACATAGAACAAACATCAAGATTAAATTTATATGTATTTGACCATTTTGTCGATCGAGGAGCTCGCCATACATATGGCCAGCTTCATTCCCGAATACTGCTAGAGTATCATAAAATTATTTCTTCAAGACCGACATAAAATAGTTGCTTATGTATTTGGTGCTAATAAATTTACATACATACAGTCATTGCAGGGGCGGAGCCAGAATTTTTTTTTTTTTTTTTTTTTTTGTGGGGAGGGGGGAGGGGGGAGGACCAGTATCCTCTGCCCATCTCAATAGAGATGGGTAGAGTGCCCATCTCATCACGACCGTCCGATCTAATCTGGACGGTTCATTTTTTTCGAGCCAATAATTTTTTTCGGGAGTGGTGGAATTCACGGGGCTCTTTTAGCCGTTGAGATTAAATCAGACGGTTGAGGCAGAGGATGGGCACTTTACCCATCTTAATGAGATGGGTAGAGGATACGATTCCGGGGGATGGTTTCTACATACGAACTTAAGAAAAAGTTTAGTTGTGAGTGCAACTTAATTCAGGTACACTTTGGTTGAACTATTTTTAATTATAATTAGAATTAAAATCGTCATATTTCGTCTAGCTACTAGAACTTTCTTTAATGCATCGTGCACACGACTCTTATGTGCCAAAAAAACAAAAAAACGTGAACCGTGTACAAATTTAAACAATGTATTGTTCACATCTTTATTTTATATATAGCCCACTACAAATATGCAATTTTATGCATTCTCAACTGTTAATTTGCATTAAAAATGGATTCGTACATAATTTACACAGGCCAGCACATAAAATTGAAATAATCAAATTGTATATTGTTCGATGTTTTAGTGCATCAAATATCAAGCCAACACATGGAACCAGTGGAGTTCCATGTTGGTTTGGCCTCCCCGAAAATTTGAATTTTACTTTATCTCTAAGATTAATTTTAATTTAAATATGAATTAATATGCATAAGAACCCCCCAAAAAAAATTAAAAATTATTTCCCCCCTCAAATATTTTTATTTTTTGGCTCCTCCCCTGCACGGAATAATATAGCACAAATTTTCCCCTGGAGTATAATGTATTTACATTTGACTTCTATAGTTTGACAATACAACAAACAGACTAAGTTGAAATATGCAATTGTCTTAGATTCAGAATTATAGCTAGGCTTATGATCAGACCCCTTTTATCTATTATATAAATTACGAAAAGTTTTAAATATTTAAATAAGAATCTCGAATAATATTAAATAAAATTGAAATCTAAGTACGTACGCCGGAATATGAAAGGCCAGCTCGAAAAGGTTGATATTAATTTTGATATTTTTTTTACTAAAAATGATGTATTGAACAAAATTACTTTTCCATTACAAATACCGTGTTTTTTTCAAAAGAAAAAGTGAGCCGTGCATAGAAAAATTCAGGCTTGAGGCCTTGATTTTAGCGCGGGACCTTTTTAAACAACTAGCATGTTCTTACACGAGTCCGTCGAATGCACGGAGACGTACGTCTAATCACGGAATTATCAACCCAGATATTATGGTTATTAGTAAACAAAAAGTCACAGGTAAAAATGTATGGTTTATTCCCTCGCGTTGATAGGTAATTTTGCATAGTCCGTCAGCATCTTATTCAAACTCCATAAGGGTTTGTTTAAACTGCCAAAAAAAAAAAAAGAAGGGCTTGTTTAATTAATTTTCTATCGAAAAGGAAAACAAACCCCACTATATTATTATTTTATTCATATTAGAGACAACGATATGTAATAATGAAAAATAGACAATCGATAATACAATTTTTTTGGGAGCCTTCCTCTTTCTCTTAAAAGGACGAGAGAAAATAAATAAATCCAAGTATCCAACACACTTTTTGATTGGGGTAGGCAATCTCTTGCTTTCAACGAGTAACGAGCCAAATATGACCTTCGAACTCAATAGTCTTTTTGGCACTTTATCTTTCAAAATATTTCTTCCGTCTTCACAAAATCGCAAATTTTCAATATGATAGGTATAGACAATGAACAAGACAAGACAAAACTCCGAGTAACGACAACGCCATGCTATTTCTAAATCAATTTTACTGAGTGCAGATCTGAAAACGTTTCTTTTTTTGTCAAAAAAAAAATTTGAATTTTGTCACACAGCAATCAATTCACCAGAAGATTTCCTTACAAAAAAAAATTCGAGAAGATTTAATTGTAATTATCTGATGTGTATTTTTTAAAAAAAAATTACTACGTTAAAACTTTTAAGTTTCTTTTAATATTTATTTTCTAATTAACAGTGTATTCCCAAGTATATAACTAGGATTTGGTGTGCTTGAGCCCTTGAACTTTTTTTTTTAAAAATGTTTTAGTATCTCTCTAGCAATTTAATTAGATGGTTTAATTAAAATCCTATTTTTCTATCAGAACTTAATAATATATATAATAATATTGACATGTCATAGATGATGTTTTAAAGTATTATAATAATACTGGTGCGTTGCAGCTTTGGTGTTTTAAATTATTAATTTGACTATGTTCTGCATCATAGTTGTTTAACAGATAGAAATAAATTGCATCAACTACAATGATTTAGGATTTCATTAAAAAAAAAATAATGTACAACAAAGCAACTAGGTGAAAATTTGAAGCTTATACCAGCCATGTGGATTATTTCTGCACATGTCTTTAGTTTATTTCCTACGGAAGCATTAACTTATAAAAGTTTGTCCTCGGTCTGAAACTCAGTACCAAATAGACGTTCAAATCCTTAATATTTTATCTAAAGATGCAAAAGACACGGTTTAAAAACTAGCATCTTAATCTTTAACCCTCTCATCTGTTTTTCTTTTGGAAAAATTTTTAGTTCTTCATTTTACACTTTAGAGTAAAAACATACTTGCTTTGCAAACAAAAGCTTTTTTATTTGTTTTATAATCATACGAGGTGCATAAACTTTCCAATTTTTAGGTTTTGTTAAGGGATAAAAAGCATTCACTATTAACAAATAACTCATAATACAAGGTGGAGTGAATTTTTAAATCGCTAGGAAATTCTCATGTAAATTAAAATTGTACTTATGTTGTTGAAACAAAAAAATAATAATAATAATATCGAGCACCGACTTATTTTTGTAAAGAAAAATTGGAAGAACAAATGTAAACGTTTTCCTTCTAAATTGAACTGTATTTCTTTCTAGAATAATTTAAGAATTTTCTCGGTTTGGCAAATATTAAAATGTTCAGTATTAGAAGTTTTCGACTAATTAGACCCGA
Source organism: Rhynchospora tenuis (assembly GCA_027725995.1). NCBI lineage: Eukaryota > Viridiplantae > Streptophyta > Magnoliopsida > Poales > Cyperaceae > Rhynchospora > Rhynchospora tenuis. Next base: position 171,124,161 of record CM050888.1, read on the forward strand.
ACAAATAGTAGAATTTTTCAAATTAGTCCTCATTACGCACAATTACACATTTACACATCAGACCTTAACAATTTATCAAATCTTTTTACTAGAGTATGCGAAATTAAAATTATAGATGTAGGAATGTTTTATGCTATATAGATGCACAAACAAATTAAAATTATGCAAAATGAGAAATGGTATACAGTATAATGCAAACAAACATGCAGAGAAAAGAATTTCCTTTTGTTACATAGATCATTATTATTCAGTCAACATTCACTCGTTCAGCAGTCTAGAATCTTGATGATATTTTTTTTTTTTTTTTTCCTTTCTCTGGGGACACCTTGCATTAGCAGTTACAGTGGTGGTTGACTGGTTGCTCGGGCAGTAAGGTCAGATTCAAGATGGCCAAACCTCTTACGCTTCTCATTAGGGGACCGCTATTAATTCATATTTATATTAATAAATAAATAGAAGCGCTATCAAATTAAAATCAGAGAATTGCTTAAGACAATCAGAGTCTTAAGCAATCAAGCAATCAGAGCGCTATCGTGCTCACCCTCACCCCAGGGTGATTTTAAGTCCTCCGATCCCCTATGCTCTCTCATTCAATCAGATCCATTCTCCCTCACGCGCCTCCCCTCACGCCTCCCTCTACTCCACCTCTACTCTCCTCATCCTCTACGGCACCACCTCCTCCGCGCACCTCTTCACTGCTCTTCCTCACACGCCGCCTCTCTTCCTTCGCGCAGAGACGCGCGACTCTCCTCTCTCGCTCCATTTCTTCTCTTATTCGGGTTCTCTCATTCCTCTTCTCTTTCTCCTTTCTTCTTTTTCCTTTCTTTTTTTTCTGACCATTTCTTCTCCTTTTCTCTGAGATAATTTTTCTTTTCTCCTTTCTTCTCTCCATTTTTTTTCTTCTTTCTTCAGATCTGGTTCTCCTACTACAAGAGAGTAAAATAACAAGTACAGGGAATCATGGAGTAATTAAACATTACGAAGGGAGTAAATAACTAGTATAGGGGAGTAACTAAAATAACACTAGGGAGTAAGTTATAACTCTTCATATAACTTTATTAGAGAGTAATTAAACAGTATAAAGGGAGTAAATAACGTGAACAGGGAGTAACATAAGGGAATAAGTAATAGATTTAACTGCGTAGTACATTTAAGGGAGTAACTAATATTAAAAAGGGAGTAACTTATGTTATTTAAGGGAGTAACTTATATGAATAAGGGAATAAGTAATATATTTAACTGCGTAGTACATTTAAGGGAGTAACTAATATCCAAAAAGGGAGTAACTTATATCTGTTTAAGGGAGTAACTTATATGCATAAGGGAATAAGTAATAGATTTAACTGCGTAGTTCATTTAAGGGAGTAACTAATATCGAAAAAGGAAGTAACTTATGTCTGTTTAAGGGAGTAACTTATATGCATAAGGGAATAAGATATGAGGAAGAGGACGAGAGAAGGCATGAATCAAATGAGAAAGGAAAGAAAGAGAGACGAGAGAGACGAGAGAAGATAGATGAGGACGAAAGTGTGATAGGACAAATGATATGAAGGAGAAACGCGAGGAGAGATGAGGGAGATAGAGGAGACGGAAGAGAGGAGATGAGGGAGAGAGGGGAGACGGAATAGAGAAGAGGAGGGCAGAGCGAAAATTGATGAGGCGCGCTAGAGAAAGGTGAAGCGGGGTGAGAGGGGGTGAAGCGGAAGTGAGACGCGCTGGAGAAGAATTTTCATTTTCGGAAATGAAAAAGTAGCGATTTTTTCTATTTTTTTGATATTGATTGCGTGATTGCCTTAGAGACTGATTGCAGTTATCAGCACTAAATTAATCAGGTATCAGGTTCCAGGATAAAAACTTTTGGAGCAAGTATTTTGTATTGCCAGTGCATGCTAGTGCGGGACCTCTTAAAAATGGAGATTGCTAAAGTACAGCGCAATGTGCGGATAAAATCCATACAATGCATTTTTTTTAATTAAATTTGTATTTCAAACGATCCATCACAACTTTCAGTGCGAACTTCATCATATTCGAAATCAAACTATGTATGTATAAAAAAGTTTAATTATTTTTTAAGATTTATAGAAAAATATTGTTGTGGAACGATCGATTCATAAATTTTGATTTTCAATAAGATGTCAATATAAATATTACATCGAATGATACGGATAATCATTTAAAGTATGAAATTGACAACGGATGCGTTGCATAGAACACACCCGTGCATTGCAGTATATTTTGGCAATCTTTATTAAATCCATTCCGACAAAGAAGATAATTTTAAGTAAAATCGAGTGCCGAAATTAATGAATTATAAAATAATAAAATATAGAACGGTTCCCTAAGGTGAAATCAACTTCAATATGTAATATAGCTGGCGATATTATAATAAATTCAGGAGCTTTGTCATGTCGTTAATTGATGAATTTCTCTTTATGATCAACAATCAACATGCACACGCCAGCCCATATGACAGCAAAATCTCAACCGAACAAGATTTGATGCTACTTGCATGAAAATAACGGCTCTATGTATTTATATACATAGCCATCAGCCTATGACACCTTTGCTTATGACAAGTCAAGATAGGTTGCATCAGACAATAAGCTAGAGTGGGGAGTGGAGAACCTAGCTCAAAGAAATGCATCGCCTTTCCTGGAATCTCCGGATTTTATTGCAAAGTAAATAAATAAATTAATAATAATAAAATAAAAAAAAGAAAGAAAAATGGGCGGCTGGATTATAAGTGAGATGAATAGACTGGAGATGTGAAGCGTTAGGATTGAATGTCAACCCAAGATGGACGGAGAGGATTTGGTTGCATATCAATTGACGAGTACGTCCCTACAATTATGAAAAATAAATTTATCTGCTTTAGCAATGCCTTAAGCAATTATTATCTTCTGAACATTGTCAAATTATATTTATCCATGTTTATTTCCAATTTTATTTATTTTACATCTCTGCAATAGGTCATACAAATCAATTGCAGATACCAATGTGCTAATTTCGTCGATAGTATTAAATAAGTGATCTTAATAAATTTGTAATTATCATTGCAATTATTTTGCAATATCCAAAGCAATATTTACAATTAGTGTATAATTGAATGCACATGCTTCCAGATTCATAAGAATCTAACTCGTACTTGCGTCCGGTCCTCATTTTTAAAATATGTTTATAGTACCTATTTTATATAAAATTTCGCAAAAATAAAAGGTTCGAATCTTTAATTGCGTCCAGCAATAATAGTGCGTAGTTGCACGTACGTAGTATAAGTCGTGCTGAATCAAAGCAAACGTCTGTATGTACTAGAATTTTATGCGTTGAATTATATGGGACATACTATTCAAATCCTATAAAATGCGATGTTGATATATATCAATATTATAAATAAAGATGTGTGTGTCGGGATCCTTTAGTTAAATATCATTCGACACTTCAAACATTGTGAAGTTGTGCAATAGCATTCTTTCTTATTTATGTAATGTGATACTTTGTAACTAATTGTGTGTCAGGTGTTATTGCGCATAAAACTGACTCGGTTCACTATCAGATAATAATTTGACAATATACTGTTTTGTTTCTGATTTTTGTGACCCCTTCCTATTTTCATTTTCATCAGGTCTCCATTTCTTTTGTGTTTCTTAGAGTCCCTCTCCGCCTTAATTTCTATTCATTACCATTCTTAATTTCGGTTTACAAAATATAAATTAAATTCATTCTTTTTAAAATAGAAAAAACATTACATCTTTTACAATATATATATTTTTTATTTAAGTCATTTATAAACATATTACATTTCATCAATAATATCAACATAATATAAATCATATTAATAATATTATTTCAGATAACTATAATTATAACTATATTTATATACCTATAATATTTTCTTTAAATTGATCAAACTCTTTAAATTTAATCAAATCAAATTACCTACAATAACTAAATTATATTTCTAAAGATAAATATATCTTAAACATATATCTAAAAATGAACATAATTAAACTATAAAAATATAATAAAAATATTCTTATTATAGATATCTACATCGAGCGAAGCTCAATATGCCCCTCTAGTATACTATTCAAATCCGATCAGTTTGATCGAAAATAACTCAATAAGCTCTACACCACTATTAGAAGACCTCTAATCACTATCAGAGTGAATCGTGGGAGAAGTAGGATTGATGAAATTATGTCACGGATATAAACTATATATACATAAAATTAAGTGTGAATCCTATATAAATTTCACAAAAGTATGAATTATATATACAAATTTAGATATAAGCATGATTTCAATTTTAGGGTCTATGAAAATTTTGAATAAGTGTAAATCATGTATAACTTTATACAAACACAATACACAGTTCGCACTCATAGATGAAAGCACATCATGATGTGCTAGATTTATAGTAAATCCGGGACGAAACTGTCTCGCTTGACAGTTAGCAGCCCTTACAGTACCGAACTATTAATGAATAGAATTGATTGCTTATGGGAATATAAATTAACATAATGTCAAATTTCAGAACGCAATTAGCATTTAGTAGTTTGTACCATACATCATGATGAGCTCAACATTAACCCTTAATTCAGAAGACACAGAGGGATCACAATTACTTCTACATTTCTTTTCCTTTTGAATTACAACCAAGCAATAGGTAGCGCGGAGGAGGTGCAAAGAGGCCTTTTCCCTGTTGGTTTTGAAAATAATAATTGATTCAAACAATGGAATAGTTCAACAGTATAGGTTAGGTGCATGACTAGAAGAAGAAAACTCCATTTGGTCGTGTCCTGTTGTCTTGTGCTGCCTTTTCTTTAGGTTTCAAATTTTTCAGTTAATGCGCAATTGACCCTACTACAAATAACCAGAGCGTCTTTAATCACCTCAAACTTTTATTGGAAGAAAAAGGAACACATGCACTTCCTCAACTAGTTTATCTGGACTCTGATAGTCAATTTATCAAACCAATTTTCTGTCAGCACCAGTCTAACAAACTACTTTTTCATTATTTATGGAAAAAAATATTACAATAATATAAGAAACAAAGATTTGTATATCTGATTGCTTTATGAACTTGTTTATTTCTATGTAAGCATAATCAAAATTACAATGTGACCAAGTTTTTCACCACATCTTTTATATATATAAACTGCGATTTATGTAAACAGAACAACAAAGTAAAAAAAGGAACGCTAGATTCAGAGTGAACTTTATAGATTTCAAAACATGATGGCAACTTGTTCATATAGTTATTTCTTATTTTTAATACTGATGAACAAGCTGGCTTTCTGCTTTCATCAGTTACGCACAGTTCAAACCAAATTTAGTTTTCTTTTTCTCTCTTTCTGTAAAATAAATAAGACAACAAAAAAAAAGGAAAACAGAGGACTGGGGAGTGAGGAGACACGGAAACGTCAGGCTGGCGATCTGATGGTTAAAATTAATTTAAAACCTGGAAAGTGGATTTTCAAAGTTGATTAGTTTTAAGAGGTATACAGTCAATAGAGGGCTAGGCCCAATATCACTCCCTCAGAATAGAGAGCTCAGAGCTTGGATTCTTGTGCTGTCCATGTGACGCCAGAGAAGTTCCTTTTAACATGTGCCCTAATTAAGCTCATGCGTGCTTACCAAATTTATCTATTTTTTCTTTTGTAATTGGTTTATTGGAGTGCTTGGATCAAGTAGTTACTGTTAACTAGACGTCAATCTTGAATTATGCCTAAACTTTTAATAACAGAACTTAAAAATTTTGAATTATAAAAATAACATCCTTAGATATTATCTATAATATTTTTTCTCTACATACACATAAATTCATGACAAATCGACTTAATTCTGATATGATTCACAAATTTAAAAACTGTACACATCAATATATTTTTTTATGAACTCATGATGACAATGAAGCAAAGTATATGTTGGAGTTGTGTCCTAGAAACCAATCATTATGACTACTTCTATGGTTTATGTTATTGATGATATTTTGTCATTTGTTCTTTGGTTTATTTATTGATAGATCATTCAGGTTGATAATCTGAATTGTAGATCTCTATAACTTATTTATTCTTAAATGATAATAATAAATCTAAAGATGTCCATAATCTTGATAATTAACAAGGAACATTAATTATCAAATAAGATTAGTATGTAAGTTAAGCGATGATTAAGTTCTACAAATCATAGGTAAGGAGTTACCAACTTAATTGTACATGTGTATGTTATAGAACATAGTACATGACTTGACCCAATGAAATAAATATATGGATTGTGTTAAGTGTCATTGTTTATTTCATATGTGTTTTGATTCTGAGTTTGAGATGTCCATCTTTTCCACATGAGGATAAGTTCTATAAATATCGTCTAACGTTGATTCCTGATAAAGGCTGTTATACGGACTTTATTTATGCTCTCTTGAATTGTGCGGGGAAAAGTTATTCATCAAGAAAACCGTGTCCCTCATTAATATCCTTAGTGAGTGATGATATCTATTTGGGCCCCTTGATGGAGTTTGGATTGTTTGGCCAACTTGTACAATCAACTCTAGATCAAGAAATGTATAATCTGCAAGAATGGCACATTCCTATCTTGGATTATACAATGATATCATGTGATATAAGAATCAGACAATGAAATACTATTATTTCTTATGCATGATTGAGATATTGTAACGGTACATTATTTATACGAATTGGGAGTCATAACGTGTTGCTAGATACCGCTTATGATTATTGTAGAAATATGATAAGTTGATTAATTAATTATATACCATTATGAACCGTTATAATTAATTAAGTCAAAGGGATCATATAGAAATAAAGTAACGCATTAACTAATCCCAAAATAGTTATTAATAAATTAATAATTATTTTAGAATCAACACATATTAATATAAATAGTTATATTAATTAGTTGGATCGTCATTTCATAGCAAATGAATAGTCCAAATGAAGAGCAATGAATATGGATTTTAATTAAATGAATTAAATACCCAAAACAAATAGAGAAGAGGCCCAAAAGGCCCAATCCATTTCAGCTAGGGTAGGTGGATGGCAATGTTGTAAATAGATGGAAGTGCTCCATAGAGATTGTGTCTATATAAGGACCCCTTTGGATCTCAAACCCTAGGGTTTCTCTCTCATCTCTTCCTAGCCGCCATCCACCCCTCTTCTCTCCCATTTGCTCATGTGTCGAGCTGCCATTTTCTCCACTAAATAATAGATTTGTGTTGCAAGAAGGAGGAAGCTATAGGGATTAGACTCGAGCCTTGGTTGCTAGCACAACTATTAGGCTTTGTGACTAATCCTCTTGGTGGACTCGAGGCCGGCACCATCCAAGGAGAAGAAGAGGCATAGGAGAGCTCGCCACCGACTCCAAGTGCCGTTGGATTCGAGCCTCACAAGAACTAATTGTGAGAGGTATATTTCTTCCTACTATTCTCATGTAATTGCGTGTGAATGGCCTTAAGCCTAGATCCTAGTGTTCAAACTTGTGTTTATTGCTATTTGATGGTTTTAAAATGAATTTTGAACACTTCCTTCGGTATAGACATCGTGTTTGTGCATAGAAAAAAGATATTAAGAATGTTTAACACTTTTATTCTGATATGTAAGTCTTACATTGTCAATTATTAGAAAATAATTCGTGCATCAATAACAAAGATAATTTCCATATTATCTCTGAAGATGAATGGACTAATTTCATCACTTGTGCACGATCGATCTAAATAAATGGGCTATTTGGGCTAAGTTAGATACGTGACTCTAGTTCACATTTGATTAATTATTGTCTGGGCTGGGAAATATTGGATTATTGGACATGATGAGACGACGAGTCGATAGTGTTCTCCAAAATGACACGACACGATCGTGTTATGTCATAATCGTGTCGTGTTGGGATATTAGAAAGTTTAACACGATCCAACACGACACGATTTGACACGCAACACGACACGAACACGAATTAACACGACACATTAATACAAATTTAATTATCAATGTTAATTAATTAAACAAAATTAATAGTTTAAATTCAATTTATAATACTATATCATATTATTTACCATCCTTTGACTCATATTGTTCTAATTTAATTATTATTTAGTAATTTTTTTCCTTTACTTTAATTTTTTAATAATTTTTTAATTGTAAAAATAATAAATAATCTGACACGATTTGACACGACACGACACAGTCGTGTTAGTCGTGTTGTGTCAGAATGCGTGTCGTGTTGCCTATCATCACCATTTAACACGACACGATTAAAAAATTAGTTCGTGTCAACACGAGACGAGACGAGACTCTAATACGATCGTGTTTGACACGACACGACACGACACGCACGATTGAACCCTACGAGTCGATGAATCTTATAGAGCCGTGGATTGCGATCTGATCATCTGATCATTAAAATCCATCATCGTACGGCTCAAGCCGATCAAAGTCGCGCATCTGTTATCGAAAGAGCGGGAACCGGAGGAGGCGCCATGCAATTCCCGCCAATTTCCCGAAAACCCCATCCACGTCATCGATCCGAACCACCAACCGAATCTAATCTGGTCCGTTCATATCCGAATCCAACGGCCCACTCTACATAGTCCATGGATCGAAAATCCAACCTTTGTTTTCTCCTTCCTCATCCCTTCTCCAAAACATTTCAAATAAAATCTCTCTCTGAAAAATCTACGAAGATGTCAGCCTCGCTGCTCACTGATTATCTCAGAATATACTATGGTAACATACATTCAACTCATCTTCTCCTCTTTTCGAGGAATTTCTCTACATTCAGAAAATTGAAATATTGAATCAAATGACACAAGGAAAAATGTCAATTACTGCTCAAACAAAATGGGTGCTTCTTCGGGGGCATTTGCAATTTACTTATGAATATATTTTAAGATACAATGCAGAGATTATTTGCTGTTTTGACAAACTAAATGTTTTTTGATGAACTATTTCAGGAAAGCTTTTCCCATACACGGACATGTATAAGTGGCTTGCTTATGGAAATGGTACGTGTACTCTTTTTCCTATCATAGTTAAGAGGTGCTAATTCAATATTACCGAGGATTAAGGTACCGATTAGCATAATATAAAAATATGCTGTACTGAGTACCAACTATGACAGTAATCCATGACCACTGCTCAAATGGCTTTTCAGAAACCATATGCTTTATAGAACTTGATTTGCAAAATCCAAGAAACAAAATTGAGTTTCTACAATGCTTTTGAACAGATGGAAAGCATCCAGGTTGCGACAGCTCGTACTTTGGCAGGAGAGAATTTTCTTTCACAATAAAAAGTGACCGTGATGAGGTCTACCTTCGTTTCCAGTCTTTCTTCAATGCGAGCGAAATGGAGACCTCCATTAAAGCCAAGTGCCCCACCAAGATCGACATTGGTGCTGTTTATACTGTAGATGTACAGTCTTCGTGCCTCTGCTATTGACATCATCTACGAACAAATTAAAATAATACAGTTCCTATCATCATATTGGTCTTAGATTCTCTTTGTTGATCTTTTAGAATACGTCCGTCTACCGGAAGTAGATAAATAGACTATTTATTGGACTTTATTGCAATTAGATAAAGATTTAAGTTGCACTTTGGATCCTAATATATGTTCTACCACAAAACCACTGATCAAAATTTGATTTGCAGCCAGCAAAGAGGCATGCTTATGCACAATCAGGCTTCAATCCCATAGAAAGAGAGCTTGTTTTTGACATTGTAAGTACACCCGTTTCTTGTTATGCTTGAAATTAATTGAATAATTAAGGGGCAAATAGAGGGTCAAATTGAACAAGTGGATTGCACTTTTGCTCAATTGCAAATTCAGAACAGTTTTGCCAAATAGGGAGTACTTTCTTCTTACACAATGTTAGTTTTCTTTTTGTTTCAAAAATACTGTTTTGAGCATCACCTTAAGCAATAAGTAATTACACTGAGGCATATGCATATGATAACACTAACTGAGCATGGAGACAACTGTTGTCAACATGATTTCACAACTGTTTAAAAAACTGAGGAAAACTTGGACTAAATTGAGGCATGGGTGCAAGTGTAGTCTGATTGAGGTACTAGGTAGAAAGTTAGGTTTGATATAGAGGCAAAACTAGGTAGGTTATTTTGGTGAGGAAAACTCATACTGTAACCTTTCTTTTCTTTTCTTTTTTTCCCCTTTTTGCAAAGGTGATCTTGTCCCACCTGTTTCATGAAATCACACAACTTCATAATTTTAATTAAATACAAATTGTAAGATTTAGGTCATTGAGGCAAAATGTGAAAATTTGAGGCTCATTTTTTTTGAAAATAATTTGAGGCTCAATTGCACAACTTGAAACTCATATTCAGACATGCTTTTACCAATTGGATTCAGTAAAACAGACTTGATTTGTTGGTGCTTAACATTTTAAAATTAAACTTTGGCGGAGTCACAAAAAGATTGCAATCATCGAGGTTAATTGAATTGTAAAGGATCACGGATGCTCAACTTTTTGGTAAATTTCAACAACTCAATAAGAAACTCAACTAAGCCAATTTAGTTTACAATTCTGTAGGATATATCAGATTACGATGATGTGAGATATTGTTGCTCTGGAGCTGACACATGCTTGAACTGTTGGCCTCTCATGACAATTGCCATTAAAGTCATTGATACTGCTCTTAGAGGTTTCTCTCCACCTAATTAGGATTATTGTACCAGCTGGTTTCCTTCCTGTAGGAGTTAGCTCTCCCTCATGGCCAAGGTCAAGTAGCTATTTGAGGTTGAAAAGCCAACAAAAATTGAACCCTAAACGCGAAAGAAATAATAGTCGTGGAGCTCTATAAATAGTATAAGATATTGTTACTAAACATCAGTGGCACCCTTTTTTGGTTCTTTTTGCTCGATAATTTTTAGCTGAAGTTAAGACTGAATTAGGGTTTTAATGAGTCGTTTAATCTAATACCAATGTCACTGCAGAGGATTTTGGTTTCAACCATATACTATGGGTATACAGTGGGCGGCGTGGGGTCCACTGTTGGGTATGTGACAGCCGTGCAAGAAGGTATATTTCTAGTACTAGTTAAGCACAGTCCATTTACTACTCTGGAGTCTTGTTTTTTTCCTTTATCTATTCTATAGTGTCGGTCCTATATTGTTTTTAAACTGGGCTTGCAGCCTACTAGCAATCACCAGTTCATTCTTACAAAATAAGATGAAGCAACCCCCCCCCCCCCCCCCCCCCCCCCCCCACACACACACACACACACCCACCCACCCCACACACACACGCACACAAAAGAAGGAAAAAAAATCCCCGACTCCTTGCATACATAAAAATAAAATAAATGTAAAATGATATAAAAAGAATGATGATAATAATGAAAAGCATTATTGTTGCCATCCTTGTAGGCTTAGCAAGGAGCAGAGATCTGCTATTGCTGATTACTTCCATGTTTACAAGGTAATGCTGCTTGCATGGACTGTAATATTCTTCTACCATGCCAATTCGAAGGAACAAAGTTTAAACGATTCTTTCTTTTCATATTCTTGAAAAGGGAGGTGAAAATTCTTTGAAGAAAGTAACTTTCTCGGGACCTCTTCATCCTTTTCTTGCGTATGTCTTCCTTACCATTTCTATATGTTCCCTGTTTCTTTTTATTTATTTGGCTCGAAACCATATAATATAACAGCCGCCTGATTTTTAGAATTCCATATTGCTTAGTAACTCTTTGTGACTGGCAAATACTATCACACCATTAGTGGATCTGACCAGCATATTATCGGCTTTTTAGTTTTCTTGTTTACTAATGTACTGATAACAATGTACACCATTATTTTTTTTCATTTCAGAAGAGCATATACAGATGTCCTAAAGAATGAATTTGAGAAATGGGTTTCTACTCAAAAGCTCTTTGAACATGAAGAGAGGTTTCACAACATTCTTCAACTTATACCGGATGAAAGTAGGCCTAATTATTCTTTACTTCTATGTTGAAACTAGATATAAAGGTTTTCACTAGTACAACTATTGCATGCTTGGGTATGTACAAGAAAAGCATTGCAAATAAGGGGACAACTATTCCATATTGCTTATCAAACCTGAGCTATTCTGGGGTTGAAACTAGTAAGACAATATTACCAAGGAGGTGGGGGGCCTCATACTTTCATATTCTGTATTAGATATAATTGGTGACAAATCAACTTCAGGAGTTTGTCAGGGCTGGTGTCTGAAACTAGATTTCAAAACTTGTACCTGACTGCTACATATCTGACTAGTTTGGGTCTCTCATATACAACTAAACAAAAATGTTTACATTAAAAGGCTAAAAATTCTAAATATGTTCTATTTATAGAATGAGTTTTCAACTATTGAGTTAAAGTTCAAAGTTTCAGATTTTGCGCCTGCATTAAACTCATGATCCTTCTAAAATTTAGGTGTTGTTTCTGAGCTTGCTGAGAAGTGGCAAGGTAATTCAGTCCGATGGGAGCATCTTAAGCATATGCTTCAGTCTGGAAGTAAAAAGGTCTTTACTTGGATTTTTGGTTTATCTCTTTTATAATATCTTTTATGTGTTTGTATGTGTTTCTCTCAAGAAAGGGGGACAATTATCGGTACAGTATTAATACAATTTAATTATTTCTGAGCATTCACTTAAGATTCTATTATGCTTTGGTATTCAAAAAACACCAAAACAAATAAAAGAGGTAAGAGGAGTGGATTTATATTGCTTTTTACTTTACTTACCTTTTGCTTTGTTTATTTTCTTTCACTGCTTAGACTCAAGGCCTTAGGAGATGCATTGAGGAGATTGTTTTCTCATATACATATCCTAGACTTGACATCCAGGTCTACTATTTTATCATTTTTATCTTTTCCCTGTTGTTCTTTATTTCTGTATGTATTTCACATGTATCCACTTCCTTGGCATGCATTCCCTTACTATTGGGTTCCTCAAAATTCTCAGTGAATGATTTTAGAAGGGGTGGGTTTGTGTTGTTTAAGATCCCCTGCAGGCAGTGGCAGATCCACTTAATAAGAATGGAGGACAGTGCCCCATTTTTTAAAATTTAATCATATATATAAAATTGTAATGTTTCATATGTTCTTGCCTTAGAAAATTTATATTTGACCCTGTTAAAATTACAATCTAATTAATTTGATGTAATTCTTATATGGTATCAGTATTTAATATGGTGACCCTTATCTAAAATTTTCTGCCACCGCCCATGAGTGCAGGGCTTGATTATGTAAAATTACAATCTATTTCATCCTTTTGCAAGGTTATAATGTTTAATTTTACCTCTTATTTATAGGAAATCTTCTCTTCTAAACAGATATACTTGTTACAAATTTATTTAACAGTCCTAGGTTTTTTGGCTAAATATAATATTATTGGAAAAAGAAAGAGGTCAGTTTGTCAATTTGAAACTGTTGGAAACTTCTTATGAATTTTTAGGTTACAAAAGGCATGAACCATTTGTTGAAAGCGCCTTTCTGTGTGCATCCTGGAACAGGTGCAAAATATAACAAATTTTATTGTCTTGTTTTGTAAAGTTGTTTGTTATTTATATTCATCATTTTAAATGACTGTTTCATGTTCTAGGCCGCATTTGCATTCCAATTGATCCAAAGAAGTGTGAAGAGTTTGACCCAACATCTGTACCAACAGTTGCCCAAGTAAATAATTATTTTACATTCTAGAATCTCAAAAGAATGGCTGCAGTTGTCTTCAGAGAATTATAATTTTTTTCATCTAAATTCTAATTATAACTTTTATTTCTAGCTAATAGAAGAGCTCAACACCAACGCCTCTATTGGAGCTGACAGTGGTATGTTGCCTAATTTAAAATTCTAGATTTTTTTTCACCTGATATTTCACATAGCTGATAGACTTTTCTTTATATTTATATTATTTTTATGTAAATTTTGACATGATTTTAATGTTTGATGACAGATGTGGAGAAAACTTCACTTGCAGTGTCCATTAACCTTTTTAGAACTTGCTTCCTCGAACCATTAAGTAAAACATGCAAGGTACTCTCTCCTTTCGATGTTTATTTCTAGCTCAGAGTTCTCAACCTAGATGTGAGGCGAAAAGTGAAATTGTTCAATGAAGGGCGATCTCAATTCAAACTAGAAACAATACCTAAGTTTTCCTCAAATATATAAACAATGCCTAAATTGTGCAATTTAAGCCTTGGTGAAGGAAATGATAAATTTTTTTTTTGGCCATACTGAGTCGGTGACCCCATATTTTTGTTCTGCTTAATTCATTTATTAGTAACTGAATGTTGCTCGAATTGTGCAAAATAGACACCAAACATGCCGAGGAATACCAAAAGAAGGCACCAAAGAGTGTTTAAACAAGCAGTGCAGTTTGTATTATAACCAAAGAGTGCTTAATTCATCATTTTTTTTTCAGGATGAACTGGAGAGTGCCTACAATACTAAGATACAACAAACAAAGGATTCCTTGAATTGGTAGTTGCTTTTGCGGAAGAAATACCTGCTCCAGAAAGGGGTAGCAAAAGGGTAATGGGGAGAAGGTTAACTAACCCACCCCTACCCAGTGGTGTTAACTTGCTCCAAAACAAAAAAATTTATAAGGGAAATGGAGGTGGACCAGGGAAAACCTGGAGAAACCTTATACAAAAAGATGAAAAAACTGGAAACTTGGTTCACCCCCAAAATTTGGGGTGTACTGAGCTTCTTCCTTTCTATACCATTCTTTCCCTTTTCCTTTTATTCCAAATTCTGGAGCACAGCAGAAGGAAGGATTTGAGGACAATAATTTCTTTGTACCCCATCTGTCTTTTTTTCTAGTGCACCCTCTATTTTTGTAAAATTAAGTTCTCAATATGGTTGTATATGTAATTTATTTTTAGAAGCTATGATTAATTGTAGTCGGTTTTCAACATTTCTCATTGTAAAATATTCTGCGTGTACCATCTGTTGATCTGTTAAGCAAGATACTATCACAACTTTACAAAAATTTTGTGCTATGTTTATGGCTTTCTAGATATTAGCTGGTTTTTTAGACGTCTTGACAGCAGCTGTAAAGTGGTAGTAGCTAGTAGCTTATACATGAAAAGAAAGTGCTTTTTTAGGTCAACCTTTGTATTTGTATATTTTGGATTCCTTTCTGATAGCATTACATAGTTAATACATATAGTGACTGTACCGTATATTTATTTCCATCGCAATTCAAGTTGTATCCGGACTTTGTTCTGATAGATATAACGTCGATTACAGAATAATTATTTTTTTAAATGACTTCTAAACAATTCATTCAGCAAATTTTAAATGTAATTAAGTTGTTTTTGAAACAGTAAAGACATGATTATAAATCAATGATACAATACAATCAGTACCCCAACTTAGGCAAATTTCTAGTAATTTAAAGACGTGCGTGTAAGCCACAAGATCTCAATAGTGAACAGTTGCAAGTAATTTTTTTCCTAGAAAAAGATCTGCCATTTTTCCCCCCTGGTAATCTACAAGCTTGCATCTTATTCCTCTAAAATGGTCTTCTCTAGGACTTAAACACTTGAAACCACCTCAAACAGCCTAATATATCATATAATTAGGATAATATATAAAGCTAATTTAGAAATAAATACAATAATCTAATATTGCATAGCAAGGCATGCCACTATTCAACTGCAACAAAGTTTGCCCCCAAAACAAGTGTAATCTCGCAAACACCCTACTTAAACGATGGTACATCCATTAGGGTTCTCATCACTAAAAGCAGATTGAATCTGACCATCTGCTCTTTCCCTTCTATGATAATAGTCATTGTTACTGTATGCCGGTACACTGTACTGACCTTCTTGCATAGGTGACCGCATATATCCATGGAACTCTGATAAATATATAGACGGCCTATAACTACTATAACTATGTGTCACATACTTATGAGTTATGATTGTTCTCATATTGCCTCATGCCATTCGCACCATAATGATGAGGATCACTGCCCCAATAGTCTCTGTGGCCAAAGTCATGCGAGTACTTGTGAACCATTCGTGCTTCTGGTGGGATGTTATTCATTTCCAATTTGGCCTCCTGTACTACCAGGGGCTCTGGTTCTGTAACAGGAGCGGCTTCTGCAAGAAGAGCTGGCTCCGGTGCCGGTGCTTTGCCACTTGGCGGCTCCTCATTTATCAGCTGGGCTGGTTCTGCTGGATCGATATGCGAACATATGGTGGCATTTTTTTTAGTCCTTTTGATGGCTTTTACATTTCTTTCAAGATCAGCCCTGCCAACTACTGTTAGCTAGCTTCTGTTGTGCAATATCTGTGTATACCTCATACACGCCTGAGAAAGAAAAAACAATAAAAGAAGTTAATTTTTTGTTGAAAACCCAAAGAAATAAAGATGGCAACAAAATTGACAAAGGGTCACCTTTGGTTCTGAAATTACGTTCATCTTTAGAAATTTCTTGACATGATAGACATTTTCTTTGTAAAACAAATGTCATGATCAATTTTATAAAATTGCATTGATAATATCTCGATTAAGATAACTCGTCATCTAATAATTTTAACTGGGGGTTAATCCATTGAGGCTCGCTCGAAATTTGACATATTAATATAAATTTAAAATATAATTATTTTAAAATGGTTGGATGCAGAATCAAGGGCCTAGATAGAAGGCGCACTTGTTCATTTTCTATCCAGGATATACAACTTTTCTGAATAATCTGCATATTATATGCGTAATTAGTAATTACAGTGTATAATTCAATTATTTTGAATAAGTGAGTTCACAAACATATTCTAAACTATATGAAGAGCTTAAATATAGATTATTGTGATCAAACGACTTAAAATAAATGCATAATCGCTCGAAATGTTCAAATATACCCAGAATCTGCATAATCTTCACATTATATTCTTAATTAGAGTGTATAATCCAATCATTTTGAATAAGTGAGTTCATAAATATTCTATACTATATTAAGAGCTTAAATATATATTATTGCGATCAAATGACTTAAAATGAATGCACAATTGCTCGAAAAGCACTGATATACCCTGAATCTGCATAATATGCACATTATATGCGTAAGTACAGTGTATAATCCAATTATTTTGATTACGTGAGTTAATACATATTATAGACCATATGAAGAGCTTAAATATAGATTATTGTGATCAAATGACATAAAATGAAGACATAATCACTCGAAATGCTCTGATTTAACCAGAATCTGCATAATCTGCAAAGTATATGCGTAATTATAGTGTATAATCCAAAAATTTTGAATAAGTGACTTAATAAACAAATTCTACACAATATGAAGAGCTTAAATATAGATTCTTGCGATCAAATGACTTAAAATAAATGCACAATCGCTCGAAATGATGTAATATACCCAGAATCTGCATATTTTACACACTATATACGTAATTACAGTGTATAAATACAATAATTTTGAGTTCATAAACAAATTCTAGACTATATGAAGAGCTTAACTATAAATTATTGTGATCAAATGACTTAAAATAATCGCTCGAAATGCACTGATATACCCAGAATCTGCATAATCTAAAAATTATATACATAATTACAGTGTATAATCCAATCATTTTGAATAAGTGAGTTCATAACCATATTCTTAGCCAATATGAAGAGCTTAAATATAGATTATTGAAATCGAGTGACTTAAAATGAATGTACAATCGCTCGAAATGCTCTAATATACCAAGAATCTGCATAATGTGCACATTATATGCGCAATTACAGTATATAATCCAATTATTTTGAATAAGTGAGTTAATAAACATATTCTAGACTATATGAAGAGCTTAAATATAGATTATTGTGATCAACTGACTTCAAATGAAGGCACAATCACTCAAAATGCTCTGATATAATCAGAATTCGCATAATCTGCAAAGTATATGCGTAATTACAGTGTATAATCCAAACATTTTGAATAAGTGACTTAATAAAAAAATTCTACACAATATGAAAAGCTTAAATATAGATTCTTGTGATCAAATGACAAAAAATGAATGCACAATCACTCGAAATGCTGTAATATACCCAGAATCTGCATAATTTGCATAATCTGCACATTATATGCATAATTACAGTGTATAAATCCAATCATTTTGAATAAGTGAGTTTGTAAATATATTTGAGAATATATGAAGAGCTTAAATATAGATTATTGAGATCAAATGACTTAAAATGAATTCATTATCGCTCGAAATGCTCTGAAATACCCATAATCGACATAATCTGCACATTATATTCGTAATTAGAGTGTATAATCCAAATCATTTTAAATAAGTGAGTTCATAAACATATTCTTGATTATATGAAGTGATTAATTATAGATTATTGTAATCAAATAACTTAAAATGAATCCACAATCCCTAGAAATTCTCTGATATACCCTGAATCGTCAAAATCTGCAGATCATGCGCGTAATTACACTGTATAATCCAATAAATTAGAACAAGTGAGTTCAAAAACATATTTTAGACTATATGAAGAACAAAAATATATATTATTGTGATCAAATTACTTAAAAAGAATGAAGAATATCTCGAAGTGATCTAATAAACCCAGAATCTGCATAATCTGCACATTATATGCGCAATTACATTGTTGTCATTGTATAATCTAATCATTTTGAATAAGTGAGTTCATAATATATTCTAGACTATATGAAGAGCTTATATATAGATTATTGTGATCGAATAACTTAAAATGAATGCACAATTGCTCGAAATGCTTTAATATACCCAGAATCTGCATAATCTGCACATTATATGCGTAATTACAGTGTATATTCCAATCATTTTGAATAAGTGAATTCATAAACATATTTTAGACTATATGAAAAGCTTAAATATAGATTTTTGTGATTAAAAGACTTAAAATGAATGCACAATTGCTCGAAATGCTCAAATATACCCAGAATCTTCATAATCTTCAAATTATACGCATAATGAGAGTGTATAATCTAATTATTTTGAATAAGTTAGTTCATAAATATATTCTATACTATATGAAGAGCTTAATATATATTATTGCGATCAAATGACTAAAAATGAAGGCACAATCGCTCGAAATGCACTGAATTACTGAAATACCCAGAATCTGAATAATCTGCACATTATATGCGTAATTACAGTGTATAATCCAATCATTTTGAATAAGTGAGTTCATAAACATATTCTAGACTATACGAAGAACTTAAATATAGATTCTTGTGATTAGATAACTTAAAATAAAAGCACAATCGCTCGAAATACTCTAATATGCCCAGAATCTGGATAATCTGCACATTATATGTGTAATTACAGTGTATAATCCAATCATTTTGAATAAGTAAGTTCATAAACATATTCTAGACTGTATGAAGAACTTAAATATAGATTCTTTGGATCAAATAAATTAAAATAAAAGCACAATCGCTCGAAATGCTCTAATATGCCCAGAATCTGCATAATCTGCACATTATATGCGTAATTACAGTGTATAATCCAATTATTTTGAATAAGTGAGTTCATGAACATATTGTAGACAATATAAAAAGCTTAAATATAGATTCTTGTGATCAAACGACTTAAAATGAATGCACAATCGCTCGTAATGCTCTAATATACACAGAATCTGCATAATCTGCACATTATATGCGTAATTACAGTGTATAATCCAATCATTTTGAATAATTGAGTTCATAAATATATTCTAGACTATATGAAGAGCTTAAATAATGATTACTATGATCAAATGACTGAAAATGAATGTATAATCGTTAGAAATGCTCTAATATACCCAGAATCTGCATAGTCTGTACATTATATGCATAATTACTACTGTGTATAATCGAATCATTTTGAATAAGTGAGATCATAAGTATATTTTATACTATATGAAGAGCTTAAATATAGATTATTGCGATCAAATGACTAAAATAAAGGCACACAATCGCTCGAAATGCTATGATATACCCAGAATCTGCATAATCTGCAAATTATATGCGTAATATAGACCAATCATTTTGAAGAAGTGAGTTCATAAACATTTCTAGAATATATGAAGAGCTCTAATATAGAATATTGTGATCAAATGACTTAAAATGAAAGCACAATCGCTCGAAATGCTCTAATATACCAAGAATCTGCATAATCAGTATATTATTATATGCGTAATTATAGTGTATAATCCATTTTCATTTTTAATAAGTGAGTTCATGAACATATTCTAGACAATATGAAGAGCTTAAATATAGATTCTTGTGATCCAATGACTTAAAATGATTCACAATCGCTCGAAATGCTCTAATATACCAAGAATCTGCGTAATCTGCACATTATATGATGAATTACAGTGTATAATCAAATCATTTTGAATAAGTGAGTTCATAAATATATTCTAGACTATACGAAGAGCTTAAATATAGATTATTGTGATCAATTGTCTTAGAATGAATGCAAAATCGCTAGAAAAACTCTCATACACCCAGAATCTGCATAATCTCACATTATATGCGTAATTACAGTGTATAATCCAACCTTTATGAATAAGTGTGATCACAAATATATTCTATACTATATGAAGAGCTTAAATATAGATTATTGCGATCAAATGACTTAAAAATGAAGGCACAATCGCTCGAAATGCTCTGATATACCCAGAATCTGCATAATCTTCAAATTATAAGCGTAATTAAAGTGTATAAACCAATAATTTTGAATAAGTGAATTCATAAACATTTATAGACTATATGAAGAGCTCAAATATAGATTATTGTGATCAAATGACTTAAAATGAATGCACAATCGCTCGAAATGCTCTAATATACCCAGAATCTGCATAATCGGTATATTATATGCGTAATTAAATTGTATATTTCAATCATTTTGAATAAGTGAGTTCATGAACATATTATAGACAATATGAAGAGCTTAAATATAGATTCTTGTGATCAAATGACTTAAAATGATTGCACAATCGCACGAAATGCTCTAATATACCCAAAATCTGCATAATCTGCACACTATATGCATAATTACCGTGTATAATCGAATCATTTTGAATAAATGAGTTTATGAACATATTCTAGACAATATTAAAAGCTTAATTATTGATTTCTCAGATGAAATGACTTAAAATGAATGCATAATAGCTCGAAATGATCTAATAAATCCAGAATCTACAAAATCTGCACATTATATGCGTAATTACATTGTATAATCTAATCATTTTAAATAAGTGAGTTCATAAATATATTCTAGACTATATGATGAGATTAAATAAATTATTGTTATCAAATGACTTAAAATGAACGCACAATTGCTCGAAATGCTCTAATATACCCAGAATCTGCTTAATCTTGATTTTATATGCGTAATTACAGTGTATAATCCAATAATTTTGAATTAGTGATTTCATAAACATATTCTTGATTATATGAAGTGCTTTATTATAGATTATTATGTTTAAATGACTTAAAATGAATGCACAACAGCATGGAATGCTCCGATATACCCTGAATCGTTAAAATCTGCACATCATATGCGTAATTACACTGTATGATTTAATAATTTTGTACAAGTGAGTTCAGAAACAAATTATAGACTATATGAAGAGCTAAATTATTAATTATTGTGATCAAAAGACTTAAAATGAATGCACAAAGGCTCGAAATCTTCTAATATACCCAGAATTTACATAATAGGCATATTATATGGGTAATTACAGTGTATAATCCAATAATTTTGAATTAGTGATTTCATAAACATATTCTAGATTATATGAAGTGCTTAATTATAGATTATTGTATTCAAATGACTTAAAATGAATGCACAATCTTACGGAATGCTCCGATATACTCTGAATCGTTAAAATCTGCACATCATATGCGTAATTACACTGTATAATCCAATCACTTTGTAAAAAGTGAGTTCAGAAAAAAATCCGGGACTATATGAAGAGCTAAATTATAGATTATTATGATCAAATGACTTAAAATGAATCCAAAATAGCTCGAAATACTCTAATATACTTAGAATCTGCATAATAGGCATATTATATGTGTAATTACAGTGTATAATCCAATCATTTTGAATAAGCGAGTTCATGAACATATTCCAGACAATATGAAGACCTTAAATATAAATCCTTGTGATCAAATGACTTAAAATGAATGCAAAATCACTCGAAATGCACTAATATATACCCAGAATCCGCATATTCTGCACATTATATGCATTATTACAGTGTGTAATCCATTCATTTTGAATAAGTTAGTTCATAAATATATTCTGGACTATATGAAGAATTAAAATATCGATTATTGTGATCAAATGACTTAAAATGAATGCATAATCGATTCAAATACTCTGATATAACCAGAATCTGCATAAAGTATATGAGTAATTACAGTGTATAATCCAAAACTTTTGAATTAGTGACTTAATAAACATATTTTACACAATATGAAGAGCTTAAATATAGATTCTTGAGATCAAATGCCCTAAAATGAATGCACAATCGCTCGAAATGCTGTAATATACCCAGAATCTGCATAATGTGCACATTATATGCGTAATTACTGTATAAATGCTATCATTTTTAATAAGTGAGTTCATAAACATATTCTAGACTATATGAAGAGCTCAGTTATAGATTATTGTGATTAAGTGACTTCAAATGAATTCACATTCGCTCGAAATGCTCTGATTTACCCAGAATCTGCATAATCTTCATATTATATGCATAATTAGAGTGTATAATCCAATCATTTTGAATAAATGAGTTCATAAATATATGAAGTGCTTAATTATAGATTATTGCGATCAAATGACTTAAAAATGAAGGCACAATCACTCGAAATGCTCTGATATACCCAGAATCTGCATAATCTTTAAATTATATGCGTAATTAAAGTGTATAAGCCAATCATTTTGAATAAGTGAGTTCATACACATTTCTAGACTATATAAGAGCTCAAATATAGGTTATTGTGATCAAATGACTTAAAATGAATGCACGATCGCTCTAAATGCTCTAATATACCCAGAATCTGCATTATCTGTAGATTATATGCGTAATTAGAGTGTATAATCCAATAATTTTGAATAAGTTAGTTCATAAATATATTCTATACTATATGAAGTGCTTAAATATAGATTATTGTGATCAAATGACTTAAAATAAAGGCACAATTTCACGAAATGCCGTGATATACGCAGAATCTACATAATCTGTATATTATATGCGTAATTACAGTGTATAATCCTATAATTTTGAATAAGTGAGTTCATAAACATATTATAGATTATAAGTGCTTAATTATAGATTATTGTGTTCAAATGACTTAAAAATTAATGTACGATCGCTCGGAATGCTCTGATATACCCTGAATCGTCAAAATCTGCACATCATATGTTTTAATTACACTTAGTCATTTGATTACAATAATCTCATAAATATATTCCAGACAATATGAAGAGCTTAAATATAGATTCGTGTGATCAAATGGCTTAAAATGAATGCACAATCACTCGAAATGCTCTAATATACCCAGAATCTGCATAATCTGCACATTATATGCGTAATTACAGTGTATAATCCAATCATTTCGAATAACTAAGTTCATAAATATATTCTGGACTATACGAAGAGTTTAAATATAGATTATTGTGATCAAATGACTTAAAATGAATGCATAATCGCTTGAAATACTCTGATATAACAAGAATCTGCATAATCTGCAAAGTATATGCGTAATTACAGTTTATAATTTAAACATTTTGATTCAGTGACTTAATAAACATATTCTACACAATATAAATAGCTTAAATATAGATTCTTGTCATCAAATGTCTTAAAATGAAAGCACAATCCCTCGAAATGCTGTAATATACCCAGAATCTGCATAATGTGCACATTATATGCGTAATTACAGTGTATAAACTCCATAATTCTTAGTAAGTGAGTTTATAAACATATTCTAGAATATATGAAGAGCTTAACTATAGATTATTATGATCAAGTGTCTTAAAATGAATTCATAATCGCTCGAAATGCTCTGATTTACCCAGAATATGCATAATCTGCAAATCATATGCGTAATTTCAGTGTATAAGACAATCATTTTGAATAAATGAGTTCATAAATATATTCTAGACAATATGAATAGCTTAAATATAGATTATTGTTATTAAATGACTTAAAATCAATGCACAATCCCTCGAAGTTCTCAAATATACCCAGAATCTACATAATGTGCACATTATATGCTAACTTATTACTGTGTATAATCCAATTATTTTGAATAAGTGACTTCATGAACATTTCTACACTATACGAAGAGCTCAAATATAGATCATTGTGATCAAATGACTTAGAATGAATGCACAATCGTATAAAATGCTCTAATATGCCCAGGATCTGCATAATCAGCATATTATATGAGTAATTACAGTGTATAATCCAATCATTTTAAATAAATGAGTTCAAAAATATATTCTATACTGTATGAAGAGCTTAAATAAAGATTATTGTGATCAAATGACTTACAATGAAGGCATAATTGCTCGAAATGCTTTGATACACCCTGAATATGCATAATCTGCATATTATTTGCGTAATAACAGTGTATAATCCAATAATTTTGAATAAGTGAGTTCATAAATACATTCTAGATTATATGTAGTGCTTAATCATAGATTATTGTGTTGAAATGACTTAAAATGAATGGAAAATCGCGCAGAACGCACCGATATACCCTGAATCGTTAAAATCTGCACATCATATGCGTAATTATACTGTATAATCCAATCATTTTGTACAAGTGAGTTCAAAAACAAATTCTAGACTATATGAAGAGCTAGATTATAGATTATTGTGATCAAATTACTTAAAATGAATGCACAATAACTCTTGATACTCTAATAATACCAAGAATCTGCATAATAGGCATATTGTATGCGTAATTACAGTGTATAATCAAATAATTTTGAATAAGTGAGTTCATGAACATATTCCAGACAATATGAAGAGCTTAAATATAGATTCTTATGATCAAATGACTTAAAATGAATTCACAATCGCTCGAAATGCTCTAATATACCCAGAATCTGCATATTCTGCACATTACATGCGTAATTACAGTGTATAATCCATTCATTTTGAATAAGTGAGTTCATAAATATATTCTAGACTATGTGAAGAGTTTAAATATATATTATTGTGATTAAATGATTTAAAATGAACGCATAATCGCTTCAAATACTCTGATATAATCAGAATCTGCATAGTCTGCAAAGTATATGCGTAATTACAGTGTATAATCAAATCATTTTGATAAGTTAGTTCATAAACATATTCTAGACAATATGAAGAGCTTAAATATAGATTATTGTGATCAAATGGCTTAGAATGAATGCACAATAACTCGAAATACTCTTATATACACAGAATCTGCATAATCAGAATATTATATGCCTAATTACAGTGTATAATCCAATCATTATAAATAAATTAGTTAATGAACATATTCTAGACAATATGAAGCGCTTAAATATTGATTCAAATGACTTAAAATGAATGCACAATCACTCGAAGTACTCTAATATACCCAAAATCTACATAATCTGCTCATTATATGCGTAATTAGAGTTCATAATTCAATCATTATGAATAAGTGAGTTCATAAATATATTCTTGATTATATGAAGTACTTAATTATATATTATTGCTTTATAATGACTTAAAATGAATGAACAATCGCTCGAAATGCTCTGGTATACCCAGAATCTGCATAATCTTCAAATTATATGCGTAATTAAAGCTTATAAACCAGTCATTTTGAATAAGTGAGTTCATAAATATTTCTATACTGTATGAAGAGCTCAAATATAGATTATTGTGATCAAATGACTTAAAATGAGTACACAATCTCTCGAAATGCTCTAATATACCCAAAATCTGCATAATCTGCACATTATATGTGTAACTAGAGTGTATAATGCAATCATTTTGAATAAGTGAGTTCATAAAGAGCTTAAATATAGATTATTGTGATCAAATGACCTTAAATGAAACCACAATCGCTCGGAATGCTCTGATATACGCAGAATCTGCATAATCTGCATATTATATGCGTAATTACAGTGTATAATTCAATAAACTTGCATAAGTAAGTTTCTAAACATATTCTAGATTATATTAAGTGCTTAATTATATATTATTGTGTTCAAATGACTTAAAATGAATGCATAATCGCTCAAAATGCTCTGATATACCCTGAATTGTCAAAATCTGTACATCATATGCGTAATTACACTGTATAATTCAATCATTTTGTACAAGTGAGTTCAGAAAAAAATTCTAGACTATATGAAGAGCTAAAATATAGATTATTATGATCAGATGACTTAAAATGAAGGGACGATCGCTCGAAATGCTCTAATATACTCAGAATCTGCATAATCTGCACATTATATGTGTAATTACAGTGTATAATCCAATCAATTTGAATAAGTGAGTTCACAAATATTTTTAGACTATATGAAGAGCTCAAAAATAGTTTATTGTTATCAAATGACTTAAAATGAATTCACTATCAGTCGAAATGCTCTGAAATACCCATAATCGGCATAATCTGCACATTATATTCGTAATTAGAGTGTATAATCCAAATCATTTTAAATAAGTGAGTTCATAAACATATTCTTGATTATATGAAGTGCTTAATTATAGATTATTGTAATCAAATAAATTAAAATGAAATGCACAATCACTCAAAATTCTCTGATATACTCTGAATCATCAAAATCTGCACATCATGTGCGTAAATACACTGTATAATCCAATAATTTAGAACAATTCATAAACATATTTTAGACTGTATGAAGAACTAAAATATAGATTATTGTGATCAAATTACTTAAAATGAATGCAGAATATCTTGAAATGATCTAATAAACCAGAATCTGCATAATCTGCACATTATATGCGTAATTACATTGTATAATCTAATCATTTTGAATAAGTGAGTTCATAAATATATTCTAGACTATATGAAGAGCTTAAATATAGATTATTGTGATCAAATAACTTAAAATGAATGCACAATTGCTCGAAATGCTCTAATATACCCAGATTCTGCATAATCTGCATATTATATGCGTAATTACAGTGTATATTCCAATCATTTAGAATAAATAAGTTCATAAACATATTCTGGACTATATGAAGAGTTTAAATATAGATTATTGTGATCAAATGACTTAAAATGAATGTACAATCGCTCGAAATGCTCAAATATACCCAGAATCTGCATAATCTTCACATTAGATGCGTAATGAGAGTGTATAATCCAATCATTTTGAATAAGTGAGTTCATAAATAAACACTATACTATATGAAGAGCTTAAATATATATTATTGCGATAAAATGACTAAAAATGAAGGCACAATCGCTCGAAATGATCTGAAATACCCAGAATCTGCATAATCTGCACATTATATGCGTAATTACAGTGTGTAATCCAATCATTTTGAATAAGTGAGTTCATAAATATACTCGATACTATATGAAGTGCTTAAATAAAGATTACTATGATCAAATGACTTAAAATGAAGGCACAATCGCTCGAAATGCACTGATATACCCAGAATCTACATAATCTGAATATTATATGCGTAATTACAGTGTATAATCCAATAATTTTGGATAAGTGCGTTCATAAACATATTCTAGATTATATGAAGTTCTCAATTATAGATTATTGTGTTCAAATGACTTAAAATGAATGTACAATCGCTCGAAATGCTCTGATATACCCTGAATCGTTAAAATCTGCACATCATATGCGTAATTACACTGTATAATCCAATCTTTTTTGTACAAGTGAGTTAAGAAACAAATTATATACTATATGAAGCGCTAAAAATATATATTATTGTGATCAAATGTCTTAAAATAAAGGGATGATCGCTCGAAATGCTCTAATATAACCCGAATCTGCATAATCTGCACATTATATGCGTAATTACAGTGTATAATCCAATCATTTTGAAGAAATGAGTTCAAAAACATTTCTAGACTATATGAAGAGCTCAAATGTATCAAATGACTTAAAATGAATGCACAATCGCTTGAAATGCTCTAATATAGCTAGAATCTGCATAATCGACATATTATATGCGTAATTATAGTGCATAATCGACATATTATATGCGTAATTATATGAAGCGTACCTATATTTGATAGACGGTAGGCCCATTTAATAGACGCAATATCACTCAGAATAGAGAGCTCAGAGCTTTCATTCTTGTGCTGTCCATATGACGCCAGAGATGTCCCTTTTAACATGTGCCCTAATTATGCTCATGCGTGGTTAGCAAATTTATCTATTAATTTTTCTTTTGTAATTGGTTTATTGGAGTGCTTGGATCAAGTAGTTACTGTTAACTAGACGTCAATCATATGCAATCCGGTCGGCATTCTTGCCTTCACAAATGATACGAACGCATGAGGAATTAAAATATCTTTATTTTATTATGCCTAAACTTTTAATAACAGAACTTCAAATTTTTGAATTATAAAAATAACATCGTTAGAAATAATCTATAGTATTCTTTCTCTACATACACATAAATTTCTGACAAATCGACTTTATTCTGATATGATTCACAAATTTAAAAACTGTACACATCAATATATATATATTTTTTTATGAACTCATGATAACAATGAAGCAAAGAATAGACATCGTGTTTGTGCATAGAAAAAAAAATATTAAGAATATTTAACACTTTTATTCTGATATTTAAGTCTTACATTGTCAATTATTAAAAATTTAAAAATTGAGACAATAAAAACATGTAAAATAAAAATTCTTGATCCTGCCTCTATGAACGTACACGAAAAGAAACTGAATTTGAGATTGGTCCAGACATAATAACACTGTACTTCACCAAAATTACCAACAAAGGTATCTCCATTGATCCTCATATTAGAAACCACAAGGAATAAAAGTGAAAACTGTACAATCAAAAACCACTGGACATAAAACCCAGCTGGAGGCTTTAGCATGAAACACCACCGGATTAAATTGATATATGACAAATAAGACTTCCCAACGATAGAACCCGACTGAGTGGTATCACTAACAACCACAAAACTGAAATACAACATAAATGAAACCCCCCACCAACTCAACCCCAAATTCCTAAAAAAAAAAATAAGTATAAAAATCCCTTCCAATCTACCTTCTCCTGGTGGTCCATCTGGAACCCTGGATCTGGAACCCATCCTCAGACCACTCAACTTGTGATTCGGCAGAGTGATTTGGTTCAGCTGAGCTGGCAACACGGCGATGGCGCTTCCCACGGGGAACACCACTGTCACTAGTGCTACCGCCAAGGAGGGGGTCGTCAATACCGCGAATGGGCTCCCGCTCAGGTGGAGCTGCAGGCATGTCACTGTCATCCTTGCTCCCTCGCCACCGCACTATCTTCTCGTTGAACTTGTAAATTCCTTTCTCCATTGGCTCCACTGCCTGGTTGACTGTAAACTTAAAATCTTTTATCACCTGCAATAAAAACCCCCCATGAATAAAAATCAATCATTATAATGCATGAATGACCTGAAGATTGTAGGTTTTATCAAATCATTAGGTGCCAGGTGTTTCTTGTTCCTCTTTCTTTTTCTGATAGCATACCACTGGCTTAATATGATTCCGGTCCGGTTAGCTTTCATTTCTAGCCTACCGCAACTTGTTTCGGACAAAAGGCTTTGTTGTTGTTGTTGTTGTTGTTGCATAACACTGGCTTATTATCATCGTATTGGATCTAAGTGGTGGAAGTATTCTAACGTAAAAATAGGTAAAAAAACAATGGAGTAAATAAAGCTCACATATTGGCCACCACCAAATAGGAAATCCCAGATGCTGGATTTGATGCTGGTGGCATATCTCTCTTCAAGTTCTGACTGGGGGTGCTTCGGCTTAGAGGGTCGGGTGCTGTCCCTCACTTCCTCTGGATCCACAGGACAGTCAACAGAGGCATAGTCCCCAAGCACAGCGACATTTCTCAACTTCAGATTTGTAATCTGCTCGTATGGCTTTGCTGGGAAAACATAGAGGTGGGCCACTGATGCGAGGCCCATCTGTGCTGGAGGAAAACACAGCATCTTGTTAAAATTTTAGGGTATAATTGCCAGAAGTGGTACAACATCAATTCAGCTACTTGTAAATTCTAACATCTATGAGTTACTGTGTTTAAAGGGGAAAAAAATAGCCAGTAGTTCTCACCTTTCAAAAATCAAGATCCAACAATGTTCAGGTTAGGTTATAGCTATCAAACAAATTCAGGTCTAGTTGGCTGAGTAGTTCTGACTGTATCGACTTGATCAAATCTCTGGACTTGAGAGACTGAACATTGTTGGCAATTTCAGTTCAGCTTCTTTATATCTGGAATGATTTTACCTTTGTACGAGGAATATACTTAACCGAAGTAGTAAAAATTAATTAGGCGCCTTATTTAGCAGAACAGACTTTGACTGCATTGGGAAGTACCTCTATGCAAATAATGAAGTCCTGAATTGTCGTTTTGAATTCAAATTCTTGCGCAATAGAGCTCCTCAAGAGCCCCAAAGAATACATAATAGCAATTATCACGCCTTGCCACCAGGTCAGAAACACAATGGACTTGAACATTAAGAACTTGTACAACGGTTTGATCTCTGCCAGCTCCTCTTTCGTGGCTGTGTAGAAATGTACCAAACAGTAAAGTGCCCAGTATTGGCTGAAGTTAAGTATAACCGTCATGTAAGGATATCTGTTGAAATTGAGTACAGCATGACAACTTCAGTTGACCGATAAGTTAAAAGATTGCAAATTTAAGATAAAATTATCATACCCGCAGTTCCATCTGAACTGTCCATCACAATATGAATCAAAAGCTTCTAGAATAACAGATGAAGTAGCTGTCAGAGTTTTTATTATAACCTGCAAAAATAACACGTGAAGAGTAAAAATTAGCAACAACTTTATCTATACTCCTGCAAAATGTCAATATATCATGAGAATTATGTTTGCAGTAGCCTTCATGTTCTAGAACAGTCACGAGCTATTGGAATTTTTCACAGAAAATGGAATGCTTTGTTAGAAGCATACAGTAATAGGACTCTCAGATATTAGTACACATACGTATTGATAAATGCCAATTCTAATCTGAAGGTAAAACCATTCGCCTAACTTCCAGGGCTTCAACATATAATTGACTGGGAAGTGGTGGTGTATGATTCCTCTTTGATGTTCTGAGGGCTCCAAAAGAGGTGCTCTGTCAGCATAGGCACCTTCCCTCTTTAGAAACTCAATTGTTTGCTCCTCTCCACCTGAATCAAAATTTAAAAAACCATCACAACAGGGCAAATAAAAAAAAATAAAATAAAAATTCTAAAGGTAAATACCTAAGCAAGCAGTAAGGTACCGGCCAAAACAATACATAGCAAAGGCTTCATAACCTTCTCGAAGAATCCCACAGTCAACACTAGCAGACGGGTTCACCAATGATATAAACTTTAGCAAATGAAAAAAGAGAAAGCACATCAACATAATAACTTAAAGAACATGGTATATGTTTTCTTCCCGTCTTCCCTTGTATTAATCTTAAATTGTTATGAACAAAATATTAAAAGCAAAAGTATAATGAGCTTAAGCTCACTAAAGGTGTTCGTGAGATTAACCTCAATAACCATTGAATGGGCTTCACACGACAAATTTACACAGTTCCTCTTGATTTACATCACAAGATGAGTTACCATGTTTGAAATTTTTCATTTTTCTTGTGTTTTGTATAAAGTTCTTAATAAATGAACGCACTAAAATTATTTGTTTTTTAACCTCTTGATCTTGTCTGCACTAAAAACATTTAAATATAAAACTTAACCACTTTGCTCGTAAAGTACATTTAATTCAAAGGTTTGAACTTGTCATTTGATGCCAATGCAATGGTTGTTGAAGTTAAACACCATGAAGCATGCTTAACCTCATATCCATTATCCTAAATTAAAACAACATCTATGTAGAGACTTAATTAAATAACAAAAAACCATAATTATGTATCTAAAGCTAATCCTAAACAAGTAGAAACTTAAAAATACAGAACCATCGGTGATGCTACAAAGATCATATTAAAACTCTTACCGACTCGATTGCATAACAAGGGACCATCAAAATAACACCAAGAAGGAATTTTTGCTCCTGAAAATGACAGGAAAGGAAAAATAAATAAATAACAGCATATCATAGCTGAAGCTTGTAGCAAGGATTGCAGCAGAGATGAAACGTTTACTACATGACAGGTAACATCAAGTACATAATATAATTGCCTTTTCATGATTTTCCGCTGAATTAACATTAAAATGAACCATAGTTGAGTTATTAGGTCTGATTAGCATGGTTCCAGGGTATACTATTGCAATACCTTAATCAAACTGGACAAATCAACTGGTATAATAACCCATCATTTAGGAAGGTATTCACATTGAAAGGAATTAGAAAGAACCTCAGGATTGTTGTAGGCAGAGAGGTGCTCTATAATCAGATAGGTGGAAAGACACAGAGATACGGCCACGAAGAACCCCGCAATCACCGTTGCCCACACGGGCGTTGCATAGGAGCTGAGATACTGATAAAGAAACCCTAATTCTAACATTTTCACAGTTTCCAATAGTCGAAGAACCAATCCCTAATTTCTCATGGTTTATCAACATCATTCAATTTACACCTCCTTTAGCTCTCCAAGCATCTCCAGTCCAATTGAAACTCACAAATAGCTCCAAAACAAAAGTACGTCTTATTTGTGCTATTATTAAACTGCAAAAACAATTAATTCGTATCAAATTCTGCTCCTCTCCTCAAATCAGCTTGAATTCGATAAATTGAATCACAAGAGCGAACAAGCAATTGGAAAAATCGTAGAATACCCACAATTTGGTTGAACCAGTAAATTATATGACAAATCTACAAACAAGCAATAATAATTGATGGGTTTCGTAAATCATAAGAAAAAAAGGAGATCTCCAAACCTCGATCAATCGGCGCAAGACTCGGATTGAGAGTTTGAGACGAAAGGAGCAAAGAAGAATTCCTCCAATTTCCCTCTTTTTCTTTACCCTTTTTAATTAATTCTTTTGGACAAGATATATAAACAGAAGCTGCGTGTGCGTGGTTTCAAATCAAACTTTTTTTTAATTTTCTCTCATTTTTTTTTAATAATGTTTTTTTTGTTTTTCTTTTCTGCCTCGCCGAGTCGTCTTTGGAATTTCCGCTGGTCGCACGTGGAACATTCACTTTTTTCCTGCGTGTGGGTCCCACAAGGTATAGCTTACAAGAGGTACAAGTTATGGTGTTACGCACCAGGTTTAGGTTGAATAGTCTAATATCACTTTCTCTGGACCCACTAGCAGAGGGATGACGTGTTAAGGAAAAACATACCTTCTGAGAATGAGAACCAATAAAAAGGAAGGAATGCCGGCGGGATTCCACGTTGCAAGATCTTCGCCAATTGTCCAAATCCGGGGACAAAAATGTGGCCCAATGTTGACTATTTAACACTTAATTGGGCCAACTTGGGCCTATATTAAATTTTTTTGGGGCCCTGTAACGAGATTGAAGTATTTATATTTATCTGAGAATTGCTACTGATCATCCTCTAGTTTCCCATCCAAACCATCCACAGGCTCTAAACAGGCCAGATTGGACCCAGCGACTGACCCAATCTATTTATATCCCTCTATACCTCATCTCTCTCGCTCCAAACTCCAAACCTAGCCGTCCCATCTCTCCAAACAGCAGCCAGAAAAAGAGGCGAAAAATGGACTCCAAGGCGGCGATGGCAGGGCGTTCTTAGGCGGCGGAGATTAGATTAACAGGCAGACAACAGCTTAAGAGCTTACCTCGCTGCCCCTCGCCACGACAAGTTTTGTACACTCTCAAGCCACACTTTCGATCTCTCCTTTTTTTCTGTTCTCTCGACCTAAACACCAGCACAACCATGACGACGCAAACGCAAGAGGAGCTCCTCGCCGCTCAGCTCGAGCAACAAATATCGAGGTTCCTCTCTCTTTCTCTCCTTCCTTTCGATCCGATCCTTACATTCAGTTCAACTATTTGTAGAGGAAGTTACCTCAAAATTGTTTGGATTATTCATTAGTGAGAATACTTGAGAGCTTGATAGAAATAGTTGAGATATAAGTTGATTAGCTCAAGTCTTCTTCTGATTGTGATAAATTGTGGATATCTTATTTGGTCCCTGAGTAAGAAACGTTAAATGCGGAGTGTTATGCATTTTTGCTTCCCTTGTCTCATTCGTGTTTTGTAGTTTTAATTAGCATCATTCATGATTTACCGTAATCCAGCTTCTTTGTTTTAGTAATTTCAGTATAAAATTGTCGGTTCCTATTAAAAAAATATCATCTACACTAAAATATGTTGTAATGATTTACTCTTTTGTTTTTAATTTATTTTACAAAATTGCATGCAGAATGAGGAGGTGCCAATTGTTGAAGATGACGACAAGGATGATGACGATGAAGGCAAAACATTCAATTAACATTTGTTATTTACCTGTTCTATTAGTTTTCTTAATGGATCATCTTGTATCATTTTGTGTTCACTTTGTATATTGAATATTGTTTGTATATTGAATATTGAATGTGTTCATTTTGTTTATTGTAAATGTTAAGTATATTGTTATATGTATTCATTTTGTATATTATAAATGTTAACTACGAAATCAAATTTTCTGCTGCAACTAACTGAACACATAAACCTTTTAGTTCAATCTTTAACGTATTTAACTGAACACAAAATTACGAAATTTCTATTTTCAGATGCAACTAACTGAACAAATAAAACTTTTAGTTCAACCTTTACCGTATTAAACTGAACACAAAAGTACGAAAATTCCATTTTCAGATGCAACTAACTGAACAAATAAACCTTTTAGTTCAACCTTTACCGTATTAAACTAAACACAAAAATACGAAAATTCCATTTTCAGATGCATCTAACTGAACACTTACAACTTTTAATTCAACCCTTAAACCAGTACATTTGATGACGTCACGCGAAAAAATGGAGGTGAGGCCCATTTTTGGCCTGTGGATGGGATGGATGGAAAAATTGTGGATGGTGTATATCACCCCTGTATTTATCTCGGGGCGACGGGGCTGATAACTGATAAGACCAATTCTCGTAATCATCAAATGTTAAAAATAGTTAGTGTGTTCATTATCTCCTATCAAAAATAGAAACAGTAAATCATCCCCTTCTTTTTGCGCGAACCACATTATTTCCTCTTCTTGGCTGCAGTTCACAATGGGTGTCAATATCACCCATTTTTTTTTCTTTAAAAAAAATATAATTAGAGATGATAGTAAAACAAATACTCTTATGATATACAACTATGTAATTTTATAAAATACTCCTTATAAAAATATAAATATTCTCTTAGTAAAAATAAATATTTTTTTTTATATATGTAACTACGTAATCTTACAAGATGTTCAATTGTGAAATATAAATACTCTTTCATTACAAATAAATACTTCCTTATAAGATTTTGAGACATATTAAATACTCTCATATGTTAATTAGCTACTCCAATTATAAGTTACTCTCCAATAAACTAACTACATTAACTCATTAAATACTTCCTTATCATTATTTATATACTTCTATACTACAAAGATAAATGAAAAATATTTTGACAATCCCTTAATGGATGTTATATATATTACGACCTGCAGGACGGGTCGCGGGACGTGACGAAGAATGGTATCTTCTGCATTCATCCGACGATCTGTCCACCTACGTCGCAACAAAAAAACAAACAGAGTTAGTGACAAAATTCAGTAATCGATTATTTAACGACGTACTTCTCTATAATTAACTAGAGGGGCATATCGAGCTTCGCTCGATGTAGATATCTCTAATAAGAATATATTTATTATGTTTCTATAGTTTAATTATGTTCATTTTTTGATATATGGTTAAGATATATTTATTTTTAAAAATATAGTTTAGTTATTGTAGGTAATTTGATTTGATTAAATTTAAAGAGTTTGATCAATTTTAAAAAAAAAATATATGTGTGTAAATATAGTTATAGTTATCTGAAATAATGTGATTAATATGACTTATATTATGTTGATATTATTCACGAAATGTAATATGTTTATAAATGCCTTAAATAAAAAACTATATATCGTAAAAGATCTGATGTTTTTCTATTTTCAATTGAATGAATTTAATTTATATTTTGTAAACCAAAATTAAGAATGGTGATGAAGAGAAATTAAGGTGGAGATGAACTCTAAGTGACACAAAAGAGATAGAGACATGATGAAAATGAAAATAGGAAGGGGTCACAAAAATCAGAAACGAAACAATGTGTTGCCAGATTATTATCTGATGTTGAACCGAGTCAGTTTTATGAGCAATAACATCCGACACACAATTAGTTTCAAAGTATCAATAACAGAAATCAGAAAAATACTATTGCACAACTATTTACAATGCTTGGAGTGTCGAATCATATTTAACTAAAGGATCCTGACACCCACACATCTTTATTTATAATATTGATTAATATTGCAAATTTCAATAATATCACATTAACTCACATAATAAAACAAACAATATATTTTATAGAGAAAATCAGATCTACGCTTGCTAGAATACAAATACAGTCAATCATAACGGTTATCCAATAATAATCAGATTTTAAAGCTTAAACAAAAACCAATTCAAAAATTTATAAAACTATCCATAAACAAGTATGTTTTCCAATACAATCAATTAATTTGAACCATGAATCACCTTCAATGAGGGTTGCTAACGATTTACTATCATACCGCGAATCACCTTCTATGAAGATTGCCAACGGTTGATAGCACAATTCAGACAGTCATGCACAACCGTAGTCGGTACCCTTCATGACCTTTATGAGAATATTTCAGGTCATGCGCAACCGTAGTCGGTACCCTTCATGACCTTTATCAGAATATTTGAAATCATGCGCAACTGTAGTCGGTGCCCTTCATGACTTGAAGGTCTCAAGCTACAAACAATTTGGTCAACAGTTTACTAAAACATTTTAAACTTATCAAATAATACATCAGTCCATGTCAATATATTAGAATGTTCATTTCATGTCATGCCATAAGATTAAACAAAATTTTAATTACACTCATGCAAAACACATTATCAGAAATTCATAAAAATTCAATTGTGATAATTTTTTTGGGGGGGGGGGGGGGGGTGAATTTTTTTTTTTTTTGCTCCTTTGGCAGCCTCTACCAATGATTCTAAAAATAAATAAATAAAAGCATAATATCTTTCATTTAAACTCGGAAGAATATAATAAAAAAAGGTTTAAGCCAGAATGTTCTGCCTTGGTTCCTTTCTTTAAAGAGAAATTAGTTTTATGCCACTCCAAAACAGTCTAATTCTAAATATGCCATCACAAAACAACTAATTAGATATATATACCATCATAAAACAATACAAATTGGTTTTATGCCATTATTTTCAAATAAAACATATTAAAAATTATTTTCTAATGTCAGATTTTTTGATAATTCCTGAACTACCCTCGCTAAAAATGTTCGCAACCTTCTTCCGATTAAAAAAAAACACTCGCGGCGGCGATGGGGTGAGGCGGCCAGAAGAACTTCGCAACTGAAGTGGGTTTTCTTTTCATTTTCTTTTGTCGTTTCTCCCTTCGCCTCATATCTAAAAGACAGATGGTGGTATTTTATATATATCAAGGCCCCAAGATCAGCCACGAATATAATCAACCAATGCTAATTGATGGTATTTTATATATATGAAGGCTCCCAAGATCAGCAAGGAATAAAATCAACCAATGCTAATTGAGGTATACAATTATTGCTGTAAATTCTTTAATCAAACTCGCTAGAATACTTGTCTTTTGGGTACGTCTTTCTTTTGGATGCCTATAGAATCTGTTATTTAGTACAGGCCATGTACCTCTTTGTATTGTTGGTGACTTGCTGGTACAAGTTTCCTAGTTGGTTAAGATATTTGTCAATTAAATTTTTATTATTTTGTGGTGGCATATTTAAAAGGGCAACATGGTCATTTCAGTTGGCCGATGGCATAAAACTAATTATTCTTGTTTTGTGATGGCATAAAACTAATTAGTTGTTTTGCGATGGCATATCTCGAATTTCAGACTTTTAGAGTGGCATAAACCAAATTGCCCCTTCTTTAAAAATAGAGTTGGATTGTGTTAAGTAAATTTGATATAGCTAAACAGCACATGTGATGCAATCTCTCTTTTCTCTTGCTAATTAGGTAAGCTACGTTTTGTTCATATTTTTCAAATAATTTTAACGCACATTAATGTTTATATATTCAAACTACATAATTAAAATTATAGATATGTTTTGTTTTTACTTTTTTTTTTTATGTAAATAGGACGTGTATCAAATTTGATTTAATAAAAAGTTCTATTTAAATTTGATCATTAATATTTTTAAATGTTTGATGGAAGACTACATGTCTTTATATGATTCGCATTTATACACATTTTATTTAAATAATTTTAAAATTATATCTATAATTAAAATTTTTTTTGATTAAGTTTAATGGTATCAAGCCAATGTACTTTACAACTTATATGCTATAATTATCTAACTTTCCATGCATTTGTACAGATGAAAAACATGTGAATATGTTTTCTTAAACTAAATTTGTTATTGTGAAATTTATTTCAGGAAATTTCATGCGGATTGGATTGACAATTGATGTTGCTCCCCCCGATTAGCATTTATTCATGCAAAGTTCATGCACATATGTATACTATCACCACTCGCATGCTTTGCGTACTCCGGCAGCCTCTGCGAGAGCTCTCTCTATTTCAATTACAAAAAAAATTTATTGCTTTAAATCGTTAGTTCAATTAGAATGCTGGAGAAAACCAATATGTAATTAATTATCCATCAAAGCCTAAATAAAGGCCGTAAGTTTGAAAAAATGAGATTCCTTCTTGTAAAGGTTGTGATTTATTATCAATATTCAATATGTTTTCAAGTATATACAAATAATAAAAAGTATTTAAATTTGATTAATTATTTAATTTTTAATGTTTATGATATATCTCATCAGTATACATATTTTAGCAACACTTTGTATCCAAATACTATCCAAACAAATGAATTTACTATGTTTTGTGCCATGTTTTCCAGAATTTTGTATTGCCGATGCATCAATTTTTTTTCTAGGATTTTGGTAAAGATTGACTTGGAAACTACTTGATTTAGAGATTTCAACGCTCAATCCAGGATCAATATAGCCCGTTCGGATCTAATGTAGGTCATACAACTCATTTTTGCTCGAGATATTTTTTGTTCGAACCGAATTGGTATAATTCAAACCGATTTCTCTTTAGTTTGGACAAAATAAACTCTAGTTTGGTTCGAACTAAAATTGCAAGTAAAAAATGTGGCAAGATTCAAAGAAGGAAAGTGAAATTTTAGAAGAATTTTGTCTCTTTCCTAGTTGACATGGACTTCCTATAAAAGCTCTCATTACCTTGGACAAAGGGACAATACTTCATAAAGTTATGTAGTAGTTTGATGGATGATATTGATATTTGCATGACTTATGATCTTACTTTATGTATAGTTAACTTGTTGAGCATTATATTAATTCTTATTTGAATTGATTATTTGAAATAGTCAACTACTAGATGAATGTCACATCTAGAAGTTAGGTTGTAAGACTAGGTTAAATAAATTGAATTAGACAAGTATTTTATGATAAGTTTGTGATTTGAAAAAGGAAATTTATGAGCAACTAGATGCATAGTTGCGACTCCGCCGCAACCATGATCTTAATATTGAAAAGTTTCATCGATGTAATTTGTTTGCAGTGGTTGTGTTTGTATTTTTGTAGTGTTTAATGGATTTAGTTTAGAAACTGCTCTAGAATATATCCATAATGAAAAGAAAAGGTACGGAATGGAAAAGAAATGGAGAATAAAATTTTAACCCCCAACTTTTAGGGTGACAATAATGACAGCAATCACATATAGAGTTCCCCTCCTCTTCTATCCATTAGCCTTGGTTTTCATTATGGAGCAGGTTACTCCTCTGGGAAAGTGTGGACATCCATTTCATCACCTCCTCTCAGTCACTTTTGAGAGCAGACCATTAGGTTAATACATATACGAAATACTTCTAATATCGTCAAGCAAAATGAAATTAAATGAAAAACCTCTATTTCACTTAATAAACGATATTACCACCACAAAAAAGAATAACATTATAAACCTTAAAAAAGAAAAAGAAAATTGAAAGAAAAAATTACTAACAACACCCAATAAATGCATTTATACTCATTATTTTGGATTTGAAATACCACATTACTTTTTATAACTTTTTGTGAGAAAGAATTGGAAGACCTTATATAAATTAAAGACCGGCAAAGAAAAATGAGAGAAAGAAATAGAGAAAAAATGGAGGATAAAAGGGAAATAAATTGAGTTGTTCACATTGGTCGGTTAAAGCATAGAATTAAAGTTAGTAACAGAAAGAGAGAGAAAAAACTGAAATTGATTTTTTTTTATTAAGCACGCAATCAGTTGCTCAATGTAACTAATTTAT
Source organism: Rhynchospora tenuis (assembly GCA_027725995.1). Lineage (NCBI taxonomy): Eukaryota > Viridiplantae > Streptophyta > Magnoliopsida > Poales > Cyperaceae > Rhynchospora > Rhynchospora tenuis. Next base: position 171,164,836 of record CM050888.1, read on the forward strand.
CATATACTCAATTTATCTGAATCGATCAAATATGATTTTAAAGAATTTTTTTTTCAGTGTTATTTAGCTAGATATTGGTTGAGTTCTTATTTAACATGCTTGATGTATATTAGTTATCAATTATTATAAAAAAAATCTAAAATACAATAATCTGCCTTAATATATGAATTTGGTACCCTTTATATTATTAAATAGTTCTAAGATAATATTTAAATCTAAATTTATTTTTAAAAATGAATTCTAGCTATAAAACCATCGTCTAAGTATACTTAAATTTTTATTTAGAATAGTTTATTTTTCCATCATTATATTGACGATTATTCATGTTTAAATACAAAATGTAATTGCGTGAGTAATGTTATTCGTTAGATTATTTATATAAGAACTTTTCTTAGTTGTCTCAATGGTTATAATTTTTATTTTTATATTTATAATAGTTATATAAAAATAAATTGTGCAGTTGTAGACATCAACATATGGATACCTTTTTAGGAAGTAGCAGTTTTTGTTTTACAGGATGAACTCTCTTTGTTTGCTTTGGAAATTGGTCTTGGTTAACTTCATGTTTTGTACTTTGATCTGCAAAATAACCTTTAAAAAAAATGCAATGAATTTGGTTCGTCAAATTCAATTTCGATTGAAGACAATTTTGCTATACTTTAAATTAAGCTCACAAATTATTATGAGAAATTAAATTCATACTAATTACAATTGTATTGAAATTGTACTATATAAAAGAAAGAATGCATGTATGATACAAAATTATAAAAATATTTTGATACAATGGTGTCAAAATTTTTGGATCAGATTGTTAATATTTTTTTTAAATGGATTGAGTCATCAATGTTCTATTATTGGCAGTGATGATTTTTTTTTTTTTTTTTTTTTTTTTACTCTAACCTATCAAGATCTAATCACTTCAATTTTTTTTCTGATTAATCGGAAAAGAGTAGGACGCTCTCTACTGGTTTGTAAAAATAATAATGATAATAAAATAATCAATATCTAATCAAGTTTATTTATTATTTTTTTTATTTTAATTGGTTTTCAAAGATGGCTAGAGAAAAAATATACTAAGAAAATATAATTTAGAGCTGGATAAATTTCATAAACGTGTATAATAATGAATAACTAATATATCAAGGTAATTTATGAAGATAAATACAAAACATATTGTATTGATTTAAGATTTAAGTTATGTAAATAATTAAGAAATAATCAAAGAGAAATTTTACATATGAACCTTTCATACCTGATGATCGGCGTATAAAGAGAAAGAGAGAAACATATTAAAAATAATAATAATAATAATAATAGATAAATCAAAACCTTTCACGCATCATTTTTTTCTCCAAATATTGAGTGGTTTTCTTTTTCAAATGGAAGCTTCGAACCTTGACTTTAGATTTTAGACTGATCAGATTTATCGGGCTTATATAGAGTTATAAGTCGGTTAAAGGAAAGTATAAATAAATATTTTATTGTTTTATTACTATTGTCGGTTTAATATGAACAATTAGATTAAGGAAGCAAAATCATTTTTGGATTAGTAGCACTATTTTTGGACGGCCAATAATTTGGAGCACAACTCTGTTTGAAATTAACATATATATATAGTAATGGAATAAAAATATGTGTCATAGCACGTATAAATGTTGATGGGAGAAATAACAAAATGACATCCAATTTATTAATCCAAGTCTACATATATGATGATTATAATTAATTTATTTCATTATTTAATGCTAAATCAAATAAAAAGTATCAAAGAACAATATAATAGTGTACAAATTGAAGAGTCGGCAAAGTATTAAATGCATCTATAATTCAATTCATTTAAATTTATGTGTACTTGTGTAGACATAGAGCTAAATTATTTATTAGGGATCGTTTGTATATCTAAAACACAAATAAAAACTATATTTATTTTTGTGAACCAAATCTATATAGGCAAATTATTCATTAAAACGGATGCAACATAATTTTTTTCCAGAATTAGTGCATGAGCATTATTGTAAAATAATTATTCATTACTCTCCCTTCGCTCCCCACTCTCCCTCTTTTTTCGTGCATCTCTCTTTATTTCGCTCATCTGTTCTTCCCTCCTCCCTTTTTCCTTCACTCTCTCGCTCCCTTTTCTCCTCACCCTCTCCCCTGATTTGCACACTCTCCCTATCTCCTTACTTTCTTCATCCGCTCATTCATCTTCTTTGCCTCTGTCATCTTGCTTCTCTCTTGCTCCAGATCGATTTGGAAGAGAAAAGACATAGAAAACTTAGGAGAAAAAATTTGAGAAGAAGTACCACATAAATTGACGAGGTGATGCATCATATTGTTATTCCCTGTAAGGAGTAACTTAAAAGTAGAACAATATATTTATTAAACATAAGAGAGTAACTAATAAGTTTTTATGTGTACCTTTATTAGAGAGTAACTAATAACTATAAGGAAGTAAATAATCTAAGATATATATTAAAAGTCGTGGCCGCTATGGAAAGCGGTCAAAAATAAATTTTTTTATAATTTTTTTAAAAATAAATTAAAAATAGTCGTATCAATCGTTAATATTAGCAAGCTTTTTTTGGGCAATAAATTTATGTCAAGTTTATATAGCCATTTTCTATGGAAGAAATTACTAATTTTGAACTTACAAATTTTTGTTTATAAATTTTGACAAGTTTTTTACGATAGATTTTTTATATTTTACATTAAAATTTTTTATATTTTACATAGCGTAATGAAGCTGCTATTGCTATATCTATTGAGTATAAGTAGTAACTAATAACTACAAGGGAGTACCCAATAAGTTAAATACGAAGTTTATCTAAGAGAGTAACTAATAATTATAAGGGAGTAAATAATAACTTAGGAAGTAACTAATAAGTTTTGATATGTACCTAATAAAGGAAGTAAATCTATATTATTAATTAAAAGCTGTGGCCCGTTATTGGCTTTTAATTATAAATAATTTTTTCCTTTTTTAGTTAACTATAAATAAATTAAAACTAGTCATACTAATCATTAAAAGTAAATATATTTGAAAATCTAAGGTAGTTCATGTCTAATCTATAAAAAAAAATTATTCCCTCCTATTACATGCGATCCGAGTCCTTCAATTTTTGCGGATCATTTGATCTGAATTTATGTCAGAAGTTATTTTTGGCAAGTTTTTTTTTTCTTGCTTAGAAAATTTATGCTAAGTTTATATGGCGACTTTCTATTGTGAACTTATAATTTTTTGTCCATAAATTTTGAAAAGTTTTTACGATAAATTTTTATATTTTACATTAGAAATTTTAGTATTTGACGAAATAGATTGGATTATTCTTCAATCTAAAAAACATAACGCAACGAAGCTGTGGTTGTCATTTCTAGTAATAAGTATAAGAAGTAACTAATAAATATAAGGAGATACCTAATAATTCTAAATACCTAGTTCATTTAAGGGAGTATTTATTTGTCTCAAGGAATTTTTTTTGGTCATAAATAAGTATCTGATTAGTTTATGTAGTTATATGCCATAAAGGAGTGCTTATTTTTCACTAAGGAGCATCTATATTTATTAAATATATGCATTAATGCTGACAAATAAAAAAAAATGTATAACAGAGCATACGAGAAGAAAGGAAAAATGAGAGTAGAGAGAAGAATTAGATAGATACGAGGGTGAGAAAGAAACTAAACAGACGAGCTGGGGAGAGGGGAATGAGGCACAAAGGAGGACAAAAGGGGAGAGAAGCGCCAGAGGAGGGGGAGAGAGGCGTGGGGGAGGGGCGACGTGAGGGGAAGAAGGGATGAAGCGGGGTGATGGGTACGAGGAGGGGACATAGGGGTGCTGGAGGGGAGATGAGGAAGGAAAGCCAGAGGGGAGGGGAAATCTACCTTTCTAATTTCGACAGTGATTTATGAGCAAATTTTTTTTCATTTTTAGCAATCTAGCTAATTGCCTGATTGCTTGATCGCAGTTATTAGGCCCATACTTATTTAGTTATTTTAGGATGCAGAAAGTTAAAGATGGAAGATGGCATTGTTACAAAGGATGGTTATTCTAGAATGCACTTGATGTTTTGTAGTGATATTATTGTATTATTAGGATTGCCAAATTTTGTGTTTAGTTGAAAGGAATTACGTAAAGACTTCTCATTTACTTGAGCGAAACTCTGATTATAGTTTCCCAGCCAACCAGCTAGGCACTTCAGTATTATTCACTCTAGGATGTGTTTTTCCCCTTCACAGGTTGTTGTATTCCAATGTAAATACTTATTCTGATAAATCTATTCATTTAGTAGTGTGTTATTTTCTTTATGTAAGATGATCTTTGTTATTTGTAATTCTCCCCGATGTAAATACTTATTCTGATAAATCTATTCAAACTTTCCAATATCATGATGTCTTGAAAGCTTATTCTATAATTCTATAATGAAATGAACATCTTCTGATAAATTATTCTTGTTATTCTGACCTCCAAGATTAGGAGCGTATTTTGTAAGTGCCAGATTAATATTACATAAATATTATATAGCCGTGCTGCAATTATAACCACAGACTAGCAGAGTAATAAACTAATAAACAGTTCAGATGGATCACTCATTGCCGCCAATTAAAAGGATCAGATATTTGATGTCCTGATAGAGCTATCTATTAAACCGTTTTAAGTATCTTCACCAACGTTCCAGGCCTTGATGTTTCAGATTCATCTCATGATATTATTTTCTTACTTTTAATTTTAGTTTTATTATAAGCTTTCTCAAAAAAAAAATAAAAAATAGTTTTATTATTTTGCCTGTCTGAGATGTTTGCCTTCACACTATTTAAAAGAGAGATAACAGATAACATCTCATGATATTATTATTATTACTTTTAATTTTAGTTTTATTATATTGCCTGTCTGAGATATGTGCCTTCACTCTTTAAGAGAGATAACATCTCAAGGTAAAGAGTTCTTTCCTTATTGGTTGTTCCTTTAACGGAGAGACATCTCAATTATGTTTCCGAAGCTTAACTTTATTCAAAAGTAAACCAGCAGAAGAAGTGAAGAAATTTAACCACAATAAGCTCCAAATTAAGCTAAAAGAAAGAAATTGCACTATTTTATATGCTCATACAATTAAACATAATTGACAGTTATTGACAGTTTGACGCCACTAGCAATTCATTATTCCATGGATAAAAGAGAATAAAATAAGCTAATCGCACGCAAACACAAAAAGAAAGCTAATAGCAGTCCTGATTCCAAGCAACTTGTGTTGCATTTCTTCTGCAACTTCAGTTGCACAAGAACTCACTGCCGACTTGATGAGACTTGTATAAATCAGCAGTACCTTCACTCCAACAAAATGAGAGCCGGTTCAGATTTGGCAGCACAGCCATACTTGTATGTACTATATTTCCTGTGAACCCCTGTCAATTTTCCAGTACCAGCCTTCTGGTGAAGATCCACCATCAGTCTTGAGCATTCTCTGAAAGATATTGGAAAACATAGAGAAAATTGTAAGTTAGACAGCAGAACTAACTGGTTTGGGGGAGGATTATGTTCTGATCTCTGTGGTGCTGAATGGATCTGGCAATCTGGAAATGATACTGGTTTAAGCGAAAACCAGTTTTGGCAGGTCTAAGCAGTCAAGTATTTTCTTTTGCAATGAAATTGGTAACTTCCTTTCGAAAAGTATTGAAAGCTGGCAACAAATTAGGTCACTTTATGACAAACAAGATAGTAGACCTGAACTGCAACACTTTAAAACATAGTTTCAAAAATAATGAAGGTTGATTGAAGGTTGATTGAATTCTAGTTGGATTTGCTTTTACATTGTCAATTTTGGGTTTGGATTTGAGGTGGGCCTCAAGTTCTGGTGAAAATTTGCCAGACCTACTGGTATTTAACACAATTGAAAGTATGTATCAGAATGCTGCTATGTACTTACATAAGCTGGTCTTCAGAATAGGTAGAATGGAACTGGCATGTCTTCGTCCAGAACTTGCATCCTTTGAGAGAGCACTGAGCTGTGTATGTTGCTGCTGCAGCTAGGAGAGATGGTCTGTACCTCAACATATTGTAATCCACCAAGCACAGCTCCATAAGGAAAAATGTAAGCAGCTCCATCTACAATCACAAATAAAATAAATATATTGTCGGATAATTTAGAAAAGATCATATTTATTTATTAACAGAAAGTAGAGTAAAATACCTGTCGATCAGACTGAGCAGCCTGGAGAAACCGTTTCATGAAGACATAAGGAGTCGGTACTGACATGTTGAATTGGAGAGTTTTTACCATCAGCCATTCCTGATCAAAGTATTGAAAAATGTGAAATGAATTTTCCATAAAAACTCTTTGGGGAAAAAAATATCCTTGTGTTCTGGTATAATGCCTACTTACCATGTCGAGAATTTCCTGGCGTGTGTAGGCATGGTCAGAGATGAGCACCAGATCCTCAACCACTGGAACAGTGACTTCCTCATATTTGCATGCAAGTAGCATAGCGGTGACTCCAACAAGCTGCAACTTCTTTCGTGGAACACTTTCCCTTTCTAGGAACCGATCAATAATGTTCACGGTTAGATACAGGGTCTCATCCATCAGCTCAAACTTGTAATGCACCTAAAATTGGAAACAGAAAAACAATGCACGTGTAAATAAATTACTGGTTGAGGAACTTGATAAAACAACTAATGATAATTTGTTCTATTTATCAATAACTCCAACATTTCCTAAAATTAGGAACTAGCATCCAGAATAGTTGGGACTTTGGATCTGATACCCTACTGTGATAGATTACAGTGATATAAATGGTATTTCAATTAAATCCTGACAATAACCTGAAAATCTAACAATCACCCTTTTTCCCCTAGTTCCAAACTGAACCAGAATAAATCAAAGTAATTATTTGTCTAGTTTCAAGTTCACATAAACTATCATCAAAAGATTTGGACGTGTTATTATGTTGGAAAGTCAGAGTAATTCATTTATGTTAAATTTTCAGTCATATCTTTTATCATTTTAACTTTTGTGTGAAACACACTGCCACTTTCTTATATGTCAAAATGAGGAAAAATGGGTGGTGTTTGCATCCCAATACATAGGGCTAGTATCAGCAAGAACAAAAATAACCTCTATAAGCCAATCAATAAGAATAGCTCGCATCCTTTCATTGATGTCAGGTTGCATAGCCATGTACTCAGGGTCCACACAGCTTGTTTCCTGCTAAGTAACTATGAATTAGTAAATGAATAAAATACAAACTTTATTCTACTTGTCCATATAATCGAGGCTTATTCTGATAGACACGTACTTTCCTCAAACCTGGCTTGCTAAATTTAGTGTCCAAAGTTTTACACCTCAATTACATACTTTATTCTGCATGTCCAAGTACGCGAGCCTACTCCGAAAGAAATACTTTCCTCAAACCGCAGGAAATTGTTGAGGGGGATGAGCCAACTACTTTCCTTGACTAGCTTATTTGCAAAATTTATGGTCCAGTTAGCCAACTAGCCTTACGCCTAAAGTACCATTAATTTGAAAGACCAATTTGGAACTTAATTCAACTTCTCATCTAGGCGTTTACAGAGTTGTAGACATAGGGTTGCTACACAGTAGTGGTACTTTTAGAGTTCTTAGCCTCCAATTCAATGTAATTAATTTCCTGTATTAATTGTCTATACTTTTTCTTTCCTTTTAATAAAATTTTGTTGGTGTGGGTACTTGTCACACCTGACACTTCGACAAAAAAGAAAAAGAAATAATAATAATTTGAACCTCGAATTGTGCAATTTAACATAAACATTTGCAAACAGTATAGGAGAAAAATTACCTCGATGTTTCTGTAAGTCTTATATATTTCTTCAACATAGTCAACTACCTTTAACGGGTCCTTGGCATCTGCGCTATCGATATCCAGCAAGCTATTATCTTCTGAAACATCTTCCATTTCTACCTCTGATTCCCCTGACTTCTCCATTTAATATAAATCCAAAAAAAAATATAACAAATTGACAAGAGTTATTTCTTTTCTTTAAAAGGAACTGCATTTTAACACGATCTTCCTTAACATTTGTATGTGGATGTATCAAAATGTTCAGATCTTTGCAAGGGTATATGGAACAAGAAAAAGTATGTATTGGACAAACCATATCTTCCAATTCTTCAACCATCGGAATTGGTGAGTCGCTAATCGATTTATGATCAGCCTCATGGGAAGTGGCCACAGAGCTCACAGATGTGGGAGGATTTACAACTGGCGGGCCTTGTTCTTTTTGGGCTAGTGAAGCAGCAAACCTCCTGAAGTAAAATCAAATTGATTTTAAAGACGCAAATATTATTGGGTATCAAATTTCTTGATAGCATGATTATTTGACAATCTTGACAGCATCTGCCAAATCAATTCAAGAAAAATTCTTAAAACCAAAAAATAACTCTATAGATGCCTTGTAGCGTATACTGATTTCCTGCCTATCAGAATTTATATGCCTATACATGAACAACGTATTTCAAGCCTAGAAAATTGGATTTCCTATGTAGATTCTATCTTTAGTGATTGTCAAGATTGTCAAATAATTGTAATTAGATCCTTACAATATAACAAATATAATTATGTGTGTGATATCTTTACCGTGTCATGGGTCGATGGCTTGCAACATTCTTTCTGTTACATACAGAAAATAATAAAGACATAATTAGAAAATTCAAACATGTTACAATAGTAATCATAAATTAATAATAAAATGAGAAAGAAAGAGATAAATTTCAGTTTAATTACTCTGTCAATTGCTTCTTGGTGACTGTGCAAGCATATGGAAGTGGCGCACGTACCAAATTTTCAATATCTCTCAACGCTCTGCGGTTTCCCATTTCTGGAAAAGGAACACAAGTAATACGGTAAAAATCAAAGAAAAATGAATTAACCATTTGGATTAGTTCCAATGAATAAAATGAAGGTACCTCTAATACCAGTAGATTGTTTTGAAATAGCACGGATGTTCTCATCAACTCTCTCCATTGCAAGCACCTTCAAGGAGAAGAAAAAAAAAACTCCAGTTAATTTCTAAAATTCAGAACGTATTTCAACCCAAAATTTCACAATTTTTCAGGTCTCCTATTTGAACAAGAAAATCGAATTATGTTGTAAGGAGTTTTTGAAAATTTCAATCTGAACAGGAAACAAGAAATGAACGGAAACTAATTAATTTAAAGAATAATCCTTATCGAAATTAACAAACCCTAAACAGATCGGAAAGGGGGAATAAACAATCGAATTTGTTAAACCCTAAATAAAATCTTAGATCGGAAACTAACTTAAACGAACCAAAATATTGTACGCTCAGATCAACCAAAAAGATTTACGAGCTTTTGTCAAGAACAATTGACATTATTATTCGATACCAGAAAAATCAAAGCCTCTCAAAACCTAAAGATCAATAATCTAAAAAAAACGGAGAAATTATCTGAGAACGAAAACCTCGACACATTAGATAACACGAAGTAGATTAGAAATCGACCTTTTTCTTTTTCTTTATCTCTTCTTGTCGTCAAATTATTGCGCATAGAAGAGAGAGCAAGAAAAATAAAGAGAGAGAGAGAGAGAAGAGATGAGTAGAGAGAAGAAGCAATTAAAGAGGAGAAGTGGGGAGATAAATAAATAAAATGGGGGTGTTTCTCTCTCTTGCGGTGCGTCGCTCACTGTGTTGTAAAAAAGGAAAGACTGTTTCTGGCTTTTAATTATGGTAATTAATCCTATTTGAGTTCGTATTATAATTTTCTGTTTCAATTGAGTCCCTATTTTTTGTTTTCTTTTTTTTTGAATAATCTTATTTTTGGTTCAATTAACGAGTGACGACAACTAATTATAACTTACTAACGGTACAAAAATTTAAAAAAATTGCAGTCATCAATTATAATATTTCAATTGAGCCCTTATTTTTGGTTTTCTTTTTTGAATAATCTTTTTTTTTTGGTTTAATTGACGAGTGACGACAATTAATTATAACTTACTAACGGTACAAAAATTTTAAAAAATTGCAGTCATCAATTATAATATTTCAATTGAGCCCCTATTTTTGGTTTTATTTTTTTGAATAGTCTTATTTTTTGCTCAATTGGTGAAAACTAATTATAACTTACTAACGGTACAAAAATTTTAAAAAATTGCGAGTCATCAATTATAGTATCAATCTCATTATTGTCTAATGTTGGTTGAACTATAGATTAAATTTAAATTGAGCTAAATTTTTTTTAAAAAAAGTATTTACCCATGTGAATAATCGAGAAGCAAAAATCAGAATTTTATAATAATTTAATTTAATTGTCAAGAAATGAAAGAAACCTATTTATGCCCTAAGATGCGATTCCTCTCTCCTCGGAATTAAAATCAACGGCTACTAAAATCTGTCCTTCAAAAAGGGAGAGGCGACCTGAGCCGATCCACGTGCTTTCTAACGGCTACTGCGCGTGTTGCTTTCTATTCGAATTTTGAGATCTCTTCCTCTTTCTATTTTTAATTCTCCGCATCATCCTTTCCGGTCACCCGCTGACACTTACCCGGTCATTCCAACCTCAGTCACTCGACACGTGTCGGTCAATCCTTTGTTTCGCAGAAAATAACGTGCGTAATAGCTAATATGGCCCATTTGTCAGTTTAATTAGTTTTAGTGTCCCGTTAATTATCCCGTGAGCCTATTCCGTTGTGCTCTTATTATCTCTAGTTTCCACATCCTGGGGATCTCCATTTTCGAGAAATCTCTGGTTTCCTGCCTCTTGTTGAAACAGTAGACTCCAGTTCTGTAATCAATGGAGAGAGGACATTGTTCCATCACTGTCACCGTCAATTGTTATGATCACAGAACCAAGATAACGGACCCCCCATTAGTAGACCCACACAATGGCCACTTTGTTTGCACTCGGATTAAGCGAGTGGGCCCTACATTAATTAATGGATTTCTGGTTTAGTTTTGGTTGAATATGGCAGTTGAGCTAGCAAATGGCACAGGCAGGCGGCACTGCTGTAGTACGACCAATCTCTGTCTTCGCCCGAGATTTTGACTAATTGCACAGATCCTAGGGATCCCTCGTCTGATTTGAAAGCTACGAATACAACGTTCACTAGATTTGATGTGACACAATAATATGCTTGCTTTCGCGTATTAATTGGTTTCCGAATTCAGAATACAAATGAATGTTTAGTAAATCAATTAGAACAGCTGTCTTGTGATGAATGTACAACTTACAAAGAATATTTTTCTCATGGTAAGTTAATTAAATTGTAACTAATGAAAATGGCTTCAAAAAAGTACGTCGATTGGTTTGTGAGGACCGACAGTAGTGTCTACAAATTTTTGTTTTTAATCAACATTACTCAAACTAATGTTAATTTCATTGTTCATCTAGTTTAAGTACAATGTTAGCATTTTAACAAATGTAGTTTAATGAAGTGTTTCTTTAGACAAGTGAAATGTCAAATCCAAAATAAATGTATTGTGTTAACCTAATATAAATGCCAACATCAGCAGAGCTAGAAAATATGTTAATGGAAGCCATGGAGGTAACTAAATAACCAGTTTTGCATCTATATCAATATAGAATTACAATTTCAAAAAACATAATTTTTTTTTTATCATGGGGGATCAATAATGAAAATTAATTATATTTGAATGGGGTCAGATGTAAAATTTCTTTAAAAAATGTTTGTATAATCGTACAAATGTAGGGAACAGTATATTTGATGGAAAAACAATATAAGACATTGCACTCAATAACTTGAATTTAATTTTCGCCTTCGAAATGTTTATTTTTTTAAGACATGATATCCTGATTAATTTAACTAACAACCGAACTAACTAAGAACTTAATACGACACAAAATGCTTCCGACCGCATGTCGCTTCTTATTGTCAAGCAAACCATGCATAATTGCATAAATCTTTTGTCAAGCAAGTTATATTCTACCTAATCTAATTACGAGTAATAAGGAAAAAAAATATTAATCTACAAAAAGAATTACACTGTGTACAGGAAGCTCTGTAGGATTCTTACAGATGTCAGATTTTGAACCGCATTCTACGCGATGTCATAGGTTCAAATCCTACGGACTTTCCCTTGCGAGTCTAAAACTTCAACTTGGCATTTATAAAAGATTTTTCAGACTGTTATGAAAGAAGGTATGCTTAAGCAAGAATTTTTTTTAATTAATAAAAGGACTAACGAGGATGAAGTAAAACATATTTGAAACTAAAAAAAATAAGCACTACTTATGCATACTTCTTTTTTGTATTGTCTTATTTAACAAATTATTTATTAGTTTTGTGAACTATGTGCAATTTTTTTTTTTTTTTATTGGCGTAGGTAGGAGAGATACTCACATGCAGACATGCTCCGTGATTCTTTTTTTATTACTATGTTTTATTATAGCCAATTTCTCTTTGGACGTATCTAATTTCTCTCTTTGCCTCTGTGTTTACTTAATTATTCCTGTTTGTCCCTTCAAACGTATCTCCAACTCTCTTGAATTTCCATCGAATTAAGTAGTTAAATATAGCAAGAAACTCATCTCAACACAAAAAAACATCACCATGACATCAAAATCTCTGGATTGACTTCATTTTAGACCTTCTGTTATCTGATCCATCTCACTTTTTTTCTTTTTCTTTTTTTATTTGTCTGAGTGGCACGGATATGGACTATCCGTCGTTTGATATTCACTGCCGGTGGGTCCAAACCATCCCAAAACAAACCAAGTCGTATGTGCTGCTCGTGACACTATAGTTGGTTTCATTGCACCTTGTTGGCACACTATATGCAAGACTTTATGAATTTATGATGACGACTTTATTGTTTATATCAATTTTGTTTCTTTGTTTGATATATACTTGTTACTTTATATATTATAAAAAAAATCACTAAATTTACTAGAAACCATCACTTTAATATTAGATTAAAGAAACCAAAATAGTCCCATATATAAATTATAATTTTTAATGATCTATATACAAAATTTGGTATTGTAGTAGAAATTATTTCTTCAGTTTTGACTTGGAGAAACAATGAAGTTTCAATAGACGAAAATTATTTGAAAATAGTCACTTGACAATTAAAAATTATCATCTTAGTTTTGTTTACTTAAGAAACAAATCACAATATAGAAACTTTTGCACTGAAGATGCTTCAATTTTTTTTTTATAATTTTTTTTAAGGTTCATTTTCTTACCTATTAAATTGTTTTTTTTAATCTCTAGTCAGTAACTGACTGAATCTTAATCAATAAATAATCCTAAATAATAAGCTGGAGAGAGCAAATTAGGCTGAAGTTCGTTTTTTAATACCCACCGAATACCAAGAACTAATAGAACGTCTGTTAGTCCAGAAACAGAACAGAGGCCAATTAATCAAGTGATGAAACTGGTGACTGTATCATGTGAGAATGCCCCCTCGTTCAAATAAACACGAGAGAAATGAAGGTATCTGCCTACCAGCAACATTTACGAATTTCATTGAACCGCAATTCATGAAGCTCTTTCCGGCTGAGATAATTATGTAATAAGACAATAGCCGGTATGAGCTGTCTAATTAAAAATGAAAGGCCTTAATCCACCTAAAAGGATCGAGTGAATTCGACACTAAGGGAGACGAGCAATATCCAAAACAAAGCGCAGTTCAAACCCGGAGCAGATGCAAGCACACACTGGCACTGCAGTGAGACACCGAAGCAAATTTTGCAAGAATGATGCATGAACTACTTACAAGAATACAATACATTCTTCTCACCTTTCTCCTAACAAACTGTCGAGAGACATCGTGACCCGTTCAAAAAAATAATAAAAAAGGAAAAAAGGGAAAAAAGAAACACTGCCAATGGAATCAAAATTTGCCTATTTACACTGCCAAAGGACTACCAAAGAATGAAAAGAAAATCTAAATGAGAAAACTAAAAAAAGTTGTCCCAATTCCCATATGCTCATTCCTTTAATACTTTCAATTATGTTGATTTCCATTTCCAAGCTGATCTTGCAGCGGAGCTGGAATGTGTTGCCTCCTTGGAGGGGGACCAATTATGCTCAGTAATACCTGACATGAAGCATATAAAATAATTATGATATATAATTCCAAAGGAAAATTTTATTTGAACGAAACTAACAAGCATCTAGCTCACCGGGAGGAATATAAGCCCATGTAAGAAGCCAATGATAACCAAAGCAAGATACATTTTGAAATAGTAGACCTGAAAATTTTCAGAATTAACTTAGGCTGACTCTTAACTTAGAGAAGCAATTTAGAGAAGATTAAAAAATAATAATAGTATCAGTTTACCACAAAAACTTTTGATTTTGCAAAGTGTAGAACGACGACTCCAACCAGCTTTGTCAAAGTGATTCCACTATAATAAAGAGAGCAAGTTTGTCAGAAGAAAAACATAAAACAGTTGTACAAATTGAACTTGTGCATATGTTACAAGTACAAACCAACCTAAAAACTGAGGCTCCCATAGTAGACAAAGCCGTCTTCATTCTTTGGTTGTTGTCTCCTATGCTTACCTGTAAAACAGCATGAACTGTGCTCTCTATTATAAAAAAGGTTTGAAAAGCACATTCATATAGCTAGTAGAAATCGGAACTGACCGTGAAGGCATGTGTAATATGAACGCAAAATTCAATGGCAATTCCAATTGACATGACAAGGTTCACCACAGAAAGAGCATTTAGCTGAATACCAAGTAGAGTCATCACTCCCTGCCATTGATTCTTATTAGACATAACAATGAAGAATTCCTTCAAAAAATAAGAAGGGAAAGAGATTACAATACCATTAAATCGATAACAATCATCAATGCAACTCCCGAAATGATTGATGCTGTCCAGACGCTGATGCATAAGCAAATTAAGTTCTGTTAGAAGTTAGGATCAAATCATCCTATCTAAAACTGAATTTAATATATGTTCTTTTAAAATAATATAAGAATGAAAACCTGGTGGTAAGAGCAGCACAAACTACAAATACTGCAACTGTTAAAAACAAGCATACAGTGTAATTAGAATAAAATGAGTGTGTGGTGAGACTACAAGAGAAATCAATGAAGCTAATAAATTTCAGCTTGTCTTATTCCAGGACAGTGAAACAGATACCTAGAGCAATAAGAAGAGTGGTGAATGCTGTTTTCCATATGTCTAGATATTGCTCAAAAAATATGTAGAACACCGAGTATGGAAATATCTCCATCTGGATTGAATTAGCACAATTAGTAAAACAAAGATAAATTTCATTTTAAAAAAAGAAAAAATGGATTTAAAATTCAATAACCTGCAACGATTTTGACAGTCTTTTACTGAAATCTCTTGCAGCTCGCATGGAGTCGACATAGTCACTCTGAAATTTCAGATAAAATAATGAAGGTGCATAAGGTTAAAGTTTACTACAAAGATTAGCATTCTTTGTTTGCTTTTTTCCCCCATTGGGCCTCTTTTATAACCTGTTTGTTAAGAGGAGTGTGGTAGGTACGAAATGCTGAAGCTTGAATTACCCCACTCTCAAAACCTGGCAAATTTAGATAATAGGTATTCAAAACTAGACATCTCTGTCATGATTAAGCTTAATTACACCCAAACAATAGGAGATAATAAATAATTTCATACCACTAAGGTTTAAATTGGTGGTGTAAGCTCCTTTGCCCCCCTTGGCACAGTCAGAAGAAGGCAATGCATTGAGAAACCATGGGAGCTTCTCTCTAAATTGAGATGTAGACGGCCGACCATCTTTTAAATCTGAGTGCAAGAAGCACTGATATCATAACACAATAACATCAGTATCCAAAATAAGTGAATTAAGTACAAAGTGAACTGTGATTTTAAATTAGTTGAAATTGCATTACAGTAGTACAGTTGTTGCAAACGCCTGTTGTTGTGGTACATGTGCCGCCATCCATCTCACAACAAGGCGCCTACAAGCAAAGAAGTTCACATTCCTAATTCAGATTGACAAAACAATAAAGGAAAGAAAGTGTATGTTTTTATGCATATTTAACTTATAAATTTATTCTGTGTTAGCAGTTAATATCAACCACTTATTTATTGATAATGTAATATCCTCTTGACTGGGGAGTGGGGACAATTTCGCCAGTTTTTTCCCCATAAGTTGGTATTAAACAAAAGGTAATCTGGATTTTGAGTTTGCATTCCCAAGTATGTACATTGTTTGAAAAGTCAATTAGGTTAAGCTATATGAAAATCAAGGGAAACTTGACCCCTTGTGCTAAAATGTCTCAGTTTAACAGTTTGGTCCTTATTTACAAATTGGCAGCAAAATCAGGTATAAGTAATAAATATGAAAACACTATTGATGCTATTTGCAAAGAAGATAAAATGCAGTATTAATTTGAAAAGGGAAGTGACACTGCAGGACCTAGTATACAAATATGCAATGATATTGCATGTTATCAGTAAATTCAGTGAGGGTGAAAATTACCCAAACCTGTTCTAGATTACAGATATACCAAAGTAATATTAGGTGTTATTGGCAAATTTAACAAACACTAACAAATACATTTTTTATAAAGTATCTGAAATGGATTGGATATCTAAAATTGTTGGTTCATGATACAGTTTTATTTGCAAAAAAATATTGGATATTTTAACAAGTGGGTCTTATTGCAAATAAAAATAAAACTATAAGATTCAGTGGTAAATGTCAAACAAATATGAGTGTTTCTGGTTTTTCGAAAAAAAAAATATATGAGTGTTTCTGGCAAACAAAGAGAAATATGAGCTGTAAATTGCAACTACCTGATCGTCCGGAGGGCAGTAGCTTTGATTGACAAACTCGCGACAACAGCTAAATGCATCAGGCGAGAGCCAGACGAGGAAGTCGTCAAGCCATGATGCAGCTGGCTTTGCTATGAAAGTGTTTTTTGGGTCGAAAGAGGCTTGTGTTATCTGTAAATTTAAGTTATGAGTAAAAGACTATACATACAAAACTAGTTGGTCAACATAATTTGAATTAGATTTCTGCTAATAATTGAACCAATGAATCCGAACTTCTAGAACCCAGACTACATGAGCACAGTGACTTCAAGCCTTCTCAATTAAAAGCATGAATGGTTAGTTCGCTTTGCACTTTTAAATTACAAAGTTTGCAACATTTTTTAGAACCATTAGAATTTCAATATTAGTTATTGAAATCTGGTAACATATTGTGATGGGACACATGCAGTTTCTCTCAGTAGGAAATACAACAGCTGGGTGCTTGGTGCAAAAATTGAAGTCACTATCTCTGCATCTTACGTGAAAAATCTCTGTTAGAATGAAAAATTCCAAGGACAATTTAAGAGTTTTTACCTGGTTTAATAGAGAGTCAGAGTTGCATTGGTTGATGGAACAAATTTTGTTTGTTTGATTTGCTTCCGTGCTGAAAACACAAATATGTTGAAGAAGTTATGAGGAAGCTAGCAATAGAACACATTAGTAAAAGTTCTGAGAACATAAATGGACAAAAATTATGCCTGTAGTTTAAATTTTTGACAACAAAGTACACCGGAGGTCCAACTCTCAAGTACTCTTCAAGGTCGCTAAAGTAACCCTGTAACAGTTAAAAGGTTATAGAATGGGTACAAATAACTAGATGATTACAAAAGCAATCCAATGTATAACAACAAAGTGAGTACCTGTAAATAAGAATTTCTTGGAAGGACAATCCGTTGCTCTAAGCCTGGTTGAAGCCTAGCTGAGAGTGCCTATAGTAAAAAGTAATTAATAAAATGCAGACAAGTAGCTGAGAGTGCCTATCGTAACATGTGATTAAGGTAGTGCAAACGTGATACAACAGGGGGGGGGGGGGGGGGGGGGGGGGGGGGGGGGGGGGGGGGGGGGAGAGAGAGAGAGCAGTTGTGGTGGAGTTGACAGAGAAGAGGAGGGCACTGGCAACTCACAATGCTTATGAAGAAAAATCCAGCAAACAGGGCAAGTATGACAGCTTTAACTATTTTGTTAGCAAGAAAAGGCCCATGGAATTTCTACAAAAAGAAAACACATCCGAAAATATAAACAATACACCACAAGTTTGAGTATCCTTAACAATTTTATTGGTTACTTGTAATATAGAATCAACCAACTTTTGTCATAACACCCGCATGAAACCGGTATAAAATACCAACCCTCACAGTATGTGCACAGTAAGTAGTACATTACCCAATTTGTTATTATCGCACACTGTGTAACTTGGGAAATATATATGTAAAAAGAAACACATATCTGTTACCTTCATATATTTCTGAATCGGACCAATATTATGTTCCTGATTCTGGTTCCCTGTTGATAATAATAAAAAAATCAAAATAGACAAGTTGTCAGCATAATAGTACATAATAGTAACAGCATGAATGGCTTGATCATAGTTTATTACCTGAACTTTTCTCTCTTTCAAGTTGCAAACATGGAACAAATTCAACTCTTCCATCCTCAGCTCTTCTAAAGTCCAACACAATCAGGGCCAGAAAGGCCGTCATTTGTAGGAGAAAATCAATGAATATAGCCATTGCTGAATAAGAAGAAATAAATTTTTAAGAAATTAAGAAAGAAAAATAAAACTCAACCAGAGATACAATCAATCTAGTTAATATGAGTAATTTCTAAATAAGAATGTATAGTCTACATAGGGACATTGCTGTTATTTAGTATTTTAGTTAGACGAGCAATGATATGTTAGGGTACTTTATCGTGTCTAAAAAAAGCTAGCAGGTACATAATTTTGAACTTCTGGTTAAACGGGTCACATTTTAGCATACATGGAAGGAAATAGGCTTGTTTGCAAATCAGGGGCATTTTTGCAAAATTACCCTCTCCTTTATTACTTGTTTTTATTTCAAGTTTTCTTCATACTATCTTCTACAGAGAGTAATGGTCAATGGGAGACAATAGGGATGCCAAAAGAACAAACGTGAAACTTATAGTCTGCAAATCTCAAAAATTAAAAACAGAAAACTTAACTAACCAGCAAAAAGGGAGAAGATTCGAACAGCAGGCATAGGAATAATAATGCCAACCGCAAAGGCCAAAACCTCAGATAGCCCAGCAAGAGTGATAGACGGCCCAGCTTCCGCTATTGCTAAACCTACCCTCGATTCCAATGGAAAATTCATCGGCTGACGCTTGACTGTGTGTACAAGGATGCACATGTTATCCACCCCAACCTGCAACGTATATATTCAAGCTACTTGAATTTGGGTCAAAAGGCTTTACAGAAAAGATGAAAAGAGAAAAAACTTACCGCAAGAGCAAGAAACGGAATTACTTCCATGATAATGAGGGTAGATTTTACTCCGAAGAAACTGAAAAAGCCAATTGATGCAACAACTGAGAGCATAACTAACAGAACACCAGATAAGCCTAGAAGTATCTGGAAATAGTCATGATTAGATTTGACAAAATCTTTTAACAATTAACAATTGTTAGTCTGAAAACTATATTACAAGTAGACTCCAATACCTTAGTTGAAACAAGTATGGAAGAAACAGATCGATGATGGGGAAAGTTTGCAAGCATCGACGTAATATATGCAAACATCACAACATAACTTATCTGCATCGAATTAAAACATAGCGTGCCAAACATAAGAAATTGGAGAATACATTTGAAAAATAACAAAAGAAGAATACCAAGTTACCAGTATGGTTCTTGCATCTGCTGTACTCTCTCTGGTCAATTCTTTCTGTATTGAGCTTTCAGATGAAAAAGAAAGGGACAGGCCTTGTGCTTGTACCATCGGCAATATTTCCTCCTGCATTATTTGTAAGTTTTCTTTTTTAAACAAAACTTGACAGGCATAATGGATTCAAATCACATGGGTTTTAATAAAATTGAAGCAACTATTGAAAAGATAACAAGAAAGAATTAAAAGGCAACCTTAGCAAGAGTGATGAAAGCCTCTTCCCACGCCACAGCCATTGCATTACCTTGGCTGGACTTTTCGTTGTTCACTGGATACGTTGTAACAAATGCTGAAGCCTAAGATCACACAACAGAAAAGGCACACAAGTCAAAATACCTCTTAAGGTCAAGTTTCTTAGTTAAATAATCGAAACAAGTACCTGGGAATAGTTGCTTCCTGAAAATCCACCCAATGCTGTGCTTGGATCCAGTGGTGATTGGAATGTGCTGAGGCATGATTCGTCCGAAGAATAATGCTGATACAAAAATGAAGTTGTGATATAGATCGTATGATCTTCAAGGCCTTTTTATCTCACTCATTCTTTCTTTAGATCAGTAGTTTAATACTTTGTATATAGATTTTCTTACACAACTGTCCATACATCCATTTCTTTTTTATTTTCCCAAAACATTCTAGGTAGGATCAATCTCGTTGTAGCATATTTTTGACAGAAAAGGTGACTATAAGACATTGACTAGAGAGCTTATAATTTCAGGCAGAATAACCAAGGAATATAGAACACATGATTCAGCCTATGCTCAACACTCAATTGTGTCATATCTGCCTTGATAAGAACCAGTCAAGGTGTTTTAGTTTGTTTTGGAAATTCCTTTCTCGCATCTGTTTGTAGTAGCAGAAATTTGGTGCATCCTTTTTCTTCTTAGTTTCAATCACTGTAGAACATCCCTTCAATTTATTTAAAATCCTCCCATCAATCTTGAGAGAGCTTTTTTCTACATTTGGTAGTACAAGAGCCTTGATATTTGTGATTTGGCACTTACCTCAAAACAATAATTTGCATGGTCGACATAGGTAGTGTAGCTTTGAGGATCCATTTGAAAATACTGCAGATGGAGACAATAAGAAAACAAAATCCGGTATGCAGCAATTCATATCAGCTATAATGTCCAGAAAAATAGCAACAAGAATTTTAGAACAATAATCAGAAATAAACCTGTAAAACACTCTGTGTGGCACATGCTGTACCAAGTGGGTTCAAGCATATATCTGTCAAAGCTACTGAGCGTCCTGAATAATTTGCTCGAAGACTATCTACCTAAATTGTGCAACAGAAGATAAACAACACTATTCAACAAAAGCATTATGAGAAAGTTCACTAAGTTTCATTAAATAGTACAAACATATTAAGGATAAGAAATGAAACGATCATGCACCTTCTTTTGTATTTGAAACAGGAGCTTTATGTTATCTTCTGACAAAATATTGCCTGTTCCATTTGCTATTATAAGCTGCAACAAAATATTTTAGCAGAATTAAACTGAAGCCTTGAATAAAACAAGGCAAAAGCTTTGTAGTCGAGCAAATTTTCAAAGTATAATATGACGATTACAGATAGAGAAAGAGAGAGAAATTGTGTGCCTTATAACTTCAAATTACTAAATTTCAAAGCGCAAAACAGAGTACCTGCTCAATCCTGTAAAAGGGGGCAAGGTTTGTGTCAAAATATTCTTTCTCCTTTAAAGCATGACTTTTTGGTGAGACCCAAAGCTGAAAAAATGATCCTTACTTAGAATTAAACTAAATATATATGAAAAAAAAAAAAAATAACAGACAACTTCAAGTGGTTATAGATGATAATTTCTCCTGATCTACCTTTTCAGGTCGTGTTTCCACCTTGAAACGTGTGAGGCCCAAGCAAAGAATGGCTGGAATGACCACTGACACCAGCAAAACTAACCATGGGCGTTTAGCTACCAAAAACCCCCAATTCCTGTATATATATATATATAATGCAAATGTATCACATAATTAAGAAATAAAACATGAATTAGGTGGAGATTTTAGAAAAAATGACCACCTGTAGTATTTTACAATGAGCTTCTGAACATCAGAAGGCGCTTTTGCCTATCAAAAGAAAAGCCCAAATTAAATTTGACATATCAAAAGCATTAACTTCTGAAGAGAAAATACCGAAAGGAAAAAAAATGTCTGAAAAAAAAAAAAAAAAAAACACTCTTTCCTCCATATTTTGCAAGAACCATCTAACCTGGGAATGAGAATTAGAAAGGAATACTACATTTAATTTCTTCCAAGAAAATTTTTTCCCCACTTAGAACAAGTGCAATGTTTGGGATAAAAAGGCTTCAAACTTCGAACTTTAGAACAAGTGCACAACCTTACAGTTTATCTCTCATTTGACAACACAGTTGCGGCTGTCTTAGATACATAAGAGAGAAACTATACGAAAAGAAAGAGGTTGAAGGAGATTGTAAACTATAATCAATTAAAATTAAAATTGAAATTATAATTTCGATACAGGGAATTAAATTCTATATATTGGGAATATGGCCTCAAGAATGAAGTTGTTGTACTTTTACTTTTCAAATTCTCAGACAGTACTCAAGTTCATTTAGAGTGCTTTTGGCAATCAAAGTAAAATCATTGAGTGCTTTCTGAAATAAGAACAAGCTGCCCGTGGATTTTGCAACTCCCATTAAGGAAAAATATTTTATGAAGAGGAAGAAGTATGTCATACTGGGTACTGAGGATCTTCCTGGCCATCGGTATGATCGTCATGATTTTCAATAGCAGTGTTCACTCGCTTCCTGTGCTCCCTCAGAGCCCATATGGAACATACAAGCAACAATGCGATGTAAGCTACTGCCAAATAAAAATCCAGGCATCTTGGCTGTACAATACATATCCAAAATTAGAACCATTAGCACAGCAGGAATAAAGACGGCAGTACATTATTGGAGTGCTCTCACAGAGTTTCTACCGTTAGGGAACCCATTTTGATCGTGCAGGATGCCCTATGTTTTGGAGCTATTGGTGCAGAGCTGGCACAAACAGTAGAAGAGGGACAGTCCCCACATGAGCAGCCAAGAGAAGTGTCACCACAGGAATAGACAGTTGCATTTAGAGGCTTTATTGCAGAGGTATTGGTGTTCTCAGTTCGGTATGTGATGGCATAAGGTGACCCAGGTGTATCCGGGCTTGCCAGTTTACCCATGAATGCAAACCACTCTACAATAGAATGTTAGAAATTAAAGTCACAGTTTTTCTTTCTAGAAGAAACTGTCTAGAATAAAATCCCATCGATGAGGACGAACAAAACACAAAAAATTAACCGAATCTACAAGAATGGATAAAATCAGTACCTAGGTAGTTGCATTATCATGAGACCAAAAATGAAAAAATCTGCTATAATAAGAAACCGTACCTTGGTAGTTGCGAGCACCGCCTCCTATAAAATCCATGGCAAGGGTATTCAGGCTCCCAAATTTGACATCCTTGCAAGAATTATACAACTGTTCTCCATACATGCTAGTCACAAAGAAGTCTATACTTGAAACAGTTTGTGTATTATTAGCCTGCAATGAAATAAAAGACATTCAGCTTACAGTGATATCAATGTTATGCACAAGTTAGTACGAACAAAAGGAAGCCCATAATTTAGCCAATGATATTACTAGCCTTCTGGGTGGAAGTGACATTGATGAAGAGACTTTGATTTGGAGAGCACGACATCTCACAATAATGGTTCAGAAAATTCCTCAAACATGCTGGGCATCCAACAAGAAATGGAATCGCCTATAAAGTTTAAACACGTAGAAAATATAATAACAGTGTCAGCTAAGCAAAGAACTTACAATGTTCAAGCAAATGGAAGTTTAACAAACTGAACAATAACTTATACCTGTTGTACTTGGGAGCGTAAGGTTTCAAACTGTTCGAGAGTACAGCATACGTCACCACTGATGGTTGGACACAGACTTTGGATTTTCAAAGAAAGCAACTCATCTGGCTGAAACAAATAAGAAAGAACAGTTTTCTCTTTTATGAGATATAAAGAACATGGAATTTCAATGCTGCATTGGCATTCATCCAAATTAAACAAGGATTACTGGAACCAGACAATACCAGCCCTGTTACAAGCTCATACAACACCATAATGGTTTTGTTTTACTCGATTTTGATGTTTAAGCTCAATTAAACTCAAAGAAGTAAATAAAAGCACCGGAACTGAAATATAAAACAAATTGTAAGAGCGTGAATCGTAACGCATCAGGTTAAAACAGTTTTGTCTCACCTTAACAGCACGAGTCGAATTGGGGCAATTAAGTACTTTCCCATCAGACCTCTGACCACAAAGGCCATACATCGAACAGTATCCTTCTGCATTTATAATGCTAAATACACACACAAAAAAAAATGCATATAATCTTATAAAAAGTTGAAAGAATTGAGGATTTTCAAAGCAAACACAAGCACTTAAAAAAGGAGTATATACTTTGATGAGCTGCTGGAATTTTGTGCATTTGCACTGATGAGGAGAATCATCTACAAGTAGGGTACAAGAAAAATAAACATTAGCAAATTCTACTGTTCCATAATTGTGTAATTTGGAACATTTATTCAAGTCAAGCATCTTTCACTCAAAAAAGTAAGTCTAGAAACTGGGACCAATTAGTCACTAACTTTTAGTACCTTGCTAGACTAACAATACCAATAGGCATTTAATTAGTACCATTAAACTTACTGCTGGAACCAAGAGCAGTTCATAGAAACTCCCTATTCCTAAACTTCTTTTAGTAGGCTTTAATTTCATTTTTAATTACTTTCATGAAAACAAATTTATTACCGAATCTATATCCATAGCTGCAGTGTTCTGCAGTTGAACCAATATGTACTTACCATGTCCATTTATTATTTGTAAAAAAATGACATTAGTGCACTTGTCCCTTGTTGGACCCAAGTTATCATTTATTGCATTATTAGTCAAACTATATAATGGTAGATGGGGAAAAAGAAGATGCAAAGCAGAAAGTGTGGGGTTAGCTAGCTAGCTCAATCAAAAATAAAAATGAATGAGGTGGACGTTAAAGTATTTAATTAAATTGGGGACCCCATCCTGATTCTTGGTTTCATAACTAAATTCTCTATTATACATTCTAATGCTAAGGACATGGCCATTTAAGCCTTATCAAAGCTTGCATCTCAAATTGAGTGAAAAAATTATTAGATAGATGAACATCAATTCTACCTAGCATAATAAATTATGTTGGGTCTAATAGAACAGCAACATTCCAGCTATTATTCCCTATTGTCCAGCGATTCTACCCAACAAAAAAAATTGGCATTGAACGACCTCGTGGGAAGAACGAAGAACAGAAATAGAACTAATTTCCCATTATGCTAACATGTCCAGAGTAGAACGATTGTTCCCATTTCTAAAAAATAGAATCAGCTTCTAAGAACAGAAACTCCATTTCCTTTGGTCAAGAACTAAGAAGGAAAAAATCTAACCAAACCAACAACCACAAAGACTAGCTTTAACCCATGTTAGCAAAAATACATACAACGCAAAACAAAATTGATTTCCAAAAGCAGAAACATGACACCATTCACTCTCTCAGGTTCGTAAAGAACAAGAGAATCAAGGTCGAACTATCAATTTAAACTTTAAACTGAAAGTGATTATAAAAAAAACATAGCAACTAAGAAATGATACCTGAATTAGAATCCCGAGAGTTACCCATTTGAAGAGGCGATTGAGCTCGCCTACAAAACAGAGTTCCATTGCTCCCTTTCGAGAGAGAGAAAGAGAGAGGAGAGCGTGTCAGAGGGAAGAGAAAGAGAAAGAGAAAGCTGGGTTTTTATAAAAAATGGAGGCGGTGTGAACTGACAGTCTCTCTCTCTTGTGCTTGGTGACATCACTGTCCCTTAACTTGTGCCGAGTTCCCTCATAATCTTCACAAAACACAATCTCAACCGTTGGATCTCATTCTAGCGGTCCAGATCTCGCGGATTCTCTCCGGTTTTTTGCTAAAATAAGATACGGGTTAGACAAACTGCCCGTTTGAAAAGGATTTCGGTTTTTGCTCGGTTGCTAATTTCGAATAACTCACTGTTGTTGATCATTTATTGTATTTTTTATTTTTTGATGAAATGATCATTTATTGTAGGAAAAGAGATAATAATTTGACACGGACTTATCTACGAGCGTATCTTTACAGAGTCCAGAGTCACGTGGTGCAGGAGTATCGAATTGTTTATTAAAGAAAAAGGATCGTTTGACTGGATTGTAAGTTTTTTGTATCAATTGTAGGTGGAAGTGGTTTGTAGATTCGGAGATGGCCCAAATTTTTGGCGCTTGCGGATCAGAACCCGAGAGGAATTAACGCGAAGGATCCGAGTTGATAGGTGCAGAGAATTATGACAATTGACAAATTAAGAAAAACAATGCGTGCTATCAGTCGCTTTTTCGGATAATAAATTACTAATAGAGGTATACTGAACATTTTTTAATTAGAAAGCAATCTATTGAAGTTCCATCTTTTATAGACAGTTTTCCTGAAAATAGTTGTTTCTTAATTTGTGTTGCTATTTATAAAATTTTGAATAAATTATTAGAATTATTACAATAACTCTTTTACATGGAAGTTCTTCTGTACCTAACAACAATTGGTACATTTTCCTTCCACAGTGTATTTCTCCTATAGGATGCAGCGTAATATGTTAACAACTAATTTTACTAGATAATCGCGACTTAAGAAAACCATCAAATTGGAATAAATTAAATATACAGATGTATTTTATTGTCGTTTTGTACAAATAGTGTATCAAATTTGATGTAATTTTGCTTCTGTCAAGGTTTAAAAAAAAAATTGGTGTAATTTCAGAATCATATTATTATCAAAGTTTACTCTTACGTAGCTTGATGAGTTGTTCGATGAAAATTAAATAAAATTTCTAAAATTTATTAAATTAATTAAAAATAATTTTAAATCAGAGAGAAGATAAATATCGTCAATATATTTATGACTTTAATCGACAGAAAGTTTATTTTGTGCAGGAATTAATACATATAATAAGGGCAAGGATTCATTGACAATCTTACCGAACACTATCTCAAATCAAGTTAAAAAAAATACTTAAAAACATCAATTAGAAGTTTATTGATTGTTGTTAATTGCATATTGATCATGTAATAATTTTCATTCGATTTATATAGTTTGATATTCAATTAAATGTTATTATAGTTTGTTATATTCAAATCATTTAACAATTTAAAAGTACATTAATTTTTTTATAAATATGATATGTATAAAGTACTTTTAATTAATACGATGTTAAGAATCACCAAAAATCTCAGTTGCTGATTTTCCTTCATCCAAACAGCCCAGGTGCAGGATAAAAAGTCACTTCTATGAGCATTTTCTACGTCAATCAAAGTATTCTTTTGTGTGCTGACCTTTCTTTCAAATAAAAAAAATAAGGACAGCCAGAGTTTATCGGAGTTGGAGCATGTGTGTCATCCTAATTGAGTTGACTAAACTTCTGCCTCAATAGAAAATGAAAGAAAACTTTTTTACGTTCGAATAAAAATCTGGCGTATCAAACACGAATATATAGGCTATTCGGCCAATAGAAAAAAATCGAAGTTTTTTAAAAGAATAACCTATATTATGATAATCAATAAAAAGGAAAATTAAAAATATTAGTTCACACTTTTTCGATATAAAACATAATTTGTCACACGTAAAGTTTGAATATATAGTTCGTCGTCGGAATAATAATTATACAATGTTAGCAAATACGAACTGATGCATACGGTGGAGTTGCTGTTAAAATTTTAGACATAAAATATGAATACCGATCGATCACGAGCCGGTATACATGACAGAATTGGCGTAGAATACTCGCATTATGTTAAAATTTGCATCATTTTTTCCCACAAGTCCTTAATCTATCTATATATTTATTGCTATTTTTTACTAATTTTCTTATATGTCCGCTGTCATTTCTCCTCTCATCTCGTGGCTGAGAAAAGTCCGATATAATCGCAAAGCGCTGTATCTTCATTTTTGCTTTTGCAAATTATTAACAAAATCTCCAACATATATTATACGAAGTTATTGGAAATAGTTAAAAAAAAAAATCACAATTCAACATGGCACAACATGGCAAGTAACACACAAACATATTCTTCTATTTTTCTTTTATATTTTTAAAGAAAAATAAAACACATATATCGTATAACATATAATTCATTTTTTATTTAAACATAATTATGATTTTAATTTGACTATTTTATTTCTTATAAAATATCTATTTAGCATTTTTCTTCCCCTGAAGCCGAACAAATAGAAAGTATTGTGTTTTTTTTTTTTTTTTTTTTTTTTTTTTTTGAGTTTTCTCCACCGAGCACGACACGTATTTAAAAACTCTATACGTGCGGACACAAGACGTCTTATAATACACATACGTTTGATATGACATAGCACAATACATGATTATAACTCGCTAAGGCGCACACACCGCCGCTGTAGTAACAAAAAAAAACAACACGTTAATCATTCTAGAAAATTTTGTACTTTACCATTCCAAACAAGAAGAATAATTTTAAAATTCTAAAAATGCGATATTGCCATAGCATCAATTTTGACGAAAAATTAAGTTATAATTTGCCGATTCTTTTTACAATTCTTTATCTCATAATCTTATCTCACTTTGTTATATATATATTGGAAATTTGAATTTCTATCAATTTCGTTAATAAAACGTTTTATGAGATTTGAGTTAAAAAAAAAAGGAGGGAGAAGTTGGCACACGGACTGACGGCCACATGCACACAGCCGAAAATTTTTTTCCCTTCCCACTTCAAGTCAAGCCAGTTAGGCGTGCCGACGGAGGATTCGTCCATGTTTTTCGTGGCAATTCCATTCCGAACGGAACGGCTAACGGTACAGATTTTTATTTCGTTTTTGAAACAGAACGGCTAACGGAACGGATTTCGTCATTCGTTTGTGTGGTATATAATTCAATTTTAGTCGTTCCGTCCAAACGGAACGACTAACGAAATTGCTGGTATGTATCGTTTTTGAAACGAAATGGATAACGAAAACGGATATTTTCGTATCCGTTGTGGACGTTAGACATGTCTAAAGTCGGAACCAGATCCTCAGCAGTCGTTTAAAACGACTGCTTGAGCAGCAGTTCTCTTTTTTTATATTTAAAATTTTTAAAATTCAAATGACGAATCCAAACAGTTGATCCTGTTCAAATTTATGGGCGATGCGTTTTCATATAAGTTTTATAAAATTTGGGATTGATTTGATACTGATTAAGTGCTCAAATTATAAACGTATTAGAATTAATTAAACTAAGTTCGTTCATTTGTTGACCATTTAATCTAGTATTAAATCAACTCTAAATTTTACAAAATTTATATAAAAATGCATCGTCCGTAAAATTGAACAGGATCAACAGTTTGGAATCTTCATTTGAATTTTAAAAATTTTAAATATTAAAAAAAAGAGAACGGCTGCTCAAACATTCGTTTTAAACGACCGCTCAGGATCTGGTTCCGTCTAAAGCCGGTCCTCTCCATATGTTCTCCAAACTATGGAAAAATTGAAAAAACTTTAATGCTTCTCAGCTCTTGCAGTCAGAATTTCAGAGCCGTTAAATTTAGCAATACTGTGGCGCATTAAATGCTACGTCATCATTGCGCAAACTCGTGCGAAGGATTCCCACTAGGAACAAAGCGGCCTCGTTAAGCAATAAGCACCACCAGGGATGGTAAAAAAATCCAGATGTTTTCTACAGGCTTTAAATTCTTTATTAAGAAAAAAAATTCTAGGAATTCTTCATGCACAACGGCATGATTTATACTTAAAATTTGAACGACAATATAAAATCGTCAATTTCTTTTTCTACATTTATGATTTATATGTGACGTGTCTTCTTATTTTCTGAAACATCAACATTTAAGGTGTTTGGAAATTGGGGACTAATTTAGTGTTCAAGTTTCGAGGTCCCACCATGAATTACAATGCTTTGTTGTTAAATAGTTCAAGTTCAAATGTTAAGCAAGAAATGTAAATGGTCCATTTTATTTTGTTGGCAGATTATAATTGTAAGCAAATTCAACGAAGAGTATAAATTATCTTAACATTTTATATTGATTTGATATATAATTTAGAGATCTTTAAATAGATTAACGGGGCATATAAATTAAATTCATGTCGAGGTTGGGTTTAACCATTATTATAATTTTTAAAATCGATTGACCAATATTTTTTGTGCGGGTTAATTAAATCCAGTCCATACCTGACCGAATAGAATTGAAACAAAGGGTGTGGGATGGACACATGATAACGGTTATCATTTCTTTGTATAATGATACGTATAATATCTTTTCAAGTGATATTGAAGGAATCATGCCATTGCTACAGTTCTTTTGAGTTCTTTTTATTATTTTTTTATAAAAAAATCTGCATAAATTGAGAGAAAGTTCCAATATAACTATACAACGCTGTATGTCTATATTTCTTTACAAAAGTTAAGAGAATTATAGCTCTGTTGTCGTCCTCTCATATCATACAAAAATTAAAAAATCATTAGCTATCTGATTTTTTTATTTTTTTTTGGATCCAAAAATGAAAATTGACCTTATCAGACGGACAATATCTAAATATTTGATCGACACAAACTGTACTTACAAAAATCAGCCAATTTTAAGACCGTGCTAATGTTGCTAAGAAGTACGATCTACAATAGTGGAAGACCCACTTCCTTTTATTATTGTATAAAAGCAACAAGTACGGTCATATGCTAAAAAAAGTTAGTTACTGTATTATAGTCTGAATATAAGTGTCTTTGCTGATAATGAGAGTAATGATTTGTATTAGTGCCTTAGTGACAGCAATTATCCAGGGAGTATGGTGGGTCCCAGGAGAAACCATTTCGTGGTGGTCCCTCAAAATGATGCCATGTTTGTAATATTAAATTCTCTAAGCTTATTATTATTTATTATCAGTTTACCACAGTCATTCTCCCTAGCTAGTATATGATAGGGACAGATTTATATATAATATTTTCCATATTTATCTTTTATCAACTATGTACGTATATATTTTTATGATTATTATTACACATATAATTTTCTTGAACTACTATATATTTGATATTCAATAAATTTTATAAAATTCTATTGTTTTATTTTATATATTTATAAAATAAATAATTAATATTTGTATAAATAAAGTTATTATATAAGTATGGATTTTATTACTTATTTATTTTTTTCTAGTTCAATTGTTTTATTTGTATTTTGCTTTTTTTACTCATCCAATGTAGTATGGTAATGACAGTTTCCTTGCAGATGATAAAAGTGAAAGCATACTACCAAGAAATGTGATTTGTATCAGTATGCAGAGACCTCAAACAGACTTTCGATTCTATCCGTCCAATCAAATCTTCACAGGCCACACGATCTCGATGGATTTGATATTAATCATAAGATACCATCATCGATCGGACGGTTCGTATCAAATTCCGACGCATGTCACTGGCTCATGAAAAAGTTAATCGACCTGTTATTACTTTATCAGAGTCTAGTTGCAGCACCGCATCTCATAAATTGACTTTATCAGTTCTCAAAAAATTAATTGACTTTATCCTGTCCTTTTTTTCTTTTTTTTTTTTGATGGTCGTGACTTTATCCTGTCTACGTGCCAAGCTGTGAACTTCCTTTTCTTGAGGGAACTGTGTCTACGTGCCAAGCTGCCAATGGTGGATGCGCACTATTTTGAGA
Organism: Rhynchospora tenuis; assembly: GCA_027725995.1. Taxonomy (NCBI): domain Eukaryota; kingdom Viridiplantae; phylum Streptophyta; class Magnoliopsida; order Poales; family Cyperaceae; genus Rhynchospora; species Rhynchospora tenuis. The sequence continues at coordinate 171,196,299 of CM050888.1, forward strand.
CACAATATCAGTGATAAAAAAGATACTCTGTGGCACATTAAGTGTAGCGTTTTGTGGGATTACTTTCGCCTTAGGTAGACCAGTTAACGCAAGTAGTTGCAGCCATGCATAAAAGTAATAATCACCACTGGTTTTTAATATAGCAACAGCTTTCAGTCTTTTTTCCTACCTTTTTTTTTTAATCTTGTTTTCCAATAAATTATCACTGATTCATTCAGTTGTGAAAGACGTAATGTTTTGATTATAAGTTGGGTTAACAAAATTAGAGTATTGATTCAGATGTTTGAAATAGTTGCTAATATAGATTGTCTTTTTGTTGCAATAGTTTGAAAAAAAAAAAGTAGCGACAATACTGAACAATTGCCGGCTCATTCAAATTTCAAAATAGTCACTAACTTGCTAACTCGAATTAGTACTATTCTTTGTCAATCAAACATAGTAGATACATCTTTCGAAAAGAAAAGAGATAATAAATCAGCACAAAAGTTCATTATTCCTTTATTTTTTCGAAGACCACATACGATCACTACATAGGCTACACAACCACTACAACAGTAGAACTACGATACGTGAAATGTCGAAATAAATTAATAAAATGAAAAAGATAAACAATGAGCCCTACACGTCACTAGCTGGTGTTGTGCACTTGTGCGGCTTGTGCCCTTCTGTTTCTCCTTTGTTGCCTTTTTAGCAACTCATCATTTCTCCTTGAGGCCTGCATAATCGGCCCATTAAAACTTTATACAGAATCTCGTACAAACAACATTATTAATGAGATTTGTAATCAGGATCCCGTACAGAGTACAGACTAACCAATATTATTAAGACCCAAAAGTGGATACCATATCAATATTACGTGGTTGTGGCGCGCCGAGCCATGATTTAACAATATTGACACAATTTCTCACCGTAAAGATTCGAAATTAGATCTAGTCAATGACAACATAGTTTCTCACTGTAGGAATTCGGTTTTTTTTTTTTTTTATATATCTAACTAAAGGTTAATTGTATATGAAACGTGCCAATATGCGAACTGTGAATTATGAATTCTGATGCATCTCAGAAGTATGAATCATGTTCAATATTAACTAGCATTTGAGTGTGAATTAAATATAAATTTTAAATTTAACAAAATTTACACTTATGAAGTGTCAAAATTTGTGCGTGTGATGTAGTAATTTATGCCTTCACCCAAATCTAGACAATGTTCTCAGTTGTGAATTGTGATAGTTAACACTTTTTTTAATATGAGAATGTGTTGTTTCATATTTGTTTAACTTTTTTCATTAATTGACATAAGACATCTAATATATTAATTGTGGGCATGATGAGACAAGACAATGTGTGGCTAGCTATACAACTAATCTCCGCTTTCATATGCCCCGCCAAGTTTAGTGCTTCAAGTCGGTAGTTGAAGAAAGTGACTAGCGTGAGAGGCAAGAGGAGAGAACATTATCGCTTAGTCTCCACCATCGCACAAATTGGTGTTATATGTCACTTTCATGTTATTATCTTGCTAACTGGTGTCATGTCACTTGATAGTCCCCCTTTTATATTCCATTTTTGAGGAAGACTGGAATACTTTTCAATCCCTTAGCTGTTGCGCTAAATTAAATTAAGTGAGGCTTTTTTTATTTGGGTTTTGGTTTGGGTGGGGGGGGGTGGGGGGGGGGGGGGGGGGGGGGGGGGGGGGGTGGGGCGGGGGGGTGTTCAATCAAATTGGCAGCTTCAAGTTCGCTGAACCTTTCCATGATCGCTCCTTTGAACTTCTGAAAGTAGATCAATTAAGTCACATCGTTAGTTTGTTTATAGTGGAATAGTTTTCAGCTTCTTAGCTGTTGGGCTAAATTAAATTATATTAAGTGTTTTTTAAAAAGGCTTTTTATAAATTTTTTTTGGGTTAAAAAAAATTGGTATACTTCAAATTCCAAGTTCGCTGAACTTTTTTCATGATTGCTCCTTTGAACTTCTGATAGATCACTTAAGTCATTTCATTAGTTAGTTTATATGACTTCACATATTTATAGCCGACATTTTCACGTTCGTGCATGAGGTTTCTTGAGATTGCGAGTTCTGATTTCTAATTTCATGAGATGTGACCATTAGTTAATTAAATATCATGAATGAAAGAGTTCAATCGAATCAATGCATATTGTTTTTTTTTTTTTTAGAAAGGCTTGGTCGTGGCTACCAAGTATTACCGAATGCATAATGTTGAGTTTCGGGTTGATTCAATCATGTGTAATAGTGTCGAAAAGACGATTGAACTTAAAAGAAAACATCAATGGCGTAATAGAACCAGATAATACATTAGAGGAATTTGGTTGTAGTAAATAATTACCCGAGTCAAAACTAACTTCCCCCTAACAGACGCAAATAACAATAAAAAATGATAAAAATGCTTTGTTTTATACTCATATTAATGATGGAAGAGATTAAATGAATCGGTATAAATTCAATATGGATGAAACAAATCAACATTATGTTCCAAACGTAAGTAACATTTTAAAAAGTCAAGAGCCTCTTCGGCAAGATTCGAAGCAAGCAAGTTCTGCTCAAATAAATAATATTGTACAAAAACATCCTAGTTACATTTTTTTTTTCTTTAAAAAAAAAGTAGCACTATTACGGTGTTACCTTGTTTTATATTTTTTTTAGTTGTTACACCTACGATTCATTAAAATCAGCAAAACTATTTACAGCATAAAAAAATAAGGAAAAAATTAAAAAGCAAACCTGTACTACCTGTTTCTTCAGTTGGAAGCTGGAACTAAGTCATCCTAGGTTACATCAACGATGAAAAAAGTAAATTGCCCGAGTTTTCTCACAGTTGTCGCGCTTCATAGATTAATATCAGTGGCTTGATTCCCCTCGTACATACGCTTTGTTTAACCAAGAAATCAACCACTTGTGTGCAAATGTCAAATCGGGCCTGATAAGGATCATCCGCTAGATCCATCATCCCCATCATCCGCTCATTAATAACAGAAAAACGCGTGGAGATTCCTAGCGCCCTTTCCATTTTGGTCCGTGCTTTCCCCCCTTCTTCGCGCTTTCCCTGTTTACTCGCGCCCTTTCCATTCTGCTCAGCGTCATCCTCTAGCTATTGAATCTAAAATTATTTTGTTGAAGATACTAAACTGTTGAAGTTGAAGATCAACAGTTAGCTTAGTAATTTCAATAATTAGCTTAGTAACTTCAAGGGTAATAGTTTCAACTTCAACAGTTAGCCTAGTAACTTCAATAGTTAGTTTAGTATTTTCAACAGTTAGCCTAGTAATTTCAATAGTTAGCCTAGTAACTTCAACAGTTAGTCTAGTAAACTTCAAGTGTAATAGTTTCAACTTCAACAGTTAGCTCAGTAACTTCAATAGTTAGCTTATTAAATTCAAGAGTAATAGTTTCAACTTCAACAGTTAGGCTATTAACTTCAAAGATAATAGTTTCAACTTCAACAGTTAGCTCAGTAACTTCAATAGTTAGCTTATTAAATTCAAGAGTAATAGTTTCAACTTCAACAGTTAGGCTATTAACTTCAAAGGTAATAGTTTCAACTTCAATAGTTAGCTTAGTAACTTCAACGGTAATAGTTTCATCTTCAACAGCTAGCTGCTGGGTAAGAAGGAAGGGGACAGAGGGATGGATGGAGAGAGGGAGGGAACAAAGAGATGGAGGAAAACAGAAAAGGAAAGAGGGGGTGAAGAGCGTAGGCTCTGTGAACAGAAAAGGAAAGAGGGATGCGCTCATTAACGCGTGACAGTTATTCACGCGTTAATTGAGGAGATAAGAGGGGATGATGGAGATGATAGAATCTATAGGATGATCCTAAGCAATTCCGAATGCCAAATAGTGAGTTGGTTAGATCTAATTATGTCCTTCCGAAAGTTTGAACTCTCTTTTTCAGTGTACGGTGGGAAATGTGACTACATATGATATGACTATGAGACCTTCCACACTTTTTTTTTAAAAAAAAAATTATTGACTTTGAATTTGCAGGTTTAACCTTTAAGGAGGAGCCATAAATGAATATCAAATAATTAACTAGGAAAGAGGAAATCAAGATTCTGTTTTTTCTGTACACTTTTTTTTCCCCGCAATTGATAACAGAAATATCAGAATTGTTGATAGTTGAAAAATCAACTAATTTCTTTAACCAATACCAGGAAAGTCCAAATTTAATATAATTATAATTAGAATAAAAAAAAAGCATTTTAAAATATACCGATGTGGACAATTATCCGATTTAGATTTTCAAATTCTTTTAAGTTGAAATGCTGTAATGTTATATATAGGACACGTAAAATATAATACATTTAGCAATTTTATTTATCATTCAGTTATAGAGTTTTGTATTAAAGATTCCGAAAGTAGAGGCAATGACGATAACATACAAAAATGAACTCGACTTCTTTATTGAATTTCGATTTGGGGAGTTTTACAGCACAAGCCCACCACTTAGGCCTGTTACTTGAATGCTTCAGGCCCTGACATTAAACGGAAGTTCTACGGTTAGCCTGCATGTCAGCATGTGGGGAGTTGCGCACTCCCTCCTTTGTAAAACACTCCCATTTTTATTGTGAAAAGACCAAAAAAATCTTTCATTTTAGGATTATGATGTAATATGTATAAATAATTGAGATTAATTTGATCTTTTGAATTATTGTAGCAGATTTGGCTGTCATATCCATCTAGCAAACTAACTTATAGTGAGATTTATGATTTACCAGAGACAGACCAAGAAGTAAGTTCAGGCGAGCGCTTACTCTTAATTTTCAATATTAGTAGCATTACTTTTTATTTTTCTATAAGGCTCAATAAATTTAATAATTTAAAGTAAAATTTGTCAGGAATTCAATAACTAATTTGTGATATTTGCTTGATTGTTTGAATTAATCTATGTTGTTACCGCGTAATATTTAGGGGGTTAATATATGGATATGAACTGTCGCGACATATGCAGTATGCAAATTTTTTTTTTTTTTTTTTTTTTTTTTTTTTTTTTTTTGGGTGGGTGGTGGAACTCAAAATTATCATTTCGTGATTTGCAACTGATATATTGACCGTAGCGGTCTAGGGATCTTGATTTTTCAAATAACCCCCTTGTGAAATTGTGATGGTTGAGAATTTAAGAGCTCTTTAAATTTTTTTTAAAATATATATATAAAAGGAGGATTAAAAAGCTCCACGTGGAAAAAGAGGGAGCACTGAATAAAAAGAAAAGAAAAAAAATCTTGATTGATCTATCTGATATATTAATTTAATATCAATTATGATGCTAGTATACTTGCATCAATATTGCCTGTACATACTATACAGATACGGTTTTTTTTTTTTGAAGAAAAGATGCGGCTAGTTGAACGTGCACATCTCCATTTATAGAAGAGGGTCTAACTGTTTGCCTCATAGAAATTGATTCCTCTTTGAGTGATCAGGTAACCTGTAACCATATGATGATATGTATTTCAAGACTAGTAGTTCGAAATTTTATTGGCTCATCAAAGACTACTTGATTTAGTCCGCATAATTCACTTTTTGGGAAAACAAAATAAAATCCAGCGCGAGAGAGTCGTGCTGTTCCGCAGGCAGCGGAGGCGCGGGCCCCAACACGTTTCAACTTTTCATTTAGTTCCTTCATTCGGTTTAATTAAAAACTTCTCTCACTGACCCTCCAACTTTAGAATATTTATATTTACTTGATATAGTTTATAAATATTCATATTCAAAAATTTATATTACATTAATTATAAATATGCATATTTTTGGTTTAATTATTCATTAAATTTATGTAATTAATATTCCAGTATTAAATTTGTGCATGAACTGCTAATATTAAACCTCGCGTTAAGTTTAAATAGCGAAAATATGTGGGCCTCACTGACGGTAGATTTTTTTTTTTTACGAAGTTCTGATATCAGCATCAATTTGGTAACGAAGGCAATTGTTTAAAAATAGTAGAATCTGTTGACCATTTTGCTGTCCACTGTTAAATGCATTTTCAAATGGTCCAGATTGATGTTTGATACATCACCGTTGTACAGTGATAGGTGACCTTGTCAATTCATATTGATATATCTGCATGGATTCTTATTACTTCCGTCTTTTGGCATTTTTGGATGCAGGTCCAAAATTAAATATATATTTTCTTAAGGAATACGTATGCATTTGTCAAACATTTCAACTTAAGACGTTGCATGATCAATCTTTCGCCGTGCATGATCATGATATAATTTTGTTACTTGCTTAGAAAAGTAGGAATTTGATGCCTTCCATTTTGCAATACTCAAGAATTTCCCCTATAAATTTCTAGAAGGAAAATGATACATTGAAAGAATTTGAAAGGTTAAATCAAAATATATTCGTATTTACTTTTACATCCGCATGCATTTCTTTTTTTCGTCTCTACAAATCAACTTCTGTCGAATTCTCTGTAAGTAAAAGGCCCAAATTAGTTCACTTCCGAAATCTTGGATATGGCCTGGTGGGTTCGCCCAGGCTTCATTACAACAATTTTTTTTAGATATAGTAGATAGAGGCCTATCTAGTCAGGCTTCATTACAATTTGATTGAGAATTGTGACCCAGAAATGAGTAAGAAAGAAAACGACATTAGACCTCAATTCTATGATAAAAAAAAAAAAAAACTTTTACTTTTACTACTAGACTACATTGTATTGTTGCATATGCATTACGTATACAGCTATACAGTGTCCTGAACTTCTCATTTTCTATTATTTTGTTGTATCCTGTGCAGTTAAGGCTAAAATCATCCATGAGCAGCTGGAAAATCTCAATTTGGGACAAAATTAGGATTTTCCTGAACCCTTTCTGGTTAACATTAAAAGAGTAGAACGGAACCGTCAAGAGATATACTGAAGAGTAAAGATAAACAATATGAGCTTATGAAGTCATGTGATGCAATCTATCTTTGCTGGTTCACCTACTGTATCTGTTTATTCTGATACATTTTTTGTCTCCTTGTAATATTTGAAAGACAGATTCTCCACAAAATTGTTGAATCATTGAGTTCTCAGTTGACCTGGCTATATACCTTTCCACAAAGCATCAAAAGACTAATCTGATCAATTCTATCTTCAAAGAAAGCAAATTTTGACAAATTAATTACCTTTCGTAATTAGTAAAAGCTGAAGAATCCCAAAAGCCCGTAGGCAACTTTCCTTACTAACAGGAATCTGCCTAAATACACTATTAGCTTACTGAAGAAGTAACTTTTCAGTTATCGGTGGCTTAAGTATAGTCAATTTAGCAGTGTTGATGCAATATGCCATAGCTTCAGAGGTCTATTCAGAATCCCTTTCCATTTAACAGAAATCCATAGATAATAAGTACTACTTCCATATAGCTATATAAATTTCGTCTGGCCTGGTACTAGCATGTACCTGTCTTCGACAGAGAGAATGCTACAACAAATATTCCTTCAGCAATACTAATGTTTCAATGCTTTCCTGATATCAGAGCACATCGTGTATAAGCTTTCCTTTTTTGCTATCAATGTTTTAGCTCATTTTCGCCTTTATGTTATTTATTTTAGTTTGGATTTACTATTTACACTCATTTATCCCTTGCATTTCCTATTAAATGTGGGACTTGACCCTCATTTTTATTGAAAAAAGAAAATAGACACAATAAAATGAAAATAACTAAGAATAGCAGATGATACCAAAATACCCGCTAAAAAACTAACTAAATTTATTTTTATTCCATTAGATCATATCAACGTGACAAGTTTAACACTAAAGATGGTTCAATCCTCTACCTTAATTGGTAAGCTAGAGCGGAAGTGGGAAAATAGTTTTTCACTTTTCAGAGAACACAACTGTGCATAACAAGACAATTTGTGCCTAACAAGACATGATTGTACCCTTACAAGCTTGCCTGCGTATATACAGACTCCCAAAAGAAAAGGGAAAATTCCATATAATAGAAACAAAGTACAAACAAAATTTTATATATCTCCCTAACAATTTGTCCATAAATTCAATCTCTCAATGGTGTCCCTGGACCATATACTCTCAATGAAAACCATTTGACTTATTATTCTGCCCCCCCACCCTTTGGTGAATCGTCTTCCTTTGGTGCCATTTTTATTGATTTAATTTCCTCCAGGGCTTCTACAACCTCCAGCATGGATGGTCGGTTTTTCAGCTCGTTGGCAATGCACCGAAGTGTTAATTGGGCTGCTAGCCAGGCTCCTTTAAATGGGTATTGACCTTCTAGTCTTGGATCTATTAATCGGGCTAACTTCCTTCGGTCGGTTAAAATTGGCCTGGCAAAGTCAACTAGGTTGTGTTGACCACTTGGCCGGCTGGTGTCTAGTGCTCGTAAACCAGTCATCAATTCTAGAAGCACCACTCCAAACCCATATACATCACTCTTAACGTAGAGATGACCTGATTATCATGACACATTGAAATATTTGAGGGTTAGATATAGTGTCAGATTCTTGCTGTTAAAATTTTTGACCATTTTTAAGTTTCACATTACATGTTAAGATCAAAGATCTGTCAAAAGGCAAGATCTTTTACCTGTAGCAACATACTCTGGAGCTGCGTATCCAAATGTGCCCATTACTCGAGTGGTAACATGGCTCTTCTCACCAGTGGGACCCACTTTTGCCAGACCAAAATCTGATAGCTTCGCATTGAAGTCCTAAAAAACCATTAGAATTTTTTTTTCCCAATTTATCATAAAGTGCTAGAAGAAACAAACAGGCAATTATACAATTATTCAATTGACATTCAACCTCAGAATTGAAATCTGCACATAGCAGAAACAAACAGGCAATTATACAATTGTATGTTTAATATCTAACTATATCATACCGAGTCAAGAAGAATATTTGAAGCCTTAAAGTCACGGTATATAATTTGTTTTTCTGATGTATGAAGGAATGCAAGACCACGTGCCGCACCGATGGCAATCTTTAGTCTAAGTTCCCACGAGAATTGCTGGTAAGCTGAGCCCCCTGCTCAAAAGTAATTTAAAGTATTAATTATAAGACCATTATTAAATAATTGAGTTACAAAGTTGCATGTGTTTACGTTTGTTAATTAAGCAGTTAAAAATGGCTAAAGAATTTTAATGTTATAAAAAAATTAGATGTGAAACCCTAGGGAAGACAATCAGATTAACAAATATGCAATAAAACTATAGGAGAAAAGTATTAGTAGCCAACATTTTTTTCTTAATGGTGTAAAGATGTCTGTCGCTGTCGAAACAACTTTAGCATCATTGTAATTTAAAAAGTGGTTCTAATGATATGTCTATACGATTATAAAGCTTTTCCAAAAATGTGAAATCACAGAGAACCTGATGAAACACTCCCAAAATTGATGAAACACAACAAAAATGACCAATATACCCTTTATATAATAAAATATAAAATGCAATTAAGTAAATAATTAAGGGTTGTTTTGGTCATTTTTGTTGTGTTTCATCAATTTTGGTGGTGCCAATCAATTATATATGTACCCTCTCTTGGCCTGTAACCATGAAACTAATTTTTTTTTATCCTTTCTATCTGAGAATTTAGTGGCAAAAACTATGATCACAGGGTTATTTTGATCATTTCTGTTAAAAAATTTGAAGGAAGTGGTACATGCAACTTCTATTCATTTTGAACAGTACATACAGGGTCTGTTTTAATCCTTAAAATGCTTGGCACATTTAAAGATTTTTCAGGGGCAATTGCAATTTTCCTTCAGTTAGAGATCTCAGATTTGATTAGAGACTAACTTTTGAAAAGGTGGTTCTCTAAGCTTCCCTTTGCCATAAATTCGTAAACCAGAAGTAGCTCATTAGCTTCCAAGCAATAGCCCAAAAGTCCGACAAGATTTGGATGTAAAAGTCTACCCAGAAAATCCACCTCATTCTGTAAAACACAAAGAAAGTGAAAGCAGCAAGAAAAATGTTAGTTAACAGTTCAGATTTAAAAAAAAAAAAAAAATCCAAACCATGAACATTCTTATCTTGTACTTGGTATATTGCCTAAACATGTGATTAGTGTTTGGCTGTAAAGAATAGTGACACATGCAAAGCACCTAACAATCAATTAACATCCAATAGAAGATAACTGGAGTGCATTAACCGAGCACTCTCTATTTATTTATAATTATGTCTTTTAACAAGTAGCAGGCCATCCCAAAGAGAGAGGCAGGCACGTAAAAGAACCTTATAATAATATACTGTCTAAACATGCATGATCTTAAGAAAGACATTACTATTTGAAGAATACAAAAATAAGGTCCTTTATTGGCACATAATAAAATAAAATATGGTACAGAATCACGAAACCAGACCTCTTTTGTCCCTGAGACAAGATAGTGAATTTCAAATTTTGAATGTTCACACTACAAATAATATTGTTAGACATTCAGTTATAAAATATAAGGTCAATTCTCTTATAAAAAAAATCGAACTTCTGTAAACCTCTTCTTCACATGGAAAGCTATGTACTAGCCGTGGATTACTTAAATAATATTTCAGACAAAATAGAAGTACAAAGCCACCACCTCCATGAGTAGATGATCGATTTACTTCGTTCCTTTCATGGTAAAAAAAGTTACCAAAATATCAAAAAATTTAAACCTTCCATTCGTCCAATCCTTGCGTACTCTCAGGATTAAGTTTTTTCACTGCTACGACCATGCCAACACCGACCTTCGATGGACTTAGCGTGCTCTTATCGACCCATCCCTTATACACCCTGCCAAAGCCTCCCTCTCCCAAAATTGTGTCTGGTTTGAAATTCCCTGTCGCATTTTTCAACTCAGCGAATGAGAATACTCTCAAATTTGGTTCCTTCAAAATTTTTCTATCTGGGTACTCGTCAAAATCTATTCTTTTGTATGAATAACTGCTTGTTGTATTAATTTGAGGAGTTTGCTTGTAAGTTATCCCCATTCCTCCATTTCTCAGGTCTTTTATTGCTGCTTCCACATAAACCAACACAAATGTAAATGGAAAATTCATAAACAGTTACACATTGTGTTGACATCTATATTAAGAACGGATGAGAGGAGGAGATATACTGTATTCCTTGTGGACAACATTTGGTGAGTCGGGCGTGCCTACACAGTTTCCCATCTCTAAACTACGCTTATATGATATACTAATTGCTCATTTCTTTTCCATGTTCTGTATCTGCTTGAGAAGGTGAGGAACTTGTAGAAACTTAATTACAGTTTATGGTAAGAGAGCAATTGAGAGGTAAAACAGAGGAGGAGGAAAGAGGTCTTTAGCGCTCCGCTCGTATTCTGTCTGCTGCTTACCGAATTTATGCTTAAATAAATTATGACGGACATACACTGTGAATAGAGAAATCCATTTGTTGTTTTATGAAATCCGTTGTCTCCAGTACAGCCATACAGGATACCAGTTGAGTAATATTTTGATTAGCAAAGACCAAGTCAAGTTCTTTTCCATGTTCCGTTTCAGGTTTAAGAAGATCATAAATGAAAACGACAGTAATGGTCAATATTTAGAAAAAAAAAATTAAAATCTTAGTTGTCTGAGTATTAAAAAGTTAGTTCTTTTATTTTTCTCTATTTTTCTTTTTGTTTTGAGTAATTAACTCTTTTTTTTTATTGAATGATTTTTTCATATAATTATTATAGTAATTTTCAAAATAGTTATTAATCCTAAAAAATTTAGAAGAACCACACTAATACAGAGAACTAGGACAATTTTTACGTGAGAATTGTCCATTTAAAATTTAATATTTATGAATAGAATTAAATAAGAATTTTGATCCTCATCCGGCCATGGGTCATCGCTCATTTAAATAAAATAATTATAAAAAGTAAAAAGATTATTCTAGAACTTCTTTTACTAACAATACTATATATTTTTATAATACATCAACTAATTAAATAGTAAATATTAAGTGTACGTACAATTGCCACAGCATACATGATTTGAGACTTAGCATTACTAACTATTCAACTCACCAGTGGCGAGTGGCGACCACAGGAGCCAAAAGAAGAGCTTGAATCCGTTTCTGCTTAAGCTGGAACGAGGCTGGATATGACCAGAATTTGCCTCCCTTTTATGGTCAATGCAAGGTTGTCAAATCTACCATTCCAATTCCGGTTTCCTTCCATTCGAGAAGGGAAAAAATGAATGCATGAAAGCTTCTGTTTTATGACTAGACTACTAGAATAATTATTATCTCAAATGTGTTTATCTTATAGTTATACTTGCCTAAATTTGTGACGAACTAAAAATCAAATTATCCGTACGAGTTAGGTAACACAAGCCCACAAAGAATTACACCTATGCAGAAATTCCAATTTTTTGGCAGGGTCAATGATTATCTATATAAACTATTTTATATAAAAATCAGATTATATTTATATATGTAACTAGTTCATTAATAAAAGCTCGGTATCTCTCTGTTTTATTTTTCTTCTTTTTGTCTGGGCGAAAAAAGAATGCAACTCCTTTCCCTCTCGCTGTCTACATCAGTCCTTTTTTCCTCAAGCCTTCTCTTCAATACGTTGATCGCTCGATCGTTGGAGAGATAATACTACACTAGAGCTTTGGGTAATCTGAGTTCATTGCTTATTGTGTGTTTAATAAGACTAGCAGCAGTACCCGCTCAATGTTTGGGCGGACTTTAACACCTTCCTCTTCAATGTTATTCAATATTATTCAGTATCTAATCAACGTATCATCATTGTTACATAATTATACATAGATCAGTTCTATTAATAACAATATTACGTTGTTAGATCAGATACTAAGATTATCACCAAAATAATGGCGCAAGATCACATTTAGATAAGATAAGGAAGTCTCTTTGGGAGTCGAGTTATAGTAGTTTAAAATTTTGAATAGGCACAATTTCCATGGCTCTTGATTTCCAGATCCGGTGATTGGCTGAAATAAAAGGAAAGTTATTAATGGATATTGATATCAATAGTCGCCATATATGAAACAATACATATTCAAATTTTGTTTTAACGACGTCCATGATCATCATGTGGTTCCATGTACCACCGTACATGTTTCAAAGGGATGTCCATGAACAGCCTCAAACTAAGTTCCAAACCTTGGTGGTTCCATGTACCACCGTACCAGTAAAACCGGTACACTCAAGCATTCAATTCAATCAAGCAAGCAATTTCATGGCCTGCACATGCAAGGCTTAATGGACAGTTCCATAAGCTATTTTAACACAAAATTGAACTTATCAAAATAAACTTACATTAAACAAATCGATTATAAGTATTTATTCTCAGCAGTGCATCTAATCACATATGGAATTAGAAATTTTATTGTACCTGTAAATTTAAGAGTGTCAACACACATGTAGATGTGTGTTGACGTAAGTAAAATTTAAAATTGGTGTTATTTCAGAAGTATAGATGTGTTTACCTGTACTATAAAAGTGTAAATTCCTGACTGATTTTCAGTGAGCTCACTTTTCGTTGACCAGTATTGTAAATTCTTTTTTTGTAGAATTTTTTTTGGTCCGCTTACCTTGCAATTATATATCAACATTCTTAATCTTTTGATTACAGAATATACAAGAATAGTTATGTTATAAATAGCAAACTATTTCCCAAATTAAATTGAAATTGTGTAAAGAGTCATTTCTTTTATAAATGACAAAATAATTTTCAGATTAACTCCAAATTGTGCAAAGAGTTATTTTTTTATAAATGGCAAAATATTTTCCTTATTCAGTGCGGTTTCTCATTATATCTGCTTAATATTTCCCTTGATGTCTACAAATTGAGTACCTGCAAAAATTAATTGATTTATAGAAGGAAAATATATATGACAAGATTTGAATGGCAAAATTTATGGGACAGGCTATAAATAATGCACTGGTAAGAGAAACACAATTTAATTGGAAAATAATCACAGAATCGTAGGAAGCTAAATGTTAAGAAATAATAATGATGCAAAAAGACTAAAAATTTTTAAATATTAATCTAATCCAGCAACATGAATAATGACGATTTTTTTACCAATTAGCTACCTATACAATTCCTTTATTAAAATGAACAAACTGAAAATTCGAAAATACAAATAATAATAATAATAATAATAATAATAATAATAATAAAATATAAACAAATCAATTCACTTTAGAAACAACAGTGCGAATAAAAGGGAAAAAAAATTATCCATAAACCTAATTATTTTCTTTGACGAAAAATCGTCAGTTTCTTTATGAATTATTCTTTATTAATTCATATTTTTACATATTAGCGATAAAATTAAATAAAATTGAGAAATATTTTCTCACTTATTTGGTATACAGTACAAAAGGTCAATTTTATCAGTAAGTACAATTAAAATTGGAGATTTGAGGGCAAATCCAATAATTACCTAGTCCAGCACCTTGCCACATCAGAGGCAGACAATGTCTCGGATTTAGTCGTCTTCTTGTCCCTTCGATCAATAAGAGATAATTTCCACTGTCATTCGAAACATATCAATACTGAAGGCACATTCTAATCAAAATCCTACACAACAAGATACATGGTTTGTTTCAATATACCCCAAAAAGAATTATACAATGTGTAAATTAGAATATGTAAATTACCAATCATTTTGGTTCACTTGGATTGGCGCTGCTTCTCTGCAAAAATTTATCTAATTTCTTCATGACACCTACATATTTGAAAACATTATTACAATCTGTATTACCAGTTAACCAAAACTATGCAAGTAACAGAAGCAAAATGATTATGACGCACTTAAAATTTTAAACAACACAGGAACAGCTAACTTGTTACCTTCAATGTCATAGAAAATTACATATTTCGCACCGATGTCTGATATCCAGCACAAAAGCTGATGAACCTTGCTCTTGTTCTTAGCATCTTCACCGTCTATTACAACTGCCAAGTGTCGAAGCTGGATTTCTTAATTGTATAAAAAGAACAGATTTCTTAAATGTCTATTTCATCTCTTAGTAATAATAATTTATGCATAAAGATTGAATTTCTTAATTGTATAATCATAACGATAAGAAAATGAAAAATATGCATACCTGAGAACAAAGTTAAATCATGGAGAATTGAAAATATCTTTCTTCGAAGTAGTTCTGTGGCCAAAATTAAAGGTGCAAAGCAAACATCAACAAAAAATAATCAATCTTTGTAAAAAATTGTGGGATTCACGGACTCGAGAAGCAGGAGAAAGAAAAAAAAAGAACAAAGCCTAAATTAGTTACGTTCAATCGACCTTGGTGATGGCAGCATCATACTGACGATGCACAGGCCCCGTCACTTGGAGTCAACGGCGTAGGCCCCATTCTCGGAGTCGCCGCCTTCTTATACTTGATCTTCTTCTCTGTTTCATGATCAACTAAAACAACGACTGCAAGGATATCAAACAGAATCTCCGTATCCATCTTTTCCGATAACCTCCTTCACTTCTCCATATTGTCATTTGGTGTTGATTAGATTTGATTTGGAGGGGGGCGGCTCAGCTAGGGTTAGTGAAGGAAATAGAAAGTGAAGGCAAAAGGACAAAAAGGAAAGATGGGATGGGGCGAAATTGGCTGAGGAGGCGGAGAGGCGAGAGTGAGTAGGGTAAGAAAAAAATCCTCTGGATCATATGTGGGGACCAAAATAAAAAGTTTTACGCAAAAAAAAAGGGACGGAGACTCGAACCCACGTCTGTGAATTGCACCCAGCGCGATACCGCTCGGTCTATATCAAAGGTTTCAACCTTTTAACTCGATAGCAAATCCCGACCACTGATTAGATCAGATCATACAACATCTATGGTCCATATTGCATATTGTTAACAAATTTAATATCCCTTCGTTTCAAAAACTGGATAGACCTTTGGTATAGTTTGGATAGACCTTTCTCTACGTGCATTTATAAGTAGTAGAGATTACAAGAATGCACACTTCTATGATTCAGAGCCGTGGCTAATCTGAGTTGATTGTTGTCAGCTCGCAGTGGATTAGACCGTTTATGCATGGGTGTCATGGGGTTGATCGATAAGAGTCAAGTTAATTTCATTCTAGCATATATAATTTTCTTTCAGAGATCCTTGCTTTTGTTCCTTTTTAGTTTTATCGCTTATCTACTTTTTATGTATGAGCACGGTTGCGCTGCCACAGTTTTTAGACCGCCACAAATGCCACGATTTTTCAGCCGTCGGATCAAAATAAATAGATGGATGTGATTAATCGTAAAAGCTACTTTTTACTTTTCTTCAACTTACCAACTCCTTCCTCGAAACCTCTGCCAAAGACCCAAGAATGTGAATAATTAAAGTACCTCTCTCTCTCTCTTCTAATTTTATTTTCTGCTTTACCCGTACCTAGCACATCTCTTTAACAAGGAGAAATAAAATTACGAGGGAAAGAATAATTTCACATCTCAAATCTGAATTACAAAATCAATAAAACCCAAGTTTTTAGAATTCATTTATCTCCAATTTCAAAATATCTTAATTTTGAAAGGAATCCCTATCAAGAAATCAACTTTCTTTCCATTTTAAAGATCTTCAGACGTTAAAAAAAAAGAAAGAAAAACAAAACAAATTGAAGGAAATGGATCCTTTGAGTTTTTGTTATTAGTTTTCTTTCTTGGTTCCTTTGCTTCTTTATTAGCTGTGTACCAATTCCATTTGTTATTTATGTGATTAATTTTTGTAAATTCATCTTCTGATTTTTTTTTCATTTACCGACAACAATGAAAATGGATTGGGCATGAGAGAAAAGAGTGCGACAAACAAAATAAGAGAGCATAAGACAAAAAAAAGTTGAAGCTCGAAAGAGAAAAGGAGCAACAGAACCAGAGAACTCAAGCAAGAGAAAACAACGCGCATGAGAAAAGAGAGAGAGTTAGATGGAGCGTCCTTTAATCCTTGTATTTCAGGTCGCGTGGAGAAGGAGAAGACAAAAACATTAAAAAAACAAAAAGTAACTTTCTTTGTTGGATAAATCACAACCATCAATTTGTGTTGATCCAAGGACTGAAAATCTGTGGCATTTGTGGCAGCTTAAATAGTGTGGCAGCGGAACCGTGCTCTTTATGTATTTATATTTTTTCTTCAGCGTGATGTCATACCAGCAGAGGAGAGAAGACAAGTGCCAAAAAAAAATGCCTTGCGTAGAAGGAATTTAAAAGTTCGTGTAAGATTTGATATTTTCTATTTCTTTTTAATTATTTAAAATTAGTAAGAAATAGGCGCATGTAACATGTGAAAGTGTTTTCTGATTTATTGAAGGAATTTAAAATTGTTTTCTAATTTAATGAAATTGAATTTTCTTTCATATTCTCTTTGACAAAATTTGTTTGATTTTCAGAGACGTTCGGCAAAAATGTAGATCTACAGTACAATAGAGAAATTTGTTTGATTTTCAGAGACGTTCGGCAAAAATGTAGAGGAACATTTTGGGTCGAATATTAGTTGATTTAGTTCGAATTATAATCGCTGCATGAAAGACTGTACGATTTTAGTCCGCACAATTCACTTTACGGATCATGAGAAACTCATGCTGCTCGGCAGGCAGCGCACTAGCACAGGCGATGGACCTAAGACGTTTTAATTCTTTGATTCGCTTTAATTAAAAAGATTCTTGCTATTATGAATTTATGATGACCCATTGACCCTGCAGATTTGAGTTGAGCCAAGTTAACTCTAATTTCAAGTTAGAGGTGTGTTTGGCAGCGTCTTGAATAAGGCTATTCATGAATTTGAATAAGGATCCTCTCTCCTCTCTTCTCTCTTCTCTCTCCTCTCTCCTCTTATTCCGAATAAGAGTCTAATTTCACAATATAGGTGGTATTAAAATTAAGGATTGAATAAGTCCTTATTCGGAATAAGGCTTATTCAAAATGTGTTTGGTTTCATCGCGAATAAGCTTTATTCATGAATAAGCTTATTCACCGCATATCCAAACACATTCAAATCTCGTACAATCAAATATATTCGAAGTAAGTGAAGTTAGCACTTTAATTTTTTTAGAGTTTGTATGATTTATATAGTTTATGAATATCCACATTTATATTATGAATATCGACATTCAAATATTTATATTACATTATTGATAAATTTAATTATATTTACGTTGCACTTTTTATTAATATCCTCGTGTAAAGTTTAAATGGCCGAAATATGTGGACTTAATTGAGAAAAGAAATATTGTGCAAGTCAGCTTTCCTGCTGTGATTTCTTGCAGAAGGAGCAGTGTATCCTTCCATGCTGTGTGTTCAAATGTTGGTTATGTTTCGTGCTTTTTTTATTCTGTACGCAACCAGCCGCGCAGCGCAACACGCCAACACCGCTGAGGAAATCCTGTAAAATGATTTAAAACTTAAAAATTTTGTTCCGCGAGATAACGTTCCAGTGGACTAGTGGAGTTTTGGCAAGCAAAAAATTCCAGCGATTCCAGTCCAGCTTTGATCTTTATCTTTTAGCGTTCGCCACAATCCAAATATAAACAATGCATGGTAAAAACTGCAAAACATTCTTTTCGGTATTTAGCAGGTAAATAAAATTCATAAATCTTAGTGCAAAAGCAACTGCATTTGTTTTTTGCTACACCATCAAGATGGGGTTTAATTTATGCTTTGTTGTAAAGAAACACAATCTGTACTTGTTTTTCTTTGTTGCAGCCTACGGGCATTTTAAATCTTCAAAAAAAGAAAAAGCCCGTAATTATAAGCACATGTGGTTGTTGAGTAATACTAGAGTCAAATATATTTGACACTTCGGTATGTCACATATGATCATATTCTAATTTTCGAAATTTCAATAGTCAATCCAAACTGCTCAATTTGTTCTTCAAAACAAAATCTCTTTAGATAAATTTAACATTATTCAAATTCTTTTACAATTTTTTTTTATTTTAGAAAATATTAAAATAATTAGTTTCGGACCTTCTAGTTTTAAAGAAACTCCGAAAAAAACTAGTTAAAAATTTTGAAAAAAAATATAAAATTTGGTCTTTAAAAAAATTTTCAATAGTCGAAATTCGAATCACGTTTGTCATCGTGTCATCAATATGATAAATTTCCAATACTAAACTTTAGCACATGATGTGACTTTCTTTATCACTCCATCAGCATCAGTTGGTAATAAACAACTGTGTAAGGATAATATTAGGATCTCTTGACCATTTTTGCTGTCAACTCTTAAATGTATTTTGAAATGGTACAGATTGCTGTTTGATACATCACCACTTTATTTAATTATAGGGGACCTTGTCAATTCTCTTGTACGTCGAAATATTGGCGCATCAAAGTATGTATTCCTATGACTATGGCCTTTTGGCACTTTTGAAGGAATATCAGTTCCAAAAAAAAAAAAGAAAAAAAAAAACCACAAACCAAACATATTAATTCAAGAAATTGCATAATAGTGATATAATTTTCGTTACTTCCTCAGAAAAGTAAGTATATTTTAGATGCCTTGTATAGGCAATAATCAAGAATATTTCCCTTATAAATTTCTGAAAGAAAAATGGATACACTGAAGAATTTAAAAAGTTGAATCAAAATTTAAATTCCAGGATTTCTGTTGATTTTTCTAAGAAGAAGGCCCAAATTTTTCACTTCCGAAATCCTAGATATGGGCTTCACTCAGGCTTCGTTACAATTTGATTGAGAATTGTGACCCATAAATGAGAAAGGATGAAAATTAAAACGACACCAGACCTCGATTCTATGATAAAAAAGCTTTCTTTCTTATTTTTTACCACTAGACTGCATTGTACATGTTGCATATGCATTACGCATACAACTATCCTGCCTATTCATTGTCCTAAACTTCTACTTTTCTATTATTTTGTTATATCTTGTCCAGTTAACTTAAAAC
Organism: Rhynchospora tenuis; assembly: GCA_027725995.1. Classification (NCBI taxonomy): domain Eukaryota; kingdom Viridiplantae; phylum Streptophyta; class Magnoliopsida; order Poales; family Cyperaceae; genus Rhynchospora; species Rhynchospora tenuis. Next base: position 171,216,116 of record CM050888.1, read on the forward strand.
TATAATCATCCATGAGCATCTGGAAAAGCTCAATTTGGGACAAATTTGGGACTTGCCTGATCCTTTCTTTTTAACATTAAAAAATAGACCGGGACCATCAAGAGATGCACCTAAAGATAACAATAAGAAGTCATGTGATGCAATCTACGTTTGCTGGTTCTACTGCGTATCTTGTTGACTCTTGTAATATTTGAAAGACAGATTCTCCATTAAATTATTGAATTATTGAGTTCAATTGACCTGACTGTATCTTTCCACAAAGCATCAAAAGACTAATCTGATCAATTCTATCTCCAAAGAAAGCAAATTTTGACAAATTACCTTTCCAATTAGTAAAAGCTGAAAAATCCTATTTGGGAAATTTCATTACTTTTTCTTATTAACAGCACAAGCCCGTAAGGAACTTTCGTTACTAGCTGCCTAAACACAATTAGCTTACTGAAGAAGTAATTTTTAAGTTCTTGGTGGCTTAACCAAAGTCAAATTAGCAGTGTTGATGCAATATCCCATATCGTCGGAGGTCGATTGAGAGGGTATTGTTGTTTTTCTGACCTTACTAGTACTTATTTTTGTTGTAATTGGATTTATTTTTGTTGCTCTATCTGAAATTTGTAAAGGCAGAAGCACTAATCTCACTAGTATGCTGGTTGAGAAGCAAGGCTTCATGATTAAGAAGCAACCCATGTAAATCAGAGAAAGAGATTAGATCTGACATGTTGTCAGATCCAAGGCCATTCAATGTTGCAATGACAAGGTCTTCATTAGAAATTGGTGATGTACTCAGTGCAAGATGAGCCACCTTTGCTGGCAGTTTGAATCTGATGACGCAGCTCAATGAGCCGATCTCGAGATCTATTGGAGAAGAAAGTCTAAAGTGAGTTCCATAGCTCAAAAGTTGAGGTAGTCGACACCACTTGATCTTGAATCGTCTCAAGTAGGGACGATCGAAGCCAGCCAAGCAACAATTGATCTTGTCGATGCCACACAGAGAACTCAGGGTTAGGTGCGATTTGATGATCAACAGTCATAATTGTTGGATTGGGAGGAGAAGAAGCAATTTGCTTCATGAGGCTATATCCATGGAGAATCGGTAGAATTTGTGATTTTCATTCAAATAGTTGTTCTGAGCTAATTTTGTAGAGATAGGAATGGTCAGGAAGATAATTGAATCCATAGCGGAAGAGGTGTTTGGGGTGTCTAAGGGTTTTGTTTGAGTTATTTGCCATTGTCGTGGCTTCGGATACCACGAAAAAAACTAAATCTGAAAGATTGTATTTTGTATTAATTTTCCAAAATCTATCTTACAAGAGGGAATACCATGCTTATATATACGTTTCACTATTCTCCTTCTCTTTTACACTAACTAACTAACAGATTTACCAAACTACATTAATTACTTCTCATCTTCTTGTCAAGTGTCAGCTGTACTGGAGATGTCCTGTTGTATTCCAACATCAATGTCTACTTCGTGACAACTGACAATGAAGGATAGTTTTCAATTAATTATAAGGTAGGCTTCTCTTCCGTAATCTGTTGGCCTCTGCCTCTTTCATAGTGGTGGTTGGATATCCTCCTTCGTGTATGAGAGAGAGGCGAATTTGGCAGAGTATCGGTGGAGGATTTTGAGGTGTCGCAAATTTGGCGGAGAAGAAAAGCAGAGCCTTGGAAGGTTGGGTGCGGTTTAGAGTTAGGAGGAGGCGGAGGGTTGCGAAGGAGAGTCTAGAGATGTGGCATGGTCGACAGAAGAGGAAGATGCAGAGGGAGAAGAATTGAGTACGGGTGAGAGAAAAACGATGGTAGGGAAATATCGACGATCGGATATGAGTGAAAATCGAAAGAACGATTATATTGACTGCAATATCAAAATAAATAATGCGGTCCATGGGATTTAATTAATAATATCAACAAAAAAAAAATGAGAAGGAGATATACACAATCCCTGTTCTGAATTTGATTATAGATGAAAGAAAATTAGTATTTCAAAAATCTATATTTATCATGTATATTTGGTCGATTATTTCTGTTTTGTTTATCGTATACTTTTAAGTGGTGAAAGATAGAGAAAATCATTTATTAGAATCCTGAGAGTAAATTGCACTCATTTTTATAACCGACATTGAGGTTACTATATATCATTATTGGTATTACTTATTAAATTAATACTCATTGCTCCTAATATACTATGCCATTTTATTCATAGAAGTGAAGTTATTTTGGAGAAAATAAGTTTAGACATAACACTTTTAATGTGTACTTACGTACATATGCCTTGTTCATACATATATGTTTATAAAGTATTCTATATATTTGCATGGCATGGGCAAAGTAAAATATTAAGATAATAAACATGTTTGACAAATTATTAATTAAATAATTTATTGATTAGATCTAAATCTAAACATGATAAATATGTCTCAATGGATGGAGAAAATAGTATAATTGTTATTTGATTTTTCGAAGCTAAAAAGAAAATTGTTATTTGCGTTGTTGTATACATGGATGTTACTAGCATGATACTATTATGAAATAATATTTTAGAGGCTTATTATTATTACTAATAAAATTTTTGGAAAATTATGCTTTTGGAAGTTTATTTGCAAGGAAAAAGAAATAACTTGAGCCAAGTATTAAAGCAACTAATCGACATGAGAAAATGAAAAAAAAAATAAATTTATGTCGAACTTGATGAGAAGTTCTTATTTCATCTAGGGGGTGAATTTAGACCTAAAGGGCCACTTGGGGGCACCCAATATCCGATGGCCAAACACTTTGAAAGAGATTCAATGGATAATAACAATCCGACAAGTGGTCAAATAGCACACACTTTTTGAGAGCATAGACTCCAACTCTATCCATGTGAGTGTGCTCTATGTAGATGTAGGGTTGAGTATGTTAGCTTTTATTGAGGACCAATAAATTCCGTGGGTTGTACATCTACACACATCCTTGATAGGGACTCACCTATATGAGTCTATATATGGTCGAGGTGCAGGGCATGAGTAAGCCCTTAAGACTCTCATGAAAAATCCAAGGTACATGTGTATGACTATTAATGCGCACCTCGCGATAATTGTTCTCCGTATTACATGTATGGTGTCCCAGAATTTGAGTCCAAGAAAAAAGTTCAACATATAATTTCTATCTGTCTCCTCCTAATTCGATGCACCTATACTAAGTGAAGTTTTAAAGTTTTGAAAACTACTTCATGATGCGAATATAAATATCCAACTATTTATTATCATTTGCTTGTCCGAAATTCCTGATTTGGTTTTGATTTATCATATCCAATTTGTTTCTATATATCCCATATAAATTATTTCTTGGAAAGTGATCTTTTGCTTCGATATAATACCAAATTTGCTTTCACATGTCACACATTTGATATTTGTAAATTTTGACTTTTGTGGGATTGTTGAACCATATAGTAGAAAACTCAAAATTTCTTATTGATAAATCCATTTATAAAATATTATATCATTAGATCTTTTCCTCTTCTGCAACTGATTATTCATTATTCACACTAATTTACCGTTGCTCCACTATCATTCCTCGACTAATGTATTAATATCTCTGATTAAGAATTGGCTATTCGCCGTTGCTTTAGAGGCTATATATTAATGTTCCATTTCATCAAATAATATACCGAATAATATTGATATTAATTATTTAATTTAGGCAACGGATGAGAATTCAATAGCTAGCCCTTTTATTATTGTACAAAATGAAGTGGCCTAATTAACCACATTATCCCCACTACTCGTGTATCGTTTCTTTGTCAATTAAATCTGAATTTATTTTCGCCAATTAATGTTGCTACACATGTTGTATTTATGTCCATCTGTCATAAGATGAAAAGGCGATCCAGAGGAAATACAGAAAACTTGATTAAATATATTCCAATTCTCCATTTTGATGTTCCTTACAGTAATTTCAAATTTGATTTTAATATTCTTCCGATTGATTCTGCTGGGTATTGTGAGCCTCTCATCAGCATTTCTATGGTCGTGCACTTGGTTGTGCTCTAAGGAGTGACACTAATCCGAATTATCTTAGTTGTGAATCCTCTTCAGATAAAATTATTTTGATTACTTATTTTATTTTTGCACCAAATCATAAGCGTATATTTCGTGATTCGGCTAGCAATTTATTAAGAATCAAAGAGTTAATTTTGTGCCAGATCGTAATCTAACAAAAGAAAATTGAGGAAGAGGAACATTGATTACAGCCAATTCAAGCCCTATACAACGTCAATCAGATGGAAATAAATAATTAACATTATATTCTTGCAAAGAAATTTCCGTTATAGTGTTTGTATTAGAGAATACCAAAGAATAATAATTTGATTTGACAGCAGTAAACTTAACAAATACTTTTGTTCGCTGTAAATATAAATTTAGTGAGGATACATACAACATTGTTGCATAAACACAATCAAACCAAGATTTTGTATATCTTAAAACTTAATGATTTGCTTAAAATAAAATAATTTAATATCTGTAAATATAAATTTCGTGAGGATATAACATTGTTGCATAAATTCAATCAAACCAAGATTTTGTATATCGTAAAACTTAATGACTTGCTTAAAATAAAATAATTTAATATCTGTATATATATAAATTTAGTGAGGATATATAACATTGTTGATTCAATCAAACCAAGATTTGGTATATCGTAAAACTTAATTACTTGCTTAAAATAAAATAATTTAATATCTGTTAATATAAATTTAGTGAGGATATAACATTGTTGCATAAATTTAATCAAAATAAGATTTGGTATATCGTAAAACTTAAAGACTTGCTTAACATAAAATAACTTAATATCTGTAAATAAAATATAAATATAAATTTAGTGAGGATATAACATTGTTGCATAAATTCAATCAAACCAAGATTTGGTATATCGTAAAATTTAATGACTTGCTTAAAATAAAATAATTTAATATCTTATATATACATATAAGCATCCGCCCTTAGAACGTAGATCTCGTCCAAGTAAAATTCTTATCCATTATCCATGGCTTCAAAGAGAATGCTAGTTTTTGTCACTATTCTTTTTTGTCTATTATTTAGTATGTCAATGTCAATTTGCGGACAAGATCTTTCAAAGCATCTAGTTATAGAAAATGGCTCCAAGGTAACTAAATCGTTATTTTTAATATTTTGTTTTTTTTTTTTTTTTTTTTTTTTTTTTTTTTTTTTTTTTTTTTTTTTTTTTTTTGCATGTTCAACACAACATAATTTTTTTTTTTTTTTGGGCATAATTCTTCAAAATGCCCACGGGCCTTGTTTTGTGCTGTTGACAATGTCAGGTCGGATGCTACAACACTGAAAACCAAAACTGGTCTAATAGTTTTTCAGGAAAAAGAAAAAAAAGTTCTAATACAAACTATCTGCATGATTTATGTTTTAACTTTGAAAGAGTTCAGTTTTCTTTCTAATTTTATGATTTCAAGACAGAACCTAATATAGGTATAAATTTATGGTCAAATAGTTAGGTTTTACTGGAGGCTCCGAAGCTACAAAATCACCAGGAGATTCAATCAGTGGCAGCACAAATAAAGCAGAACAGAAGACCTCCGTTTATGTATTCAATCTTTATTTCTTATTAATTAATGTAAACTTGTCAAGGTGATACAGATTCTGATTTCAAGTTGCACGAATTTGTCAGCTTGCAGGATACATTAGTGGGGTTCAACCCTGGCATGGAGTGAGAGCAGAAATTTCTGTATGGAGAATACCAGATGTGCAACCTCTGTCGTCTAGTGGTGCATACATTGCAGCAATTAACAAATCACCAGAGCAAGAATTGATTGCTGCAGGATTTCATGTATGTCATTCTTTTTTTTTTTTGAAGGTTGGTTTGAATCCAACTATTTTGTTATAAAAAATAAGAAATTTGAACATATATACTCTCTTTGTGAATTGAATTCATGCATGTCATTTAATTTTCAATTTTAATTCTACTTCAGATTGCCTTCAACTAGAAATGGGCGAATGAATATCAATTCAAATTAGTACTAGTAGTACTGGGAACTAGCCCTGTTTGACATTTATTTTTGCTCAAATCAATCACAACCATTGATAATTTTGAGGGAATTAAGGTCGTTTTTTAGCACGGCAGAATTTGCCATGTATTTTCATTAGAACTTTTTCCCTTTCTTGTTCTTTCTCTCTACTCTCAACTGTACAGATTTTGTAACTAATATTAAACCTAAATTATCAAATCCAAGTATCCAACCAAATATACATGCTTTTAGAAATGTATATAGTATAAATATATATATATATATTATATATAAGTAAAAAAAAAAAATTCTGAACATTTAAGTATATAGAAAGCTTCATAAAATTTTCTAGCAGAACTGAAAGAATCTAAGAAAGTATATAATTATATCTGAAACACTAGTCTATCAATTTTATCAGAAGCAATGACTACTGTACTCCACGTTACTTGTTTATGGCCAGCAGCAACTGATTTTTGTTTAACAAATATTCGTGGCAGGTAAATCCTGGTCTATATAATGACAATTGGGTGCATTTCTTCACATATTGGACTGTAAGTACTAAAAAAATTCTCATTTTTTTTAAATATAAAATAAAATACATTGGATTTTCTCATCGTCCAACTCGATCTTCAATCTCAAGTGATGAGGTTTGCCTGTATGAGATGTAAGGCTCAGAAGCATTTAATTTACACTACAGAAAACTGTTTCAAGTGCATCAACCATTCCGGATGCTATCGAGGTCGGTTGCATCCGTTTGCTGATGCCACAGATCTGTGGCATCCGTTTTTTTCGGATGGGACTGCCCTTGTTGCTACTGATTCAATAGCATGAGTATTTCAATAGCATGGATATTAACCTCATGCAACTGTAATTATCAGTTGCATCAACTAAAGTGGATGCCAAGGTCTATCCGTTGCTTCCATTAGGCGGATGTAATTGATTCTGCTAGCATCAACAAAGTGGATGGCAATATATGTTCTTTGCATCAAAAGAACGAATGCTACTATTTTTATTAGCATGAACTAAAGCGGATGCCAAGGTCCGTTCTTTGCATCCACTAAGCGGATGTAGTTGATTTTGCTAGCATCAACCAAGTGGATGACAATATATGTTCTTTGCATCAAAATAACGAATGCTACTATTTTTATTAGCATGAACTAAAGCGGATGCCAAGGTCCGTTCTTTGCATCCACTAAGCGGATGTAGTTGATTTTGCTAGCATCAACCAAGTGGATGGCAATATATGTTCTTTGCATCAAAAGAACGAATGCTACTATTTTTATTAACATCAACTAAAATGGATGCCAAAGTCCAGTCTTTGCATCCACTAAGCGGATGTAATTTATTATTTTTCTTTGCATCCATTCTTTGCATCTACTATAATTTAGCAACGTCATATTTTTCGTTTAGCATCACAAATTAAATAAATATAAAATTCTTTGAGGCAGAAAATAATATAAAATCAGAAAAAAAATTTAATTTTCAAACATCCATTATCCATAATACTTCAAATTAACCAAACTACATTGATACCATACAAAACATTTCTAGATAACCCGAATATCAAAATAAAAATATAATAGTACCATCCATAATAAGCATACCAAACAAAACATTGCGTACCAAATAAAACCCCCGAATTCTATTATCTACCCAAATTCAAATGTAATAATATTCATCTTCTTCGTCATCACTTCCATCGCTCCAAATTCTGACTCGTCATCATCACTAATTTCATCACTTTCCTCACTCTCTAATTCTGGCTCGTCATAATCCGATTCATCATACTCATTTATTTTTTTAAGCTTGCGTGCCTTCTTTCTTTCAAAACGTGGAACATAATCAACATCTTCATCGTCGTCGTCATCGTCATCATAAATAAACTTGCGTACATTCTCTCTTTCAAAAGGTGGAACATATTCAACTTCATCATCGTCATCGTCATCGTCGTAATGGATCAATCGATTAGGACTCCTAATGACCAAAGACCTATGCTGCTCAACACCCTGCAAATGAGAATGAAACATCAAATTATATACTTATAATTTAGTACCCATAAAGAAGATCAGTAATTCATGTTTTGGTTTTTAAAGTCAGTAAATCATGTTTGGGTACCCATAAAGAAGATCAGTAAATCCTTGTGAGTACATCATGTTTTGGTTTGCGTCTGTATTTTTTATGCATCCTAGAAAATCAACAAAGAAGATCAGTAAACAAATAAAAGTAAAAGAATTGTCATAAGGAGATGGTAACATCATATATATTCGGTCCATAAAGAAAACAAATTCAAACCCAAATAAGTAGCACAATATCAGATTAGTCTCTGTAAATGACTAGTAAAAATTTAGATTTGCATTCCAACCCTTAAAACAGGAAAGTATTTACAAAGCATTCCCTAAAAATTAAAGTTCCGTACCAGTACAAAATAAGTGGCAGTATTCTAGAAAAAATATCACTTTTGTTCCGAAGGTGTAACCTAGGCAACGAAAAAGGGCCTAACTGGTAAGTAAGCCAAGTGGTCTGCTATGGCTTGGTCAAGTACTTGGCCAGGTCGCCTCTCTTCTCATAATCGCCAGCACATCATGAATTGTGCCCAAGGTTTTTGAATTAACCAAAAATACAATGCCAGACTAGAGCTCGGCTCAAAACCCATTGCAAATTTCCAAAAAGCAAAAATAGATATAACTTTAAACAGAAGTTATTAACAAACCCAATAGTATTATCCTTCTGAATGCGGTGCTTCTCGACTCTTTCCTCAGACTGGTATTTTTTGGAAAGCTTTCGTTGTGATTCATGTCTTAATATTGGCATCCTAAAATAAAATATCTTGAATAATCAATGACCATATGCTAATTTCCAATAGTTCAATGTAAGAATAAAGAACAAAATCTATAAATCAATATCAAACTTAGAAGAGAAGGAGGAATTAGAGTTCTTACTTGAACCGAACCGAGAGAGAGGCAACGAGAGAGGTGGTTTCTTCTGACGGATAGATCAGGGGATTTGCTTCGTTTAATAAAAATATGTTAAGCGGCTAGATGAAGGGTCCGGTACAGATGGAAAATTTAATGTGAATTAATGATTTGCTTCGTTTAATAAGGTAGTGATTTTCGGTTTAATAAGGTAGAGATTTTTTGTGTAATTCTATGGATAGAATAGCTGTAATTCTACCCAGTGAAATTGAGTAATGACTGTTATATATTTAAATTTTACCAAATTACAATAGAAAATTAGGACTACTCTGGAATAGTGGGGAGGGGGAAATTAGTCTAGTCTGACACTTAATTTTTTTTTGGCGCTTAATTTTGTTTTAAGGCAAGTGACACCTAAATGTAATGTGCGTTAATAAATTTTTAGACAAGTGATATGTAATAAAATTACCATCAAGTGATATTTAGGCCAGTGATATGTAATAATGTTCAAATGATATGTAATTTTTTTTTAGTTATGTGCATTATTTTTTTTAATGAACTTCGTTATATTATTAATGATATGTAATAACATGACCATCTAGTAATAATGATGTGTACATCAGTAGTAGTCAACTGATGTCTAAATTGAAATATTATCTCGTGTGTACATCAGTAGTAGTCAATTATACTACTCAATTGAGTTGAATTTAACTCATTTGATCTTCAAAATATGTCTTGAAAATTCTTATAGTTAATTTATAAATTTTTAATTCTCATAAATCATGTTGATAAAAAATATTTGAAATATAAATTTATTATGTCAAAGAGTTAGTTCTGCTCGAGTGCTACCAACTCGAGTTTTGTTGGCTCGAGTCACAATCGAGCTTTTTCTGAGTCTAGTTCGAGTGACCTCACTAGTTTGAGTTAGTTCAACTTTTAAAATACCACCAATTCATATTGATCTTCAAAAATATGTCTTCAAACTCATGAATATACAAGATGAAATTTATTCAAAATATGTTACAATTATTTAACATTAAAATATATAAGATGAAATTTCCTATAATTAATTTATAAACTTTTATACTCATAAATCATGTTGTAAAAAATATTTGAAATAGAAATTTATTATATCAAAGAGTTAGTTCTGCTTGAGTGCTACCAACTCGAGTTTTGTTTTCTCTTTAAAAATAAAAGTGTTATTACAATGAATGTTTTGTTAGAGCTAGGTAATTATATGATATTCTTTCTTTATGCATTTATTAGGTAATTTAATATAAATATTTTTCATGAAATTAATTGATATGTTGGTAACTATTTTTGGTAAAAAAAAATTATAGTAATATCTTATAATACACTATGCGTACTTTCAAACAAAAAACTAATGTAATTACTTTTAACCATTAGTATTTGTAAAAACATGTCTAAATTGTTATATCTTAAATGTTTCATAGTATAACAAAATTGATATATATTATTCTTTTTGTTAGGCCTACACTGTTACAATTAGTCAATATAGAACCATAATTAGTAGTTTAATACATTGTTTCAATTTGTTCAACTAGTTTTCTTATGGCAAAAAAATTTTTTTTTTGTGTGTGTCCAATGGTATGTGTATCAATATTTTTTTAAAAGATATCTAAAATAACATGAGTAATGGTAGAGACAAGCACGTCTGAAATTTTTTGCCCGTCAAACATGATCGAAAATAGTTGAGATTATAATTATTTTTTAGTTTTAGAAAATTCTCAATCTAATTAGCTTTGGACCATCCAATTTTAAAAAGTCTGAAAAAAATAGCTAAAATTTCGAACAAAAAAAAATATAAAATTTGGTATTCAAAATAATTTAGCAGTTCGGATTGCCTGTTTGAAAATGTAATAGTTGAGATTTAGATCGTATTTGACGTCAAATGTGTTTGATTCATTATTCACTTAATATATATTAAACTTTTGACGGTTTAACTAAATTGATAAATATTACTCTTTTGGTAGGCTTATACTGATACAATTTGTCAATATTGAACCACCAGCTTTAGATTTTTTTTTTTTTTTAACTCAATACTTTTTGGAATTTATATTAAACTTTTGACGGTTTAACTAAATTGATATATATTACTCTTTTGTTAGGCTTATAGTATACTGATATGATATGTCAATATAGAACCATCAGGTTTGGAAATTTTTTTTTACGTAACTCAATATTTTTTGGGAAAATTTGTCAGAGAAGGAAATTGCGTTTAATAAGGACATTTATGAAACAGTTGTAATAATTGGCGCCTGGAAGGCAGTGTGCAATTGCACCTCTTCAATGGAACAAAATATACATTATTTATTCATTCCTTAAAACTTAAAAAGTCAAAAAGTTAAGGAGGGACAATGAAAACAGTTGGCGAGAAAATATCAAACGGAATAGTTAACTTTTCACATAAAGATTATGAATCTCTTGTATCCTTATGAAATATTTACTTTAACATATATATTTCGATAATACTCATAGGGTATACCATTCTGGTAGATACGATTGAAATGACTTGGTTGCATTTCTATTTTATTATAGATATAATTATTATCTTCTTTTTGTGTCACCAAACAAAATCACAGAGATTGCCACGTAAGGCATATATTTAATAGTTTTTTTATCTCATTATTTTTTTTTTGGGAAAATGGGCAAGAGTAGGAAATTCCATTCAATAAGGCAACCACCTCAATTTATTGTCGCCTAGATGCCAGCGTAATTGGAATAACATCATTGATACAATTATTTCATAATAGATACCAAACTGTTGAATTTAGAATTCAGCTGGTACAACACAATTAGAACTGGATAGCGCCTCTGAACATGGGCAAGTGCAGAAACAAATTTAAAAGAATATATATTGGGTATTATCACGAGATAAAAAAAAATGAAAAAAAAAATTGCATGCCCTCAACCACATTTCAGCCTTTACAACCTTGCTGATTATGTAACATGAACTCATATATATAAGAGTAACGAGTTTTAGATTAACTTACTTTAATGTTTAATTGGTTACGATGCATATGATAGGTCATAAATATTTCTTATTCAATGATTTCTATGTTAACGCATCATAATTAATAACGGAAGGTCTCTCTTCTACCAGACCAAATTTAAAAGAAAAAAAATTCAAACCCAAGGTCTCTCTTCTGAACATGGGTCCCACTTAGTACTCCTTGAAAACAAAGTTTAACTAGAAAGCCAAAGACATGCATCCATCAAACAAAATATACGTCCAAACACATACATCAATTAACTAAATTCTATGCAGTTAGTTATGTACCAAATTCAGATTGGTACCAAATTACAGTACGAGCCTCACGATAATTGTGTTTTTATAGGTCTCCAAACATCTTATAACCAAATGTTCTCATCCATGAAGTTCCTGTTGAGAAACAAAAAACTATATTAAAGTGAATGTTTAATTATACAGAGAAAAAGAAATAGCTTACTTTCTTTGGTCATTAAGTACTGTCCATTTTTAGATACAAAAGATATAGTAGCTGTATTAACATCAACACTCATCTCCTAAACTCAAAACTAAAAGTAACAACTAATTAAAAGCAGAATGTAAAATTCTGCCAAAAATATGAAAGAAGGATGAAAGTCAAGACTTACTCATTCGGGATCCGAATCTGAATCTGTAACATCATCATGATCAGCAAGTCCATGCTGTCAAATTCTCTTTCATATTCACTTTCATTCTCACTTTCTGACATCTCATCTTCATGATGAGCAAGTTCCATTTGTTGCATAAGTACTCAACATCAGCAATAGATAAAGGTTCCACTGCATCATCTCCATTGTTGAGTTCCACCGGAATATCATCTCCCTCACCAATTGTAAACGGGCAACCTAGACCATCTTCTTGGAAAAAATCAGTATCAATGGATGCTGAATTTTTCGTTTCCTCATTTAACCCAAGGCTTGGTGAAATCTTAGACTTTGTTTTAATAGGAACCCACCAATTTTTTCTCACGAGCTAACCATTATAGTTCAAATGTTTTCTGACTTCATCACCAGCTAACCATTCTGTATTGTCACAGTCTCTGCAAGGGCAACGGATCATGTCTACATTATCTATTCTTTCCACACTCTGCTTATGCTTAAAAGCTTCTTCCACAAAGTGATCCACTCCACGCAAAAATTCAGGATTCATGTTTCTCTCATCAAGAAATCTAAGATACATCCAGCTACGATCCCTTGACATTTTCAACCTGCAGCATTCCAAAATGGAGTTAAAATATCATACTTTCTACATCACATATTTTTAATTATACTTTCTGTAAACGTTGAGCAAATTAATTATATATTAACAAAGATGATCAGAGAAGTACCATTTTGTCCTAACTTATTAATGCTACTTTCTCTTTTAATAAAAAATAAGTGACAAACAAAAGGGAACAAAGAGTTAAAGTACACAGTAACGGTAACATGGGCAATCTGAAGTTGAAGGTTTAAAGAACTTTCAGTATCACAGAAAAGGGGCTAATGTGGAAGAATTCAAACCTCAATGGGGCTAATGTGGAAGAGTTCAAATTCAAGAACTTTCAGTATCACAGAAAAGGGCGCATCTTTGGTAGCCGAATTAATTATCCTGGATTCAACAACAAGAAGAAAGACATATTATATCATCTCCTAATTTTACTAGTTACTGGTAGTTAGTAAAACATATGAAAGACATATATTAAACATTTTCAACCTGCAGCATTCCAAAATGGAGTTAAAATATCATACTATTAAATTTAACCAATTATTAATTAACGTATTATATGCTTCCACAAACTCATGCAATTACAAGACAGGGAAAAATATGGTATTTCTATAAACCTCATACAACTTAGAACCTCCTGTTGATGAGTGAGGTGCAAATAAAAATAAGAAATTCTAATCACAAGAGGAAATGATTTAGATCAGATTATCCTAGCACTCATATTATCTGACCTAGATAACCTATAGATGCCATACCACAGTAAAATCTAGATGTGCTTTACCAAAAAATAATAAATAAATAAATAAATCCCTGTCAAACAGCTTCAAAGAAAAGCACGACAAATTTCAACAATTGGTGTTCAATTTACAATGATACTGTCTGATAGCAACAAAATATTTTGAAAAAATAGAAGATGTTCAATTGCCAAATTCAACCTTGTAATTATGCTTAAAGACTTACGCAAAGTGTACCAAATTTTTTAAATAAATTTGTGGTTACCTGTTGATGTACTTAACCATCTTGACCAAATGAATGGCTTATTATGCAAGTTATAACCTGTGCCCAAACACGAATTAACAAACTCAAGTGGGCCATAGTAAGGAGCTGGTCACATTTAAAAAGGGTGTTCGAGACTCATACTATGCTTTTGATTTTTCTTTTTTAATGCCAAGAACTGACTTCAGTGTATAGTACATGATAAATTAAGAACATGTCAAGAGATCACAACTCACAAGAGAGTTGAGGTTTGCACTATAAACTAAGCAGCAATTGTTTGGTTCCTGTGTAAAATAGTTCAATCAAATTGGGCGTTGGATCTGCACAAGTACAGCAAATTCATACCAAAAGTTATGGGGATCAGCACTTAGAGGTACCAGACTTACAATTTCAGCGCTTGCTTTTTGAGATGTGTTTGAGTTCTTAGCCCCTAATTGCTACATCAATTTCAGCACTTCCTCTTTGATCTGACCAAAAGAAAATTAAAACATAAATTTTAGTTCCCATCACTCTAAAGGAGTTCAATAAGCAATTTAATTAGGTTTCAGCAGTTGCATGTTTGAAAATCTTTGTTTTTCACTTTGATGGGCAAAGGAATTGGACAAAATATATCAGCCTTATTATCGTCATAACGATTATCGTACTAATCTTACAACTCTGCTTAATTGGTAAGTTTATTTTATTCAAAAATCTTCTTTCCAAATTCCCATTTATTACACAATTAGGATAAACCATGCATCATCTATTATTGTGCCTCTAAAAAAAAAAATTGTCTACAACATAGTGAAAAACATTGATGAGCAATGAAACAATTTGCTACCTACTAAAGCTAACTAATTGATTAAACTAATTTCATCTGAAGAGATTATGGTAAAAGGATCTAGGTTGGGGGTACCTCGAAGAACAAGAGACGTTGGTGGCAAAACCTACACGGAGACGAGATTCTCGTGTAGGCGCGAGATTCCGGTGGAGCCGGCGAGCCCCTCAGTTGGTCGATTTTGGTGGAGGCGCTTCAATGGATTAATGGATTTTGTGCAGAGGCGAAACGGGAAAAACAAAGGAATGGGACTTGAGGAGGAGAGTTTAATTTGTGCTTATGACACGTGGGTCTAGGTACGGGACAATGGAAAAAAAAAATTTGGGGAGCATCAGCGCTGAAGAGGGCCCAAAGGAAGGTAACATAAGAAAAATACAAATTAGAGGAAATGGCATGGATTGAAAAAAAAAAATTAGGGGAGCATGTGGTAATAATTAGAATCAGGTTTTTAGATGCAAATTAAATTGAAAATAATATATATATTTGTTAGCATCAATTGTTTACATGCAAGTAAAAATCGGTTGCATCAGCAAAACCCATTCAATAAAGTGAAATATATTAGCACAGGTTAAATTGATGCGATTTCTTTTGGTAGCATCCGCAAATTTGATGCAAGGGCCATACAATTATTTTTTCAGTAGGCATCCAAAATGTGCTCATGCCATTGATGAAAGTCTCATGCTACTGTTAAAAAGCTGATGCCATTGCTACAGTTTTCTGTAGTGTTAATGAAGTAGAAGAAAATAACTAAATAAATATGAGGCACTTCAGGTTCAGGTCAATTTCTCCATTTTAATTTTTAATTAAAAATTTAAACAATGTTTGTTGCAGAATAGAAGTGACTACTCGACAGGCTGCTACAATAATGATTGCCCAGGTTTCGTTGTAGCAAGCGAACCAAACCTTTATCCGGGACAACAAGCCTATGCGCCTAGAAGCTATACAATTAGGATAAAAAGGGTTTGTTGTGCTATCCATTAAAATAAAGAAAGGTTTTAAAAAATATAGTTCTCTAACTGCCCAACTAAGTAAAGATAATTAAGATCAAACCTAAGTAGAACCACTTAGATTATTGCAATTCTTATTATGTATGGTATTTTTGCAATAATTAGGATTAATTACTCTTGTATTATGCAAAATTACAGCTTATATTTTGCCCTTGATGTACAAAAAGATAATTGCATGGCCAATATCTCTGGAATGTGGAATGAAAAGTTCACTACAACTAATTCATTGGAACTGCAGGATGAACACACTGGAGATTGGTCGCTATACAGAGAAGATGAAGGTGGCCCTATTGGTGGCATGACATTGCTAGGATGGTGGCCAGGGTCTCTCTTCAAGAGTTTGTCAGAACATGCCGATGCAATTCAATGGACAGGATTCGTCAGCCACAACTACAATGAGACGAGTCCTTCGATGGGCAGTGGGCGTCCTGCCAGCGAGCTTGATGGAAAAGCAGCTTCATTTAATGATTGCTTTGGATTTGATGAAAATGGGTATGTTTATGAGGACGGATATTCACCTATTCCTTTTGTAACCAAATCAGATTGTTATGCCGTCTCTGACTGGTACGAGACTAAGCATGCTGCGCGGCGGCACTTCTTTTATGGTGGACCAGGTGGCTGCTCTAAGTAAAAACGAGACATCATTGGCATAATTTCTAGCATCGCAAAGCAATGGATATCAGGTCATGTAGCATGGCTAATAAATATATATGGCACCACTAATTTGTTGTCAAAATGTTAATTTCATATAATACAGGATATCATGTAGTAATGGAAAAACATTTCGAGAAGGTGGAGAATTTTTCTATTAAAGATTCTCTTGCTTTACTAAATTGAATCTTCCACGTTGGTAAATTGCTAAGTTGCGTTTGGCCGTAATCTATTAAAGATTCTCTTGCTTTACTAAATTGAATCTTCCACATTGGTAACTTGCTAAGTTGCGTTTGGCCGTAAGATTTAAACTGGTTGGACCTTTAACCTATGCTGGATAACTTTCTTTTTTCTTTTCCGAATAATAAATCGTTTACATACTAGCTAGCAGCATAGCAGTGAGCAGGAAATTATTGTTGGGACTTGGCACATCATATGCAAATATGAAAAGTCTCGCATCTTTGCTTGAGGTGCAATGGGTTTACGAAATCAGCCATGCGCACATAGATTTCTGGATTTGTTAACATACCAAAAAAGAGTAATACATATTTATGTCACAACTCTACCCTCATTTTTATTTCTCCCTTCTTTCTATTGTACTAATTGTACTGAAGTATTAGCATGTCAACATATAATTGGGTTTTACATTTGGCTCTTTCAATGAATAAACATATCAGTCGTGAATTTAGAACTTACAAATTTTTTTCTAGAAATTTTGATAAGTTTTCAAGACAGATTTTTTTTTTTTTTTACATTTTACATAAGAAATTTTGGAAGTTTGATCCAATCTAAAAAATATAGCATAGCGAAACTACGACTGCAATGTCTAGCAATATATTAATAGCCACGAATTTTGACATATACATATCTTACTATTTGTTAAAATTAGAAATGTTCATATTTAAAAAAAAAAGATTTTTAAATTAAATAATGATTGGTACGACTATTTTTAATATATCTAAAAAAGAAGAAAACTATTTTTAATATATCTAAAAATAGCGGTCAATTATAGAAATGCGGTAATAAAATCACGGGATTTAATTAATACTATAGATATAGGAAAAAAAATTTGAGTCCCATGATTTTTAAATAATACAATAGATTATTAAAAATAACTATGTTGTCATAATGCATTAACAGTTATAAATGTACATATATAAAACAAATTAATTGATCTTATATTAATTTATAAATGATGAAATGAAAATTTTGATATATATGTATTCATATCAATGGAATATATAGCCTACGGGCTTTCAGTTGCAAAAAAAAGTTTAATGGAAACTTATTTGGAAATATATTTCGAAAATAAAATTTAACTGATTTTATGATAATTTTACCATTCAATACTTAATTATCCATTATGTACCGTTCATTTCAAAGATAAATGGCACATCCTGAAACAATGATAAATACATGGATCGTCTCCAATAATGTTGTATACATACTATAAAGATCTATAAATTAGCCTTTGATATGCATGTATTTTTTAATTGATGATGCAACCTAATACGGAAATTCAATCTTATCCTCCCTCGTTTAGTCGTCTGATGCATCAACCATGTAATGTTTCCTAATCTCCTCTCCTGTAATCCCTAATTTCATTTGAAAATTCATTTCCCACAAAATTATTTTCGCATCTCCCTCAAGAAATACCCTTCTTCCCAAAAAATTGATGAGACATCTAGCGAAACCCTCACCAATAATGAAAAAAGGAAAAAAAAATTTGCAAAGAGAACAGCGATTCGGCCAATGGCACGGCCCAGATCAAAGTCCTAAGCCGCGAAGAAGAAGGCGAGTTCGCCTCCACCGCTGTCAAGACTGAGGTGCTGGGGAAGAGAAGGCTGGGCATGGGAACGAATTGGAGGAGGTGTGAAAAGCTCAGATGCCATGACTGCTGAAATCGGAGGTTGACTATCATCAAACTAATTTGTGCTTGTTTTCCTTTGTTTTTTTCTTTTCTTCCCTTTTCCTTTGACAACCGATGTCAATCTATTCTAAAACAAGACTCACTGAACTACTCGCATCAGGTGATTAGATTGAAATCCTTTTTATGATAATTTTAATTTGATAAGGACAGTGTAGTTTTCTTAGTTCGTTATTTGATTGTTTATTGATGTCATTTACTGCCTTAGGGGGCGTTTGGATCTGTTGGAGTTATGTCCTAGAAGTCAATATTTAATGACTTATTTTCTTAGTTTATGTTAATGATGATATTTGATTATTTGTTCCTAGAGTTTATTATTGACAGATCATTCAGGTTGAGGATCTGAATTGTAGATCTCTGTGGATCATTCATTAGAATGACAATAATAAATCTAAATCGTCCATAATCTTGATAATTAACAAGGAACATTAATTATCATAAAAGATTAGTATGCAAGTTAAGTGATGATTAAGTTCTACAAATCATAGGTAAGGAGTTACCAACTTAATTGCATATGTGTATGTTATTGGAACATAGTACAGGACTTGACCCAATGAAATAAACATATGGATTGTGTTAAGTGTCATTGTTTATTTCATATAAGTTTGATTCTAAGTTTGAGATGTTCACCTTTTCCACATGAGGATAGGTTCAATAAATATCGTCTAACATTGATTCCTGATAAAGGCTGCTATAAGGACTTTATTTATGTTCTCTTGAATTGTGCGGGGAAAAGTTGTTCATCAAGAAAACCGTATGTCCCTCATTAGTATACCTAGTGAGTGATGATATCTGTTTGGACCCCTTGATGGAGTTGGATCGTATGCATGCAAACTAGACGATCAACTCTAGATCAAGAAATGTATAATCTGCAAGAATGACACACTCCTATCTTGGATTATACAATGATATCATATGACATAAGAATCAGACAAGGAAATACTAATATTTCTTATGCAGGATTGAGATATTGTAACGGTACATAATTTATACGAATTGGGAATCATAACGTGTTGCTAGATACCACTTATGATTATTGGAAATAAATAACGATTTATTTCCATAGCCAACATAGTATAAATCCTCAAATAGGGTCGCACAAATAGGACTCTAACCACACGGTGCATTAATTGTTTATTCGCAACAGTTAGTATTGAGAAATATGATAAGTTGATTAATTAATTATATACCGTTATGAACCGTTATAAATAATTAACTCAAAAGGATCATATGGAAACAATTTAATGCATTAGCTAATCCTAAATTGATTATTAATGAGTTAATAATTAATTATGTTCAACACACTTTAAATAGTTTGAGCTATATGGGCTTCTAGTTATTTAATTAATTAAAGGCCCGATATGAGGAAGGATGAATGATTAATTAATGGGATAAATTATTGGGCCATTGCAACATTTGATGTAGCCCAAAATGGCCCCTTATAATTTCGGCTAGCCCTAGTGGCAATGTTGTAAATAGTTCAAAGAGAGGATGAGAGTTGTTGGCTATATAAAGGGGTCACCTCTTGGGAAAGCCCTAGCCATCCACCCCTTTCTCTCTCCTCTCTTCTAGCCGCCACCCATCTTCCTCTCTTCTCTTGCTCATGTGCTGAGCACCATTCCTTCTTCTCCTCCATTAAAATAGTTAATAGGATGAAGATGTTCATAGAGGGGATTAGCTAGGAGCTCATGAAAGCTAGCACTTTCATGGAGCTCGTGGTTAGCTCCTTGGTGGGCTTGAGGCGCCTTAGATAGTGGAGGTGGTGGAGCACGCTCCCCATCGACTCCCATGCCTTGGATTCGAGCCTCATGAATGCGATTTCATGAGAGGTATAACTTTTTCCTACTTGTTCTCATTGTTTTGATGTGTGAATGTTTCTAGCACTAGATCTATGGTGTTTAGTTGTGATTTCTTGCTATTTGATGGCACAAAAATAGAATTAAACACTTCCTAACAGTGGTATCAGAGCACAAGGTCGTGCTTAAGCTATTTTCACATTAATTAGATGAGAAATGTGTAATTAGTTGAGTAATTAAGTTGCTGCCTTTGTTTGCACTCTGGAACTCTATTTTTTCCTAGGTTTTCTGTGTTTTTCGCATAGCAAAGATTTTATTTCGATTTTTCCTTTTGATGGCTTTGAAAGAGGGATGAATTGTGAGTATTTCCCAACTGGTTTCATTTTAATCCGAGTTACTATGGATTTTTAATGAATTTTTCCGTGACGGTGCGCAGGACTGGTTCCTGTGCGACCAGATCTGGTTTTGTGGGCATTATCTTAGTTATCTTGATAAAGAAACCCTAATTTTATTGGCTAGGAATGAAGTAGACTTGGTGTATTTCCTTCCATACCAATTTGATGATATGTATCGAAGTATTTCTATTTTTTTGAATCGATGAAAGACAAGAACAGTCCTGTTGGTTTTCTGTACCGACTGGATTATTTTGAAAACTGGCATTGATTGAGACTTTTTATAGAAAAAGTGTTTAAATAGAAAACTTCCTTTTGAAGTCCTGAATCCATAAAAATTGATTTCATGTAAATCGGACCAGTTTTGGTACCTCAAACACTCAAAATCAATTTCGTCGACGTGCTGTTCCAGAACAGGGGACTTGTATTCAAACTCCTTAAACTTGATGATTTTGAATGAGTAAAATTGTAAATCTTTCATGGTTACTAGCCTTGTACTTGTGATTGTTTACTGTAAAATTGTTTTGCATTAAAAGTTTTTGGAAGATGGTCAAACAGTCCAAAAGGTTGAGGCCAAAACCTGAAACTTCAAACCGGTGTTTTAATACACAACCTGAAGTTTGATAATTTTGGTTCTCCCGATTGGTAAATGATTTCTTCCTGAAATTTGAACAGGTAGTTTGTCTCTTGATAAGGATTGTTCATGATTTTTTCTGGATTTTTTGGAGACCGAAAGATTTCTTGATTTTTTCGGGTCCCGTTAAATGAAAGGTGTTCGTTCTAATTAATCAATTAGTTGATAAGTTGATTAGAACTCTCCTTGCTGTCATCCATTGGATTTTTTGAATGTTGATTTTATCAAAGAGTTTAAGCAATTAGTTGTTTGAATGTTAAACTCTCTTTGCATGGAAAAATACAAATTAGCAAACAATACGCAAAGATACTTAATAGCTCACTAGTTATGAACAACTTAGACATATATTTGTATATTGTGCTAACTTGTTTTTGTAGGAGGATGTGGGTTTGATATAGCTCAAGATTTCAATGCCTTGTGTGTTGTAAAATGTTGTGAATGCATGTGATTGCTTGTAATGTGGCCTAAGGTGCCTTGATAATTAATAATTGATTAATTCTTGATGTAACTTGTGAGGCTTGCATGCCCCTAAGGCCTAGGCGGGTTTTAGGATTTTATCACATGTATTTATTTCCCTTAATTATTAGATAGGATCTTAGTAATTAGTGGGAGGGTTTGATTAGATTAGTTTCGTTACATGGAGATGCGACGAAGACTAATGCAAGCGGGAGCCATACAAACCCACGACAATGTTTGAGATGCTTATGTTATGTGATTGTTTGTGAATGCCTTGAATTGTCATAGGTAGGTATGGGTGTATGCTTACACGACCACCAAACAAAGTCACGTAATTGCTTTTGTCCCAAATTAACTCGATTAAGTCGATTCGTCCTCCTTCTCTCTATCCCCTTCAATGCAATTGATTGTTTATTGATGCATTCCGCCGACGCGGACATCGTACTCCATCATTGTAGTCGGGGTGTAAATCAGATTTGCAAGGAGCAAATAGAGAGAGGTTGCTTATCAATGGACCCTAATCAGATTGGACATTGGGACGAAGTTTGTGGATATACTTATGATATCTCACAAACCAAGAATCATATGGACAAGATATGATTGGTTGGAGAACCTACCTTATCTAATTGTTTTAGGTGTCATGCCGACGCTGTCCCCTATTTCAACGAAAATGAGGATCTTGGAAACCGACTACATTAGGGACTTTAAATAAATGTAGTGGGAGTTTTGTTTATCATTCCATAAACAAAACATTGCATAAACTAAATGACCTTAAATTGAAATTGTTATAGATATTAAATATGTTAATTTCGTTGCGATCAATCTTTGAAAAACGACAAGCTCGTTTCTAAGGTATTTACTTGGAGAAGAAATACCGATTTCTAAGACATGTTCTTGGAAATGAGAAACTTGAGCAAGTTTAATCCCAAAAACGTTCCTCGACTTTCCAAACATAGCTTCGCAATGATTGATTAATTTCGACGAAAATTATTCAATAAAACGAATGCCTATATCCTTTTAGAAGTTCTAGACTTTTGAATTGGAGAATTCATAAGAACTAGACTAGATTTCTACACTCTCATCCACTTACTCAAGAAGACGTTCTTAGAGAAAGTAAATATAGACTCAATCATTTATGATCAAGTAATGGAGTGTGAGTTAACCAAGAGAATCTTCTTATAAGAAGATAAATATTTCATTAGCTTGCGAACCGAAAGGTTTGAGTAGCTAATTGACAACTAGAGATATTAAGATCTCCAATATCAATGATTGTTGATATTGTCATACAATCTTTTTCTATGGATAAATGATATATTGTTCGCACACTTGTTAGTGCTAAAAATAATTAGTTAAGTATTAAAGGAATACTTCACCAAGATATGAGTTGAAACTTTGAGACCCTCACTAGTGACCGTGTGTCACATGAGATGTTTCATTTGCCATTTATGGGAGGTATTTGAAAGGTTGTCCGAAATACCATGATGTTCTAAACCTTAAGATATTTGTCGTTCAAATTATCTCACTATCTCTAATTCACACTAGTAATTAGGTGCTAGTTCATGTGCTCGCATTTAACGAAATGTGTAGGCAATGATGAATAAGAGAAAGTTCGAGATAAGTAAAGTAAACTCCGTTTTGGAAATGGCTTATACGTTTAAGCCGCTACCATTGAATACGTGGAGTTATCTTTACTAAATAAAGAGTTTGTTTAGGAATTGGAGGTTATACACCTTATTTCAAACATCTCATAAAACTTTATCTCCATTTCATATTTGATGATGGATGATCATGTTTTGTAATAGAGAAATATTGTTCTCTTATTGTTATGAATTTGTGTATAAGATTTCATGCATCTTGATTGAATTTGCTTGAAATAGACAAACAAATTTTGAATGACAAATGTGTAAGACTTCACATAAAGTATTTGACTTTTATGTAAAATAGTCGCTTAGTCGAATATAAACAAGAATCGCATTATGAGAGTCTACGTAACGTGGAGCTCGTAAATCAATTCGATTGCAAATCAATTGAAATTCATGCGAATCGTGTTTGTTAAAAGACAAAAGCGCCTTTGAACTACGAAGGTTTAAAGGACAAGTAACTTTATTAAGACTTATACATATTGATGTATATAGACCTATAGGACTTGTGAAATTGAAAGGTTGTTGACACTTTACCACTTGACCAACGATCATTGTAGATATTAACATATCTATTTGATATGGTATAAGTATGAATCTTTTGACAAGATCAAAATGATTTCAAGAGTAAAGTTGAAAAACTATTTAATAAAAGCAAAAGTCTTAAGATGGATCATGGTAAATAGTTAAGTCATATAGTTTGATATATTACCTAAAGAGTATGATATACGTTTCACTACTCGCTCCATGAGGAACATTGAAAAATGTATCCAAGGATGAAGGTATCGAACATTGTTTGATATAGTTCGATCGGTAATAAATCAAATTGACTTGTTCGACTCATGTAAGGGATTTGTATTTGAGGACAATATTGTTTACACTGAATAAAAATTCCATCGAAGTCTATTGAGAAAGATATCTTACGAGATTCGATCTCTAGGTATATTATTTCTCAAGATTTGTTGTTGAAAAGCTTATTTCAAGGTTCGATTGATTGATAAGCTTGAACCCAAATAAGACGTTTAATATTTTGTAGGATATCTTGAATTAACCGAAAGGTACTACTTCTACGAACGTGATAAGAACAAAGTAGTTGTTGCTCATCATAACGTAATCTTGAAGAATAATATTCTCAAGAAGAAGTAGTGGGAGTAAAGTGAGCATTAAAGGAGTTTATGCGTCACTACAAGAAGTACCTTTATGGGAAACTTGTCACTCCATACATGGTGCTTAGTGGGAGTTGAGCGGAACTTTATTCACAAGTAGTTGTGAAAGGAAGAAATTTTTAAGCATGCTTGCTTCTAAAGAGTACTCAAACATCTCACAAATGGATGATGTTCGAAAAACTCGTGCAATATATTAGGATCAAGAACTTATTCTACAAGTTGTTGTAGAAGTAGTTCATAGACCTCAAGCATCAATCCTACAAAGATCAACGAGAGTGAATTGCCTAAACTAAAAAGTACATAGGTTTCACAACATCCTCGTACTTGATATATGAGGATCCGTTGATAAATAAAGAAGCGATGAAAAGACCCGATTCCACAAGTATGATTTGAATCTATATGATCTTTAAGTGCAATCCATATATATAACAACAAGGTAAAACCTTGATTGATGTTCATGAAGGAGCGATCCATCAAGAACATTTAGATCTTTAAAGGAAAGATAGATATGGATAGCAAGTCGACTATGTACAAAGCACAATTTCATGATTGATGCTATGTCTAAGTCGATAACAAGTTGACCATGTACAAAGCACGGCTTCTCGCTTGTAGCTGTGTATAAGTCAATAAAGATCATTCTAACAATAGTTATACTTCGTATATATAGATATATGGAAAGATACATCAAAACCGTCTTCTTCGATTGAATGAAGGAAGTTGTAGTGTATTTGATACAAACCGAGAATTTGTTGTATTGTTAGAAACATATATATGCTTCAATGATCCATTAATGGATTGAAGCAAGTATTGTGGAAATTGGAATAAACATTTTGACAAGAAAGTCAAGGAGTTGAACTTCGTCAAAAGTATCTTGTATAGACAAGATATTCAGTGGGAGCATTAATATGTTACATGTATTGTACAAGATACAAGACATTAATTGGGAATAAAATTAAGGAAATGATTATTGTCAAGATCTCATTAGAGAATGTTTTTCTCAATAGAGAATTTGGGCAAGTCACCTAATCCAAGGAAACAAAATCTATGGAGATAAATTATGATGGATGTTAGGTTTGAGCAAAATGTGCATATAATGAAAATGTGTTATAGTTACACGAAAAGATAGACTCCTAAAAAGGATGTCTAACCACGTTGTATGGCATACACTTGAGTTCGACTCGGTGTGTTGCAACTCAATTCGAGAAGAGTGCACGATACAATTCGAGCATCCTTCTGTTATGAGTTTCATTACGTACGCCATACTTATGCACATGTCCCTATGTGTTGTACCCAAGGAGTATGACAAGCAGTTGTCAACTGGATACAAAGAAAAACACGTTTGGACAATAATCGAGAATATCTTCGAGTATCTTATGAGAAAGAATGATATATTTCATCTGATTAAGAAAGCTCATATAAATTGATATATTGATGCTAGTTTTCGAAAGATTGATATGAATACAATTGAGCTACGTATTTTGTTTAAATGTGGTGCTGTAAATTTGGGTGTTCTAAATGGGATATTACAACCGTTTCCGTCACCAAAAATAAAATATATATAGCAACTTGTGAAGCAATGAAAGAAGGTAGTATGGATCGAGAAGTTCTCAGTCAAGCTAATATGGTTCTATGCATCTCGAACCATAGCTTAAACTTGAAGAACCCAATATTAAATTGGTGATCCAACTAAGATCTATGACGATGGCACTTGATCTCACATGATGATGATCAAGAACACATATATAGGAGTATATATGTATATAGGGTCAAACAAAATTGGATAGGTTCGCGGACACAGCGAACACTCTAACTTAACCTCTACCTTAAGCAATATACGAGATACAATTGTGCATCCATGCGTGATGGACGTATGAGTAACTTGCTTTAAGTGTATTATATCTTTTGAGGTTCGAGACATGTATATATATGGATATATGACATTGTTCTAAATTCTTCACTGGCTAGAAGCCACTATTGATTGACTCTAGGCCAAGTGGGAGATTGTTAGAGTTATGTCCTAGAAGTCAATATTTAATGACTTATTTTCTTAGTTTATGTTAATGATGATATTTGATCATTTGTTCCTAGAGTTTATTATTGACAGATCATTCAGGTTGAGGATCTGAATTGTAGATCTCTGTGGATCATTCATTAGAATGACAATAATAAATCTAAATCGTCCATAATCTTGATAATTAACAAGGAACATTAATTATCATAAAAGATTAGTATGCAAGTTAAGTGATGATTAAGTTCTACAAATCATAGGTAAGGAGTTACCAACTTAATTGCATATGTGTATGTTATTGGAACATAGTACAGGACTTGACCCAATGAAATAAACATATGGATTGTGTTAAGTGTCATTGTTTATTTCATATAAGTTTGATTCTAAGTTTGAGATGTTCACCTTTTCCACATGAGGATAGGTTCAATAAATATCGTCTAACGTTGATTCCTGATAAAGGCTGCTATAAGGACTTTATTTATGTTCTCTTGAATTGTGCGGGGAAAAGTTGTTCATCAAGAAAACCGTATGTCCCTCATTAGTATACCTAGTGAGTGATGATATCTGTTTGGACCCCTTGATGGAGTTGGATCGTATGCATGCAAACTAGACGATCAACTCTAGATCAAGAAATGTATAATCTGCAAGAATGACACACTCCTATCTTGGATTATACAATGATATCATGTGACATAAGAATCAGACAAGGAAATACTAATATTTCTTATGCAGGATTGAGATATTGTAACGGTACATTATTTATACGAATTGGGAATCATAACGTGTTGCTAGATACCACTTATGATTATTGGAAATAAATAACGATTTATTTCCATAGCCAACATAGTATAAATCCTCAAATAGGGTCGCACAAATAGGACTCTAACCACACGGTGCATTAATTGTTTATTCGCAACAGTTAGTATTGAGAAATATGATAAGTTGATTAATTAATTATATACCGTTATGAACCGTTATAATTAATTAACTCAAAAGGATCATATGGAAACAATTTAATGCATTAGCTAATCCTAAATTGATTATTAATGAGTTAATAATTAATTATGTTCAACACACTTCAAATAGTTTGAGCTATATAGGCTTCTAGTTATTTAATTAATTAAAGGCCCGATATGAGGAAGGATGAAGGATTAATTAATGGGATAAATTATTGGGCCATTGCAACATTTGATGTAGCCCAAAATGGCCCCTTATAATTTCGGCTAGCCCTAGTGGCAATGTTGTAAATAGTTCAAAGAGAGGATGAGAGTTGTTGGCTATATAAAGGGGTCACCTCTTGGGAAAGCCCTAGCCATCCACCCCTTTCTCTCTCCTCTCTTCTAGCCGCCACCCATCTTCCTTCCTTCTCTTGCTCATGTGTTGAGCACCATTCCTTCTTCTCCTCCATTAAAATAGTTAATAGGATGAAGAGGTTCATAGAGGGGATTAGCTAGGAGCTCATGAAAGCTAGCACTTTCATGGAGCTCGTGGTTAGCTCCTTGGTGGGCTTGAGGCGCCTTAGATGGTGGAGGTGGTGGAGCACGCACCCCATCGACTCCCATGCCTTGGATTCGAGCCTCATGAATGCGATTTCATGAGAGGTATAACTTTCTCCTACTTGTTCTCATTGTTTTGATGTGTGAATGTTTCTAGCACTAGATCTATAGTGTTTAGTTGTGATTTCTTGCTATTTGATGGCACAAAAATAGAATTAAACACTTCCTAACAGGATCATCTAAGAATAAAATTAGAATTAGTTATTCGGAGTAAAAAAATTTACTCCCAAACGATCAAGAATAAGCATTTTAGGATCTAGAGTGTTATTTTTAAGTGGTCCAATATTCGGATTAAGTTTTTACTCCTAAGTTGTTTGGATCATCTTCTTAATCCGGATTAAGAAATAGTTGGGACTACTTTTTAGTCCGGATTAAGAAGATGATCCAAACACCTTAGGAGTAAAAATTTAATCCGAATGTTGAACCACTTAAATAACACTCTAGATCCTAAAATGCTTATTCTTGATCGTTTGAGAGTAAATTTTTTTACTCCGAATAACTAATCCTAATTTTATTCTAAGACGATCCAAACGCCCCCTTAATCAATAATTAATTGGTGTTTTATTTATTCTCTAGTAGTTTTATTTCACACATATTGTCAATTAACTCTGTTTATAGAAGCCATTAATCAAATTAGAGTAGTGTGAGTCTAAAATTAGAGGACAGTCAATTTTTATTTTTGCTAGGAACTGTTTACATCCTTGAGAGCATCTGGAACTTGACAAACTTTTAAATCTTCTTTACATCATTTTTAAGTTTGGTTCACGTGAGATTTGAGAAAAATACAACCTTTGTTGTTCTTTCTGTATGGTGAACTTTGCAATTTCATAGATTCCTTAGTCAAATAAGACCAAGTTAAATTGACTTCCAAGTTCCATAAAAGAAGTTTGCATGTATATTGAGACTGATATGAGGGACAATGGTATGTAAGTGTGCATATGGATTAGGGTTTAGAGTTCAGGGTTTAGGTGGCGATGGCTAGCTGGAGAGTGGAGACGGAGGCGGCGGTGGCGAGCTGAGGGTTCACATCGGCTCGAAGTGAGAGACTGAGGGTGTCAGGAACGGATGTTGAAGAAGAAAACAATGCTGGAGATGTTCAGGTGTGCAACACAGAGGAGGAATTACAGCTGAAATGTGCATCTGTGCTAAAAATTAGATGGATGGAGAAGCAAACGGAGTTAGCAAGGGACTCACTGACCCAAGGGACCACTGTGATTAAGGGAGTAACGTCGTTCACTAATGAGTCATCAGATGACCTCAAGATTGGTGACAATTAATGAATATAGTTAGGATATTAATTACTTAGTTAGCTGAGTTGGCTGAGAGTGATTGGTCGGTAGGAATTAGTACAATTTACTTGTAAATGGAGAAAAACAGAATTGAATTGTCTGTTATATAAAGGAGAACTTGTCGGAATTGTAAAAGGAATGGAAAAATATCAATAAAGGTTCTCTTTCTTGTTCCCCTTTCTTCTACTCTTACAGTCTGTTTGGTTTTCGGGAAAAGGAAACAAAATTGGCGAAGGGAAGAAAATTTCCGACTTTACCCCATTTGGATATCAATTTTTCTGAAGAAAAAAATTTAACCGACGGAAACTTCTTTCCTTCGTTATTTTTCCATCCTATGCTAAAATTTTTCCCTCCGATTCGGGGTGTAACGAGAAGAGAAAGAAAATCGCAGTATTTCGTTGGACGAGGATGCCCTTGCGATTCCTTCTTTTTTGGCGCGTCCATCCTCTCTTTTTGGTGCGATTTCAGATAAAATTTCCATCAATCCTTCCTTCTTACTGCACGATTTCTCCCTTTGCAAGAAATTTCCATTGATTGTTCTATATAAGCACGCCCTTCTGCCATTCCCTATATCTAGGGTTTGCTTTGCTCTGGTAACGATTTGCTTTGCTTTGGTAATTTTTAATTTTCAATTTGTTTCCGTTTGAATTTTGGAGAAGGAACATCTATCATTTCCGATTCTTTTTAGAGGTTTTCTGATTACGTTTTTTTTTTTTTGAATTTTTTAGATTAGAAGAAACATCTAGCAGTCCAAAGGACAATTGCAAGTATACCTTTTTTTATTCTTGAAATTTTCTTATTCGTTCTGATTATTATGATTTAAATCTGGTACAGAACCCACGTTTCTTTATTTGAAAAAGAAATAACATTAATTAATTATTTGCAAAGAGTGTTTAACCTTTTCTTTATGCTTCATTGTAATTTAATTCAGCATGTTTCTTTTCTTTCAAGCTTATATTATTCTTTGATGAAACAAACTTTAAGCAACAATTATTATGAAATTGAAAGAGATATGGCAACTGGTGCACTGGTACACTGGTACATGATATGTTGTACCTGATTAGCAGTAGGTTATAGGATGCACAGTTGGGGATGTAGGGTACCCGTTTTTATTTTTTCTATTAATGTTTCTGAATTAGACATTATAAGATGATGTTTCTTGTTTTAATTAATGGCCAAATTGCAACTTTTGAAAAAAAAAATCAAAACAAAGATAAAAGACTAACTTGGCAGTGATTAAAGGTTTTTTTTATGGTTTCTTTATTGAAACATGCAGTGCTTGGTGACAAAGAGAGCATTACAACTGATTGAGATACAAAGTAGGGATGTGTTTCACATATGCTAGTTTAGATCTCTTTTTATCATGAAATGAATTGTTAGAGGAAAACTTCCGTTGTTTTAAATGATTGTGGTGATTAATTATGGCAAAATTGGATATAACCCCCTCTAATCTTCACCAACCGGATATAACCCCTCTAATCTTCAAAATTGGATATAACCCCCCTCTAATCTATTCAATTGAGATATAAACCCTTTTGATTAATTTCAATCACATTTTAAAAATAAAAAATCGGTTCTCATATATTTTGACATTATTGTCCTTACCCCTACTAGGCTACACCCCCACATCTCTAACTCCTCTGGGTCCTCTCCATGTCGAGCCGTCTTTTATTTTTTCAAAGTTATTGAAAGTGACCATCAAACGGAGGTAGGAAAACATGCAAAAGATTTATAACGCCTTTTTTTTCTCATGTCCTGGGCACCAGCTTCGTTGTTTGCATTTTTGTTTCATTGATGGAGAGTATATGGATTTCTAGTCACGGGAAGCATAATCGAGAAATAATAATATCTTCAGTCACCGTGCTCGAAGACATGGTACGATTAAAACAAAGGAATTAAGGAAAAAAAAAAAGTGGAATGGGACAAATTAAAAAGGATATACATGTACAAACGCTAATTACAAAGTGATGTACAAACAAAAAGAAAACAAATAAAATTAAAACCAAAAGACCCTCTCAACCATGCTGAATCCACAGCCTCACGTCATTTTCAATACGAGTAATTGCAATTAGAGAAGTAATTAAGGTAGCCTCTTTCGAAAATTAGAACTTACTTCGTACTTAGAATTTATAATGGTTTAATTTATCGAACTAGTAGAATTTCCAAAGGTTCGAGTAGATCGGAAATAGCTAAAGTGAACTCTTTTAGAGGGTAAATAATATAGTGACGTTTGTATACATCAGTGCCTCTTAAAACACGATATAATAAAAAAATCGCCTATCATCAATAGTATAAGTTAATCTAAGAGCTCTGCCCTCTTCTATAGCATTGCGGACAGAGATAAGGGTATTTCTGTCCAATTTTATAAAAAATATTTTCTTATATTTAAAATATGATTGAAATTGATAGAAAGGGTTTATATACTAGATTGAGAAGATAATGAGGGGTTATGTCCAATTATGAATATTAGAGGGGGTTATATCCGGTTGGTGAAGATTAGAGGGGGTTATATCCAATTTTTCCATTAATTATTAGAGGACCTTTTTGCTTATTTTTTGTACCTGTAAGGTGATAATAAAGTTTCTAAACTCTAGAGCTGAGTTGCTGTGCATAAATATCGGTTGTGATTAGTGCTTAGGTGAATTAGTAGAGCAGTTTAGATGTTTGTAATACTTTACTCAACTGGTACAGAAGCAGTTTATATGTTTTCATACGTTTCTGGTACAAAGGCAGGCATTGGGTGGTACAAAAGCAGCATTGGGCGGTATATAGAATCAGGTATTGAGTAGTTTATATATGTTTTCATGTGTTTCTGGTTTGCTGGAATAAGCAGCTTGATATTTGAAACTAGATTTATTTTTCTTTTTTTTTCCTATTTTCCGATAACGTGGTAATAAAATGGGTTTTTGTGTTTTTGTGCTTCTTGATTACGTAGATTGGTTTTAATTATAAATTATAATACAGAGTCCTCGTCACTAGCAAAAGTCAATTCCTTGTTAACAAGGTCAAAATGGTCATTTGTACAAAATTAGTCATACTTTTACTTCCTTTTAATTTAAATATCCAAACAGGAGAAAAAAGAGGAAGGTAATTATTTTTCTTTCTTTCCAACTGATGTAAATAATTTTTCATTCCCTTCCTTTTAAAAATTTTCCTTCATTTCTATCATTTTTCCGAAAACCAAACAAGCTGTTACTCTCTTCTCTCTAATTTCTCCAATTACTCGCGCAATTAGCGTGACAGAGGGCTGACGGAAGAGGAGGAGGAGTCGAGCTTTGTTCAGCGCTTATATTTTACGAGGGCCGAGCCGAGTTTTTTAGCTCGGTCCGATCTTAGTTCGATCCACTTATTAATAAAAGCATACCCAGTCCGTAGGCCCACGAATAGTTCAGGCCCATAAGCAGCGCTAAATTTAAG
The DNA here is from genome assembly GCA_027725995.1 of Rhynchospora tenuis. Classification (NCBI taxonomy): domain Eukaryota; kingdom Viridiplantae; phylum Streptophyta; class Magnoliopsida; order Poales; family Cyperaceae; genus Rhynchospora; species Rhynchospora tenuis. Next base: position 171,249,021 of record CM050888.1, read on the forward strand.
AAAGAGATTGGACCGGGCCTATCCGTGGACCTAAGGGCCGGATAGGATCGCTGTAAAAATTGGACCGAATAAAGCCTGGATATTCGGTTCGGTCCGTTACAACCGAGCCATAGCTACTCGATCCCAATCGCCGGAGGCCCTCGATCCTAGTTCGAACTTCGAACCGTCAGACTCGAGCCTCGCCGTCGACACACGCTGCGCCTCCTTGTCGAAGCCCCTCGTTCGCTGAATCCTCTCGAGTCTCGAACCTCTCTTAGTCTCGACCTCTCTTTGTTACAGGTTACTTATCTCTCCTCTTCCAAACCCTCTCTCTCTCTCTCTCTCTCTCTCTCCCGTGTGTTTTGGTATTGGGTAAAGGCGTAAAGCTTTCAAAAACTGTTGTATGTTGGGTTTTGTCAAATTAACTGAGGAAGGAAAGATAAATCTTTGACTTGGTTTTAACATATTACTTCCCTTTTGGTTCTATTATGCTAAATGATTCCTGTGCATGTTGGGGTTTAGAATTTGAATTAATTTGGTTCTGAAATTTGCTTTCCTGGCCCAAAGCTGGTGTAGGCAATAGGAAAACCGAAACGTGTTCAGTCAAACGTTAATGGCTATTAAACTGGGAATACAACCAAATTAACAGGATAATGTTATCAAGATTAGAGAATTTCAGTCCTGAAAATGTTAATGGCTATTGAAAGTCAAACTTATTTCACTCCTTGTATAGTTGTATGTGATTATTAAATAAAGGGTTACTATTTCCTGTATATGCAAAGCAATTCTTGTTGTACCTAATACTGTCATAACAGTTCAGTTTATTGTACTAGAATGTATAGTGTAAGATCCCCCATGCTGGAGAAAAGAATCAGGCCAGTAATGGTATAGGTAATGTGCATTAGGAACAACTAAGATCATCATTGTCGTATAGAATCAGACCAGTAATAGTATATTACTTTCTACTTTGGTAATATATGTATATTAAGGCTAATTATTGCAATTCAATAAATTTAGTACTAAAATTTAATAGGCTTTGGCATTGTCTGATATAGAAGAATGCTATTATTAGCAATTTATGGAGAAGTAGTGAGGATGTGAGTTGCAATTTATATATTGAATTTTCAGGACTATCCTTGCAATTTATTAATTTATACGTATATTTTTTTTCATGATAATTATTGCTTACAAATTTGATGTCATTTTACTTCAGTTTGAAACAAACTCCAGTTACCTCGTGATAGTGTTTATCAAATTGAGGCATTACTTCATTGTAGACCTCAAATTCCAGTTGATTCTGAAATCAGTTGACCATACAAAAAAGTTACTTTGAATTTGTAAGGAGGATGAATAATTGAGTTCTAATCTGTTTCACTAATAGAAATATGTTACCGCCAAGACTTGTGTACTTTAATCAAATTTGATAAACACATGATTGTTTGGTCTTTTTAGGTGTTTTAATGTAGGTCATGGACATGCTATTTACTACCCGATCATTACTAGTCCTCAAGGGGTGCATACCTTGGGTGCGGCCAAATTGCTTGGTTTTCAAATATTAATAAAGAAAAGCTCCCATATTATGTGTCAGTTTCCCCTGCAAAACAATCTACAGTAGCTAGTTTGTGTATGAGTGTATCTGAAAGCCGCTCAAGTGGTCCGTGGATAGTTTGTGTATCTGAAATTGGATGTGGTAGCTCTCTCTTCTAGCTAGTCTAGAAATTGATTTGATTGTGTGAACGCTGAGTGGGGAAATCCAATCCAATCCATCCAAAAAACCTTCAATTTTGACTGCCTAATTCTACAGTAACTTCTCTGTCTATCTCAGCCGTCCGATTTTTTCCTTTCTCCATCGTGTCCCTCCATCTCCACTTTCATCTCAGCTTCAAGATTTTATCTTCTGTCAATCGTGTGGCTCCGGTGTTGCTCTGCTCTGTCCTACAAGAAGTCCCCAGTATCCACGCCTGCTTCTCCCTCATCCGTCGTAGCAGATCGCTTTCGTCTCCGCTTTCTTCTCAGTTTCGAGATTTTCTCTTATGTCGTTCGTGTGGCTCCGGTGCTGCTCCGCTTTAAACTGCAAGAAGTCTCTGATGTACGCAGCTGCTTCTCCCTCACCAGTCACAGCGCATCTCATCCTCCACTTTTCTTTATCTTTTCTTTATGCTAATCAGTCCACCACTGCACAAGTTTCTTTCGAAACTTCTCTCCCCTTTTGCTTTGTTTTTTGCCTCGCTGACGGAGATGGATCGGAGGAGGAATCCCTAGGTTGCGGTGCTTCGGTTCTTCCATCCTCATCTGTCCAGTTACGCCTCTTTCTCTACTCATCTCTCATGTTCTTTCGTCTCCGTCACCAAGCTCGGATGCAGAAACACGAACTTTGTTGGTGGAAGTGGCGGCATGCCTTGCTACGATGGGATGATTGCGTGGGGAGGTACCTCTCTAGCCGGTCCTCGAAAATTACCTCTCTCTGTCTCTCTCTTTCTCCAAATGGTAATTTCTCAATTCATCTGTTACAAGTCTCTGATCATTTTTCGGATGGTATTGTTTTCAAATTTCAGATGTTGCTTAATTATTATTCAGTTATTGTTACTTGTGTGATTAAAATTTGTGCTTGCGAATAATGTCAGCTTTTCTGCTGACTGCGAACAAAGGAATATTGTTGCTCGGTAGATGGAACCCTTTACTCAGCTTGCGAGTTCTCTGTAATTAGCAGTGTCAGCTTTTTTAGTTCCAATTTGTTTTGAAATTTGCGATTCAATTGATCAATCTGCATTTTTTTCATGGTAGAAGTGAGACATACTTTTCGTATAATTTCAATATTGGGTTTAGTTCAGGAGTTTGGGCAAAACTTCTATAGTTTCTTGATGGATAGGATTGATTTGGGCTTCAAATGAAAAAAATGTTTCCTTTTATTCATACAATGGATCTATCAGATGCTTAGCTGACTTATTCTTTTTGCATTGTTAGTTGGTTCATGTTGTTAGAGAAGGTCCAATTATATTCCAAGTAGAGAAGGCTGCAGCGAGATGACATTGAATTGATTGATTTTAGCGAGTTATTATTGTTTATCGGGTCATCGATGCGCCTAAGGTCTTTCTGGTAAGCTTTTGTGTCAGCTTTTCTTTTTTTGTATGACATGTTAAACTATGAGTAAGGTAAAACAAAAGGTAAGGGCTATATTTTCAGAATAACTAATAACAATTGGATGTACACAATAGTCAGACTCAGCTCCTTTAATACATACAAAGTCTTTTTTAAGAAATAGCTGATGAAAGCTTGATCAAAACACAAATAACTGATGAAAATTGTGAGATACTTACAGAGATTGTTGTTTTTATTGAGAAAATTTTACAATATAGATAGCACTTCATCCAATACATCCAGTTATTGATGGTTAATTTTCTGTTTTGTATTTCCATTAATTTTGAGGTTAATTGCAAGTACTCAGGAGCTAGCACCATCTTAGTATTTCATGAACTTGCAGGCTGTTATGCAATGTTCTCATGAAAAATCCAATCCAAAAATCCTTAATTTTTGCCCGCAAGTTCATTTCTTTCTCTTGCCATCTTTTACTTTTTGTTAGATAATCAAGATAGAGAAAGAGATAAAAATATTATTCGGGCAATTGAATCCAGGATTTCAGTTCCTCTCTTCATGATTTTAATGAGGTGTTGTTGTTGTTACAGTAATTAGCTGCGGCCGATTAATGGACAGCCCTAATTTCGCCTCTATCTGTGTATGTCTCTCTTTGTCTATCTTTGAATACTAAATTTACTTTGAGATGATCGTTATCATATGCTGAGGATTTTCGTATCAGTACCATTTGGCTTATACCAGTTTATGCAACAGAAGAAAATTAATTTTCTTTCGAAAAGTTTAGACTTTGCTAAATATTGACCATAAAAACCTTTGAAAAGAGTACACTGATGGTAATTGAAATGGATACATCTCATTGTTTTCTTACTTAATGTTTGTTCTACTTATAATCTAGAAAGAAATGTGTAAAATGTTCTGCCATCTAACACCCCGCATTCTTTGTTACTGTTTGTGCCCAGCATTATTACAAGGGTGAAAAATAAGGCTCATAGTATTCTCTCTGCTAGATACTTTGATGAGTTTCAAGTACATATAATAATCGTTTCCCCTCTTACAAGATTGCTTGCTACAAATTATACCAAACGATTCTCTCTATCAGAGATTTTGAGGAAGGATAAGTTCTCAATACTGATGACTGATTCGGCTCCTTTATATCGGATTCAGGAACCTTTTTTTTTTATTTCCTGTTTAGCAAGCTCTTGGGCTAGATTTCAGTGTTCTCTGTGCAGATGTTCTTTTGTTGATGTTCTCTATTCAATTACATACTAAAAGCATAATTCATACTGATTCTCTAAAATTTCTTTATTTCAGTGGTGCCTGGCTGACTCTATGTGATGCTCGATCTCAAAAGATGTGGCAAATCAACCCTTCTCAAGGTTATTTATTGTCTCGCCAATTAATTAATAGTATTTCAATGTTCCTAGAGAACACAACTTTACTGATAGGTCAAAGTTTAAAACAGACAAGTTTTGGTAGGCCTTTTGAGCTTGATTGCGAGGGCAGTTCATATCAACAGGCAGTGAAGCTTTCTGTTTAATATTTCTGCCCATCAGATCTTAATGTCTCATTTCACTTAAACTTTGTTTTCTTACCATTGTGCATGACTACATAGCTTTTGAAGTTCCAAAACTTCTAGAAAGAATTGTATTACCTGATTTTTATAGCTTTTGTTGTGCTTCAGTTGATTTGTTTCCTTTCTAAAATGTAAGGACAACTGCAATTCCATTTTGATAGTAATAATTACTTCTAAATGGCCATTGTTGATCTCATTGGTCCACGCAGTTAGCAATAGTTTAGTTTTATCAGATATATACATATCAGGTATGATGCATGGACAAAAAAATTTAATTGTTTGTTTTTTTTTATTAGGTAGGTAGTTGGAAGTCTCGCTGCATCATGTAACCCGAAACATCTCTGCTTTTGCATTAGGTGCTTTATGATGGCAGATAAATGTATTATCTTTTCTCTGCCAATTACTTTTGTTCTCATGTGCATAGATTCAGATTGTCTGATTGATTAAATCTTTGGTTTTTGAGAAATTCCAGATTGGCTATGTTCAACTGTAAAGTTGGATGTTTTGGCGTGTTTAGAGGGTCATTGAAGACTATTTAAATTTTGGATTATGTTGCATTATTTTCGAGGTATATAGGGTATCTGGAGCAGTTGTATATGCTTAGTAATTTTTGCATCTTTTTTGTTATTTTAGATATTTTTGTCGATGTTGGAATTTGCTTCAATAATTCTTCGAATATACTCAATTTGAGCATCTTGCGAATTTTTGCACCTTTATCCATACATTTTTTGGTCTTTACTAATTAAGCTTTTCTTTCATTAAGTTCTGAATATTTTAGGTTTTGTACTTTTTTGAAGGAAATTTTTTTCCTAATTGGAGCATTCAAACTATGTCTGATCAAGTTTCTTTTTTGATAAACCATATTGATAGGTCTCAACTTCTGTTGATCAAGCTCCAGCGCTGATCTAAAAATCGACCATCTTAGTAGATATGAAATCGACCTTTGCTTAATTCGCTATAATCAGAGATGAGAGGTATAGATATAATGCATCCTCATTAATGCCTAACATTATAACTATCTTTTTATTTTTATTTTTGTGGTTGTTGTTGTTGGATATAAACCTGATATGATATTGTGGTGTTCCGTGCTCTTTCAACTTAGATTTTTGGAGTACATTTATGCTAGAGCGAGAAACATCTCTATGCCAACCTGAAAGGTGCAATAAGTTTTCAGAAGTAATCAGATAGTATAGTAACTTTTATATTGTATTATTTATATACCATTTTTTTTGCCTATTTTTGGTGAATTAGAATGTGTTGTTTTTTTGTAAGGGACTGCAGAGAAATTGCACTTGCTTGGAAGCATATGTCTGCACTTATAAATGGGTCAAACAAGTCAAATCTCATAGCTCTGGCATTTACATTTTGATTCTTACGACATAAGGTATTTAATTTAATAAAATTTGTTGTTCTATCAAAGACATCATCTTAATTTAAATCTGAAGAAATATGTTGGAAATGGTTTGGTATAGATATATAATGAGAATGCATTAATGAGATCAGAGATGAGAGGTATAGATATAATGCATTCTCATTAATGCCTAACATTCTCATCCTATACTAATTGGAATAAAATGGTTTGGTAAGCAGATGAAAAAGAAATATGTTGGAAGATCTCAAGATGACCTATTTGCCCCTAACTAAAACTTGCCTTCAAAAATCTAAACATTGCTTTTATTTTGCCGATAAGCTTTCAATCGTCCCATGTTACATGTTAAGAACTAACATGCAACTCTATTTTTCCTATTTTTTTTATTATATTGTGTTTGGTGCATGTTGCTAGGATCGCATTAACGCGATTTTCAAATTGGTTTGGAGCAAAAAAGCTGATGGACTAATTCTATTGATATGGAGGTATAGTGTACTGTCTGAGGTTTTAGGAGGTTTTAGGATTCTTTCTGTTATTTCTATGATTACTTTATTTGATTATTTTTTACTTCTCCAGCAACAAAAAATCGATACTTCACCAGACGACCAAACTTCTTAGGTTAAATAATAAATCTATTGACTTCTTAGGTTTCGTGAAGTGATTTTTTTCCTTGCCAATTTATCAGTCAGAGCCCTTAGTAATTCAACCATCTCCTTCTAGCTCAGCAAAAACAAAAAAAAAAAAATGGCCTACGGGCCTTTGTGTTGATAAAAAAAAAAAGCTTAGCAAAAAAAATATTAAATGTATTAACATTAAATATTAATTAAATTAATTATTCAGAGAGTAAGCAAACTATGTAATGTGAATTAGGAACAACTAAGATCATCATTGTCGTATAAAGCTTATTCATAATCGATGCAATTTTGTATATGCATGTATGATTTCATTGCTTCAATTAATTACCATTTACAAATATAATTAGTACTACAATGGGCTGAAAAGAGCCTGGTGCTTCAAATGAATATAGGTGGTAGGTATTCTTTGGAATGAATGGAATCCCGCTCCATATATTCGTTGCGGGGCCCTTCCAAGGTCCGAATGGGCCTATTCTATTTGGACTGTCCGGTTTTAATAGACGGACATTGGACCGAATCGAGTATTTAAGAGGTGGACTTTCAATTAAGTAGGACTTCCGAGTATTTAAGTATGGTAATTGCTTTCCGCAATCCAGCGGAAAGCCATCCGCGTCATCCAAAAAGTTTCCTCCCTCCCTTCCGCGCCTCTCCCTCCCTCTCCCCTGTTTTATTTCGCGATCCGCACTCTTCCAAAGGAGCGCTCCCTTTTTCTAAGCCTTCCTTTCCTTCCACGCGTTCTCTCCTCCCTCCCTTCAGCACGTGTCGCTTCTTCCTTTCTTCAACACCTCCTCCCTCCTCTCTCTTCCACTCTTCAGTGTGTTCTACTTTTCTTTCTCCCTCTCACTTCGTGTTGTTTTCCTTCTTCCTCCCTTCCGTGAACTCCTTACTCATTCCTTTCTCTACATCTTTCTTCTTCCTGTTTCTTTTCTCATTCTCTTTCGTTATTCTTTCTCTGTAAAATTCTATATTCTCGTGACACTTATTAATACTAAGAGATTTTTTAATATACATAACTGTTCAGTTTGTTGTAACAAAGGATTACATAAATGTACCAGTTAGTGATATCAAGCGAGTATTTAATAGAATTACTAAAAGATTTTTTAATATAGATAACTGTTCAGTTTGTTGTAACAAAGGATTACATAAATGTACCAGTTAGTGATATCAAGCGAGTATTTAATAGAATTACTAAAAGATTTTTTAATATACATAACTGTTCAGTTTGTTGTAACAAAGGATTACATAAATGTACCAGTTAGTGATATCAAGCGAGTAATTAATAGAATTACTAAAAGATTTTTTAATATACATAACTGTTCAGTTTGTTGTAACAAAGGATTATATAAATGTACCAGTTAGTGATATCAAGCGAGTATTTAATAGAATTAACTGTTCAGTTAGTTATAGCAACAGAGTATGTTATAGAAGTAACGGTTCAGTTAGTTGTAACAAGAGAGTATTATATATATGCTAGATGTATATGTTCATCTAATATGTTGACGAGCTTATCTTTATGTGTTCACTTAATTTATCATATCTGATGACTTTGTTAATGTAAGTGTTCAATTTGTTTCTTGTTTAGATTATTGTTCTATATGTTCATTTTGTTTTTTGTATCTGTTCACTTTATTTGTGTATATGTTCAGTTTGTATCCCATAAATATATAGCAGAGGCGAGAGGTGAAGATATTACCAGAGACAGAGGCGAAAGAAAAAGAAAAGAAAAGGTAGAAATTAGGTGAGACTTTGAGAGTGGTAGATGCGAGAGATGAAAATGTATGATAGAGGTAAAGGAGATGGATGTGAGGGGATGGAGACAGGGGAGATAGAGATAAGGGATGAAGAGAAATGGAGAGAAGGGAGGAGGACACATAAATCATTAGAAGAGAGAAGGAGAGGGAACAGAAGAGTGCTGAGAGAGAGCGCGCAGATTTTTATTTTTAGAATGTTGGATGGCGTGGATGAAAAATCGGTGGATGACGCTTATCATCCCCATTTAAGTATGACTATTAATTTTTTGTTTGGTAAAAAAGCTGCGCTATCTATTAATTACCGTCTTCTCTCTTTCTCTCTCACCGAGTCACGTAACAACTAACAATAACAACACTCGATAACCATCTCTCTGTCTAGTCAATTATGTCATCTTTACCACTCGCTCCGCCGCCACCACCGACCTCGATTGAAACATTTCCGGAGCGACCACTTCCACCGACCGTTCCTCCTTCCTCTCTCTCCCTCTCCCACTGCCTTCTCTTCATTGCTGCCATCACCTTCGCTATCATCGTCATCACCGTCTTACTCCGCATCCTCTTCAGGCGGTTCCCCATATCCTTTGTCACTACTGGAGACTTCCAGTTCCCGACTGCACCACCAGAAGCCGAGCTGACCTCTGTCAACAACACCGGACCAGAGGCAGTACCTCTCCCCAGATCATGCCCAGAGTGTGTGATTTGTCTCACTCCCCTTGATCCGACAGCCGAGCTGCGTCTCTTACCAGCATGTCGGCACGAATTCCACGCGGAGTGCATCGACACGTGGCTGAGATCCACGCCTTCATGCCCTCTGTGTCGTGCATCAGTCGACAATGTGGATCATCCTGCATCGCCATCTTCTCCTTCATTCAGTTCTCCGAGGTTCTCTGGTCTGTCGACTGCGAGCTGGAGTCATTGGCAGGAGAATGGAGTCGCCGCCGGAGACTCGTGGGATGTGGAGGCGGCAACGCCACAGTCTCCAGCGACTGGAGATGAGGCCACATTGTCTGCAATATACAGATGGATGGTGCATGGATACAATTTTAGTATTTTTCCAAAGTAAAATTTATCTCATCAAATTACTTACTGTGTGTTATTTTTACAAGTTAGCACGTTGCAATTCGAAAGAGCAGAGAAATCGGTAGTCTGAATTTTGGACTAAAAACAGTAGAAGTAACATGACTGGCAACTCAACTTACTGTAGAAGTTTTTTTTTTTTTTTTTGAATTTTGTTTGCCTTAAATTAAAGATGAGAATATTGTGAAGTTATGGAGCCAATTAGTTGTTGTAGATTTCCATCTAATTTTAGATATTCTCAGAAGCTGCTTTGTGGAGTCCAAAGTAACCTCGTTAGTTTCTTTAGCAATATATAGTTTCTTTAGCAATATATAGTCTTCTTTAGCGATATGCAGTTCGTATATGCATACATTATATGCAGTTTGTATATGCAGACATCATATGCAGTTCGTATTTGCAAACATTATATTTCAAAGATATATTCGTAATACAATTATATTCGGAAAATTACAAATTGCTTAGTTATGTTTCACTAAAATACCACTAAATGCATTTCTGTGATAGGTACTTGATATTTGATCATGTTGCAAGGTTCGTAAGAAGTTCTGAGTTCTGATTGGTACCAATTAATTTTAATATTCACAAATTAATTTTCATATTCTCATTGTAGCACCATAAATTGCATAATGATAGTGGTCATGGCTTGGTACCAATTCTGGCTTTTGACTGACTTACTCGCTGGCTAATACCATGGGTCATAAGAAAATGAAAAGGCGCATCTAATTTCTAATTCCGAAGTAATATGTTTCTGAACTAAAACCTAGGGGCGTCCCATATTGACGGAACTAAAAGCAACAATTCCTGCTCTCCCTGCTGCTCAGACAGGTTTTCTATACAGGGAGGAGAGAATTTGCGCAGAATTACCTGTCTGGGTGTGTGGGCATAAGAGGACTCCTTGCGCCTAACTCTTTGAACAAAATGAGGGAGAAGGGAGCAAAATCGCTGACGGAAGAGAACGACAGCGATTTTGGAAAGGGGTGAGAGGGTTTGCCCGCGAGAGTTGAAAATTGGATTTTACGAAAACAAAGAGACGATTATACAATTCGTATACTGCATTTTTCTTTGTTTTTTTTTTATTACGATGGATGAAGTTGATCAATTGTACATCTAAGTAGGGGTGAAAACGGTAACCGTTTCGACCGTTTTTTCGTTTCGTTTCGTCCGAAACGGAACGAAACGGTTAAGGATTTCGGTTTCCTTTTAGTAACGGAACAGAGAACGCAAATTAAAACCCAGTTTCGTCTCAGAACGAAACGGTTAACGAAATAGGTCCGTTTCGTTATCGTTTATTTCGTTTATTTCGTTCAACATTCTACCCGAGTGCTGTATTGTTGGATTGCAGAGAATTTACAGGCGGAGAGAACAATGGATTTTGATAAAACCTAATTTCTTCCGCCGCTCTCTTATCTCTTCTCTCATATCACTCAGTCTCTCCCTCTCTCTTCTCCGACCTCCCTCACAGTCACCGAAGCCACACCAGAGCACCTCCCCTCCTCTCCGATTGCACACCTCACCAACCTCCTCTCCTCCGTTAACTTCCTACTACCCCTCTCTCACTCTGTCTTTCTATCTTTCTGTCTCTCTCGAATCCACACCAGAGCACCACCAAGAGTTACCCCTCCCTCAGTCCCTCTCCTCTCCGATTGCGCACCTCACTAAGCTCATCTCTCCTTCTCCGCTGACTATCTCTTCCTCTATGGTTGGTCGGAGATGAGAATCGAGTCGCCAACATTCACCTCGGCGGTGCTCTTCTTTTTGATAGTGGCTACATCAACTTCTCGAAGGCTGTGCTCCTCTCATCTCGCCTTTCGAGTTCGAGGAACGACCTTCAGCAACCATGGTTTGAAGAGGTATTTTGACAGAAAACTAAGTCATCAGTTTCAACTTGCGATTGGCTCAGGTAATTTGTATCAATTTGAGAGGTCTGAGGGATTGATTGAAGTTCTTGGCTTTATGTTTGGTTTTCGATTTCAGACATTGTACTTTTTAGCAGCGAGATGATGGATATAACTTTTGTTATTCTGATCTATATTTGACCCTTTTTGGAAATTCTAATGTTCCTATTTTATACAAGGAAATTTTATAACCCAAATATTTGGCTGGATGCTTCTTTCCTAATAATGGCATACTTGGTTACTGTTACAAAGTATTTGAACTTTTGCTACTGTTACAAAGTTTGGTTGTGCATACTTGGTTGTTCATCTCTGATCTGATACAAAGCTGGTACAGGCTCTGTATCAAGTTCAGTTTCTTTCTGGTACCCTACAGGAACTGATACTTGGTGCTTTCTGTTAAGTATTATGGACTGATTTGTACATAAATCATGATGTCAAGGACTTTGGTAATGAAACTTACCTTTTATTTCAAATTTCGTCACAAAATAAATCATGCTTCTTTGATCACTAATTTTGCTTTATTTTGATCTTGTAGTTCAGCAATATTATGTTTTATTTTGATCTTGCAGTTCAGCAGCATTTTATTGCAGTTTAGTGCCTTTTTTTGTTTAAGTTTGATAAGATGTGTTTTGTAACATGCTGGAAATTATAAGTTGTGTTTTGTAAATTGTAATCATGCTTTGAATCATGAGGTATTTTGTTATCAATTCTAAGTTGTGTTTTGTTTAAATTCCATGTTAAGCATGAAAAAAAAATGAGTACAACACATGTAAGGCACCGTTAACTGTTTTAAACCGTTTAACCGTTTTGATCGTCTAATTAGAACGCAACGATCAACGCAACAAATTTTTGTTGCATTCTAAGAACGAAACGAAAGACGCAAAAAATAAAAATTTTCGTCTAATCAACGAAACGATTAACGCAAACATCTATTTTCGTTATCGTTTTAGACGTTATGCAGCCCTACATCTAAGTTTTCATTTAGATCGGACGGATTTAAATGTCCAAAGACCAGTGGTCGTTTTTTTCCGCAGTCCGAAGGATTCGGTTCCCTTTAAGAAGAAGGCCCAAATTTTTCACTTCCAAAATCCAAGATATGGCTTACTGGGTTCGCTCAGGCTTCGTTACAATTTGATTCAGAATTGTGACCCAGAAATGAGAGAGGACGAAAACGAGACCAGACCTTGATTCTATGATAAAAAAGCTTTCTTATTTTTAGCACTAGACTGCATTTAGCATTGTACTTGTTGCATATGCATTACGCATACAGCCTATTCATTTTCTATTATTTTTGTTATATCCTGTGCAGTTAACTTAAAACTAGAATCATCCATGGGCATCTGGAAAAGCTCAATTTGGGACAAATTTGGGACTTGCCTGTTCCTTTCTTTTTAACATTAAAAAATAAAAATAGACCGGGACCATCAAGAGATGTACCTGAAGATGACAATAAGTCATGTGATGCAATCTACGTTTGCGGGTTCACCTACTGCGTATCTGTTTATTCTAACACACTTTTTGACTCCTTGTAAGTTGTAATATTTGAAAGACAGATTCTCCACTAAAATTATTGAATTATTGAGTTCTCAGTTGACCTGATTATATCTTTCCACAAAGCATCAAAAGACTAATCTGATCAATTCTATCTCCAAAGAAAGCAATTTTTGACAAATTACCTCTCTAATTAGTAAAAGCTGAAAAATCCTATTCGGGAAATTTCATTACTTTTTCTTATTTAACAGCACAAGCCCGTAAGCAACTTTCATTACTAGCAGGAACCTGCCTAAACACAATTAGCTTACTGAAGAAGTAATTTTTTATTGGTGGCTTAACCAAAGTCAAATTAGCAGTATTGATGCAATATCTCATATTCTTCGGAGGTCGATTGAGATTTGAGAATCACTTTCCTTATAACATAAATCCATAATAATATCATAATAACTACTACTTCAATATGGCTAATACCAATTAGATCTGATCTGGTACATACCATGCTTGTATATGAACTGCATCCATGAGCTACCTTTTGAAGGCTTGTCAGGCTTTTATTCGAACAACACTCCAGAGCAAAATGATGTTTAATTGGGATCTAACATCGTGTTTGGAAAAAAAAAAAAAAAAATAGCTCGGCTTCAACAGAGAGAATGCTACAACATATACTCCTTATGTGCCAAGGCTTTCCTGATATCTGAGCGCATCATGTATCAACTGTCCTCTTCCTATCAATTTTTTAGCTCTTTTTTGTCTTTTATTTTTCTTTAGACCTTTATTTATTTTTTTAATTTTAGTTTGGGTTTACTATTTATACTCATTTATCCCTTGCATTTCCTATTAAATGTGGGGCTTGACCCTCATTTTTTATTGAAAAAAGAAAATGGACAAAATAAAATAAAAATAACTAAGCATAGCAGATGATACCAAAATACCCGCTAGAAAACTAACTAAATTTATTTTTATTCCGTTAGATCATATCTGACCTAATATATAAAGAGCCAAACTTCCTGGTGATTCAATTAGTTGAAACCAACGTGACAAATTTAACACTAAAGATGGTTCATATACTACCTTAACTGGTAAGCTAGAGCGGAAGTCGGAAAGTAGTTTTCAGAGAAGTAGAGAACAAAACTGTGCATAACAAGACAATTTGTGCCTAACAAGACATGATTGTACCCTTACAAGCATGCATGCAAATATACAGACTCCCAAATATAACAGAAACAAAGTACAAACAAAATTTTAGATAACTTCCTAACAATTTGTCCACAAAGCCAATCTCTCAATGGTGTCCCTGGACCACATACTCTTCATGAAAACCATTTGACTTAATATTCTGCCCCCCATTCTGTGGTGAGTTGTCTTCCTTCGGTGTCAATTTGATTGATTTAATTTCTTCCAGGGCCTCTACAACCTCCAGCATGGATGGTCGATTTCTCATCTCGTTGGCAATGCACCGAAGTATTAATTGGGCTGCTAGCCAGGCTCCTTTAAATGGGTATTGACCTTCTAATCTCGGGTCTATTAATCGGGCTAACTTCCTTCGGTCTGTTAAAATTGGCCTGGCAAAGTCAACTAGGTTGTGTTGGCCACTTGGCCGGCTGGTGTCTAGTGCCCGCAAACCAGTCATCAATTCTAGAAGCACCACTCCGAACCCATATACGTCACTCTTAACGTAGAGATGACCTGATTATCATGACACATTGAAATATTTAAGGGTTAGATACAGTGTCAGATTCTTTCTGTTAATTAAAAAATTATTGACCATTTTTAAGTTTCACATTACATGTTAAGATCAAAGATCTGTCAAAAGGCAAGATCTTTTACCTGTAGCAACATACTCTGGAGCTGCGTATCCAAATGTGCCCATTACTCGAGTGGTAACATGGCTCTTCTCACCAGTGGGACCCACTTTTGCCAGACCAAAATCTGATAGCTTCGCATTGAAGTCCTGAAAAACCATTAGAATTTTTTTTTACCAATTTATCATAAAGTGCTAGAAGAAACAAACAGGCAATTATACAATTATTCAATTGACATTCAACCTCAGAATTGAAATCTGCACATAGCAGAAACAAACAGGCAATTATACAATTGTATGTTTAATATCTAACTATATCATACCGAGTCAAGAAGAATATTTGAGGCCTTAAAGTCACGGTATATAATTTGTTTTTCTGATGTATGAAGGAATGCAAGACCACGTGCCGCACCGATGGCAATCTTTAGTCTAAGTTCCCACGAGAATTGCTGGTAAGCTGAGCCCCCTGCTCAAAAGTAATTTAAAGTATTAATTATAAGACCATTATAAAATAATTGAGTTACAAAGTTGCATGTGTTTACGTTTGTTAATTAAGCAGTTAAAAATGGCTAAAGAATTTTAATGTTATAAAAAAATTAGATGTGAAACCCTAGGGAAGACAATCAGATTAACAAATATGCAATAGGACTATAGGAGAAAAGTATTAGTAGCCAACATTTTTTTCTTAATGGTGTAAAGATGTCTGTCGCTGTCAAAACAACTTTAGCATCATTGTAATTTAAAAAGTGGTTCTAATGATATGTCTATACGATTAAAGCTTTTCCAAAAATGTGGAATCACAGAGAACCTGATGAAACACTCCCAAAATTGATGAAACACAACAAAAATGACCAATATACCCTCTATATAATAAAATATAAAATGCAATTAAGTAAATAATTCAGGGTTATTTTGGTCATTTTTGTTGTGTTTCATCAATTTTGGTGGTGCCAATCAATTATATATGTACCCTCTCTTGGCCTGTAACCATGAAACTAATTTTTTTTTATCCTTTCTATCTGAGAATTTAGTGGCAAAAACTATGATCACAGGGTTATTTTGATCATTTCTGTTAAAAAATTTGAAGGAAGTGGTACATGCAACTTCTATTCATTTTGAACAGTACATACAGGGTCTGTTTCAATCCTTAAAATGCTTGGCACATTTAAAGATTTTTCAGGGGCAATTGCAATTTTCCTTCAGTTAGAGATCTCAGATTTGATTAGAGACTAACTTTTGAAAAGGTGGTTCTCTAAGCTTCCCTTTGCCATAAATTCGTAAACCAGAAGTAGCTCATTAGCTTCCAAGCAATAGCCCAAAAGTCCGACAAGATTTGGATGTAAAAGTCTACCCAGAAAATCCACCTCATTCTGTAAAACACAAAGAAAGTGAAAGCAGCAAGAAAAATGTTAGTTAACAGTTCAGAGTTAAAAAAAAAAAAAAAAAAAAAAAAAAAAAAAAAAAAAAAAATCCAAACCATGAACATTCTTATCTTGTACTTGGTATATTGCCTAAACATGTGATTAGTGTTTGGCTGTAAAGAATAGTGAGACATGCAAAGCACCTAACAATCAATTAACATCCAATAGAAGATAACTGGAGTGCATTAACCGAGCACTCTCTATTTATTTATAATTATGTCTTTTAACAAGTAGCAGGCCATCCCCAAGAGAGAGGCAGGCACGTAAAAGAACCTTATAATAATATACTGTCTAAACATGCATGATCTTAAGAAAGACATTACTATTTGAAGAATACAAAAATAAGGTCCTTTATTGGCAAATAATAAAATAAAATATGGTACAGAATTACGAAACCAGACCTCTTTTGTCCCTGAGACAAGATAGTGAATTTCAAATTTTGAATGTTCACACTTCAAATAATATTGTTAGACATTCAGTTATAAAATATAAGGTCAATAAACTTTCTCTTATAAAAAAAATCGAACTTCTGTAAACCTCTTCTTCACATGGAAAGCTATGTACTAGCCGTGGATTACTTAAATATAATATTTCAGACAAAATAGAAGTACAAAGCCACCACCTCCATGAGTAGATGATCGATTTACTTCGTTCCTTTCATGGTCAAAAAAGTTACCAAAATATCAAAAAATTCATACCTTCCATTCGTCCAATCCTTGCGTACTCTCAGGATTAAGTTTTTTCACTGCTACGACCATGCCAACACCGACCTTCGATGGACTTAGCGTGCTCTTATCGACCCATCCCTTATACACCCTGCCAAAGCCTCCCTCTCCCAAAATTGTGTCTGGTTTGAAATTCCCTGTCGCATTTTTCAACTCAGCGAATGAGAATACTCTCAAATTTGGTTCCTTCAAAATTTTTCCATCTGGGTACTCGTCAAAATCTATTCTTTTGTATGAATAACTGCTTGTTGTATTAATTTGAGGAGCTTGCTTGTAAGTTATCCCCATGCCTCCATTGTTCAGGTCTTTTATTGCTGCTTCCACATAAACCAACACACATGTAAATGGAAAATTCATAAATAGTTACACATTGTGTTGACATATATATAAAGAACGGATGAGAGGAGGAGATATACTGTATTTCTTATGGACAACATTTGGTGAGTCTGGCGTGCCTACACAGTTTCCCATGTCTAACCTCTGCTTGTATGATATATTAATTGTTCCTCTTCTCTGCTTGAGAAGGTGAGGAACTTGTAGAAACTTAATTACAGTGAATGGTAAAGAGCAATTGAGAGAAGTAAAACAAAGGAGGAAAGAGGTCTTTAGCACTGCGCTCGTGTTTCTTACCGAATTTATACTTAAATAAATTATGACGGACATACACTGAGAATAGAGAAATCCATTTGTTGTTTTATGAATATCAGTTGTCTCCAGTACAACTATACTGGATACCACTTGAGTAATATTTTGATTAGCAAAGACCAAGTCAAGTTCTTTTCCATGTTCCGTTTCAGGTTTAAGAAGATATCATAAATGAAAACGACAGTAATGGTCAGGTCAATATTTAGAAAACAAATTAAAATCTTAGTTATCCGAGTATTAAAAGGTTAGTTCTTTTATTTTTCCTTTGAGGGAAAAATATTTAATCCTTCATTTTTTATTGAATGATTTTTTCATATAATTATTATAGTATTTTTTTTAAATAGGTAATAAAAAATTTAGAAGAACCACAACTAATACAGATAACTAAGACAATTTTTTACGTGAGAACTGTACATTTAAATTTAATATTTATGATTAGAATCAAAGGTTTAAATAGCTGATAGCGGGTTCATAGCGGACAACCTCAAATCATAGCATATAGCGGATAGCGGTTATTTAGCGGCCGCTATAGGATCATATACATCAGATACATTTTTTTATTACAAATTATATATCTTATTGCATTATATACATATTTTAATAGTTTAATTTAATATATGCAGTTCGTATATGCATACATTATATGCAGATCGTATATGCAGACATCATATGCAGTTCGTATTTGCAAACATTATATTTCAAAGATATATTCGTAATACAATTATATTCAGAAAATTACAAATTGCTTAGTTATGTTTCACTAAAATACCACTAAATGCATTTATATGTTATTAATTTGTACTAATATAGACACCATAAGAAATAAAACGTTAAAATAGATACTTTTTAAGTAGTATTGTGGTATGCTAATAAATATCGTTATATAGCGGCACATTTAATTTAGCAGCACGGCGGTCTACCAAGTCACACCGCTATAGCGGCGCTATTGCGGTCATTGTGACCGCTATTTAAATAATTGATTAGAATTAAATAAGAATTTTGATCTTCATCCAGCCATCGCACATTTAAATAAACTATATATAAAATTAAATAAAAAGATTATTCTAGAACTTCTTTTACCAACAATACTATATATATTTTTGTAATACATCAACTAATAAAATAGTAAATTTTAAGTGTCCGTCCAATTGCCACTGCATACATTTGAGACTTAGTCAGCATAAATAATTATTCTTCGACTCACCAGTGGCAACCACAGGAGCCAAAAGAAGAGCTTGAATCCGTTTCTGCTAAGCTGGAAACGACGCTGTTTGGGACCAGAATTCGCCTATTTATGGTCAATGCAAGGTTGTCAAATCTATCATTCCAATTCCGTTTTCCTTCTATTCCAGAAGAAAAAATGAATACATGAAACTACACATGACTAGACTAGACTACTAGAATAATTATGATCTCAAATTTATTATCGTATATTTATATTTGGCGAACTAAAGATCAAAATAATCCGGACGAGTTAGGTAACACAAGCCCACAAAGAATTACACCTATGCAGAAATTCCAATTTTTTGGCAGGACCAATGATTATATAAACTATTTTATAAAAAAAAAATCAGATTATATTTATATATGTAACTAGTTCATTAAAAATGATCGGTCTCTCTCTGTTTTATTTTTTCGTCTGTTTGTCTGGGGAAAAAATAATGCAACCCTGTGTGTGTGTGTTCTCTCTCTCGTTTCTTTTTAATTTTTTTTTTTTTTAAGGTATGATGACATTACAAAGAGGGAGGAAAAAAGAACCCCTCAAATGTTATTACAACGACAATATTCTATCTACAATCTTAGAAGTATCAAAGCCGAACACGATGTCAACCTAGGGTCCTAGGTTCTGCAGCATTGATGAATCATTATTCACCCAATTTGGCTAATTTGAATTTATTGATCACCAGTTCAATTCATTAAATACGAATTTCTGAACATTTCTAAAACTCATATATCCGATTTTTTTTTTTTTCCTTTTTTGCCTTTTTCCTTTACGTATATGTGTTGATTCATTTTCTTACCTTCAAGCAAAAGAATTCCAACCATTTTTATACTTTTTCGAAGGCTGGTCGACCAGGAACCAACAGCAAATCTATTAGTATTAAGAAAAGGAAAGAAAAAAAAATTTACAACGTTCAGAGGAAAAAGAATTCCAACCATCTTTATATTAAAGCTTTGAATTAACATCTATTTTCATTATCAAAGTGAACACTACCAATAACAGATTTCTTTCACGGATTAACCTAATTTATCAAAACTAGCACCATTTTTCACAAAGTAGTTAGTTCCGTCTTCAGGCTGCCATGTAAGTCAAGTCATAAGTGCAGTCAAGTGATCTTTCTAATAGAATCTCTCTTTAATTGCTTCATTAATCTTCTTTTGCAAATTTCGGCGTGACTATGGGCATGGGATATAGCATCTTGTTCGGGTTCGTTTTTGATTTGTTGTGGTTGTGGAATGCAGTAGAGAGAAATTGCGCTTGGGTAATCAAAAGAAAATGCAAGTAAAAGAGAGGAGATGGGATTGGAGAAAGAATGAAGAACTCGTCAAAAGAAACCACATCCAAATAAAATCATTTTAAACTACAAATCCGAGACTAAGTTAGTTTTTCAATTAGCAAAACTCAGAAATCCGAGACTATGTTTGGTCAAGATCCTTTATTGACTGACCAGTCAAAGGAAATTCTATTTTTTATTTTTTTTTAAAGAGACCGATCTTTTATCTCCAAGTATGAATAAAAGGTTACTTTTCAAATTTTACCAAAATAATAATAAATTATAATCAACATGAATTTTTTTTTTACAGAAAATGATCTTATTTCATGATAAATCAAAATTGGTACAATTAACTTTTATTTGTATTCATAAATAAAATTGGAAATAATGTGAAACAGGTACAGATTATATTTTTGAAATTGATATTAAAAATATATAATTAAATTCACAAAGAAAATTGAAGAAAAAATAAAATTATTAAGGAATCTTATTTTATGCTCAAAACAATTGACGTTAAATAAAATTAAATTCTAGAACGTAATTTTCTCGATTTATATAAGTTTAATCATGGGGTTGGTAAAAATTATAAATGTTTATGGGAATCATTTATAACAAGTAAAAATTTCAGGGGCATAATGATATTATTTTTGTAAAACTATATATATTTCATTATTTTGGTATAATAATCGCATTTTTTGTGACCTTTTCTTGGTTCTGTCGATAGCCCTTTTTTTTAAAAAAAAAAAAAAAAAAATGAAACCAAGGAAGAGGTCAGCCTAGCCAATTAATTTTCCGTATATATGAAGCTCCACAAGCAATAAGAAGCTTGTCTTTTTTTTCCATCAGCTAGATTCTTATATTTAAATACATCGTTCCTGGTGCAGTACTGCAGTGTACCGTGTAGCGCACGAATCCTTATCCCGTGCCACGCGGCAAGCGTGCCGCGCAGGATCCGAGCCGTATGATTAGATCTCAACGGTTAATTTTTTTCGGGCCTATCAATCTGGTATTATTCACGGGGCACCCATCATCCATCAAACGGTTGGAATGCTGCGCAGCACGTTTGCCGCGTGGCAGCAGATTTGGTTTCGTAGCGCACACTCGGATCCTTTTTTGACGGGTCACCACATTCCCAGAACAGTCGTTAACATTCAACACAACAGTACAACACACATGACATGTTTGCTTTTGAGATAAGGGATTTGATTTGGCACCCTTCAATTGATAGAACACCTTCAAAATAACCGAAATATCGTTATTAAATGAATAAAAAAAATGTAATCAATTAAATAATGTACTCAATTAACAAGGATATTTTAGTCATTTAGGTTATTCTGTCAATCGAATAGTTATTCAGTAAAATTCCTTACTAGCTTCTGACCCAAGAACACATAGGAAGTGAGACGCATTGACCGAGTCCTAACATACAATAGCTATTCAACAGAATCAAAACGTGGATATACACGGTGAGTACAGATGCAGTCATGAAGACTTCATGTTTCTTTGTAGTGGAATTCTACGCCCCTAAAAAAAGTGCACAAGTACAAACCACTTAGCGTGCTTATTTCCGAATTCCCCATTTTAGACTCCTGAATCCTGATCTAGTCCCTGAAAGAACTAAGTAGGAACAATTTAGACCCAGCAAAAAAATGGACCTACAACTATAATTTATTGTTCCAAATTACAAATTCAAGTACTGGGCCTCATGAATTTCAATGTTGGAGCTCCGCCATCTCAACATATCCACTTCTAATACAATACAACAATCAATCTATACAGCCATGGCTACCCTATTACAACACTATGCTGGTGTAGATGAGATAAGGATAACTCTCTTAGCCAACCCTCTTCATCCCTGACCTAAACAAACAAGCAAGAAACACCAGCATATCTTATGAGTTAACCAAATATAAGAATAATTTAAATTACAACAGATTAGAGCTGTAAGGCTAAGTCGGGCTGTTGTCGCAGTTTGGATCTGGAGCCCGAGCTTGAACTTGGCGAGCTGAGCTGTTGGAAGCCAACATTCAAGTCAGGGGCAACCAAGTCTTGATTCGCTAAATTCAACATTTGTCTCTGGTTAATAACACCACTATTAATATTGCCGCTTCTATGAATCATGCTGAGGGCCTGACCATGTGGGACCACTGCCTTTGCTAGATTTTGCATTGATGTATTGAACCCATTGATTCTAGAATGACATGTTCCCTTTGGCTCATTATCCTCTGAAAAATTGTTCTCTATTGTAGGAATAAATGTACTTGTGTTATTATCTGCAGAACTTGAGGTTGTAACAGATGTACCAGACCTAGATACAGCAGGTGGGGTGTTCTGACTAGCCGAATGATCTTCTCCTTCCATAGTTTTCTCGATTGCAGCTGGAAATGGAGCTGTAACCAGAGTCGGAGTGTTGTGAGAAGGTGATGACAAATGTTGTTTGGGTTCTTGAGTAGGTTCATCATCTAAAACCCATCCTGGGCCAAATTTAGTACCAGGTGGCAAAACTCGTTCAATTTTTTTCGCCGCAATAGCCCAACCCACAGGGCCCAACTTTGCTGCAAATCTGGCAACACTCCTTGCATAGGCATGCTCCACTTGAATTCCTACCTGTTCATTCAGTATTGTTACTAGAATAAGTATTCATATGATATAGAAAAAGAGAGTAAAAATGCTGGAGTAGAAACCATAACAGTGCTATGCATAAGATCACCGATATATTAAATTGTGCACATCCAAACACCATATTAATGTGATAATAGCCAACATTAGATTGCCAAAAAATAATAAATCAACTTATAAATTAAACTGCATACAGGTACAAGTATCTTCCTCTCCCGGTCAAAAGTGCTAAGTATTGGAATCTCATTAGAAGTTGCTGATGACAGCAGGGAAAGCTTGTATGTTTTGCGCCAGGTTTCCTCTGACGGTCCCAGCTTCTTAACGTTACCATATTTTGCCGAAAGCCCTTTTGACCCAGTACCTGCCAATTGTGCTTAATTAGAGTTTCATTGGGACATAACACCAACCTAACACAACCCAAAAAACAAAATGCACACCTACTGGGTAATTCTTCATCCCTGTCCGTTCTTTGCTCATGCATCCAACTGAAAATTGCATGCCTCTCTGGTGCCAGGATCCTTTTGGCTATATCATAAGTCGAGGATTGCTGGTTATTCTCGATTACACTATTGTTGGTAGGTTTTGCCGAATCAAAAGTCACATCAGGAGCAGCATCATGAGAGGATGCATTTACAGCTGGTTTTTTGTTTTTATTTGGTGGCCGACCTCTTCTAGCAGCTGGCTTTGGGGGCTCTTGCTCAGTGCCATCACCACCTTGTCTTAAATTCTCAAAACTTTTCTTAGCTAACTCCTGAATTGCCCTTGCCTATGAAAATTCAATACATAAAATAAACACTTAACTATTGTGCACAGGGAAAATTAAAGAAATAAAAGAAATGCAATCTGACATAGGTTGGATACCTGGCGGAAGTAAACCGTATCTGGTGCATTGTACTCCATAGCATTTGAGCTGATCAAGAGTACATCCTTCTGTAAACATAACAAATTCATTGTTAATACAGAGAAATGTTAACAAATTCATTGAGTTGACAATTACATGTATTACAGACTTCATTTCCGTTTGTGTATTTTTATTAAACTAAATCATACGAAAAAAAGCATTCCAATAAAGGAATGAAATCGGAAAAATGCCAAAAGAAATCTTTATCAAGCTAGCTAGCTATTTTTGCTCCTATTGTTTGTTCAAAGCTTCCAGTGCACAGACAGAGTAAGCACTTTTGCATAGTCTAATAATAATTCCAAGGATATATTGGTTAAACATTCTAAACTAGCATAGTTTCAAAAATGTGGATAATGCTGATTAAGCAGAAGCAAGAGAACGTGATTGTTAGTCATAGTTATTTAAAAATGCAGTGAAAATAAGTTGATTATACATAGGCAATTTTTCAATTTACAAGGCAATAGAGCATATAACTTGTAATATCAACAAATAACTTGAACACCTGAACAAATTTGACATGTTCGCTAAATATTCATGGACATAAGAAGCCTAGGTCTTATTGAGTTAAAATATAACTTTTTGTCCAAGATGTGAATGAGAACAATAGGCAAAGCTATGAAATCTGAAGCAAGACTTGATCCCTGTATGAAGAAACTCAATTGAAACTTTTCATAAAAGCTTCAGCCTCAAGCAAAAATGTTGTTGTTATACACCTAATAGCATTATCACTTTGTCTAAACTTGAGTTTAGTTGAAGAGAGAAAGAAAGTCAACAAGCGAGTAACCATCAGAGAAAAAGTTCCACCTGGATAACACTAGTGAAACCTTAACTAAAAAGTACAAATATAGTGGGGGAAAGGAGCTGATTGAGCCAAAATTGCTCTTACTAGTACACCAAAATAGACTGTTTAACTTCCAGAAAGTCAAAACAAACCTCAAACTGCTCCAAGCTTTTGTATGTCCCACTGGACAATTTGTTTCTAACAGTGCTAAAATCCATTGGATGCTGTATGATGTCATGGTAATCTGGAAGCTGCATGTCAAACCAACCATAACCTTTAATCAAACCAAAAATCTTAAATGATTTATTAAAAATAAGTTTAGAACATAAAAACCTCAAAAATTAAATTAAGAAAAGTACCTCTTCAGGATCAACCGGCTCTGAGTAGACTCCATAAGTGTCTTTCCTACAATTATTTTTGGTGTCATAAAAAGGAATTAGGAAAGAGAATAATCAGGCAAACCATTGACAGGGATTTGTTTGGGGTGGAGAGTTCTTGATAAAAGATATAGGGGACATGGGGGCACTCACTTCTGAAGCCTATCAAGGATGCCCTCCAATGTCTTTTTGTCTGGCAAAGGTGTTGCGGACCCCGACTCAAGTGCATCCTCTGTTCATACCACATGATAGAACCACAAATCAGATTCAATTCAATTAAAACAAGTGCCAATTTTCTCCACCAACTAGAGCATATTTTTCCTGTCCCCCTTCATTATTAATTCAATGCATAGCTACTGACCTTGCTGAGTATCAGTCCCTTTCACAGACTTCTTCTCTTCGTCCTGAAATTTCACAAAATTAGAGTTAGTAAATAAAACCAGTAGTAAAAACATGAGTCAGAAAAACAACACCTCACCACACAAAAATAATGCGCCTCGCTATAAGGCACGAGTGAGCAGGAGAGAGAAAAGAGAGAGACTTTGGAGAGGAGGCGAAGAAAAGACAAAATTGAACTTTTTCCAAATACAGCAAGTCAGTTGTTTCTTTTCTTTCATACAAAAAATATAATTAAAAAAAGAAGCTTTCAAAATAGCACGATGATAGAGCGAGACAATAAATTCATAAACTATAAGACCATTCATTCCACAGACAACAGGCATCCATCCAGTTGAGAAAGGATAATCTCTGGCTCGCAAGCAACGGACTGGAGGCTTTGACCAGGTCAACTCCCGATTCCTCGAGAAAATATCTGACTGGAGAACAGAATCCAAGGATTCCAACAAATCCCACCGCCTTGTAACCAGATCCGTACCTACCCGCGCGATTTTAAACCCCAAAAGGAAGTTCCAACCCAATTTCTTCCGTATCACCTCCCGCCAAAAAAATGCAACAAAGCGAGAAAATAAATATCTGACAAGCCAATTAATGAACCAATTAATTCCCCAATTTTGCTTCAACCCACCTGGATATCGAGATCCGCGCCACTATTGGGGAGCCGATGCACGAGCTTGAGCTTCTTCTCACGACGTCGGCCGCTGGATCCATCCTCGTCTTCCTCGTCGGAGGCGCCGGAGGCCTCCTCGCCTGAGGAGGAAGGCTCAGGATTAGGGTTCCGGCGCGTGACGCGGCGCTCCGACGAGGCAGGGTGGTGGCGATGGGAGGAGGAGGAATTGGGAGCAAGCGGAGTGGAGGAATTAGGGTTTTGTTTGAGCTTGAGCTGGTCCTGTTGTTGGAGGCGGAGGCTTCGCTTTTGGATTTCGACGAGAGATGGTCGGCCTTTCTTTTTCCTCTTCCTCTTCCTCTCCACTACTGCTGCTGCTGCCTTGCTGTTGTTTCCCATCGCGGTAAGCCTAAGCTCTCTCTCTCTCGCTCTCTCACGCAAACAGCCTCCTTTTTCTCTCTCTCTCTCTCTCTCTCTCTCTCTAGAAACAAACAGGGCGATATTTTCGCTACCGCAAAAAAATTATTTTAAATTCTTTCTTTTTTTTATTTAATTTGGGTTTACTGTTTGGGCTGCTTTTGGTGTATGAGAGCATCACGGCTGGAATACAGACGGTATACAGCAATTTATTCTTTGAACTTGGTGGGGCCCACTTTTAAGGTTTGGTGTTTAAGGTTGTAATGTACACCATGTGCAAGTGTGGTTTGGGGTTGCGTGCCTGAGCTCCTTCCTGTTCCTGGTCCCTTGTGGTATTTTCGATGATACCCCTCGTGAAGATTTTGTTCTGTTTACGTAGATACCCTCTAAAATATTTTATTAATGTTTAAGGGCTTTTTTGGCGTAAAAAGTTTTTTTTAACAAATATTTTATTTGGAGAGAGGAATTTTTGCACATGCATATTTCTGAATTCTGATTAGCACTACTACGGATTATTTTTTTCTTATTAAATCTTTAAATTCGTACTAATTAAATATTTCCATATCATTGTATTTTATTTTAATATATTGGATCTTAAGAGAAAGCAAAATTAATTATCTTAAAATTCAAGAGCGACTATGATCCTAGCATTGTCTTGATATAAGTCTTATTCTGGCTGAGACAAATCGCAATCCGACAGCATATAAGTATCTGATGTAACTTGATACATTTTAGTGGACCACTACACCAAAAAAGGGTTATGCCAAGACAGACAAGTCTAGCCATGTTTCCATATGCGTCTTGCTAAATTATTTGGCAAGAGGAATTTTAATCTTGTTGTATGTAGTGTAGCGAGGTGTTAAGGCAAGACAAATTTCCTATGTTGGTAAAGATTAAGAACGTCTTGCAAATTTAGCAACATGGATATGGCAACGCCGAGTGGTCTTGCGCCATTCATTTTTCATAAATATGCACTCCAATTGCAAATTAAATTATTATCATCATTGCAAGACCAAATGGTCTTGTTACATTGCTTGTAACACCCAATAGAACATTTAAAATTCCTCTTGCCAAACAATTAAAATTCTAAAAAATGTT